>JASKON010000047.1:980000-2195466 GCA_036010255.1 Myotis pilosus
ATCAACAGACCAGGAAGATACTGTGGAGACAAAGACAACAGGAGAGTCGCAACCAAGATGTCATCCCAAGTGCAACAGCTGATCTTTACTTAAATGATACAGAGGGTCTGTCTGAATAGTAATATTAGGTTTCTAGATAATAGAAGTGTTGGAGCACTATCACAAACATCTGTGAGGCAAGAGAAGAGATTACAAATAGGACAGTTCAGGATACCCTTCTAGAATCATCCAATCTTAGCCCACCCCTCCCTTATGTTTGGACAGACTGTAAGATCACCATGTCCACCAGGTTCACCAAAGACTTGGTAGCAGGAACTACCCATGCACCAGAAGCAGTATAGTGTAACGAAAGGAGCACAGGTCCCAAATTTTAAAAAGCTTAGCTTTGCCCTTACTGTGTAGCTTAGTTGGTTTGAGCAGCGGTCACCAACTGGTGGTCCATTGACCAATTGTGGTACGTGAGGTCTGAAAGGTTGGTGATTGCTGAGTTTGAGCATCCTTCCAATACACCAACGTGGCAGGTACGGCTCCCAGTCAGGGCACATACAGGAAGCAAACAATGAATGCATAAATAAGTGGAACAACAAATCCATGTTCCCCTTTCTCTCCCTCCCCTCTCTAATCAATCAATCTTTTTTAAAAAATATATATAAGCTTAGCTTTACAACTCTGTGACCAGGGAAATCCCATCATTTTTCTTGTACCCAGTTTTTACCATTGAACAAGGAAAGACTCCATGATCTCTGGGGCTAGGAAGAGTAAGGTTTCACTGCCCTGCAGGATCTCCCTACCCACCCCATCAGCCTTCTTCTCCAAACTCTTGGAAACTGAGTCCCCCCATAGAAAGCCCCAGGGTCCAGAGCAGGTAGGTCTACCAGGGAGGTCCCTTGTTGGAGGATGGCTCAGCTGTCCTACCCACATGTTCATAGCCCCTGACCCCAGACAGCTCTGAAGACCAAAATCTAGGGACAACCTACACCAGGGCACCCTGTCGAAAAGGATGGGGTCATAGCAACCCCTTTTGGCTCCACAAGCGGGCACCCAGATCCCTTCCTCTCTCCCGCCTCCACATAGACTGTGGCAGTAGGAGGGCTTCAACACCAAGGGCAGTGGGACACTTGGGCCCATCAGGCCAGCAGGAAAGGGACAGCAGGAGCTCAGGGTTGCTCCAGAGGTGCATACTGGCCCATCTGTGATCCTTGTGTGGCATCTGGTGACCAGTGTGGGCACTGCAGCAAGAGAAGCGCTGCAGAAGCCTCATTTGACCCAAGCACTTTGTGGACTGTCACATTTCTCTGCAGACACTGCGACCCTAACTCTGGGCTTCAGGAAATGGTGGCATGTAGAGGCACACACAAACCAGACTCAAGAGCGCAGAAGCCCAGGGCATGCACACGCAGGCGCACAAAGGAAGGTCTCACACTGGACTAAGTACTAATGTGAACATCTTATGTGCTGGCTGCCCAGACCCCTGGAAGACCAGAGGGTTCTTTCTGCATCCACCTTATTTTCTTCGCAATCTAGAATGTCCTAGCTTCCCACAGACATTGTGAAAGTGCTGGCACAGTAGCTCCAGACACTAAATAGACATGAGAATAAATTGGTGAACTAATAAAAAGATACCTATGCTTTGCATCAACCCAGAACTCCATCCCGCCTACTGTCACTTTCCCTCCTTTCAGCCCACTTATTTTCAGAGGTTTTGGTGTATGCCCTGAAGAAACAAGCCACTGAACTCACCCACCAAAGTCCTATTAAAGCACTATCCAGACACTCAACTCAGTTCCTTTACTTGGGTTCAAAGTCATTGCTCCCTGGCTGGTAACCACCTTTTGCAATTAAAGAACTAAACACCCCCAATGCCAACTGGGAGTCCCAGGTTGCTGTTACCCCCCCCTCCCCCCGCCCCCGACATCACCCCCAGCAGACCCTTCCTTCAATTGCCCACCTGAAATAGTCAATGACATTTATTGAAGAGAAATACTTACTGAAAACATTGAAGAAAGGGAATGACAACATAGAAGAACTTCAAATTGTCCCTAGGGCCCATAGGTCTCAATACCTGCCTTAGCTGGCCCCCCTTCGCCACAGTCCTCCCACCAGTCCCCCTTCCTGAGGGTCCCACATTCAGCCTTTACCAGTAAAATGGACACTAACAATGTCCACTCAATGCAGGTTCCCCGCCCCTTGTGGCCAAAATGCTGGGGCCTCGCTTATGGCCCACACAGGATGGTCAAGGACACTAGGAAATAGCAAGAGACACTCCACCATGCTAAGGAAACTGAGTCACATGGTACTACAGGGTGGCACATCAGAGAACAGTCCCCATGGAGCCTCTAGAAGTCGCCTTCTGTTCTAGTTCAGTTCTTCCCAGGGTCACTGGATGAGCACTGACCCGCAGAGTACATAGGGGGTCTCATCTACCCATTTTTGTCCCTGTTTCCCAACTCCTCTGGGATGGACTTGAGTACCTCCTTAGGGTGCTCCTCGGCCTCTCCTGCCTGAGCCAGGCCCTCTGGCTCACCACCTGGACCTGCCCCAGAAGCATTGCCCATGTGGATAGGCAAGGGGCTCCCAGGGGTTTCTGAGGGTCCTACCTGACCTAAGCCTGTAAGGGTGGGAGGGTTTTCATCTTCCTGAGTGACTGGGAGTCCTTGGTGGGTCCATTTACTTGATGCACTCTCAACATCGTCTTCAATGGAGGTCTCAGTGGAAAGTTCTCTGGTTAGGCAGGCCTCAGCAAACTCTTCACTGATGGGGGAAGTATCTTCAATGGCAGGAGTGGTCTCAGGAGCATCTTTAATGGGGTGGCTTCAGCAGCATCTTAATGGACTTCAATGGCCTTGGTACCATCTTCATGGGCAAGGGTGGCCTGGGCCATCCTCCACTCACCAGAGCCTGCCCTTCAGCAGCCAGGAGCTTTCTCCTTCCCAGACCTTTGAAGCCCAGTACCCCATCTCCCCTCCCTACCAGCACCCACTTGAGACCCCCGTCTGCTTCCCCTGCCCTCTTGCCTAGGCAGAGATCCAGCCCCTACCCAGGGCACTGGCCTGCGGTAATTCTGGGATCTGGCCCTAGCGAAGACACTAGTCGCCTGCTGACTCTCTCCACAATGCTTCCTGCAGACTGTGGAGCCAATCCTTGGAGATCTTTGCAGAGCCCTTGAAGCCAAAGAGTCAGAAGATTGTGGCCTAGGGCTGCGCAGTCCAGCGGTCTCCTGGGTAGCTCCTTCGGAATTAAGACCAGGTGGGCTTCCCAGGGCTCCTAGAAGCCCCGGGTAGATGAGTCAGATAGATATCTTCATCTTGGTGCAGGGCAAATGACTGGATCTGGAGAGCACATGAGGAGGCGTCAGTGTTGCCCTGGCAATGGGGGTGCGCTTGGTGAGGCATTCATTAGGCAAGGCCTGGAGCCTACACCCATTGGCCCTCCAGCCACAAAATGACCTAGTGGGGGTGAGGGGAGGTGAGGAGGAAAAGATAGTAAAGAGAAAACTCATTGTTTGGAGTGGGGCTGACAGGCTGGAGTCAATGGACAGCTGGGTGCATCACCCCTAGTGCCTCTCTCCATGCACAGGTCAACGTCACCATACCAGGAACCTCAACAACAGACACAGAATGGTTCTTGCCTACTCAAGAGCCTCATCACAGCTCCTTATGGTGAAAAGCCAGTGGGGGCAGGATCTGCAGAGGAACACATCTGGTGTTTCATGTGGCATGTGAGTGAAGATCCTGCTGATGAACTCTTCTGGTAGGTTGATTTTTTTTTTAAATATATTTTATTGATTTTTTACAGAGAGAAAGGGAGAGAGATAGAGAGTCAGAAACATCGATGAGAGAGAAACATTGATCAGCTGCCTCCTGCACATCTCCTACTGGGGATGTGCCCGCAACCCAGGTACATGCCCTTGACCGGAATCGAACCTGGGACCTTTCAGTCCGCAGGCCGACGCTCTATCCACTGAGCCAAACCGGCTTCAGCGATTTTTTTTTTTTAATGTCTCAAATTCTCCATCACTCTCTATATTATCACACTTTGCAAAGAACTCTCCTCTTCACCAAGTATTTTTGATTTCCTCACCTCTGACATTTAGGCTGGTCTCGTGATTTGCTTTGGAAAACAGAATATGAGAGAAGTAAGTGACAGGGCTCCCAGTTGCTGTTGATCATGGGTCACATTTTTTCTGTTACTTCACATGTTTTGGCATTTTTAAAAACTGTATGCCGAGCATTATGTTTAAAAGGGTCACAAGGATTGAAGTAATTATTTTCTCCCAAAGAGGGGATATTCTTCCCTTACTCAGGCACTATAATTTCTCTGATGTATATAACTTCAATTCAATCAGGATTTCATCTGGATAATGGCTTGCGTTCAATTTTAGTATCAGTTTAGTTAGTATCTGGTTCCTATGCCTCATGTCCCATGTGTATTACATACTGCTCCCTCTAGTTCAGTGGTTCTCAACCTTCTGGCCCTTTAAATATAGTTCTTCATGTTGTGACCCAACCATAAAAGTATTTTCGTTGCTACTTCATAACTGTAATGTTGCTACTGTTATGAATCGTAATGTAAATATCTGATATGCAGGATGGTCTTAGGCGACCCCTGTGAAAGGGTGGTTCGACCGCCAAAGGGGTCGCGATCCACAGGGTGAGAACTGCTGCTGTAGTTGCTAGAGTCAAGCAGGATTCTGGGTTCTAAACACCAGAACACTACAGTGCACTCCTTTGTGTTCCCATTCTCTCTCGGCCCTCCCTGTCTCCCATGTGATGTCATGGCCATTTGCAAATAAAAAAGAAAATCCTCACCAGAACCTGACCATGCTGGCACTGACCTTAGACTTCCAAACCTTCATAACTGTGAAAAATATCTGTTTTAAGCCATTAAATCTGTGGTATTCTGTTATAGCAGCCTGTATTGACCAAGACAGCATTCCATGGGTCTCTAAGGCTCTGTTCATTTTTCTTCATTCTTTTTGTTTATCAAACTGGATAATCTCATCTGACCTATCTTCATTTGCTGACTTTGCTTCTGCCTACTCAAATCTGTTTTTGAATCCATTTAGTAATTTTTTTTTGTTCAGTTATTGTACTTTACAACTGCAGAATTTCTATCTGATTCTTTTTCATAACTTTGATTATTTATTATATTCTGTGTTTGTTGAGATATTATTCTTGTACTTCCTTTAGTTTTCTAGACATGGTTTCCTTTAGCTCTCCCCTCACCAGGGTTTATTGTTGTTGCTCTCATTGTAGTAGTAATTGTTTAGTGAGTTTTCTGAACTAATTGTGTAAAGTCTGTATTCTTTGTCATATGTGCCATGAACTATGTTTGGTTAGCTTGGTGATTGGCTAATGATTGGACATATATTCCCTTCAATGCCTGGAACCAATGAATCTCCCAGTTTTTTATGAAGATCCCTGTGTGAATGGTTTTCAACACTCAACCAGGCAGTTTACAATACTAACTTAACCTTCATTTCCTACTTGCTTAGAGCCTTAAAATCAGGCAGAGGTGAGAACTTGGGGCCTTCTAAGGTCTTCCTTGAGCATGCATAAATCCCTGCAAATTCACATGGTTTCCTAGACTCCCAGGAATATGTCAGATCTTTTCACAGCCTCTATGAAAATCTGTGGTGTAATAAGAAATGTATGTTTTGTCTCTGTCACCAGTACCTAGCACAGCACTTCTAAAACCCTTGTAATTTCCTAAAAGATAGGAGTAATAGGAACATGTTTTGTTCTAATATATAGTCTTTGTCCTTGGTTCATATCATAGAGTTCCTAAATCTCTTGTAATTTCCTGAATGATAAGAGTGTTTTTTTCTTCGAATAAGGTGATTCTTGGTGGACTCCTGGATAGTTTAAAGAGGAGACTGGTCAGCAGAGAGACTAAGCCTTAATTAGAAGCCTGGAAGTTTCAGTCCCACCTCCCAACCCCCAGGGTGGGGGAAGAGGGGCTGCATATTGAGTTAATCATTAATTATGCCTACGTGATAAGACCTTAATAAATAAATAAACCCAAATAATGGAGTTCAGAAATATTCTGGGCTGACAAACACATCTCTATCCTTGGAGGGAGGCACTCCATGGATTAGAGGCTTCTGCACTCAGGACCCTTCTGAAACTTGCCCTGCGTATGTGGTCATCTGGCTATTCATTTATATACTTAATAAACTGATAAATGTAAGTTAACGGTTTCTCTGAGTTTTGTGAGCCATTCTAGCCAATCATTAAACCTGAAAGGGAGGTTGTAGGAACTCCCAACTTTATAGTCAAGTGGTACAGAAATGTGGTAACCCAAGATCCCAATATTTGCTATTGGTGTCTGATCTGCAGACAATCTTGTGGGGTGGAGCCCTAAACCTGTGGTGTCTGATGGTAGCTCCAGGAAGTGTCAGAATTGATTGAATTATAGGACACTTATTTGGAGTCCAAATTGGTTGGTGTCCAGAGGAGGTGGGGGAGAAACAACCTCTTAACATCTCATTCCTCAGATTTTTCTTTTAAGCTTTTGGGTGGATCTACTGTTTGCCCTGGTTATTATCTATTGCCTGAGTCAGCTATGCTAAAACACTTGCAAACAGATGTGTCCAACAGATACTCCAGCTGAAAGATTTTTAGCACTGGTGACCTCTAAGGTCAAAAAACACACACCTTTTGAATGGGGTCTTCCAGGAAGCTACCCCAGACAGGTTAAATAATGACAGTTCTTTGGGGCTGAGACTTTTAAAAGCTCTACCTCCATTCTTTTCCCTCCAGCAATGTGGGTTGTTATTTTTCAAGGCATCTGTTTAGGTAGAGTGCGGGGGATGAGATTGAGGCAAGTTAAAACACCACAAAGCTCACTCTTGCTATTGAGATTAAACCATTTTTTAAAATAAATAAATATAACTTGGGTTGGTTCAAGCAAGACTGCTTAATTTCCAGGGTTCTGAAAAAGTTAATTCTGACATTTTTTCCCTACTTTTCTCATCGCTTTCATGAATGGGTACTTTTGTAGGTCCTTACTCCACAACTTCAGCTAACATCTCCATGCCATTTATTTCTCTTTCTGATGACACTCAAGATCATGAAAACTGGAGGCTTTCCTGCACAGCTTTCCAGAGTCCATTCTCATTCTCTAGTTCTCCAGATGTTGAGTGATGACTGCTTGGTTTGGCTTTTCTTTTTATTTTAGAGTAAGGAAGAGGGGTAGATAGAAACATCAACGATGAGAGAGAATCATTGATCAGCTGCCTCCTGCATGCCCCAAGCTGGGGATTGAGCCCACAACCTGGGCATGTGTCCTGACCAGGAATTGAACCGTGACCTCTGGTTCATAAGTTGATGCACAACCACTGAGCCACACTGTCCAGGCTGGTTTGGCCTTTTCTTTCTTTCTTTCTTTTTTTTTTTTTTTTTTTTTCTGGTTTGCAGCTAAGCGTCTCCATTCATGAGACTGGTACATAGTCAGGATCTCAACTTAAAAAAAAAAAAAAAAGACTTTTTCTTACAGGTAGAAATAAACAAGGCTGGAATGAAGTCGGGGAGGGAGAAGTAGGATGAAAGTATAGCATGATAGAATAGTAGACCAAAAAATATTTTACCCTAAGGCCAGCCTGTTTTAAGAAAGGGTTATTATATGTTAACTGGGGCTGAGAATAGACCAAAGTTCAGGAGCTTGGGGGAAGAAGAGAAGCTGACCTAAACTTTGCCTAATAAGCATTTTTGTTCCAGTTCATCACTGGGGACAAAACAATTTAGCAAGTAATTTATGAGGCAAAGAATAGGAGTTTGGAGAGTCTGTGTCTGGCCTTGTCATAGATAAACAAGAGCGGCATCTCTGAGTCTTATCTGAGTCCTTTGGGGAAGGGAAGTTATTTAAAATAAGTCCTTTCTCAGAACACAAAGAAGGAAGATTGCTTAACCTTTGTTGTTTACCAGAATCACAGGGCTCAGGTAAAATTAAAAATGTACAGTCCCCACTTTTGTTCAAGATGAATATGTATCATCACTGAACAATTCAGATGATTATAGATCTTCTGAATGGGGCAATGCAGGGTTTAAAAAATAGTCTTCAGGCAAGTTGTAATGTTGCTCTTGCAAAATCATTTGAATCATCCTCTGAGAGATAGTGGTAAATGTCAGTGGTTTTAGGGTCCTAAAGATCAGGCTCCTTAAAAGTGGAATGCTAAAACGAGGAGAGAAATAGTAATGTAAATGTTTGTATTCAAATATAAGAGGACAGTGGATGAAAATCTTTCAATTATGTAGCATTGTTTGTTGAATTACTTTATGCTCTTTGTGGCATTGTCCACAGTCTTGGTTACTTCTCATAAGAGACATGCATGAATTGAGCATTTTGCCAGATTTCCCTGGTGACCTAGACAGTGGCTTGGTCAGAGAGAAATCCAGCCCATGTAGGGTCCATTCTGGTGAGAAGTACTTAGATTTATGTCACATCTTCAGATTTACCTTGCAAAGCTTCAGATTCTGGGCTAGGGAAGGGGGGAGAGCAGAAGGACAGCTTCAAGGCAACCTAGAGTGCAGCTAAGGATCCGAGCAGTCAGGTTTTAGGTCCCAGTGATGCCAGGTGAGATAAGGTCGGGTGGTGGTGGTGGGAATTGGAAGCATTATTTTGGAGGGTTGAAACCAGATCTTGAAGGAAACTGGAAGAATTGAAAATTTTGTAAGGTTTGTGCAAAGTGACAGGATGTAGGCCAATTCATAGGGTAGGTAAGAAAACCATCAGTTACTTACAATTTACAAGGAGGTGCAAAACAGCTGGATGACTAAACAGGAACAGAATCTGACAAAGTACAATAGAGTGCTATAGCTTTCTATTGAACCATTAAATCTATCTGTAAAACTGCCCTTCTTTCAATTAAGGGTTATTCTTGATAACAAAATAAGTATGATCTCATTATATTTGGCCTGAATATTTACATAGGTGCAGCAAGAATGGTAATTTTCCTTTAAAGTGGTAATATATGCCTTTTAAAATAGCTTATTGAAATTTAAATTCCCATGTCATACAATTAACCCATTTAAAGTGTCCAATTAAATAGGTCTTCACATATTATATTATTATTCTTTAAAATTATGGTAAAATGTAAATAACATAACATTTGCCATTTGGACAATGGCATTTTGACATTTTTAAGTGTATGATCCAGTGGCATTAACTACACTCACAGTGTTGTGTCAGATACATGTTTTAAAGTTTACTTAGCTTGAATATTTTATAAGGATTCTTAGACTGGACATTTAAAAGCCTCTCAAGGTTAGGAAGCTAAGCCAAGAATCATCACCAGATTTCGCCTCCAGTACCTAAAGATTTGAGTGAGTCCTCTCTTCTTTAGGTCCCCTAAATATTCTAAGGTTCCAGGGCCTTCTGAGAAGTGACATTTCTTACCACTTGGAAGCCTGGGAACCGTGTGAGTCAGTTATCAGGCTGTGTGTGTGTGTGTGTGTGTTTGTGTGTGTGTGTGTGTGTGTTTTCCAAGAGGGCTTTGGAAGTAAGCATTGGCTTCATAAAGTCAATCTTAATTCCTTATTAAAAATATCTGGTCACATATGATTCTACGAACATCATTATCAAATATGACATTCCAGTGAAAACCTTGAGTATTTCAAATAAAAATAAATCTGGACTTAAGCAGAGACTTTAATGTGAAAGGGAGAATGCTTTGATCTTGGAAATCTACAAATACCTTAAAACCAAAGAGAAAAAGGCTTTTCCTTTATAGAGTAAGGAGGAGCAAGAAGAGATGAGCAGAAGCTTTCAAAGAAAGATTCTGGAAAAGCAAGAAGATATGAACAACAGACCTGACAGGAAAAGTTTCTGTCTAGGGTCAGCTAATTTTCAAAACAAGTTGACTTGGCAGATGTTCATCTTTGGGATTGTTCAGGCTTGGGAACAGTAGAGTTCAAGGACTTGGAAGAAGGAGAGAAACTTTCCTCAAGTTTGGCCAAGACAAGGCAGAAAGTAAAAAAAAAAAAAAAAAAAAAGGAGGGGGTAATTGTGAACAGTTGGTCAGTCCCTGCTGTTATGATGGACAAAATGTGTCCTTAAACAATATTAGGAATGAGCCCTAACCAGTTTGGCTCAGTGGATAGAGCTTTGGCCTGCGGACTCAAGGGTCCCAGGTTCGTTTCCAGTCAAGGGCATATACCTTGGTTGCGGGCACATACCCTGTAAGGAGTGTGAAGGAGGCAGCTGATCGATGTTTCTCTCTCATCGATGTTTCTAACTCTCTATCCATCTCCCGTCCTCTCTGTAAAAAATCAATAAAATATATTTTAAAAAGGAACAATATTAGGAATGAGATCAGAGTCCATGAGGTTGGTCCAGATAGTTTTCAGGGGTGGACTGACCTTCATGTTCTTGTTGGCTCTGAATGACTAGTTGTGTCATCAGTTGAGAGTGCTGTTGAAAGGACAGCTGTTGGGGGTCATTAGCATTTAATGAGATAGACTTAGGAAAACCATTAAAAATAGTTACTAAAGGTTGAATAGGGAGTAATACCAAGACTTGCATCCTAGAAGAAGTCAGTCAAGATGATTCCTAGACATTGGACCTGACACATTTTGATGGTACAGTGAGTGAGGATGGCAGGAGCAATATGATAAATTTCTAGGATTTTATGAATATTTCTGGTGATAGCATGGATGTTTTTAGGAACAAATATACAGCAGTCACTTCAGTCTACCATACAAATGCCCCATTGTGAAACCAGAATCATGTCCAATGTTGGACAATTTTAGAGGACCACTCACTGGAGTTCCTGGAGTCCTCTGCTTATGAAGTTGGTGGTTTCAGGAAGGTTGTCAACAGTCGTGGTTATTTTCTGGAGGAGAGCCTACAAATTGGGGGAGTTCTGGCGAAACTTCTGAGTGGTTCACACAGCATCAGCTCCAGGTACAAAGGTTGCCATGCATGATTTACTACAGCAGTCAAGTCTTTTAGGTTTCCTCCAGTCCCTTAGCTTTTTATTCCAAGGCTAATTGAGAATATGGAGAGAAACAAAGGTCACAGACTTCTTCAGGGGCTGAGATTCTGTGCCTAGACTTACAGCTATAACACAATTATGTAATTTTGGAATCATATGGTGCCTGGAAAGAGGTAATAGTGTGCTAAGGTGAGAAAAGAAGGTAATTAAAGGACAAGATTAGCTAGATAACTGGTCCTAGTCCAAGGAATAGGTGCTGTTTTCATGTGTTTTTTTTCTCAATTTGTATTTTTTATTCCACAAGGTAGCCAGAGGTGGGGGTGCAGAGCTGTGAGCCAGACCAGGCCCAGGGGCCTTCCTCTGGCAGAGGTGCATGCCAGGTTCTTGGGTCTGCCCCACCAGCAGGCTGGCTTTTAGACAGACTGTCATGGGTGCCAGGTAGAAGCTCCCAGGGGCACAGGTGGTGGGCTCAGATGCGGGGGTGCACATTTGTACTCTTGCCACATATGGAACTCCGGTCCTAATTTGCATTGGTGGCAGGGCAAATATGACTGCAAATGCTTAAGCCCATAAAAAAGCTCTTGGTTATGTATGTTACAGTGGAAGCATAGGTTGACCTTTAAACTATATGTATATTAGTAATATTTTACCCATACAAATTTAATCTAGGGAAGGCTAAGCATTTTTAAAGTTTTGACACTTCCGTGCAGTTTTATGATATTAAGTAAACCTAGTCCTTTTGCACCCTCTCAAAGAACAAATCCTTTGTGATTTTCCAGGAACCCTCCGGGAGATCCCCAAACTCTGAGATTAAGAAGACATCAGAATTTGATTTTAGGAAAGCAAAATGACAAAAGTTGTCAGGAAATTTGAGCACTTGGTTAAATAGAACCATTTGTCAGTGAGAAACACTCCTTGGCTACCTATTAAACCAAAGTGAAAATAATAGATTTTCAAAGTAAACATGAGATAATATGGTTGAAAAAAAAAAAAAAAAGCCCTGTGCTCTTTTAGAAGTAAGAAGACTTGATTCTCCTAAATCTTTATGATCGTGGTAAAGTAGACTTAAAACACAGGAAATTATCCTGATAAAACACACAATCTGTGCTTTTTAAGGCAGATTACGAAAAAGTAAGGGAAAAGCCTTTAAGATCTATGAAGAGCAAACCATGCATGATCAGGGAAATCTGGCAAAATGCTCAATTCATGCATGTCTCTTATGAGAAGTAACCAAGAAAATTTTGACTTTTTAACAGAGAGATAACCAAATTCTAGTTTTGTTCCTGAATAATATTTGATGAAAAGGTGTTTTTAAAAAATATTATGAAAAAATTCATTGAATTTTGGGCATAAGTAATGAAATTCCTTTTTCATGAATATTCTGTAACTTCCTGTATCTATTCAGGTTTTGTCGGGCAGTTTCCTCATTCTCATTTTTGGACAAGCAGTCACTTTATTTTAGGACAAAATTACTCACTTTTTCCTTAACAAAAGCATATTTTGCATACCTTGCATGCAAAGTTGTCCCACACATGCCATTATTGCTGCAAATAGTTTTGTTTACACATATCAATTATAATTTTTAACCTCCAGTAACTTTTAGTTTACAGAGAAAACTAGGGAGTAAATCAGTGTGAACCATCTGCCATGTGACAGCATTTTGTGGCAAACTAGCGAATATTCTGAATATATATTTGATAATATTTATAGGTATATACATCTTTACAGTACACTTTCTCAGTGTGCAAAAAAAGAGCATTTTTATTAACAGATCCTAATATACTTAGCATCTCTGTGCTATATAAAAATAAGAAGGAAAAGGTCTATAAATTTAAACTTATGTCTAGTAATAAATTTTTCAACATTTTTTCTTACTGAGAAATGATCTAGGTATTTAAAAGAATATCTATTACTTGTCTTAGTTTACCATAAGTCTAAGCTTGTAAGTTACCAAAAAATATTGGAAACTATTTTTAACCAAACATATTATAACACACAATTATTATTGAAATAATAGTCAATTTGAATAAATTTAGATTTATTTTTTTGTAATCTAAAACATCTAGTAAATGTAATATTAATTTATTTGACTAGTAAACCTGTATAAATTTAGGAAGAACATATCCAGGTAAAATAAAAAGGAATGCTTGTATATGCTTAATGCTGATAACTGAGAGACAAAGCTAGTTTTATTAAACCAACAATATTAAACTATTCTTTGCCAAAATGTTACCTTAATTATAAAACTTGAATTATTAAAACACTCGGGTTTCTACATTTCTAGGAGTTTTAAGTATATTTAATTTATATAAGCACTTAATTATCTCTAAACCTTTTAAGACAGAGCTCCTTTAAGATAAAAGCTAGTTTGGCAATACCATCTGGTGATAGGAAGCTATTACATAAATGCACATCAACACACAAACAAATTTAAAAAGAGATCTTGTGGCTTTAATTCTAAAATTTTTAGCCATGAGTCAGGTTTAAACACAGAAACGCAAATCTTGCTGTTTAATTTTTTTAAAAAAAGTTGGCTTTTTGCCCCACCTTTACATTTTTACTAGAATTACGTCTGTGGCAGATGGAATAAGTTGTGGTTAGTTGCTCAATAGGAGGGCTAAAGCATACCACCCATGTTTGTAAAGGGGGCATTTTAGTCCTGTGTAATCTTATGAACTAAATTTTGGGTAAGGGACAGAGAGACATCCAACAGCTCCAAAGCTGAGTAAATAAAATATCCAAAGTGTTTCTAATTAGAATGGTCACCCTCAGGCTTTTGTTTTGGGGTTCCTGAGTCCCTGGAGAGCACTCAAAGGGGAGAGGGGCAAAATATCTAGTGACTATAGGCAGTTGAGAAGCTGAAGTTGGAAGGAAAAGGTCTGGAGGAGTGCATAGAATGATGAGGGGAGTAGGGGTGGGGAAGGGGGTCAGAGAAAATGATTCAGGGGAGTTGAAGGGAAGGTCTAAGGTGGTAAAAAGGAGGAAGAAGGGCCAGGATGAGAGGAAGGGAGAAATCTTAGATGAGCCAGTTTGGGAAGAGCCCAATTTTTCCAAAGAGGTCATTAAAGTTAAAATGTTTCCCCTTTTGGAGATATTGAACTTGTGAGACCCCGAAATGGGACCCTCACTCTGTCCTGCAGACGGACGACAACCCCAATCAACCTTAGGAGACGTTACTTGATGCAAACCGCAAGAGGTTTTATTCCAGCGCGCTGGGGCTCAACTCGAAACTCACGCAGGAGCGGAGTTGGGCCCTGAGCAGAGAGTTTTCCAGATATTTATAGCAAAAATTACACGTTGGGGAGGGGTTGCATGCAGGAGGGAGTAAGGAGAACAAAGAAATTCCAAATGGCTTGATAGGGCGTGAAATTCACTCCTCACTCCTGCCTGGTATTTTTACAACCTGCTTATCTCAATGGTTGGCTATCTCCAGGGACAGCCCCAAGGCCTGTGCTCCCCCTGTTCCTGTCTGTAGCGGGGGAAGCCTGGGAAGTTTGTGTGGCTTGTAGCATTTTTTATTCTTTCAAACTGAATTAGTTCTGTAATACTGAAGCATGTAGTGAGCAGGAAAGAGAAAAGGGGTATTATAGCAGATAGTTAAACCAAAGAGAAAAAACTTTCACAGGGCCAGGGAATACTCTTACTTGTTTAAGTTCCCACACTCCCTGGGTCTGAGGGCCAAGGGAACACCCCATTCAATCTCCAGGTTCAGAAGCCTAAGGACCTCCATCCTTGAGCCAATGCAACCCCAACTCCCACCCTGAGAGCAATCTCTGGGAAAGAGAGTGAGGGAACCTCCCTCAGTCTCCCAGTTCATAGAGCCATAGAGCCCTTCCTGCAATTTCTGAGGCCAAAGAACCAAGGGAACCTTCCCCAAATCTCCCAGATGGGAGAGCTGATATAACCTCCTATGCAGTTTCTGGATTCAAAACACCTCCCCCTTTCTAGGCCCTCTCCCAACTTCTGGGTTTGAAAACCAAAGAAAGTCCTGCTCAACCTCCTGGGAGGCAGCGCCAGGGAACCCTTCCCCCACCCATGCCGTATCTGGAGTCAGAGGGGGAAAAACAGAGGCTACACAGAAGGGTCAAAGCAAAGTCCCTTTGCCAGAAGAATCAAAGTAACCCCTTACTACCAGGTCACTGCTGGCTCAGGCTGACATTGGGCCAAAGTTCAGGGGTCTTTGGGAAGCAGAGGAGCTAAACCAAATTTTGGTAATAAGGACTCTACTCTGTTCCTACTTATTGATTAGTGGAAATGAGACAAAGAAGGGAAACTTGGAAGGTCCTTGTCTAGTCTTGTCAGACATAAAACAACAGGGGCATCCCTGAGTCATGTGGGGGAAAGAGGTTGTGCGAGTTTTCACTGTCTGCCATAACAAGGTACTACAGACTGGGTGGCTCAACACTGGAAATGTGTTGTCTCATAATTTTTGAGGCCAGAGGTTGGAGATTAAGATATGGTTGCTTCCTTCTGAGGGCCATGAGGGGAGCTGTTTCAGGGCTCTCTCATTGGCTTGCTGATGGCCTCCTCTCCCTGTGTGCCTCTTCACATCATCTTTCCTTTATGTGTGTCTATTTATCTTTGCACCCAAATGTCCCCTTTTGATAAAGATACCAGTTGTATTGAATTAGGGTCCACTGATAACCTCACTTTAATTCCATCTCTAAAGACCCTGCCTCCAAATCAGGCACATTCTGAGGCACTGGGGGGTTAGGACTTCAACATATCAATTTTGGTAAGGATGTAATTCAGCCATAGCATTTCCTCACAGTAAGTCATTTTTCAGGAAATAAAAGGATAGATTTTTTAAATGAATTAATTTATTTTTTTAAAATTTTTTTATCGATTTCAGAGAGGAAGGGAGGAGGAGAGAGAGAAACATTGATGAGAATCACTGATGGGCTGCTTCCTGCATGGTCCACACTGGGGATAGAGCTCACGATGCGGGCATGTGCCCTGACCAGGAATTGAACTGTAACCTTCTGGTTCATAGGTTGATGCTCCATCACTGAGCCATGCTGGTCAGGCTAGATTTCTTAACCATGACTCATTTGCAGGGTCACAGGATTCAAGGGAGTTCAACATTGTCAGCAGGCCACTGAGGAAGGAGCTGGGCAGCTGGAGGTGCTTGCTGCCAAAGTGCTCCAAGAAAGGACTTGCTTGTGTGAGGCCAGAGAGAAGCCTCTCCATCCCCCAGACCTTTCTTGCAAGCCCTGGCCCTAGTTTAGTCATAGCAGAGTTTATCTCTTCCTGGGATCGGTCTGTGCTAACTGACCTTTCCAGTAAGCCGGGTGCTCTGGTGTAGTCACAGCAGAGTTGTTTTATCTCTCCCTGGGGTAGGTTTGTGCGAGACAGACCACCCTGGCCCCTCAGGGAATGACTCAACTGCTAACACAGGCCTGTCCCCTCAGGAGATAAATTAACTGATAACCCAGTTCCCTGACATTCCAGGCCACCTGTGTGTGGTTTACATTCCGTCCACCTGCGTGTGGTTTTTGTCTTTATAAACTCGTGTTCTACAATGGCTCAGGGCTCCAGTCAGCCAGCACTTCCCTTGGGTTGCTGCCTGTCTGCCTGGGAGCCCCTGCCCTGCACTTGTAATAAAATCCTCTTGCTTTTGCATCAAGTTCCGGTCTCCGCGTTTGACTTGGGGTCGTCGCCTCCTCCATCGGACTCCCCGGGGGTCTTAGGACCTTACATTTGGTGCATTGGCCGGGAAAGGGGGCGACCCCCCCTCAAGCGCTAGGACGGTCTTGGAGGTAAGCAAACTCCGGAGTCGTTTAGTGTGTGTCTTGTCCTCTGTTCGTTCTCAGTTTCAGTTTTTCGGAATGGCAGGTTGTCGGCTCCGTAAGGAGTTGGCTCCTCTGGTTGAAGGGTCTTCGACCAGAAAAACTGCCACCCTGGGGGACGCCCCAGGATCGGGTGGTGACCGAGAGGTCTTGGTCACTTCTGGCGGTCCGGCGACGGGCACTTGTGTGTCCGGCCGGACTAGCATCAGGGAGGGATATCATCCCTCAGCGGCCGTTTTGTATCTGTTCAGATTCGTGTGGTTTCGGTGTCTCGTTGCGTCGCTTTCTGTTCTTTGTTTTTGTTTGAATGGATTGTTTAAACTCTGAATGAATGTCTGGTGAAAGTGTGCGAGTGTGGCGGTCGGGCGGCCGCCTGAGTGAGGGTCTGTGGAAACAGGTCACCCCCTCCCCAAGTAAATGCGTCTGGGATTTCTGTGCACGTGTGGGGAGAAAAGCTGGCTTAAAACTAATGTGCGCACTGTCCGTATTTTGGATATAGTTTTGAGCTAGAATCTCCTTTCAAATATGCAGGATGATCCCAAGACTAACCATTCACCCAGTGGGGAAAAAAAAAAAAACAACAACAGAGGCCTGGTTGCTGCTCTGCCACAAAGGGAACTGGTAGAAAGACAAGAAAGTAGAGCTCTGTAACTGATAAACAGGGTTACCTAGAAGCCATCAGGACTTTGAAGTTCTCCAAGAAAGGAGGAATCTGACTCAGAGACTGGCGAGGACTGGGTGGCTTTTCTTTAACAATCTCTTTCCTTGAGAGGGCTCCAGAGGGTGCATGAGGACATTTGGCCACGCCTGCGCGCCATCTACGAGACCAGCCCAACCCCAACTCCTCATCAACACAGACCAGGAGATTGGGTCTACCTCAGAAGGCACTGCTGGGAGACCCTAGAGCCACGTTGGAAGGGTCCCTATGCTGTGGTGCTGACGACCCCCACCGCTCTCAAGGTAGACGGCGTTGCGACCTGGGTCCATCCAGAAAGACTTCATCACCAAATGGAGCATCGATCAAGATCAACGCAACCTGCTCAAGCTCAAGCTACGGCGTGCTCGACCTGCCTGATGCCGGTAACATGACTCGCGATCACTCCTGTCACCAGGAGCCCCCACAATACTGTGTATACACTTAGATAATGCCTGCATCTTCATGGACATGGCTCCAAAGAGACAAGGGCCATTTATAGGGTCACATGTTTAGTAGAAGATTTGGCTGCCTGAAGCGGCCATGATGCCAATATTATATTTCATTGTATTAATATGTTATATTAACCTTTGATTCTTTTGCAGGTTTGAATGTATGTTGGCTGTCCTAGAAGGGAGCTGTGTGGGGTGACCCCAAAAGTAAAGGGTGTCTAGCTGCCAAGGGGCAGGTGCCCAACTGGGCAGGAGAGGGTGCCCATCAGGTTTTAGACACTGTTGAGAGACAGCTAACAGTTGGCAGCCTGTATACTGCCTTGCAGGCCTGAGTCACCATGCCCATGTCGGGGTAGTAAAGCTGGAAAAAGCCTGTTTAGAATAGAAGGTCTGGGGCAGAGTTATGCATAGGTAGAAGGTTTTATGCCAACAGTTACTGTTTTGTTTTAAATCCATGAAAAGGAATTAGCAAAAAAAGTCAGAAAATCTTAAAGTAGATCAGTATGTTTTTCTCCTTATGTAATTCCTCCAAAATCTGGAAATGCTAAATAAGTACGTTTCTTTGCATAAATCCAATAGGACTGATTATTAACAGAAAACTTTGACTGGAGTATCATGTTTTAAAGAGCCCTGTCTGAGCTCTAAAGACTTGAAGCCACTAAGAATGCCATGAAGAAAGCCTGGTATCCTGCTCGGGAGCCCTGAAGATGGCTGGCGCTGGAGCGTCAGGCCCATGCCCTACCATCACTGGCAGTTGGTAAGAGTAGAAGGGGAGCAGTAAAGATGCCTCTGCATCCCTGCGGAACCCCCACACACTCTGGGCCGCAACGAGTAGGAGGGCTACTGAGATGGGCCTTAAAGCCTGGAGCGTGGGCTCAGGTGGAGTTGCTACAGGTGAAGAATTCACCTAACTCAGCAGATACTGCAGGCAGGCCTGATGACATCTGGATGGCTTGGCTTCCTGGCCCTACGGGGCACATTAAGGTTCAACCATGAAATTCCAGCGAAGGTAGTCAGTTACCATTCTTGTTGTATTTATGCAAACATCAGGACAGTGGATAAATTAATCTTGATTTGGCTTTTTGATAGCCATGGAGGAATTTTAAGAAGAAAAATCCTATTTCAATAGAAGATGGTTTCTTTCCCCTCCACCAGACCATTTGTTCAGTTGATAGTTCTGTGTGCCCCGTATGGGCCTCTAGCAACGGTGGAATAGAAATGCAGTCCGTCTCATGATTGAGCCGGAAGTCCCAAAAGAAAAGGGGGGAATGTGAGGCCAGAGAGAAGCCTCTCCCTCCCCCAGACCTTTCTTGCAAGCCCTGGCCCTAGTTTAGTCATAGCAGAGTTTATCTCTTCCTGGGATCGGTCTGTGCTAACTGACCTTTCCAGTAAGCCGGGTGCTCTGGTGTAGTCACAGCAGAGTTGTTTTATCTCTCCCTGGGGTAGGTTTGTGCGAGACAGACCACCCTGGCCCCTCAGGGAATGACTCAACTGCTAACACAGGCCTGTCCCCTCAGGAGATAAATTAACTGATAACCCAGTTCCCTGACATTCCAGGCCACCTGTGTGTGGTTTACATTCCGGCCACCTGCGTGTGGTTTTTGTCTTTATAAACTCGTGTTCTACAATGGCTCGGGGCTCCAGTCAGCCAGCACTTCCCTTGGGTTGCTGCCTGTCTGCCTGGGAGCCCCTGCGCTGCGCTTGTAATAAAATCCTCTTGCTTTTGCATCAAGTTCCGGTCTCCGCGTTTGACTTGGGGTCGTCGCCTCCTCCATCGGACTCCCCGGGGGTCTTAGGACCTTACACTTGGGGCTCCAGGAGCAGGAGGCATCTAGAGGAGGATTGTGGCCTTGAGAGGCAGCCTGCAAATGACTGGGGCTTTGGGTAGGGAAAAGCTCATTGGGCAGAGGGGGCTCCCAGGCACTGGCAAATCCCAGCTATGGGGAATGTGGGGTGCAGAGAAGCAGAGGGCCTGGACTTGTCCCCCAGGTCTGGGGAACTGGATAGCAATCACCTGGGCTTCGAACCTTGCACTTTGAGCTCAAGGTAAAGGAGCCAGGGGTAACAGGGAGAAAAGACAACAGGGGAAAAAAACTCACACTAATATCTTTGTAAATACTCTTCCTCTGGGGGAAGCGGGCAAAAGGCTGGAAGGGGTGGCTTCCAGCGGCCAGATGGCAGGCAGGGAACTCTCTTTTCTGTGCCAGCCCAGAAGGAAAAGAGCTGATCCCTGGGCCCAGGAGCTAGCCCTCCTCCTCTCAACCCTCCATGGGAGGGGTGGGAAAGTGGCTACCCACACATAGTCCACCAAGAAGGATTCCAAACACACCAATTGCCCAACACACACACACCCTCACACACATTTTTTTCTCTTCAGCTATCACGCACCTGCATGCCCACAAACATCCCTCCATGGTTATACCAATGCTGGCCACTTGTTAGCTTGGCAAGGGTAGGCTGATCACAGAAGGGTAGGCAGGCACCCAGCCCCACCCTGGAATCCAGCACCTGGCAGGGGCGTCCCAGGTGTCCGACCTCACTCCAGGGCCCTTCTGTGGCCAGTTGGTCTCTGGGACTGCACATCTGACCTCTCTGACCCATATGGGCACTCTGAGCCCCCACACCTCTGCCAGGGATCCTGTGGCCTCTGGCCTGCCTTCTGTCCTTTCCCTTCCCTTCAAAGTCTAACCCACTTATTCCTGGTGGATCCCAGAGCTTCCTGGGGATGCAAACAGATACTCTCCTGTGCTCACAAATTCCTGCTACCTACACCATCCAGCCTAGAGGACTTCACAGCCCTCATGGACCCTGCTCCTACCATACCCCAATGCTGACTTGGAGTCCCAGGCCAACATTGCTCCCGAACCCCATACCCAGCAGACCCTTTTCTCAATTGCACATAGCAGAGGCGAATCTCTGATGTAACAAGAAAATTTATTGAAGAGAAACATTTACTGAATCCATTGAAAAAAGGGAATAACAACAGTAAAGAATTTCTAATAGCCACTAGTGTACATAGTTCACACCCCGTCCTCCTGGGGTCCCTGACAAGGTGCATCAGCTCCCCACCACCACCATGGCCCTCCCACTAGCCTCCCTCCCTGAGGGCCCCACGATTGGTCTTTGCAGGACTATGGATGCTGGTGATGTCCACTCACTGCAGGGCTCCCTCCCCCTCTGGATGACATGCTGAGGCCTGACCCTGCCCTAGGTCTGTTCGGGTGGCAAATGTCTTCAGGTGCCCCTCATTTAGGCCTGGGAATGCTGCTCAGGGGTGCTCCCAGGCAGGCTGCCCAAGGTGACATGGTTTGGGGTTGGGGGTAGCCTTGGCATTGGTGGCTGAGTGGTGGTTCGCCAGGCCAGTTCCCATTCTCCTGCTTGCTGGCTCCATACCTCCAGTGGCCCTGCATAAACAAACAGAACAAAAGACTGCCCCTCCCAATAACTCCCCCTCCTCCTGACCTCTTCCTCCTCCCCTGCTCACCTCCTGTTATCCTCCTTTTCCTCTAATGCTCACCTCCTGTTATCCTCCTCCTCCCCTGTTCACCTCCTGTTATCTTCCTCTTCCTCCCCTGTTCACCTCCTGTTATCCTCCTCCTCCTCCCCTGTTCACCTCCTGTTATCCTCCTCCTCCTCCCCTGTTCACCTCCTGTTATCCTCCTCCTCCTCCTCCTCCTCCTCCCTCCCCTCCCCCTCCCCTCCTCCTCTCCTGCTCACCTCCTGGTTATTCTGCTCTTCCTCTCCTGTTCACCTCCTTGTTATCTCCTCTTAGTTTTCCTCCTCCCCCTTCTTCTCCCCCTCCTTCTCCCCCTCCTTTAGAACAAATTTCCACCAACTCCACACCCCCTGCGCTCCCGCACCCAAGCCAGCTGTGGTACTAGCCCAAGTCCCCATCCCCCTGCAGGCTGAGCCCATGCTCTCCCCTGGGGCTCTCCTCCCTTTGCCCTCCTGCCCTTATAGCCTTCCCAGGCTGCAGGGGGAGGAATTGCCTGCAGGCTGGGGCCGGGCTGTCCTGGTCTCACTGGTGCAGGGGCTCAAGGGTGGTGCCTTCGTGGGGCTTCCCTGGAGCAGTGTAGATAATTCTGAAGACGGGCTGAACCCTGCGGCCTCCCTTGCCGGGGGGTCACCCTATTTCCATCACACAGCTGTTCCTCACAGGTGCTGGCTTCTTCTGGCAAGGGTGGCCCAGGGGAAGGTTCTTCTGGGCTTGGTGGGACTGGTGGGCCTGTAGGCATTCTTAGCTCTGAGTCCACAGGGTGGGCATTTCGGGGTGGCCAGACAACAGGGCCCATGCCCGAGTCCTCAGCTGCAACTCCTTTAGCTTCTGCCATGGTGGGGCCCCTGCTCGTGGCTAGAGCACCCCATGTTCTGGGTGTGCTGGCCGCCTGCTTGTGTCGCTGGCACCTCTTCAGGACTCTATACTTGTCTTCCCCTGAGGGGAATCTGGTCTCATGGGTGGGGTTCCTTTCAGCTGCTGGAGGATGAGGGGGGTTAGCCTGTACCTGACTGCCCTGCCCCTCTGCCCCACTCAAATACTCTGTTTGCATGGAATGCCCCTTCCCCTTGTTAAAATTTCCCTGCTGCCTGCTAGGGGAAAGGGTACCTGGATTTTCTGAGCCTGTACTGCCTAGGACTCGGGGTGGCTCGTGCCCCCAGCCCCCGCCTCGTTTCCCGACTCTCCTACAAGCTGAGGCCTCTCCCTTTCTGGCGACTGCGGTTCAACCTTACTGCGTTTGATCAGGCTGTGGCTCTCCTCTTCCGTATTGTAGCGGGGCACTTTCCTGCCCCTAAATGACACAGTGCCAATCCCTTCCTGGATGGTCTGAGTGCTGCTATCACAATACTGCACTGCCTGCTGGTGGACGTGAGGTGCAGAATCACTGACTTCCTCGAACTCCTGTCTGCTGGAAGGCCTGCAGCCCCTTTCTGCAGGCTTTTGTTTCTGCTTCAGCATAAACCCGGTGACTTCACACTCCTCTTCATCTCGAAAAAGTTTCATTAACTCTAGGAATGTGGGAGGACACCCTCTCTGATCCAGGAACTCGAGCTTGCCTCGGAGGGTGCTGCACAGGTTGGTATGAGACAGTACATGTTTCAGGCGAATCAAATCTGCGCTTTGCGCTGCTGTGGGGCTGTGCTGCATGGCTTTCTGCAGCAGCGGCTCCAGGCGCACCAAAAACGCAGAGTTTTTCTCTCCAATCTTCTGCACGGTTCTAGAGTCCTCTTTGCTCCCAAAGATCTCCTTCAGGGCATCCAGGAATTGCTGTGAAGTCATAGAGTCACTGGTGTCCCGGAGCACCCGCATGATGGACAGGGCAGAGCCACGGAGGCTCTCCAGCAAACGCCGTATCTTCTCTGTCTCAGACACTTGCCAAACCTGCATCACCTCAGTGACCTGCGCCAGCCAGGCTTCAAAGTTCTCTTCGCCTGGGCCTGAAAAGACATCTCCTGAAAACATTCTGACTTTTTGGTACCACGTGCTTTCTTTCTCAGACTGCAAAGCTGTGGATTTCTCTGGGGGAGCATCGCCTGGCTCCTGGTCCTTAGTGGGAAGGGCATGCCCCAGGACACTGGCCACATCTGTGATTTTCCGGCCCTCATCCTTCAGGAAGCAATTCAATCTATTGATGAATTCATCATCTGGATAACGGGGTTTCACCACCACTTCCCAGGCACCTCCTTTTCCTGGTATCTCATTGGGTGTCTTAGCATAATTGACCGTGTCTCCCAGTTCGATGATGAGTGCCTTAGCATTGTCTTCCCTTCTGAACATTCTTCCCCGCACCCTGTATGAGTACAAGGGCTGTAAGCTTGCCCTAATAGTCTCTTTAATTTCATCGTCAGTACACTCCACGGGGATCCCCACAATCAGCAGGGCCTTCCTGGGGTCCAGGTCCATCCCCTTGCACCAATCCTCTAACAGTGTCAAGGCCATTGCTCTGACTTTCTATGGACTGATCTAAAACTAGAGGTAGTAATCTGCTACAGAGTTTGACCCAGACTTGGTCAATTCTGAGCCAATGGCAAGTACAAGCAGAAGAGTCCCAGCTTTCCACAGCCTGTAATGCAAATGGGGTGAACGCATCATTACTGCCCACTTTCCCCCCTCACCAGCAGCCCCTCTTCTTCCCCAACCTCCACTCACAGGGATTCAGTCCCTGCCTCCCAGGCCCCCCAAAATCATTTGGTGGTGTGTAGAGTTTAGAGGGGTCTCCCCAGTCCAAACTCCCCCCACCTCATCGCTTCCCTGCTGACCTCCTGCTGTGGGTTCTTCCTCAAAGTCTAAGGACTCTGCCACAGGAGCTGCAGATGCCTGCAGTGAAAAGGTAGCATTAGGAGGCAGGTCCTAATGCCTGGGGACCCTGACAAAGCCCTCCAAGCAGGAGACCAGTAGAATATCCCACTCCGTGGCACAAGGCCGTGCAGGCCCAGGGCACCTGGCATCCTCTTTGCCAGGGCAAAGGTGGGAGGAGGGAGGTGCAGAGTTCTCCTCTTTTCAGTAAATGCCCAACAGATCAGAAAGATGGCTGGAGTTCTACACAAGGCAATTGAACTGCTGGGTGTGGAGAGCCCTGGAGAGGTGCAGTGTTGTCATGGATACCAAGAACAGTGGGGACCATGGGTGGGTTTCTATCAGAGACAGGTGTCATATGGGTAAGACCCTCTAAGAGCAACAGGTGATGTCACTGGCCTCCAACCAGTGAAGTGTCCTAGCAACAAAGGGGGGTTGGGGGAAGTGAGGTGGGGGGTGGGCAGCAAAGATTGAGTGCTCAAAAATCAAGAGCTTATGACTTTAAATTGCATAGGCACTGGAATCAGGGACATAAAAGGGACCCAGAAAAGGTCTTCAGTGCCACACTGCAGGAGACAGACAACTGTCCCTCTAGTTGTAACCCTACAGCGAAGAGTCCGTACACAATGACAGGCAGTCCCACCCCCTCTGGCTCCTTGCCAGAGTTACAGAAGCCCTTCCCAATGTAGGCCCACCTCACAGTTGCTCACCAGTCATAGTAGGGTCCTCTGGCAGTGCAGATGTGGGGATTCCACCCACACTCAATGTTCAGCTCTCCAGTTCTGTCCAGTCAGGCAGTTCCCGGCCCTAGGGCAGAGGGTACTGCTCCACTGGATCTGTCTCAAGAGAAGGCAGAGGTATTTTGCTAGGGTTCTGAGCCACGTGTCCCTGCTCAGGCTGTACCCATTCTGAGTCTGCAGAGCTGTCCATAAGTACCCTGTTGCAGGTATACAAGAAACTGCTCCCTCGAGTCCACTGCTGCAGCAGAAGTAATCCTACTTTAAGATAATTGCCACACCCTCAAGTGTGCCCCCACTCCGCCCGCATACCCACCCACTGTCATGGCCCACCCCCAACGCCTCTAACCCAAGACTCACCCAGCAATCCCCGCCTCTACCAAGCCCAAGCCCTAACACCAAGCTCCATCCCAACAGTTCAAGTATCGTCCCCACCCAAATCCTACCCGCCCGCTCACTTTCCACCCCTCTCACACCTTGCCCCCACCAAGTCCCATACCCCCCCAACCCGATACTCAGTTCCAGCCCCACAGAAGCTCAATTCCCTGTCCCCACACAACTCCTACCCCTGCCACTCATGTTCCACCCCTTCCTAAATCCACCACCACCAAGCTCTACCCCACCCATGCCCAAGCCCTGATGTCAAGCTCCACCCTGCTCCTGTCACTCATGTTCCACCATCCAAAACCCTGCCCACACTAAGCCCCACCACCCCTTTCCAAGCCACGCCCTACAAAATCCCACCCACACAAAAGCCCTGTCGCTAAGCTCCATGGCAACAGAAGTGTAATCTCTGCCCCCACCCAAGTCCTCCTCCTGCCACTCACGTTCTAACATTCCCAAACCCTGCCTACTCCATGCATGCCCAAGCCCTGACACCAAGCTTCACTGCTCCCCAAGCTACACCCCACCAAACCCCACCCAACACAAAAGCCCTGATGCCAAGCCCCACCCCTTCCCAAGCCACACCCCACCAAGCCACACCCCATGCAAAAGACCTGCTAAGCTCCACACTAGCATGTGCAAGCCCTAACACCCCACCAAGCCACACCCGATGCAATAGCCCTGATGCTAAGCCCCACCCCACGCAAGTGCAGGCCCTAATGCCAAGCCCCACCGTTTCCCAAGCCATGCCCCAACAAGCCCCACCCCATGCATGAGCAATTCCTGATGCCAAGCTCCACCCCTCCCCAGGCCACGCCCCACCAAGACCCACCCCAAGCATGCGCAAGCCAGGCCAACACCACCCCTTCCCAAGTCCCACCCCACACATGAACAAGCCCTGACGCCAAGCCCCACCCCTTCCCAAGCCCGCCCCACCAAGCCACACCCTACACATGCCCAAGCTCTGATGCCAAGACCCACCCCTTCCCAAGCCACGCCCAAAGCCCCACCCCATGCAAAAGACCTCCCACTAAGCCCCACCCCACCCATGCCCAAGCTCTAACACCAAGCTCCACCCCATGGATGCACAAGCCCTGACCCCAAGCCCCACCCCTTCCCAAGCCATGCCCTACCAAGCCCCACCCCATGCAAAAGACCTGCCGCTAAGCTCCACACTACGCATGCGCAAGCTCTGACGCCAAGCCCCACCCCTTCCCAAGCCCGCCCCACCAAGCCCCACCCCAAGCATGAGAAAGCCGTTGTCAACACCACCCCTTCCCAAGTTCCACCCCACGCATGCACAAGCCCTGATGCCAAGCCCGTCCTTCCCAAGCCCCACATACGCATGCGCATTTCCTGGGCCAAGCTCCGCCCCTCCCCAAGCCACGCCCCACCAAGCCCCACCCCCACGCATGCGCATTTCCTGGCGCCAAGCTCCACTGCCCTACTAAGCCCCACCCCACGCATGCGCACGCCCCACCAAGCCCCACCCCACGCAAAAGCCCTGACGCTAAGCTCACCCAATGGTTCAATCCCTGCCCCCACCCAAGTCCTCCTCCTGCCACTCATATTGCAACCATCCCAAACCCTGCCCCCACCTAAACTGCACCCCCACTCAAGCCCTGCCCGCCGCCCCCCACCCCCCGTAAACCCAATTTGTATGCCCAAGCCTCCCATTCCCATATGCTCCTCACCCCCCCCCCAGGACGCCCCCCCCCCCCTACACACCCCCTACCTCAAACAGCCCCCAGTCTCGTCAGTGGATTTGGGGCGAGGCCAGGTGAAGGGCCAAAGCCACTTTCCTTCAGGGGAAGGCCTGGAGCCATTTGTCCTGGGTGTGAAAACTGCAGTGGCACTGGAAAGGGTTAGGTTCTGCAGTTCTCAGGCTAGCCACTATGATTAGGTGCCGGGCCTAATCTCATGGTATCCCTCTTCAGGGGAAACTTATAGCCAAATTCGACTGCAAGGGTCACTGCGTGGGAGAAGGAGAAGCCCTGCAGTTTGGGTTGCTCTCGGTGTCCAGGGCCCCACTCCTTACCTGCTGGAGATCCCTACAGGCCGGAGTGCCGGAGCACCACCGCCACGACGACGCGTGCCTGCCGCTGCCGCTGCCGCTGCCGCTGCCGCTGCCGCAGCCGCAATGCACACTGGGTAGGGGGCAGAAGGCGGGAAGAAGTTATAGAGTGCACAGAGCACGCTCGCGCCTGCGCCCTAGGGACTTGGGCACCTGAAAGGCGGGGCACCTTGAAAAGGGGGCGGGCTCCTTGTCCCTGCTGTGCCTGGGGGTAGAGTTCAAATCAAGCTGGGGGCAGTGTACGGCAGAGTTGGACTGTGTCCAGCCCCGCGTTAGCTACAAGCTGACCACCAGGCCCAGGAATCACTCGGGGGTCCTGCTGCACTGTAGCCGTTGGAACGGAAGCTGAAGTGTGGCAGTCTCCCATTGGCTCCCCTTAGTTGATTGACGCAGTCAGTTGGCTCAGGGGGCCGGTTGCAAAAGTAAAGCGCCCCATAGCTCTTTCGAAAGAAAAGTCCTGATCCCTGCTTATATGTTCGTATGCCGCGTTCTAAGGGAGCGTGGCAAAAATACAGCTGCCACCTGCCTTTTACGAGGGCATGAACATTTTTAGAGTTCACCAAGAGACAGAAAACGATCACGGATTCCATTCACCCATTATTCTCTGGACTTCGAGAGCGAGTATTACCCGCCTAGTATCCGAACTGTTTCCCGCTCTTTTTGAAGGTTTCTTCCACTGCGGGCAGACCGGAATGTTTGCCCCGGAGTCCGCAGGACCCAAATGCTCCGGCCCGAAATGGGCGTGAGTGGGGTACAGGTGGCGCAATGGAAAGTGTGTACAAATCTCCAGCAGGTCTTGATAAAAATGAAGGTCCCACTCAGAACGATGAGGTAGAGCTAAGAATCTGCAAGCTCCTCCAGAGCCGCGCGACTCCAGTGGTGCCGATTCCTGACGGGGCTTTGGGTGCCAAGGCTCTGAAACCTGTAACTACTTTTCAGGACCAGAAATTGGGGCCTTTGGTAACAGAATAGATTTCTCTTCCCTTACTAGGGATGCAGAAGAACAGGCTTTTCTATAATGTTTTAGTAAAAAAAATTAAAACAAACGAAATTTTATTTATTTTTATTTTGCAATTACAGTTGACATTCAACATTATATTAGTGTATTAGTTTCAGGTGGTTAGCATGATGGTTAGACATTTATATAATTTATGAAATGATCCTCCCCCATATAAGCCTAGTACCCACTGGCACTATATATAGTTATTACAATATTATTGACTATATTCCCTATGCTGTACTTTATATCCCCGTGACTATTGTGTAACTACCGATTTGTACCTAAGTGAAATAACTCAGAGAAAGACAATTACAATATGATTTAACTTGTCTGTGGAATTTAATAAACGAAATAAATGAATGAAACAGAAACAGACTCATTGATACGGAGAGTAAACTGATGGTTGCCAGGTGGGAGGTGGGGAGGGGCTTGTGGGGCTTGTGAAGAGATTAAGAAGTACAAAAGCAAACGAACTTTTAAACCAAAGGTTGCTGAGCAAGATACTTGCAGACATCACCTCATTCCCCTTTAACTACAGGTGTTTGCTGTACAGCATTGTTAACTATAGTCACCATGCTGTAAATTACATCTCCTGGATTTAGTTATTTTGTGTGTGTGTGTGTGTGTGTGTGTGTGTGTGCGTGCAGTGTGCGCGTGTGTGTACGTGTGTGTGTGCGTGTGCGTGTGTGTGTGTATGTGTGTGTGTAATATTTAAAATTTTAAAAAAATGTATTATATTTGCCCTATCTGGCATGGCTCAGTGGATAGAGTGTTGGCCTGCGGGCTGAAGGGTCTCGGGTTTGATTCTGGTCAAGGGCACATGCCTGGGTTGGGGGCTCAATCCCCAGTAGGAGGCATGCAGGAGGCAGCCAATCAATGATTCTCTCTCATCATTAATGTTTCTATCTCTCTCCCCCTCTCCCTTCCTCTCTGAAATCAATAAAATATATTTTAAAAATTTATTATATTGAGGGAGAGGGAATAGGAGAGAGAGAGAGGGAGAGAGAGAGAGAGAGAGAGAGAGAGAGAGAGAGAGAGAGAGAGAATTATTTGTCCACTTGATTCTTCTGTGTGCTCTGACCTGGGATGGTGTATCAGGACAAGGCTCTAACCAACAGCTACCTGGCCAGAGCACGTGAGCATAATATTTTTAAGTGAACATATTCTGACAAAACTTTACTTAAGAATCGAGTGTTCTCACTTTTAAAAATATATTTTTTATTGATTTCAGAGAGGAATGGAGAGGGAGAGAGATAGAAACATCAATGATGAGAGAGAATCATTGATCCCTTGCCTCCTGCACACTGGATTGAGCCCCAAACCGGGCATGTGCCCTGACGGGGAATCGAACTATGACCTCCTGGAAAATAGGTCGATGCCTAACCACTGAGGCACGCCGACTGGGCTGAGAGAACTAAGGTTATTCACAATTGCGTTACTTCCTATATTGATTTTAACATATTTTGTCACTTTAAATGGAAAGTCCATGTAGTGTGTCTCATTAACAGGTGATCTTGTTTAACCAACTATTCAAACCTCCCAACAACTTTAATATTTTGCCTTCCTAAACTCAGTGATATATTCTTGATCTCAATCTTTTTTGACAGACTTTGGAAAATCACAAGTGCCCTTTTACCTTGTAAAAACAGAGGTGTTCAAAAAAATTAGGTTTATTTCATATATCGAGTTGGGAGGCTTTGCCAATCAATCAGAAGAGCTGCTTAACCTTCCCTAAGTTAAATTTGTGTGGGCAAAATATTATTAATACAAATATTTCAGAAATTGTATGAAGTTCCTTTCCTGGAGATTGGTCAATGCCCTTATTGTCCACAAACGTCCTGGTTCTGCTTTGCCTGATATTAAACAACAGTATAGCATTATCAGCCATAATTCTAGTTATCTTTGAAAATGCCGCGAGCCAAAGAAACAACTAAATTTCTTTGTCAATTGCATGGCTTTTTTAAGTCTTTTGTATGCACAAATAGTTTTTTTATTTCACACTGAGGCTTTTCTGAAAGTGCTTGTAATCAGCTGCAGGCTAGAATGCTTCATCTTCAAGAAAAAGGCAATGCCTCAGACCCCCATGAAACATGTGCTATGGGGGCACAGGCTTCTGATGACATTGCTACACAGCTTTGAGATCCTTCCACTGGACTCAGAATTTCGAGAACTCTAGAGAAGAAGCTGATGGCTTCATGAGACTGCTAGTCCAAGACTGAGCAGAACCAGAATTAATCACATGGGGCTGAATGAACTAGTGAAGGATGATTATGGGTTTTGGTTGGAATATTGCTGATGTTTAATGTGCTATTTTCTGGATATAATGAACTCCTTTCTCATTTCTCTTAAGCTATCTATAACTCATAACAATTTAATAGATTATCTATAATAATAAAAGCATAATATGCTATTTAGACTGGACGTCCTCCTTGATGTCCTTCCTTCTGGACAAAGCTGCAGGCGGGAGCCAAGATAGAGGCAGCAAAGGCCCCTGGCTGCGGGGGCGGCGGGTCGGGACCAGGGCCAAGGCCCTCGCACTAATTTTGTGCATCGGGCCTCTAGTACTTTTATAAACAGGAATAAAGCACTTTTATTTTTCTCTCTGACCAATCCCTCCAGAATTTGTAATTTATTTTCTTTTTTTACTGACTTTTTTTTTATTGTTTAAAGTATTACATATGTCTCCTTTTTCCCCAGTTGGCATCTTCCCCTGTCCCCCAGGACAAGCCCCTACCACCCCAGTGTCCGTGTCCATTGGTTATGCTAATATGCATGCATACAAGTCCTTTGGTTGATCTCCTACTCCCCCTCCCCTGTCTTCTCTCTGAGGTTGGACGGCCTGTTCAGTGTTTCTTTGTCTCTGGATCTGTTTTTCTACATCAGTTTATGTTGTTCATTATATCCCACATGTGAGTGAGATCATGTGATATTTATCTTTCTCTGACAGGCTTATTTCACTTAGCATAATGCTCTCCAGGTCCATCCATGCTGTTGCAAATGGCAAAAGTTCCTTCTTTTTTATCTTTTTATTTTCATAGTTATACAATTATTTGCCTAGGTTCAATAAGAACCCGCCCTCCTTCTTAACAGGTTGTAATTGGAAACATAACCAAGGCTCTAAATGGAATGTCATATTTGAAAGATGCTCATAGAATCAGATATGACCTGATAATTTATAGTAACGAACACTACCCTATAATTTTTTTAGGTTTTAGGGGTGTGTGTGTGTGTGTGTGTGTGTGTGTGTGTGTGTTTTGGGGGGGAGGGCATACTGCCACCAAGTCCTGGAAATATCTAGTGAGGAGCTACAGTTGTAGTTCTTGTCTTGTGAAGTAGGAAAACCTCTTCTTCCTTTTTTAATTGTACTAATGTAGCCTAGAAGGTGGCTGAGGTTGGGGTGAGAAAGTAGCTACCAGGGCACTAGTTCAGTAGCTATTAAACACTGGGTTCCAAGTTCCCTGCTCATTGGTGAAGGACTTTATCATGTTTCTATCTTTGGACTTTCTTAATCATCCTTTAAAATTTTTTTTTAGTGATTTCAGAGAGAAAGGGAGAGGGAGAGATAAATAGAAACATCAGTGATGAAAGAGAATCATTGGTTGGCTTCCTCCTACATGTGGGATGGAGCCTGCAACCTGGGCATGTTCCTTAACCAGGAATTGAAATAGTGATCTCTTGGTTCATAGGTTGATGTGAAACCACTGAGCCACGATGGCTGGGCTAATACCCCTTTTTGGTCCCTGGGCTGGATCAAGACATAGGTGGCTTGCAAATTGTATTTTCAGATATAAAACTCAGCAGCTTGGATCACTTGATAAACAGAATGATAATTCAACAGGATTCTTTATATTATCTAATAAAGAGGGAATATGCAAATTGACTATCATGCCATAATAGTCAATTCCTCATTCCAAGGTGGCTGTGCTCACAGTGGAGGCAGGGATTCCGTAACACAAGATGGCTGTGCCCACAGCAGAGGCCGAGTTCCCGTAACGAGCCTTAATGAGCAATCAACAGGGACCTGAGGTTGTGTGGCTGTGCCCCCCGCCTGGTGGGGTTTGACAGGGGACCTCAGGCCTCGCTCCCCACCTGGCAGGGCTTGATGGGGGTCCTGAGGCCACACCCCAACCCCAGCACCAGGCCGGGGGACCTGAAGCCATGCCCCCACCCTGGCAGTGGGCCAGGGGACCTGAGGCTGCACCCCACACCTGGCGGGGCTTGACAGGGGACCTCAGGCCATGCCCCCCACCTGTGGGGCTTGATGGGGAACCTCAAGGCATGCCCCTGCCCAGGCCCAGGCTGGGGGACCTCAGGCCATGCACCCCACCCTGGGCCGGGGGACCTGAGGCTGTGCCCCCTGCCTCACAGGGCTTGACGGGAGACCTCAGGCCACACCAGCTGCCCCAGGTCAAGGGACCTCAAGGTGCACCCCCCCAGCCTAGACCAGGGGAACCTCAGGCTGAGCCTCCCCTCCATGGCGCCAGGTCAGGCGACCTGAGGTCATGCCCCCCCACACACAGTGGGGCCTGACGGGGGGGTGAAGCCAGCCAGGTCTGGATCCATCCCAATGGGGGTGGGGCCAGCCGGGTCTGGGTCTTGCATGATTTTGAGGCACATGTGGATGGGAGGGGACTTGACTCTGGTTCCCATGGTGCACCCCAGACTCCGACAGGAGGAATTTTTCCCTTAACTGTAATTCATAAATGAAATTCTGATTAGCTCTAGCTTAACCTAATGTTCTGTGCATAAGTAGGAACGCGTTTTAATTCTGTTTGGAACTTGAGTCTTGATAGGTAGCCATCCCTTTACTAAATGGCTACTATGGAATCATCTATCTAGAGCAGGCCATATTGTACTTTCCAAATAAAGTGACATTTGTTGTTTTAAGATCACTTTAGGGGTAAAAACTCTCTGACGATATCCACTTGTTTTTTGGAAATCCTTTTTTCTCTACCTGCGATCTAATGCCTTAGAATAAGCTTTTCACCAATGGGCTGCATCCAGGACCTTGCTGTGCTTTGAATAATTACTCACCTCGCTGTTATTCAGCTGCAGAAGAATAAACTGCTGTGGAGAAACAGCTCTCATAGTCTAGCATAGAGAATAAAATACAGTGTTCTGACAGTAACCTCCCCCTCACTGTACATTTTAAGCTTTGTCACAGGTGAGCCGACCCATTCTCAGGGCCAAAGCTTTCTTACTACAGCTGCCTCGTTAAGGTAAAGAGCTCAGTAGTGAACCTTTGCTGATAACTATCTCAAACAGTTACTTTCTTCCCAATAGTTATCATATTTCTTGAGTAGGTTTTTATAGACTTTATCTGTCATTGAGTAAGACCATGTAGTCATTATCTTCATTACTTATTCATCATTATCATCTCCCAAAGAAAGCCAACCCCTTGCAAGCAGAACCCACATTCACCACTGAATCTCAAGCACCTAAAACCATGACTGGGCCATCGTAGGCCATAAAAATGTGTTGAAAATAATTTGTAAACTGTTAACTATGCCTAAGCCTGGGGACGTCCTCCTTAGTTCACCCTCACTGCTTATATAATGAAGACTAAAATAGACTTTGGGGAATCCAGCAAGCAGTTAATTTATAAGGAAATTGTGGCGGCAGCCGCTGGGACACGGGGAGGGTGAGCATTTTGCTGGTGTAAAGCAAAACATCTGCTGAAATAGAGGAAATGTATTCTGAACACTGGAGTTACGGGGTTAGGGATGTTTTTCTTAGGCAGCAATACAATTTAAGTTGTTCCCTTTTTTCCCAATCCAGAGAGGTGTATAAAAACATTTCCATGATTCAGCTGACCCCTTTAATTCTTGTGAGACCATATGACATAGCAAACAGAAAACAATATTGCAGAGATCTCAAAATATAATTAACAATGGCTGCATTTTAAAGACTGAAATTTGGATAGTTACAGAAACAGAGAAAGGAATTCACAGCAGCTAATTAATTAGAAACAGGGACATAAATTTGCAGCATCTAATTCATTCATTATTGATTAGTGCTCAATCTGAAGTGAATCAGTATGTAACATGCATGGCAATGGAATACAAAATTTGATAATTGAAAATGAATCAGATGAGAAAAGAGAAACATACAAGATCAGTAAGAAGATACTCCCCATCCCATTTTGCTCTATGTAATGAACATAATGCCAAAATGATAAGGCATCTATAGATAATGCTAGAATTGCATAGTAATCATCCTATATACTAGTTCCAGAACATATGTATGTATGACATACACACATATATATAATATTGTTCTAAGAGACATAAATACTTACTGAGACTGGCTGAGACCCAACTTGGAGATTACATGGGTGATATGGAAGTTCCTCGTCAGCCAGAGGAAAGAAACCTTAGGCATGCAGCTGACACGCTCAATAAGGAAAAACTTTAGAATAAGAACCATGGCCCAGTGTAAGGACCATGCCTTGGGATACAAAATAAAAACAAAACAGACCTTTTTTACCAAAGAATAAAATCAAGCCTCAAGAATGATGATCTCTTGGCAACTGAATCATCTGCCAGAACACAACTCAATGCCCTTGAAGAAAACAAAAAGAATCCCAACTTGCTAAAACATATCATTTAAAACATTCTACATAAAATCAAGATTCCTAGATCTATGAGTAAGCAGAAAAATGTGACCTATAATGAAAAAGAAAGGCAATCAATCCAGGACCGTCGATAACCCAAATGTTCGAAATAATGATAAAGAACTTTAAAACAAGTATAAATATGTCCAAAAACTCAAAAGAAAAGATTGACACAGTGAGTGAAGGGATAAAAGAATCTTAGTGGAGAAATGATAACCATTAAGATGATCTAAATGGAAATTCTAGGATTGGAAAATGTTTAATATATAATTTGAAAACTGTATTGGGTGAAATTAAAAGCATACTGGGCAGTCTAGCAGAAAGGATCAGTAAAACAATAGGATGGTGAGCAATAGAAAGTATTTTATCTGACTTAAAGTATCACTTTATGTTAATAGAGATTATAGTTCATCAATTATTCTTTTATTAAAAATGTCATTCATTTTTGTATGTCTTTTTATTATGGCCAAGGAATGTCATTTATATATGTTACATTACATACACATATTGTGATAGGTAGAAAAATATATCCACTTTTAAGGAGATTTTTCAAAATAAAACATCCTTCAAAGTTTTCTAAAAGTATTTCTAAACTTTTTAAAAATTGTATCAGCTTATTTAGCTTTATATTTAGGCAAGTTCATCACTGGTAATTACAACTAGAAATGGCCAAGCTGTTGTGTTTATAGCATTGCTATATATAATATATACTATATCTTTGACTTTTACTGAGTCTGGCAAATTTTACAAACAAGTATGCTAGACACATCTTTTCATTACTGCCTAAGGCATACTAATATGATTATTTTGTCAAACATCTTCGACTGACAGCTTAAATATTACTGTCACATGCATGTGAGAATGCAGCAGTGAAGGGGGAAGTTCTTTCTTTTGTTCTAATTAAACAGGATATTATTTTACCATTGTTGTTTTCAAGGTACTACATGCTTCTCAAGGGCAATAATGTCCAATTGAAAACAGTATGGTTTACTCCATGTTTAAGCTCTATGTGCAAAGAGGATGTGCATTATTTCTCCAGCCACAACCGCATTTTATTGTATCAGACGGTCCTGGGATCAAAGCTATATTCTTACTAATAAACACCCACAGGTCTGCTATGGTACAGATGTCAGAGAGTAACATATTTCAAATAAAGCAAAAATCAAGATTCAGCTTAAATCTAAGAAAAATGTCTATAGAATTATGCTCTATAGAAAATGTCCTATTTAAGACCGTGTATTACACGGTGTACAGCAATGATCTACTTTGGAAGAATGATCAGTTCTTTAAAAGTCAATATAATAATCTATCTTGTAAACGTATTGCTTCATTTAGAAAATATAAGAAAATCTATAATGATTTTTGTTAAATATGAAATTATCCATATATTACTAAAAACATTAAGTAGGACACATTATAATATAACTATAGAATTTCAACTCCAAGTATGGAATAGAATGTGCCTTAGAGGTTTGAGTATACATTCCTATAATTTCAGGATTAAATAAACTAGTGTCACCAGACAAATCATTGGTAGAATTGGGCTTCTCTCCATCCTTTCTTGACATTTTTCTTTTTATTTTAGCAACACATTAACATTTACACATTATTATAAAATAAAAGAATGTAGTTTTATTTTTATTCAGAAGCATAAACATACATAATGATGTGTAAACCAAGCCTTATTTAATTTTATGCTATCAGTGCCAAGAAATGGTTTTTGAGGGGTTTTAGCATTTCATCAACATCAATTTTACTCAATCTCTATGAAACCTAGGTTGTGTTTCCTGTGTAAACACAGTTCCATACAAGTCACTTACTAGTAGTAGTGCTCCCTCAACCATACCATTTCAACTGCATCTCCTGTGTGAACACCTGGAAATATAACGGTTGTTCATTAAAGAAAACTGGTGGTCAAATGTGACTTTGCAGAAAAGAGGGTATTGAATTTGGGTGGCCTTAGAAATAATCCCACAATCCCATTCGGTCCTATTTGCTGATGGAGAAACTTGCCACTTATGCTTCACCGACCACCTGTTATATTTCAGGATACAATTCTCTCTTTGATTGCAAATTAGAATTTTGTTTGACTGATTCTTTTTAATAAAACTAGGTTGATCCCTATTGTTACCAAACCAAACAAAACAATGCAAGACAAAAAATAATCAACTAAGTTGACAGTTTTCCATATTGGAGTGTGGGCAGAACAATACAAAGCTCTGAAATAGGTCTAAAACAAATACCAATGTTAAGTTCGATTTTCATGCTCGAAACATATTATGCCAATGATACCATGATGTTAATCACATTAAGTTTCTACAATAATAGCTGATATTTATTGTCAAGCACTGGTGGAACATTTTATGTAGATAGTATTTTTTTTATTAAATGTATTAACATTGGTTAATATGATTATATAGGTTTCAAGTGTACATTTCTATATTACATGATTTGTATATTGCATTGTGTGCCCACCACCCAAAGTCAAATCTTCTGTTACCATATATTTGACCAACTTTACCCGTTACTATTCCCTCACCCCCATCCCTCTGATAACCATCATACTGTTTTCTCTATGAGTTTTTATTTGTTTTTCTTATTTATTCATTTGTTGCTTTCAGCTTTATATCCCACATATGAGTGAAATCACTGAGTTATTTCATTTAGCATTATATCCTCAAGGTTCATCTATGTTGTCACAAATGGTAGTATTTCATCTTTTCTTATGGCTGAGTAGTATTCCACTGTATATATGTACCAAAGTGTCCTTTAAAAGATAACTGGGTAAAGAAGATGTAGATAGTATTTTTTAATCTGACCCTATGAAATTGCTTCAATCATATTATGCATCTGTCAAAGGTTGTGCTTATTTAGTACTAATAGCTGATTTCTAATGCACTTATAAGTAAGCCCTCTTCCTATTTTAACTGTACACATACTAACTAATCACCAGAACAACACCATGAGGTTAATACTATTCCTATTTATAATTGAGAATGCTGAAACAAAATAAGTTTAAGTGGTTTGTACAAGATCACCTAGCAAGAAGATGGCAGTCAAATTTGAACTCAAGTTTCAAATTTCAATGTCACAGTGCTCAGAAACATCATTTTAGTAAAGTACCCATGAATTCTATAGTCAGCCACAATTCACAGCCCAGCTACAACACTGTGAAAGAGCACAGAACTGCAATCATAGGGGCTGGGAAACTTCTATTTTAGTCACATTCTAATCGAGTCATCTTGAATTAGACACTTTCCCCATATATAATCTGGAGAACATTTGGATGAATGAATGAAATTTTCTTTTATAGGAACAAGACCAGCACAGCATCATGAATGTAGTAGCTGCTTAACAATGTTTATTTTAATCGATAATATATTTGCTTGCCCAAAAGGAAATTAAACTATTTGGATGGACCTACTCACTTGTTTAGAAGACAAGATGTTGATTTGAGAGTGGTCATACACAAAAGCAATATAAGCAATCAGATGTCATGCTACATTATAAAAAATTAAATGTTGAAGCCATATCTTATTCCCTTTATACCAACGCATGGAGCCTATCTGGCATATCAAGACATATTCAGTAAATGGCCACTGAACTAAACTAAAATCTCACTATCATACATGGAAGTTTTGTTATGTGCAAAATCTAATATTTAAACAAATAAAACATACTGCATTTATTTGATACAAATTAGAACAGGTTAAGTCTGTTCCTCAAACAGACATACATGTACCTAAACTGAGTTAGTTTCTCTCTCCTTACAGCAGTCAGAACACATCCCGCAGTTCCCACAGAAATCTGGATCCTGGACATAGACAAAACCTGAGTGACAGAAGGGCCACTGCGGGAAACAAAGGGCAGAACTGGTCCTGGATTCCCTGTTCCCCCTCATTTCATGAAGCTAGTGTTGCCACTGAAATGTCACAATCAACTGACTCCCACATAATACTTACAGCTTTGTAAGAAATGTTTCTCTCCAAATGCCACACAAAAGACAGGTTTTCAGTCTTTAAGGGAGGAGATAAGAGAAAAGATTTTCTTGTCTTTTTCAGTAGCCTATTTTTCTCCATCTATATATCATTCCATAGAACTAGAAAATAGTAAATGAGTGATTAAATTTTAAATTACTAGTTACGTTTTCCTTACATTTAACCTTTACAAAATTCCATAGAATCAGTTAGCCCAATATGTGATTGTAATGGTCATGCTGGGTGGCCATGTAAGTACACTGTAATCCATGATTCATTCACTAGAAAACCCATTTCTGTTCATGTCCTACAACTTAGAAAATAAACTATGTATAAATATAGTTGAATTTACATTTTAAAATACCTTCAATTTTGCTCTGATGTGTTGTTCCTTCCAATTTTTCGTCTTTAAATTTTGCACACACGCACACACACACACACACACACACACACACACAAAAAAAATCAACATTTTTCTCCTGGTCAAATGCTTTTTTTTTTTCTTTTTCATTACATCTTGCTTATTAGTATTTATTTTATCAATGGTTGTTCTGATATAATTTCATTATTATGATTACAACAAAGATAAGCTAATCCTAGCCACCCCACCCCCCACCCCAATTTACTAGTACAGATGAGGATACTTATGTCAATGGAGTTTCAGTGATAATCCTACACTCACCAAGTTATTTGGCCAGTTAAGTATTTCGGTGAATAATGGCAGAGGCATGACCATACTCCATAGAGCCTAACTCTCATTTTTTTCTTAGATAGTATTAATGATTAAATTTTATTGCCCTGGCCAGCGGGCCTCCGTTGGTTGAGCGTCATCCCATGCACCATGCACCTAGAGGTTGTCCGTTCAATTCCTGGTCAGGGCACAAGCCAGTTGTGGGCTCAATCCCCAGTAGGGGCGTTGGAGGAGGCAATTGATCAGTGCTTCTCACTCACCAGTGTTTATTTCTCTCTCCCTCTCCTTTCCTCTCTCTTTCTCTTTCTCTCCCTCTCTCTCTCTCATCAATAAAAACATATTTTACATTAAAAAGGACTGGGGTAGGGCAGGGGCCCAGTGGAGAGAGGCAAAAAGGGAGAAAATGAGATACATCTGTAATAATGTGAACAATAAAATAAAATTTTAAAAAATTATCAAAATGATCACTAAATTATAATACTTTAATTAAATCATGAGGCATGTTATATTCATTTAAAATATGAATACATGATTTCCTCTCATAAAATTTGCTGTTAACCATATTTTATTTTGAAGTTCTTATATTTTAATCTTCTCTAAAATAACAAATTGTAATCATCAAGATACATTAGAGTTAAATAGGTTCTCCATAATTAACTCTAAATCACTTTATGTGATTTTAATGAACACTTCTAAGAAAATATATCCCATGCTGACTTGATGGAAATTATGTTAATATATTTAGTATATGAATCCACATAAGTAAGTTTGATAATTTTACTTCAATAGCATTACACAGGGTATGTGTGCACATGTTTATGTATACAAATGTATATATCCTCTAAAATTAAACAAATAAATAAGAATTGACAAAATTGTGATTTGAATGGTTCTGTCAAAATGTATTCAATTCTCTCCTTGCTCATATTAAATTATCATTGGATAGTTTTATTCAAACTCTTTAGTGAAACTTTATAGAAAAATCTTAGGAAAATAGAAGTGAAGATAGAAATGAAGAATCAGAAATTTTCAATTATAAATTTGTATTGAAGACAGTAGTTGTTATATGTCTAGAAGGATTAACATCTGTGGACATTTGGGTAAATAACAGAAAAATAAACAAAAAACAACCAAACAAACATAAAAAAAATACCTCGAATCCCTCCAATAGGGCATGTGTTATTAATTCTAAGAGAATAATCATGTGGGTTGATTTATCAATACTATGATCAGAAAAGTATAAGAAAAAGCATACAACAAACCATACTAGTGGGTGTAATTTTCCTCCTTAAAAAGAGCATATCTTTCACTTGAACTGAATTCTGTAGAAGAATTGAGGCATCTGTTCACGTAGGGAACCTAAGGCGTGTTTAAAATGGCCTTTAAATAAGCCAGAAATAGCTACTATATACTCATTTGGGGAATGGATAGGTATAGAAAGATGGTGATCAGTGCATATGTTTAGCCACAAGTGTACAAATAAAATCATCCAAAATGAGAAAAAAAATCCAATATATTTATTTTTAATTTTGGGATTTAAGCAACTATATTCAGTCTGTATTATCTTACACTCAAACACAATTCACTAACTTTAGCTGAGCAACCTAGATAGAAGTCCACAACCAATAATGTTAATACACACATTCATTTTAAGTAGTTATGGAATTTTATCCAAATAAGCTATATCTTTGGAAAAACAGGTCAAAGTGATCATCAATCTATGGTGACAAAAACCATAATAGCGGTTACCTTCGGAGGAACTTGAAAGGGAAGGAGTACCGAGGAGCCTATAAAGGGTCCACATTTTCTTATGAGTAGTGTTTATATATTAGTGTACAAAGGTATACATTCTTGACTTTGTGCAACTAAGATTTGTGTGATTTTCTGCATGTAACTCATACCACAATACCAAATAAACAAACTAGTTATTAGAAAACTCAACAAGAATTTAGAATTCCACCCACATTAAAAGAAATTGTGCAGGAGACACTGAAACTGCCCCATCTCTCCCCTATTCTTAGATACTTATTTAAGAAACTAGAGGCCCAGTGCACAAAATTTTTGTATGGGGGGGGGGATGTCCCTCAGCCCAGCCTGTACCCTCTCCAATCTGGGACCCCTCAAGCGATGTCCCACGGATGTTTAGACCTGATCCTGGGGGTTTCAGGCCTAAACGGGCAGTTGGACATCCCTCTCATAATTCAGGACTGCTGGCTCCCAACCAATCACCTGCCTGCCTGCCAGATTGCCCTAACTCCTTCTGCTTGCCAGCCTGATCACCCCTAAGCACTCCCCTGCCAGCCAGATTGCCCCTGACTGCCTCCCCTGCAGGCCTGGTCACCCTTAACTGTCCTCTTCTGCAGGCCTGGTTGCCCCAACTGCCCTCCCCTGCTGGCCTGATTGCCCACAACTGCTGGCCATCTTGTGTCCACATGGGGACAGCCATCTTTGACCATATGGGGTGGCCATCTTGTGTGTTGGAGTGCGGTCAATTTGCATATTACTCTTTTATTAGATAGAATAATGAAATGATAAGTGATATAAATAAATTAACTGCAACAATGAAATTTTTACTAAAATGACCTATGTTATTTGAGGCGTCATCTCTTGAGCAAGACTTAACTTTATGTGGTTGTCTATTACACTGTTGGCCCCAAATAAACCATACCTCTACAAACTCCCTTTGATTTGAACTGAGACTGTGACTTGCTTTAACCAACAGAGTGTGGTGGAACTGACACTGGCCTACCTAGAAGTTTCTTGTCAATGCTTTACAAGGGCCTGCTAGCTTTCCACTCTACATGTGTGAGAACTCTGATAAACCAAGGCCAGTTGTTCTGCCGGGGAGACAATAAGGAACAAGTACAGAGAGGACATTTAAAAGGGAAGAAGTCTATAACCACATGGAGAGAGAGGGAAGTCCAGTTGTTCTAGAATCCTAGCCAAGTGCAGTCTCCAGCCAACCCACAATCTCAATACAGCCACACAATAGACCACTAGCAAGCGTGCCAACAAAACTACCACTCAGCTGAACCTAGACCTGATTGCAGGGTTATGAGCACATAAAATAGTTGGTTTTTAAACCACTAAGTTTTAGGGTGGTTTGGTATGCAGGAATAGATAACTAAAACACTGTATCCTTAACTTAGCTTGGGTTTGATATTGAGTACGATAATTAGGTAGCACTGAAATGGAATTAGCTTTGGGGTTGCCAAAAGAGTGACTTTTATGTTCACCTCAAGTAAGAGTGATGAAGCATATAATGGATTTTGAGTGTTTTAGAATCTAGCCTGAATTTCTATCAAAAGAATTCTCTTTATCTTAATTGGAGTTGAGTTAGTATTATGTTTGCAAAATAGCCACAGGGAGGCCTACTGACCCAGCTTTTGTATAGACTATCAAAGGGTGAATCTTAATTTCACAGGCATTGAGAATTTCCTTGCTTGTGTTTTAATCCAGCGGTTAGCATATTTAAAGAATTTTTATATGGTTTTATTAAGATAATTTAAATGAAAGTATAATATTGTACATTGCACACAGGAGAATTTATTTTAATTACTCAGATAATTCAGGGAGAAAAATAATCTCAAATTGCATAAACAAGAAATAGTATAGGTTTACAAGAAAAATACCTGGCACCCAGCTAAATTTGTTTTTCAAATAACAAAGAAATTTGTTCACTGCAATATTTGGAACATACTAAAATCATTACTTCTTTTATAAAATACTATAATTTAGATACTAGCTGGTATTTTTATTGGCTTAATCTGGAAACCTTAAAATAATGAAGTCAACAACTCAGATGGCGGAAGGAAGAATAGAATTAGGGGAAGTGGAGTTAGGTGGTAGAAGAGGAATTGGAGAGTGGGTCAGAGAAAGGATGGACTAACAAAGTTTGAGAAGAGAGGTAGATGTTATAGTATCCTTATTTTAGAAGTGGGAAAATAAACATGTTAGCAAATCTTAATAATACTTTAGGCAATGTAAAATGTGTGATCAGGAAGGTATAAAAGTATCTCTTGATTATTTTCTATCGATGATTGCCTTGTGTTCCCAGGTGATGGAGAACAGTCTTGACAATTCCTGGGATCGCATTTCTCCCCCATAGTTTAACCTGCCTATTTGGCTGAGAAAATGATGAATACATCAGAGTCTATCTCTTCTTATTCACCTTCCTTGTGATGGTGCTTAGGGAGATATGAGGATCAGAGATTGGTGGGGGAGGGGAGCAACTGTACACTGGCCTTGACTTGAAACAACTATTTACACTTATGTCTGCATTTGCACATTGGCCTTTATTCTCACCAAACATGCTGACAAAGTTAGGAGCCCTACCTAGAAAATTACATGGTACCCATAGCAGCTGAGGTTTGGCTATCACCTGCTGCTTACCCAGTCACACTGTGGGATTCTCTCAAATATCTATACACAGTAAGAAAATGCGGAACCAGGATTTTCATATCCCCACATTACAAAAGAAAAGATTTGGCAAGCAATTTCTGAAAGATAATTTATCTGTAGGCTCACTTTTATAAAATAGTATAAACTGAGTGGAATTATTTTGTATTCTTTATTTGAACAACATAATAATTCTATGAAGTAGGCAAAGATGAAATATTTATGAAAATGCAGGTAATTTTTTAATATCTACTGACAGATGGCCTCTGTAGTTTCTGTATTTACTATCTGTGCCTTGTTCTCACCAATCTTCTCCATTCCATACAAGCTTAGTGTTTACCTGGGGGAATATCAATAGTTCATGAGTTTGATTTTAAATGAGTCCCTGTATTGTGGCACAGTTAGACTTATTTTTCTGCTTTTTAAAATGTAATCAGTTCCTAAATCGATATCACTATTATTTTCAAAGGTTAAGTTGTTATGCACAGAGAAAGTTGATGTTTTATTAATCTAGAAAAATAACTGCTCCTTTTGAAACATTAAAAAACATAAATGTCTTAAAAATGCATTAGAAACTATTGATACTGAAGGGATATCTGGCTCCTATCTGTTTTGTGTAGCATAGCCTCTTGCCTCTTTTGTTCACTTTGTGAATCTGCACAAAATATTGCAGAATTTTTAGGTATAAAAGATAAATATTTTTTTATATTTAAGTCATTAAAATGTGTTTTCTTATTTAGTAGTGAACATGTATCCTGTTCATAAAGCTATACCTATGGTCTGCCAGGGTTACTATACTGGCAGTTATATACTGGCAGTTATATACGAGTTATATACTGGTATATAAAAATTATGTCCAAGGCGTTATTAAAGAGTATATGAGGTAATGGTAATTATATTATTACTACAGGCCCGGTGCACAAAAATTTGTTCACTCGGGGGGCAGGGGGGTCCCTCAGCCTGGCCTGTGCCCTCTCGCAGTCTGGGACCCCTTGGGAGATAATGACCTGCTGGCTTAGGCCTGCTCCCGGGTGACAGAGGGCAGGCCCAATCCCTAGGTGCAGCCCCTGGTCGGGCTCAGAGCAGGGCCTATTGGGGAGTTGGGGCGTGCCCCCTGTCATGCACAGAGCAGGGCGGATTGGGAGGTTGCGATGCCACCCCCAGTCATGCTCAGGGTAGGGCCGATTGGGGGGTTGGGGAACTGCCCCCTGTCACATTCTGGGTAGGGTCGATGGGGAGGTTATGACTCTACCCCATCACACACAGAGCAGGGCCTGTGTGTGTGAGGGGGGGGGGTTGGGGCGCTGCCCTCTATCACCCACAGAGCAGGGCCAATCAGGGGGTTGGGGTGCCGCCACTGTCACACTCAGGGCAGGGCAGATGGGGAGGTTATGGCTCTTCCCTGTCACACACAGAGCAGGGCCCGTGGGGGGATGGGGAGGTTGGGGCCTCGCCCCCTGTCACACACAGAGCGAAGGGCGATCAGGGGGTTTGGGTGCTGCCTCCTGTCATCCCGGTGCCAGGAGGCCTCACGGCTCCGCCGATCCCAGTGCTGGGCGGCATATTACCCTTTTACTATATAGAATAGAGGCCTGGTGCATGGGTGGGGGCTGGATGGTTTGCCCTGAAGGGTATCCTGGATCAGGGTGGGGGTCCCCACTGGGGTGCCTGGCCAGTCTGGCTGAGGGGCTGAGGGCTGTTTTCAGGCTGGGACTGAAGCTCCCAACTGCTCCTTTTTTTCTTTTTCTTTTTTATTCTGGGCCAGCTTTAGCTCTGAGGCCTTGGCTGCTGAAAACAGGTTTCTGGCCTTTGTTTACCATTTGTATTTGATACAATGTTGCGGTCCGGCTGGCTGAAGCCCATATAGTTACTTAGAGTTGCAGCTGAGAGGCCGGCAAGTCAGGCAGGGAACGTTAGAGTCCTCCGTCACTGAAGCAAGCAAGCCTCATGTTAGTTTCAAGCTGCCTGGCTGCGGCCACCATGTTGGCTGCCAGTTAATTTGCATATCTCGCTGATTAGCCAATGAAAAGGGTAGCGGTTGTACGCCAATTACCATGTTTCTCTTTTATTAGTGTAGACTAGTGGCCAGGTGCACAAATTTGTGCATGGGTGGAGTCCTCCAGCCTGCCCCTATTGGGGCCGATTGGGCCAGGTTGGCTAGGGGAAGGGGCCATGGGTGGTTGGCTGGCCTGTCTTACGTCCTGGTAGAACTCCCAGTTGAGGGGACAATTTGCATATTAGCCTTTTATTATATAGGAATGGAATATAATTGAAATTATATTATTCTCAGGAGAGAAATTAAATAGTAAAAATTATTGAAATGTTAATACACTATTTTACATTTTTGCTCAAGAAACCAAATGAAATCAATCCTAACAAAATAATAAGTGATTTAAGAATGATAATACTACTTTTTAATTGATTTCAAAGAACCTTTAAATTAATTATATTATTTGATTTTTACAGTAGCCCTACACTTGAAAAAGGGGAAGTATTTTCCCCACTTTAATCTATAAACTGATTAAACCTCAGATACATTAACTTTATAAAAAATGCCAATAAATAGATATAAATGTTAGGGGTAAAATGGGCTCCAGTTTTACCTTACTCTCTGCCTAGTACTCTAAACGCTACTTCTATTTTCATAATAGTTGTCAGTCTTAAGTGTCTCCACTTATGTCTTTATTTTGTTCAAGTCCCACCTATAGTGTATTGAGAGCAAGGGCTGAACCTAATTCCTCAGGTCTAATCTCTACCAATAGATGTTTGGTGAGTTGAGTTTCAACGTTAAGGCCAAGATGGAAATGATCTTATTATAGAAAATGTAGATGAAAGTTAGAACTTCCTCTGTTTGAACTTCAATTAGGAAGAAGAAGAAGAAGAACAACAAAAAAACTAACTTCCTAAGCTTGGTAGAGTATTCTTTTCAAACACACAACATAGTATGCATAAAATATTAGCACAGGTAGAACCAAGAGCCAGAAGTCACATCTGCCAAACTTGGTGAAATAACAATTATGTCTTTCAAATCAAGACTAGACTCTGTAGTGGGAAATTTATTTTGAAATAAACAGAGTCCTAAAGTATGCAATTGGCAAAATTTACTATGCATTTGTGGTATTATGAGTTTACTGTATTTGTGTTTGTTCAAATAATTTCACATACCTCGTAGAAATTGTATCTTATGTGATGATTTAATCTAACCACAGCTGCAGCAATATAAATTATACTTAAGACTGTGCTGATTGATTATAATCAGTTGTAATCATGTCTTATAATCACATTTCATTCTAGAGGCAGAAGCTATTTAAGCTTACTCAGCACTGAGTTATATAAAGAAGATTATCTGTTATTTCTGACAGACTCAGTCAACATTCAAAATTGCCTGCAAACAATAAGTTTTATTAAATTTATTATCAAGGCATCAAATAAGTTTCTTCATTTCTTGAAGTTGAAATGAAATTGCAAATCAGTCTAAAGCTTATTAACTATGATTTATGCAAAAAATAATTTCTTTTGTTGTTATTGTTTTCAACTTCTTAACACATTCATAATTTAGGTATGAGTTACACGGATGCACAATTTTGCAGATACTCTATATTTCAGAGTATGTACATTTTACCTAAAAATAATTGAGAAAGTGGAGAGAATGGAAAGATATAGGTAAAAAAAATCAGAATATTTATAATGTATTGAAGCAGAGTAATGGGTGTCTAGAGGTTTGTTATATTAGTCTGTTTAATGTGTATGCTAGACATTTCTATGATTAAAAGTTTATATATAATCACCTCAATCCTGTCAGAATGGCTATTATCTATAAATCAACAGGCAACAAGTATTGGCAAGGATGAAGAGAGAAGGATCCCCTCCTGCACTGTTGGTGGGAAGGCAGATTTGGTGCAGCAACTGTGAAAAGCAGTATGGAGTTACCTCAAAAAATTAAAACTGGAACTGCCTGATGGCCCAGTGATTCCAGTTCTGGTTATACATATCTGAAGAAATACCAAATACTAATTAAAAAGGATATATGCACCCCTATGTCCATTGTAGTGTTATTTACAATAGCCAGGATTTGGAAGTAGCCCAAGGGCCTATCAGTACAAGTGAATAAAAAAAATATGGTACATTTATACAATGGAATACTACTGGGCTATAAAAAAGGAAAGGAGTTTTACCTTTTGCAACATTATGGTTAAAATATGTACCTGGAAAGTATTATGCTAAATGAAATAAGCTAGTCAGAAAAGATGAGTACCATATGATCTCACTTATATGTGGAAACTAATGAAAAAATAAACTAACAAACAATAAAATATCCAGATATGTATTATAGAATTGTGCACCTGAAACCTATATAATTTTATTAACCAACATCACCCAATAAATTACATAAATAAATAAATAAATAAATAAATAAATAAAGCTAAAACTAAAAACTCACTGAGATCAGGGCTATGTTCTGCACTAAATTTGTATGCCCCACACTGCAGCATTTGTAAAAGGTCTCCAATAAATACACAGAGGATGATGAAAAAAGGTATATATATATATATATATGCCTTCCCTATAATATGATTGAACTGACTGTGTGTGTGTGTGTGTGTGTGTGTGTGTGTGTGTGCGTGTGTGTGTGTGTGTGTGTGTGAGAGAGAGAGAGAGAGAGAGAGAGAGAGAGAGAGATAGTATGTGTTTATATCTAAATGCAGTAATGACAAAAATGTTATTTAATACTTAAATGTCTAAGTCTCTGTGTTTATTTCCCAAAACTTTAAAGGACTATTTCTTAAAATTAATTTCATAGAGGAAAGGAAAAGGAGAGAGAGACAGAAACAACAATGATGAGAGATAATCATTGATTGGCTGCCTCCTGCATGCCCCACATTGGGGATGGAGCCCACAACCAGGGCATGTGCCCTGACTGAAAATCCAACCATGACCTCCTGATTCATAGGTCAAAGTTCAACCACTGAGCCATGCCAGCCAGGTTAAAGGACTTTTTTTGAACACTTATTTCTCCTAAATCTAATAAAGCCCATACTCTCTCATTTTAGCCAAACCTTTCCCAATTCCCCTTATCACAGTGCCCACTTTTCACCTGCACTCTCAATAAACCTTTGTAAGCAATCATGCAGGAATACTGTGTTACCCTATTATCAATACCTTACCATTAAAGATGATTACACTTTATACAGTTAACTACAGCTCCCACAAGAAACATATTAGTATTATGAACAAGTTGCACATAATTATCAGTCAAGGTTCATTCTGATTAGAATTCTACCTGTCTTATGGTAAATGAAAAGCTAAAAAGTAAGTTTTAGATTTCAGATTATTTACTAAATATATTTCTTTAGATTTTGGCAACTTAACCTTCTTAGATTTAATGGTTTTGTCTTTTTATATTTAGTTACTATAAATGTAAACCCATATGGTAAAAGTTTGATCTAGAAAATTAATACGGCTCAAATATTTGTTGTCTTTGATTTTCCATCCACCCTCATTACCTAATTTTTAAGCATGTGAATAAGGATTGGACTATGATTTTCCAATTCACTTCTGGAACCAAAAAAAGTAGTGCTTATCTAGAGCACTCTTATTAATATCAACACTTTTACATTTTTTTGGATTTCCTTTTATTGCTTGCATAACAGGATGACAGAGGATCTTTTTCTTGATTTGGCATTTTAGCTCATGTCTCAAAACTGAAGGCAATCAGTATCAAATTCCCACTTATATTCAAAAGATAACAACTAGAATCCCTTAACCCTATGACTTTAAGATATAATACAAAACTAATTTGTCATTATAGCTTCTCATCCCCCTTCTCCTTATATAAAGAATGCCAGGTTTATCAGGAGAGGGGAGGCTTGGAGTGAAGAAATTCATTAGAGAGCTGTGCGATTCTCCATACTCTTCTTGTGGGAAAGAGGAGAGGGACTCCATTTCCCACTCTAAGTCATGGGAGCACAACTTCAAGGGTTTGTGGGTCACAAAGACAGGTGACTAACATGAAACTGGAAAAATCTATGGGAAAGTTGCAATATGTGGCTGTGATGACAGACGAATGGCGGTGAAAGCGAGGTGTCCCTACACAGAAAGGGTACATGTTTTCTCTAGGATACCATAGAAAGTAGTGAAGATAGGCACAGGTGAGGAATCTTGAAAAGACTGAACTAACAAGACTCTCCTCAGCATACGTTGTTTGTGTGTGATACAGAGTCACAGAAATGTCTGATGGGGAAGTGATGAATAACAAAGGGTTCTGTCACTTCGCTGAGTGGAAATTCAGCAGCCCTCAAAAGGGGAAACGCAGGGCTGATCCGTGAAAAACTTGATAAATATTTTCCTAGAGGAAAACACTAACGTTTAGTGATCTGACACTCCAAAAGTCCCATTACCATACATATTACAACAGTACCTATTACAAAATTGCCCCTTTTGCATCTATGAAATGCCCAATAGGAAAAGGGGGGTAGAGAGGGAGAAGGAAAGAAAGCAATCTCTTTCACCACTCTTTACATCAGTTGGCTGAGTCCTGAGCTGGAAGGATAGGGGGTCTGGGTAAGGGTTGAACTGATGAAAAAATGAGAATTTAAACCTGAAGTGATTCTGGTGATTTATAACAATTCTGTAATGCAAGGGTGTGCTTATTTCAAAGTATCAACAGCTGGTACTATGAGGGCAATCATCCCATTAACCTATAAAAAGTAGAGAAAAACATCAGTTTTCTTCCATTTTTTTCCGTACAAGCATTTTTTTTTTCCAGAAAGAATTGATGATTTTATTTTGACAATTGTGAAGGAGAAAAAAAAAAGAAAATTGTGAAGGAATAATCATGTCAAGAACAGGGAATTATGGAACAATAATGCATGACAATAGAAGAAAGACCCTAATCAAATGTTTACTATAATCACAATAATTATTTCCTCATTTATTCCCATAATTATTTAAATGGACATGAAGAATATGCCTCAAATTTAATTTAATTAGAAGAACAAGAAAATCTTGAGATTATAAAACAAACTTTACCATTGATGAAATCTTCATATTCACCTGCTTTCAATACTTGATTCTCCAAATTTCTTTTAGAGAGAAAATAAGGAAAAAGTAATGACTTTGAGGTATGAGTCTGGTGTTCTTGAGGTTATGGAAATGTGGAAGATAGATGCTGAATTGTTTAGAGCTAATAAAAAAAGTCCCCATCTGTATAATACATTTTTTGAAAGAAATCAAAAGGAGCTCGGAAAAATTACAACACATTGTAATAATATATTACAAATGCTGGAGAGGTTGTGGAGAAAACGACTTTCATTCATTGCTGGTGGGAATGTAAACTGGTACAGCCATTATACAAAACATAGTATAGAGATCCTTCAAAAATTTAAGAACAGACTTACCATATGACCCAGCAACTCCTTTTCTGGGTATCTACCTGAAAATTTTGAAAACATTTATTCCCAAAAATATATGCACATATGCACCCCTTTGTTCATTGCAGCACTAATCATGATGGCCAAGACATAGAAATAAGCAAAGTGTCCCTTGATGGATGATTGGATAAAGAGGATGGTACACATATACAATGGTATACTAATCAGCTATAAGAAAAGATGGAATACAGCCATTTTGGACAACATGGATGGGCCTTGAGAATATCATGCTAAAAGAAATACCAGACAGAAAAAGTTAAGAACTATATGATTTTTTACTCATATGAGGAATATAAAACTGAAAGCAACAGATGAACAAACAAATAAAAAAAATCTCATAGACACAGAAAATAGTATGATGTTTACCTGAGGGAAGGGGAATGACGGGTAATAAAAGGTAAGGAGGGTTGAATATATGGTGATAGCAGAATGTGTGGTGGGCACAATGCAATCAATATACAGGTCATATCATAAAAATATACATTTGAAACCTATATAATCTTATTAACTAATGTCACCCAATTAAGATAAAATAAAACAAAAATGAAAACTACCATACAAAATATTAGGTTATATTCAACATGTTTCAGTATAGTCTTATTGAGTGAATCCATCACTAATTTGTTTCATGTCAGTCATTAAGTGATTATCAAACCTCCTTTGTAAATACATTTCTTGACTAACTCAACCATTAAAAATAGAAATCATCATAAGTCACTCAAAAAAGTAGATGAAAAATTAAACTAGATTGAACTATCTAAAGACTGCAAAGGGGACTGTCTGGTAGTAGATTAAATTTAGCAAAATTCGGCATCCTCTCTAGATGTCCTTAGTGGTGGGAGAGATCAGGTTCAGGGAACCTGATACTAATCAATAATAATAAAAGTATAATATGCTAACTAGACCAGACAGACAAACGACCTTCCAGACATCATTCCAAACGTCCTTCTGGACTAAGGCGTGGAGGCGGGGATGAAGCCATGGCAGCAGGGGCCGAGGCAGAGGCATTTAGGGGCAATCAGGCAGGCAGGTGAGCAGTTAGGAGCCAGTGATCCTGGATTGCGGGATCAGTCCTAAACTGGCAGTCAGACATCCCCTGAGGGGTCCCGGATTACAAGAAAGTGCAGGCTGGACTTAGGGACTCCCCCTCATGTGCACAAATTTCATGCACTGGACCTCTAGTCCTATATAATAAATGGCTAATATTTGAATTGTCCCCTCAACTGGGAATTTGATAGGGAGTTCGACCAGGGGAAAAGGGCCAGCAGGCCAATTGCCTGCGCCCCTCCACCCCCAGCTGACCCCACCTTCGATCAGCTCTCTCCACCCCAATTGGGTGTGGGGCTGGCCAACCGCCCACAGCCCCTCCCCCTGGCCGGCCTCACCCGATTAGTCCCCAGTTGGGGCAGGTCGGCTGGACCCCACCTGTGCACGAGTTTCTGCACCCAACCTCTAGTTCACATATAAACAAGAAGAACATCTATATTTATCTAAATCGTATCAAAGTTCTTTATAGGAAAGAAAACACTTTAAAATGTATGAAGGAATGTGTTGATGATTAGAGAATCAATTATTTTATTAGATAACTATTCATTGCAAATAACATGTAAAAGAGGACAATTATGAAGAATGTGTCATCTGTCTTCAAGATACTTGCAATTAACAAACTATGATGATCAAACAAAAAAATTCTAATATCTGGCAGACAATCGCAAGTATTACTATATCAAATGTAATTGCATAGTTATCTTGTTTAGAGACAAATGAATAGTTGAGTTCCCATTAAAAACCTGTACTTACAACTTTTCAAATTAAAACAGTAAGAGACTTGCAGCTCCAAGTGCTTACTCATTGGTTAGTGCTGTTACAGCCTTGGCCTTCTCATTGGCCACAATCTATTTTCTGAAAGTTTTTCGTTGTTGTTGTTTGAGCTTTATTATTATTATTATTTTATTTATGGATGACAAGTCTCTTGCCAATTCTAATTGGTTAAAAGATCATAAGGAAGGCATGCTAGATCCCCAGTAATGCCTGAGAGAGAGGAGCAGCAGAACACATCACATAGCTCCATCCTGGGTCTAGTAGCATGACACAATAGCACTTCCCGCCTCTCCTGAAATTGAGATCACACTCAGACATGGAACAAGTAATTGTAACCACATTCAAATTGATGGCTGAGGCAGTTAAGGTTGCTGAAGTTCTTAGTTTGGGGAGGGGGAACCCACAATGTATTGTTTTAATAACTGACATATGAATAGCTGAAAATTTAAAAAAGCATCAACATCACATCCTAGAAGTTATTTTAAAAGTTATTATAGATTTTCTGTTTTTGATGGAAACTATCTCATTACTACCAAACAAATGTATTCATGAAAGATCTGGAGCCATAGAACCTATGGTGTTTCATGCATGGCTAATATCATCTCCAACTGCTATTTGCTAATTTTTGCATTGTTTTATGAACTGAAATTGATATGCTACATGAAAGTGTCTTTAAACATATTTAAAGGTATAATTATGTCCAAATATTTTTTAAAATTTTCTTATTTTAATCTGTGATATTACCTGGATTGCCTCATAATTTCCAGAAGTTACAAAAAAAAATTACTTGTAAATGAAATTAGGCAAAATTACTTTTTGTCCTTTAATTCTCTATAAAGTTCATTTGGAAATTAAAATTCTGTAAGAAGAAGCAATGTAGGTTAAGTTAAAAGGATACGTTAAAGTTTCTCTAGCTACATTCTAACATTACCACATAAAACACTTAACATTTCACAGCCAGACGACCTGAGTTCCAATCCCAGGTCTGTTATTTCCTACTTGAGAGGCCTCAGGCACATTTCTTATTCTCTCCATGCTTCAGTTTCCTTAGCTGTACAAAGTAGATGTTAATACCGAATAGAGTTGAATAGGGGTTAAATGGTTACTGTATTTAAAGTGTTTAGACTCAGTGCTTGGAACATAATAGGGACTTGGTTAAAGTTCGCCATTTTATTAAAATCTATACTAGGATAATTACACACACACACACACACACACACACACACACACACACACGGTAATGAGGTGAAGTCACCTAATATTCAGTATGCATAAATAAACCATGTATATCTACTTCTCAAACTATAAACTATTCCTAGTTTTTATGTAAAAATTTTTGTGAACAAGAAACCCGGATTTAATATTTTACTACTTAATATACACAGTGCTATTAATATACTCTGTTGGTGTGAAAACTGTCACATCCCCAAAGCATGTATTCGAGAGATTTTGGTAAGTGAAGACCATGCTGAGATAGGCATGCGTGCATATGGTTGTGCCTGGGCAGTCCAGGTAGAGTATAAGTAGAAGATAATGAAATTGTGATCTAAAGACATTTTCTTATAATTGGTTTGTCTGATAATTTACATATAGGTACTATTTATGGGAAGTGTTTGCATTTTGTTCTACTTGGCAATTCATTATACTTCTGTGACACTTTACACTAATCACTAGTAACTGATTATGACATTTTTCTGGCCAATGAAAAATTTGTTCTGTACTGTGAGCTTAGAAAACATTATACCTGAAAAGCACACTTTTATTGCAATATCGAACTAATGGTAGTAAGCTGTCATGATCCAAAACTATATCACTTTTTTTTTTACAGTTGTGAGTACACAAAACAGCTATTTATTTACTAGTAGCTATATTATATTATTATCATACAATTACTGTATTATATTTTTTTTCTTTATTAAGGTATTATATATGTGTCTTTATCCCCCCAGTGCCCCCCATCACCCACTCATGTGCTCACTCCCTGGTGTCTGTGTCCATTGGTTGGGCTTATATGCATGCATACATACAAGTCCTTTGGTTGATCTCTCCCCTTTACCCCCACCCTCCCCTGCTTTCCCTCTGAGGTTTGATGGTCTGATCAATACTTCTCTGTCTCTGGATCTGTTTTTGTTCATCAGTTTATGTTGTTCATTATATTCCACAAATGAGTGAGATCATGTGATATTTATCTTTCTCCAACTGACTTATTTTGCTTAGTATATGCTCTCCAGGGCCATCCATGCTGTTGCAAATGGTAGGAGTTCCTTCCTTTTTACAGCAGCATAGTATTCCATTGTGTAGATATACCACCATTTTTTTAATCCACTCATCTGCTGATGGGCACTTAGGCTGCTTCCAAATCTTAGCTACGGTGAATTGTGCTGCTATGAATACAGGGGTGCATATATCCTTTCTAACTGGTGTTTCTGGTTTCTTGGGATATGTTCCTAGAAGTGGGATCACTGGGTCAAATGGCAGTTCCATTTTTAGTTTTTTGAGGAAACTCCATACTGTTCTCCACAGTGGCTGCAACAGTCTGCATTCCCACCAGCAGTGCATGAGGGTTCCTCTTTCTCCGCATCCTCCCCAGCACTTGTCATTTGTTGACTTGTTGATGGTGGCCATTCTGGCAGGTGTGAGATGGGACCTCATTGTTGTTTTGCTTTGCATCTCTCAGATAATTTGTGACTTTGACCATGTTTTCATATGTCTCTTGGCCTTCTGTATGTCCTCTTTCAAAAAGTATCTATATAGGTCCTTTGCCCATTTTTTGATTAGGTTGTTTATCTCCCTTCTGTTAAGTTGTATGAGTTCCTTGTAAATGTTGGAGATTAAACCCTTATCTGTGATAACATTGGCAAATTTGTTCTCCCACGCAGTGGGCTTTCTTTTTGTTTTGTTGATGGTTTCTTTTTCTGTGCAAAAGCTTTTTATTTTGATGTAGTCCCATTTGTTTATTTTCTCTTTAGTTTTCATTGCCCTGGGAGCTGTATAAGTGAAGATATTGCTTTGGCATGTCTAAGATTTTGCTACCTGTGAATTCTTCTAAGATTTTTATGGTTTCCAGCCTTACATTTAAATTCTTTATCCATTTTGAGTTTATTTTGAGTATGGTATAAGTTGGTGGTTTAGTTTCATTTTTTTGCATGTATCTGTCCAATTTTCCCAACACAACCATTGAACAGACTGTCTTGACTCCATTGTATGTTCATGCCTCCTTTGTCAAATATTAATTGAGCATAGTGGTTTGGGTCGATTTCTGGGTTCTCTATTCTATTCCATTGGTCTATATGTCTGTTCTTGTGCCAGTACCAGGCAGCATTGATCCTAAAATCAGTCTAGGGCCATGGTCGGGAAACTGCTGCTCGCGAGCCACATGCGGCTCTTTGGCCTCTTGAGTGTAGCTCTTCCTAAGCCTTAGGAGTACCCTAGTTAAGTTAATAACAATGTATCTACCTATATAGTTTAAGTTTTAAAAAAATTGGCTCTCAAAAGAAATTTCAATCGTTGTACTATTGATATTTGGCTCTGTTGACTAATGAGTTTGCCGACCACTGACTCTAGGACACCCATAGGAACATGGCGTCTGGAATCAGAAATCCCTAAGTTAGAATTCCAGCTGGGTATATGCTCCTGTCTCTCATCCTGATAAAGTGAGGTACCAAATCTATGTAGGAGTCATTTGTCTTATCTGGTCAAGGGAGATTCAAAGCAGAGATGTGCTAAAAAACCAAGAAAGAAATACTTGAATACTTGGTTCCTTCCTTTTACAGCTGTTCTAGAAAACAGTTCTGGCAAGATAGATAACCAACATGTTCAAATGAGCCTAGACTGATTCACTTCAGTTGAAGTGGAGAACTGAAGGGATTCTTGTAATTTAACCAGAGAAAATAATCTCAGCTATTTAAATATTTCAGGCAAAAGAGTTTCTTGGGCCTGAATTATGAGTGGTTGCCCTGTGCTCCACTCTACCTCACATGAGTAAACACAACCCAACTGTGTAGCAGCGATTTTAATGGGCTCAGTCAGGCTAAAACTCTAATGAAATGGTTGCAAGATAAAAAGCCAATAGCATTTTAACTCCAAGCCAATGCATTATGGGAACTAAAAAATCACTGGGGAAAGATCAGTAGGACCAATTAGATGGACAGAGAAATTGCTAATGGTCAGCTAAAATGCATGTTCATGCCTGGGCTGTTACTGTACAGGTGTGGGATTCAATTGGACATTTCTCTTAGATTTAATGTCTGACATTTGTGTAACTTCTGATTAAAGCAGAATAATGATAATTAGAAGAGAAAGAATCTGTTGTTTAGTCTCTAAAATTTTACTACATTCCTATATACCATAAACTTCATTACATTGACATTTAACTAGTTTTTTTTTTCTTCTGGCTCTATGAAACATGTATCAACAGAAGCTAATGAACCGAATTGTATATCTGCACATTTTTGAGATTGATAGTCTAGGCAAAACATGAATATTAATAGTTCCATTTTAAAAATACATACACAAGGCTGATATACAGCCAGTATGTACTAATGTGGCACTACTATATTTTCCATACTTGTGTCCTTTCTGATGCATCAGTACCATTATCTTATTGGTTGATGTCTCTGTGGTACAAATTGATAAAATTTCAAATATCACCCTAGTTCACAAGTATCATAAAAATAACTCATTTTAATGGTATTTATGCCCTATATTAAGGGTTTGGAAATGGTTTAAAATGTAATCATCAAAAACCCTTTTAACATGGAAAAATTAATTTATCTGAAATAATATGATAAACTTTTATTAAAATGAGAATTTCTAAATATTATTAGTTAGTTACTGGTTTGGTATCCACCTCACTGATACAATTTAATTAATCATATAAATATTTTCAATTGAATAAAATGTCACTGAAAATATTCACATATGATCAAGTTATTTTGATTTGATTATTTAATTATCCAATTTAGGTTGCAAGAATACAGATGCAGTGCAAACTTGAATACTTCAGTTTTCCTGGGTCACCTTTTCATAATTAGTATCTTTTATTTTTCATAATTTTTTCTCTCGTTTTTATTCTGTATGTCTACTAAGTCACATTCAAGAAATCTGGCTGGGAAACGGGAAGAAGGCACTAATTTGATCTATTAACTCTGAAACACATTTTAAGGGCAAGGTTTCTCTTTTTGGAAAAGTTTACTTGAAAAAATAGTTGGGCAAAGTTGGGGGATGAATATGGAGGATATCTATAATACTATCAACAACTAAAAAAAAAAAGGAAAAGAAAAAGGGAGTCTAAGCAACATGGCAAGAGGATGGTAAGAGGTGGCAGCAAAATATTACCAGGGATTGCTTAGGTTCAAAGGTATTAAGTCAATTCTGTATCATGTGCTGTGCTTCATAACATTGTCATTATCTTCAAACTTTTAGTAAAACTCACTAATGTTGAAGAGCAAAAAATAAATAAGTAATAAAAAATAATAATTTTGAAAAAAAGTTGCCTCATATCCAATAGAAGTTCTTTGTTAATTTATCATTTATTGATAATTCCTTCTCCATCAGCTGACATGCTTCTAAAATGCAACAGAGAATTTTACTGATTCATACCAGAGAAGTAGCTAAGAAAAAAAATACAATTCATTGATATTTTGAAGTAGGAATCTATGTCACTTTCACTTGAGCAGTTAGGGAACTACTCTCCATGCATAGATTTAGAAGTGAGAAAGAGAAGTAGTCAAGATCCAAGTGGCTAGTAAAGATATATAAGGACACTTCACTCCTAGTACCCACTAGCAAATGCTAAGGTTGCATATCGCTATATTTATTCAAGGATGAGTAAGTACAACTATGGAATGGGGGATGCGTAGATAAGTACATATGAAACTACACTATAATTTTGCAAAACTGCCTGTTTTGGATGCTTACATTCTGCTGGGGTCCAACCCCAGCGGGTCCAGGGGTTCCCCAAAGGTGTGGATGGAGTCGGCGAAGAAGGAATGACACGGAGACAGCGTTCAGTTCAGTTGATCAGCAGCCTTGCCAGGATCTCTAGCCACAATCTCCAGCCAAGTTCTGTGTCCATGTTCTCTTGCTAGGTTCTCCAGCCAGGTTCTCCAGGTTCTCCAGCCAGGTTCTGTAGCCATGTCCCCTTGCTAGGTTCTTCAGCCAGGTTATGTCCAGGTTCTTCAGCCAGGTTCAGTCACCAGGTTCTAGTCAGGTTCTCTTGCCATGCTCCATCCAGGCTCTGCAGCCAGGTTCCGTCTCCAAGCTCCTCAGCCAGGCTCTCTCACTAGGTTCTGCCTCTAGGCTCTGTGACCAGTTTCTGTCCAGGATCTTTTGCCATGTTCTCTCCAGGGAAGTTCTTCTGTCTCTAGGTTCTGTGTGTAGGTTCTGTCTCTCAGTTCTGTCTTCTAAGTTCTGTCTCTAGGATCTTCATCTAAGTTCTGTGTCCTGTTGTCTTGTTACATCTGTATTTATACCAGTTGATTCCAATCCTATCAATCTCTATTCCAAAGGTTAAGGCATTTCTTATCTCCATTCCAGGGGGTAAAGATTATGTACTTAAGCATGATTGTTCGTAGTTAAAGTGATTAATTACCCGCCTGGCAGTTAAGAGGTTTTATTCCCTCCCTAACTTCAGGGGAAAATCCCTACCTGGGGAAACAACCTTTCTCAGAGAGGGGACCTTGTTTAAAACACATAGTGCCAAAAAGATGAGCAAACGTATTAAGAACAGTATGCCATATATGCCAGGTCCCTTGAAACAGCAAGATGGACCGGCTCCCGGGAACATTCTAAACAACACATATATATTTTATATTCCTTTACTTATATGATCCTATGAAGTAGATATTATTAGTCACATTTCACAGATAATAACTCTAAAATTCAAGTAGCTTAAAGTGCTTCCCCAAAGTAAAAAAGCTGATAAGTGACAAGGATAACATTTGTCTGAGGTCTGTCTTTGTCACTCTTCTAATGCATTGAAGACTGAGAATACCTCCAGAGTAATTTTTCTATGCAAAAAGTAATACAAATTCAGAAACATACTCCTGAGATTATTTTAAAGTGTGAAATATATAATGTTTTTTTCTATGAACAGGGATTCAAGAAAAGAGAAGAGATTAGTATGGAGACAGATGTGCCAAGTAAGTATTGCAAAGAAATTCAAATGTAGTAAGGCAATATAAACCTCCATTGCAGATAATAAGCAGCCAGATATCAGCTTTAGAAAATGAAATCAGTATGTTGATTTGATTTTATGTTCTTTTCATTTTCCTACAATGCTCCCAGGTCTGATGTTAAGCTACACTTTAGCCATTTTCTCAAGTCCAAGCAAATTTCTTTCTTCTTCCTTTCTTCGATTAAATTTGGTTTTACTAGATCAGGATTTCTTAACGTTGGCACTATTGGCATTTTAGGCCAGTTAATTCTTTAGGAATAGGGCTACAGCCTGGCCTCTATCTCACCTGATACCAGTGGCACTGGCACTGCCCTTCCCATTCCACAAGTTGCAACAAACAAAAATGTCTCCAAAATTGCCAAATGTCTTGGGGAGTGGGGAGCTGGGAGGACAAAATTGCCAAGGTTGAAAACCACTGTATTAGTTCAACAATGAGGAATTAATCATTCTTTTCTTTTGATTCTGAGTGAATCACACAAAAGTTAAAAGCACAAAGTAGAAACAAAAGCAAATTTATTTTTAACACAATTAGGAATTCTTCCATACATGCTGTGGCTTTCCTGTTTCAAGTGTTGCCTGTACATCTCTGGATCTAGAGAAATAGGAATATTTTGAGGAAATTGATAGAGTGGGATATAACAAACAAGGTAACATACTAATTGTATAATAACCAATGGTACTAAGAAGATCCTCTAACATATACTTCCTATTGGGTGTGCACCAAGACAATTCTAAAAGTATCAACAGAATCACTGTATAAGACCACCTTTCTATGGAGTTTTGATACTATTTTCCACATTCTATGTAGAAAAAGTTATACTTGAGACAATGTGACATATCAAGTGATATCCTCTGTGCCTAAATTGCTTTGAAATTTTTTATGTATTAGTTTTACTATTGCATCTATAGTGATTTGCTCCAGAATACAAGTTACCTTGGATAATATACACATAAACCCCTCACATCTTCCATTCTCTTTGCTATATTATACATATTTATGAGTTTTCATCTTAGTGGATCCATATCTTGCTCTGATTTCTCTGGAGGAGTGATGAGATTAACTACAGCTTTGCAAATGGCTTTGAGGCTTTGAGTTTTTGTAGCCTCTTCTATACTTTCTTCTCTATTGTTTTTGACATTTTTTAAACAGAGATGATAGATTTTCATCAGTAACCCCAAATCAAAGAAAATTAACTTAGAGGTTAATAAAACACTTATGGAGAAACTCTGAGTTTTCGTAAAGCAGAGAGAGCCCATAATATTAACTGAAATTAAGTTTTGCATTTTTCTAAATATTCAGAGCAATGGTTTTAAATGAATATGTACCATATACCATGATATATGCATATATAGTCCACTTATTGTGCCTTCTGGTCAATTACTTAGCAAATAAAAGATCCCTTTTAGAGTTACACCATAGGCTAACTCTGAAGCCTACATTTACTGGAATTAGCTTTATTCTAGATCTGACTGAAAGCAAATGTTATTATTCCTAATGTTTATAAAATAGTACCATTTCTTATTAAAATGTCCAAAGATTTACATAATTTTTCATACATTCACATCTGCACATCATAATAGGATAGAGGAGCTATATCTCAGCAGCACTGATAATCCCCACCTCTACTCTAAAATACATCGTTCTCAACCAGATCACTACTATTTCACAGTCTTTGAATGAATCCTTCTTTATATATTAACAATGTATTTTGCAGAGAAAAATCCAAAGCAATCTCATGTTTCTATAAAATCACAGTACAAGTAAGGTGCTGTGTGCACGCGCACGTGTGTGTATGTATGAGGGAGAGAGAGAGAGAGAGGAACACAATTTACTCTATTATTAGGTGGAATTTCTTTTTTTGTTAACCCTCAACTGAGGATATCCCCTCCCATTGCTTTTGAGAGAGAGAGAGAGAGAGAGAGAGAGAGAGAGAGAGAGAGAGAGAGAGAGATGTGAGAGAGACACATGAACTGTTTGCCTCCTGCATGTGCCTTACCCGTGACAGGTAGTGAACTGGCAACCCATATACGTGCCCTTGACTGGAAATTGAACTGGAGACCTTTTGTTGCTAACCACTGAGAGACACGGGCCAGGGCAAGGTGGAGTTTTTAAAATGCCATATTGAAGCAAGTTGCCCTTTCTAGTTGTAACTGAATACTTTCATCAAGAATCTACGATGATCAGTCTCTGTGAGGACTGATGAGCTACTTCTGAGGTTGTAATGAGCACTAGGGCTACAAAATGGAAGCCACAACTATCTTTTGAGTGAGAAAAGAAATAATTTCAAATCAGAACAAATGTCCTGAAGCTGCTCCATTGTATCCAGGGATTTGCAAGTTTAACTAGACCTTTCTAGACTTAAATAGTCAAACTACTCAGAGACGAGGTAGTTTTTTCTGAAGAATTTTTGCAGGATAATAAAAGCTACCATATATCCAGAGCTTATCACGTGTACTCAGTGTTACATGCTCTCTTTACAAACCAGTGAATTAGGAGTAAATATGTTCATTTCACAAACAAGGACCTGATGTTTAGAGAGGATAATAAATAACCTGCCCAAGGTTACTCATCTACTAAGTAACAGATGTGGAACACTAACCCATATTCTTCTGACTTCAAATTTATGCAATTAGGAAAAAAAAAGCCTACATAAATATTTAGAAAAAAAGTTAAAAAAAACAAAACTTCAGGATATTTTTAAATATATCTTTGTTTAGTAATAGCTTTGGGTATTGGTACAATAATAACAACAGAAATGATACCTAAAATCTACTCTGTCAGCCTTTTCTACTAGTAAGTAATTTACATGCATAAATTCATTTAATTCTCCCAACACGTTTTGTTCTGGGTCCTATTACCATCTCCATTTTTAATATGACAAAACTGACAAAAGTAAAAGTGTAAACACTCAAATAATTGTTTTGCTTCAATTTTAACCTTCAAAATAGAAGCAAAATTTTGCATTGCTATAATTAGGGTTCTTTTTTTAGTATGATTTGACTAAAATTATCATAAAACAAAAATAAGTACATTGCCAGTAGAATAACTATATTAGAGGCCCAGAACATTAAAATTCATGCATTGGAGGGTGGGAGGGGGGGTGTCCCTTAGCTCAGCCTGCCCCCTCTCACAGTCCAGAAGCCCTCAGGGGCAGGAGGTGACCCGGTGATCAGGGGAAGGCGATGTCCCATTGCAACCGACAGTTGGACATGCCTCTCACAAAGCTGTTGCTGCTGCTGCTGTTGCTCCATGGCATCTCTGTGCTGTGGTTCATACTCACCATGCTGGGGTTGTGCCCCGGGTTCATGATATCCAAGGCCTGGCCCTGGGGGTTCAGGCCTCGCATTGCTTGCTGCTGCAGAGGGACAGCAGGTTGTGGCCCACTGGCTTGCATGGCGTTCAGATTCAGCAGGCTGGACTACACTGAAGGCCGGGCTGGCTGGCCACTTACTTGGCTGTGTGCAGTTTGATGAGAGCTGCCATCAGCTGAGGGTTTGGCACATGCTGCTGCTGGGGGAGCTGGGAGACTTCAGGGTCTGCAGCTGGTCCTACAGGGTACCTGGAGGGATGTTCTGAGGTGGCTGCACCTTGGGTCTGCATAGACATCACAGGTTTGGGCATGCCTCAAATTGACTGTTGCTGGGGGATGGGTGCTGGCTGCCACTGCCGGGGCTCGGGGGGGGCAGAATAACAGGCCCAATGACATGGTTGGGTCACATTCAGGCCTATGGGGGCCATCTGGCTCTCAGGGGTAACTGTGCCTCAGGGGCATACCGTTGTGGGTGCTCACCCAGTACAGATGCTGCTGCTGCTGTGCCTCACGTGCAATCTGCCGGGCATCTCCACTGCTGCAGGTGGGCCTGGGTGGGGGCAGTGGTGCTGGCACCTGGTTAATGGGCTTCCGAGTGCAAACTGTGGTCAGGGGCTGAGTTCTGGCCATGCTGGAGAAGCTGGCTAGTGACATGCTCATAGGCAAGGTCTGGGGCAGAGTCAGGGGCTGTGGTGTCCAGGGTGTGGTGGGATGCAGTGTGGGGGGCCAGGGTGGTGCTGAAAGAGGGGAAAGTAGACTCGGCTGAGGAAGGGTGTGGGTGTTGATATTGGCATCCACTGGCACATGAGCTATGCATGCTGCTGGCGGTGCTGTGTCTTCTGCTGGCAGAGTTTCTGCTTGATGTTGAGGTAGTAGGAATGGGGCATGTGTTTTCTTGGCAATGTTTAACATGATAGCAGCAAAGGGCCATGAAATACTTGCACACTCTGCCGTCTCCATTGGTCTTGTGCTGGCAGCCCTTGGTGTGCTGCACAACCCACCTCATCTTCTTGCAGGACGGCTGAGGGCAGTTGGTGTCACGGTATTGGCAGGCATGCCTCAGGGACTGGATGCAGCATTGGATGGCCTGCTGCCACCACTCCCGGAGGCTCCTGAACTGCAGCTCACCTGCCACCCCTGCAAGGAGCAGAGGCAACCCAGCCTCCTCCACTTTCTCTCCCCCACCTCTTCCACTCTGGCTCCACAGTGGCAGTTACCGCCTTCTCCCCAATGGCTCCCTCAGCGTCAGTGCTGTTTCCTGAGCAGCCAGCAGAAGAGCTCTCAGGACCCTCTCCTGCCCAGACTTGCCGAGAAACAGGCTGTTTTGGAGCCAACTTTTATTGTACTTTCCATAGTGATGAAGCAAGCACTCTGCCAGGCCATTCATGCTGCCCTCTCTCAGTGATCACCCCCCTAGGACTGGAGGACTCTTGTGGGGGTGAGAGGACTGGGTGCCACCATCTTTGAGACAGAGTGACAGTTAATTTGCATATCACTTTTTTATTAGATAGTACAGTGGTCGGCAAACCGTGGTTTGCGAGCCACATGAGGCTCTTTGGCCCCGTGGCATGGGCCATGAAGTTTCAGTCACACTGTATGTGTGTGCCTGCACATGGTATTTTGTGGAAGAGCCACAGTCAAGGGGCCAGTTTGCTGACCACTGAGATAGGACATGTCTTACTGAGTAAAATAAAACAGCATTCAGAGCCAATAGTGAAATCCCCTTTCTCTCCTGAAATCTTGAGAAGAAAGTAAGCCAATGAGAAGTAGGAGAGGGTCTCCACTTCAGTTCTGACCTGACAGCTGGAAGATCTGCAGTGAGCTGGCTTTCTTTGGTAGAAGGAATATGTGGGAGGAGAGAAGGAGAAAAATGGAAAAGACCTATGCTCTGTTTTTGTTTCTCACTTCCATTTGTCATATTAGATCCTTGTTCTGTGATGAGGGTCTACAAGTCTGTCTCTCTCTGAGAGAAGAGGTAAAGATCTGAGTAGTCTGAGGGGTCTATGACTCTAGGTCCCAGAGACCTTGAGGAGATAATGTTAAGACCAGGAGTATCTTGACCCTAATATCAAAGAACAAAGCAGGCCAGGGCTGAGTCAATGAAACCATTTCTAATTTTTTTATGTTTCCCAGGTAACCAAGGAATGGGTCTTTTTTTCATTTCATACATGCCAGGCATTAAAAAGCACCAAGTACTTGAGCAATGTGAATGCATTACGCAGACATGTATACATTACAGGAGTTATCCTAGAAATCACTCTGTAATGGAATATGTGACATAACTTAAACTAGAGAAAGGAGTGGATAGTGTTTAGTCCCACAGTTCTAAAAGGGTAGATAAGTATTACTGGGGCCCAGAGTAATTAAGGCTGGTAATTAAGGCAGGCCTAGAATTGGTGTGTGTGTGTGTGTGTGTGTGATTTTTAAAAAAGATAAGAAATCAGGAGTAATCACTAGTTAACAAAAAAGTAACTGGAGTAGTCACCAGTTAACAAAACATCTAGGTAAGTTCTAATTTACAAAGCAGTTCATGGTACATGAAAAGAGAGTAAGAAAAAAATATAGACCGGAAGTAAAATACAGATAAGAACTCAATAGAAGTGAATTTAAGAATATATGGAACAAGGTAGATGATTCCAAATAAAAGAAAAAAAAAACCTGCTCAGAAATGTGAATTATTTTCAGCACCGTTGGTCCTGTCCTTTCTTCCAGGAAGGATTTACCCAAAGGCTTCCGGGCCCCTTCTGGACACTATTAACCCTGAGGCCACCCACAGGCAATATGTGTTATAAAGTCAGGCAGAGATCAGACGTCTGTGAAAGAGAATCAGAGCTCATCTATGTCATGCCTAAAAATGCCCTTTCCCCCTTCTACCTTCCCCAATTCTAGGTCACACTTTTCACACCACAGCTGATTTCACAATTCAGTCTGCCTAGGGCAGTGGTCGGCAAACTGCAGCTCACGAGCCACATGCGGCTCTTTGGCCCCTTGAGTGTGGCTCTTCCACAAGATATCACATGCAGGCACGCACGTACAGTGCATAGTTGACTTAAAACTTTAAGTAAAGCTTATTAAGTTAATTTTAGGGAACATTTTGGAGTGAAAGAAGATGTAGTGTTGAGGATTGAGAAAGGTGTGTTGAGATGGTTTGGACATATAGAGAGGTTGAACAAAAGGAGATAGACGAAACAAGCATACAAGACGAGTGTGGATGGGAGAGTTGGAAGGGGTTGACCTCAGTGAATGTATCTCAATCAGATTAAGGATGTTTTTAGCAAAGGCCAGCTTAGGAGTACCCTAATTAAGTTAATAACAATGTACCTATCTATATTGTTTAAGTTTAAAAAATTTGGCTCTCAAAAGAAATTTCAGTCATTGTACTGTTGATATTTGGCTCTGTTGACTACTGAGTTTGCCAACCACTGGCCTACGGTAATGGTACACGCCCCCTTTGCATCCTGCACCAACCTCCAGAATTTGATGTTTGCTTCTTACCTTCCTCCCATCCTTCCTTCCTATGGAATGAGACACGATTTCCATGACAACAGGAACTACTTTAGGGTACTCAATAAATATTCTTATTGACTGAATGTATTCATTCATGTATTCAGGAAATACATTTTGCACACTTCAGCTCTCTGTGCTTTATTATTTTCTCCTCCATGTAAAAGTGGGAAAAAATGAGTCTACCTCAGGCTATGGTGAGGGCTTATTGGGATAAAATAAGCAAAGTGCTTAGCACAGGTTAAGCATTATGGAGGTTTGCCACCGTAATGATTATCACTATAGGTTGCCGATCAAATGGGTATGAGATCCAGCCCCACAGTCTTGTTACAGTTCCTTCCTCACTCTCATTGATCAGTCATACAGGCCCAAAGGTAGAAGACCTGCAGGAACTGAGGGGTTGCTGTTGAACAGAAAGGACAGATAGCCAGGTCCTATCACCAGAAAGCAGTTTTATATCCGAGACAGGATGTTGTCCATTTGCTTGGCTTTTTCTTTCGGATCAGACATTGAAGTTTTACATAGTATCTGTGAATATAATAAGCAATCCCAGCATGCCCCTCCTGGCAGAACTACTCATTAAGAACACCTGGCTCAGGTGGAGGTGCCAAGTGTGCAGAGAAACAGCTGATTCCAACAGGCAGCCGTGATGTGATGTTGGTAACATTAAGTTGGGCATAGTCAAACTATTCCTAAAGCTAATCCTGTAATATGCCCAGTCTTCTTTCTCACTTCATGTTGCCCTGAACTCAGTTATGTTCCTCTGAATATTTTGCTTTTGATGGCATAAGATTGGTACATGAGGCTTCTCTTTTTTTTTTCCTTTTTGCTCAATCCCTCCATCACCACCCTTACTAGCCCCCACTTCCCCAGCTGTCAGTCTGCTCTCTTATGTATGAATCTGTCACTATTTTGCTTGTTAGTTCATTTTGTTCAATAGCGTGGTTATTGCCAGGTGGTGGGGGGAAGAAAGGGAGGGGAGGAGGGTATCAGGGGTATAAATGATGATGGACAGAAACCTGACTTGGGTGGTGAACACACAATACAGTGTACACATGATGTGTTGTAGAATTGTGCATCTGAAACTTGTTTACTATTGTTAACCATTGACACCCTAATAAATTCAATAAAAACAGAGAAAAAGACTTCTATACGATGAGGAGACCTCCCACTTGACAAAATTCATTGCTGCAGGTCTGATGACTGAGATGCAAGATATCAGGTTTCTTTGACTCTGCCTTAGAGATCCCTACAAGATTTTGCCATAAGAGCCTACCCCTGAAACTGCCACCCGTTCTTTGTTTGTTCTAGTTACAGTTAACCCAACTCTGTTTCACTTCCTTATTGGACCCAAGACCCTGCTTTATCACATGTGACTCACAGAAAAAGTAAGATTACATTGTAGCCATACCTGAATATCATAAATTATTTAATTAATTGTCAGCTAAAAAAGGTGTTAATCACACAAAGGGATCTGGAAAAAAAAGCATGTGTAAGCAATATAAAAGATTTAGACATTTTCAAGATAAGTAAAAATGTGTATTATGTTTACTCTATGTATACTGTGATTTTTATAATTACACTAGGGGCCCGGTGCAGGAAATCCGTGCACTGGGTGTGTAGGGTGGGGGGAGTGTCCCTCAGCCCAGCCTGCCCCCTCTCACATACTGGGAGCCCTCAGGCATTGACCCCCATCACCCTGCAATCACAGGATCTGCCCCTTGCCCAGGCCTGACAGAGGCTTCTCTTTTTTTTCCTTTTTACTCAATCCCTCCACCAGAGGCGTCAGGCCTGGGCAGGAGACCCTCATTTCTCCCCATCACTGGCTCTGACCCCCGCCCAGGCCTGAGGCCCCTGGCCCAGGAATCATGCCTGGGCAGGGGACCCCCATCCCCCTCTGATCGCTTGCTCCACCCCCGGACCAAGCCTGACGCCTCTGACCCAGGCTTCAGGCTGGGGCAAGGGGACCATCATATCCTCCCAATACCCAGCTCCACCCCCCGCCCAGGCCTGATGCCTCGGCCAGAGGAGTTGACCCTCTTCACCCTCCGATCACTAATCACCGGATCGGCCCCTTGACCAGGCCTGAGGCCTCCGGCAGAGGTGTCAGGCCTGGGCAGAGGACCCCCAGCTCTGCGCGGTTGCAGGCTCTGGCCCCGCCCAGGCCTAACGCCTCTAGCCAAGGCATTAGGCCTTGGCAGGGGACTCCCAGCTCCCCGCGATCTCCCGTTCTGCCCCTGCCCAGGCCTAACACCTCTGGCCAAGGCATTAGGCCCAGGCAGCGGGGACCCGCAGTGGCAGCGGGGGCGAGGGGCACCATGATCGTGCGGGCTCCACCCCTGCCCCTGCAGGACGCCTCTGGCTGAGGCATCCGGCCCGGGCCACGGGGACCCACAGCTGCAGCGGCCCCACGATCGTGGGCTCTGCTTTAGGCCCAGGCAAGGGACCCCTAGTTCCCGGGACTGCCAGCTTCGACCATGCCCAGCTCCCATCGCTGGCTCTACCCCTACTTTCTGCTATCACTGGCCAGGACGGCAAAGGCTCCTGATTCTCCAATCATGGCTGGGGGGCAGGCCAAAGGCAGCCCCAGGGCTGCCTTTGGCCTGCCCCCCAGCTCTTAGCTCCCCCCTGGGTTTCTGATCACTGTCAGTGGCAGGGGGCTTCTTCCTGCTTTCCCTTTTGCCTCCCTTCATTGTGCCTACATATGCAAATTAATCGCCATCTTTGTTGTCAGTTAACTGCCATTTGAGTTGGCAGTTAATTTGCATATAGCCCTGATTAGCTGATGAAAAGGGTAGCGTTGTATGCCAATTACCAGTTTTCTTTTTTATTAGTGTAGATAGTAGTATAATTACGCAGGAATTCAATTTTTTTTCTTGGTGACATTGTTAAGTAACAATTTAAAAAAGAAATAGAAATGTATTAAAGTAAGGAAAGATGGAGATGAATTTCTTATTATTTAAGCTCTGTAAAATTCTAATAAGAGTGAAGCAAAAAGAGTGACCTGCACCTAGCCTGACCGAGGAGTTCTTAAGTATGAAAATAGCTCCTGCATCTCCTTCTCAATGCTTTCATACTGAAAATGAGGTGTCTCTGAGTGGACAGAGAGTTTAAAGTCTCAGGTCTCTGATAGAGAAAGCGTTCCTCTCTCTTGACAGCTTAACCCCAGAAGCAGGATGTTATAGCCTGGATCTCATAAAACAAAAGCACTAAATGCAGTGCTAGCTGAGTTTGGGCATCCTCACATCACTCCCCATCCAAGGATTTCATTTAAAATAAAGTCCAAGTGATATCTTTAGCAATTGTAGAAAATAGAAGGGAGAAAGGCTATTTGACCTGATTCTTTGAGTGAGATAGAAAGAAATCTCCTCTTTCAAACTGCATTAACTTTTGTCAAGTACCCAGAATCCTTTTAATAAATTGCTTCTTTCCAATGACCAGAAAGAGTTAAGATACCTCTAAATGGCAAGCAGTTCTTAACATCGTGGGCAGAAATATGAAGTACAACAGTTAATACAGAAGTGAGTCAATTATCCAACAAATTCAGTGATAAATATCACCTCATAACATATACTTACCTATCTATATATCCTATATAATAAGCCCCTATAATAAAGAAGTAATATGAAAATTGACCCTCATGCCCTCACATCACAAGATGGCCACCACAATGTCGTCATAAGATGGTCTGCAGGGGAGGGAAGTGGGGGGCGATCAAGCCACCAGGGGAGCAGTTAGGTGTCAACCAGGCTGGCAGGGGAGCGGTTAGGGGGCTATCAGGCTGGAAAGCAGAAGCAGTTAGGGAAAGTCAGGCAGGCAGGCAGGTGAGTGGTTAGAAGCCAGCAGTCCTGGATTGTGAGAGGGATGTCCAACTTCTGGTTTAAGCCAAAACTGGCAGTCGGACATCCTCGGAGGGGTCCCAGATTGGAGAGGGTGTAGACTGGGCTGAAGGACACCCTCCAGTACACAAATTTTGTGTACCGAACCTCTAATCTACATATACATATATATATAAAGCCAGGGGCCATCACAACCAAACAAACAACTGAACGGAAAACCAAACAGGCTGAGTGGGGTGACAAGGCTGGCAGGGGGGCATCGGGGGGCTACCAGACCAGCAGGGGGGCAGTTGGGGGTGACCAGGGTGGCAGAGGGAGGAAGAGGGGTGACCAAGGTGGCAGGGGGGGGGAACGAGGGCGGCAGTGGGGGCAGGTGGGGGTTATCAGACCAGCAGGGGAGCAATTATGGGTGACCATGCCAGAAGAAGGGGGCAGTGAGGGGCAACCAGGCTGGCAGGGGAGAATTTGGGGGTAACCGGGCTGGTGTGGGGGGAGTTGGGGGCAACTGGGCCTACATGGGGGCAGTTAGGGGCAACAAAGCCATCGGGGGGGGGCAGTTGTGAGCAACCAGGCCAGCAGAAGGGGGCAGAGGAGTGACCAAGCTGGCAGGGGGGGCAGTTGGGGGCTGCCAGGCCAGCAGGGGGTGCAATTTGGGGTGACCAGGCCAGTGGGGGGGCCTTTCGGGGCAACCACGTTGGCGGGGGGGCATTGGGGGAGACCAGCCCGGCAGGTAGAGGCAGTTAGGGGTGATCAGACTGGCAGCAGGGCCATTAGGGGTGATCAGGCAGGCAGGCAACTGAGCAGTTAGGAGCCAGCGGTCCCGGATTGTGAGAGGGATGTCCAACTACAGGTTTAGGCCCAATCCTCAGGATTGGAAATCCATCAAGGGGTCCAGGATTGGAGAGGGTGCAAACTTGGCTGAGGGGACCCCACCCCCATGCACGAATTTTTTCCACTGGGCCTCTAGTACATATATAAAAGCCAAGTGACCAGAACCATGGAACGACTGGAATGACCAGTCCCTATGACACCCACTACAACAGCCAACCAGTCAAATAGAAGCCCTAATTGGCCCCTCCCAACCTCCTGCATTCTCCCTGCATCAGCCTGGCCCTATCAGCCCCCATCGGGGCAGGCAGCCAGATCCCACCTATGCACAAATCCATGTCCCGGTCCTATAATTAAAACAATAATGGGCCCAATCACAACACAAAGGACCTGAAACATAAAACTAATGATTACTGAAAACAAAATGACCCAGTAAAAAGAACTATGAAAAAAAAAATCTATAAGTGCATTATTTCCATTATGGTGCAATCAGAGTTATACACACTCATTTCTTTTATCTTTTCTGAGGTGTCCCTTCTACTCCTTTGAAATGTAGAGGGCAAAGGAGACCTGGAGATTAACCTGTCTTAGGAGGAATAGAGGAATGAAGGTCACTGATGGTCAACTCTGTGGACACAACCTAGACATTGCTTCTCCCATTTTGGTGGTCAACCTACTTCTTATAATCTGAAATGATTATCTATGATGACATCTAGTTATACCCTAATTATATCAAGTCCTTTCTACAAACCCATCTTTTTAAATATAAAATAAAATAAAAAAGAAACTAAGCCCTTATCAAAGCAATCAATAAAATACTGTAAATCATTTTATAATATATATTCTTATATTCCATTTTCATCCTTAGCCTAAGTAAATTTTATATAATATATAAACCTAATAGAGAGAATAATTATTACTGTTAAGTTAGGTTTTTATCTTATCATCTACTAGAGGCTTAATGCACAAAATTCATGCACTGGGGCAGAGGGGGGTACCTTCAGCCCAGCTTGCGACCTCTCAGTCTGGAACCCCTCTCTCCTTACTGCCTGCCTGCTCACTGCTCCTTACTACTCAGCTTGCTGCCCCTTAGAGGAGGCAGGAGAGGCTCCTACCACCGCAGCTGAGCTTGCCAGCCGTGAGCCTGGCTTCTGGCTGAGTGCACACTGACCACCAGGGAGCAACTCCTGAATTGAGCATTTGCCCCCTGGTGGTCAGTGTGCATCATAGCGACCAGTCATTCTGGTGGTTCCACCATAAAGGTCACTTAGGCTTTTATTATATAGACTAGGGGCCCGGTGCACGAAATTCGTGCACTGGGGGTGGGGAGGGAGTGTCCCTCAGCCCAGCCTGCCGCCTCTAACATACTGGGAGCCCTCAGGGGTTGTCCTGTTGACGGCTTAGGCCCGCTCCCAGCTCTCCTTGGGGAGTGGGCCTAAGACGCAGTCTGGCCTCCCTTTGTGGGAGGTGACCGGGCTGACCAGGGGAAGGAACCAGCTCCATAACCCTGCTGCTGCAGCTACTGCCAGTCACCACAGCCACCAAGGTGTTTTCATCAATATGAACTCCAGTCCCATCACCATGAAAAAATGACAACTTTCTTTAGGCATTTTCAAGATGTGTCTTTCATATAATAATAATTTCTTTATTATTTTTTTATCCTCACCTGAGGATATGTTTCCATTGATTTTTAGAGAATGTGAAAGAGAAAGGGAAAGACAGAGAGAAACATCAAAATGAGAGAAACACTTTGATTAGTTGCCACCTGCATGAGCCCTGACCTGGGCCCCGGCCAGGGAGGAGCCTGCAACCTAGGTACATGCCCTTGGTCAGAATTGAACCCAGACCCTGCCATCGGCTGGCCAAGGCATTATCCACTGAGCCAAACCGGCTAGGGCAGGATATGACATTTCTTAGCCCTCCAGCAGTGGACCTTCATTTTTCTCACCAGGAGTGTGGTGAAAAAGCCTAGATCACTGTTTTGGATTCTTATTACCCAAGTTACTAAGAATATTACCAGTGGCATACAGGGAGCTTAACCTGTGAGCGGTCAGAAAAGGTGCTTCCTCTGTAGTTCACACCAATCTGCGGCTTGGCAACCCACCCACCCCTGCCCCAGGCTTGATGACTCTGGCCCAGGCTTCAGGCCTGGGCAGGGGAACCCCATCTCCCCCGATCACGGGCTCCACCCTTACCCAGGCCTGACCCCTTGGCCAGAGGCGTTGACCCCCATCACCCTCCAATTGCCAGATTGGCCCCTTCTGGGTATAATTTTTATTATTTATCTTTTAACATAAGAATATTAAGAAATATGAAAGGCTCTTTTCACTCTAAAGAAGCTAGGAAGCAGGGGCTTTTATAAAGGACTAAAAATTGTGAAAGATTGCAAGACAACTCTTTTTTTCCTCATAGAGCAGTTAAAATATCTAATGTTTATTTTTTTTTTCTATCACCATTTATCCCCTCTATGCCCTCTTTCACTTCCACTCACTACCTCCCCTCCAAAATCCTCACACTGTTGTTCATGAGTTCTTTCTCTTTTTGTTCTCTTTTTTGTTCAATCCCTCCTGTTCTCAACCTCCCCTGCCATTTCCCACCCCCCCCCCCCCCCCCCCCCACAGACATACACAGACACCAGAACTGTCTGCTGGCTCCTTATCTATGAATCTGTCTCTATTTTGCTTGTAGTTGTTTTTTTCATTAAATTCCACACATGAGAAAATCATATGGTCCTTGTCTTTCTCTGACTGGCTTATTTCACTTATATAATATTCTCCAGGTTCATCCATGATGTCTCAAAGGGTAAGTTTTTCTCCCTTTTTATGGTGAGTAGCATCCAATTGTGTAAATATACCACAGCACTTTTATCAACTCATCTACTGATGGGCACTTGGGATGCTTCTAAATCTTGGCTGTAGTACTAGTAAATAATGCTGCAATGAAGATAGGGGTACATATATTCTTTCAAATTAGTATTTCTGGTTTCTTTGGGTAAATTCCCAAAAGTGGAATTACTGGGTCATAAGGAAATTGTGTACTGTTTTCCATAGTGGCTGCACCAATCTTTATTTCTACCAGCAATGCACAAGGGTTCTCTTTTCTCCACATCCTTGTCAGCACTTGCTTGTTGATTTATTGATAATTAGAGGTCCGGTGCACAAAATTTTGTGCACTCAGGAGGGTCCCTCAGCCCGGCCTGTGCCCTCTTGCAGTCTGGGACCCCTCATGGGATGACCACCTGCTGGCTTAGGCCCTCTCCCTGGAGATTGGACCTAAGCTGGCAGTCAGACATTCCTCTAGCAGTCTGGGAGCCCTCGGGGATGTCCACTTGCCAGCAGGGAGCAGGCCTAGCTGCAGTTGGACATCCTTAGCGCTGCTGAGGAGGAGGGAGAGGCTCCCACCACCACTGCTGTACTGGCAGCCGTCAACCTGGCTTGTGGTTAAGCAGAGCGCCCCCTGTGGGAGCACACTATCCACCAGGGGGCAGCTCCTGCATTGAGCATCTGCCCCCTGGTGGTCAGTGTGTGTCATAGTGACCAGTGATTCCCAGTCACTCTGCTGTTAGGGTCAATTTGCATATTACCCTTTTATTATATAGGATAGAGGCCTGGTGCATGGGTGGGTGCCAGCTGATTTGTCCTGAAGGGTGTCCTGGATCAGGGTGGGGATCCCACTGGGGTGCCTGGCCAGCCTGGTTGAGGGGCTGATAGCTGTTTTCAGGCTGGCCAAGCCCCCAAGCAGGGACCCTTACCCCATGTGGGTGTGGCCAGCCTGGGTGAGGGCAGTGATGGCTGTTTGCAGGCTGCCTATAGCCCCTTCAGGGTGGGGGTCACCCTTTGGGTGCCTGGCCAGCCTGGGTGAGGGGCTAATGGCTGTTTTCAGGCTGGCCCCAGCCCCTTTCGGGTGGGGGTACCTACTGGGGTGCCTGGCCAGTCTGGTTGAGGGGCTGATGGCTGTTTGAAGGCTGGCCAAGGCTCCCAGTGGGGACCCTCACCCCATGAGGGTGTGGCTATCCTAGGTGAGGGGCTCATGGATGTTTGCAGGCTGGCCACAGCCCTTCAGTTGGGGGTCCCCTAGGGTACCTGGCCAGACTTGGTGAGGGTCTGATGGCTGTTTGCAGGCTTGCAACAATCCTTTCAGGATGGGTGTACCCCCTGAGGTGCATGGCAAGCCGAGGTGAGGGGCTGATGGCTGTTGGCAGGCTGGTCACAGCCCATTCAGGGTGGAGGTCCCCCCTGAGGTTCCTGGCCAGCCTGGGTGAGGGTCTGGTGGCTGTTTGTAGGCTGGCCAAAGCCCCTTAAGGGTGGGAGGTCCTTCTGGGGTGCCTGGCCAGTCTGGTTGAGGGGCTGATGGCTGTTTGAAGGCTGGCCAAGGCCCCCAGTGGGGACCCTCACCCCATGAAGTTGTGGCCATCATAGGTGAGAGGCTGATGGCTGTTTGCAGGCTGGCCACAGCCCCCAGCTATCCAAGCTCCCAGTAGAGGCTGGCTAAAAGCAGGTATCTGGAATTTATTTAGCTTCTATAATTGAAACTCTGTTGCCTTTTGTGGAGCACAGCTGGCCAGAGCAATTGAGAAGCTTGGCTTCCTCCATCCCCGGGGCAAGCAAGCCTTCTGATTGCTCCAGCTCCGTGGCTGCTGGCCACCATCTTGGTTGGGTTAATTTGAATATATTCACTCTAATTGGCTGGTGGGCATGTCTTGGGCCTAGTGAAGGTTCAGTCAATTAGCGTCTTGTCTTTTATTAGTATAGATAACTATTCTAATGGTGTGAAGTGATATCTCATTGCCATTTTAATTTGTATTTCTCTGATGACTAATGACATTGAGCATCTTCTCATATGCCAATTGGCTATCTGTATTACCTCTTTGGAGAAATTTCTATTCAGGTATTTTGCCCATTTTTTAATTGGATTTTTTTTGGTGTTAATTTATAAAAGTTCTTTATAAATTTCAGATATTTACCCCTTATCAGATGTATGATTAGTGAATATGTTCACCCATTCAGTGAGTAGTCTTTAATCATATCTACTTTGAAGGACATTTACTGGTAAGAGTTCATCTTTCTTAATTACCTTATAATACACTAGTGGATTACATGGATACATGGATTCTTGCACATTGAAAGGAAATTATTTAGAGGGTGGCTGGCAGGGTGGAACTGGGCAAGACTGGCCGGAAATGCCCTGGAGCCAACCTCCTGCGGTCTCTCCCCAGCCGGCTGCACCTGGGGCGGTGCCTAGGCTTGAAGGACGTCTATGGAGTGAGAGGGGCTCCTCCAGCAGATGGGGGTCCCTCGGCCTGGCCTGTGGGGATCAGGACAAAACTGGCTCTCTAACATCCTCCAAGGGGTTCCAGATTGCAAGAAGGAAGTTCTTGGGTGACACACCCTGGAATTGGGCTCCCTCCTCTCTGGTTTCAGGGTGTGTCACACAAGAACCATCACTGCCAAGTCACCAGAGCTTGTAGCTCCTGCATTGAACATCTGCTCTCTGATAGTTAGTGCACATCATACCTACAGACCGGTCAGATGATCAGACGGTCACTTAACCTTTTATATCCTATTGAATAAAGAGGAAATATGCAAATTGACCTTCATTCTGCCACAAATATGTCTGCCCATAGCCACAAGATGGCGGTGCCCAGTCCTCTCAGCCCCGTCGGAGTCCCCCAATCTTGTGTGTGTGTGTTGTGGGGGGGGGGTGGCTGCTGAGAGCGAGCAGCGTGAGCGGCCTGGCAGAATCCTTGCTTCATTGCCACAACGAAGAGGCAAGTTTTCCGGCCTGGCAGCTAAGGGCCTCTGGGCAGGCCGGCCATGGCACACTTGCATTGTTGCCCCGGCGATGAGACAAACATTCCAGCCCCGCCACCGAGGGTTTCTGGGCAGGCCAGACCTACTTCATCATCACCTCCGTGGAGACTCTGACAGCAGGGAGGAGGAAGTCCCACCCCAACAGAATCAGCCAGAATCAGCCATTGGTCAGACAGCTCACAGGCCGCCTGACAGCCAGGACTGTCATTCACCTGCATCTCACACCATGGCAGCAGGGAGGTGGGACTATGCCTAAAGAGCAACTATTGATACAATGTAGCTCTGCAGCTGAAAGAAGCCGGCCTTATGGACAGAAAATGTCTGAAGACCAATGTGCATCTGCTGTTGAAAGAAGGCGGTACCTGCAACAAAATGTATCTGAAAAGCTACTATTGGCAAAACATAGCTCTGAAGCTGAAAAAAGCCAGCGTCATTGGCAGAAAATGTCTAAAGACTAACGTGCTTTTGAAGTTGGAAGAACGTGGTGGCCATGACAGAATATGTCTAGAGAACAGTCATCAACAAGTACTACCAATACTGGTAGTAACTGCCTTCTCAGAGAAAATGGAATACATGAGTATGCAATTCTCAAACATAGTTGTGGAATGACTGATAGATGCCAATTTTGCCTATCACTAAATTTCTCAGATGTAAAACCATCCGATGGTAAATTTACTTGATGTTGTAGCAAAGGGTAAGTCTGTCCAAATCATACACATTTTCCAGAATACCCAGCATATTTTAAAAGATTAATGGCAAATGAAGATTCTTACAGTAAAAATTTCATGGAAAATATTTGTTCCATAACTAGTTCCTTTGCTTTTCCTTCCATGGGTGCAAATATCATATCACCATCAGGATATGGGCCATACTGTTTTAGAATACACGGACAAGTTTATCACTGTACTGGAACTTTACATCCTTCTGATGATGTTTCTCGGGAGCAGGGGAGGGAAGTTGGAGGGGACCTAGCTTGCAGGTGAGGGCAGTTGGGGACAACTGGACCACCAGGGAGGGCAGTTGGGGGGGGCCAGGTCTGCAGGGGAGGGCAGTTGGGGGGGACCTAGCTTGCAGGTGAGGGCAGTTGGGGACAACCAGGCCACCAGGGAGGGCAGTTGGGGGCGATGTTCCAGAAGGGGAACAGTTAGGCGTCGATCAGGCTGGCAAGGGAGTGATTAGGGGGTGATCAGGCTGGCAGGCAGAAGCAGTTAGGCGCAGTGGTTCTCAACCTTCCTAATGCCACAACCCTTTAATACAGTTCCTCATGTTGTGGTGACCCCAACCATAAAATTATTTTCATTGCTACTTCATAACTGTAATTTTGCTACTGTTATGAGTCATAATGTAAATATCTGATATACAGGATGTAATGTCATTGTTCGCAACCCACAGTTGAGAACTTCTGGGGGCAATCAGGCAGGTAGGCAGGTGAGCAGTTGGGAGCCAGCAGTCCTGGATTGTGAGAGGGAGTCGGACATCTCTCGTGGGGTCCCAGATTGGAGAGGGTGCAGGCTGGGATGAGGGACAACACCCCCCTGTAGTACACAAATTTCATGCACCAGGCCTCTAGTATATAAATAATATAGTTTTCTTACGTTAGTAATTCTATAAGTTCTTCACCATTTTAAACTTTGGATGAGGGTCCTTGAGGGCAAGTGCCACTTGTATCATTCAAAAGAATTTTTCAAAGTGTGAAAAAGATAGTCGTGCCCAGGTTAAGTTTTTAATAAATGATACCTGAATTGAGTAAAGGATTCATTGAGCACATTTTAAATGCCTGGAGTTTTGGGATCTTTAGCCACAATATACGAGCAAGAGATCTGATGACCCAAAATGAAGTAATTGAATAATTAGACACTATTTGAATAACCTCAAGAGGCATGGCAGTAAAATGATGGGCACAATTCTTTACTGTAATACAAAATTAAAATTCTATATCGGGCTAAACTTTGCAAGAAAAATATAATTCCTTTCCTTTGGAGTTGTATTTCTTGTAAATGTCATTTCTGGTACCTTTTAAAATTTGGCTTCTGTTAATTTGCTTAACATATTTTAAATATTACTCACACTGACAGGAACATTGAACTCCCCATAACTGTTTGATTTGAAGAACCCAGGGAGTTATTGTGATTATTACTATTACTACTACTGTTATTGTATTATTTTGCTAAATATGAACAAGTTAATGCCATGCATTTTCACCGTAGTAGTCACAAATTCATTTTAAAATTGGAGAATATAAGGGTGCTACACTAGGAAGAGTTGCATTGGGTATTTTGTTTCTACATCTGTATAGAATGATCGAAAAGTGTTAATTTCTATGTTTGTATGTTAACCCATAGATTCATTAATTCCACTTACTATACATTTTACAAGATTTTTGAACCATTTCATTTTCTTAAACAAGCTACAGAATACCATATTTTATTTGTTCAGCACTGGCTCTGTAAATTGTCACCATGCGGTATGGAAGTGTTAGTGAAGTATTCCACTGTGGTGCTGTTCTGAGCTCTCCAGTAAATACTATGGATGATTTAAGCAGTTTTTATATGTTACAGAGATTCATACATTTTATGTGGTTATACATATTTATAAGTCTTTTAAAAAATCATTTTGTTTACTTACACAGTTCAAGATTATTAGGAAATATATATTTATGAATGTTTTAAACCATGGTATAGATTATATGAACACTCAGTTACTTAGCCTCAAACATTTGGAAATTTCTTTGCCACCAGTGATTATATATTTTATTGATGATGAACACTTTGCAAACTTCAACTTTGTATATATTTTTTTCTTTTTATATAACAACACAAATTTCCAGATAATAATTTATATGTTAAATCATTTGGAAATCTTCTAAAGAAGCACATAGGCTAGTAATAAAATAGTTTCTAATTAGCAATAATTTGAAGCTACTGGAAGGTGAGAATTTTTGAGATGCTCTGTCTGCTCTTTCAATCATAATCCTGATGCTAAGCTTCATTCATTCACATTATTATTTATTCTGTGCTGACTTTGCTGTAGGTAACTGTGCTAAAAATAATGGGGATACAAGAAAGAAAAGTATATTTACCATACTCTACCTGTATATACTTAAATATTATAAAATTGCATGTTAATGTGATTCACAACATTATAGTGTTATAATACATGTTAAGTTATGACATCTATAAACACTCTACTATTAGAAGATATTTAATTATGACTTGGAAAAGTCTAGAGGAATGTGCCACTCTAGTTATAATTTTCTTTTTTTCCCCTCTCTCCTTTATTGTCAAAAACTTAAATGAATTTTCGTTACTCATTATTTTCATTGCCTCATCTTCCATTCATAAGTCATCATACTACTATCTGAATTCCATTATAAACATCATCAAAACAAGTCCATCTAAAGTTTCCAGGGACTCTAGGTGATTAACCCAGTAGTCATTTACACATCTTCCTTAACATTTCAGCAGCCTTTGATAATATATATGCTTAGACATAATCATCCATGAGAATTATAACTTATACTTAGTTTATTAATTTTTTTCTATTTATGAAATAAATAGGATGTACTACAATTATAATTGTAAGTACATCCTCTTTATTTCAGAAATATATAATTATCTGGTTACCTCTGTATATATATATACAGAGGTAACCAGATAATTATCTTAAATTTGGTGAACCAGCTTTCTTGAAAGCTAACAAAAAATTAAATTAACCTAGACTAGCATATGGACTTCTGTTTCCACATTTTTAAGTTAATTTAATGCAGCATGTGAACCTACAGCAATTTTCAGCAAAATATAAACATACCATTATTCTATATATTTATAGATAAGATGTTTATGTAAAATGTACTAACTGAAAGTCATTTGATACTGATGCTATTTTTTAATTGGCCATCTGTGTATAAAACTTTTAAATAATCTAAAACCAAACTACTCATTTCCCATTAGCTGGGTGAGAAAATATTGAAATATAAGTCATTTCCTAAAAGAATGAAAGTAAAGTATTTCAGAATATTATTGGTTCTGGCCTATTTGCTGTTTAAAGTGGGCACAGCATAAAGAATTAATTATAGGAGCTGACCTAAAGACAGCAAATGCATTATAACTTATTGGGAATATTTTTGCAAATGTCAATTAAAAGTTCTCCCTTTTACTTGTTGCTACCTCTGCTTCTTTTTAAAATTGCAGACACAGAAATACATATAATTATATATGTGGCTTAATGAATTATTATTGTACCTTTCATGTACCAAATTAAGAAATAGAATTTTGCCACTCAATTTAGAAGCCACTTGAAATGTGTGATCCCAATTGCAGTCTGATTTAATTCCCCCTCTCTCTAAGCATGCTAACCTTTATAGTAATTACTTCCTTGCATTATTTTATGGCTTTATTACTCAAAGTGTCTTATTTAAACACAATAGCTGAGCCTGGCTCATTTAAAAAATAATTTAATATTTAAGATCTCTTTCAATCTATAAGTTCCCTTTCTTTTGTATACAATAGCAAGCTAGCCATTTTTGTCCATTGATGATCCAAGGCCATTAGAAATTCTAGGTTTTGTTGATTATAATTGATTATATATTCTTTGAGTCCTCACCATGATCCTCTGCCCTCATCATTTCCTACCAATTGACATCTGAATTCAGAGGCTTGATTAGATTCAGGTTTAATGTTTTGGAAAGATTCTAGATGGCATTGTGTTCTTTCAACAAGAAGTATATAATGATAGCTTGTCTCTCTTTTTGTGATGTTACAGCTGACAATAGTTAAGATATAGATTCATTATTTTATTGGAGATTGCAAAATTGTGACATTTTAATTCTATAGTTTATTTTCTATATGTTAGCTAGAATCTTTTAATAAGTTATAGTTATTTTATTGCAAAATGATATTTTAAGATCATAATACTTGTACTTAAGGCTGAATTGTAACTTAGAACATCTGATTTCACAGTTTAAATTTTTTAGCAAATGTAATATGTTTTTCAAAAGAATAATAAAATGATACACCTATGAATCAAAAGTAACAAAAAAGACAACTGGTCAAAATAACATACTAGTAGAAGTGCATAGTACTGCAAAAAAGTCCCCCGTGGGAACAGATCTTATTGGCATGAAACAGCATTAAAGCATTGAGCATACGAAGAGTGCAAATGAGGAAGAGGTAGTGAACACAAAGGAAGCTCAGTTTTTACTTTTGTTAGATACAGTCTGTAACTGGAACTAGGGTTCAGCTGTCTGATGCCAGGAAAGCCAACCTCATAAGACAGATGCTGGTGAAAAAGGAAAGAGGTTTATTCAAGTAATAGTCACCGGAGAAGATGGGAGACTCTTGTCACAAAGCCCATCTCTCCACCTCAGTTCAGGCAGAGGTTCTATAAGGAGGGAGAGGAAAATCAGAACCAAAACCAGACAAGGGATGGGGGTTGAAAAGTTCTCTATTTGCAGTCTAGCATTGTCCATTCAGATAAGGATCTTGAAACTGGTCAAAATATGGTCTGGTGTGCATAATCCTGGTCTTCATCATCTTGACTCTACAGTTGAAGGTCAGAAAAATCTCCTGGAAATAGTATAATTGAAGGTTGGAGTCTGCATCTTCTGAAATTAGTTCCTAGGATTCGAACATGGTGTTTATTTACAAGCTACATATAAGGTAGAGTCAGCATTTGCAGAAACAATGGCAAAAGAATGGTGGGGTGGATTGCAATTCCCCACTCTTTTACAAAATATATTTTTATTTATTTCAAAGAGGAAGGGAGAGGGAGAGAGAGAGATAGAAACACTAAACAACACCATTGATTGTCTGCCTCCTGCATGCCCCCTACTGGGGATTGAGCCTGCAACCCGGGTATGTGCCCTTGACTGGAATCGAACCCAGGACCTTTCAGTCCGCAGGTCGATGCTCTATCCACTGAGGCAAACCAGCTAGGGCAGCAATTCCCCACTCTTGATATTTGGGATAAAATTAGCCTGCAGGAATTGCTAAGTATTTTAAAGAATTTATCTCTATTTTACAAATCAGGAACAGGGGATTTTTAAAGTAGAGGGAAAAAGATAAAGGTCATTCCTTAAATTTAGTAATGGAGTCAGAGGAGGAAATGGGGGAAAAAGAGAAACTTGTAATAGGAAATCTTGGACAATGGTTTCAGGAGGCAGGGTGCAGAGAAGTTCCAGAGGGTATACCCAAGGGCTGAGTAGATTGCATCCATTTACACTTTTATAGGAATAAGGAAAACAGATCATCTGGATTCCCAGACACTCACAGTGACCTACGTTGGTCCTGAAGCTTTTCCATAGTACAAGGTTTTCAGAGTGTCCTTTAGCAAACTGTTCTTTACTAATCACCTCCCATTGATCATATTTGAGGTGAAGTTATCCTGAAGGTCACTCTTGGATGTATATTAGTCAGAGCTGGTATCAGATAAGATGGTTTGACAGTTCTGTATCTCAAAAACTGCCTTGTAATGGAGGCATAAAGATCCTTTTCAATGGTAATAAACACAATACTGCTGTCAGAAACCTCAAAAAGTATAAAAGAAAGGACTCAGTTTACTGAATAAATGAACTACATTAGATCCGGGTAGGTAACTTTAGATCCCATTTTAATATCCTTTTGCACAGGAAACAATTCCGCAAGGTAGAAGAGTCATGATGTTGTCTCCAAGGAAACCAAACAAAACAAACAAAAAAAGGGGGAGAAAGAATGACCATTGTTCTGGCATTTCAAATGGAAGCTTAAGATGTTTTAAATATAGGTGCTGGACACAGAAAACATGTCCTCACTCTTCCTAATCTAAAAATTGTTTCCTATCTAAAAAGTTGAAATGCATTGTTTTTAAAAAATATTTTTAAAGTTTGTATCCTCATGAAATACAGTTATGCATTTAAGGCTGTGCATTTACATAGATATTTGTATGTTCATCTTGTGTCTTTGCTGAAATGCATAAATGGATACACATTTTACCTTTAAATACAATTAAAGCCACGGAGAAAATACTCACAGCCTTAAAATTAGTTTTATATTCAATAACTGACCAAAAAAGTAAAATGTCAATCATGTTTTGTAGCTATATGCTATAATTCCAACCAAAAGAAATTGCTGTTTCACAATTTGATTTTAGGAGATTGTTAGATCAATGTTATTGACTTAAGAAAGTCATTCATTATTTATTTTAAACTTTGTTTATTACCCAAGTTTCATATAAAGACTAATTATTTAGATGGAAAATTGCAACTGTCTAAATTAATATTAGGAAAATTGAGCATTTACCCTGAGGCAGCAAAATTGGGCTTTGTCAGGAAGCCGAACTGAAGTGGTTGCATGCCACGAAACGCTTAAAATTGGCCATTAAAGGGAAAGCACATACAGTCATTATTTCCCACTGGAGCTTAATTAAATACAAATAATAAAGGCTGCATTGTCCCAAGTTCTACATTTTATATTTGCAGAAAATGGATTCATGAATGTCAGCTGTCAGAGGGTTCTAACTGTATAGTCTTGAAGAAGTAGCACTGTTCATTGTGGGATCACCTTTGACTAAAGCAGAGGATTTCTGTGACCACGGGCAACTCAACAAAAATGTAGTTGAAAACAGAGCTAGATAAACAAAGGCTCTGGACGAAGGAGGTCATATGAAGAACAAGCTCTCTTTTCATTCATGAAAGCAGCCCTCACTACTGCTAAAGGAAAACCAACAGAGGGTTGATACTCATCCTTTGGAAAATTAGCTAGGAGGGCTGATGGGTCACATAAGAATAATCACTCAAAAATGTTGACAGCGGCTCTCATTAGTAAAATCTTTTCCTATTATTATGCTGACATTTACAAATTCATTTGATGACTCCAAATTTTTTTCTAAGTAAATTTTTTAACTTCCTATTCAAAGCATGAGAAGAGAGCCTGGAGCCTTGAAGTAGCGATGTGGTAGACATGTGGAGCCAACTAATGAATTTAATAAGTTAAAACTCATTCTTACCCCAGCTGGTTTGGCTCAGTGGATAGAGTGTTGGCCTGCAGACTGAAGGGTCCTGGGTTTGATTCCAGCCAAGGGTACATGCCTGGGTTGCAGGCTCGATCCCCAGTAGGGAGCGTGCAAGAGGCAGCCAATAAATGATTCTCTGTCATCACTGATGTTTCTATCTCTCTCTCTCCCTTCCTCTCTGAAATCAATAAAAACACATTTAAAAAAAAACCTCATTCTTTCACTCTGTGAAAAAATATTTATTTTGTTGTAGTCTGTATGCCACATACTGTATTAGGTATTTGGTATATTATGTATTAAACATATGTATTACCATTATATCCCTGCACTCCTGTATCCAAAAGAATTAAATGTATATGCATTTCTTAGTGAATATTTGACTTATTTTGTGACTCCTACAGATGGTGTGTCTAGGCTTTTGTATAACGCTATACAAAATCATATAATTGAGAAAACTATACAACATAAAGCATTATGTATTATAGAATCTCAAAAGCAAACACTGATAATCAAATACCCAAGTAATTATTAAGTAAAGAATGGTCACATAGATAATTTAAACATTGCTTATGGTTAAGAATATAATAATTAGCACTGAAATTAAAAATAGGATGGAGTGCTGTCATAACAGGCTGCCTTCTTTTCCTTCCTCCCTTCCTCTTCCTTTTTTTCTCTCTATCTCCTTCTTTTGGTAAGATTGTTAAGATTTTTCTTTCACTAAATTTTACATGAGATTTTGTTTTATTCACATATTATAAATTATTTCATAATTGCTTCTTTTGGTTTATATAAATAACTTAAAATAATAGAACTTCAAACAAATGCCACGTAAATATGTCAAAATATTCTAGGGAGACATAAAGTTTTTTATATTTATACTAGGGGACTGGTGCACGAAATTCGTGCACTGGGTGTGTGTGGGGGAGTGTCCCTCAGCCCAGCCTGCCCCCTCTCACATACTGGGAGCCCTCAGGTGTTGACCCCCATCACCCTCCAATCGCAGGATCGGCCCCTTGCCCAGGCCTGACACCTCTGCCAGAGGTGTCAGGCCTGGGCAGGGGACCCTCATTTCCCCCATCACTGGGTTCTGCCCCCAGCCAAGGCCTGATGCCTCTGGCCCAGGCGTCAGGCCTGGGCAGGGGACCCCCAGACCCCTCCGATTGCTGGCTCTGCCCCTGGCCCAGGCCTGATGCCTCTGGCCCAGGATTCAGGCCCAAGCACGGGACCCCCCTCTACCCCCCATCACCGGCTCCGCCCTTGCCAAGGCCTGATGCCTCAGCCAGAGGAGTCGACCCCCATCACCCTCCGATCACCTGATCAGCCCCTTGCCCAGGCCTGTCACCTCTGCCAGAGGTGTCAGGCTTGGACAGGGGACCCCCATGTCCCCCCATCACTGGCTCTGACCCCCGCCCAGGCCTGATGCCTCTGGCCCAGGAATCATGCCTGGGCAGGGGACCCCCATCTCCCTCTGATTGCTTGCTCCAACCCCACGCCCAAGCCTGATGCCTCTGACCCAGGCTTCAGGCCTGGGCAAGGGGACCATCATATCCCCCCAATACCCGGCTCTGCCCCCCACCCAGGACTAATGCCTCTGGCCCAGGCATCAGGCCTGGGCAGGGGACCCCCAGCCCCCTCCAATTGCTGGCTCCGCCCCCCTGCCCAGGCCTGATGCCTCGGCCAGAGGAGTTGACCTTCATCACTGTCCGATCACCGATCACCGGATTGGCCCCTTGCCCAGGCCTGAGGCCTCTGGCCGAGGCATTAGGCCTGGGCAGGGGACCCCCAGCTCCCCGCAGTTGCAGGCTCTGCCCCTTCCCAGGCCTATCGCCTCTGGCCAAGGCGTCCGGCCCGGGCAGCGTGGACCCGCAGCTTCAGCGACCCGCGATCACGGGCTCCGCTTTAGGCCCAGGCAAGGGACCCCTAGCTCCCGGGACTGCCAGCTTCAACCTTGCCCAGCTCCCATTGCTGGCTCCACCCCTACTTCCTGCTATCACTTGCCAGGGTAGCAAAGGCACCCGATTCTTCGATCATGGCTGGGGGGCCCTGCCCCCCAGGTTTTAGCTCCCCCCTGGGTTTCTGATCACTGTCATTGGCAGGGGGCTTCTTCCTGCTTTCCCTTTCGCCTCCCTGCATTGTGCCTACATATGCAAATTAACCGCCATCTTTGTTGGCAGTTAACTGCCATCTTAGTTGGCAGTTAATTTGCATATCGCCCTGATTAGCCAATGAAAAGGGTAGTGGTCATACGCCAATTACCATGTTTCTCCTTTATTTGTGTAGATTCATAAAGATATTATTCCTTTATATCATAAAAATATTTTAAAGAAATTAATTCGAGGACAAAACTATCAGTGACTCTCTTCTTAGCTATTGGATATGCCTAATTTCCCACCATATTTAGCAATATGCATGGCCAATTGCATAACTAGATTGGAGGTAGATGAGCTATGCATTTTCTATGTACGTTTAGACTGTTTTCTCCCTCTCAGGAGGTTTGTAGTCCTCTCCCAAGGATTGCATTGAAGAGCAGCTCCAGCGTGATGCACACTCCAGCTGTTCCTCACGCTTCAGTTTTCTTTGTCACTCATTCCCAGGCTGCTCTTATTGCCCCCGCTGACCCTAAGTCCCCTTTTCTCTACACATAAAAATCATTAATATGGGGAAAAAGAAATACAGATATTTATTATGAAACTAAACTTTTTCTCATCAGGATACTTAAAACCATGCAAATCATATCATGTAATTCATTTTCTCTCTAAGACATTCAAACCTATTAGAATTTGACTGATTCCTTTTTTAAAAGATGTTCTTGAATGGCTTTCTTACAATTTTAAAGGGGCATCTTGTATTTTTGGGCAATTACTCTTTTTTTTTCCTCATGTGCATGCCATTTCCACCAGGGATAAACTGTTAATTCAATAAGGGCATAACATTTTTAGGGTCCCATTTATTAGAAAATTCCAGTTCCACAGGTGCCAGGTGTAGAAGATCACCAATACCCATATGTTAATGTGCGTTGCAGATTTAGACAAAAACATCTCCTGTTGCTCTTTTCTGAATGGCTAAGCAGAAGCTGAAAGGCTGAGCAGCACACAGAAATACTAGTTCAACCCGGGATGACTGTGGTAGAGGAAGACCTGCTATAATACAACAGGATTTTGCAAGGCTTTGTCAACTTGTTTTTCCAACCTGTCCTAAATCTAAGAAGCACTCAAAGAATTAACATTTATTTTGCAATAAATAAAGTAAGAGAAGGAGGGTTACCTTGACTTAAAATATATTTTGAAGATATATATTATGTATAGAGAATGGTATTAGGTACTAAGTCAGCATTAGACAAACAACAAATTCAAACTTTATCTTTAATTTCACAAACAGACATACCAACCCAAAAGCTTAAAAAAAATCATATATGAAAATTTCCATGTAAACAAGTAGGCAATGTGTGCCATAGTTAGGGGCAGTCAGAAAAAACGTGAACAGGGTGTAGGTTTTGTGTGTGTTTTTTTTTTTTCACTCCACAGGATCCTTAAAGAATAATATTATGTTATTAAATGGATTATGCATTGCTCTGTAGCCTAATAACTGTACCATTGAAAGTATAAAAGATATGCTTTTAATAATGTGTTCATAAGTTGATCACTGGCTGACAGAAAATATTTAAAAGCTTCACAAACATTAAAGTATCATTAACAATTTTTAGCATGTCAGATATTTGAAATAGATTTTCAAGGTTTCACAACAGATTTTTAACTGTCTATATTGGATATTTTTTTTTTAAATAGGGCAATTTTGGGGGGGATGTATTAACAAGCTCTTTCTACTAATTTTTATGTCAATAGAATGTAGATTACAGCTAAATGGGCTAGGTTCTTCCAACATAATGGAATCTTGGAGGGTTGAATGTTAACAAATAGCAAATCTAATTACTTTTTTGCCTTCTTTGGAATTTTAATGAAGAATTCCTATAAATAATTATGAGTCAAAAAGAATTTGGAAGGCAATTTGATCAATGTAATTGACCAACACATTTGGCATTCTTTCCTTACAAATATTCTGTAGCAGCAATTAAAATGGCATCAGCGATAAAAACAAATCAATAATTTTGAAATAAATCCAAAAGCATGCATTTTTCTGAGTAGCAGTAATGACTACAGTGAAGGACATTTCCTGGGGATTACTGACTGCTACAGCTTTATTGGGCTCAGCTTTCACAAAACCCTCCGATTTTCCCAAGCAGTCATTATAACCCTGAAATTGCCCTGCATGTTCGTTATTTTTACTTAATTGGCCTTCTATTTTGGGGGGAAATCACAAACAATAGAATATAATAATATAGAGTATAGTTAATTTTTCACTTCATGTAATTTTCCTTGAAGTTGATAAATGATGCACAACATAAATTTCTTTCCTGATAATTCCATGATAGTATTTGAAGGAAAAAAAAAACCACACAATTATGACTATTGCTTCTCAAAAATCACCAGAAACCTCATATTGGTATTTGAAATGGCCAGATCTTATTTAAGGCATTTAGGTTCCGTATGCACTAAAAATGATAGTGCCCTAATCCATGTAATTCAAATAGAAAGATTGCTAAATTATAATATGTAAAAATGTCCAAGCAACTTTTGAGGTTTGCCAAGGTTACTTCTGGGAGAGAGAGAGAGAGAGAGAGAGAGAGAGAGAGAGAGAGAGAGAGAGAACCAGGGCTCAAAATATATTTTCTTGCATGTTTATTGGCATATGGCCTCAGCAAGTACTTCACCAATCTGTTTAGAGGGCCTTCAATGAAGGAAGGTAGTACAGTGTGAGTAACATAAAGAGACCCATGGGGTATTTTCCCATTAAGGATCCGTTTCTCCACTGTCAGTAAAACAGGACTGATTTTCTTACCTTTGCCCAGTTTCCCATTGTAAAGAGTGGAACCAGGGTACAGTGATTACAGTCACAGGCTCTAAAGCCAGATGGAAAATTTTAAAACATTTTTTCCAAAATGTAATAGCTGCATCATTTTAGATAAATTGATGTAATCTTTCCTTGCCTCATTCAGTTTTCTCATCTGAAAAATGAGAATTGTGCTATACCTACAATTTACAGGGTTGTCACATGGTTACCTGAGTCATATATGTAAAGGGCTTATAACAGAGCCTCATATATAGAAAGCACTGAAAGATGCTAGCTATTATAACTGCCAAACCTATCCTGTAAAATCAGAAAGTCTCTCGGCATCACCGCTGCTACCAAAATCTTTTTTTTTTTTTTTTTTTTTTTTTTTTTTTTCAACAATAGAGATAAATTTTATTTTTTTTTTTATTACAAGGGGTATTACATATGTGTCCATTTTTTCCCCCCCGCCCAAGACAGTCCCCTAGCCTCCCCTATCCCCCAGTGTCTTATGTCCATTGGTTATGCTTATATGCATGCATACAAGTCCTTTGGTTGTTCTCTTACCCCCTACCTCCCGCCCCGAACCCTCCCGGCCTTCCCGTTGCAGTTTGACACTCTGTTTGAGGCAGCTCTGCCTCTGTATCTATTATTGTTCAAAAGTTTATAATGGTCTCAATTATCCATGAATAAGTGAGACCATGTGGTATTTTTCCTTCATTGACTGGCTTATTTCACTTAGCATAATGCTCTCCAGTTCCATCCATGCCGTTGCAAATGGTAAGAGTTCCTTCCTTTTTAGAGCAGCATAGTATTCCATCGTGTAGATGTACCACAGTTTTCTAATCCATTCATCTACTGATGGGCACTTAGGCTGTTTCCAGATCTTAGCTATGGTGAATTGTGCTGCTATGAACATAGGGGTGCATATATCCTTTCTGATTGGTGTTTCTGGTTTCTTGGGATATATTCCTAGAAGTGGGATCACAGGGTCAAATGGGAGTTCCATTTGTTGCTTTTGAGGAAACTCCATACTGTCTTCCATAGTGGCTGCACCAGTCTGCATTCCCACCAGCAGTGCACAAGTGTTCCTTTTTCTCCACATCCTCTCCAGCACTTGTCGTTTGTTGATTTGTTGATGATAGCCAGTCTGACAGGTGTGAGATGGTACCTCATTGTTGTTTTGATTTGCATCTCTCGGATGATTAGTGACTTTGAGCATGTTTTCATATGTCTCTTGGCTTTCTGAATGTCCTCTTTTGAAAGGTGTCTATTTAGGTCCTTTGCCCATTTTTTGATTGGATTGTTTATCTTCTTTTTGTTAAGTTGTGTGAGTTCCCTATAAATTTTGGAGATTAGGCCCTTATCAGATATGACATTGGCAAATATGTTTTCCCATGCAGTGGGTTTTCTCGTTGTTTTGTTGATGGTTTCTTTTGCTGTGCAGAAGCTTTTTATTTTGATGTAGTCCCATTTGTTCATTTTCTCTTTAGTTTCAAGTGTCCTAGGAGCTGTATCAGTGAAGAAATTGCTTCGGCATATGTCTGAGATTTTGTTGCCTTTGGATTCTTCTAGAATTTTTATGGTTTCCTGTCGTACATTTAAGTCCTTTATCCATTTTGAGTTTATTTTTGTATATGGTGTAAGTTGGTGGTCTAGTTTCATTTTCTTGCATATATCTGTCCAATTTTCCCAACACCATTTATTGAAGAGACTATCTTGGCTCCATTGTATGTTCTTGCCTCCTTTGTCAAATATTAATTGAGCATATTGGTTCGAGCCAATTTCTGGGCTCTCTATTCTATTCCATTGATCTATATGCCTATTCTTGTGCCAGTACCAGGCAGTTTTGAGAACAGTGGCTTTGTAATACATCTTGATGTCTGGTATTGAGATCCCACCTACTTTGTTCTTTTTCAGGATTGCTGCAGCAATTCGGGGTCTTTCTTCCAGATGAATTTTTGAAGAGTTCGTTCTAGATCTATGAAGTATGCCATTGGTATTTTAATGGGAAGTGCATTGAATTTATAGATTGCTTTGGGTAGTATGGACATTTTAATGATGTTGATTCTACCAATCCATGAACACGGTATGTTCTTCCATCTGTTTATGTCTTCCTCTATATCTTTTTTCAACGTCCTGTAGTTTTCTGAGTAGAGGTCTTTTACTTCTTTAGTTAAGTTTATTCCTAGGTAGCTTAATTTTTTTGGTGCGATGGTAAACGGGATTGTTTTTATAATCTCTCTTTCTGAAAGTTCACTATTGGTGTATAGAAATGCCTCAGATTTCTTGGGGTTAATTTTGTATCCTGCTACATTGCCAAATTCATGTATTAAGTCTAGTAGCTTCTTGATGGACTCTCTAGGGTTTTGTATGTATAATATCATGTCATCAGCAAATAAGGACAGTTTTACTTCCTCTTTTCCAATTTGGATGCCTTTTATTTCTTCTTCTTGCCTAATTGCAATGGCTAACACTTCTAGTACTATGTTGAACAGGAGTGGTGAGAGGGGCACCCTGTCTTGTTCCTGTTCTTAGGGAAATGGTGTTAGTTTTTGTCCATTGAGTATGATGTTGGCTGTGGGTTTTTCATATATGGCTCTTATTATGTTGAGGTATGATCCTTCTATTCCCACCTTGCTGAGAGTTTTTATCAAAAATGGGTGTTGAATTTTGTCAAATGCTTTTTCTGCATCAATTGATATGACCATGTGGTTTTTTTCTTTCAATTTGTTTATGTGATGTATCACGTTTATTGATTTGCGGATATTGTACCATCCTTGCATCCCTGGGATAAATCCTACTTGGTCATGGTGTATGATCTTTCTGATGTACTGCTGGATCCGATTTGCTAAGATTTTGTTGAGGATTTTGGCATCTATGTTCATGAGGGATATTGGCCTGTAATTCTCTTTCATTGTGTTGTCTTTACCTGGTTTTGGTATTAGGGTGATGCTGGCTTCATAGAATGAGCTTGGAAGTGTTCCTTCCTCTTGAATTTTTGTAGTAGTCTGAGGAGGATAGGTTTTAGTTCTTCCTTGAATGTTTGGTAAAACTCCCTGTGAATCCGTCTGGTCCTGGGCTTTTGTTTGATGGAAGCTTTTTGATGACTGCTTCAATTTCTTCCATAGTTATTGGCCTGTTGAGATTTTTAGATTCTTCCTGATTGAGTTTTGGAATGTTGTATTTTTCTAGGAATTTGTCCATTTCCTCCAGGTTGTCTAGTTTGTTGGAGTAGAGCTGTTCAAAGTATTTTTTAACAATCATTTGTATTTCTGTGGGGTCTGTTGTTATTTCGCCTCTATCGTTTCTGATTTTGTTTATTTGAGTCCTCTCTCTTTGCTTCTTGGTGAGTCTAGCTAGGGGTTTATCAATCTTGTTTATCCTTTCAAAGAACCAGCTCTTGGTTTCATTGATTTTCTGTATTGTTTTTTTGGTCTCTATGTCATTTATTTCTGCTCTAATCTTTATTATCTCCTTCCTTCTGCTCACTGTGGGGTTTTCTTGTTGCTCTCTTTCTAAATCTTTGAGTTGTAGAGTTAGATGATTTACTACCATTTTTTCTTGTTTTTTGAGATAGGCCTGTAGAGCTATAAACTTCCCTCTCAGGACTGCTTTCATTGTGTCCCATAGGTTTTGGATTGTTGTGTTTTCATTGTCATTAGTTTCCAGGATGTTTTTAATTTCTTCTTTGATCTCATTGGTAACCCAATCAATATTTAATAGCATGCTATTCAGCTTCCAGGTGTTTGAGTATTTTGGGTTGTTTTTATTGTAGTTTATTTCTAATATTATGCCATCGTGGTCTGTGAAGATGCTTGGTATGATTTCAATCTTCTTGAATTTGGGAAGACTTTGCATGTGACCCAATATGTGGTCTATTTTTGAATATGTCCCATGAGCACTTGAGAAGAACGTATATTCCCTGGCTTTGGGGTGAAGCGTTCTGAAGATGTCTATTAAGTCCATCTGATCAAGTGAGTCATTTAGGATTGCTGTATCTTTGCTGATTGTTTGTCTATAGGACTTATCCAGTGCTGTCAGTGGTGTATTAAAGTCCCCTACTATGATTGTATTGTTGTCGATCTCTCCTTTGATATCTTCCAGGAGTTTTTTTATAAATCTGGGTGCTCCTGTATTGGGTGCATATATGTTTACCAGGGTTATATCTTCTTGTTGCATTGATCCCTTTAGTATTATGAAGTGTCCTTCCCTATCTCTTGTTATGGCCTTCACTTTGAGGTCTATTTTGTCCGATATAAGTATTGCTACCCCAGCTTTCTTTTCCTTTCCATTTGCCTGAAAGATATTTTTCCATCCTTTCACTTTCAGTCTGTGTGAGTCCCTTCTAATGAGGTGGGTTTCTTGTAGACAGCAGATGTATGGGTCATGATTTTTTATCCATTCAGCCACTTGATGTCTTTTGGTTGGAGCATTTAGTCCGTTTACGTTTAAAGTTATTATTGAAAGGTACTTGTTTGTAGCCATTTCTTTTTTTGTGTGGCTGTTTTCTTTCTGAGCTTTTTATTTCTTCTTTTTATACCAGACCCTTTAGCATTCCTTGCATTCCTGGCTTAGTGGTGATAAACTCCCTTAGCCCTTTTTTGTCTGTGAAGCTTCTTATTTCCCCTTCAAGTTTGAATGATAGCCTTGCTGGATAGAGTATTCTTGGATTCAGTCCTTTGCTTTGCATCACTTTGTAAATTTCTGTCCATTCTTTTCTGGCCTGATGTGTTTCTGTTGAGAAATCATTTGATAATCTAATGGGAGATCCTTTGTATGTGACTTTCCGTCTCTCTCTTGCGGCCTGTAAGATTTTCTCTTTGTCCTGAACATTTGCCATGGTAATTATGATGTGTCTTGGTGTGGGTCTTTTCGGGTTCACCTTGTTTGGGACTCTCTGGGCTTGTGTGACTTTTTTCTTCCCCACCTCAGGGAAGTTTTCTGATATTATTTCTTCGAATAGGTTTTCTAATCCTTGTTCATCTTTCTGTTGTTCTGGTACCCCTATTATTCGTATGTTGTTTCGTTTCATGTTGTCCCAAAGCTCCCTTAGGCTCTCCTCCTGTCTTTTAATTTTTTTCTCCAATTGCAGTACATTTTGGGTGTGTTTTGCTTCCTTGTCTTCTAATTCACTAATTCGGTCCTCCGCTTCTCCTAGTCTACTGTTGATACTTTCAATGGTGTTTTTATTGCAGCTATATCACTCTTCATTTCTTCTTGGGTGTTACTTAAGTTGTTGATTTTTCATCTGTTTCTTCTAGCTTCTTCCATATGTTATTGATTATTTCATCTGTTTCTTCTTGCTTCTTGCAGAGGTTGTCGATTTTTCCTCCATCCGGTTTATGCACTCTAGGACCCTTATTCTGAATTCTTTTTCTGTCATGTTGCATGCCTCTGTATTACTTAGCTGCTTTTCTGGAGAGTCCTGCTTCTCTTTCCTTTGGGGGTTTCTTTGTCTACCCATGTTTGATCTCACTGACATATCTAGACGTTGAGTCGTTCAGTGGCTGCTCCCTGGGTGGCAGTGAGTCCTTGGTCTGTGGTTGCTCTTCGGGCGGTTGCGGTAGCAGCTGCTCTTCAGTTGGCGGCAGCTCCTCTGGTGGGTGCTGTTCACAGCTGTGGTGGCTCTTCTGGCTGGTGGGGGGAGGTTTCACGTACAGCTGCTGTTCCTTAGCAGAGGGTATGGTCCTCGGGAGATTGCTGTTGCTTGGATCTGCTGCGTTGATTTAAGGGCACAAAATACAACACAACAAGGCACCACGTACCAGGCACTAAACACAAATATATTCACGATATTAATAACCCCAAATAAAGGCGACCACCCGAATTAAGAGAATTAGGGATAAGGCAGAAGGAAAAGAAAAAGATAAAAGAGAAAAAGAAAAGTATGGACCCCAAAAAAGAGTGCAGAAATGAAATTGGGAAAAAGAAGGGGGAAATAAAAGCGAGAAAAGAAAAAAAGAGTGAAAAGAGAGAATGAAGTGGAAGAGGGGAAGAGACTTTTTATATGATGAGAATACTCCTATAGAACCACCACTAATCCCAGCAAATTCCAGCAACAACTCCCTGTAGATGGATGCAAACTAGAAACCACTAATAATATAACGATGAAAATAGAATGGAGAACACTAATCCCAAAATAAAATAAAGAGAAAATAAAATGGCAATTTAAAAGATGGTAAAATGGTAGCAGTAATAATACTGGTTAAAAATAAGAAGGTAGTAATTAAAAGGGTAAAACCAGGTGATGGAAAAAGAGGGGAAAAAAAAGAAGAAAAAAAAGGGAAAAAATATTTAAAAAAAATAAAAATAAATTGGTTTCTTAGTTAAAAGGTGAAAAAAGAAAAAAAAATTGCAGTAGTGAAGGTCCTTCAGTTCTTCTATTCTTCAGTCTGGCTCGCCTTTAGTCCTGCCAGGTATTCAGGAGAGTGTTGAGTTTCCCTGCGATACACTGTTCTTCTGTGTTTTAAACCACAGTCCTTATTTTAAAGCAGGCCGGATTTTTTTCCTAGCCCGCCTTATTTTGTGTTTAGCAAAGAGTCAGTTTGTGGCTCAGCCTCTGGGTGGCAGTGTTCTGGGCTTGGCCTCTGAGGCTATACAGCATTGAAAATCCCTCTATAGGTCAGACCCTGTTAACTCCCAGGGGCTGATTAGATTATTTTAATCCTTGATCTCATTCAGGGTGGAATCTGGGTGTGGCTGTGCTCCTTGCCTGGGGGCTGGGGGGGGGAGTCTCACTCTCCAGAGAGAATGGCTGCCCCAGTCCTGGGCTAAGGGGCGACTCAGCACTCAATTCGCTTCCACCTCTCCTGGCCCCCTGCCTCTCCTCAGTCTCTCCCGGGATTCCACTCCTCCGAACCCTCTCCCTCTGTTCAGCACAGGTCAGTGTCTGTATCCGAAATGTCCCATGAACAGGGTTCGGCGAGAACAAACAAACAAATGCCGGCCGCGGAAACGCGGAGGGCTTGGTTTCTGTAAACTCTTCTTTTACGGGCACTGCATGGTCAGGTCAGCTCTTCAGGCTGCCCCCTTTAGGCTCAGTCCTCCGTGATCACAGAACCCAGCTTTCAAATCCCCCGGCGGTGCCAGGAATCCAGCGGATCGCCTTTCCCCGTCAGGGGCTGTGCCTGTCCCAAGGGACGCGGCTGTCTGTCTGCCACGCGGTCTCCCTCCGACCCTCTGGGCTCAGAGGTCTGGCAAACTTTCCTGCCCAAATCCCTGGGTTTTTTTTACCTTTCCAGGGGAGTTCTGCCCTTCCTGGCTGCAAACCGTCTCACCAGCTGAGCACTCTCGCCAATTCGGGGTGGGTGTTATTAGTTTCAGCTGCTCACTGCATTTGCTCCGGGACACGACCTGGGACGCGTCTGCCTATATCGCCGCCATCTTCCTTCTCGCTACCAAAATCTTGAGTGAATTAAAATAAAGCCCCGGATAACTGGAGCCACCACCCACATTTAGGAGAAAATTTCACTCTGCTCCCGAGAGGGCATCCTAATTATCAGCTGATGTTATTTCAGAAATGACGGGTTCAGGAGACAGAGGGTGTCACAGAGTTTGTCGTGGGTAAAAGTGCGTCTCCGAGTCATCCTTCAGCCCTGGCAACTGTCGCTGCTCCTGCCACCTCAGCTGTTGCTGCTGCCACCTGGTCTTCTGAGTGATTAATATAGAGAAAAGCTACTTAGGAACCCAAGGCCAGACAAAGCAAGCTTCTCCCAAGGGTTTTGTAGCTGAGTCTGTAGCCCCAAGTGCTGCAGCTGCAATCAGTACAGATAACTCCTGGACCTCCCCACCTGATGGCTGCAGCTGAGCCCGCTCCTGTTCCAGGACCAGCACCTGACTCCGTGCCTTCCTGCCCATGGATCACTGGTCCTGCTGGCACTGCGGTTGAAAGAGCCTGGGAGGATGTATAATGACTATTCCTCTCTTGTGTTGACAGAAGTCTTATTTCATCTTAAAATGGGAATACTTGTATTCTAATGCTTTCATCATTCCACATGTGGAGTAAAGGGAAGGAAGGAAAAGGCTTTTATGAATGTTCTTCCATTGAAATTTGTTTCTACCAAATTAAGTTTATAAAATTTGTGAAGCCTTTGATTACTCTCAGAATTTTCATTTTTAATCAACGTTTTGCATAAAATAAAAGCATATTTGTTTTAAATGGAAAAAATATTATTCTCAATCCCTTTAAACACCTAAAAATAATTATTGCCTAGTTTATTTGGGAATACATGGTAGATGTTTGATGGATGTCTTTCCTGTTATTATTGCTGTTCATAAGAATAAAAATAAAATAAAACGCATCTTTCACATTCTAACTTAATTTATTGTTCTTCTGTTATGCACACACACTCGTTCCTTCTCAAAGGTTACTGCTACTTTCACAGTTAAAATCATGATGTGGATAACCAGTGATAATTATATGCATTTAGATAAGGCTTACAGTTTACAAATTCCTTCCACGTATGTGTTTTTATCTGAGTGTTATAACCACCATGAGGCAGGCAGAGTAAAGAATATTATTTAAATTTTAAGGCTAAGGAAACCAAGGCATAGAAAAGATTTAGTAACTTGTCAAAGGCTGGTAAAGGCAACATGCTTTATAGGCTCAGGAAGCAAAATCACCAGCCATTCCACTCTTAGTCCCAAGGCATGGTGAGCTAATTGAACAAGTATGTTCTTTAAAGTCAGAAATACCTGGGTCTCAAATCTGGTTTTGCCGCTTCACAGTTATATTATGTAGGGTGACCAACATCTCAATTTACTCTCAGACTGAAAGTAGAAGACACAGCTAATTAAACACACACACACACACATACACACACAAACACACACACACACACACACGATGGAAGGTAATAAGTAATTGGTAAAATAACTAGTAGTTATGGCTTGAGTATTTTATCTTTCTTTGCAATTTTCCACATGGGCCATTGTTCAAATAAAAATACAGTTTTTGATTGAAAATGTGACACTGCAAAGTTTCAAATAGGAAATGATTCAGTATCTGCAATTGCATATGATTCTATCTAATTCTTAGAGACTTGAACCTGTCATGCTGTCTTAAGCCTTGATGTTTTGATTTTGGTTTTTGTTTTAGATTTAATATCTATTTAATTTTTTTCTGAGTAGGTTATATATATGTATTTTAGGAAAAGGTAAAAGCTTGAAAACACAATCTAATTTAAGTCCCTTACTCATCACTGTTTTCTAGTCACTAGTTTTCTCCTCTTGAAGTAGTCACTGAAGATACTTCAGATACAATACTTTGTTCATTTATAAAAGATACATAATGTTTAATTTTTATATTTTTAATCAGATGTTTGCCTGGTATTTACATTTTACCCCTTGACCAAACAAGGCAAATACAAAATTGATATTCCTCATAGACTGCAGACCCAATGGAAAATTGCTACCATATTCTTCAGGAAGAGAGAAGGAATGCTATGTAGGCAAAAACAACAGATGTTTACTCACAAACAAAGGCCTCAGGCTGAAAAGGTAGGCCCAAGTCAATGCTCCCAGAGCTTCCATGGTAAAATGCTGCATTATTACTTGTCCTCACACTGTGACTAGACAGTAAGGTTCCAGAAGGCAGGAACACAGATGGATTCATCCCAGTATCCTTAACAGGAGGCATGCTTAGTCCTTGACAAAGAGCAGACACAAATACTTTTTGAGAGGATAAATGAATATTTTGCTACTTACTGAAATTTTTCTCAGGCATTTCAGCAAGACCTACTTAACATTGTCACAATATTACCATCCAATGTTTATCTCTTCTAAGCAGATGTTTTCCCACGTGTAACATATCTGTTTTGCAACTCTTCTTATTTCTCTAAACCTTGGTAAACAATCTAAATTTCATGCACTTGAGTTAGAAGACTAGAGTAGTCATTTTTTTTGTAAATATGCCACTAGAAGTAAGGTTTTATATGTGGGGAAATCCTATTTTAGACATTTTTTGTTAGCATAGCAAAAAGTAGAGTGGAACATGAAGCCTGGATGGCTATTTGTCCAAGTAATTGAACAATCACTATTGTAATCCATTTGAAAAGAGTATAAAGTATATATTTTTGGTGTTAATTCTCACCAGTGGATATTTTTCCATTGAATTTTGGAAAGATTGGAAGGGAGCATGGAGAGACAGAAAGAGAAACATTCATGTGAAAGAGTCACATCCATTGGTTGCCTCCTGCAAGTGTCCTCATCAGGGCCAGGGATGGAGCCTACAACCTAAGAACAGGCCATTGACTAGACTTGAACCCGGGACCCTTCAGTCCTCAGCTGGGTGCTCTATCTGTTGAGCTAAACCAGTAAGGGCTAAAGTATATTTTTAATATTAAAAAAATCAACTGTAAAAGAACACACAAGGAGTCTTTTCTGCGTAAAGCATATGGACTATGTCTACTGGAGAGACTGGCAACCAGCTCTCATCCCCTAATGTTTCACTAGCACAGACCTGAGTATCACTGAAGTGAGAGAACTGGGAGGAACTAAGAGGTGAATGGGTCAATCCGTTCATTTCCTAGGTTTACTTTCCCTTCCCAAGGACAGGAATGAGTCCTCATCCCAGGACTGTACACTCAGATTACAACATTTAAAATCAGTCAGAGAGGAGCACAGGGCAGTAAGTCAAGAGGTGCTTGACTGCTACCCCTGATGGACGGGCAAAGCCTCAAAGATATAAGCAAGCACATTCCCCATTTCTGCAAGGCAGGGTATTCTGAGCCTCAATATCGGGGACTGACTGAAAGAAAGAAGCTGCTGAAAGGGGGTTTTAAAAGAGACCTTAATGGGAACTAGCAGTAAAAACAAAGACAGAAAATAAAACAAAGGGAAACAAACTTCACTGAGTTCTTCTATACATGCTAATTTGAGCCTTAAATCAAACTGTTATGAGTATCCATATTTACATCTACAAACCTGAAATTGTTACTAGGTTTAAATGAAGCTGTGTAAACTGAGAAGAATTATTTTATTATTATGTTCTCTATAACACCTATACATGCATTGCATATATTTATCTGCTCCAATGCCTTAGGCTGAATAATATAAAAGTTTGACATTAATTTCCTTAGAATGGAAAAATCTTCTGCCTCCAAATTTCTTACCTATAGTTTATAGGTTTAAATGGAGATGAAATTTTAAAATGATACAAATTTAATCTATTAGGAATGCTTTTTGTTTATAAATGTGGATACCAACCAATAGCTGTCCATCTCATTCAAAACTCAACCTCAGTGCCTAGAGCAGTCCCTTTCATATTGTCAGGATAAATATTTGTGGAAAGGTGTTCCAATTAATAATAGCAGGTATAGTTATAAATAAGCAATGTCCATCTATTATCAGTTAAAACCTTGAAAAGCACACTGTCTATAAAGCATCTTGAAATCAAGCTAAGTCACTATCTCTAGCTTTTTCAAATCCAACCACTGTGAACTAATAATAGAAACCAAAATTATCTATTTTATGAAGAGAAAAATCCTAATAACTGATTAGACTTTGTGCCTCAATAGCAGCCAGAATTTGCATGTATAATTTTTTTGCCATTCTAATTGAATCTGTCCTGCCTAGTGCTGGGCACTTAAACACACACACACACACACACACACACACACACACACACCAAAAACAGTCTACCCTTTGTTGAATTAAAATGAAAATGGCATAAGCCCAACCATAACTATTGCTGCAAGCTGTCATTTGCCTGCTCCATAATGTCAATGAGGCATCTGGTTCCTACTCTGTCACTTTCCCCAAGGGCTTCAGAATGAAAGCTATAGAGGAAAAAGTGGAATCATTGTATATGTGGCTAGAACAAGAATTATGCCATATAAGTTTTGAAACATATTCCTGCAATTTCATAAATGGCCTGTAATTCAATAATATGCATCAAAACTTTATTAGTTTCATTTTACTTTGGCTCAGAATGAGTTTGTTTCCTACTAAATCACTCATATCCATATTTCCCACTATTTTAGTGGTAGTTATTATCATAATGATGATGGCCTTTCTCTGCAACAATTATATATTAGACAAGTTCAAACCATTCCTGAAACTAATTAATATTTTTTTTCATAAGACAAATCATTTCTTTTCAAATAAGCTTCCTTTTTACATATAAAATAAGAAATGTTGCTTTGCATTGTTTTTAGTTTATCTCCAAGATTTGTCAATCCATTATTTATGACTTTGTTATTACAGGAGAATTGTTGGGAAAGTTCCTACATTGGGTCCCCCAGCCCGCTCACATACAGTTATAATATAGTTTAATAAATTTATTGATTATATTTTAAAATACAATACTGAGGGGAATGCTAAAATGCTAGCAACATAGCATGCTTAATTGACTTAAAAGGTAAAAAACAGTAAAGCTTAGTGTCGTGTTTGGTGCTACATTCTTTGTTTGACTTTAAGCTTGATTGTTTACCTAAATAATATTTACTCTCAGGGCTGTGTGCATTTTTGTGATTTGCAGTACATAGAAAATTATTTCTAATGGAAAATCTGTTCTATTCACTAAAGGCAAGATTAACAGATAATCACTATATAATAATAATAGTAATCTAGGAAGTGCTGTTAGATTTTTAAATAATGTCATAATATAGATATCATAAATTGAGCAAAATTCTCATATGCATTTGTTTTTCTGCCACCATAACAAGTGACCATAAAAATATCTAGAATAAAACATCCTATCTAATAAAAGAGAAACATGGTAATTGGCATACGACCACTACCCTTCCCATTGGCTAATAAGGGAGATATGCAAATTAACTGTCAGCCAAGATGGCGGCCAGCAGCCAGGCAGCTGACGCGAACAGGGAGGCTTGCTTGCTTCAGTGATGGAGGGAGCCAAGCTTCCCCGCCTGCCTTGCCAGCCTCTGAGCAGCACTCTAAGCACCATTGTAACAAATATAGAAGCTAAACAAAACCCCGGGCTTCAGCCAGCAGGACCGCAACATTGTTTCAAATACAGAAGGGTAAACAAAGGCCAGAAACCTGCTTTCAGCAGTGGAGGTCTCATAGCTGGAGCCAAGTCTCAGAGCTAAAGCTGGCCCAGCATTAAAAAAAAAGGAAAAAAGGACAGGTTGGGAGCTTCAGTCACCTGCCAGCCAGAAAATAGCCCTCAGCCCCTCACCCAGGCTGGACAGGCACCCCAGTGGAGACCCCCACCCTGAAGGGGGTGTGACCAGATGCAAACAGCCATCATCCCCTCACCCAAGCTGGCCAGGCACCTAAGCAGGACCCCCACCCTGATCCAGGACACCCTTCAGGGCAAACCAGCCGGCCCCCACCCGTGCACCAGGCCTCTATCCTATATAGTAAAAGGGTAATATGCCTCCCAGCACCGGCATCAGCGGAGCTGCGAGGCCCCCCAGCACTGGGATCAGCATGACAGGGGGCAGCGACCAAACCCCCTGATTGCACTGAGGCTCTGTGTGTGACAGGGGGCGTGGCCACAACCTCCCTATCTGCCTTGCTCTGTTCCTGACAGGGGGGAGCTCCTCAACCCCCTGATCAGCCCTGCTCTGTGCGTGACAGGGGGAGCTCCCCAATCCCCTGATCGGCCCTGCGGCTCTGTGTGTGACAGGGTGCGGTGCCCCAACCCCTCCCCCCCCTCGGCCCTGCCCTGAGTATGACAGTGGCGGCACCCCACCCCCTGATCTGCCCTGCTCTGTGCGTGACAGGGTATGGAGCCCCAACCCCCCTGATGGGCCCTGCTCTGTGCGTGATAGGGGGCAGCGCTCCAACCCCCTGATCTGCCCTGCTCTGTGCATGAGAGGGGGTGGCACCACAACCTCCCTATCGACCCTGCCTTGAGTGTGACAGGGGACGGTGCCCCAACCCCCCAATAGGCCCTACCCTGAGCGTGACTGAGGGTGGCATCACAACCTCCCAATCTCCCTGCTCTGTGCATGACAGGGGGCGGCGTCCCAACTCCCCAATCGGCCCTCCTCTGAGCTTGACCAGGGGTTGCACCTAGGGATTGGGCTTGCCATCTGCCAGCCGGGAGCAGGCCTAAGCCAGCAGGTTGTTATTTCCTGAGGGGTCCCAGACTGAGAGAGGGCACAGGCCGGGCTGAGGGATCCCCCCTCCCCCCCGAGTGCACAAATTTTTGTGCACTGGGCCTCTAGTTTTTAAATAAACCTTCAAGCCCCTAACAATAAGCAGGAACTTATTTTGACATGTAATTTATCAAGCTTTGAGGTTTCTATTATAAACAAAACAGGAGACAAAAATAAAATAGAAACAAAAATAAGTAAATAATATGACTAAAATCTTGATGGAAGTTCAAAAATATGAGTTTGGGTGTTTACGTCAATGTTATTGCAAACTATACTATTAGACTTTTTTTTTTTTTTTTACAGCCCACCTGCTCATAAACCTTAACTCCTTTTTGCAGTAATATCTTATAGCAGATACGATTTCTTTTTCTTTTTTTTTATTATTTATTTATTTATTTATTTTTTAAATTTTTTATTACAAAGGGTATTACATATGTGTCCATTTCTCCTCCCCCCCCCCGCCCTAGACAGTCCCCTAGCCTCCCCTATCCCCCAGTGTCTTATGTCCATTGGTTATGCTTATATGCATGCATACAAGTCCTTTGGTTGATCTCTTACCCCCTACCTCCCGCCCCCCAACCCTCCCTGGCCTTCCCACTGCAGTTTGACAATCTGTTTGAGGCAGCTCTGCCTCTGTATCTATTATTGTTCAAAAGTTTATAATGGTCTCAATTATCCATGAACAAGTGAGATCATTTGCAACGGCATGGATGGAACTGAAGAGCATTATGCTAAGTGAAATAAGCCAGTCAATGAAGGAAAAATACCATATTAGACTTTTTGAGGGGGGGTGAGGAGGGTTAAATACTTGAAAAGCAGTAATTGGGAATAGTTACAATATTTTCACTAAGTGTAGAAAAAATAAGCTTTTTAAAAAATATATTTGTATTGATTTCAGAGAGGAAGGGAGAGGGAGAGAGAGATAGAAGCATGAATGATGAGAGAGCATTATTGATCAACTGCCTCCTGTACTCTGTCAACTGGGAATTGAGGCTGCAACCAAGGCATGTGCCCTTGGCCAGAATCAAACCCAGCACCCTTCAGTCTGCAGGCCGACACTCTCTCCACTGAGCCAAATCAGCTAGGGTGAAAAAAAATTTTCAGTTTTTGACTATGTATTTATTTTGGTAAATCTTTTTAAAATACTAATATTTTTAATAAACCTCTAAAATTAATCCTTAACACTCCAAAGTGTTGAGACTGGATTGGCATAGGATTTCAGGTAGAAGAAAAAGATTATCTTGCTACAGCATGTATTGTTTAGCACACCAAGTATTTCTGTGCTGGTGTTTATTTTTCTCTGCTGCATAGTCTACCTTATGGCTAGATAAATGCTGATTTTTTTGTTTGCTTGTTTTAAATCTCCATTAAATGATTCGAACCTGCGGTGGTAGCTTATTTAAAGTTGCATTATGTCACTGCAGTGGAAGGGTGTAGTGGAAGGGTGGGGGTTCTACTTTACTGTTTGCTGGTCTAATTTTTTGTTTAATTCTAGCTCTTGCTTAAAATCATGTGATCTCTTCTTCAGGAATATCCTTATTTTTCCAAATAATAATCAAAATGGAAACTTATTATTCTTCATAAAGTATCTATTGAATGTTATCAGCCTTGAGGAATGGGCTTCTTACTTTTCAACAATTCAGTTTCTTTTTCTCGGTCAAGCAAAGCACTACTGGACTAACACTTTATGCAAATAATTTGTGGATTTGGAGACTTTTCTCTAAATATATTAGTCCTCCACTTGAATCAAATTCTAATTATTGAGCACATGTAATATACAAATGTCCCTTCCCAGTCATTTAGTGTTTTGATGAGACTGCTAAATTTGAGTATGTAATGATCCATGATGATATTTTCTTTAAATCCATTATGACCTATTGCATGAGTGTCTGGGAAAGACTATTTTTTGGACTTGCATTCTTCAGAATGAGCCCAGTAAAGATCTAAATTAGACAACTCTAAAGCCTTTGCTTTGCAACCACCTTTAATTTGATAAATTAACACCCCTGGATCACACAGATGTTGTATTTGGGTGTGATTTACATCAATGAAGAAGGTGAGAATAAATTGACCCCACTATTAGAAACAGAAGCATTTCATGGCTCTCTCCTGTTATTGCCTATTTGTATGCAGGTCTAGATATAAAGCTCAACCTAGTAACTACAGCTGTTGGAGAAGCTTAAAGATGACTTGCTTGTGTTGTGACCCCAAGCAAATATTAGCAACCTCTCTCCAGAGTTGTGAAACTCATACTTCATCTAGTGTATCAAATGGTGAAAACTAGAGGCAGTGGGCCACTAAAAACAATTTTCCCACTCTGTAATTGGGTTTGAGTGTCCATGTCATGTGGATTTGACATTTATTATTTCCTGTTTAAATCTATCTGTGCAATAGATGTGCCCATCCCTATACATGGACACATTAGTGTTACTTATTCAAATGAAGCAAAGTCAAATACAATCATTTCTGAGTCTTATTTTTCAGAAAATGCCAGTTTGTGCAAGTTACTTTATGTAAGCATCAGGCATTTTGGCATGGCACCTGGCATTATGTAATTCCTTATTTAACAGAAGAAGAAGAATGCATTTCCAGTAAAATATTCATAAATTGTCAGCACATCTGTTGTTAGTTCCCCTGGGGCCACATTCATTTAAACTTCCTATTTTCCAGACTTTTTCTATCTTCAAATACATACTGTACTTTGATCTGGCACATAACCAATCAAGCTGCCTTTTATAACCTGGCTACACCTGTTCCTGCAGGTGTAATAACAGAGAGGACATTTTCAGGATGGAATGAAAGGGCTATCTAGGGTTCATTTTGAGCCAGTCATTTTCTCAGAGCAACCCATCAGGAAGGTGTGGGGGATTTCTCATGCAACACACAAGAAATATTTTTCTCTCTTTCATATCAGTATGGCTACACTTAGAGTAAGAAAGTCTTTCAAGTTGAAATTATTTTTATAATATTTTGATGATTTTACCTTTTTCTGTTAATTTTGTCTTATGTGAATTTAGTTGCTTGCTAATTATGTGTTAATAACTTTACATTAACATTTTATTTTTTATTATGTATTTCATGTATCTACAGTCATGTAACAGGTAATGATGAATATATGTTCTGAAAAATGCATCATGATGCAATATAGTCATTGTGCAAACATCACAGAGTTCACAAAGCTAGGTGTTATAGCCTGTAATACATCTAGGCGATATGGTATAGCCATGGCTCCTAGACTACAACCTGTATGGCATGTTACTGTACAAAACAACAAGAGATTAAATCAAATACAGGAGAAATTGATGCAATCAGGAAGCAGTGGACACGAGATATATGAGGTGGCTGATAGTGCAACATAGCCCATTGTTTTACAGGAACCTTTTAAAATATATGAACGCTAAGATAACAATAAAAGTATACCATAATAAATACATACCAGTAACATAGTTGTTTATAATTATTTTCAAGTATTATGTACTGTACATAATTGTATGAGCTAATTTTTCTTATGATGGGCAGTACAGGTTTGCTTACACAACAAACATGAGAGTAATGTCTTACTTACACTATGACCTCATGATGGCTACCATGTCATTAGGCAATAGGATATTTCCAGTTCATTCATAATCTTATTAGGCTAATGTCATATATGCAGTCTATCAATGACCTAACTTTCATTATATGGAGTATAACAGTGACACTCCTAGCACAATAGGGCTGGGTTCTTTTTATTTTTTATTTTGTTTTATTGCTTAAAGTATTACAGAGTATTACATATGTCTCTTTTGTTTTTCTTTTTCCCCTTGACCTTCCTCTGGCCTCCCCTACCCGCCAGTGTCTTGTGTCCATTGGTTATGCTTATATGCATGCATACAAGTCCTTAAGTTGATCTCTTACCTCTGCCCCCAACCCTCCCCGGACTTCCCACTGTAGCTTGACCTGACCTCCATTAATCTGTTCAACCAATATAGGGCACACTTTATTCCTCTTGTATACCATGCTCACAGCACATGAATATCTGTAACCAATGTACTTTCTCTAATATATCTGTGGACATGTGCTCTCCACTAATTAAATTATATGCTTGTCAGGTTTCACAACCTTTTATCCCATTCAAGCTTGCTGTTGTAATTAGGTAATATGTTTAACTATTGCATGAACTGAAAAAAAAATAGAAAGACTGTAAAATTATTTGGCATTTTGCCCATTAAAAACTCGAGTGCTTTGGAAGAACATAATGATTCTTGCAACTTTCTGAAATACTATTGAATTTAGATGTGAACAATGAAATAGTAAACTACTTGGTAGGTGGAGGGTTGATTTGGGAATATATAAAACAATACAGTAGCTTCTAGCCACACACAGGTTTTCATATTCAAAGTAATTAAAATTGAGTTAAATTAAAAATTCAATTTCTCAGTTGCTCCCTGTTTAATAGCCACAGGCATCTTGTGGCCACCGAATTGAAGAGCACTAATACAGAATATTTCCATCCCAAAAAACATTTTATTGGACAGTGCCAAAGAAAGATTCTACACTCAGATACGTTTGCAATAGTCTAAGTCCTTTCCATTACAGGCATCAAACTTGAAAATTGTAGATGAATAATATCTCTGTGTTTTAGGCCAGAAAATGATCCATAATGATCCAAATCAGAAGTCTGGCAAACTATACACGTATATATCGTTCATTTAAAATGTTAAATATGTTTTTGATTCCCAATTTTAACCTATTTTTCAACTAATTTATTCTTTACTCTCCCTACTATTCTCTGATAAAATAGTTTTACTTCGGTGTATGGGAATAATGATTAAGTGTATTTTCACCAAAGAGAGTTATGATTGCACAGGACTTTTCACCAATGCCCTTGGGAAAGTCTTGTTTCCCAACTCTTGTTTCTTTATCTAAAAATAAGAATCGTAATAAAACTTAGATTATAAGGTTTTATAAGGACTAAATGAGTCAATGGTGATAAACTATTTCTGTCTGTGATGGGCACAAAAGAATAGTAAGTTACAGTATCAAATATTTGTGAGACAATTTGCAAGATTCCATCATGTAAATTATTTCATTTAATTATAATTTAATTATTTTTCTTATTTAAATGAGAAAAAAAGAGCTATAGGGAATTGCTAAGTTCCTGATGGTGGTGATTCAAAGCTTATCATTCTATCCTTCCTATGTGATACTTTTTTAAAGAAGCACTCAAAACAGCATGTGGGATACCAAATTATTTTTATTGTAATGAAGTCTTCTGGCTTATTGTTTCTTTACAGGTTTTATCAATAATAGACACCAAGGCGAAATGTCATGATTTGAGACACTGAAGCCTAGTAGATCTATTTCACTTGATGTGTGTAGTCAATAGAACAACTCATTTGTGTTTTGGCACAGAGAAAATAAAAAAGTCATTTTCCTCCAGCTGAGCATTCATCAATGAGCACATGTAAATTTATAGATGGTTAGCAAACAAAGACAGTTGGGACCCATACTTTTTATCTTCACTTTAAATAATATACTAGATCAAGTTTAAGGTTTTTCACACCAAGTCCCCTAGACCCTTGATTATTCAGATTATTCTTTACTATAAATAGTATCAATATCATAATGCAGGACAAAGACAGGCTCTGCAAGTAGCTAGACTGTGTATGCTGATTTCCTATGTAATGCATGGCAGGCACAGAGGAATGCATACGCACTCATAGCTTCCTACAGCTTCTGATCTGAGTAATGCCACTCTACCTTTTTGCTCCTGCCAACAATTTTGTACCCCAGTTCTCCTTCTGCTTAAAATACCTAAGTAGGTGTCTGTTTTGCTGATAGAATCCTTAGTGACAGAACTAGAGAGAAACAAAAACAAACAACAACAAAAATACACATAGAAAAGCTGGGACATGTTTTGGGGAAAGAAACCATTATAATTATTCTAGTAATTGGACCAGAAATGCACTTCAGAACTGCCTTATGTATTGTACTGCTTGACTGTTCAATTTGCAATGCAGGGTCTCTGTCCTACTCCTCTGGCCATTTCTCTTTAGAGTAAGCGCTGTACATAGTCACCTAAGTTTCATTTTATTTAGGTTTGAAAGTTGGGAACTCATCAAATCCACAATTTTTTTTTAGATAAAAAACAACAGAGATGATAACAAATTAATGGCTATGATTTAGCTCAGTGAATTTATATGCTAAGCTGTGGATACAATAGGGCTGACAAATGTCATAAAAACATTGTGGCCCAGAGACATGAAGTAAATCAGTGTTGAAGATAAACAAAAAATTCTAACAATATAAAATGAAATTCCCAGATAATATCCATAGTGACTTGTAGGAAGGGTAGAGGAAAGAACCAAAGTAAGTATAAGTATTCCACACATCTTGTCTTGGTAGGAAACAGCTATACATACAATTTAATATTTAATGTTTGAAAAATGCAATTTAAGTGTGTTATTTAGTCAGGGATATATAATAAATGATTAGAAGAAGGAGGTATACCATTCAAACACTAGAATGGAAAATCATTAGAAAGGGCACTCAATACTCAAAAAATAACAAGGAAACTAAAACATTCAATAAGGTAGGGCAAATAGGAAACTTAAAGTAGGTATCAGTTGGGATTAAGAATAAAGTAGTATATATTGAAATTTTTAATGTTATAAAACAAAAACTGCTCAGGTTAAGTCAAACAGAACAAAACAAAAAATATAAAACCAAATTCAATACAAAAGGCCCTCATACTATGAAGAGACATAATTTATATGGATAGAAGCAACAATATACCAGAACAATATAACAGACACAAATCTTCACATAAATAAAATTTTTAAATTACTTATAATTCAAAAGTGACAACTGCTAAATGACAAATCTGAAACTTCAGCAAGATAGTTTATAGACCTTTCTCAGAAACCACAGATCAAATATTTCAATAAAACAATTCAGTTAGTGTTTGCTAGTAAGTGGATATGCATTATTTGAAAACAAGTAGAGATTTTACACTTTTTAAAAGCATCCATAGAACATCGTTAGACTAACCATTTGTTGATTCTTTTCAATTAACAGCAATCCATTCACTGGACAGCTATTAACTGAATATATTCTCTGTGCCCACACTTTTCCCTCCCTGGGGGTCCTGAAGTGCCGTGACAGCAGGCAAATGCTATGGAGAAAAGATTGGGGAAAATGGGATCTGATTTACATTTCAAAAGATCGATCTGCTACAGTACAGAATCTTATAAAAACATCATTATAACTTATAAAACTTCACAAAATTATCTCAGCATTGTTTGTATAAAATAGGAGACTAAAAAATTAGCTTCTATCACTTCGCTCACTGAATTGTGTCTCACTTAAGAAATAGAGTGCTTCTGACTAAATTTAGTGTGAAAAAGAAAAATAAGATATGAAAAAATGTGCTGCCTTTGATTTACATTATGAATTAAATAAGAGTCCAAGTATTTAATATAAATAGATTAAGGATAACTTAGAGAAAAACTAATAAAATTTCTGTAGTGTTATATATACAAATCAAATATATTTTAGGGGCAATTTTTAATTTATGTACACTATTGTTCTCTTCCTCGATGAGTTTAGAATTTAACCATTAAAAATATATTACTCCATTGAAATATCCCATTAAGTAGTATGGCAAAATATTATATTGTTTGAAATATTTACCAATGAGGCTAACTGCTTATGAAAAAAATGGAACTCTTTTGGAGGGCAATTTAAAAATATATTTTTTATTTAAAATTACAAATGGGAGAGCATTATGCTAAGTGAAATAAGCCAGTCAGAGAAAGATAAATATCACATGGCCCCACTCATTTGTGGAATATAATGAACAACATAAAGGGATGAACAAAAACAGATCCAGAGGCAGAGAAGCATCAATCAGACCGTCAAACCTCAGAGGGAAGGCAGGGGAGGGTGGGGGTAAGGGGGAGAGATCAATCAAAGGACTTGTATGCATGCATATTGGCCTAACCAATGGACACAGACAACAGGGGGTGAGGGCATGAGTGGGAGGTGGGGGGGGGGGCAAAGGAGATAAGGGCACATATGTAATAGCTTAATCAGTAAAGAAATTTTAAAAAATTACAAATGACAGAGCAAATCCAATTCTTGATATTTACCCTAGAAATGTATTCATAAACATGAAGGCAGGGAAACATTTACAAGAATGATCATTCTAAGATTGTTCATAATAAAAAATTGGAAGCAACCTAAATGCTTCTTTTATATATTTTTAATTAATTTTTTTAATTTTGACATTATTGCAAGTGGCCCTCTCTGCCCTTTGTCCACCTTCACCCACCCCTGCCTTCCCCTGCCTTGGTCTTCACCAAACTGTTGTCCAAGCCCAAGGGACACGCATATATGTTCTTTATCTAATCCCTTTACCTTCTTTATCCAGTCCCCCCACCCCTCTCCATCGGGCACTGGCCAATCTGCTCCAGGTATCCATGCTTCTGGTTCTATTTTGTTTGTCAGTTTATTTCATTCATTAGATACCATCTTAACAGATAAACACTCAAATTATGGCATTTCTTGTGATAGTTCAGTATGCAATAGTTAAGAATGAGGAGTAAAATGTAAAAATCTTTAAGACGTATAGAGCAGACTATTCCACATAGTGTATTCCACACAGTGTATATTTAAGTTAACATATGCACTTATGGATATTTGTAAATACATAGAAAATATCACAGTGGATAAACACCAAACTAGTACCAGCATTTATTAGAAAATGATCTGGTTAATAGCATAAGGTAGGTTTAGAGAAGAGGAGAGAGAGGATTTAGGCTTTAGATTTAGGCTACTTTCAAAAAAAAATTGTTTTTAAGTAGTCACTCCTATATGAATGAGGCATTCACAGCTTAGAAGGAAATAAAACAGAGTTGTCAAAGTGTAGTTTGAAAGGTTAAAAACATGATTCTCATGCAAACATTCAGTAGACACATGTCAGATTATTTTACTTAACTCATTAATTAATTTAAAAAATAGTAATATAATAAAGCTGGTTTTAAAAGATTTTGAGGATTAAAGTTTATATAGCCCTCAGACAAGGCATACTTTCTTTTTTCAGTTTTGTATTAATTTTTTAATGTTCACAATATTGCAGGAGTCCCCTTTCCCTCCCCTTTGCTATGCATATTCAAATAAGGCTGTTAAATTACATAAAAGCTTTTTAATATTCCACAAGACATTAAAACCATAACTGTTGGCAATATGTCTTCTACTTGGTAGTTATCAACAAATTAACATGTGACTCTAGTTAAATAGAAAAACCAAACACAGGCACATTCTCCTGGAGAATAAAAGAGTTCCTCAGTGTCCTTGTAACATAATGAACCAATATGACATTAAAAGTGTATGCCAAACCCTCTTTTTGCTTACTTACACCTGTTATATATCTTTCTTAATGAAGTAAAAAAACAAAACAAAACAAAACAAAAAAACAGTAAGAGAAGACACTCCACTGTTAAGAACAATGGTTGAAACATATTATTTTAAACACACAAAACATACTGGGGAAATGTGAATAATTCCTGGAAAACTGTAACTGAATTATCCAAATACACATGGCAGAAACATAAAAATATGAAGAATATTATCATTGTAGAAAGAGAGAATCAAAATTTCTTGCAGTTTGTATATAAGCCCTGATGCTAAAAAATAGCCATTCAAATGTTAATGGAGATGTAACTAAAAAAGGATAAAGTTTTCAGGTAAGATCAAGGCAAAGACTGTCATAAGCTGCATGCGGCTGATTATTCCCAGTTAATAAGGATCACTGGCCCGATTGGATATATTCAGTATATCATTTTTAGTTTAAATGTGTGTGTGTGTGTGTGTGTGTTTTTATATTGGAACTAATTACATAGAACATTCCCATAGAGCATTTCATACTTTGTGTGTATATCTGTGTATGTAACTGTGTTACATATTTTTCCGGTCTAATCAGTCATTATAATTCTCTCCAGTTAAAGATAAAGCTGGGTAATTCTCAATTATAATCAAGATTCAGGTGACTACTGTGAGTTCCAAGTAAGCAGCGTGATGAACTAAAAAATGTATACTATTCTAGGTGCATCGTTTTGAAGGGACAGAACGGAACTGATAGCTGTGTCTCTAACTCCTCTCCCAGGAAAGCCACAGAATGTATCAGTTACTCAGCCTGCCCTTATCTCGGCCAATGGGAAAGCGGGGGAAACTAGCCCAAGGCCAAGAGTATGCTAGCCACCCCCCTCCTGTCTTTGTGTAACCAGACCCTAGCTTCACCCTGCCCTTGCGTCACTAGCCCCCGGCCCTCACTCAACCAACCAGAATCAGCCAAATCAGTGGTCAGAGTGTGCCCCCACCCCCGACCCCAAGCCCTATAAATTCTTTGTTCCCTTGGGATTCGGGGCTCTCTCTTGCATCCAGTAATGGAGGCGGGGGGCGGGGGGACCAAGTCCTGGGCTTGAATAAATGACTCTATGCTTTTGCATCAGACTTGGCTCCCTAGTGGTCTGTCTTGGGGGATCTTGAAATCTGGGCATACCAGTTGGTCATATAAATGTAAAACATTTGTTAAAAAGGTTATCCCAGCCCTGACCTGTTTGGCTCAATGGATAGAGTATCAGCCTGAGGACTGAAAGGTCCCAGGTTCGATTCCAGTCAAGGGCATGTACCTTGGTTGCGGGCACATCCCCAGTAGGAGGTGTGCAGGAGGCGGCTGTTCTACGTTCCTCTCTCATTGATGTTTCCAACTATCCCTCTCCCTCCTCTCTGTAAAAAATCAATAAAATTTATATTAAAAAAAGTTATCCCATAATTTACACAAACCACTATTTTCAAATCAGGGTTAGCCTCGTGAGATACTTCCATGTACATTTTTATTGAACTCATTTTTTCCTAATTGCTTGAAGAGATTTTGTTTAATAGACTGTCACACAAATATAAGTTGGCTGACTATGGAAAGAGATAAAAAGAATCCCAGAAGGCCCTGATAACAAGGCAATATTATTGTCTTTACATTTCATGATCTTAGTTGCCCGTTCTGATATCTTTATCCTGTCTGTTGGAAATCTAGCAAGGGAGGCTAATACAGCCAGTTAATAAAAACAGCATCAGTTTCTATCCTAAAATTGAGGAAAACAAAGACTGAAAGTTAATTAGAGGGCTCAGAATTTATGGTTATAGGGTTCCTTAAGTATCAAAGGCGATTCTTTTCCACTAATATTGGAAAATAAAAGTGAAATAAAGAAAATGTGTTTTTGAAACTGTATTTCTTTTAAGGAATCTAGGGCATGCATATTTATATGATTTTTCATTAAAAAAAATAGAATACCGATTTACAAAAATTTGCCTGTGCTACTAAATACTGTATGTGAAATTCATTAGCACAACTGAAAACAATGTATTCAGCATTCATATTTAAGGTCATTCAAAGATCTGTAGTCAACCATGATTTGCAAATTAGGAAATCTGACTCCACTAGGGTATTTCTCCCAAAGCAGGCATCATTTTTCAAAGTGCTTTGCCTAAAGACAAAGGCTTCCTTCCAAGCTGATGATTCTGTAAAAACAAATGTCTATTTCTCCAGTGTTAAAGTAGGAGCCCTCTAAATATTTTGAGTGTGCTTGGGCTGCTATCCTAACTGACTCCTTGAGTTGAGCCGGTCTGATATATCATTTTGCTTGGTAGCTGAGGAGGCAGGCTATCCTGATCAAACCCATGATAGGAAGCAGGCTGTACAACCTCAAAAAGAGTCTTTAAAAATTGTCAGCTCTGCTTTTAAACTTAGTGACTTAAGCTTTGTATAAAGGAGTCTAAAATAGAAAAATTTTCTGTTTTAAATAAGATAACCTATGAAGTTTTAAAAGGTGTAACATTTTGGGCATTATATTTTCCTTGCCTGAGTTTTAAGGGAACTTTAATAAAAAGTGTCAGTAATCTCAAATCCATTTAAACTTGTTCCCTGGGATGTTCTGATTTACAGAACCATTATATGCCTGTGAGGGATCATAGCTGATCAGGTTATTTACTGATAAACATATTTCAGAGGATTTTCTTTCTATTTTCTGTTGATATTCTTATACCATAATAGCATGTCCCTGCAGAGTCTACTCTGATTCCCAACTTTTTTTTTCCAAGAAAATTCTATTTTCTGGAAATACAGCTCATCCTGTAGAACTAGCTTTGCTATTTATTAAAGACCTGGAATCTGTCAACTAAATAAAGTGTTAAGTAGTGAGATAAAATACAGTTAATTAATCAGTCAACTTTTTGAATTCATAGATACTCAATTGTCAGATACTTGCCAACATCAAGATACCTGGTGGGAACTTTCCCTTTGCTAAAGAATTTTTTTTCCTTGACCTGGAATTTGAGCATGTGTTTTCTGTTGGCTTTTAAAGATGGTTCCTTTCACAGTTTATTGACACTGGTACCATTGTAATGAACTAGTTATTAACTATCGGAAAGGAGCAAGAGAGGCCAGGCATTATCGGTACATCATTTTGGCAATTTCACCAGGAAGCTGCAACTTCAAACTCCCCAGGAAACCACCAGCCAGCCCATGGCCTGCAATCACTGGGGGAAGTGGTCCAACAAAGGGGAGAGAGACCATGCACAGTAGAGTGGGGTGACTAAGGAAGGTGCCTGTCAGTCAAACCTGGCAACACAAGGACACATCCACTGCATTTTGTCGGTCAAAGCACAATACAAGGCCTTTCCAGGTATAAGAAATAGAGAATGGACAATGATATTTCCTTGCATTAATGTACTAATAATAATGTAGCAGCTTTTGATCAATGAAATGTATCAAATATCATTACATTATGTACTTTTTCAGGGTCTTCATTTGGCATAATGTTGAAATGCTCCATTCTTCAAAATTTCACAGTGGAATATTTTCTAAACTTTATACCTAGAGCTTACTAGTATCTTTGATCAGAAGTATCTAAATCTTTTTAATCAAGGGCCACTATTATTTTTTTTTATTTTGATCCCCAACAAAATATGTAAACATATTTAAGAATTATATACTACTGGTGAGGCCTATGTTAAATAACAGTAAAGGTCTCTTTCTTTGTTTTTTTTTTTTTTTTCATTTTTATTTTTTTATTTATTTATTTTTTTTGTGATTTGATCATAGTCTTTTTTTTTAATTTTATTTTTTATTACAAAGGGTATTACATATGTGTCCATTTTTTCCCCCCCGCCCAAGACAGACCCCTAGCCTCCCCTATCCCCCAGTGTCTTATGTCCATTGGTTATGCTTATATGCATGCATACAAGTCCTTTGGTTGATCTCTTACCCCCCTACCTCCCGCCCCCGAACCCTCCCCGGCCTTCCCGTTGCAGTTTGACACTCTGTTTGAGGCAGCTCTGCCTCTGTATCTATTATTGTTCAAAAGTTTATAATAGTCTCAATTATCCATGAATAAGTGAGATCATGTGGTATTTTTCCTTCATTGACTGGCTTATTTCACTTAGCATAATGCTCTCCAGTTCCATCCATGCCGTTGCAAATGGTAAGAGTTCCTTCCTTTTTAGAGCAGCATAGTATTCCATCGTGTAGATGTACCACAGTTTTCTAATCCATTCATCTACTGAAGGTCTCTTTCTTTGAAATAAAAAGAAGATTTAAAAATAAACTTGAAAATTTTTCATATCCTCTCAAAACCGATAGATTCTTCTGCTTATTCCTCAGGAGAATACCATGTCAGATTACTAGATGGCTCTCCTAATAAGCTAAGCTTTAAGTGAGTGTATTATTAGGATAAGCTAACTATGGTTAACAGTGAATCTGAACATTTCCAAGAATTAACACAACATTTTTTTCTAATTCACATAATAGAACAAGTGTTTAGCAGGTCGTCTACATAATAATTTCAGGGTGCAGGCTCCTTCTATCTAATTGTTGTATCCTCTGCCATGTCTTCTGACTTACTCTGAAGGCTATCCATTTTTCCAGTGAATAAATCAAGGGGCAAAAATGATACTCAAACAGAAGAAGGTCGAGGCCTAAAAGAAATGCATACCCCTTGCTCCCAAATTCCCTTGGCAAGAATTAACTTACATGTCTACATCTGCATGCAACAGAGGCCGAGAAATGTGGTCCAGCTCTATACCAGGAGAAAAAGGAAATGGGCTTTGATAAACACATGACACTCTCTGCCACACTGAAAAATAAGTGGCAAATTGTTCTTTTACTCAAATTTAATGGTATGTAAAGCTATTACTGCATCCTTGAATCTTGTATAACTGCTCAAGTCAATGAGTAGAATGTTTTAGAGACAAGACAGGATATAAGTCTAGCCACAAAGAATTCCCGTCCATGTACGCTTCCCGGGACTTGTTAAACCAGACCCCAGCTGCTATTCTTCAGACTATAAAGTAAGTTTCTCATTAATTCTGCCCCTTTAGCAGCTGACAGGCCATTTGACTGCTTGGAAAACACACTGGGTTTTTATGACCCACACGTAAGTAATCATGACCAGCCATATGTAAAACCACAAAGCATAAACTGATGGAGCTAATACAATTTTAACCAACAATATTTGAGGTTATATTTTAGAACCACCACATCCTTTTTAATATTTTAGAATTGTCTTATAGAGTCTAACTGCATTTTAATTTTCTGTTTTGTGTCCAAGGATTTTTTTTTAACTTATTGTTACTATGACAAGTAGGTCACATGTTTTATAGATTTTTCATGTTGGCTTTAAATAAATGGTTTGAGAACAAGGAATTCTTCATAATAGGTTAAATGGGCATTGTGCCCTATATCTATCTATTTATATCTGAACTGTGTGCCCCCAAAATTTGTGCCCCCAAATTTGTGTTGAAGCCCTAATCTCCAGTACCTCAAAATATGACTGTATTTGGATATAGGGCCTTTAAGGAGGTGATTAGGTAAAATGAGCTTGCTAGGTTGGACTCTAATACACTCTGGCTAGTATCCTTATGAGAAGATGAAACTTGGGCACACAAAGGGACTCCAGGGATGAGCACACACAGAGAAAATACCATGTGAGGACAGAGCAAGGAGTCTGCATCTACAAAGCAGGAAGAAAGTAAACCTCTGACAGTAATAACATATGTCAATTAAATATATATGCATAAATATATACATATGTACGTATACACAGAGTTAGTAAACTGTACAGTAAATGGTTAAGATGGTAAATTTTCTTTTTTTTATATTTTATTGAATTTTTACAGAGAGGAAGGGAGAGAGATAGAGAGTTAGAAACATCGATGAGAGAGAAACATTGATCAGCTGCCTCCTGCACATCTCCTACTGGGGATTTGCCTGCAACCCAGGTAAATGCCCTTGACCAGAATCGAACCTGGGACCTTTCAGTCCGCAAGCCGACGCTCTATCCACTGAGCCAAACCGGTCTCGGCGGTAAATTTTCTTATATGTATTATACTACAATTAAAAACAAAACAAACTGTATGCTATCCAAAACTGAATCTACATGATCATTAAAAGACCTGGAATCCTTTAGACATTTGCTCTTAAAGAGTGAAATTAAAGATTTACTAATACCTATACCTCATTATAGTGTCTACATTAACATTTAAGAATATCTAAAGTTTCATACCATCCACTGGATTCTGCTTCCAATACAAAGGGAAGAATGCAGTTGAATGATTTAGAAACAAGCACAATTTATTTCTCATTAAAATAATAATGTTTAATTAAAAATTAAAAACAACTAAGTTCAATTTAAAAAAAAATCACATGGATGAATAAAGTAAGGTCCAGATAGGTAAAGTTACATGAGAAAAATCTTAAAAGCTAAGTCTCCAGACTCACAAATTCTCTCCACTATATATCACTTTTTTAAACAATAAAATAAAACAAGAATTAGGAGTTTATATGTATAATTTGATTTGTATTTTAGATTTGTAGTTTTCTTATTAATATTTCTACAATCACTATATTTTTTTTTCATTGTACTAACTGGAATGTTAGCATAGTGGAATTTATGACAAACTCTAAACTACTTCCAGATATATTTATGGTCCTATCATGGAGTCATTGAAATTAAAAATAGTTTTCAAGTAATTGATTACCAAAGAAAAATAATAACAATGATAATAAAATAGACCTGAAATATAAACCTCATCATTCTTAGAGCTCTAAGTAATAGATATGATTTATATAATTTCTATACCCAATTATGTGTGGTTTTCCTTTTTGTTCAATAAAAATATCTGAATGTTACCTTCTCACAAAAAAAGTGTATCTTACAGATTATACTTTTTGATATTTTTTTCTTTTTTCTTTGGAATGGATAGTTGTTGTTTTGTTTGTTTTTTGTCATCCATCATTTACAATCTCCAAAAATTAAAATGCTAATTAGGTTTTCTTATTAAATAATTAAGTGTAAATATACACTGCCTTTGTGAATATATAATACCATTGCTTATAAAAAGAGGCTAAGTCTTAAATCTTTTGAGCCCCAAATTATAAAAGCCTCTGGCCTAAGATATGCCCTATGATAAGGCCCTGTCTTTGAATTAGGAGATGGAGGATTCAGCTTTAATTCATTACCCTCCAATACATTCTCCGCCTTTTTCTCTACTTTTAGGAAAACTCATAAGGAAAGACTCTGAAGAAGGATGAACCGGTGAAAATGTATGTTTTCTGGGAGAACTTAGGATCAATAGGTTTCTGTTACCACAATCAAATACTACAAAGATTACCTAATACACAACGATTATGACTCTTTTGAAAACTGCTAGGTTAAATGCTAAGTAAAAATCTTCCCTGGACAAGTTTCAAAGATAACAGGCATTTTTGGCAAGTGGAAACTTCACCCCCCTTTTCAGATCTTTAGTACAAATTAGTGTTTCTTAAGCCTTACATTTTCTGATATTGACAAAAGTACACATCCAGTAATTGTGACAACAGGAAGAGGGAAAAAAAATTCAGCCTGGGAACCTAGAATTGTAAAATCTATGCCAGTTGTTACCTATGCAGTCTGGGAGTAGTCATTCTTCGCTGCTTCTCAGATTGTCTGTTTTATCCATCTCACTTAAGAATAAACACCATCATCATCATCATCAACAACAAATACACTTGATCCTCCTCTCACTGCCACTCTCTTATATTCATGGCACCTTAATTTAATGTGGGACTCTTTCACCTGCCTTTTCTATCAGCATGTGATCAATATTTGATATCTCTTTCCTTGGTTTCAAGTATTCACTGGTTATGTTGAGCTAAAGAATGGAATAGATAGATCTAAAACTGCCCACATACAATCAGCTTCTGATTTCCAAAACAAGTTAATCTTTCAAATACAAACCATTTTGACACAAACTGGGAGGTGGCAGAATGTTTTAAGTAATCAAATATGTTCTGAATTTGCTTTGTCTGTTTGTTTTACTGACCTGTATTTCCAAGTAGAATCTGTTAATATTTTGGTTAAGTTGATTGATATGGTTGATTCACTTTGGGAGTCAAGCCAAGTCAGACCCTTCAGCTCTGACAGACATTATGTGCACACCAGGGTGAACTCAATTAACCTTCAATACTAAATGACTAATGGTGGGTTTTGAGAGAATTATTTCAGGCATCCCAAATAATATAAAAGGGGAAAACTTAGTAAGGATTAATATAAAACAAAACAAAACAGAAGATGGGTCTTTATCTCTGACCCGTGAAGACAAAAACTGTTTAGGGGGAAAGTTGAAGTTAAATCTAAAGCATTAAAAGAGTGATGTGTCATTATTCAAGGATTAATTAGGGGGGGGGGAGAAATCCCTCTATTAAAAGGACAAAGGGATTAATATAGGAAATAATGTGCTTAAATACATAGAAAAAGACTGCAGACCTGAAATCTGGAGGGGTTCTGAGTGGAGGTCCAGCTGTGGTCCTGAGAGAAGGAAGTTGTAATGGTCACCTAAAGGTTAGGAAACTATAGAACATTGAGGCTGACATCACAGCAGCTCAATCACGCATGGCCTTCAGAGGAAATAAATACATTCAGAAACTAAATAAAAATCACATCTCTCCAAATATCTACCACTTCTTTCAGAAGAAAAAGAATGGTTTCTACCCCCACCTCTGACTTCTAAGTATCTCATAAGTACATTTCATGTAACAAAACCAAAACCATGCCAGGAATCCTGCAGAACATTGAGTCTGGAAGGCAGTCAGCCTACCATGCTCACTGGTGTGTAAATCAGCTGAGATTAGACTTATCTGGGCTAACCTCACCTGAACCAGGGAGGATTCCAAATTTATGGAAGGGTTCAGGTCTTAATACAAGTTAGACAGTATAGACAGGAGGTCTGTTGGTGAAAACTCACAGAGTAATAGCAAATATGGGAAGCCCCTATGGGCATGGAATTTTAGGGGTAGCACATAGAAATGAAGCAAGAACAAACATTAGATTATTTAGTTCTAAGTAGAGGCACTAAAACTTGAGCTATGGGAAGTTTATTGTTAGAAAAAGAGTGGCAAGATCAGGGACAGGTATATAATAATTATTCTCTAAAGAGAATAATCATATAGTCCTATTCTTTTTACTCAGTGTACAAAGTATTGGAAGTACCAATCCCTCCCCTGTATGATCAGATGCTGTATGTATGCCTTATGGTTGTAGTTATAACACCTGTTGAACTAATGATATTACTCATTATCTTATCATGATTGGGTCTAGCTAAGGGAGCTGGAGTTCAAGTATTGCAGTTGACCAAAGGAGAGTGCTTTTATTATTGGAGAATTGATAGTTTACATGAAATCAACCCTTTCCCTTTCTCAGATGAGTTAACCTTTACTGTTTTTTGTTTGCTTATTTGTTTTTTGCTTCCAATCTATATCCCCTTTATCTTCAGCTGAAATCTCATACTTGGTTCAGTAACAGATGAAATTATTATTACTTAATATTATAATCTTCAATCGCTGTCTTTTATAGAACTGTACATTCACACCCTCTGCCATGTAATCTTGTGTCTCCCACTAGAGTAGTCAGAGTACATTTTCTTGCTCTTATTGGGATACTAGAGGTCTGATGCAGAAAATTTGTGCAAGAGTAGGCCTTCCGTCCCCCGGCTGTTGGCTCCAGCTTCCCTCTGGCACCTAGGATCTGGGCTTCCCTCGCAGCCCCAGCTTCATCTGGAAGGTCATCTGGAAGGACATCCAGAAAGATGTCTGGTCTAATTAGCATGGTATGCTTTTATTATTATAGACTAGAGACCTGGTGCACAAAAATTTGTGCACTCGGGGTGGGGGGGGGGTCCCTCAGCCCGGCCTATGCCCTCTTGCAGTCTGGGACCCTTCAGAGGATGTCCACCTGCTGGCTTAGGCCTGCTCCCTGGGGGATTGGGCCCAAGCTGGCAATCAGACATCCTTCTGGCAGCCCTGCAGCCCTTGTGGGATGTCCACTTACCAGCAGGGAGCAGACGTAAGCTGCAGTTGGACATCCTTAGTGCTGCTGAGGAGGCAGGAGAGGCTCCCACCACCACAGCTGTGCTGACAGCCATCAGCCTGGCTTGTGTTTGAGCAGAGCTCCCCCTGTGGGAGCACACTGACCACCAGGGGACAGCTCCTGCATTGAGCATCTGCCCCCTGGTGTTCAGTGTGTGTCATAGTAACCAGTCATTCCCAGTCGTTCTGCTGTTAGGGTCAGTTTGCATATTACCCTTTTATTATATAGGACTAGAGGCCCGGTGCACAAAAATTTGTGCACTCGGGGCGGGAGGAGGAGGGTCTCCCAGCACGCTCTGTGCCCTCTCGCAGTCTAGGACCCCTCTGGAGATAACGACCTGCTGGCTTAGGCCTGCTCCCGGGTGGCAGAGGGCAGGCCTAATCCCTAGGTGCAGCCCCTGATCGGGCTCAAAGCAGGACCGATTGGGAAGTTGGGGCGCTGCCCCCTGTCATGCACAGAGCAGGGCGGATCGAGAGGTTGCGATGCCACCCTCAGTCATGCTCAGGGTAGGGCCGATTAGGGGGTTGGGGCACCGCCCCCTGTCACACTCAAGGCAGGGTCGATGGGGAGGTTGCAGTGCCACCCCCTGTCACGCACTGAGCAGGGCCCATCAGGGGGTTGGGGAGCTCCCCCCTTTCACTCACAGAGTAGGGCTGATAGGGGAGTTGGGGCACCACCTCCTGTCACACACAGAGCAGGACAGATCAGGGGGTTGGGGCACTGCCCTTTATAATCCATAGTGCAGGGCCAATCAGGGGGTTGGGGCGCCGCCACTGTCACACTCAGGGCAGGGCCGATGGGGAGGTTATGGCTCTACCCCATCACACACAGAGCAGGGCCCGTGGGGTGGGGGGGTTGGGGTGCCATACCCTGTCACACACAGAGCTGCAGAGTGATCAGCGCGTTTGGGCGCTGTCCCCTATCACACTGATCCTGGTGCTGGGAGGCATATTACCCTTTTACTATATAGGATAGAGGCCTGGTGCACGGGTGGGGGCTGGCTCGTTTGCCCTGAAGGGTGTCCTGGATCAGGGTGGGGGTCCCCACTGGGGTGCCTGGCCAGCCTGGATGAGGGGATGATGGCTGTTTGCAGCTGGTCACACACCCTTCAGGGTGGGGTTCCCCACTGGGGTTCCTGGCCAGTGTGGGTGAGGGGTTGAGGGCTGTTTTCAGGCTGGGACTGAAGCTCCCAACTGCTCCTTTTTTTCTTTCTTTCTTTCTTTCTTTCTTTCTTTCTTTCTTTCTTTCTTTCTTTCTTTTTTTTTTTTTTTATTCTGGGCCACCTTTAGCTTTGAGGCTCCAGCTCTTAGGCCTCCGCTCCTGAAAGCAGGTATCTGGTTTGTTTCAATTCTATAATCAAAACACTGTATCAACTCCAGCTCTGAGATCCCAGCTGGCTGAAAGCTGGATTCTGGGGTTTTGTTTAGCTTCTATATGTTACCATGTTTCAAACTGCAGGCTCATAGGCCGGCAAGGCTGGTGGGGAACATTGCAGTCCTCTGTCACTGAAGCAAGCAAGCCTCATGTTCAGTTTAAGCTGCCTGGCAGTCGGCCGCCATCTTGGCTGGCAGTTAATTTGCATATCACCCTGATTAGCCAATGGGAAGGGTAGCGGTTGTACGCCAATTACCATGTTTCTCTTTTATTAGATAGGACTAGAGGCCCGATGCACAAAAATTTGTGCACTGGCGGGAGGGGGGTGTACCTCTGCCCCACTTGTGCCCTCTCACAGTCTAGGACCCCTTGGGAGATAATGACCTGCTGGCTTAGGCCCGCTCCTGGGTGGCAGAGGGCAGGCCTAATCCCTAGGTGCAGCCCCTGGTTGGGTTCAGAGCAGAGCTGATTGGGGAGTTGGGGCACCACCCCCCATCATGCACAGAACAGAGTGGATTGGGAGGTTGCGATGCCACCCTCGGTCACGCTCATGGTAGGGCCAATTGGGGGGTTGAAGCGCCGCCCCCTGTCACACTCAAGGCAGGATTGATGGGGAGGTTGCGGTGCCACCCCCTGTCATGCACAGAGCAGGGCCAATAGGGGGTTGGGCGCTACCCTCTGTCACACATAGAGCAGGGCAGATCAGGAGGTCGGGGAGCTCCCCCCTGTCATGCACAGAGCAGGGCCGATCAGGGGGTTGGGGAGCTCCCCATGTCAAGCACAGAGTAGGGCCGATAGGGGATTTGGGGCACTGCACCCTGTCACCCACAGAGAAGGGCAGATCAGGGAGTTGGGGCCCTCCCCCATCACACTCAGGGCAGGGCCAATGGGGAAGTTGTGGCTCCACCCCATCATGCTCAGAGCAGGGCCCATGGGGGGGTTGGGGAGCCGCACCCTTTCACACACAGAGTAGGGCTGATCAGGGGGTTGGGGTGCCTTCCCCTGTCACGAACAGAGCAGGGCAGATAGGGAGGTTGTGGCCCCAACCCCTTTCACACACAGAACCTCAGGGCAATCAGGGGGTTTAGGCGCTGACCCTGTCATGCTGCTCCAGGGGCCAGGAGACCTCGTGGTTCCACTGATCCCCAGTGCTGGGAGGCCTCGCAGCTCCGCTTGACACTGGGGGAGAGAGGATTCGCTGCTCTGCTGATCTTGGTGCTAAGAGGCCTTGCTGCTCTGCTGATCCCGGTGCTGGGAGGCCTTGCTGCTCCACTTGACACTGGGGCAGTGAGGCCTCGCTGCTCCACTGATCCCAGGGCTAGGAGGCCTCACTGCTCCACTGATCCCAGTGCTAGGAGGCCTCACTGCTCCACTGATCCCAGTGCTAGGAGGTCTTGCTGCTCCGCTGATCCCGGTGCTGGTAGGCCTTGCGGCTCTGCTTGACAGCAGGGCAGTGAGGCCTCGCTGCTCCGCTGATCCTGGTGCTAGGAGGCCTCGCTGCTCCACTGATCCCAGTGGCGGAAGGCCTCACGGCTCTGCTGATCCCAGGTTCTGTAGGACTCACAGCTCTGCTGATCCTGGTGCTGGGAGGCATATTACCCTTTTACTATATAGGATAAAGGCCTGGTGCATGGGTGGGGGCTGGCTCGTTTGCCCTGAAGGGTGTCCTGGATCAGGGTGGGAGTCCCGCTTGGGTGCCTGGCCAGCCTGGATGAGGGAATGATGGCTGTTTGCAGCTGGTAACACACCCTTCAGGGTGGGGGTCCCCACTGGGGTGCCTGGCCATGTCTGGGTGAGGGGCTGTGGGCCATTTTCAGGCTGACAGGTGACTGAAGCTCCCAACCTCTCCTTTTTTTTCTTTTCTTTTGTTTTTATTCTGGGATTTATTTACCTTCTATGGCTGTCACTGGAACTGAGAGCCAGCTTTAGCTCTGAGGCTCAGCTCCAGCTCTGAGACCTCGGCTGCTGAAAGTAGGTATCTGGGTTTGTTTGGGTTCTATAATTGTAACACTGTTGCGGTCCTGCTAGCTCCAGCTATTACGGCTGAAAGCAGGTTTCTGGGGTTATTTACCTTCTATAATTGCAAAATTGTTTCTTTAAGTGCAGTTCAGAGGCCGGCAGCGGCAGGTGGGGAACGTTGGCTTCCTCTATCACTGGAACAAGCAAGCCTCCTGTTCGCTTCAGCTGCCTGGCTGCCCGCCACCATCTTGGTTGGCAGTTAATTTGCATATCTCGCTGATTAGCCAATGGGAAAGGTAGCAAAGTTATGGTTAATTACCATGTTTCTCCATTATTAGATAGGACTCATAGCCTGGTGCACAAAATTCGTGCACTGGGGTGGGTGGGGAGAAGGGTTCCCTCAGTCTGGCCTTCACCTTCTCCAATCTGAGACCCCTCAGGGAATGTCCAACTAGCTGTTTGTGCCCACACTTTTAACAGATAACAGCTCCATTGTTGTTTCTTTCTTATGCTTAAAACCATTGGAATTAGTGGGTATTCAAAGTGTGTATACATTTTGGAGGGACACTCTGTATATATCTAGTCAGCAGTGAAAGAAACCAAAAGCAGATTTGGAACCCTCAGACAGGGAACCTCGCTCACTCCCCACATGTCTGCCCATTTCACTTTCCACCTTCGTGGGCAGCAGGAGAATCAACATTTTCTCTCATTAATTCAGAAAAGCACGTCCTGTCACCCGCTGCCCGGCAGGAGTGCGCTAGTCCCCAAGCAAACGAGGCTCAGTCAGGGCAGGTTTTGCTCATGGGCGCTGGCACCCAAAGTGCACATTCCTCCTCTACAGTCACCCCGACTATCCCACTGTTTTACTGAAAGGATGGAATTCCTCTCTGCCTCTGGGTTCTTGATCTTGAACACTGACTGAAGGCACCTCAGTGAGGGCCACCTGTGCCCACCAGGTGTGTCTATCTGCACCTGCTCCACCTCAGCACCTGCATTAACCCCACAGAGGTGATCTCGTAGCTGCACTGGACTCCATGGGAACAGGGCATCACCACTCTGCCCTCTCACTGTCATCTCACAGGCGCCCACCCTCAGCTCCAGAACACCCAGACACTTTCCAAAAGACGTGAGCACATTAAAGGGGGTGTGTGCATATCCTGTGGGGGTGTTAGGCATGCTGGGTTGATGGAAGTGCAGCGGAGAGGCAGGGGGAACTTGGGCACGCCTTGGTTTGCAACTGTTGCAGGCGTGGGAGGGTGACAATGTGCTGGGGGATGTTTGCATGCCAGTGGGGGATGTGCACACCAGAGGCCTTTGGCTTTGCAGATCTGCAACCCCCCATGGTGTGGCCAGGAGGATGTCAGTCTGGCCCACCACAGTGGCTGTCCCTGAGATCCTGCACCTTCTGGGCCAGGTAGTGGATCTTGCGCAGCCACTCCTGGGCACTGATGGCCTGCAGGCGCTACTTCAGCTCAGCCTGCAGGCTCCACTTGGTGAACTCACAGTCATCACAAGCACCATGTGGGGAGTACAGGCCACCCTCCGCCTGCCTGCCTCCCCTCTCCAGAGGCTCTCTGCTCTGCTCATCTGCCCAGAGTGACTGGGGTTGGGTGGAAGCCAGGCGTCCTGCCCTTCCCAACGCCAGCTGATCCACCCCTGTGCGAGCTGCCGCCCCACCGGGAAGGGTCATGGATCCAGGTCCTGGGACCGCAGACAGCCTCAAGTGCTGCTCCCTGCCTGGCAGGGTCACCGATCTGTGTCTTGGTCCCGTGGGCAGCCTCAAGTGCTGCCACCCTGCCCGCCAGTTCACAGATCCGAGTTACAGACCATGGACAGCCTCAATCACTGCCCCCCGCCCAGCAGGGTCACAGATCCAGGTCCTGGGACAGCGGACAGCCTCCTGCACTGCCCCCTGCCTGGTAGGGTCACAGATCCGGTCCCAGACCATGGTCAGCCTCAAGCACTGCCCTCCACCTGGCAGGGTCATAGATCCAGATCCCGGGGCTGCGGACAGCCTCCTGTGCTGTACCCCTGCCCAGCAGGATCACAGATTCAGGTACCAGACCGTGGACAGCCTTGCCTGCTGCTGCCCACCTTCAGTATGCAAATTAGCTGCCATCTTGTTCCTTCAGGGTGGGGGTCCCCACTGGGGTGCCTGGCTAGCCTGGATGAGGGGATGATGGCTGTTTGCAGCTGGTCACACACCCTTCAGGGTGGGGGTCCCCACTGGGGTGCCTGGCCAGTCTGGGTGAGGGACTGATGGCTGTTTGCAGGCTGGCGGGTGACTGAAGCTCCCAACCTCTCCTTTTTTTCTTTCATTCTGGGGTTTATTTACCTTCTATGGCTGTCACTGGAGCTGAGAGCCAGCTTTAGCTCTGAGCCTCGGGTCCAGCTCTGAGACCTCGGCTGCTGAAAGCAGGTATCTGGGTTTGTTTGGGTTCTATAATTGAAACACTGTTGCGGTCCTGCTGGCTGAAAGCAGGTTTCTGGAGTTTGTTTAGGTTCTATAATTGCAACATAGTTGCTTAGACTGCAGCTCAGAGGCTGGCAGCGGCAGGTGGGAAACCTTGGCTTCCTCCATCACTGGAGCAAGCAAGCCTCCTGTTCACTTCAGCTGCCTGGCTTCCAGATGCCATCTTGGTTAGCAGTTAATTTGCATATCCTGCTGATTAGCCAATGGGAAGGGTGTTGGGGTTATGGTCAATCTGCATGTTTCTCTTTTATTAGATAGGATAGAGGCCTGGTGCATTGGTGGGGGCTGGCTGGTTTGACCTGAAGGGTGTTCTGGATCAGGGTGGGTGTCCTGGCCAGCCTGGGTGAGGGGCTGATGGCTGTTTGCAGCTGGTAACACCTCTTCAGGGTGGGGGTCCCCATTGGGGTGCCTGGCCAGTCTGGGTGAGGGACTCATGGCTGTTTGCAGGCTGGCCAAGCCCCCTACCCCCACTCCCACCCCAGCAACGGAAGCTCCCAGCCTCTACTTTTCTTCATTTTTTTTTATTCTGAGATTTATTTACCTTCTATAATTGAAACTTTGTAGCCTTGAGAGGAGCTCAAGCCAGCCAGGGTGGTTGGGAGGGAAGCCTCCTGCTCACTCCAGCTCTGTGGCCACAGCTGGCTGAAAGCAGGTATCTGGGGTTTATTTACCTTCTATAATTGAAACTTTGTTGCTTTGAGTGGATCTCGGAGCTTCTGTGGCAGTCAGGAAGCTTGGCTTCCTCCATCATTGGGGAAACCAAGCCTCTTGCTTGCTCCAGCTTCATGGCTGCCGGCCGCTGTGGGAAACTGTTTATTGCCTTCACTATCTGATAAGCTTAGACAGAGAACCCCCAAGGCTGGGTGCCTTTGAAGCCCTAGCAAAACTCGGAGCTAGGCGCCACCTCTGTTTGTCCAGACAGTGGTAGCTGAAACTACTCCCCCATTTATTATTATGTAAATCCTTGCTGATGGTCTAGTCTGCCTGTTGCAGGGGGTCACCTGCCTAAGGGCTATGCTAAGGGCTACTCCAGATCAATAAAAGATTGGAGCGGCCTGAGCATTGGAGGAAGTCCTTCGGGACTTGGCTGCCTAGTCCCCCAATATTGCAAAATTATCTTGTGTCTTTTTCTCTCATTTGCTTTGTGGCTCCTCTTTCAGATACTGAACCCTACTCCACACAGAACGTGGAGGGAATCATACTCAACAGGCCGCCATCTTGGTTTTGTTAATTTGCATATAGTTGCTCTGATTGGCTGGTGGGCAAGGCTTAAGGCATAGCGAAGGTATGGTCAATTTGCATTTTTGTATTTTATTAGTGTAGATATGCAGGTATGCATGCACACTCACATGCATGCACACATAAATGCACATAGATAAACACTGAAGCACACAGATACACATGCACACACACAAAATCCACCCTATTTGCTATTGCTATAGGATACCAGAGAGTACATTGGTGACTATCCTGAGGTGGCCAGTCAGTGCCCTGTGAGTAGCAGGAGACTCTCCGAGCCACCACTACCACAGTATGTCACATGCTTCCCTGCCGCTGGCCCTTTGACCATGTAATGCAGTTTCCAGGTAGGCTAGGTCATCCAACACTTCCCCTTCCATTGGCCCTCCATTGCCACCTCTCATCTCACACTTGGTGGGTGAGCACGGGTTGGCTTATGAGAATAGACAAGTCATCTTTCCTGTCAAAGAACAGTTTAGACAGCTGCCATGTTGCCCCATGTGACTTGGCAGCCACCACATTGGCCACATGACTTGCAGCCCCCTGTGGCCTTTCCTTGAATTAGTCAATTATGAAAGACTGTGCACCTGAACTCCAATCAAGAGTGAGGACCGGTTACCAGCATCAGGATGAAAAAGCTACGTGGACCACCTGCTCAGTGTGCGGGTGCTCCCAGACCATGTGTGCACAGTCTTCTGCAGGAGGAAAGATATTCTCCTTGCTGCCTGGCTCCTGAGTGCTTTGTGTTCTACCAGGACCCCTGATTTAAAGGCTCGCCTTATTTTTTACAGGTTCAAGGCTAGCAGCACCCTGGCATGTGGGCTGTGAAGCCCCTGGCTTCCCCACCTCCCTGCAGCACCTGGGAGAGCCTCTGAAAAATACACCTGCCTGGCCCACACAGCCAAGGCCTCAACCTGCATGTAAACATCTCCAAAGAGAGGCATGGCTGTGGGCTCAGGGAGGCTCAGAACCACCTACCCAGCGGCCCAGTGGAACTCAGGCCTGGGCTCTTGATTCAACTGCTAAACAACATAAACTGGAAAGAAAATCATCTGTTCTGGCCTTGGTGTCCTAGCTTTTGTTTTTAAATGTTGCACAGGTGCCTGCACAGCAAACACATTAAGAGAGTCCCACAGCAGTGGTGTGTCCATGGCTTTTTCTCATCAGAAAAACAAAATCATTCTAAACTCAAGAAAGGCGCTGTGATAACAGGGCTGGGTGGCTAGGTGTGTTTGCAGAGCCACACCTCCCATCATGCGGGCAGCATGATTTCCTGGCATGATGTCGGCCATGCCAGGATGGGTAGGCACTGGTGGAAGACAGCTGGCAGGTGGGCATCTCGGGGTGACTGTTGGAGAACTTGGTGGCATGCTATGAGTGGGGCCTCCAGCTCAGCTCATTCCTCCTGTAAAGATCACACATGACTCAGGGACTGTGCACATGACATGGTCATGCCAAGGAGGAGAGTGAGTCACAGTGACTTCTACTTGATGCATAGCACTTGTCCAGGTGCTGCCTGCTGTCCCTGGGCACAAGCATGCTTTCTAAACATCTGTTGATGGAGGGCTTAACCCAACACAGAGTGACAATCATGGGCTCCTGAAGAGCCAGCCCTATTCTTCAAAATGAGTTCTAGTTAAGTCAACCTTGCCTCTCCCACAGTAAGACCTCAGACAGAACTTTCTATGCTTCTTGGTTGGCACAGCTTTGCAGGGCCCTCACCTTCTGGAGAAGGCATTGGGCTGGAGAAAGCTCAGTGTGGTCCCAGCTCAGCTAGGTCACAGCTTGGATTGCTTCTTTCTGTTTATTTCCTCACAGAACTCTACAGGTTCCTGTCATCTGACTCACGAAGTCCTGGCCCACCAGGTCCAGTCCAGGGTTTTTGCATGTGTGTGAGCCTCCCTGGGTCCCACTCTAATCCCAGCCATTCATTTGCTTGTGGATCTGTTCACATATGCCCAGATGTGACAAATATGCCCAGGTGGAAATCTCTCCAGTGGCCACATAAACATAACAGATCCTCCAGCCACCCCTGGCATCCAGATCTTCAATTTAGGACTCATGGTGGATGGTTGACAGTCCCACCAAGTATCCTTAGTTGAGTATCTTTGAGTAGTTGAAGGAGATCAAACATTCAATCAGGCAAAAACAAAGAATATTAGGCAATAAAGAATACTAAAGGAAAACCCAGAAAGCACATACAACCTAAACCCCTGATGACATGGGTGGCAGAACATGGACTATGTGAACTTTATGATAGTTGTCTACAAACTAAAGCATAAAACTGACGGATTCTTTGCACCGCACAAGGGGTCGTAAAACCAAGACCATACCTCATGGCATTTCTCAAGATCCTCATAAGGAAGGTCCTAGCCCTGTGAGTGTCAGTTTCAGATGGCTTTCTCTGGGCTACAATATCCACAGCTTCTTTCATCTTCTTCAGGGCTGGTTAGTGAAGGAAACTGACTAGACTGATTATAAGAGAGGCAAAGAGAGAAGGAAGGCTGGGGTGCGAGTGGTGGGGTGAGTACACTTGGGACATTACACTCTGAAATGACTGGGCCAGGGCTGGAGTTACTGGGGCATACTGTCCTTCCTTTTGGAAAGATAACACACACTCATCTCTGTCTCAAATAGACACAGTCAACAGTTACAGCACTAATCAGAGCTATTTTTTAAAAAAGAAAAATCAGCCTGGCCAGTGTGGTTCAGTGGTTGAGAGTGGACCTATGAACCAGGAGGTCATGGTTCAATTCCCTTTCAGGGCACATGCCTGGGTTGCAGGCTCCATCCCTAATAGGGCATGTGCAAGAGGCAGCCAATTGATGATTCTCTCTTGTTAAGGGCTGTTAGAATACACTTAGCTTAATTTATATCAGCTGGGACTCTCTAGTCAAAGACTGGAGGCCACTCTGTCTGATTCTCCTGCCCAGTGTTAAGGGGATGGATCTCATGATGTCAAAGACCCACCCAGATGTGATGTAACTTCCTGTAATTCAAGTATATAATAAACAGCTTTCAGAGCTGCAGCTCCTCTGTGCCTGTCCCTCCAGAGGACAGGCACCACACCCAGCCCAAGCTTTTAATCTATTTTATGTTTGTCTTTCATTATTCTTTAATCCCGAAAGTGCCTCTTAGGTTGCTCGAATGGGTTCAAGTCTCCCCCTCTGTGCATGAGATGGAGAGGAGACCACAGCCCCAGCATGCCCACCTTATTTTGGTGCCTATTGTGGGGGCCTAGTTGGAGGTTAGGCATTTTTTTAAGGGATCTCTCCAGTAAATCGTGGCCACCACAGAAAAGGAAAAGGGTAAGTGGGAGCGGATTGTTTGCAAATAAATAACTGGGTGAATAAAACTGGGGAAAAAAGACTCAAAAGGAGTCCCCGCTCTATTTGAGTTTAAAAAAAAGAGCTACAGCGTGTCCTCTCGACAGTGTGTCCTCTCGAGTTCTGTGTACTGTCTGTGTGTTATTGCTTTGTTTTTTGGCTTAATTTGGTTTTTAAAAGGATGCCAGATTCAACTAGAAACGGGAGTCCAGCTAAACTGGGGAGGGAGCCAGTGCAACGGAGCACTGCTTTCCGTATTCCCCCAGTGCTAGCTTAGAACCATGCCTAGAGTCCTCTGTGTGAGTGGATGGCGGTGGCATAGGGAGCCAGTGACCCCAGTGCCAACTCCAGGAACTTAATGGCCAAGGATAGTGCAGGTACCTCAGGCTGCACCTGATGTGGGTGGAGAGGCACCTGACGTTGCAAAATGTCCAAGTTCGCTGGGGTCCGGGCATGGGCGGCCCAGGGACCATGGCCATGGGACTGTCCCGCGCTAGCCCTGGTCATCCCTCCTTCGCTCTAGCCACTAGGGCCCCCAGCCCTGTGGTTCATGGGACGCTCCCTCCCGGTGCTCGGGACTCCCACTCCTAGGGACACACGCTTCCTGCCCCCACCATGCCAGCCAGACACACTCACACACCACGTCCGCCTGGCCTCTCCCCCTCTGCCAACGTGGCTGGGGCCAGGACAATGGAGTCCAGGTGCCCCTCGTCCTCCCAGTTTCAAACGGTCTCGCTGGCTTGTGGCCACACAGTTAAGACTATTTCAGTGAATGGAATTGGATGTTTTTGGGTTTAAATTTGGGTTGTAAAATATACCGTATTTGCCAGCGTATAAGATGACTGGGCGTATAAGACAACCCCCTAACATTTCCACTCAAAATACAGAGTTTGTTATATACTCGCCGTATAAGACTACCCCCTCTTCCGCACACCTTCCACACACCAAATAAAAGGTAAAACAATATCAGATTTGATTTTAACATTTTAATTTATATTCAAATGCTTATGACATGCAGGAAAACTGTCACAAGGCTGTATGTAATCAAACATATACATAAAACAGTGCAAGTTTATTACCGGTAAACATACTGGTAATTCACTAAAGAAAACACACTCTATAGACTGGTACCGTAGATGCTTCTCAGGAACACAGGCAAGCAGCCCACAACCTAGAGGGACTGTCAATGATAGAAGTAAGATAACAAATAGAGGGAGAGAGCAAGTGCTGGGCAAGTCCCTAGCAAGTTTGCTGGCGTGACAGTTTCACCTTAAAAGCCTTCAAACTCCTCTTCATCATCTGATATTAAAAGTTCATCAATGACATCTTGGTGCCATGATAGGGATAATAGGGGTTTGACTGGTCGACATTTTCTATGCTGTACTGTACAATGGGGCAGTATTGTGGTTGGCTGTTGGCTGTATACAAAGCCTGATTTGATTGGTCCCTGCTCCCTGTTTGCCCGCCCTGTCACTATAGCAGTCTGGTCCACCCTTGCATCAGCATCTCCCTGGGACCTCACTAGTGCGCAAGTGCGAGCTCTTCAACATTCTAACAGGCACCATGATAGCGCAAAATCGCGAATCTTCAATGCATATGTAAAGAAATATACGGTAACCCGAATTTACCACACTCGCAAAATCGCACACAGCCAACCATACACCCAGTATGGTATCGCGATTCGCGATTTTGCGCTATCATACTGGGTGTATGGTCGGCTGTGTGCGATTTTGCGAGTGTGGTAAAATCGCATAACAGCAAAATCGCATAACAGCCGAGCATACACCCAGCAGCACTGCTGATGCCTGAACGGTATGTGGAATGAAGTGGGCGGGCATCGGGAGGCCACTATGGCACGGGGCAAGCACTATGGGCAGTCTATCTGAAGTGTATCTGGCGTATAAGACGACCCCCCACTTGGAGGCATATTTTTCAGGGCCAAAAAATCGTCTTATACGCCGGCAAATACGGTACATCTTTTGTGAAAAATCAGACAGAGGGCGAAAAACCAAGACTACAGGCTTTATTAGAGGAGAAGGACCTGCCGGGCTGTCTCGAAAGGGGAGAGCAGCAACACGTGCAGGGGTGGGCATGCCTTTTGAGGGGCAGAATGAGAAGGGGTGGGGGGCTTAGTGTACTCGGCACACACTGATTGGTGGCTTACTGCATTGTCCATATAGGACAAGGGCTTAGGGTATTTGGCAGGTGTGGATTGGTGGTCCAATGTATAGTCCATATAAGGTACCTGGTTAGTCAGGTATTTCTGGGCTGCAGGTTATGTCATACTCAGCCCACCAGTTGGGGGAAGGGAGGATCTATCATTCCAGGTTTTTGGTAATATTAAAAAAATTTGAGAGTCCGGGCAAGATCAGAGGGGCAAGGCCTGTCTTCCGTAACTACTTCCTGCTGAGAGGCGATGTTGTCAGGGGCATCTACCCGGGATCTCAGAGATTCCAGTGACATAGGTGTCTCTAGGTTCTGAATTCAAGGCCAAATAGATTTCTCCCACCTTCTGGTTGAACGCCTGCATTCTGTTCTGCAAAAAACTAGTGAAATAGCGCATGAGACAGGGGCCAAAGAGCAAGATTAAAAGAATAAATACCAGTGGGCCTCTTAGTGTGAGGAGCCATGGTATAAGTGAGCCAAAGATGGCATATTCCCCTTCTAGCTGGTTATGTTGTCTTTGGTCAATCCTGTCCCGGAGGGATTTATTGTGATCTTTGATAATTCCTGATTCATTTACAAAGTAGCAGCATTCTTCCCCAAGAAAGACGCAGGTAGCTCCTTTTTCTGCTGTCAAGATATCTAAAGCATGCTGGTTCTGTAGGGCTACCTCTGCTAAGGAGTCTAACTGCCTTTGAAGGGATTGAAGGGAATTGCTAATGATGGAGATATCTTCTGAAAATTCAGCAGACAATTTGTGGTAGAAATGAACAGAGGAGGAAATGCCTCCTATGCCTGTCCCTACTGCAGTGAGAACCCCCGCACCCACTAAGAGGGGAACAGGGGCTGCCCTTTTGTGGCGAGACCTGAGAAGACCAAGAGAGGATTGGAGTTCTCCCTCTGTTCTGATAGAAAGATTGGGGTTAGGAAGACATAAAGGCAGAGTGAGTGTGACAGGTCCTGGGGGACACAGGTGTAGGCTGTAGTCCCACAGAGGAGAAAAATACCCAGTGGAGGGCAGGTTAAGGGAGGGGGTAAATGTATAGATTGTGCACAGTAGTAAGGTGTAGGAGTAGTTGAGGTAGTGGTTTGAGAGGTATTTGTTAAACAGGTAGTGTTTTCCGTATTAAAGAGAGAGATGTTGTATAGGGTGCATTGAAGTCTGGTATAGGTAAGAGTTAAGTTAGTGGCCCAATAAGGTTGGGATTGGAGTGGCTATGATGAGGGTTTGAGCCAGTGACAGACAAATCCAGCAGGATGTAGAGAAGGAGGGATTGATGTTAGAGAGTAGATGGAAAGTTGTGTTGATGAGGTGGGCAAAGGAGTAGGTCCAAGGTTTGCAGGGCGAGAGAGAATGTCCTTTAGTGAGGGACAGGTCAGGATTACTAAGACAATTATAGTAGAATTGATGAGAATGTCCTTTAGTGAGGGACAGGTCGGGATTACTAAGACAATTATAGTAGAATTGATGACTCCCTCAACATCCCAAGTCTGTTTCATCTGAAAATATTAAAAACCTGAGCTTCTTCCAGAGTAAAAAGTCGGAGGGTCCCTTGCTAGGTAAGAGCCTGTGAGGACTGAGGAGTCATTGGTGTAAAGAGCTGGGGGTAAGAAGCACCTTAGGTTAGGAACAATAGACTGAAGTATAGAAGAGTGGAAAATTTTAAATTGTGTGACCCCGTTGGCAGCAGCTGCCAGCTGTTTTTCTAGCTTACCCGCAAACCCACACATCCTGCTTCTCGGACCCAGAGCACCAGCCATATCCTGCCAGTTACCCCGAAGTAAAGATAGCTTTTGCAGATTATAGATCAGCCACTAGCTTTTGCAAAATATCTCCCCAGAACGAGGGGATAAAAGCAACTTGCAACTGATTTTCAGATCTCTTGCTCGCTGCCATGTCAGCTGTGGCTTGAGCCCAGATTCGAATTCCTGAATAAAGGCTGTTATTTGAATTCTAATTGGACTCTGTGGTTCTTCTGGGAATCTGCTCCATAACATTTGGAGTCCCCAGCGAGATATCCACAAGGACACTCCCGAGTCCCGGTCCCGGGCTCTGAGGTGACAGGGAGTCGTCCCCAAAAGTTTGTTTAAAATTCCTTGACAGCCGCTCTTCTGCAGTCCGGACCCTGGCGCATCAGATTCACCACCCCTGGTGAGTCAGGTCTGATTTTATTTCAATTCTGTTTGGGTGATCACCATTCTGGTTCAGACGTGTGAAGGCGGGACGCCGCATACTTCCTGTCCATGTCCACGGCCGTGATGAGAGCTAAGGACTCTGGTCAGGTTGAGTCTAATCAGTTCTGGTCTGCTGTGCGCGAGCTCGCTCCTGGTTTCGTTTATTTCTGTTTCGTCCTTGTCGTCTTTGGGTGTCTGCCTGTAACTCACATTCTCTTGACAGCATCTAGGAACAAGATGGGACAGACTCCCTCTAATACCTGCTTTCTCACCCCCCTTGAGTGTTTTATTAAAAATTTTCAGGATTTCAAGAAATGGGCTGGTGATTATGGCACCCCTGTGGACGCCTTAACATTAAGAAAGTTCTGTGAACTGGAGTGGCCCACTTTTAATGTTGGCTGGCCATCCACTGGCACTTATGACATAAATCTCTGTTTGGGGGTCAGACAGGTTGTCTATGGTAGACCGGGCCACCCAGACCAAATGCCCTACATTGATGTTTAGATCGACATTCTGACTGATCAGCCCTCTTGGCTCAAAAAGTGCCAGTGTGAGGAAAAGAAATTGGGAAAGAGACAGACAGCCGTCTTGGTGGCGACCACGAAGGGACAGAGGTCGAGACCGAGGCATCCACGGGAGAGTCTTCCCCGGCCGAAGGCGGTCCTTCCAGGGCCGCCGGAGGATGGCGAGCTCCCCCCTTGGAGACCCCCTCCATACGTGCCTCCATCTTCAGATACTCCAGCGCAGGTGTCCCCGCCTGTCTCCTCAGACTTGTCTGTCCAGGGGGATCCATTCAGCCCTCCCCACACTTGGTCAGATTCTCTGTTTGGGTCCGGCAACCCAGCCCCAGTCTTGCCTTTGAGAGAAGCAAGAGGTTCAGGTCCAGATGGACGTCAGTTGAGGACATATGTCCCTTTCTCCACCAGAGACTTATATAACTGGAAGAATCAGAACCCCTCTTTCTCTCAGAACCCTCAGGGACTTGTCACCCTCCTTGAATCTGTTTTCTTTACCCACCAGCCAACATGGGATGACTGCCAGCAATTACTCCAAACTCTTTTTACCTCAGAGGAGAGAGAGAGAATAAAGGCAGAGGCTAGAAAGCAGGTTCTTAGACCTGATGGTTCCCCCTCTACAGATCCAGTTTTTGTCAGCAATTGTCTCCCATCCACTCGGCCCGGGTAGGACCCCAATTCTAGGGAGGGAAAAGAGGCTTTAGACCAATATTGCCAGGTTCTTCTGAAAGGCATTTGGGCAGCTGCCCGAAAGCCCACTAATCTGTCTAAGGTGACGGAGACTGTCCAGGGGCCGACCGAGAGCCCAACAGCTTTTCTCGAGTGTTTATGCGAGGCATACCATACATATACTCCTATTGATCCAGATGACCCGGCAAATCAGCGGGCGCTGGCAGTCCAGTTTGTTGCCCAGTCAGCCCCAGACATTAGAAGAAAACTGCAAAAATTAGAAGGCTTTGTGGGGGAAGGCAATCTCTGAACTGGTTGAGGTAGCGCAGAAGGTTTTTGAAATTTGGGAGGATCCAGTAGGAGCCCTCAACCAGAGAATGGCAAAGGTCCTCCTAGCCATGAATGGAGACCATGGAAAAGGGAAGAGTAAAGGTCGAGGTAAGGACAAGAAAGCTAAGCACAATGCGTCAGGGGGAGTATAGGCCCTGACTCGGCCAGAACCAGTGTGCTTATTGCAAGGAAGGACACTGGACGAAGGACTGCCTGAAGAGACCCAGAGCAGGGGCCAGAGCAGGCCCCATCCCGGTGCTGTTTGAGGAGGTAAACTGAGGAGGTCAGGGCTCCCAAGGCCCCCAGGAGCCCCGGGTAACCCTTAACGTCAGGGGGAAACCCACTGGCTTTCTGATTGATACTGGAGTCACTTTCTTAGTCCTCCAAAAGCCAGAAAGACCTTTATCTCATCATAGAACCCCAATCCAGGGGGCCACGGGGAAGGTGAAAACCTACCCATGGACTAAGGCCCGAATTTCGGACTTAGGGGTGTGCTAGGGTGAGGGACTGAGGCATGGAAGGGTTATAGAATGTTACAGAATGTGCTAAGGGGAGGAAATGAAACATGAGAAATTAAATGTGCTGGGAGGGGGGACTGACGTATGGATTGTGTCAAGGTTAGGAACCATGGAAGAAAAATTGCTAAATTGTCTTAGAAAAACAATGTGTTATGATACGCTCCAGCCAGGTGTGACTCTGTTTACCCCCCCCCCCCCTTTGTGCTTATGAACTTTCTGTGAACTTCTAAGGTAACACTGTTTTGCTATAAAGTATCATACTGCACCCTTGATCTCTGCCACATGCTCTGAATCTCCCAGAGGGGGAGATAGGCGCTGTGGTCAGCAGGCCAGCTTAATAAAAGGCTCTTAATTTTAAATTCTGAATCAGTGGTCTATCTCGTTGAGCCAACCCATAACATTTGGAGGCCCCAGCGAGATACCCAGCAGGGGTGAGAGGGACCCCTTGTTTAGGGCTGGAGGCTCTCCCCTGGCAGGGAGGAGAGGGACCCCCTATTCAAGGCAGGAGGCTCTCCCCCACTTATTGCCGGGCACTCAGCGAGATACCCCACACCTGTGGAGAACGACTACCAAGGAGGCCTCCAGTCCACCCAAAACTTTCAATTCGGAAACCGAGCCACCTGGACTCTCAAGAGAGGCAAGGACCGGTCGTTAAACAGGAATTGGGACGTCCCACGGAAGGACTTATACGGAGGGCTGGACGCAGCGGTACTCCTGGTCCTGACCCACGGCCACGATGGTGCCGGGGGTCCCTGGTTCGTGTGGCTGTAGGCCGCACTGGGTTTGTCTGTCTAGTATTTGTTTGTCTTGGTGTTTATTGTCAAAAAGTTGTCTGCTTCTGTGTACACCCTGCTGCAATGTTTTTTGAAAAATTTTCAGGACTTCAAGGAGTGAGCTGCAGGTTCTGGGCAACCTTGGGTTGCATTTGGCTGGTTAATTTTGTCTTTGTTCTTTGTTGTCTTTGTCTTTGCCAAATGGGATAGGGTCAGTCAACTTTGTCGACCCCCTATCAGTCAGGCCCAATCCGAGTGAGTGGAAGGGGAGCTTGATCACCTCCCGGGAAGCTATAGAGATCCCTCAGGAATTGAGAAATTGTTAGAAATTGGGTGGATTGTTTAAACTCTGAGTGTATGTCTAATATAAGTATGTAAATATAGAGGGAGGGCGCCTGCCCTCTCCTCTCCTTTATGTGGCTCCAGGACTTCGGTTATGGAGTCCGAGTGGGCCCCAACCTGCGGTTCCGGGATTCGTCATATGGCATAATGGTGACTCACCCCCATGTGGAGGTGACAAGGCCCGGGGTTTATACGGGTGCACCTTAGCTACGACAAATCTAAGCTCCCAAGGGACGCGGCCAGGTGGGCATCTGTGTGAGGATCTGTGAAAACAGGTCACACTCCCCCTTGTCTGTCTCTTGCCACCAATCATCATGGGGTCAGAAAAAAGTTTGTTTGTTTGGAACTAGCCAAATTACTACAGAGAAGGAGGACTAGATACAGCTCCAGCCTGAGCTGGTCAAGAAAGTGTAAATCATTACTGGTCTGTGTAAAGTAAGAGCTACTTTGATTTATTCTGCTTTCTCATGATACGCTTGGCTGAACGTTTGGGCTGGCCCCTTTAATAGTCTTAAAAGCCTCTTGCAGCTGCGAGAATTATTTTTTCTCAGAGTCTTTTGCTCACTGTTAAAGGGGAATCAGCCTACTTAGTTAATAAAGATTTCTGTCTATCAGTTGCTCTTACCTGGGTTGTAATTTACTGTATTAAACTAAAGTTCTAAAATAGATTTAAAAGTTATAATGTTAATGCTTTTGATTTACAGTGATTCTGTGAACGGGAGTGGCACACTTTCCAGGAGGGGTGGCCGGATGCAGGGTCTTTTGATCTGATCGCTGCCTACCAGGTCCATTATGTCATATACGGCCGCCAAGGGCACTGATCAAATTCCTTAAATTCAGGTTTAGATTGACATATTGTCCAAAAAACCCCGGTGGATGAGGGCTTGCCTCCCAAGGGGAAATTGGGACAGAGACAGACAATTCTTTTGGCCAGGCCCCAGAAGGGAAAGGCTCCCCCAGTCCTCCAGGGAGAGAGGGGGAGAACCTGCAGGAACTTGCGACATCCACCAGTCCTGCAGTTCCTATGTTGCCACTAGGGCAGGCCAGCCCTCTATAGATCTGGGGCCAGACAAGCAGCCCTCTGGGGATGCAAGGCAGATAAAGGCGCTATTCCCCAGCTCCAGACCAGATTGGGAAATGAATGATCAAAGAAGGGGGGCTGGATGCCTGAGCTGCCTGCAGTGGCCCTGAAAAAGAGAAGCAGCAGCAGCAGCGAGAAAGTACTTAGGTCTTTGGCTTGCAGGCTACAGCAGTTAAGCCATAAGCCTGTGACTGGTACTAGCTTTCCTACATCTAGGAAATACAGTAGCAAGCCTGAGATTTGTGAAAACTGCAGATAGAGCTAGTAAAAGCTCCCTGCTTGCAAATGTACTGAAAGGGTTCAGTACCTGTTGCTGCTGGAAGAGGAGGGGCTAATATCCCCTTCCAGTGCACTCCTTTGAAGAGGCTTGGTCGTTGCTCTGCCACAAAGGGGACTGGTGGGAAGACAAGGAAAGCAGGGCCCTGTAACTAATAAACAGAGTGAAGAAAAGGGCACTCTCCCTAGACCTGGAAGCCATCAGGACTTTGAAATTCTCCAAGAGAGGAGGAGTCTGACTCAGAGACTGGCCGAAACCTCGTTGGGTTAGGAGGACCAGAGGCTGCATATTGAACTTATAGACTGCAATTTGCTAGGCAGAAGTCCGAGCCCAGTTGTATAGGGGTAAAGCTGCCTATGTACAGCAAAACAACTTTTTCCTGTGCCAGAATACATTTTAAGGAAATTGGACAAACTGTATTTATGGCTAGAAAAAAAAAATGGCCTATGTGTAAACTGTCCTGGAAGAAGACTATGGAGGGTGAACCCAAAAAGTAAAGAGTGTCTAGCTGCCAAGAGGGCAGTTGCCCAGGTGGGCAAAGGAGAATACCCATTAAATTTTGGTCTCTATTGAGAGAGAGTTGACAGTTAGCAACCTGTATGCTGTCTTACAGGCCTGTGCGACCATGTCCATTTCAGGGGTGGCACAAAACCACAACTGTAGGAAACTGGGGAAGGCCTGTCTAGAACAGAGGGTGTTAATAAAGTGGTAAATACTAGGCCCTCTGTTACAGGAATTACAGACCCTGTGAGGTCCTGTGACATATAAGACCCTGTAGGGAAATAAAGTTCCTTTAGTCCGTTCTGAAAGAACAAAAAGACAGATTAAAAGCTGTGTTTTCCTCCAGGCAACCCAACTGGAACCCCTATAGTGACAGGGGAAAGGAAGCTCTCGATCGGTATCGCCAGACTCTATTAGGGGCATCCGAGCTGCTGCTTGGAGACCCACAAACCTCTCTAAGGTGACAGAGACAGTCCAGGGGCCTATCCCTGTTGCCCCAGAAATGGAGGGCTGTCAATGTTGCATTTGTTTCCCGGTCGAACCCAAATATTAGAAAAAAAAAAAATGACAGAAGTTAGAAAGCTTTGAGGGGAAATCAATCTCTAAGTTGGTTGAGCTGGCCCAGAAGGTTTTTGACAATCGGGAGGACCCGACAGCAGGTTTAAACACACGGATGGCCAAGGTCCTCCTGGCCCTGAGCAAGGAGGGAGGCCCAAGGGGCCGGAGAGACAATAAGGGCAAAGAAAAGCCTCACGGAATAAAAGGAGTCCAAACCCGGCTTGTGAAATGTCAGTGTGCATTTTGCAGAAAGGAAGAACATTGGAAAAGGGAGTGCCCTGAATGTGCAGGGGAACCGACTTCCTCCCATGCAGGTGGAGGAGGTGGATTAGAGTTGTCGGGGCTCAGCTGGCCCCAGGAGCCCAGAATGACCCTGACAATGGGAGGCCAAAAAGTGGACTTCCTTGTGGAACTCATAGCACTCACTCAGGCCCTCTGGTGGGGAAAGGGAAAAAGAGTAAACATTTCAGCTTCCTGAAAACAGCTGCCTTGAACCCTGCCACACTCCTTCTTGACAAGAAGGCAGAGGCCCCTTTGCATGACTGTGAGGAGACACTGACTACCCTCACTTCCTTCAGCGAGGATCTTGTGGATCAGCCCCTGCAGAATCCGGATGAGACCCTCTACACGGACAGGAGCAGCGTTGTAGAGGAAGGTACCCGGTATGCGTTATGCAGGGCAGCAGTAGTGACATGAGGAGGAGCCAGGGGAGATCTAAGAAGCCCTAGTGAACACGCCAGCACTAGCCCTGCCAGACCTACACAGGGACTGCAAGGATTTATGTCCTCACACTGCCCTTATACGAGACCAAGGAAGTGGCTAAAAGACCAGTAGGGCCCCTAGAAATCTCATAGCCCTGCCAGCACCAAGGCTTCCAGAGAAGCCTACTTATGTGACAGGGCAGCAGAGGATAGCTGAGAAACTAAGGGCCCAGGAAGGAGAGGCTGGATGGCTAATTCTGCCAGATGGGAGGCCTATAGTGCCAGAAGCCCTGAGGTGGACCATCGATTCCCATACCCACCAAAGCACCCACTTGGGGGAAACGAAGCTATCAGAACTACTGAGAAGAGAATTTTACATCCCAGGCCTCCAGAAAATATCCCAAGACTTGGCTAGAAGATGTCAAGTGTGTGCCTGGGTGAATCAAGGGCCCCCTTTTGTGGCCACACAAGGACAGTGATTCTGAGGTCAGAACCCCAGAGAACACTGGGAAGTGGACTTCACTGAGATACCAGGAGGACGAGGAGTATATAAGTACATGCTGGTTTTTGTTGATACCTTCTCTGGCTGGCCTGAGGCATACCCAACTAATGCAGAGACAGCACAGGTAGTAGTTAGAAAACTCCTCACTGAAATTGTCCCCCGGTTTAACCTACCACTATATATGGGGTCTGACGATGGCCCAGCGTTTATCACCAAAGTTACAATCTATAGTTAAGACCCTAAGAGTTACTTAGAAATTGCATTGTATTTATATACCACAGAGTTCTAGACAGGTAGAGAGGATAAATCCGCCCTTAAAGGAAACATTAACTAAATTAAAATTAGAGACTGGCGAAAACTTGGTAAGTCTTCTTCTTTTTGCTCTCCTCAGAGCTAGGGGCACCCCATACATCCAAGGACTAACTCCTTTTTGAGATATTGTTTGGGCGACCACTGCCATTGGTGCCCAGGCTGGCGGAGGAGGAAGTCGCCAGTCTCTCCACTCAACATTTGCTTAAGTCCTTACAGGCTTTGCAGAGCAGCACCACATCAACACAACAGGTGGTAAGAGCCATACAGGAGGAGGACGTGCTGAGATCCAGTCAAACACAGCCTGACTTCTCTCCGGGTGATCTCATCTGGGTGAAGCGTCACGACCTTAGCAGCCTGGAACCTAAATGGAATGGACCCTACCAGATGGTGGTGCTGACTGAGCACTCCAACCGCCATCAAAATTGCAGGAAAGAGACTCTAGAACCCCATCCTCCTCATGCCTCTCACCTGGTGAACTGACCAATGGGAAGGAGAAAGACATGGAAACTAAGACTCTATGTCTGTGGCTGAGCCAATTCTTCACCATCAAATGCCGGACTCTTCCCCGATGTCTCGACTCCTACATTGCCAAATTCCTTGTGAATTTCATATTGTAGAGGAGGGCACTGAATCAAAGATTTGATTCGGGCATAAGACCAGTAGGGAATGTGCTAGGGTGAGAGACTGAGGCATGGAAAGGTTACAGAATGTTACAGAATGTGCTAAAGTGAGGAAATGAAACATGAGAAATTAAATGCGCTGGGAGGAGGGACTGATGTATGGAGAATTGTGTCAATGTTAGAAACCATGAAAGAAAAATTACTAAATTGTCTTTAAAAAACAATGTGTTATGATACGCTCCATCCAGGTGTGACTCTGTTTACCCCCCCCCCCCTTTTGTGCTTATGAACTTTCTGAGAACTTCTAAGGTAACACTGTTTTGCTATAAAGGGTCATACTGCACCCTTGATCTCTGCCACACGCTCTGAATCTCCCAGAGGGGGAGATAGGCACTGTGGTCAGCTGGCCAGCTTAATAAAAGGCTCTTAAATTTAAATTCTGAATCAGTGGTCTATCTCGTTGAGCCAACCCATAACAGGGGCAGGAACAGTCACCCACTCTTTTCTGGTCATGCCCAAATGCCCACACCCTCTCCTCATATGCTGAGAGCAATCATCTCCTATTTAAGCTGAGAGCAATCATCTCTTTTGAAGAGGACGGCCCAAAAGTACTCTGGGGGGAGGGGCAGATTCTCTCAGTCACTCTTTCCTTAGGGGAGGAATACAGGCTCCATGAAGAATGCCCCCCACCTGCTAATCAGAACCTATTACAGAAGTATAGGACAGAAATCCCTCAGGTATGGGCAGAGACTAATCCCTCCTGACTGGCTAAACATCGGCCGCCTATCCTAGTTCAGCTGACTAGCATGGCGACCCCCATGCGGATAAGGCAGTACCCAATGAGCCAGAAAGCAAGGCTGGAGATCGCCAAGCACATAGCTCGGCTTCGAGAGGCCGGTATTCTAGTCCCATAGCAGTCAGCCTGGAATACCCCTCTCCTACCAGTGCAGAAACCAAGAACAGAGGACTTCAGGCTGGTTCAGGATCTGAGGGAGGTAAATAAGAGGGTAAAGACCACCCACCTGACTGTGCCAAACCCTTATACCCTCTAAAGTCTTCTGAAGCCCACTCACAAATTCTATAATGTCTTAGACCTGAAGGATGCTTTCTTTTGTCTACCCCTGGCCCCGAAAAGTCAGCCAATTTTTGCCTTTGAGTAGACAGACCCAGAGAAAGGAGAGTCGGGACAATTGACCTGGACAAGGTTACCTCAGGGGTTTAAAAACTCTCCCACACTGTTTGATGAGGCTCTCAGCCAGGACTTAAAGGACTATAGAGTTGAACACCCCTCAGTTACCCTCCTACAATATGTAGATGACCTCCTACTAGCTATGGAGAGCAGAGAGGATTGTAAAACAGCTACGCAGAACCTCCTTCAGGCCCTCAGAGAACTAGAATACAAGGTCTCAGCCAAGAAGGCTCAATTGTGCCAGACCTCGGTGACTTACGTAGGCTACCACATAACAGAGGGGGAGCGTACCCTCTCGGAGAGCCGGATCCAGGCCATCCTCACCATCCTGACCCCAAAAACCAAGAGGCAGGTACGTGAGTTTTTGGGGGCAGTAGGGTATTGCAGGCTCTGGATCCTCGGGTTCATGGAGATCGCGAAACCCCTGTATACCACCACGGGTGGCAAGGAGGCCGACCTCACCTAGACCGAGACAGAGGAGAAGGCTTTCCGGGCCCTCAAGACTGCTCTGGTGAGTGCCCCCACGTTAGCCCTACCAAATCTAGAAAAGCCGTTCCAGTTATTTGCGGCCAAAGCAAAAGGGGTGGCAAAAGAAGTTCTGACCCAAACTTTAGGCCCCTGGAGGTGACCGGTAGCATACCTGTCAAAAAGGCTCGACCCTGTTGCTGCTGGGTGGCTGGGGTGCTTGCAGTCCATAGCACAACTGCCATACTGGTCAGGGAGGCTTCAAAGCTGACATTCAGGTAGAACCTCCAGATCATCGTGCCCCACAATGTCGAGGGCCTCCTAAGGTCTCCACCCGAGAGGTGGCTCTCAAATGCCAGGGTCACCCAGTACCAAGTACTACTCCTCAATCGCCCTAGATAAGCTTCTTAAAGACAGCTGATTGTATGGAAGTGCGCACCACGCTAACCTCCCTCCACGCTGACTTAACAGACATTCCTCTGCCCGACCCCGATAAGACTCTGTACACAGACGAAAGCAGTTTCATCGAAGAGGGGGTCCGATACGCAGGGGCTGCTGTAATTACGTTAAAAGCCGTGATCTGGTCCCAAGCTCTGGGGCATAAGACCTTGGCACAAAAGGCAGAATTGATTGCCCTCACCCAGGCCCTAAGGTGGGCAAAGGGAAAAAGGGTTAACATTTACACGGACGGAAGGTACGCCTTCGCTACTGTCCATGTACATAGATCTCTCTACAAAGAGAGGGGATTACTCATTGCCGGCGGAAAGGACATTAAAAATGCCCAAGAAATCTAGAACTTGCTCTCCTCCATTTGGGGCCCAAAGGAGGTTGCAGTTGTACACTGTAAAGGACACCAGAGAGACAACTCTGAACAGTCCAGAGGGAACCGCTTTGCAGATCAAACTGCAAGAGACATTGCCCAAAGACCACTAGGGACCCTGCAAGTACTTGCTCTCCTCCCTAATAACCTCCTTCCTCAAAAGCCTAATTACACAGAGGAAGAAAAGAAATTAAGCGAAAAACTGAAGGGGAAGGAGGGGGAACAGGGGTGGCTCTGACTGCCAGACAGGAGGACCTTCATACCCCAAGTACTAGGGAGGAAGATAGCGGAGCAAACCCACAAGAGTACTCATCTTGGGGGTACCAAACTTGCAGAGCTGCTTAGACATGAGTATTTCATCCCTGGAGTATACAGAATTACCAAGGACATAGCCAGCAGATGCCAGACTTGTGCCAGGGTAAACCCCCAACCATTGCCTGTCATGGAACCAGAAATCCGCTTCCGGGAGAGCAACCCTGGTGAGTATTGGGAAGTAGACTTCACTGAACTCACCTCAGCTCCAGGGGGATACAAGTACCTCCTAGTTTTAGTGGACACCTTCTCCGGTTGGCCAGAAGCCTACCTGACCAGGACAGAGACAGCTCAGATAGTAGTTAAAAAGCTCCTCGCTGAAATTCTCCCCAGGTTTAGCCTACTGTTATACATGGGGTCTGACAATGGCCCAGAGTTTATCGCCCAGATCACTCAATCATTGGCAAAGGCCCTTAGGATAGAGTAAAAGCTTCATTGCATATATAGACCACAGAGTTCAGGCCAGGTAGAGGGAATAAATCGGACTCTGAAAGAAACCTTGACCAAACTGAACATTAAACTGGTGAAATTTGGGTAAGACTCCTCCCGTTTGCCCTCCTTAAGGCTAGATGTACCCCTTATGTCAAGGGTTTTACCCCATTTGAAATCATGTTTGGGAGGCTTCCTCCACTCCTTCCCCGGGTAGGGGAAGAGCACTTAAGCTCCCTGTCAAACTGAAACTTGCTTAAGTCATTGCAGGCGTTACAGTCAGAGGGATCATGTCATGGGACGTGATCCACCGGGTGGCCCAAGACGTGCATCCCCCTGACAGGCAAGCCAGAGGATGAGAGCCTGTCGCCCGACCTGGAGACCTTGTCTTTGTAAAAAAACTGAATCCCCGCAACCTCGAGCCCCGGTGGGATCGCCCAGTTCCAGTTATCCTGAGCACTCCGACTGCTGTTAAGGTGGCAGGAAAACAGCACTGGATACACCACTCCAGCCTTAAGAAGGCCACTCCTGAGGAGGAGGAGGGGACATAGAAAGTCCAGCGAACTCAAAACCCTCTGAAGGTCAAAATTGTCCGAGACTTTTAACACTCCTCCTCATTATCGGCAGCAACCCATCCGCTTGCGAGTCAAATCCCCACTACCCGGTAGAATATACCTGGGAGATCACCCGGACCTTAGATGGACAGTCCATAGCCAAGAATATAGCAAGAGATCAGCCTCATTTAAAGTTAGACTTATGTAAAATTTTTAGAAAAACCTGGAGGAAACCAGAAAATAACGCAGAGTACATCTCCCCAGTGGCGTATGGGGCATATCATGCAAGAACTGGTTATGGATATAGCACTAAAGAGCTAGAGCAAGGACTTTGAAGAACTCAACATTATATCTGTCCCAGGGAGGGGCCCCCACACTGTGGAGATCAGTCGGACTATTACTGTGCTCAATGGGGTTGTAAATCACTTGCATTATGGAAAGAGGCAGATTCACTCCTGAAATTCCACAGAGAAGTCTGTACCGGAGACCCAACTGCCAGTAGTACCTGTCAGGTTGGGGATTGTAACCCAGTCCTGATTATACCCCTACACTGGACCTCTGATTTCTGGCGAGCAGGGAAGACGTAGGAACTCAGACTGTATATTACAGGGGCTAATCCTGGAGTCCTATTCACAATCCAAAAGAAGGTTGCTAGTCGACCACTGAATCCAATCGGGCCCCTCCGTCCAGTCTTCCTCCCTCAGCCCCCGAAGCCTTCTCCGACTGCCCCTACCCTCGATGGCTCTGGGAGGGATGAGGAGGAGGAAGAGGAGAGCACTAACTCCACCACCTTACCAGTCAACCCAGACTCTAAGTCCTCCCCCTACGAAGTCCCCGACCCTATACCTAGAACAGGAATCCTGAGTGCCCTTGATGCCATGTTCAGGTTCCTTAACAAAACCTCCCCGAACATGACCCAGGACTGCTGGCTCTGCTTAAACCCCGAGCCACCCTACTATACTGGGATAGGGGCAAACGCCAGTGTCGGGGATTCGGATGGCCAGATTAAAAACCTCTCCTTAAACAAGACCCAGGGGCCACATTGTAAATGGGGCCATAACCCCAAGTTAACCTTAGACAACCTACAGGGACAGGGGACCTACATCTACCCGAGTGATTACCCTTTAAGCTCCTCCCTGTATAAGGGGTCTTACACCTCACATTTAGTACTTAATAACAGTAATGGCGAGCTCACCCACCTCTTGACTACCCCTGAAGGTACTTGGTGGGCATGTACAAATGGTATCACTCCCTGTCTGTTCCCCTTAACACTGAAAGGTACCCAAAAAGAAGGGCCTGGGTTTTATGTACTGACTCATATCCTTCCCCAAGTATATTATTATTCTGGAGAAGGAGAAAGAGAACATCTAGGACTAGAACCCAAAAGACAGAGAAGAACTCCTGTCCTGGTACCCCTCCTCCTCGGCCTGGGATTAGCAGAAGCCACCGCAGTAAGATCGACTGCTCTTATAAAGAGAAATGAGGACTATAAAAGATTAAGTAAACAAATAGATATAGACCTTAATACCCTAGAAAATACAGTAGGAAAGTTAAAAACTTCATTGAGCTCATTAGCTGAAGTTGTATTGCAAAATAGAAGGGGATTAGACCTCCTATTCCTAAAACAAGGGGGATTATGCCTAGCCCTAGGGGAAATCTGCTGTTTCTACACCAACCACTCGGGAGTAATCAGAGAAAGCCTGAGCCAGCTCCAAAGATGGCTCCAGAAAAGGGAAGAAGAACGGGCTAGACAAAAAAACTGGTATGAGAACTTGTTTTCATAGTCCCCATGGCTGACAACTTTGGTCAGTACAGCTATAGGACCCTTACTCCTCTTCCTGTTTACTATCACCTTAAGACCCTGTGTGTTCAGATCTCTAGTTAATCTAGTTCATTCCAGAATCCAGGCAGTTAAAGTTTTAATGGTAAAAACCCAATACCAGAGCCTAGCACTGGAGGAGGAGGATATCCTGGACGAACTAGATAAATCAAGGATTTGATTCCCCGAAAAGACCAGTAGGGAATGTAAAGATCTGGGGGTAAGAAGCACCTTAGGTTAGGAACAATAGACTGAAGTATAGAAGAGTGGAAAATTTTAAATTGTGTGACCCCATTGGCAGCAGTGCCAGCTATTTTTCTAGTTTACCCACAAAACCACACATCCTGCTTCTCGGACCCAGAGCACCAGCCATATCCTGCCAGTTACCCCGAAGTAAAGATAGCTTTTGCAGATTAAAGATCAGCCACTAGCTTTTGCAAAATAGCTCCCCAGAATGAGGGGATAAAAGCAACTTACAACTGATGTTCAGAACTCTAGCTTGCTGCTATGTCAGCTGTGGCTTAAGCCCGGATTCCAATTCGTGAATAAAGGCTGTTATTTGAATTCTAATTGGACTCTGTAGTTCTTCTGAGAATCTGCTCCATAACAATCGGGTCCTGGATGGTGCTGCTGAGTCTTCTTCGGGGATGGTGGGAGGCATTTGGTGAGCCTGAGAGAGGTGGGTATTACAGTGAGAGTGGGAGGGGATGTTAGAATGGGCTGTATCCAAGGGAAAAGAAAATAGGAAGGAAAGGAGCAGTGGAAGCCGGGGACCTGGGTGGTTGGATAAGAAGCCAGACTCTGTGCTGGCTTAACTTCTTATTTTTACTGAACCCTAATTAATCCTTGCTGTTTTTCTGAATATTCTGGTTTAGCTTAAGAAGTGTCCAGCAACCTTGTCCTGCCAGGCTTGGAGACCGAAACCTCACTTTCTTGCTCAGAATAAAATGGCCCTTTTACAATTCTTGTAAATAGTTAATTTAGAACTTCTTTCTTTCAACATTTCTCTTTTCCTTCTCATCACATACACAACCTTCACAAATTTCACACTTTCAAATTAGCCTTCAAACCTTCTCTCTATGTCCTTCAAAAATGCATAACCATGCCTCAGACCTTCCATTAAGTATTTCTCTTACTTTCAAGAAAGTATACATACTAAAAGTAGGTGAATTAAAACATGTAACCCAGCAATGCTCCAAAGTCTTTAAGTTAATAAAGATTTTGGAAATTATGTATAGGTATATGAGGCTGGAGAAAATGCACGAGGAGGAGGGAGCAGGCGGAGCAGCCTGTTCCAGGCCTCTAGCCCCTTGGATTTTAAAACTGCCGCATTTTTCCTAGGGATAACGATCTCAGTTTCTGATAATAGCCCGACTGTTGAGTCCTTTGGGAAGGGTGGAGTGGGTGAGAGGGACGGGGTGAGAAGGCGTTGAGGTCAGACCAGTTTTCAGAGCATTAAAAGGGTGAGAATGTTGGCCTTCGGATCTATGGGCTGATGCCTGGCCTGCAATACCGCCCTCTTGCCCTTCGATCGCCATGGCGATCAAGGGACTCAGGCCATCCTTCCCTTCAATTGCCATGTCAGGGGTCCAGGGTTGATGCCTGGGCTGCGCTTCGGCCAGCACGCCCTCTCATTGCCATGACGGGGGTTCGGGGTTGCGGCCTGGCTTGCGCCTGGGCCATCCAGCCCTTCGATTACCATGGTGGGGGTCCGTGGTGGCTGTCTGGCCTGCTCCCCGGCCCTCCCACCCTTCGATTGCCATAATGGGGATCCGGGGTTACTGCCTGGACTGCAACACCACACTCTGGCCCTTCAATCGCCATGGTGATCAAGGGATGCAGGCCATCCCACCCTTTGATTGCCATGTTGGGGGTCCGCGGTTGCTGCTTGGCCTGCAACACTGCTCTCCAATCGCCATGGCGATCAAGGGGGGCAGGCCCTCCTGCCCTTTGGTTGCCATGGTGGGGATTGGGGGTTGATGCCTGACCTGCAATACCGCCCTCCTGCCCTCCGATCGCCATGGCGATCGAGGGATGCAGGCCATCCTTCCCTTCAATTGCAATGTTGTGGGTCCAGGGTGGATGCCTGGGCTGCCCTCTGACCAGCACCCCCTCTCATCGCCATGATGGGGGTCGGGGTGGCGGCCTGGCTTGCGCCAGGGCTGTCCAGCACTTTGATTGCCATGGTGGGAGTCCGCGGTTTCTGCCTTGTCTGCGCTACCGGGCCTCTTGCTCTTTGATTGCCATGGTGCAGGTCCGTGGTGGCTGTCTGGCCTGCACCCTGGCCCTCCCGCCCTTCCATTGCCATGGTGGGGATCCGGGGTTGATTCATGGCGTGCGCTCTGGCCCTCCCGCCCTCCAATGTCCATGGTGGGGTCCAGGGTTGCTCCCTGGCCTGTGCTCTGGCCATTCCACCCTCGATTGCCATGCTGGGGGTCCCGATTGCTGCCTGCCTTGGGCTCTGGCCCTCCCGCCCTCTGATCACCATGGCGATCGCCGGAAGCAGGCCAGCCAGCAACCCTGGCACCCGGGGTTCCGAGGCTGCTACCTGGCCTGCAACACTGCACTCCCGCCCTCCTATCTCCTTGGTGATCGAGGGATGTGGGCCATCCCTCCCTTCCATTGCCATGTTGGGGGTCCAGGGTTGCTTCCTGGCCTGTGCTCCGGCCCCCCCGCCCTTGCTCGCCATGGTGGGGATTTGGATTTGCTGCCTGGCCTCCACCCTGGCTCTCCCGCCCTTCGATTGCTATGTTGGGGGTCCCTGGTGCTGCCTGGCCTGCAACACCCGCCTCCTATGGCCATGGCGATCAAGGGAGGCAGGCCCTCCGCCTTTCGGTTCCCATGGTGGGGGTTGGGGGTTGATGCCTGGCCTCCGTTCTGGCCCTGCCACCCTCGATAGCCATGGCGGGGTCCAGGGTTGCTGCCTGTCCTGCGCCCAGGCCCTCCCCCCCTAGATTGCGACGGTGGGGATGGTGGGGATACGGGATTGATTCATGGCCTGCGCTCTGGCCCTCTCCTCCTCCAATGTCCATGCTGGGGGTCCGGGGTTGCTGCCTGGCTTGCACTCTGTCCCTCCTGCCCTCTGATTGCCATGGTGATCGCTGGAAACAGGCCAGCCAGCATACCCTGCACCTGGGGGCGGTGGTTGCTACCTGGCCTGCAACACCAGCACTCCCACCCTCCGATCGCCATAGAGTTCGAGGGATGAGGGCCATCCCGCCCTTCGATTGCCATGTTGCGGGTCCAGGGTTTTCTTGGCTGGAATTTGCCTTCAGAAGCGAAAACTGCAGGAGAGGGGGCGAAGGGCCCCTGGAGAGGAGGGTGCGACTGCGTCCTGGGGGCCTGGCTGCTCGGTGACCCCAAGGCCTCCCCACCCCCTCAGACTCCCTGCTGCTTCCCTGGAGCCGCAGGCGGGCCGGCTGGGAGGTGTATGCGCTTGCGCTTGCACAAATATGGCGGAGGAGCTCGGGGCCTTTTCTAAGACTTTGGCCCAGTTGGGCTCAGTCCGGGGGAGCGCGCGGATGGGTCTGCGCTCCTTGCAGGGCGGGCGGCAGGGAGGGCGCCACGCCCAGCTGCGACCCGGGCCTGGCTCCACCATGGGCTTCGAGCTGGACCGCTTCGATGTCTACGTGGACCCGGACCTGAAGTGTGTCTTCTGCGCGGGCTGCTGTGCTGCCCTGGGTGGTAGCTGCCCTGCGCTGCCGTGGCCGCCTGTCGACCAAGGAGCTCAACCGCGTGCTGCCACTCAAGCGTCTCATCCTCAAGCTGGACATCAAGTGCACGCACGCAGCGCGGGGCTGCGGCCAGGTGGTCCACCTGCAGGTGGAGCGCTGCGACTTCGCGCCTGCGCGCTGCCGCCTTGCGGGGTGCGCCCAGGTGCTGCCGCACCAAGACCTGGAGGCGCTCATGCGGGACGTGTGCAACGCGAGGCCAGTGGGCCGCTGGCAGGAAGGCTGCGGGCTGCCCCTGATGCGCAGGGAGCTGCGCGGGGTCGGCCACTGCTGTGCGCGGGCCCTGTGGGCGAACAAGGGCGCGCTGCCTGCCCGGCTCGCTATGCTGCACAATGCGCTCAAGAAGGAGGCGCTGCGCGTGGGCAAGGAGGAGAAGTCGCTGGCGGCGCAGCTGGCCGAGGCGCAGCTGGAGCTACAGATGACGGCCCTGCGCTACCAGAAGAAGTTCACCAAGTACAGCGCGCGCCTGGACTCGCTCAGTCGCTGGTGGCCGGGCCAACTGGCGGCAAGGTAGGCGCCCACCTGACCCCTGCCAGGCCCAGTACACAGGGCACCTCCTGTTCCAGGGCACTGGGATGCCTGGGGCTCCCTGGGCGCATCTCTGCCCCTCCTCTCCACTGTTTGCAGCCAGATCACCAGGAGCTGGGCGCTGAGTCCACCCAAGCTTGGCAACTCTGGTCCCCATAGAGGACCAAGCACATGGGGTGGATAGCTTCCGAAGCTTCAAGGGCCTGGAGGGACAGAGAGGAACCCACAGCAGGGGAGAGCCAGGACGGGCTTCTAGTTTCACTGCTCAGACCTGCTAGGCTAGGGTATCTCTGTGGGAAACTGTGGTCCCTACGTAGTGACACAGAGTAAGATGTTGGCACGCGCAGTGAGCTATGTCCAGGCTTCCCCGGGGCCCAGGGCCAGTCCAGGGTATGGAAGAAGGAGGCCAGAGAGGCCGCCTCAGGATGGGCAGGCTCAGGTGTGGACGTGCTGGCAGTGACTGCTGACCTTGAGTGAGCTGATTGGACAGGGATGAACATAGCTGAGCACCCTCTGTGCCTTTCACCCGGGATCCCGGGAGGAATTAAAGAAACCAACACCAGGCGTGAAGTAGTCATTGAGACCGAGTCCCGTGAATGTGAGGTGTTTCAGTATCTGGGCGCTTAGCTGACCGGCTGGGTGACCTCGTGACGTGACCCAATTGCAACAGTGCCTCTAAATGTGAAGTGGTTGCTGTAAGCCTTCAAGGAAAGAGGGCCCTGTGAGGAGGCCCTGGCGCTGTGCCTGGGTGGGGTGGTGGTAAGTGCCCAACAGCTGTGCCTGCAATTATCTTAAGGCCTGAGGCCTCCCTGGTACTTGATGGGAGGCGGTGTCTCACACCGTCTGGGCCCAGCGTTGAGCCCTTCTCAGCTGTTTGACTGCTGTTCACAGGTCACCGGGGACACATCTCGTTTGCAGATGAAGGAACAGAGCCCAGGGACAGACAATCGTGGGCCTGGGTCCCAGCTGTTAGGTAGGGGTTGGGTTCTGCACCAACACGTGCCCGTGTCTCCTGCCCAAACTCCTGGCCCCTGCTGTGTTGCCACCGGTTGAAGCCCCGGATGCCATTTACTTAGTGCGGACTGGGTGCCAGCAACCAGGGCCGCACTTGCTATTCGTACTGCCAAGTCCGCTGAGGGAGCGGGCAGGCTCACAGAGGTCCCAGAGCCGCACAGAGTCAGACAGCAACTCAGGGCAGAGTGGGAATGGCGTTCTGCCTCAGCTTAAACTTGGGACCTACGGGCATGGTGGCCTGTAATCCTCCATGGTGGGGTGGCTGGCCGCATCCCTGCCTCGACCCACGAGATCCTAGTAGCACCAGCCCCCATGTTTCCACAACCCAAAATGTCTCCAGATATTGTCCAGTGTTCTCTGTGACGTGGGAGGGGCTGGGGGCGGGTCGGGGCCGGGGAAATCACCCTCTGAGAACTGGGGTTTCCTGGTTGCAAAGGCCACGTTTTCAACTACAGGGGGCGGGACTCCAGCCGCTGCTCCTCTGGTTGCCTGTCCATTTCTCTCCGAGGAGACATTTCTGCCCCAGGGTGCCAGGCCTGCGTCTGCTTTCCCTCCCACTGGCCCAGCCCCCTCCCCCCAGTGCACACCAGGCTGCAAGTTTTCCCACCCCCCTCTGCCTGGCCCCCGCCTGCCTATCAGCTGCAGCCTGAGCAGCTGGCCTCGCTGAGCTCAGGGCAAATATTTACAGCTTGGAGCTCACCGGGGACCGCACAGGCTACAAAGGACTGCAGAGGCCAGGAGTCACCCCAGAGGGGCCCAGCCTGGTCCGAGGCAGGCGCCGGGCCGGGGCGGAGGGGCTCGGGTTCCTGCTGGCCGTGCTGTCCTCTGGACGCCCTGCGCAGTTTTAAGTGATCCTTGTTTATAAATAAGCCCTCCGCTCCCCAGGGTTGGCACATCATTCATTGTTAGGCGAGTTTATTATTTCTCTTGCCTTTCTGTTTCCTTTCTGGAGTGTTTGGGTAAATTTCTCTCAGAATCAAAAATACGGAACTTGGATGAACACTGGACGCTGGTGAAGCTCTGAGCGGGAGGGTGATCGGGGGCCTTCAGCTGGGGGCCCAGATGTTGCCTGTGGAGTTTACAGAGCAAGTCTCCAGGCGTCAGAGCCCCGACTGCTCCCTGGGGCCAGCCGAGCCCCCAGAGCAGCGGGCCAGAGGGCTACACTGGTTCCTCTCTGGCCCCGGCCCCTTCTCAGCCAGGGCTTCCGGCTGCTCCTTTGGCCCCAGGTGCCCCCTCGGGGCCCTTGCTGCTCCGCAGGCTGTGTGAGAACTGGCTTATTGCATCGGGTGAACTATGCCCCGCTGGATGGACACTGTTTATTCTCCAAAGGCAGGCGGGTCGGTGTCCCGAGAAGCTCCTGCCTGCACAGCAGCGTTGCTTTGTATGCATCCTGATGTCTGCACCTGTGGCAGCTGAAGGAGACGGACGCGGCCAGGAGCTTTCGACACCAGAGTTTCAGGGCCTCGCCCTTGTCCCATAAAATGCCCTGGCATCATCTAATGTGTCTTTGCCGGCCGAGTGCTCAGGGTGTGCTGGTGCTGTTCTCAGGTTCGCTTCTCGAACACCCCACGCACAATCGGAATCACCGGGAGAGCTGGTTCACACAGATTCACGCATCTTACTCCGAGGTTCTGACCTACGACGGGCGTGGGGTCCGCTTTGGTGACACCCTCCGAGCCCGGAGGGCCACCTGTCACACTTTGTAGCTTCTCAGCTCGACAGAGGTTTGGCTCCGTGCGGAGAAGGATGCGCTGGGCTCCTCTGTGTGGTACTTATTTCCCAATCGTTGTCTACACGGCCCTCCTGAACGCTCTGAGGAACACCAGGATGAGTTCCGGAACCCCCTGACCACCTGCACAACGCAGTCCTTTAGGCGGCCTCTCTTTAACTGATGTGGAGCCCCGTGTGGGCTGCCCAGCCTTGGCGATGCTGGGCTCGAGCGAGCGAAAGGGCTCCGTTCCCAGCCTCAGTTTCCTTCCCTGACGTGCCGACCTGATTTTGAGAACAGGCATTCCACAGCAAAGCATCTTGGGATTTCTGGGCACAGCATCCCGGGAATTGTTAACGTGGGGCTCCTCCTAACCCCCTCTGCTCTGCCCCTCCACACCCTCTGTCCTTCAATCCTGTTGAGTTTACCCTCACACATGCCTGTGCCCTGAAGGTGGGCACTGGTCTCAGCCCCATCAGATGCCCACCTTTGCCCACACCAGGGCCTCCTACCTCAGCCCTGTGCTCTCGTGGCCTGTGTGTCGGGGGTGGGCATGCAGGGCCTTGAAGGCTGTTGAGTAGTATCCCTGGCCTCTGCTCCAGGCTGAGACGTGAAGGAGGGGAGGCTGGTGACCAGGTGAGGCCACAGGTTGTCGTGTGACGTGTTCATCTCGCAGAATCACAGCTGGGAAGGTCCGCCCCACGGCCTCTGCTGTCCTGTGAGAGGCCCGTCACCCTGGGAAGCCTGTGCCTTCCTCTGATTTGGGGAAAGGATGCTTCAGGATGGGGAGCTGGGGGGCTACCCTTCAGGCACGAAGCCACTGTCTGCTGTCCACCGCGTGGGAGCGGGAACAGCGGTGGCGCCTTGGACGGGATGTTGGTTCCCAGGATGCATGGGCAGATGCCCAGATTTCATGGGCGAGCTCCACGTGAGACCAGGGGTGCACCCTGAGGTCAGACTCTGGGGCCAGGGACGCGGATGTTCGGGCATCCGCAGGTTATTTCACTGTTAACAGCAGATGGACATGTGTATTTGGCCAGGGTCGCACTGAAACTCTTCACGTATTTCTCTCACATTACTTTTTAAAAGTCTGTTTGGCTTGTGGATCACCATTTTGTGTCTGAACAAGCGATTTCTGTTCCCCGTCCATGTCCCCTGCCCCCGGTGTCTCTCTCCCCATCTCCGCACTGACTTTGGGGACAGACACGAGTCGATAACAGTTCCGTTGACTCTCATCCACTTTGTTGTTTTGTGTTGTCTTGTGTTTTTCCTTTGTTCATCCTCATCTAAGATATTTTTCCATTAATTTTTAGAGAGAGTGGAAGGGAGAGGGAGAGATGAGAGAAACACGGATGTGAGAGAGACATATCAATTGATTGCCTACCGCACGCACCTTTACCAAGACCGGAGAACCTGGAACCCAAGTACATACCCTTGACTGGAATAGAACTTAGGACCCTTCAGTCTTCAGGCTGACACTCTAGCCATTGAGCCATACCTGCCAGGGCTCTTTGAATTCACTTCCAAGCATTGTCCCAGTGACTCGCCCTCAGGCCTGAGCGCTTCCTCTCTGTCCTTCTTCTGAGAATTCTTTCCCTGGAAGGGAGGCGCGTGGCAGGGGGTGGGGCTGGTCCACGCTGCTGACCATTAGGATCAGTTTGAAGGACAGGATCCAGACGTCTTGTGTAGGGAGTGAGACACCGCCTTCTTTAGATGGAATGTCAGGCACCAACTCCCCTTCCCCGTCCCCGCCCTGCATATTTTTGTGCTTTCCCGTCACCGGGCCGCAGACGGAGCCGTGTCCCAGCTGTGCAGTCTCTCAGAGCTTCGCATAATCCAAGGCTGAGGTGTCACGTTCCCCAGATACACAGACAGGCGGTCAGTCAATTACAGTTCTCAGAACCCGCCGGTCAGCGAGCCCCACAACCGTAGGACCCAGTGACACCCATCCTGGGGAGGAGAGAGACCACACTGACAGGCGTGGACGGACCCCGGAGACTGCCACACCTATAGGAGGTGGCATGCGTCCAAGCTCCCCAGCTGGGCTTTTTGGAGAACAGTGACATAGAAGCGGGACTTTGCCCATAGAAGGCAGTTTGCATTCTATAAAAATAAACAGCCGCCATAAGGTGTCTTTTGACAAAGGACATTTGATTTTTCCTTGTTCCCTGTGACTTCTCTTCCCCCCACAACTCTTATCCAGTTAGACCTTGAGTTGAAAGCTGGGCAGACTGTGATCTGGGCCGTCTTAACATTGATCTAATGCAGGGGCCATTTGAATATTTATAACATCATTCCTGGCCCCGACAAAATTCAACTTAAAAAAAAAAAGTAGCCTGCTCTATTCGGTCAAACATTTAATTAGCTCACCCCTCATCCTTGGCCAGGCCAGACCAAATGATTTCACAGGCCTTCTATGGCCACGGGCTGGACGTTCCCCAACCCTGTTCTATTGTGTCACCTTCTTTTTTTTTTTAAATATATTTTATTGATTTTTTACAGAGAGGAAGGGACAGAGGTAGAGAGTTAGAAACATTGATGAGAGAGAAACATTGATCATCTGCCTCCTACACATCTTCCACTGTGGATGTGCCCACAATCCAGGTACAAGCCCTTGATCGGAATCGAACCTGCGACCCTTTAGTCCGCAGGCCGATGCTCTATCCACTGAGCCAAACCGGTTTCGGCATGTGTGTCATCTTCTTAGTGAATCCCCGTGAGGCCGTGCACACCGAGCTTCCATTTCTGCTGGCACTTCCGGGTGGACACGATGTGACCGTCCAACGAGACCCTGCAGCGTTCTGAGGCCCGACTCCCCCTGGGCGGGGTCCTGGCTGGAGGCTGGGGTGCTGAGGATCTGCTAGAGCCCCCTGCCCCTCCCCACAAGGAAACAGGGATGTCGCTGGACCCCGGGATGGCAGGCGTCTTTATTTTCCCCTGACCCCAGGCTCTCCGGGGGAGCTCCTTGCTCCCCTGGGTTCTGGCTCCCGGGGACACGTGCCATCTGGGCATAGAGATTTGAAGCTGATGTTTTTAGTGATGTGATTGCTCATTCTCCATTAGTCTTGTGTGTGTGTGTCTGTTTGTGCCTGTGTGTGTGTGTGTGTGTGTGTGTGTGTGTGTGTGTGTGTGTTCTGTGTGTTCGGCTCCTCTGGCACAGCTGTCCGGCCCATGTGAAGTGGGCTGTGCACAGCATGGGTGATGGAGCCCCACCCAGACCCCAGGCCGGGGCAGAGTGGTCAGTCAGAGCTGACCCCAGGCCACGCAGGTGCTGCATTTATTCCCAGAAAGAGCAGGATGCAAAGGTTTGATCAGGAAACAGTAAATATCAGGATAAAGTCTCTTGTGCGATAAGCTGTCAGTGTTTCCAAGAAAGCTTATAATGAAGGGCTTCATGTTTTAAATTGCTGCATTTAAATAAGCCCGTTTTGAAACAGGATACGTGAGCAAAGCAATTGTGAGCTTACAGTTAGTGCACACACGTGATATGCAAACTGGCAACATGTCAACCATGTGTCAGCAAGCATGGGGTTAATGCCACACCTGTCAGGTCACAGTTTGAACACGGGCTCATCTGTTCGTGTTCATCGGTCTGTTCCGTGAGTGAGTTTGCTCGGCAGCCCTGGCTTCTCCATCCCCGGGACAGGCGCCCATGGCTGTGAAACCTGCCGGGCGACTCTGTGTGTTTGTTGTGAGGCTTCGTGTTGACCCGCCCACCTTGAGCCAAGTGCTGTCAGTCACTCCGTGCTGCACCTCCTATGGTCGTTGTGTTACCTGTGACAACGCCCGCCCTTTCACTAGATCAGGATTCCTCAGGTTCCCTCGGATTTGCACCTGACTTATTTGTTTGTTTTAATATTTTTATTGATTTCAGAGAGGAAGGGAGAGGGAGAGAGAGAGAAACATCAATGATGAGAGAGAATCATTGATCAGCTGCCTCCTGCATGCCCCCTACTGGGGCTCCAGTCCACAACCTGGGCATGTGCCCTGTCCAGGAATTGATCATGACTTCCTGGTTCATAGGTTGCTGCTCAACCACTGAGCCACACTGGGGTGCTGCACCTGACTTTCCATGTGCTGTCTGCAACGTCACCCCAGCAGAGAGGACTGTGGACGGCCACACATGTGCTCAGACAGCCAGGCAGGCTGTGGGTACCGTTCATGACCTAATGGGGGTGCTCAGGTGGGGAGCAGACAGACAATGGTGCTGACAACCCCAGTACCCGGGTGCATCATGGGGAGACGCACTTGCAGACCAGGGTCTGATGGAGTCTCGCCAGGAGTCTCCCATGGTCACACCAGGGCCGTAAGGTGTTCACAACCTAAACACAGGGCGTGGCTTCCGCTTGGCCCAGCAGTTCCCTTGCTTATACTCCCCAAGAGTGATGTCAGCTGGTGATCCATGACTCCACTTAGATGGAACGAGTCCCTGCCACCTGCTTTCTGTTGGTGAGTAATTGTGACCTCCTCTGTTCCCCACAGGGTGAAGAGACCAAAAGCCTGACCCTGGTCCTGCACCACGACACTGGCTCCCTCGGCTTCAACATCATCGGGGGACAGCCGTATGCGGTGGGTCCCTTCCTTCCTCAGTGGTTTTCCTTCCCCGGGTGGCTGGGAGAGGGATGGGCCTGGGAGGGAGGGCGGAACCTCTAGTGCATCCTTTGCTCACTCCTATAGTTGGAGACTTCGTTATTTATGTCTTTTCCCCGAGCTCGGGGACTCTGTTTGGTTGTCTCCTACGGTGGCATCGTCCTGGTAATATATGGCTTGTTCACACTGCTCAGATTGGGGGTGACGTCTGCGTGTGGGGCAGTCGAGCTGCCCAGGTGGTGGGGTGTGTGCAGGTGGCACTGAACTAGAGTGTGGGCTCCGCTCTGAGTCATCGCCACAAGTCGGGTATGGGCCCTTGTTGTGGGTCTGTGAGCTTCTTTCCTCCCCCCATGGCCTGGTCCACCCCCTTGTCTGGAGAGAAGTGGCCAAGTTCCCTCCATCAGGGTAACTACCAGGGTGTCAGGTACCAGGCTCTGAGGTGTCAGCTCCATGTGGGGTCACCTGAATGGTGTCAAAACTGTGTTGTGCACAGAGGTGCTGTCTCCCAGCTTGGTTGTTGCATTTATAGAGCACAGGTAGCTTTAGCATAATTCTCTCTCTCTCTCTCTCTCTCTCTCTCTCTCTCTCTCTCTCTCTCTCTTTCTCTCCTCCTCTTTCTCCTCCTCCTCCTTTTCCTCCTCCTCTTACTCCTCCTCCTCCTTCTCTTCCTCTTCCTCCTTCTCCTCCTCCTCCTCCTTCTTCTTCCTCTTCCTCTTTAATCCTGACCTGAGGATATTTTTCCCATTGTTTTTCAGAGAGAATGAAGGGAGGGAGGGAGAAGGAGAGAGAGAAACATGGTTCCTAGGACTTTGGATTGAGCATTGGCTTGAACTTGAAGTCACAGCTGCATGAGCCCGTCACAGGAGAGTCGGCCTGTCCTTGGGGCTTTGACACCGGTGCTGATGTCTCCTTTCCGGATGGCGTCTTCTCCCCACTTGGGAATGCATCGTTGGTGGAGCAGTTAGAATACATACAACATTTACCCATTAATTTCACCGTCTCTTATGGGCCTGCCGTGTGGTTCCCAATTACAATAGAAGCATCAGAGATGACTCACCTCAGATCAGGTGACACACGTAACAATAATGAAAATGATTGAAATGCTGAGAGAGTTACCACGTGAGACACAGACACGCAGTGAGCAACCGCTGTTGGGAAAATGGTGTCGACAGAGGAGCTGACACGGGGTCACCACAAGCCTTCAGTTTTTCAGAGACACATTATCTGCGAAGCACAAGGGCACGAGGTTTCCTGGGGTGAGAAGGGAGCCCTGTGCCCGAGAACCGCGTGGCGTGGAGACGCATGCCCTCGACTCCAAGGCTTTGGGGAAACCTTCTCTGAGAAATCAGGTGAGGGGTGGAGTCTGCACCTCTCAGGGGAGAGAGCACACACCTGGCCTCTGGAGTGAGGTTCTTTGGTTTGTTCTTGTGCTTATCAAAGAACATGTTTTAGGTTATTTTCTTTTTCCTTTAAAAAAGTAATTTAAGCCTGGCCAGTATGGCTCAGTAGTTGAGTGTCAGCCTATGAACCAGGAGGTCATGGTTGATTCCTGGTCAGGGCACATGCCCAGGTTGTGGGCTCAATCCCCAGTTGGGGGTGTGCAGGGGCAGCCGAACCATGATTCTCTCTCATCATTGATGTTGCTATCTCCCTCTCTTCCTCTCCCTTCCTCTTTCTCTAAAATCAATTTTTAAAGTGATTTAAGTACCACCCAGACTGGATTTTGTAGTGTCCTGAATGTTCTTGGTCTCTGTGGTCTTTCTGGGATAGCTCCAGGCTGGCCCCCAAGGAAGATTTGAATCCACATGCAGGAGTTGCCGTAGTGCTTTTCAAAACGTGTCCTGACGAGCAGAAATCTCACAACAAGTCCTACATGCATTCTGCACCATTGCCTGGAGACCTGGAAGGTCATTGAGAGCCAGTGGAGAGGTCAGGTGGGCAGCAGTGCTCACACCGGGGCCTGACGTAGGCTGTCCATCACGGGGACCTGACGTAAGCTGTACATCACGGGGACTTGACGTTGGCTGTCCATCATGGGGGCCTGATGTTGGCTGTCCATCAAGGGGGGCTGATGTTGGCTGTCCATCAAGGGGGCCCGATGTTGGCTGTCTATCACAGGGGCCTGATGTAGGCTGTCCATCACGGGGGCCCTGATGTAGGCTGTCCATCTGTCCATCATGGGGCCCTGACATAGGCTATCCATCATGGGGCCTGCTGTAGGCTGCCCATAACGGGGCCCTGACATAGACTGTTCATCACAGGGGCCTGATGCAGGCTGTCCATCACGGGGCCCTGACGTAGGCTGTCCATTACAGGGTCCTGATGCAGGCTGTCTATCATGGGCCCTGACGTAGGCTGTCCATTATGGGGGCCCTGACGTAGGCTGTCCGTCACGGGGCCCTGATGTAGGCTGTCCATCATGGGGTCCTGACGTAGCCTGTCCATCTGTCCATCACGGGGCCCAGATGTAGGCAGTCCATCATGTGGGCCGCGCTCAGCATGCCCCCAGTGTTCTTCATGAGTTCTCATCCTGAGGAAGTGACCGCCGCTCAGAGCATCACCCCTTCTACTTGGAACCACAGGCCACGGCCCGGCCCTCCCAACATTTCACCTCCCAACCAGGTCCCTCCACCTTGCCAACAGCTGACTTTAAGCGCCTTAGGAGAGGAGCCAAACAGGAGATAAGGAGACACTTCTTAAAAGAAAAATGTAGCTATCGGGGGTGGACTTGATGGTTTTCTTTGACTTCTGTTCTCATCCTCAACACGGTCTTTATTTTTTAAATAGATTTTTCTTGATTTCAGAGAGGAAGAGAGAGGGGGAGAGAGAGAGAAACATCCATGATGAGAGAGAATCATTGATTGGCTGCCTCCTGCACATCCCCCACTGGGGATCGAGCCTGTAACCGTACATGTGCCCTTGACCGGGAATTGAACTGTGACCTCCTGGTTCATAGGTTGATGCTCAACCACTGATCATTGGGCCTAGACGGTCTTGCTTTAACCTAAACTGGCGTTTGCTGTTGCCCCTTCTCTTTGGGTTTTGCTGGGACGTTCAGATGCTCCTAGAGAACAGTGACTCGTATTGGCTGTTTTCTGCAAGAGGAACCCAAGCCAAAACCCCATCCCATCTCCCTCTTCCTTCCAGCCAAGAAATGTGCAGCCGTTAGAGCAGAGTGAACACAGATCTCTTTCACTCGCTCTGCTGACATCATCTCCGAGGGAGAGCTCAGGTTTGTCCATAAATCCTTTGTAGTCCACGGAGATGCCCCAGCATCTCTGGTGGAATGTTCCGCCCCCCAGGAATGCTGGTCTTCTGCATCCGTGTGTGTGTTTTAGACGTTTCTCAGTAGGAGACAGTATTGCACTCAGAGTTTGCACTCAAACAGTGGTGCATTCAAACTATCCTGAGTTTGAACCTGACCTATGCTACCTTTTAGATGTGTGACCTTGGGCAAGTTACTTAACCTCTCTGTCCCAGTTTTCCATGTGTGGAATGATTACGAATAGTGCTGCTTGTGGCTGTTGTGTGCATTACATGGTGGGTAGGGGGGTAGGTATTGGGAGAAACACTGACTGCTCTTTTTAAGCTGTGACTTGGGTTTCTGTGAATCACAGTTATAGCTCTGTGTGTCTGTGAACATCATCTGCGTTGCATCATCTGGGGCAGAGGTTGGCAAACTGCGGCTCTTTGGCCCCTTGAGTGTGGCTCTTCCACAAAATACCACATGTGAGCATGCACGTACAGTGTGATTGAAACTCCGTGGCCCATGCGCAGAAGTCGGTATTTTGTGGAAGAGCCACACTCAAGGGGCCTAAGAGCCACATGTGGTTCGCGAGCCGCAGTTTGCCAACCACTGATCTGGGGAGTGTGGGCTCCCCCTTAGTCTCTGCTGTGGCACTTAACAGGTGGATGGAAACACGTCCAGAGTCATCCCTCCCCTGGGGGGACACAGGGGCTTTGTGGATGTTCAAAGAGGAAAATGTGGTTTTTTAATAGTTATTTTTAAATATATATATATATTTTTGTTGACGGGGACTTGGGCTGCACAGTGCTGGTGCTGTGTGTGTGACTTACCGAGGAGCTGATCACGAGTGGCGTGGTCACCACGTGGTCTTTGCTCGCGGCTGTGCGTGGGTTCTGTGCCGCATGGAGCTCTGGGCGGTCCCCAGGGAAGAGCAGTGTCGGCGCTGAGCGGTTCTGCTGTCCCCTGGCTCACAGCTCAGGCGTTTCCGAGTGAGTGTTTTCTTGTTTGTCTTCGCTGCCTATTGCTTGTAGCGGCTGTTTGTCGGGGACGCGCAGGCGGCTGGTGTTGAGGATGTCACGCCGTCCCCACCCAGCTGGCTTCCTGCTTTCCTTGCCGTGGACCAGGCTTGTGCATTTATGCAGCAGGAGCCTTGCCCCACAGCGCGTGGTGTCCCGAGCACCCAGCTGCCTCTGAGGGGCAACCCGCTCGCCCTCCTTGTGCGGGCTCCTGTCGCCACGTTTATACAGAGGAGCATTTTTGCAGGAGCATTTGACATTGGGTGGCCCTTCCGGTGCGCGGACACATGGGCTCCATGCGTGGGCTCTGCTGGCGGACGCGTGGACTGTGGGCCTACGGTGCTGTGCGGGGCCCACGGAAGCTGGTGCGTTAGGGGGACACTGGCAGACAGCACGGCCACCTGGCGCTCGAGTGTCTGCACACAGGCACATGGCCTCGGGGTTTCTGGGTGCTTTCCTGGCCCTTTTCCAATGCGTGGGCCGAGCCGTGAGCCAAGCAGAGCTGGTGGGACACTTGGGGCTGGATGAGCTGCTCTCCTGTCTCCCTCAGGTGCGACCCTGTGCGAGGCCATGGCTTGGGGCTCTCCCTCGGAGAAGGGGGACAGCCATCCCACCATGAGACGGCGGGGGAGGGGCTCACTGGCTGTGAGGAGGAGGCTGGGTTTTGTGTCGAGGACACTGTTAGTATCGCTGCAGCCTGTGACTTTCTGAGGGTTCTTAAACCTGGGCTCCTCGTGCCATGGTTGGGAGGGCACGTGGGCGCGAACTGTCTCGTTCCCAGGAGAGGGGGCGCCTCCAGAGACCACTGTTTGGGAAGATGCGAGTAGCTCCTGTTGCCGAGGGGCCGGGGAGCAGCCCACTCCGTTCAGCGTGGATTCCACCCATGTCTGTGATGGATGAGCCCGCAGCCGGGCGGTGTTTTACAGAACCCTGACCGAGTCCCCTCCTCAAGGGGGCTCTGTTTCTCTGCCATGCTCAACCCCCACCCCGACCATGCCTAATGGTGTGAAGGGCTCCGTGGAATTGTCCATGAGAGAAGTAACACCCGTCCCCAGTGCCCTGACGTCTGACTGTGACATCAGCCACAGGCCCAGCACTCAACCCAGGGTTGGGGGCTGGGGCGGGGCCAGAACCCGTTACTGCCAAGTCCCTCTCTGCCCACGTGGGGGCATGTGTCCCTCCCATGGACTCCCCACTTCCATGGGGTTCTGGCTCCACAGGAGCTTTACATACGTGGCTCCCAGTTACCCCTTTGGAGCAGGCACTTAGCGATGAAGAGTAAATCAGGAGTGGTGGGTGTCCCACTGAGATTTTCAAGTGAAGATTAGGTTAAAAGTGAGATCTTTGGTACTTTTCCGAGGGCAGGACAGAGCATGAAGCCCTGGGGAAGGTACACATCACATGCCACCACCGGCTGCACGTGGCCGCCAGACACTCAGCTGGGAGTTACAGGGTTTGAGGGACAGTCACCATGTCTTTTTTTATTTTCAATTGTAATTTTTACTTTCTGCCTGTTGCTAAGAGTCAGACGGAGCTGGCTGCACATGCATTGCACCTGGAAGGTGTGTGGGATGGTCCGGCGCGCACTGTTAATGTGCTTTCTGGAGAGGCGCGTGGGAACCTTCTGGCAGGTGGATGAGGGTCCGGAAGGGAGAGGGACAGCGGGGCTGTCCACCAGGTGCCGGGCGGTGGGGTCAGAGGCTGGCGCTGGGGGTGGCGAGCAGACACGCTGGCCGACTGGCAGCAGCAAGCCCTGACCTGCAGGGATGTCCGTCCCTGGGACCGACAACAGGGGGCGCCGCAGAGGTCAGGTGCCTCTGTGATGACCGGTGACCCCGGGCCCCGATGCACCGAGTGCCACCCAGTGCTCTCCTGGCTCCCTCAGGGGCCGGGCCACAGAGACCCTGCTGTGGAGGCCGAGCTGTACCTTCTGTGCTGACCCCCCAACATCCTTTCGGACACTTACCCCCTCATCTCACACCTGCCGGGGGCCCATCTGGGTCCTCACCCTCTGGCAGACAGCAGTCAGCTCTGATATTGGAATATAATACGGTCTCTGCTCCCTGCACCCCGGGGCCCAGAGGGCAGGGGTGGCCCTGAGGTTGGCAGGTCGGTGGGGTGGGGTGGGGCCGAGAGGCAGGTGCTGGTCTGGGGACGCTCTGGAGCAGGTCACATGACCAAGCTCTGTGTCTGGGTGTCCCCAGGACCCAGCATCCCGCCTGGTGCAGGGGATTCACCCGGAAACATCTGTCGCCTGACTTGGCCATAGATTTCCAGGTCACACAGCCAACTTCTGAGGGTCCCACTGCAGGAGGTCAGACGTTAGAGCAGGAGGGGCAAGTGACCATGTGTCCCCAGGTCTCGGGACATCGGACCTCTGACAGGGACAGGTGGAATTTGAGAGCTGTCCACACGGGGAATAGCAGCGGCTTTAAAAAGCCTCGTCCCCGGTTCCAGGCAGGGTGGGGGGTGGGGTAGGGGGTTCAGGAGCAGACAGCTGCTTTATTTGGAAGCAAGTGACTATAGCTGCCAAAGAGAGGAGGGTGGAAGCCCTGTTATTGCTTTTTTTAAAACAGTTTTTAAAATTGATTTCAGGGAGGGAAGGGAGAGGGAGAGAGAGAAACCTCAGTGATGAGAGAGAATCGCTGATGGGGTGCCTCCTGCACGCCCCACACTGGGGATCGAGCCTGCAACCCAGGCCTGTGTCCTAGACCCTGACCTCCTGGTTCATAGGTCGATGCTCAACCACTGAGCCATGCTGGCCAGGCTGTGCTTTTTTTTTTTTTTTTTAAGATAAATCTAAAGGTGTGATGCGAAGATGAGGGGATCCATGTTGGAGACGCCACTCTGTATTTTATAAACGATCCGGGACAAGCGGCTGCACTTCTGACGCGCAGGCTTCATGTCTCAGTGAAGACCATGTGTCCTGCACAGCTGCAGGCCCCAGAGCCACGTGCTGTGGGCTCCATGTGCTTCCCCCAGCGAGTCACCCTCGGCAGGTGCGCCTGCTGCTTCCGCAGCCGAGCAGATGTGGGAAATACTTCACGTGGGTCCCCTGTGCTCTGCCGTCTCGGTGGCTTGGGTGAAATCGGTGTAGTTGAGTTCCAGAGGTTCCTTCTCCTGCTTGTGTTTTGAGGGTGCCATTTTCTGCCGTGGGATTTTCACACACACACACACACACACACACACACACACACACACACACCAGGAAACAATGGCTTCATTCAGGGAAGTTATCAGGGAAGCGCTGACCCTGGTGGGACCAGGAGGGCCTCTCTGGAAGGGATGTGACGAGGGTCAAATGGGAGTTCCACTTTTAATTTTTTGAGGAAACACCAGTCTGCATTCCGCCCGCAGTGCACAAGGCTCCCTGTTCTCCACACCCTGATGGCAGCCATTCTGACAGGGGTGAGGGAATAGCTTGCTGTGGTTTTAATTTAATGCATCTCTGACCATGAGTGACATTGGGCATCTTTTCTTATGTCTCTGGGCCACCTGCATGTCACCTTTAGAGCCGTGTCTATTCAGGCCCTTGCCTACTTTTTATTGGATTGTTTGTTTGTTTGGTGTTGATTGTTTGTTTGGTTGTATGAGTTCTCTATACGTTTTGGATATTCTCCCTGTATCCGTTGTATCATTGGTGAACCTCTTCTCCCATTCCGTGGGTCGTCTTTTCATTTGTGGATGGTTTCCTCTGCTGAGCAGAATCATCAAAGTCGGATATAGCCCCGTTCGTTGATTCCGAAACCACAGAAGAAATCACAGGCAGTGACGTCGCCGGAAGTTCTCTCGCAAATTTTTTTGGTACTCTATCTCCTCTTGTACAGGAAAGGAACTAGAAATGATCCGATGTGTTCACAGTCTTTACAGCCATCCTATCGAGTTACATAAGTCTGAGTGTTTGCCACAGGGATGGAGCCTGCCCAGCTTGGAGCTAACGTTTCCAGTACCACACTTCGGAGCAGCAACGTCTCCTCGTCTCCTCTCCTCGCAGCCTCGGGAGAGCTGGGCGGGGGGGGGGGGGGGGGTGGACCGGTCGCACTTGACCTCACACCGCAGTTGGGATTGTTTAGCACCAGTCTAGACAGAAATGGGCGTGACAAGGGGGAAATGTGGATTCGGTTGAAAAATGACCTTCATGTCTTCTGGGTTGAGTCAGTATTGGCCACGGCCTTTGGCTGTTTTGTGGGAATAAATGTGCTTGTTGGACTGAACTGGTGACTTCATCTGTTTTCTCAGACGTGTTGGGGAGGCCGAGCAGGGCCCCCCTACCCCCACCCATCAGTCCGGTCAAGCGCTCGGCTTGGCAGTGGAAGCTCCCACCGTCTCAGCCAAGAAGACAGGTCTGTCCGAGGCGTCATCTCGGTACTGAGGGATTAGCGGTCGAGAGGCTCCAAGAGAGGGGTTAGTGTGGGCTTCGGCCCTGGGAGGTACTTAATGTTGGACATTCTTTCCTTTTGAGGCGGGTGTCAAATATCTGAGGGCCCAACCGGCTCGTTAATCCTGACAACTGTCCCTGCTCTGTGATGTTGGAATAAAGGGTGTCTGCCCCGTTAATGGCAGCCTCCCAGCCTCACACACCCCTCGTGTCCGAGACGTGTTGATGGCCTTCCCGGTGCCAGGAGCCAGGACCAGGCAACCTGCGCTGTGGCTGAGACGGGACAGTCTGTCCTTGGGGCAGGAACACCATCAGGATCTGCTGAGATTGGTTTATTTATTTTTAAGATATTTTTATTGATTCCAGAGAGGAACGGAGAGAGAGAGAGAGAGAGAGAAACATCACTGATGCGAGAGAATCATGGATCGGCTGCCTCCTGCACACCCCCTACTGAGGGTCGAGCCTGCAACCCAGGCATGTGCCCTGACTGGGAACTGAACTGTGATCTCCTGGTTCATAGGTCGACAGTCAACCACTGAGCCATGCTGGCTGGGCTTGAATTTTTTTTTAATTATTATTATTGGCTTTGAAAGGCTTTAGAGACCCGAATGCTAGCTGTTCACTCCAGCTTGGGTATCTGCAGAAGGAAGGTGCTATGTAAGTGATTTTTAACCTTGTTTTCTGTGTGAGTTGAATTCCATGGACACAACGTAAGTGATTTCTGGAAAGCTATCCTGTTGTCCTCACTCAAGTAAAGTCCAAAATTTCCTGAGATGTTCGTGCCCAAACCTAAGCCTGTCTCCAGCGTCTGTCCTGCCTTGTCCCAGCCTGAGGACCCCGGCCAGAGGATGCATTCAGACACCAGCTCTCGGCTCTGCTCTCTGGGTCTGAGCGGGCCCTGGGGACAGAGCTCAGGGGCCCACCTGCTCCAAGGCTGGACCAGGTGACCTTCGGGCTGCCCCTCAGGCAGTTGTGGCTTTGATTTGATTGAAAGGTATGTGGCCTGGAGACGATTTCAACCCTGTGCCATGGTCTTTGAAAAGTGTCCCTGGGCCAGACCTGTTTACCCAGGAATTCCACTCTCCAGGGAGCGTGGCTTCAAATATGCAAGGATTTATGACCAAATGGAGTCCTTCTGACACAGGCGGTGATGTCAGAGCAGTGGTGGCCGATGCTATCTGTTTTCTCAGATCCAGGTTTTGCCACGAAGGCAGGGTTTATGGTGGAACAGCTGTGGGCAGGGGGTAGAGCTGCCCACCCCTGCGTGTGGAGAAGAAAGGGATAGAGACCCTTTAAAGGGAGAAGCACAGGCACCTGGAGCCTCTCCCTTGGGAACCGACTGCGTCAGGGGTTCATGTGGAGGGGGAGCTCATCTGCCTGTTGTTGAAGAGATATTTTCATTTCTTCATGAGGAAAGTCATGGGTAAAATGGACACTTATGCAAGGGAATCAACCCTAAGGGCTCAGTCCACACGCGGGATGGAATGAAACGAGACTTTTTTCTTGAGGGTTTGCATGCTCATCGAAGTAGGTGACTATGATGACGAAGACCTGGGCCTTTGTAGGGCTGCCACACAGGTGTTCGCGCCCACAGGCAGGTGACCAGGAAGAAGCACGGGCAAGTTCAAGGACTGGACACTCAGGGTGACCACCCGATGGAGCTCGGGGTCCTCTATCCTGGGCACCCCCCACTGTGCCCTGGGGACTGGAGGCGTCACATGTGACAGCTGGAGATGCCTCTGGCCTCTGGGACTAGCGTGATGCTCAGCAGCCTTCTCTGTGCAGGTGGGGTGGCGATAGCACTCAGGAAGTTGTCACAGTTCAGCAGGCACTGAGAGAGCAGGCTGCTCACCTCTGCTTTAACAGGCCAGGTGGCAGTGTTGTTGGCATTTGGGGCCATGTGGTCTTTGTTCTGGCTGTTTCACTCGGCTGCAACGTGGGGGCAAATCTGGGCATTTGAGAATTATTGTTTGTCGTAGAGAATTTGCAGACAAGCCCACATAGGTGAGTGGCCCCTGGTTTTCAAATGAAAGATAGGTGTTAGACTTGGGCCGCCAAATTGAGAACGCGGCCAAATGCAAAGAATAGGGAACTTTTTTTTAAAGATGGGGTTTTAGTCTGTGTAAGTGTGATTGTAAGAGGCATGTTCTTTCTCCCAAACACTGCTTTTTTATATCTTTTTTGTTGAATCCTCACCTGAGGCTATTTTTTTCCATTGATTTCTAAAGAGTGTGGAAGGGAAGGAGGGAGGTGAGAGAGATCAATGTGAGACACATCAATGGGTTGCCTCCTGCACACCCCGGACGGGCTAGTGATCGAACCTGCAACTGAAGTTCATGCCCTTGACTGGGAATGGAACCCCGGAACCTTCGATGTGTGGGCCGGCACTCTAACCACTGAGCACACTGGCCAGGGCCCAAATTATGTTTTGATTAAGCCAGCTCCTCTACCTTTTGTTGTTATAATGAACATTTTGTACTTTTTAAAAAATTGTCTGCCCACTAGCTTCCCGATGAGCCCCTGGGACACCCCACCCCGAAGCAGCTTCCCCCCAGCACAGAGTGAACCTGGGATTCGGTTTCATTTTATAAAAAGCACTGGTTCCACTGCAGAGGCCTAATTTTGGAAACAGTTTTATATTTCTTTCTTTTTTTTTTCACATTTCAGAAAAACCCACACACGAAAGACAGTTTTTTTCAGACTTAAAGTAATACGTTTTTGGTTTTTATAGAAAAACATACAGAAAAGCCTGGGATAGTGAAATCCCACCAATGAGAGGAAACCACTGAACACTTTGGTGTTTTTCCTATTTTTCATTTTCGTACACAGAAAAATATACTGAGAGTCAGCCATTCAACTTACTCTGTGACTTTTCTTATTTCTGCTTTTCTCTCCTTGCCTGTAAGACACAAATGGAACTAAAGGCTGTCCACTGCTCTACAGTTCACTGATTAGAGTCAGTTTGGACTGACTCTAGAGTCAGTTTGGACTGTCCACTGTTCTACAGCTCACTGATTAGAGTCAGTCCAACTTAGGTTTGGAACAATGTTTTAAAACCTTACTGAATCGCCTGCCTTTTTGAGACACGATGACAGCATCGTCTCCCCTGTCTTTCCATATTCCTCCCAATACACTGTTCATCCTCAGACATGAGACATTGACATATTAAATGGAAGGTAATGAGGTTACCGTATTTGCCGGCATATAAGATGATTTTTTGGCCCTGAAAAATATGCCTCCAAGTGGGGGGTCGTCTTATACGCCAGATACACTTCAGATAGACTGCCCATAGTGCTTGCCCCGTGCCATAGTGGCCTCCCGATGCCCGCCCACTTCATTCCACATACCGTTCAGGCATCAACAGCGCTGCTGGGTGTATGCTCGGCTGTTATGCGATTTTGCTGTTATGCGATTTTACCACACTCGCAAAATCGCACACAGCCGACCATACACCCAGTATGATAGCGCAAAATCGCGAATCGCGATACCATACTGGGTGTATGGTTGGCTGTGTGCGATTTTGCGAGTGTGGTAAATTCGGGTTACCGTATATTTCTTTACATATGCATTGAAGATTCGCGATTTTGCGCTATCATGGTGCCTGTTAGAATGTTGAAGAGCTTGCACTTGCGCACTAGTGAGGTCCCAGGGAGATGCTGATGCAAGGGTGGACCAGACTGCTATAGTGACAGGGCGGACAAACAGGGAGCAGGGACCAATCAAATCAGGCTTTGTATATAACCAACAGCCAACCACAATACTACCCCATTGTACAGTACAGCATAGAAAATGTCAACCAGTCAAACCCCTATCATCCCTATCATGGCACCAAGATGTCGTTGATGAACTTTTAATATCAGATGATGAAGAGGAGTTTGAAGGCTTTTAAGGTGAAACTGTCACGCCAACAAACTTGCTAGGGACTTGCCCGGCACTTGCTCTCTCCCTCTATTTGTTATCTTACTTCTATCATTGACAGTCCCTCTAGGTTGTGGGCTGCTTGCCTGTGTTCCTGAGAAGCATCTACGGTACCAGTCTATAGAGTGTGTTTTCTTTAGTGAATTACCGGTATGTTTACCGGTAATAAACTTGCACTGTTTTATGTATATGTTTGATTACATACAGCCTTGTGACAGTTTTCCTGCATGTCATAAGCATTTGAATATAAATTAAAATGTTAAAATCAAATCTGATATTGTTTTACCTTTTATTTGGTGTGTGGAAGGTGTGCGGAAGAGTGGGTAGTCTTATACGGTGAGTATATAACAAACTCTGTATTTTGAGTGGAAATGTTAGGGGGTCGTCTTATACGCCCAGTCGTCTTATACGCCGGCAAATACGGTAGTTGTTTAAAAGGGGGGAGAGACATTCTAGACTTGTGATGACTTCTCTTTGCAGCCCCTAGTTTGATTACATAGCTTCTAATTGGAGGCCTTGGATTTAAGATGCATCATTATTAACCTAAAGTAGGAATAAAGAGCAACACACTCTTTTTCTTTCTTTTTCTTTTTTTATCACCACAAACATGAAGGATTCCGATCATCAGATGAGACACAGTCCCGGGAACCCAGCTTCCCCACTGAAGACTGGTGACCAGTGTCCAAGCACAGATAACTCATTCTGTGTGGCTGGAGCAGCTGTTGCCTTGAATGCGGCCCCTTTTCCCTGGAAATGGAAAAGGTCTCATGAAGAATGCCTGTGTTGTTTCTTTTTGAAAGCAGCTGGCTTTGCATCCTTGAGCTGGGATTTTTTTTTTTTCCCCAAAACAGGGTCTGGAGGTTTTCCCTGTGCAGGGGCCAGAGGGGGAAGGAGAGGCAGCCCTGGCCCGTCCTGTGAAGGACCAGCCTAGCGTGGGGGTGCGGGGGCCAGGATAGAGAACCCCAACACCAGCCCGGCTGTGTCGCCATCACAGCCAGGCCCTGTGGAGCCGCCTGGGAGGCAGAGGCTGGGGCAGCAGAGGGCAGGGACGGTGGGATCCACAGGGCCACTTGGGTCCCTGCCCAGCCATCTCTGTGATGGGGAGTCCCTGGGGCCAGAAGGCACCCAGGTCCTGGGCTGTTTCTGTAGATTTCCCGTGAGACCCGGATCCTCAGGGCCCCTCAGGTGGCTTTTCTGAGGGTTCCCTCAGGTTCCCGGGGCGGAGCTGTGCCCATTGGGGCATCTTCTCTCCTGGGCTGGAGTCCTGTCCGTAGGTCATGTGATTGATGAATGTCTGTGCCTCCCTGTCTGTCCCTGGCACCAGGCACCTGCCTACCTCCCCACAGGAAGCCCCAGGAGACCGTCCCCCACCACTGTCAGGCTTCATCTCTTGGCTTTGTTTAGGGGCCCAGCATCTCCTGGTGAAAACATTAACATCATTCGCCAAAAGGAAAAAGTTACAGTGGTGGTATTCTTCATGATGCCTATTTACGATGCTTTTATATTATTAAAATACTAGAGGCCCAGTGCACAAAATTCATGCAAGGGGCTCGGCCCTCACAGCCCTGGCTTTGTCCAGAAGGTCGTCCAGAAGGTCGTTTGGCTGTCCAGTCTAACTAGCATATTACGCTTTTATTGTTATACATGTTATTTTATGTCCATTTTTGTAGCATTAATGTCTGAGCCCATTATTGTTGGCAAAGTCTTTACTTTTTGCTCAGATTGTTTTCTTAAGTGAAAACATTCATCGCTTCTGAATGATGATTGCTTATCTTTGCGATCTCCTTGGTGTTTCAGCCACTCACCAAATTTCAGAGATGAGAGAGCGAGTGTGTAACGGGTGCTCGTGTCACAGGGAGGACCTGGACGTGGAGAGGATCCCTCAGCCCGGGGCGGGGGGTGGGGGCATTGTCAGGAGGTTTTACCTCCCGGTCCCTGGGTGTGTTGGTACCAACACGCCCTTTCTGAATCCCCTGCCGCCTTCCAGAGGAGCTGAGCACACACCCTGTGGGTATCACATGCCATCCTGTGGCTGCGTTTACATGAGCACTTAGCTATGCGGGAGGACGTGGAAGGAGGAGGTGCCTCCAGCTGTCAGCAGTCCCTGGTTACGCCTGGTCTTTTCATTTTCATACGTTTTAAGCAATAGTTGCCTGACATTCAGAAAGAGAACCCAGGTTCCCCTCAGCCGCCCAGGCCCCTCTCCAACTCCTGGGCGCTGTTTTCTCCAAGGTTCCCTCCTTCTGCCGGGAGCCGTCAGGGCTTTGCGGAGTTCAGGGCTTTGAGACGCACCCTGACCCAGGTCGCGTGCCGGGAGCTGGAGGCTCAGCTGCAGCCAGTCCAAAGCCGCCCTGGCTTTAAGGACAGGCGCCCATCCCAAGATGGCAATCCTCAGTGACAGACTTCTTCCTAAACGTCCTTAGCTGTGGGTGTCTGCAGGGCTGGTCCTCAAGGGGGCAGGGGTGTACCTGGCTGTTTGGTCTGGGTGCCCCCCCTCCCCCGAGAGCAGAGACGAGCCTTCCCCTGCCCCTAGGGCCACTCAGGCCCACAGTCCACTCTCTTCCTGCCCCTATGAGTTGTGAGGGCCCCTTCCAGGGGACGAGTGGTGGCTCCAGATGTTCCTGAAGGATGTCTTCCTGGGCGAGAAACTGCACTCCGCTGTGACCCTAATTGCTCTGAAATGCAGAAACCGGCATGTTTCATTCTCCTCACCCAGCACCGTATTGGCTTCGCCTGGTGGTTAAAGCAGGCACAGCCAGGCAGGCATGTGCTGGGAGCTGGTCTCCCTAGCAACCAGGGATGTTGTGAGGCTTCGATGTGTCCCAGGCACCAGACAGGGCCGTGTCACAGGGAGTGCGGTGTGTTGGGGCCCATTTCTCAGAGGCTTTTCCCGTTGGGGACGGGCTGGCATTCTGTGAGACCGCGTGTCTCTGGCTGCGTTCAGGATGTTTCTGAGTTGTCATTGTTACAAACCCTTCTGCGTGGACGGTGATGCCACTGCTGACGGTGTCGCAGACACAGAGCACATACCGTGTGCCTGGTGGTGTTCTTACCACTGCCATATGTGTGCATGTGAGAGAGAGAGAGAGAGAGAGAGAGAGAGAGAGAGAGAGAGAGAGAGAGAGAGAATCCTCACAGCGGTCCGGTGAGACACTATTCTGGTTTTTGTCTCCGTTTCATATTTGAATAGAGGGAGGGCCACAGAAGTGCTGTAACTTGATGAAGGTGACAGAGCCCATCAGTGTCACAGCTGGGACTTGAGTGCAGAGAGAACCTGTGGGTCTACATACACCTGCCACCACACACGCTCCTCTTCCCGCTCCATCTGGGGCCCTCGTGGAGGCCGCATCTCGGGCTTGGGCCTTGCACCCCCCAGCTAGTGCCCTGTGTGGGGGGAAGGGGGACCCCAAGCTCCAGGCTCTGCCAGCGAGACAGCTGCCAGGGGTGTCGGCTTCTTGCTCCCCAACCCTGTTCTTTCCCACCCGTGTTTCCCTTCCGCCCCGTGGCCCCGTCAGGATGCCTTGTGTGTGCCACGTGTGTTTCAGCCTCGGTGCCCACCCATCCAGGTCCTTCTCCGTAGTCATGTGCTGTTGCTCCTCTGCCCGGCCCTGGGCCCTCGCCTCCCGCCCAGAGGCAGCTGCTGGTGGGACAGCCTCAGGACTCGAGGCGCGGACTGAGCGGGAGAGTCAAGACTGCGTGCGTGACTCAGCTTGGCCGACCTTTGCACCCTCGCCTGTCAAATGGTGTCAGTCTTACTCAGAGGGCCGGGAAGGAAAATGAGCAGAGCATGTAAAGAAGGTCAGGTATCTTTTACTCTGATTCACAGTCCCAAATGTCATCCGATTGTTCTGTTTTACGCGATAACGTTGCCTCTTTAATTTGTTGTGGCAGGAGCGTCAGAGACGAAGCACAGGGGTGTGCGCACAGTCTGTGTGTGTCCGGGATGTGCTGCCCAGAGCGTGGGCATCGGCTGCAGGACTGGGCTCTGTGTATCCCCAAACAGAAACATTTACCTCAATTCCAGACACCAAGTCGGAGTATCTTCCCATTCCAACCTATTACACTTCTCCATGTGATGGCACCTCCTGGTAATGGGTTCCACACAGCAGGCGACCCGGGCAGCACATGGGATCATCTCAGGCGTTCCTCATGGCCCTGTACATTGGGGAAAATGTGAATTGCAAAGCGCATACATATGTGTCTCTGTGTGCGTGTATGCACATATGTACCAGTATGTATATCTCCATATATGTATGTTCATATGCATGTGTGTGTTTTTGTGCATGCATGTGTGTCTCAGCCATGTCCTCGCACCCGCCACCCCTGGTCCCTCCTGACGTGCAGGTAAGCTGAACTTGGACAAGTAGCTGCCCTCGCCCGACTCTGGGCTTTGGGGTTGGTCTTTGAACCCGAGCGACTCAGCCTTCCTGCTGTGTGACATCTCTCAGGGGACATCCCCCGTGCTGGGACCGAGAAGAAAGGAGCCCATTCTGTCTGTAGACAGACCCTCAGTTAATAGCAGATGAAGATGGGCCTCAGTTAATAGCAGATGAAGATGGGCGTCATGCATTCACCATTGTCCTCCGCAGCCCCGAGTCCCGCACACAGCGCCCCTTCTGCGGCAAAATGGGAACAATGGCACCCTTCAGCGTGGGATGGAGCTATCCAGGGCAGCCTCTGCAATCCGGCAAACGGGACGCACTTGTGCCAAGGCCCTGCCAGCAGGAGCCGGGCTCTGTGGGGGGTGGGGATCCTCTACAGCGGCTTGTGGGAAGGGGCAGGGGAGGGGGGCAGGTGCATATGAGGCTGCTCCCTTCCCCACTGGTTCAAGCATTTCCCTGTGGCCACAGCTACTGGGTTTTCCTTCACCAGCATTCGCTTCCCTGGTTTAGGTTTTGTTTTCTTCTTCTTTGGTGAGCATTGCTTCTCTGGGCTCAGACACACTGGCTTCCCCGCAAGTGAAATTAAAAGGCTGTTTAATTTTTAGCCACAACAGGCGTTGTGTGAGCGACCCTGTCACATCCTCATCAACTCCGCTGTTTATGACCCTCATCACCCTCTTAATGAGAGCACGTACCAGAGGCTCTGTGGGGAGGGCTCCACCCTCCTGGCCCCCAGGGCCGGGGGCGTCCAGCTCCCGATGACACTGCAAGTTGGGATCGCTGCCGAGTGAACCCCTTGTGCTACGGCCCGTTGGGGACCCACCTCTAACAGAGCCACAAGGGTGGGGTCCTAGGGATGTACAAGTTTTGTATATTATGTTTCATGACTCCCAGCAGCTCCAAAATGTCCATTTTATTTTATTTATTTACTTTTTTTTTTTTGGCTCAAGTCCCCAGTCTCAGAGAAAGCCCATGCCCGCAGTTGTCAGTGTGGGGTAAAATTCTCTCGTTACCATTTAAGGTGCAGGTGGATGCGGGAGACCCGCGGGGCAGGGGGGTGCGTGCCAGCCTGCGTTCCGGTGGAAACACATCCGAGGCCCGCAGCGTTCTCCCCAGCCCAGCTGTCCAGGACGGTGACCGCCTCTGCCTTCCCAGCCCCCGTGGATCACAAAGGAAGCGAGGGCCATGTGTTTCTAATTCATTTGCATGTAGCTCATCAAAATGCAGTTTAATGAGAGCGCTTTGGTGTCCAAGCAGCAGTTGGAGCCTTTTTATGAGACTTTTAACCACCACCCACCACCACCAACCAGGAAGCTGGGACTTGCCAAGAGAAAATGAAATCAAGGTTGGGGCCATGCTGTGTGCTCCCACCCGCTGTGGCTCCATGGGCGGGATGCTGATGCCCTTCACCAGTGCACAGCTGCTGCTCCACGCACTGCTCCCTCCATCCCAAGGTGTTCCCCCCTCTGTCCCCCCCCATCACTGGTTAACTCTCTGAGACCTCCCTGACCCCACCAGGGACCTTACTTTGCCCAGTGACGACTGCCTGTCTGCTGGGACAGTGCCAGGGGTGCCCAGGGCTCTGGGCCAGGCTGGGCCGTCAGTTCGTGACCTTCGGGCAATTATTCTTCCTTCATCAGAAAGGCTGGTGAGCTCCAAGGAAAAGTAGCGACTGCCCTTAGGGCTGCACAGCTTTTACCTCTGAGACCACAGACACCAGACAAGGCGGGCGAGCACAGTGAGCACTGGCTCGGGCCTCGGTTTTCTGTTGAGGGACGGGCAGGTGACACACCTGGGTTCCTACATCCCAGCCGACTCGACACCGACTTAGTGATGTGGCATCTCCAGTCCCCGGGGGGGCGGGGACGGGGGAGATGGCGGTCATAGTGAGTCCTGGGCTGCAGGACAGGTTCTCCCGGAGCCTGAGGCACCTCCTGGGCCGCCTGGACCCAGCCCCAGTCTTTTGGGTCCCTTTTCCCTCTCCTCTTGAAGTGGTGAGCGTGGGAGAGGCGGTGAGCGTGGGAGGGATGGTGAGTGTGGGAGGGACGGTGAGCATGGGAGAGGCGTCCCGGGTAGAACCTGCGCGGGGAGCTAAGGGTGGCGGCCACTGAAGCGCACATGTGGCGTTCACGAGGGGACCCCTCCGCCCCTGAGTTATGGGTGTTGGTTTGAAGAAACCTTTGTCTTAAAATAAGTTCTCGATCCTCAGGATTGGAAGCAGCTGGGCGTCTGGGGACAGGCAGAGGTTTCAGATCTGCATCTGGGTCTGCGTCTGCGTGTGTCTCCGGCGGCCGTGGCAGATGCTCCCGAATGACACACATACCTGGTGTGCTGGCCGAGCCACAGCATCCGTGTCTGCTGGCGGTTTGGGTGGCCCAACCCCCTCCCCTCCGTCTCCTGCCTGGGATCCAGCTGTGGGAACCCTTCCTCCGTTCCCATCTGGCTGGAGCCCTCAAGTCGAGAGGATGTGGAAGACGTGACATGGAGCAGGAACCCAGGGCCTGGTCAGCGGGTTCGAGGCGATGCACTGAGTCTCGGGTGTGTGCTCCCACCTGTGAGTCTTGGGCGCAGGGGCCACGTCTGTCAGGAATGGGGCTGTGGCGGGTGGCCGCCTCGGTGCAGCGTTCAGGCCGGAGAAGGAAATTACAGGAACATGTGTGGGGTTGTTCATCAAACAGCTTGTGGCTTCCCTATCTCAGTCCCTTTATGAAATGTGTGTTTAAGGTGCCTGTCCAGATGGTATGGCACTGTTTACCTTGATGTCCCACAGCCTGTAATTACCCACAAGCCGGAGGCCTCAGCCTGTGCCTCGCCCTCCCCTGCAGGGAGCCCTCAGCTGGTTGCAGGGGGCATGGCTGGCATCTGCAACTGGTGGGCGTGTGTCCCGTGTGAATGCATGTCCCATGTGGGTGCATGTCCCACGTGGGGTGCATGTGGTTACGTGTCCTGTGTGGTTGTATGTCACATGTGGTTATATGTATCGTGGTTGTGTGTACCATGTGGGTGCATGTCCCCTGTGGGTGTGTGTCCTGTGTGGGTGTGTGTCCCGCATGGCTGCGTGTCCCACAGGGGTGCATGTCCTGTGTGGGTGCTGGGTACACGTTGCCCCCCCCCCCCAGAGTGCACGTTCCTTACAGGGCCTCTCTCCAAGTCACCGCAGATGGTGAGAATGGCCGAAAAGGGAACACAGGTGTGAGGCGCAACTGCTCCAATTGTGGGTGGGCCCACAGGAACGAGATTAGGCCCATGCTGCCATCTGCCATGTGACTTGTCAGGTTCAACTTTCCCATGACCCCTTGTGCTCTCTGAGTCTCCTCCTGTTGCTGTGGGAGCACCTCTTGTAGACACTGCAGCCGCCCAACCTGTCAGAGCCCCTGAGCGTCCTTTGGGGCCTGAACTAGCAGTGATGTTATGTGTGGGGACTGGGGTGTTTATCTAATGACTTGGTGATGTTACATGTGGGGGCTTGAGAGTTTAATGCCTTGGTAATGTTACGTGTGGGGGCTTGGGAGTTTAATGACTTAGTGATGTTACATGTGGAGGGTTGGGTGTTTAGTGACTTAGTGATGTTAGTGTGGGGGCTGGGGTGTTTATCTAATGACTTACCTTCTCCTGTGACTAGATCCTAGGCCCCTAAAGCAACAACAGGTTATACTCCAGTCACATTTTCATGTTGGAAGGAGACTGTTTGGAAAACCCAGGATTATAAATTTAAAAGAAACTGTCATTGGTTTAGCGTTGTCTTAGAACTTTCCCAACAGTGAGTCATCTGTGAATCATCTACACTAATAAAAGAGAAAAATGGTAATTGGCGTATGACGCTACCCTTTTCATTGGCTAATCAGGGCTATATGCAAATTAACTGCCAACTAAGATTGGCAGTTAACTGCCAACAAGATGGCGGTTAATTTGCATATGTAGGCACAATGCAGGGAGGTGAAAGGGAAAGCAGGAAGAAGCCCCCTGCCACTGACAGTGATCAGAAACCCAGGTGGGACCTATTCATAGGTCTGACTATCTGTGTTTTCACTCAATCTACCCAGAAGCCATAACAAAAAGGATTGATAGTCGGCCTACATATGTAAAGCTTAGGACTGAATGTGGCGGCACAGATGCAGTAAAATAAGAAGTAAGCTGGCAAGAGCAGACAGGGGGTGGATTCCCTGCTTTCCGAATGTGCTCCCACACGTCAGGGGAAAAGACAAGCTACCCAGGAGAAATCGAGCCAAGAATGCCACCCGCAGATGTATAAAACGTACTTGGCCTCAGCCATAATTAAGGACACACAGAACGAGCCGGTATTGGCAATGGTGCGCCTGCCTGATAACATGCAGCATTGATGAGCCTGTTGACATAAGCACCCCCGTAAATGGTTGGTGGGCGTGTAAATTGGCGCGGCTGTTGGCGATATCTGTGAAGACGAGAGTTCCGCCTGGCTCGTGCATTCCACCGTTAGGCCTCTGCACGTGGCTGCCAGGGAATGCATGTGCCCAAGAGGCAGAGGCTGCTCTGCCGGGTGCAGTGGGAGCCCAGCCACAGGCCGCCCTCCCCCCAAGTCAGATGCAAGCCCGGTGCCACCAGAATGGGGGGCATGAAGCCGGGCTGCAGGCCTCAGGGGTCAGAGCTCAGGCCTCCTTGTGGGAACAACAACTGGGTTCCCTATAGGTTGTGAGCAGGGTTAAAATTTGGGGACTGACAAAGAAGATGGCTGCGATATAGGCAGACACGTCCCAGGTCGTGTCCCGGAGCAAATGGAGTGAGCAGCTGAAACTAATAACACCCACCCCGAATTGGCGAAATTGCTCAACTGGTGAGATGGTTTGTAGCCGGGAAGGGCAGAACTCCCCTGGAAAGGTAAAAAAAAAAAACAGGGATTTGGGCAGGAAAGTTTGCCAGACCTCTGAGCCCAGAGGGTGGGAGGGAGACCGAGTGGCAGACAGCCGCATCCCTTGGGACAGGCACAGCCCCTGACTGGGGAAAGGAGATCCGCGGGATTCCTGGCGCCGGGGGGATTTGAGAGCTGGGTTCTGTGATCACGGAGGACTGAGCCTAAAGGGGGCAGCCTGAAGAGCTGACCTGACCATGCAGTGCCCGTAAAAGAAGAGTTTACAGAAACCAAGCCTTCACCGTTTCCGTGGCCAACGTCTGTTTGTTTGTTTGTTCTCACCGAATCCTGTTCATGGGACATTTCGGATACAGACACTCACCTGTGCTGAAGAGAGGGAGAGGGTGCGGAGGAGTGGAATCCGGGGAGAGACTGAGGAGAGAGGGGGGACCAGGAGAGGTGGCAGCGAATTCAGTGCTGAGATGCCCCTCACCCCAGGACTGGGGCAGCCATTCTCTCTGGAGAGTGAGACTCCTCCCCCCCGCCCCCAGGCAAGGAGCACAGCCACACCCAGATTCCACCCTGAATGAGATCAAGGATTAAAATAATCTGATCAGCCCCTGGGAGTTAACAGGTTCTGGCCTATAGAGGGATTTTCAATGCCATATAGCCTCAGAGGCCAAGCCCAGAACACTGCCACCCAGAGGCTGAGCCACAAACTGACTCTTTGCTAAACACAAAATAAGGCAGGCTAGGAAAAAAATCCGGCCTGCTTTAAAATAAGGACTGTGGTTTACAACACAGAGGAACAGTGTATCACAGGGAAACTCAACACTCTCCTGAATACCTGGCAGGACTAAAGGCGAGCCAGACTGAAGAATAGAAGAACCGAAGGACCTTCACTACGGCAATTTTTTTTTCTTTTTTCACCTTTTAACTAAGAAACCATTTTTTTCCTTTTTTTTCTTCTTTTTTTCTTCCTCTTTTTCCATCACCTGGTTTTACCCTTTTAATTACTAACTTCTTATTTTTAACCAGTATTATTACTGCTACCATTTTAGCATCTTATAGTGCCATTTTATTTTCTCTTTATTTTATTTTGGGATTAGTGTTCTCCATTCTATTTTCATTGTTATATTATTGGCTGTTTCTCATTTGGATACATCTACAGGGAGCTGTTGCTGGAATTTGCTGGGATTAGTGGCGGTTCTATAGGAGTATTCTCCTCATATAAAAAGTCTCTTCCCCTCTTCCACTTCATTCTCTCTTTTCGCTCTTTTCTTTTCTTTTCTTTTCTTTTCTTTTCTTTTCTTTCCTTGCTTTTATTTTCCCCCTTCTTTTTCCCAATTTCATTTTTGCACTCCTTTTTTGGTCCCTACTTTTCTTTTTTCTCTTTTTCTCTTCCTTCTGCCTTATCCCCTAATTCTCTTAATTCGGGTGGTCGCCTTTATTTGGGGTTATTAATATCATGAATATATTTGTGTTTAGTGCCTGGTACGTGGTGCCTTGTTGTGTTGTATTTTGTGCCCTTAAATCAACGCAGCAGATCCAAGCAACAGCAACCTCCTGAGCACCATACCCTCTGCTAAGGAATAGCAGCTGTACGTGAAACTGCCCCTCACCAGCCAGAAGAGCCAACACAGCTGTGAACAGCACCCACCAGAGGAGCTGCCGCCAACTGAAGAGCAGCTGCTACCGCAACCGCCCGAAGAGCAACCACGGACCAAGGACTCACTGCCACCCAGGGAGCAGCCACTGAACGTCTCAACGTCTAGATATGTCAGTGAGATCAAACATGGGTAGACAAAGAAACCCCCAAAAGGAAAGAGAAGGAGGACTCTCCAGAAAAGCAGCTAAGTAATACAGAGGCATGCAACATGACAGAAAAAGAATTCAGAATAAGGGTCCTAGAGTGCATAAACCGGATGGAGGAAAAAATCGACAACCTCTGCAAGAAGCAAGAAGAAACAGATGAAATAATAACATATGGAAGAAGCTAGAAGAAACAGATGAAAAAATGAACAACTTAAGTAAGACCCAAGAAGAAATGAAGAGTGATATAGCTGCAATAAAAAACACCATTGAAAGTATCAACAGTAGACTAGGAGAAGCGGAGGACCGAATTAGTGAATTAGAAGACAAGGAAGCAAAACACACCCAAAATGTACTGCAATGGGAGAAAAAAATTAAAAGACAGGAGGAGAGCCTAAGGGAGCTTTGGGACAACACGAAACAAAACAACATACGAATAATAGGGGTACCAGAACAACAGAAAGATGAACAAGGATTAGAAAACCTATTTGAAGAAATAATATCAGAAAACTTCCCTGAGGTGGGGAAGAAAAAAGTCACACAAGCACAGAGAGTCCCAAACAAGGTGAACCCGAAAAGACCCACACCAAGACACATCATAATTACCATGGCAAATGTTCAGGACAAAGAGAAAATCTTACAGGCCGCAAGAGAGAGATGGAAAGTCACATACAAGGGATCCCCCATTAGATTATCAAATGATTTCTCAACAGAAACACACCAGGCCAGAAAAGAATGGACAGAAATTTACAAAGTGATGCAAAGCAAAGGACTGAATCCAAGAATACTCTATCCAGCAAGGCTATCATTCAAACTTGAAGGGGAAATAAGAAGCTTCACAGACAAAAGAAGGCTAAGGGAGTTTATCACCACCAAGCCAGCAATGCAAGGAATGCTAAAGGGTCTGGTATAAAAAGAAGAAATAAAAAGCTCAGAAAGAAAACAGCCACACAAAAAAAGAAATGGCTACAAACAAGTACCTTTCAATAATAACTTTAAATGTAAACGGACTAAGTGCTCCAACCAAAAGACATCAAGTGGCTGAATGGATAAAAAAACATGACCCATACATCTGCTGTCTACAAGAAACCCACCTCATTAGAAGGGACTCACACAGACTGAAAGTGAAAATATCTTTCAGGCAAATGGAAAGGAAAAGAAAGCTGGGGTAGCAATACTTATATCGGACAAAATAGACCTCAAAGTGAAGGCCATAACAAGAGATAGGGAAGGCCACTTCATAATACTAAAGGGATCAATACAACAAGAAGATATAACCCTGGTAAACATATATGCACCCAATGCAGGAGCACCCAAATTTATAAAAAAAAAACTCCTGGAAGATATCAAAGGAGAGATCGACAGCAATACAATCATAGTAGGGGACTTTAATACACCACAGACAGCACAGGATAAGTCCTATAGACAAACAATCGGCAAAGATACAGCAATCCTAAATGACTCACTTGATCAGATGGACTTAATAGACATCTTCAGAACGCTTCACCCCAAAGCCAGGGAATATACGTTCTTCTCAAGTGCTCATGGGACATATTCAAAAATAGACCACATATTGGGTCACAAGCAAAGTATCCCCAAATTCAAGAAGATTGAAATCATACCAAGCATCTTCGCAGACCACAATGGCATAATATTAGAAATAAACTACAATAAAAACAACCCAAAATACTCAAACACCTGGAAGCTGAATAGCATGCTATTAAATATTGATTGGGTTACCAATGAGATCAAAGAAGAAATTAAAAGCATCCTGGAAACTAATGACAATGAAAACACAACAATCCAAAATCTATGGGACACAATGAAAGCAGTCCTGAGAGGGAAGTTTATAGCTCTACAGGCCTATCTCAAAAAACAAGAAAAAATGTTAGTAAATCATCTAACTCTACAACTCAAAGATTTAGAAAGAGAGCAACAAGAAAACCCCAGAGTGAGCAGAAGGAAGGAGATAATAAAGATTAGAGCAGAAATAAATGACATAGAGACCAAAAAAAAATACAGAAAATCAATGAAACCAAGAGCTGGTTCTTTGAAAGGATAAACAAGATTGATAAACCCCTAGCCAGACTCACCAAGAAGCAAAGAGAGAGGACCCAAATAAACAAAATCAGAAACGATAGAGGTTAAATAACAACAGACCCCACAGAAATACAAATGATTGTTAAAAAATACTATGGACAGCTCTACTCCAACAAACTAGACAACCTGGAGGAAATGGACAAATTCCTAGAAAAATACAACATTCCAAAACTTAATCAGGAAGAATCTAAAAATCTCAACAGGCCAATAACTATGGAAGAAATTGAAGCAGTCATCAAAAAGCTTCCATCAAACAAAAGCCCAGGACCAGACGGCTTCACAGGGGAGTTTTACCAAACATTCAAGGAAGAACTAAAACCTATCCTCCTCAGACTACTACAAAAAATTCAAGAGGAAGGAACACTTCCAAGCTCATTCTATGAAGCCAGCATCACCCTAATACCAAAACCAGGTAAAGAAAATACAATGAAAGAGAATTACAGGCCAATATCCCTCATGAACATAGATGCCAAAATCCTCAACAAAATCTTAGCAAATCGGATCCAGCAGTACATCAGAAAGATCATACACCATGACCAAGTAGGATTTATCCCAGGGATGCAAGGATGGTACAGTATCCGCAAATCAATAAACGTGATACATCACATAAACAAATTGAAAGAAAAAAACCACATGGTCATATCAATTGATGCAGAAAAAGCACTTGACAAAATTCAACACCCATTTTTGATAAAAACTCTCAGTAAGGCGGGAGTAGAAGGATCATACCTCAACATAATAAAAGCCATATATGACAGGCCCACAGCCAGCATCATACTCAATGGACAAAAACTAACACCATTTCCCCTAAGAACAGAACATGACAGGGATGCCCCCTCTCACCACTCCTGTTCAACATAGTACTGGAAGTGTTAGCCATTGCAATTAGGCAAGAAGAAGAAATAAAAGGCATCCAAATTGGAAAAGAGGAAGTAAAACTGTCCTTATTTGCAGACGACATGATATTATATATACAAAACCCTAGAGACTCCATCAAAAAGCTACTAGACTTAATACATGAATTTGGCAATGTAGCAGGATACAAAATCAACCCCAAGAAATCTGAGGCATTTCTATACACCAATAGTGAACTTTCAGAAAGAGAGATTATAAAAACAATCCCTTTTACCATCGCACCAAAAAAATTAAGCTACCTAGGAATAAAGTTAACTAAAGAGGTAAAAGACCTCTACTCAGAAAACTACAGGACATTGAAAAAAGATATAGAGGAAGACATAAACAGATGGGAGAACATACCGTGTTCATGGATTGGTAGAATCAACATCATTAAAATGTCCATACTACCCAAAGCAATCTATAAATTCAACGCACTTCCCATTAAAATACCAACGGCATACTTCATAGATCTAGAATGAACTCTCCAAAAATTCATCTGGAGTAAAAAAAGACCCCGAATAGCTGCAGCAATCCTGAAAAAGAACAAAGTAGGTGGGATCTCAATACCAGATATCAAGATGTATTACAAAGCCACTGTTCTCAAAACTGCCTGGTACTGGCATAAGAATAGGCATATAGATCAATGGAATAGAATAGAGAGCCCAGAAATTGGCCCGAACCAATACGCTCAATTAATATTTGACAAAGGAGGCAAGAACATACAATGGAGTCAAGATAGTCTCTTCAATAAATGGTGCTGGGAAAATTGGACAGATATATGCAAGAAAATGAAACTAGACCACCAACTTACACCATACACAAAAATAAACTCAAAATGGATAAAGGACTTAAATGTACGACAGGAAACCATAAAAATTCTAGAAGAATCCAAAGGCAACAAAATCTCAGACATATGCCGAAGCAATTTCTTCACTGATACAGCTCCTAGGACACTTGAAACTAAAGAGAAAATGAACAAATGGGACTACATCAAAATAAAAAGCTTCTGCACAGCAAAAGAAACCATCAACAAAACAACGAGAAAACCCACTGTGTGGGAAAACATATTTGCTAATGTCATATCTGATAAGGGCCTAATCTCCAAAATTTATAGGGAACTCACACAACTTAACAAAAGGAAGATAAACAATCCAATCAAAAAATGGGCAAAGGACCTAAATAGACACCTTTCAAAAGAGGACATTCAGAAAGCCAAGAGACATATGAAAACATGCTCAAAGTCACTAATCATCCGAGAGATGCAAATCAAAACAACAATGAGGTACCATCTCACACCTGTCAGACTGGCTATCATCAACAAATCAACAAACAACAAGTGCTGGAGAGGTTGTGGAGAAAAAGGAACACTTGTGCACTGCTGGTGGGAATGCAGACTGGTGCAGCCACTATGGAAGACAGTATGGAGTTTCCTCAAAAAACTACGAATGGAACTCCCATTTGACCCTGTGATCCCACTTCTAGGAATATATCCCAAGAAATCAGAAACACCAATCAGAAAGGATATATGCACCCTATGTTCATAGCAGCACAATTCACCATAGCTAAGATCTGGAAACAGCCTAAGTGCCCATCAGTAGATGAATGGATTAGAAAACTGTGGTACATCTACACGATGGAATACTATGCTGCTCTAAAAAGGAAGGAACTCTTACCATTTGCAACGGCATGGATGGAACTGGAGAGCATTATGCTAAGTGAAGTAAGCCAGTCAATGAAGGAAAAATACCACATGATCTCACTTATTCATGGATAATAGAGACCATTATAAAGTTTTGAACAATAATAGATACAGAGGCAGAGCTGCCTCAAACAGATTGTCAAACTGCAGCAGGAAGGCCGGGGAGGTTTGCGGGGCGGGAGGTAGGGGGGTAAGAGATCAACAAAAGGACTTGTATGCATGCATATAAGCATAACCAATGGACATAAGACACTGGGGGATAGGGGAGGCTAGGGGACTGTCTAGGGCGGGTGGGGGAAATGGACACATATGTAATACCCTTTGTAATAAAAAATAAAGAAAAATAAAAAAAAAATTTGGGAACTACTGTTAGGGATGTGGGGAAGCTTTGGGGTTTGTTAATTTTTACTCTACACTTTTAAAAATATATATGTTTTTTTTGATTTTAGAGAGGGAGGGAAAGAGAGGAATAGAGAGAAAAAGAAGCATTGATCAGAGAAAATCATTGATCATCAGCCTACTGCACGCCACCGACTGGAGATCAAGCCCACAACCTGGGCACGTGCCTTGACTAGGGATTGAACTGGTGACCTCCTGGTTCATAGGTTGATGCTCAACCACTGAGCTACCCCGGCTGGGCTATTTTATACTTTTTTAAAACAACTCTCCCCCCATGCATTCAGTTTATCTACACTAATAAAAGAGAAAAATGGTAATTGGCGTATGACGCTACCCTTTTCATTGGATAATCAGGGCTATATGCAAATTAACTGCCAACTAAGATTGGCAGTTAACTGCCAACAAGATGGTGGTTAATTTGCATATGTAGGCACAATGCAGGGAGGTGAAAGGGAAAGCAGGAAGAAGCCCCCTGCCACTGACAGTGATTAGAAACCCAGCGGGGAGCTAAGAGCTGGGGGGCAGGGTGAAGGCAGCCCTGGGGCCGCCTTTGCCCTGCCCCTCAGCCATGATCAGAGAATCAGGTGCCTTTTCTGCCCTGGCCAGTGATAGCAGGAAGTAGGGGTGGAGCCAGCAATGGGAGCTGGGCACAGTCGAAGCTGGCAGTCCCGGGATCTAGGGGTCCCTTGCCTGGGCCTAAAGTGAAGCCCACAATCCTGGGGCCACTGCAGGTGCAGGTCTCCGCTGCCCGGGCCGGACGCCTCAGCCAGAGGCATCCTGCAGGGGCAGGGGCGGAACCCTCGCGATTGTGGTGCCTCTTGCTGCCACTGCAGGTCCCCGCTGCCCAGGCCGGACGCCTAGGCCAGAGGCGTTAGGCCTGGGCGGGGGCGGAGCCTGCAACTGCGAGGAGCTGGGGGTCCCCTGCCCAGGCCTAATGCTTCGGCCAGAGGCATTAGGCCTGGGCAGGGTCAGAGCGGAAGATCTCGGTGCTGCTGCTGCTGTGGGTCCCCGCTGCCCGGGCCAGACACCTCAGCCAGAAACGTTATGCCTGGGCAGGGGCAGAGCCTGCATCCGCGGGGAGCTGGAGGTCCCCTGCCCAGGCCTGACACCTCTGCCGGAGGCCTCAGGCCTGGTCAAGGGGCCGATCCGGTGATTGGTGATCAGAGGGTGATGAGGATCAACTCCTCTGTCCGAGGCTTCAAGGCCTGGGCGGGGGCTGGGGGTCACCTACCCAGGCCTGATGCCTGGGCCAGAGGCATCAGGCCTGGGTGGGGAGCAGAGCCGGGTATTGGGACCTTGCCCAGGCCTGAAGCCTGGGTCAGAGGCGTCAGGCTTGGTCGGGGGGTGGAGCAAGCAATCAAAGGGAGATGGGTGTCCCCTGCCCAGGCATGATTCCTGGGCCAGAGGCGAGGGTCAGAGCCAGTGATCGGGGGGAGGTGGGGGTCCCCTGTCCAAGCCTGACACCTCTGGCGGAGGCGTCAGGCCTGGGCAAGGGGCCGATCCTGCGATTGGAAGGTGATGGGGGTCACCGCCTGAGGGGTCCCAGTATGTGAGAGGGGGCAGGCTGGGCTGAGGGACACTCCTCCTCCGCCCCCACACCCAGTGCACAAATTTCATGCACCGGGCCCCTAGTTTAAAATAATTAAGTGTGACTGCAGTCTATTAGGAGGCCGTTCTGAGAGTTTCTGTCTGAGGTTTTGCTCTGGGTCCAGATCTGGCCAAGGCATTTTCCCAAGCTTCCCTTCGGAAGGGAGGGCACGGGGATCAGTGTCGGGGCTGAGAGCTGCTCCCCAGAGTAGCGGATCGTGTGTGTCCTGGGCTCTGTGGACATATCTGTGCAAATTCATCTTTTAAAGTCTTGGGTGGACTCGAGTGTGTAGGTGAGCTCACTTCCTTGCTCACAGGACTGAGGGAAAGGGTCCGTTGGTTGCAGGTGTGGGGGTGGGAGGCTCGCCGTGTCAGAAAGGAGCACTCAGGCTTTTGTGTCTTTGGAGCCGTCAGTGCCCAACCACCAATGAGCCAAACTGTCAACAATTGCTGGAAGGGCGGACTGTGGTTTCAGGGGCGGCTTTTCACGTTGGGAAACAGAGAGGGACTTCGCTTTGCAACCAGAGACTATTGAAACGTGGCTTCCTTTGCCTCCTCACGTGGTGATCTAGTGTGGCTTGTTACCATGCCGGGAAAATGGGCTGATGAGCAGAGTAGCTTGCTTATAGGCAGTTGCTAAAGGGTAAATGAGGGAAGACTGGGAAACACTTTCCTCACACCTGGCACCAAGCAAAGGTGGTTGGTACCTGGCATTATTGCTGAACCACAACTGAGCCACCTAAGCCCAGGGGTCAGTGCTATAGACGAAAAGCGGGGGGTGGGGTGGCCACATGCTCACCTGACAGCTCAGGGGAGGCCTGTGTGGCGGCCTTGCAAACTCAGAGACCTCAAGTAACCACAAAGGATGGTCTGAAATGAAAATTTTAGCTAAAAGCAGTGATGGTGGGTAGTCAGGTCCTAGGCCAGTATCTTCCCTGACAAAGGTCAGTCTTTACCTTAACTGAGCCTGTCTATTGTCTTTTTGCATCTGCAATAACATATTGTTGGAAAGTCAAAGTAATTTTTCTTTTTCCGGACGCCTCAGAGCACAGGCACCGCTCTGCGGAGATCACAGTCCCCTCATTGTTACTGAGTTCATTGTTGACTGTGAAATGTCCTGCACCCACCAAAGTAAAAGAAGTGTATGTCTATCATTTTACTTTTTATCCTATCCCAGAGGTGTCCCCGCTTTGCTTTCTCCCACCTCCCTCATCCATCACCAGTGGAGTCCATGTAACCCACTTACCTCTCCTCTTTTGTATAAAACAAGGTGAAAAACCATTATTCTCTGGAGCATTATCCCATTATGTTGAGATTCTGCTTCCCAATATTTATCCACAGTTTGGCCCAAAGAAACTCACAAAAATCCTACGGGATTTTCTTTTATGTTAACATTGCACTTCTGCCTGCACCCCACCAGCTCAGGGAGGGCGTTGCCTGGGGTTCTGACAGTTAGTTAATCGGGTTCCAGAACCAGCACCGGTCAACCAGCAAAGCAGGCCAGAGGGCCAGAACACTCAGAACCTTTGACTCCTTTCCCAAAGAGATGAGCAAAAGACGCAAGACACAGGCCTGCTGGCGGATGTTTCTTAGGCTGGATATTTCCTGGGCATCTAGGAATGCAAGGATCTCTGTATCCCTGGCTCTCGGAGCCCAAACCAAGACCAAAGTAAACTCAGACATACCATCCTCCACCCTCTCACACCCACCCCTCTGTGAAGTCTCTTTTCAACCAAAATCTTGATGAAACCCTAATTTATTCTTACACACACGCACACACACGCACAAGCACACTCGCACACGCACACCCGTTAGGTTAGAATCCATTTGCTTACATGTGCTATCTGGCTCAGACCTGCCCCAGGAGGGGTATGTAAGGTCACCCCAACCTTTAAGTGCAGCAATTCCCACTTGAACTAAGCAGGATACACGGACCCAGAGACCTAGCTTTTCAGTCTTTGTGAACCTGCCTTTCAGGGTGATCCAAGGTTCCCCACCCTCAGGACTCCCAGCTCAGAGAGCCCTGTGTCTGCTTAATCCAAGCCCAGTGTTTCATTTCACTCCTGATCACCTCCCCAGCAGCATTGTTCCTGCAATTAGATGACTCATTCCCTTGTGTTTGACACAGGCAGCCTGACCCCGGAGTCTACCAGCTAAGATCACGGTTTTGTATAGAAACAGAGAGGATTTTTCTGTTCAGTCCTCATTTTTAAATAGAATGCCATCAGCGTGCCTGCATGAAAGATTAGTTCATCCAAGAACAACAGCCCTGACTGGTTTGGCTCAGTGGATAGAGTGTCAGCCTGCGGACTGAACGGTCCCGGGTTCGATTCCGGTCAAGGGCATGTACCCTTGTTGTGGGCGCAGCCCCCGTGGGGGATGTGCCGGAGGCAGCTGATTGATGTTTCTCCCTCATCGATGTTTCTGGCTCTCTGTCCCTCTTCTTTCCTCTCTGTAAGAAATCAATAAAATATACTTTAAAAAAAAAACAACACAAAAACAAACGAAGCCATTGCAGTTACCCTGTAACTGTGGGTCAGAACGTTTGGTGGGGGTGGGATGGGGGGGTGGGGGGAGGGTGTCCGTGTGTCTTTGGCCAATTGTTCCCGTAAAGCAGGGGTCCTCAAACTTTTTAAACAGGGGGCCAGTTCACTGTCCCTCAGACCGTTGGAGGGCCAGACTATAGTTTAAAAAACAAAAACAAAACTATGAACAAATTCCTATGCACACTGCACATATCTTATTTTGAAGTAAAAAAACAAAATGGGAACAAATACAATATTTATATTTGCATGTAGACTGAGGGCCGTAGTTTGAGGACCTCTGCGTAAAGGCTCAGCCACTGTCGTCCTGGCTCAGTCCAGCGTCTGGCTGTCAGAGGTCCTGGTTTGAGGCAGGGAGTGGGGTTCCGTGCCTGGTGGATGTCGGGGAACAGCCGTGCTATACCTTTGGACACGGGGGTGCTCACAGGTTTGCTTCTCAGGGGCGCTGGTTAAAACGGAGTCCAGCACGCTGGTCATTAACGGGGCTGTCGGCGGCCGCCTGTGTTCAGAGTCCCCACTGCCTTTCAGTTCTGAGGAGCGGAGTGGCTGTGAAATCTCTTCTCACCACCGCCCCAGTTGGCCCTGCCTGGGGGGCGGGGAGCTGCTATTGCTCAGGGGGACCAGTAAGCATTTGATGCTCAACTGACCAAGTTTTCATCATACCTGCTTAGACACAGAGAGACCGCAGCCTGTGGGCGGGCAGGACCTTCATGTGCTCTTGACCCCTTCCCCTCAGATGTCCCGCTGGCCCGGGGTCTCTCCTTATTGTTCCTGACTCGGGAGGAATGGGGTCATGGGTGGTCAGGTCGCCAGGCAGGCAGGTGGGTTGGAGCCCCCTGTCTTCCCCTCAGCACCCTGAACTGCTCTGACTGGCCCCAGCCTTTCCCTCTCTCCCCTCCTTCCCTTTGAGTGAGGCCCTTTCCTTTCCCGATGTTGCAGGCCACGCCACAGTGAATGCAGGCGGCAGGTGTCTGGTGGGAGATCTGGAAGAGTCTAAACAGGCACAGACAACAGCTTTTAAAACTCTAATGTGTGCCCTGGCCTGGTGGCCTCGTTACTTGGAGCGTCGTCTGGTACAGAAAAAGGTGGCGAGTTCCAACCGGTCGAGGCATATACAGGAGGCAGCCAGTGGATGTACCTCTCTCACATCGACGTTTCTCTCTCTCTCTCTACCCCCCCGCCCTCTCTAGAAATCAATTTTTAAAATCCACATATCCTCTGGTGAAGACTTTAAAAAAACAAAACACCTAATTTGCAACATGCCAGCTGACGAATTTTCATTTCAGTTTATGAAAACGGCATTTTAAAACATGTAACATCTCCACGTGTTCGGGTGTGTTTGGCTGCAAGGCCTCTGGGTGAGGGCCCTGTGGCTGGAGGTCTGATCGTCAACCCCGGGACTTTTTCTCCACAAGGGCTCGTCTGGGTGTTGTTTGCTGTACTTGGCACGTTAGGGGATCTTGGGCTTAATTGATACTTGAATTCAGTATTTTTAACATTTCCTTTTACAAAACAAGCGCGCTTCTGGCTTTATTTATGGAGGGAGGGAGTTATCCCCTGAAGAAAGAGAACCTCCCTTGTGATGCTATGGAATGCCTCCCTTGGGAGGGGGCGGGGGGGCGTGTTCCTGGGACGTGTTTCACGTAACGCACGGGTGTTACATGTGGGCTAGAGGTCTGTGTGTGACCTTCTGAACCCAGGGGTATGAAACTGGTGAAAGAGCATTTCGTTGAAATGAGACAAGTATGTGCAAACAATTCCCAGTTCTGTGTTTGAATGTGAGGAGCGTCCGAGGCGTCGATCCCAGGGGCTCATCTGCTGGGGACTTCGGCTTCCCTGCTGGCGCTCCAGCCAGGCCCACGGGGACACGCCTGACCCAGAAGACACGTGTATTCTGATTGATTACATTGTTGCTAAATTCGAAAAAGCAAACCTGCTTACAGAGTGAGTGATGAACCTCCAGGTGCTGCTGCAGGGGCCTCAGCACCCTGGGCTCCCCATCCTCCCCATCCCCCCTATCCTCCCCGGCCTCCCCGGCTCCCCAGCCTCCCGTGCACTCCCGCCTGTCCCCAGCCTGGCTTCTCTGGAACAGACCCCGTGTGTTCGTCCAGACGGCAGAGGCCGCTGTGTAAACACCAGCCCCTGTGACTTCCCTGGCAGCCGCGAGGCAGGCCCGGCACAATGAGGTGTCTGTTCCCCTGTGGCCCCGGAGCCTGGTCCCAACACAGGGGTTGTGTTCTGTGTGCCAGCGGAACTGCCTCTCCACATGCCCTGCTTTGTCGTTGGGGCCAAGGGGCCGCAGGGCTGGGAGCGGTCTCCGTTTCCACCTCTACCCCTGGGCCCGCCCTGGTCCACCGCCCCGATGGTTTCTGGTGAAACCTGCAGCCAGGCCGCTTCCTCCAGGAGCCGGTGCCCATGGGGAGGGAGAAGCTGGCCCATCAGGAATGTCCGAGGGCACAAGCCAGGCCACCGCCTTCCCTCACCTGAATGCTGCCAGCTCGGGGGCTGGCTGGGGAGGGGCGTGGCCCCAGGCTCCGTGGCAGGTTTCCTGCTCGGGCCCCGCCTTTTGGCATCAGCTAGAGCTATGTCCTCCCCAATGGTGGGCACCTGGGAGGCCCCATAGGAGGAACACTGCCCATGTGCTTTCTCCTGGGGTGAGGGATGGCAAGAAACAGAGAAAAAGCACCGAGAACCTCACTCATTCTCCTGCCGCTTAAAAGCAGCCACAGCCACCGCACATTTTGAGCGCCATTCATCTATTGAAAAATGGCATCTGAGCACCATTCCTTCGTATTTTGACATTAGAATTGTGGAGCGTTACATATATAACTGCCAACCGATGGTCCCTGGCACTGACCCACGCCAACAGGAACCCCCAATCTGGGAGGGCGGGGGGTGAAGATGGAAACTGTATTCAGTTGTGACTGGGGATGGCCATGGGACAGCTCAGAGGTGAGGTGGCCTGGGCTGAGGTGTCTTTGGTGTTTTAGTTCCAGCTCCAGCTCTGGCTCCAGCCTGGGAACAGGCTTTGGTAGGAAGGAAAGTGGGCCTAGGGAGCTGAGGGGAGCTGGCTTATATAGACAGAAGCCCCTGCCCCTTGCCCCTGATTGGTCCATCCTCATGCACATAGAGATTCCGGGTATAGGTATGCAGCTCTGATTGGACAGGAAAGCCTCAGTCCTATTGGTGGAAATAGGATTCCAGGGGCCCCTATATAAGAGCTGCTCAGAGGCAGGAACACAGTGCAGGCAGGAAGTTCAGGGTAGCCTTCTCCCTAAAGTGCTGTTTGCTTCAAAGGCCCCTGTGAAGAAATGGCTGCTCGACTCTGATTTTTAATTTGAGCACACCTGGAGGCACCCTTCTTGTTAGGTGTCTTCTCAGAGTCCACACCCCTGAAACTCTCAGATCACACACACACACACACACACACACACACACACACACGCACACATACATGCACAAGCTCGATGCCTCCCACCGCAGAGGTCAGCTCCTCCTGTGAATTCCATGTGTCCTTTCTGTGTGCATTTTCTGTGTGTGGTCCGGCCTCCTCTCCGGCACAGAGCATGCTGCACAGTCCCCATCTTTTGCATATTAGGCTGTTTGATGGCTGTTTTGCATTCCCAGCAGTGCTGCCATGAGCCACCTTTTGTCTGTGCTAGTGTGTCCCAGGAGAGACCCAGGGATGGAACTTCCTGGGCTGTGTGTGAGCCCCCACTCCCCACAGGGACCCACCGGCCACGTGTGTGATGATAGCACTTGATTTCTGGCCGGTGGATCCATCGCTAGGAAAAGGGGCAGAGGAGACAGGACAGGGAGGAGGCAGCCCCCCCCCCCACACCTGGGGCACTGGCTGAGCCTTTATTGAGCCAGTTGCCCAGGTGTGGGGTTTCCCTGACTGTCACAATGCTCGCCCTGGTAGGAAACAGTTTGTCCCAGGGCCTGTCCCCGCCCACCCCCACTGGACAGCAAGTGAGCGGGCTGGGGGAGAGACAAATGGCTCTTTGTTGTTGCTGCTGCTTCAAGATAATCTGTTGTTTTCAAAACATTTGCGACTCTTGCTTTCAAGGAAAGGTGGCAGGAGGCCCGGCTGGTCCCCGGGTTTTCAGAGGCGCGCCCACGCCAAAACTCCCGCAGGAAGTTGTCTGCTTGGTGTTTGCTCTGGAGTTTTCTGCCCAGAATTGATTTTTCAAACAGAGCCCAGAGTTGCTTCAGGCAGTTAGGGAAGAGGCCGAGACCCCAGTTTAAAATGAAACCTGTGTGTGACTTTCCTGATGAGACATTCCAAGGCCCAGGTTAGGGATTTGGTGGATCCTAACAGCCTGGCCCCTGAGCCGTGGCGCTGGGGGGCTCAGGGCCGGGAGCCCTCATCTCTACCGCTGAGGCCTCATCTTTTATCGATGGGGAAACCGAGGCACGGAATGAGGTGAGCAGCCTCGTTCCTGCTCGGTGGAGACAGGAGGGACAGACAGAAGGCAGAGGTCACTTTGTCTGCCTTTCAGGCAGAGACCCAGCCTGGATCCACCCCAGCACCCATGGGTGCCGGCCCCCCTCTCGCTCATCTGTCCCCTGGTGGCCGGTTGCCAACATGACTGTGAAGACAAAGTCACTTCCTTGAGGGGTCTTGGAAAATAAGAAGGGAAAAGCCAAACACGTGAGAAATATAAACAGCAGAGGAAGCCTCTGTGTTTTTAAAATTGTTTACATCTTGCCTCCTTCCACAAAGGATTTGCGGCGGCTTAGGAGGGAGGCCATGGGAAGCGCCCTGACTGCGCGGCTTCGGGTGCCGAGGTCGTCTGCTGCTGCCGGGGTTCGGGCCTGAGGCTCACAGATAAATGGAACCTCAAAAGGACAGGGTGCCTCTGTTGCCTGCAGTTTTCACTTATTTTGCCTTTGGGGGAGGAAGCCCTGGTTATGGGTAGGCCCGGCCCTCCCCTTCTCCTGTCTCTGGCAGAGCACCCTTTGTGCTCCCATATACCAAAATGTCCAGAGAAGTGACATTTATATATTACAGTTACCAGTACACCAGGCGTTACCTGCGAGCTGGCCCCCCAGTAACTCAAGTGGGGAATTGGGCCTCACTGCTGGGCTTAAGGATAGAAAACCTTGTGCCTGCATCACCCCTGGTGGCCGTGCAGGACACTGCAGTGTCTGGGAAGCACCACCTGGGCCTCTGTTTGCTCTGAGGTCAGTGGGACCAGAACTGTGGACTCTGAGTGGAGGCCCCTTGCTTGGCTTTTCTTATTTCCTATCTTGGTCTTTTTGCTCCTCTGCTGTGTCCTGAGTTCTAGAGGTGACTCAGGGCGGGTTTTGTGCACAGGACTCTGATGGCTGCCACCCCGTCCAGGCAGCTTGGTGGGGCCTTGTGCAGGTGTGTGCAGCTCAGCCAATGTGGGGGGCGTTTTTCAAGCAGCCGAACCTGTCCTGAGAGCTGGACAGACAGACAGCAGGACATGCTGAGGACTGGACAGACAGCAGGACGGCAATAGCTGTGTCTGCCACCACATTTAGGGGTTCTGACCATGAGTGCTAGTGCCCGAGGATGCATCCCACACACGCCGCCCAGTTAATGCTGCTCTCTCGTTCTCTCTCCTTTGCCAGGTGCTCAGCTGCCAGTGCTGACTCCTCGTGTGGCTTATTCCAATCAGACCTGACGCCCGCACCCCCACAACCCGCACCTCCTCCCAGTGACCAACGCAATGCCATCGCGGGTCTAAATGTACCGAGAACCAGAGGGAGAAGTCACCTCCATCTCCCGATGGAGACAAAACCTATTAGTGCATCCCTATGTGTGCTTTACGGGGTGTGTGTGTGTGTGGGGGGGGTATGTGTGTGGCATTTGTGTGTGCATGTGTGTGTATATGCTTGCATGAGTGTGAATGAGGGCATTAGAGAAGATGAGAACGGAAATGCATACACACACACACACACACACACACAAGATTTGTAGAAGACACGTCTTTTTCCTGGTGCGCTATGGCCTGTTTTACCCAGCAGCACTGTGAACAGCAACCTTTGTCCTTATTTTAAAAAATAAACAAGGGATTTGCTGCAAATAAAAACCCTGATAGAGCCTCATCCCAAAGGGCCAGGAGCACCTGTTAGCGGCGCTGCTGTTGTCATAAACGTCGCTGCTGTGTTGTTCGCTATTTATTTTAAGAGAAGTTCCCAGAAAGCCTTTGGCGTGTTTCCCCACACCTGCACAGTCCTGCTGTTCATGTTAGAGCACACACATGCCCGTAAGTCACCCTGAAGCGGTGATCTCCAGGTGGAAGATGCAGTGACTTCCGCGGTGTCCACCTGGGTCCAGGACGCTCTTTGTGGCTCCAGGGACGCGCTCTGGGGCTGTAGAGAGTTGAGTCAGAATGTGACGTGCTTCGTTCCTGGAAAATGAAGCCCTGGGCAGTGGAGGCACCGGAACACGGGTCAGGCCTGTGATCACTGACCGCCGACCATTTGGGAGAAAAACAGCCAAGAAAGAGCATCCAGAGGCAGCCCAGGCCTGGGTGCGCCTGCTCGTGGCCGAAAGGCTGACCCGGGAAACCAGCCTCTGCTGTTTGGAGCTGGGAGCGTTATCATGGAGATGGAAACCTTCCTGGTGCCACAAACCCCTGCTTGTCATCAGATGGCACCGTATTTGTTCAGGTGGTTCTAGCAGGAAGGGCTGAGGCAGAACAAATTTGTTCTTCCTGAAAGGTGCCTTTATGTGCACAAAAGAATACGTTTCCTCTCTTTCGTCCCCCAGTTAATGGCCAATTATCAGCCAATTAAACCCATGTTATACCGCCCTCACCAACTAACCCTGTGTTCCTGTGTGTTTAACCATATACTGTTTTAATTGAGGGTGTGAACGGGGTGCATTGGGTGGTCATCTGGGGAGAGTAATAATGTCACACACACAACCAAGAGTGTAACTTAGTTCCGTGTAGTACAGAAAGCGGGAGTGTGAGTAAAGACATCGTCTGTGTGTGCATTGCAATGTCAGGCTACCATATCCACGTCTCTGTTCTGGTCTGGAAAGGACTAGCCAGCTGATGTCTGTTTCGCTGGGCTGTGTTCAGACCTGGAGGTCATCTCCTGCTACAAGCCGAATCTGTCTGTGGCCTCTCCCTGCCCCTGCTCCCCCGGCTCCCCCTGCCTGCATGTTGGGGAGCAGTGCTTGATCTGTGTATGAATTTTGCATAAAAGCTTTAATTGTAGGTTTTTTCTTTCAGTCTGTGGTGCCTTCTGCCCCAAAGAAATTCAGAGGTATGACCAAGTTTCTTGAGACACATTTACGGTCTCGCTGAGACAGTGGAGCTCAGACAAGGTAAACGCGGTGTTCTATTTTTGGAAACGGACTTGTATTCTGTCATTTGGGACTTTTGCAAAGCGGATGGGGAGAAGCATTAGATGATGTTGCCTGTAATCAGAAACTACCAAACGAAGCAAAAGAAGGATTTTTTTTCATTGTCCATTAGCTGAGGCTGAGGACACAGTAATGGGAACAATGTTTGAAATGAAGCAAAATGGGTAAAGAATTGGTTTAAAAATGAAGAATTTATTTTTTTTTGAAGCCTGAAAAATTTATTATTTTTTTAAACTATAAAACCCTATGTCCTTAAAGACTAAACATAAAGAGTTGTTCCTGTGTGATGTCAGCACTTGGTTGTACATGCCTGTCATTTGTGACTGGAACTCTCACCAGATTCATGATGTCAGTAGAATCTTCTGCGTAAAGGACCACTTACACTTTTGCTTGTGAAAGTAGAAAAACTTATAAGGGAACCATTAAAATAAGTCTAGGTTGAGACTACAAAGGCAACACAGCCCTCTAAAACTTGGTTGGTTTCTTCTAAAAGACTGAGTTACCAAAATGCTTTGTGAAGAGTTTTTTTATGTTTATTTTAAAAAATTATAGTTTTAAAGTTGAGATCAAGAAAATGTTAAGATAAAATTGCCGTATCTAAAACAGGGCACACCGAGCCTGGCAGTGTGATGGCCTCTGTCCACGGGCCCCCACACCAGCCCCAACCGGTTCAAAACCATCTAGTAGGGCGTTTGCATCTTTTTGCTCATGGGGAGAACTTAATTTTCCATGTTTATTTAACCCCTTCCCCGGCAGAAACGTGTATACACGTTTTCACAAAATGTTCTTTTTCAGTCGTCGACGAGTATACTAAGAAAATATGGTAAAAAAAATATGGTTTATAGGAAGACGAGTTACAAACTGTTTTCATAACCAGCATCAAAAATACTATATAGAACCAAAATAAAAAAAAAATTAGTCTGAAAAAGAAACGTTTTTAACAAAAAAATTGTTGGGGAAGGGTTTAAACAGCATCAACATGACTCCAATAGAAAAACGTGTTGTGTGTAAAACACGGCTCTGCCAGCAGGTGGCGCTCCGGCATCACACGTGCCTCTCACTGCTTATAGCTGTGGCTTAAGCCCTTTTTTCTGACCCTGGGGTTGTCGCCTGGGGTTCCCTGAGGCCAATTCCAGACACAACAGCCCACAAAACCGCCCACCTGTGCCTGTGTGTTGGGGGGAAGGGCGCTGTAATCAGAGGAATGTCAAATAGAATGAACAGATATTGAAGAAAATGATTTTACTTGTTAGTGGCCTAATCGCTTGGAAAACGAAGTCTCTTCCCCTCCTTTCTCGAATCAGGAGAAGCCGTTTGCTTAGCCGGTGGATCTCAACCTTCCTAATGCTGCGACCCTTTAATACAGTTCCTCATGTTGTGGTGACCCCAACCATAAAATTATTTTCGTTGCTACTTCATAACTGTAATTTTGCTACTGTTATGCATCGTAATGTAAATATCTGATATGCAGGATGGTCTTAGGTGACCCCTGTGAAAGGGTCGTTCTGCCGCCAAAGGGGTCGCGACCCACAGGTTGAGAACCCCTGGCTTAGACGCTAACGAACCCCATTGTGAAGTGGGTGCCTCCTGCTAACAACCTGCCACTGGGGCTGCGACCAAGTTATAATTTGGCCAAAACATGATCATTACGTCAGACAAAGGCGTTAGTGACACCTGACCGTGCATGGCGGGCCCTGTGGCCCCTGCTGTCGGTTTCCCGTCGGCCTAATGACACGATAAGGAAAGAAAGGGTCTCCTTTGGGTAAAAGTGGAGGCAGTTCACAGAGGCCCGTATTCCCACGGCTCCTCTCAGAGGACAGCCACCCACCTGCTCCCAGGAAGTGTGGAGCCAGCGGGTGAAACTGAAGGAGGCTTCCCTTGGACTCCGAGGGCCCCGGCTGCCATCTCCTCTCTTTCCAGCGTAGCTGGTTAGGCTTTGCACGTGGTAGGAACCCGGAGCGCTTGCTGAGTGGGCCTCTGCTCGGTGCTTAGCGGGAGGGGCTGGGTCTTCTCCAGCCACAGGCGAGGTGGCGGGGCCAGTGCCTGAAATGACAGCGCGTTGGAGGCGGGATGGATAGGCCACGGAACCGGGAAGTCATTTGAGTCTGCACGTAGGATTTCATGCTGACTCAACTGTAAAGAAGAGTACTGTTTGCCGACGCTGCTCCATTTGACTCTATAGCTAGAGACTCAGGGAAGGAAAAACCCCTTCACCAGGCCACTGTGGCCACTGCGACAAGTCTGCTGCCAGGGTTTGGCTTGCAGTTCCCTCTAAGGACACGCCTGATGCTGGTGTGGGAGGGGACCCACACCTGCAGCAGGTGGTGACACAGCTGGACCTGACACCGTCGTCGGGTGGTGCCGAAGGCAGGGCCTCCCTGTGACCGGACGCGGGTCCCCGGGTGCTGCAGGTACGCTGGGGCCAGAGTGCGGAGTCCCTTGTTTAGGAAGAACACTGTGTGTCGTGTTCTGCAGAGCAGGCAATGCCGTTAAAGTCAGGTCCCCCAAAGGGTGTCAGCGGACCCACAGGCTCACGCATGAAGAGGCGGGATTGGGAGGAAGGGGGCTGATTCCCAAAGTGACTCATGAGACCTATCATTACTCCGTCATTGTCAAAGCTCCCGCGGCCCTGGCGGTCTGGTGTCAGCGGTAATCAGCCAGGAGCAGGTAACTGTGATGTCTTCATCTGCGTGTCGTGATGGGCTGGCGAGACCCTCGGAAAACGCAGGGAGGGGATAGCCTTCTCGGGGTCGTGTGGGCAAAGCCAAGCAAGTCGAGGTGCCTGTGCTCCGTGTTATATACGTACCTATTCTATTGGTGGCTTTTCCCCGTGGGAAAAAAAAAAATCATTTGTATTCTTTTTGAAGAACATGATGTTCTAATACTAAGATAGAGAATCAAATGCTACTGTAATTCAGTAACAAATTGCTTTTGAGAAAAGGCCTTGAATTTCAAAACCCAGAGCTGTCACTTTAGGAAATATCTCTATAAACTTAGAGAAGTCGAGGCTGATTCCGGTGTAGACGGGACATTGGGATACGGATGTGCTTTAGCTGGGTTATTGGTGTCAGGGGCCGGATGACATGCAGCCACCTCAGCTTCGGGGCAGAAGATGTTAATGAGAGAAGCACACCAGCTGCTAAGAGACGGGGACTGAGGCTGTTTCTTAGGTTGATTTATTCTTCTCTTTCCAATACTTCAAAATTTACCCTAAATGAAATAAAACTCCTGACCTGTGACCCTCCTGATGATCAGGTGCCGACTGCCTGCGGCCGCGTCACAGATCATCAGAGCCGACCCCCGCGAGCTCCCCCTGTGGAGACACGGGCCTGCGCTGCCCCAGCTAGCGGGTGGCTTTCCTTCTTTCTTCTTTTATTGTGGCAAAATCTGTAACATTTACCACCTTCACGATTTTATACTCAGAATGCTGTGCCAGGTCATCATCTACTTCCGAAACCCTCGTCGCCCCAAACAGGAGCTCTAACCACTAGCAAATGTCTGGCTTCCTGTGGGTTGTTTTGAGTTTTCTAAAAATCCTACCACTGTTGTCCCCCTGCAGTCCGAGTACCCCCACCATCCATCCTGGACTCCTGCACAGGCCAAGGACTCGGGGTGATTGCCCAGCGGACTCAGACTCAAGCTGCTGACTGAAAGCAGCCGCCCAGCCACCAGCACCCCTGGCCCACGGCATCTCTGGCCCACAGCATCCCTGGCCTATGGCATCCCAGGCCACCCGCATCCCTGGCCACCAGCATCCCTGCCCATGGCATCTCCGGGCCATGGCACCTCCTGGCCCACAGCTCCTGCTCCTCCCACTCCCCTCAGCCTGACCCACTTGCCGCCCGTGATGAAGATAAAGTTCTTGGCCACGACCATGCTGTGTGAGCACGGACGTTGGTAACAGCCTTAAATTCACTTAGAGAAATTGGAAACAGTGAGTCACGTGCTGCCGCTGCCAGACGGGCCGCTAATGACTGGATAAGATGCTGTGGCCGCCTTTGGGTGTAATTATAGGTTTTTATCATCCTTGCCCTGCCTGCGAGTTTTTCCAAAGACAACGGGCAAGGCCTCCTCAGGTCTTTACACCACACGGCCTCTCCGAAGGGCACTCAGCAGGTGCCACCCGCTTCCCCAGAGCACGGATCAGATGGGCGGGCACAGGGACAGGCAGCCAGAGACAGAACACAACCTCCCGTCCAGCCCTGTTAGTCACACAGAACAGCTCTGGGCGGACCTGGGGCACATGGAGGCCAAATGCTTGGGGCTGCACATCTAACATAGCAGCGCCCCTCCCTGTGCTTTTGCAAGATCACCAGGGTCCAAAAATACCAAATGGAAAATTCTAGATGTTGAGTAAGAGAAAGAGAGAGATCACCTTCACATAACTTTTTAAAAATATATATTTTTATTGATTTCAGAGAAGAAGGGAGAGGGAAAGAGAGATAGAAACATCAATGATAAGAGAGAATCATTGATCGGCTGCCTCCTACACGCCCCCCACTGGGGATGGAGCCTGAAACCCTGGCGTGGGCCCTGACTGGGAATCAAACCGTGACCTCCTGGTTCATTAGGTCGATGCTCAACCACTGAGCCACGCCGGGTGGGCTCACATAACTTTTACTACAGAGTACTGTTATAATTTTTCTACTTTGTGATTAGTTATTGTGATAGCTCACAGTGCTAATTGATAGGCTAAGCCAGCGGCTCTCAACTTGTGGGTCGCGACCCCTTTGGCGGTGGAACAACGCTTTCACAGGGGTCGCCTAAGACCATCCTGCATATCAGATATTTACATGACAATTCATAACAGTAGCAACATTACAGTTATGAAGTAGCAACGGAAATAATTTCATGGTTGGGTCACCACATGAGGAACTGTATTTAAAGGGCCAGAAGGTTGAGAATCACCGGGCTAAGCTGTATCATCGTTGTGTACATTCAGAGCAATGCCGTGGGTGTGGGGTTCGGTGGCTCTGAGGTCTCGGGCATCCATAGGGGTCTCAGAACGGATCTGCGGGTGAGAGATGACCATGTGGAGGCAGGAAGCTGCCCGGGACCCGGAGGAGGTCCCTGCAGTAAGGACTTGCCCGCCAGCAGGAGGAGCCCTGGGTTGGGGAGAGGGTTGGGTGGGCAGTTCCATGACTGTATGTGAATTCCCAGGGAGGGAACCAGAGGCCTGCACTGCCCTTGGCCACCCCCCAGCCTCACTCTTGATATTCTGTGGGCACTTGGGGTCGCCCTGACCTGCACTGCTGCTCTCAGCAGTTCCAAGGTACCCACACCTGGCGAGGGCTCATTTCACCCCGCACCGGCCCGAGGCAAGGAATTTATATTTAGTCTCCACTCAGCGTCTCCCAATCTTCTGGGGACAGATTTGCCGCAATCTCCCTTCAATGGATTTTGTGGCCTTTCTCTCGTGCCTGCATTTGACATTTTCTCAAGAATGTTTATTTTTTTAATTTACAACTTGGAGAGGTTGATTTGATGAGATGAGTTTCATGCATCAGAATAAGATGGGTTCAGTGGTGGGGAGCCCTGTGGGTCTGGAATTGGTTGCTAGGTGGTGGGATCATTAGTTTTCATTTGTGGGAGAAGAGCGGTGGCACACAGGAGGGCAGAGAGATTCCGGGCCTTGATTCGCAGGTGGAGCAGGAGGCGTGTTGACCATGGTGGCTATTTGTGAGGCTTGGGGAGGATGGGCGGGGTGCAAGCTCTCCGTGGGGCTTCACAGTGTCCGCTTGGCAAGAGGGGCCTTTTGAATGGAAACAGAAGCAATGGGAGGCCCCTGTCTCCTCAGAGCCCCGAGCCTGGCCTCGCCCGCCAGGCCTGTCTCATTCCCTCCATGGCTCACGAGCTCCCTCTGGTTTGGGAGAGCAGAGCCTTGGGGCCAGGCCTGGGTTTGCTCGCTCTGATGACATCATGGTGAAACACTAACTTAACAAAGCAGAGCCTCATCACCCTACTGCCCCTTGGGAGCAGAAAGACTGGCAGCATCGCCAGCTCCCTCCCATTTCCGCCCTGGCCCCCCGCACCTCATAGTGGGGACCCCCGAGACCACGGGGCTGTCCTGAGCCTGCAGGTCATGAATCCACTCCCTGCCCTCAGCACCTCACAGCTGGTCCCTTCTCACCCTCACTCCCCTTCGCTTGGCGGAGGACCTTCCTGGGCTGGATGGGCATGGACGGGCCGCAGCCGGCCCGGTGTCTAAGCCTCTGGTCTCCAAACCCTGGGACATGGATCTGGAGGGGTCCAGACCATCCAGAGCGAGGCCCAATGGTTCCAGGCCAGGCCCCACTGCACAGAGGCTGTGTGACACGTCATCCGTTACCGTAGCTACAGAATCGCCTGCGACAGCCCCAAACCCTGGGAGCTGGAGATAGTAAAAGTGTTTTGTCGGAGCCAGGCTGGCTCTGTCAGCATCAGGGGCCTGGAGGTCCAGCTCTGAGTCCCTCCCGGCCCTGGGCAGGTGTCCTCACCACATGGGTCTGCTCCAACCTTACAGCCGGCGGCCCAGGAGCAGGCACCCTGAGAGCAGGCACCCTGAGATCGGGAGGGGGGAGAGCAGGCACCCTGAGAGCAGGTACCCTGAGATGGGGAAGGGAGAGGCCGGAAGCCTTAGCATCTTACACCCTAACCTCAGAACTGACATGAGTCAGGTCTGCTGTGTGCTCTCAGAGATGTGGGGCACCTGGTCCCTGTGGAAGGGGCTGCAGGCCCAGCACCAGGCAGGCCCTGGGGCATCCCGAGGCTGGCCGTCCCGCCAGGTGTGTTAGGTAACGTCTCTGCTCCCCCATTTCTCCATCTGGACAGTGAGGGGAACTTGCTCACTTCAGGGGTTCTGGGGAAGTCTGGTTTTCGTGAACGTCCGTGGGGAGTTATGGTCACTGTCATGTCTCCACATCCCGCTGTTCTCCCTTTGCACCATATCCCTCCCGCCTCCTTGAACTTCTCCCTCTTTCTTGGCTGCGCACAGCGAGAATCATAGGAATGTCAGCAGGAGAGGTTGAGCCCTGGCCTGTCTCAGCTGCCAGGACCTAGGAGATGGCCGAGGTCAGGGTGTGCAGAGAACCTGCACGTGGGTTATGCCACTAAGTGAGAAAAGGTCTCTGCAGAAGGAACTTCCTCTCAGAGAGAAAGAGGACCAAGGCCTATGGCAGTGAAGGCGAACCTATGACACACGTGTCAGAGGTGACACACGCACTCATTTTTTTGGTTGATTTTTCTTTGTTAAATGGCATTTAAATATATAAAATAAATATCAAAAATATAAATCTTTGTTTTACTATGGTTGCAAATATCAAAAAATTTCTATATGTGACACGGCACCAGAGTTAAGTTAGGGTTTTTCAAAATGCTGACACACGGAGCTCAAAAGGTTCCCCATCACTGGCCTAAGGGCCTTATCTGCGGGGGACCAGCCGCCCCTGGCCCCGCCCCAACCCTCACTTCCCCACCCTGGCCCCACTCCTCCAGAGCGACGCCCTAACACTCACTCCTCCCAGCCCTGGCCCCGTCCCCACTCCACTTCCAGTAAGGACGGGATTAGACTTGGAACCTGCCTCCAAGTCAGAGCCCACGTGCTCGCTCCAGGTTCGCTCAGATTGTGAAGGGTCCAAGCTCCCATCCACTCACTCACCTCCAGCCACATAAAAGGCAGGGATGCAGTAAAGGGCAAGTCCCACTGCATCTTCTTCTCTGAAGGGATAGCGATTTTGTGCCCTTTGGACAAACCAGCCACCCCAGAGCCACAGGCACAAGGCTTGTGGTGTTTTGCCGATTTCCTTGGACTCCAGCTTTCAGAGTGGCACGGTGACCTTGTTGTGCCCCCATTTCAAGGTTCCCAAGACCCACAGGGAGCCAGTCAGTCCAATACAAAAGCAAAGAGTCTTTAATGCAAGCTGGCTTGCACTCCCCATTCACCAGACCCACTGACACAATGGAAAGTCCAATGGCCGAGAGAGTGAGGCCTGATGGGACCAGAGGTTTTAAAGGGGGGTGGAGTGAGGGCAGGAGAGGGGACTGTGGGCCCCGCCGATTTGCCAGGCACGAAATCGGTACAGGATATGGTCATAGTGATGGCGTGCACTTCCCTTGATTATTATTGGTTAGTCCAGAGAAATCCTGGGTGTGGCTAGCAGCGGCTTCTTCCGGTGAAGAAGCACATGTCTCTGTCCCAAAATGGAGGACCCAAGGCAAGATGGAGGGCGCACATGGCTCTGTCCCAAAATGGAAGACCCAGGGCACATGGAAGGCGAAGTCCTTGCCCGGCTCCTGCTGCTGCCGCTCAAGCATGCCGCAAGGCAGGATGGCCCTCCGCACAGCACCTGCAGCCGGCCTGCAGGTGGACCGGGACTCCTGCAGCAGCGCATCTGGGAGACATAGGCTCAGCACACGGGGTGTGGCTGGTGGAGAGGCCCAGCCCCGGAAGAGCAGCATCTGCTCGGAGCAGGCCTGGCCCACGGGGCCAGCGCACTGCAGCACAGCGGCCTCCCTGGGCTAGGACACGCGCCCCACTCCGCTGCCGCTGACGCCGCACTGGGACTGGGGGTCCATGCTGCCTGCGTGGGCCTGGCCCAGGGGGCCGCAGGTGGGTGGCAGCCTGCACTGGGCTCCTGCTGTGGGTCGGTGAGCCGATGCCCAGGGTCACCAGGGGCACGGCCAGGCCGTGCCTCATGGGGCCTGGCGGCTGGCTGACACAGGCCGCGGCCCCCCTGACAGGGCCCTGAGGGCCACATGGACCCCCGGCCCCAGCACAGGCAAGCGGGGAGCCGACCACAGGGGAAGGGAGGAAGGAGCCAGTCGGTGAGGCCTTCTGCTCCCAAGCCCTCCCCCACAGTCAGTCGCCGCCCGGCCCCACGCCTCGGCCCGCCGCCGGCCACGCAGATGGTCCGGACACTCGGACCTGCTCCGGGAAGGCCAGGCCCTACTGCAGGTGCGGAGGGATGTCAGAGCCCAGCAGCCAGACTCCTCCTCCCGGACTGCCAGAGAGGCGGGCGGCACTCCTTTCATTCCCCCCTTGTCTTGGAACTTCTGGCTCAATCATGAGACGGACTGCAATTCTATTCCACCAAAACTATCAACTGAACTATGCCCATAGGTTAACAAATGGTCCGGTCGAAGTGAAAGAAACCATTTTAGATTTAATAACTTCTATTGAAATAGGATCTTTCTTCTTAGAATTCCTCCATGGTTATCAAAAAACAAACAAACAAAAAAAACCCAAAAAACGACCAAATCAAGATTTAGTACTATTTGCCTTGAAGAGGCTCAAGCATTCCTGTTTGTTAGGCTAGGTTTAAATTTAGAGTCTGTTGAACTAAGCCTCCGTTTTTCTGGTACCATTTTCAGCTGGACTAAGTCTCTTCTGTTAATTGGTTCCTGGGCTGGGCTGGGCATGGGAAGCAAGAAGCAGCCATGGGGACAGGAGACCTTCCTCAGAAGGGGCGAGTGTTCAAGCCCCTGCATAGTTGGAAGGGTGAGGATCTTTGCCCCACCTTTGTTGCACCCCAAGTTTTCTCCTACTGGCCACCAGCTGTGCCTGTCTTAGGTCGCCCCACCCTGTGGGGTCTTACCCGTCGTTGACTACCAGCTATCTCTGGGCCAAGTAGGGTGATGTGGGGTTCAGTTCTGTCTCCTTGATAGCCTATGTCCCTCTGGCCTCCATGCCCAGCAACTGCCTTTGGATCCCCTCGCCTGCTGGTGGGGCCCCGGCATTGATCATAGGGAACCAAGGTTTCTTCTCCAGAGAGGGCCCAGCTTACGCCATTGGGCAAGAGACAGATCCATGGTGCCAGCTTTTCATAAACCCAGCTTGAACGGAGCGCTCAGACAACAGCTGTAGACAATTGGGATCCTTTTGGCAATACAGAATGCTTAAGGGCCTTCCCAGGAGGGAATAAATCCCTTCACATATTGCCAGATTCTGGAGGAATTACATAAGGAGAAGAACATGCTGATCTACTCTAAGATTTTCTGACTTTCCTTGCTAATTCCTTATCATGGATTTAAAAAAAAAAACAGTAACTGTTGGCATAAAACCTACCTATGCATAACTATGCCTCAGACCTTCTATTCTAAACAGGCTTTTTCCAACTTTACTACCCCTGACATGGGCATGGTGACTCAGGCCTGCAAGGCAGTATACAGGCTGCCAACTCTTAGCTGTCTCTCAACAGAGTCTAAAACCTGATGGGCACCCTTTCCTGCCCAGTTGGGCACCTGCCCCCTTGGCAGCTAGACACCCTTTACTTTTGGGGGTCACCCCACACAGTTCCCTTCCAGGACAGCCAACATACATTCAAAACCTGCCAAAGAGTTCCTTCCTTTTTAGAGCAGCATAGTATTCCATCGTGTAGATGTACCACAGTTTTCTAATCCATTCATCTACTGATGGGCACTTAGGCTGTTTCCAGATCTTAGCTATGGTGAATTGTGCTGCTATGAACATAGGGGTGCATATATCCTTTCTGATTGGTGTTTCTGGTTTTTTGGGATATATTCCTAGAAGTGGGATCACAGGGTCAAATGGGAGTTCCATTTGTTGATTTTTGAGGAAACTCCATACTGTCTTCCATAGTGGCTTCACCAGTCTGCATTCCCACCAGCAGTGCACAAGTGTTCCTTTTTCTCCACATCCTCTCCAGCACTTGTCGTTTGTTGATTTGTTGATGATAGCCAGTCTGACAGGTGTGAGATGGTACCTCATTGTTGTTTTGATTTGCATCTCTCGGATGATTAGTGACTTTGAGCATGTTTTCATATGTCTCTTGGCTTTCTGAATGTCCTCTTTTGAAAGGTGTCTATTTAGGTCCTTTGCCCATTTTTTGATTGGATTGTTTATCTTCTTTTTGTTAAGTTGTGTGAGTTCCCTATAAATTTTGGAGATTAGGCCCTTATCAGATATGACATTGGCAAATATGTTTTCCCACACAGTGGGTTTTCTCGTTGTTTTGTTGATGGTTTCTTTTGCTGTGCAGAAGCTTTTTATTTTGATGTAGTCCCATTTGTTCATTTTCTCTTTAGTTTCAAGTGTCCTAGGAGCTGTATCAGTGAAGAAATTGCTTCGGCATATGTCGGATATTTTGTTGCCTTTGGATTCTTCTAGAATTTTTATGGTTTCCTGTCATAGCTATGACTTTGAAAGGTCAAGATTTAATTGTTCACATATACAGGGGTACACATTCAAAATGTTTCTTAACACAGAAACTTGGTGAAACTAGAATTTTCAGTTTCTAAAAAGAGTAGCATAAAAATCAGTATATAGCTTAATGGGAAATATAAGGGCATGACAGAGAAGAGATCTGAGTAGGCAGAAAGTACATTATATGTTTTTATATAATTAAAATTCCTTCCAATTTAAATCATTCAGAACTATCTGTTCGTAGGAATGTTGAAGTCATGCTCTTACCATTTGCAACGGCATGGATGGAACTGGAGAGCATTATGCTAAGTGAAATAAGCCAGTCAATGAAGGAAAAATACCACATGATCTCACTTATTCATGGATAATTGAGACCATTATAAACTTTTGAACAATAATAGATACAGAGGCAGAGCTGCCTCAAACAGAGTGTCAAACTGCAATGGGAAGGCCGGGGAGGGTTCGGGGCGGGAGGTAGGGGGGAAAGAGATCAACCAAAGGACTTGTATGCATGCATATAAGCATAAGCAATGGACATAAGACACTGGGGGATAGGGGAGGCTAGGGGACTGTCTTGGGCGGGGGGGAAAAAATGGACACATATGTAATACCCTTTGTAATAAAAAATAAAATTTAAAAAAAAAATAAAAAAAAAATAACACAATGCATCATAATGAAAATACAGTTCATGGTAGGAAGAAATATGAGAATAACTTTCTTCATATGATTTTGAAGTCATTAAGGAGTCAATATAATCTTCTACAGTATCTTTGGCTTTAATTGTATTACCACGTAGTTGAACAATCAGCCTTCAAATGCTGCTTCTCGCCGAAACTGGTTTGGCTTGGTGGATAGAGCATCGGCCTGCGGACTGAAGGGTCCCAGGTTCGATTCTGGTCAAGGGCATGTACGTGGGTTGTGGGCACTTCCCCAGTGGGGGATGTGCGGGAGGCAGCTGGTCGATGTTTCGCTCTCATCGATGTTTCTAACTCTCTATCTCTCTCCCTTCCTCTCTGTAAAAAAAAATCAATAAAATATATTTAAAAAAAAAAGCTGCTTCCTTCCAAGGTAGGTAGTAAATATATATTGCTGAGAATATTGTTTTCTAAATATCAATTTGTTAATCTGGTTAATACAGTGTTTTTCAAGTTTTCTATATCATTAATAAACATTTTATCTAGTTTAAAAAAAAAAAAACCTGCCAAAGAATCAAAGGTTAATATAACATATCAATACAATGAAACATCATGGCCGCTTTAGGCAGCCAAATCTTCTGCTACTAAACATGTGACTCCATAAATTGTCCTTGTCTCTTTGGAGCCTTGTCCATGAAGATGCAGGCATTATCTAAGTGTACTACACAGTATTATGGGGGCTCCTGGTGACAGGAGTGATCGCAAGCCATGTTACCGGCATCAGGTAGGTCGAGCACGCCATAGCTTGAGCTTGAGCGGGTTGCGTTGATCTCAATTGATGCTCCATTTGGTGATGAAGTCTTTCCGGGTCATGGATGGATTCGCTGACCAGACGTGAGTGTGATGAACCCAGGTCGCGACGCCGTCTTCCTTGAGAGCATTGGGGGTCGTCAGCACCACAGTGTAGGGACCCTTCCAACATGGTTCTAGGGTCTCCCGGCAGTGCTTTCAGGCGTAGACCCAATCTTCTGGTCTGTGCTGATGAGGAGTTGGGGTTGGGCTGGCCTCGTAGATGGCGTGTAGGCGTGGCCAAATGTCCTCATGTGCCTTCTGAAGCCCTCTCAAGGAAAGAGATAGTTCTTGATTTTCAAATTCAGCAAGAAGGTCAGCTTTAAGGTTAGAAATGATAGGGGGTAGCCTGCCAAACATGATTTCATAGGGAGTAAAGCCCAGGGTGTATGGGGAATTCCTTACCCGGTAAAGGGCATACGGTAGGAGAGCCACCCAGTCCCCGCCAGTTTCCATGGTTAATTTGGTAAGGGTGTCTTTTAGAGTTCTGTTCATTCTTTCTACCTGACCTGAACTCTGGGGTCTATAAGCACAATGTAATTTCCAATTTGCCCCAATAGCCCTGGTTACTACCCATGTTACCTGTGAAATAAAGGCTGGCCCGTTGTCGGACCCTATCATAGCAGGAAAACCATACCTGGGTAAGATGTCTTCCAGCAGCTTCTTGGCCACCGTCTGAGCTGTTTCATGCTTGGTTGGGTATTCCTCTATCCAGCCAGAGAAGGTATCTACAAATACTAAAAGATATTTATAGCCACACTTCCTGGTTTAATTTCAGTGAAGTCGACTTCCCATTGAGCTCCCTGTTTGGTGCCTCTGAGCCTGGTCCCTCTTTCACTTGATCCGACTCTTGTGTTTGTGAGTTGACAGGTCTTGCAGGCAGACACAACCTGATCTACATTGGTATCCCACTAGTGAATCTTGATCCCGGCATGTCGGATTAAGTCCTTCATTTTCCGGGTTCCCAGGTGAGTGGACCGGTGCATATGTTCTAATACCGTGTCCCTGAGCCGGTCTGGCAGTATAAGTTCCCCTTCTGGTGTATGCCACCATCCCTTTATTTCCTGGGCTCTGGGGAGCTTTCTGATGCATTGCAATTCTTCCTGGGAGTACTTCGGCTGGTCTGGTAAGACTGGGTCCCCTGGGTCTGGGAGTTGTAAGGCCATAGTAGGGACCGAGGTAAGGGCTACTGCCTTCGCAGCCCTGTCAGCCTTTGGTTACCTCTTGCTACTGGGTCATCGGCTTTCTGGTGCCCCTGGAAGTGGATTATGGCTAACTTGGCAGGAAGCCATAAAGCTGTGAGCAGATCGAGAATCTCCTGCTTATTTTCTTATTGTCCGTCCCTCTGCCATCAGCAGCCCTCTCTCCTGATAGATTGCCCCGCGGACATGAGCTGTAGCAAATGCATAATGGCTGTCTGTGTAAACGTTAAGCCGCTTCCCAGCCCCCAGCATCAGTGCCTTAGTAAGGGCGATGAGTTCTTCTCGCTGGGCTGACATCCCAGAGGGCAGGGCCTCCGCCCACACAGTGTCTGTTTCAGTGACCACTGCTGCACCCGCATACCTGCACCCGTCCCGCACGAAGCTGCTCCCATCCATGAACCAGGTGGCCTCTGCATTAAGGGAGGGGCTGGTCTGTCAAGTCCTTCCGGAGTCCATGTACCTGCTCTAGGATTCCCGCACAGTCGTGTAGTGGGGCATCTAAGTCAGGGTCGGGCAGCAAAGTACAGGATTGTGGGCCACACAGGGTTGAGTAGGATGCTCTGGTAATGGGTTATACGTGCGTTACTCATCCATCTCTCAGGAGGCTCCTTCAGTACTCCCTCAATGGAATGTGGGGTTGTAATCCAGATTTCCTGCCCCAGGGTCAATTTGTCAGCGTCTTTGACTAAGAGCGCTGTTGCCGCGATAATTCTCAAGCATGGTGGCCAGCCAGCAGCTACAGGATCTAATTTCTTGGACAAATAAGCCACTGGGCGGCTCCAGGGGCCTAAAGCTTGAGTCAAGACCCCTTTCGCTATCCCTTTGTGTTCATCTACAAAGAGGTGAAAGGGCTTCATAATATCTGGCAGGCCTAGGGCTGGGGCACCTAGAAGGGCCTTCTTTAACTGCCTAAAGGCAGCTTCATCTTTCTCAGTCCAGTCAAACGCCCTTCCCTCTTTGGTATCTTCATATAGAGGCCTGGTGATTTTGGCAAAACCCGGTATCCAGAGGTGGCAGTAGCCGGCCGATCCTAGGAATTCCCTTATTCTCTTCGGGAGGTGGGAGTAGGGATTTTCAAAAACAGTCTCTTTTCTGGTATCCGATAACTGCCGCTGCCCACCCTCTAGGATGTATCCCAGGTAACTCACCCTTTCTCGGCATAACTGAGCCTTCCTCGCGGATGCCCGGTACCCTAAGGCCCCCAGGGTGGCCAATAGATTTTGGGTCCCCTGCTCACAGTCCTTGGCTGTGTCTGCAGCAATCAGGATGTCATCTACGTACTGGAGGAGGGTGAGGTTGGGGTGTTCCCTTCTGTACTCACCCAGGTCCTCATGCAGCGCCTTGTCGAAGATGGTGGGCGAGCTTTTGAACCCCTGGGGTAGGCGTGTCCAAGTCAGCTGTCCACTGAAGCCCTCCTCTGGGTCATGCCACTCGAAGGCGAAAAGGGGCTTTGAGGTGCTAGGGGGTAGACTGAAGAAGGCATCTTTCAGATCTAATACCATGTACCAGACTTTAGAGGGCACCAAGGAGCTCAAGAGAGTGTACGGGTTTGGGACTGTTGGGTGTATGTCCATAACTCTTTAATTTACTTCTTGGAGGTCCTTACTGGCCTGTAGTTGTTTGTCTGGGGCTTTTTAACCGGCAGTAGGGGAGTGTTCCACGCAGACTGGCAGGGAACTAACACCCCCAAGCTCTTCAGTCTCCTGATATGAGGTTGAATTCCCTTCCGTGCCTCCTGAGGCATGGGGTACTGCTTGATTCTTACCGCACCTTCTCCTGGTTTTCATTCTACCAGGACTGGGTCCCTGTGGGTGGCCAGCCCCACCCCTCCTGTCTCTGCCCATGCTGTTGGGAATTCTTATAGCCATTTGTCCATACTGCCCTCTACCGGGGAAGCCTTCATCCTCTAGCCTCATGGTAGAGGCGATATTCATCCTCTAGCCTCATGGCCAGGACCTGATTGGGGCGGCCCTCCCCATCGGTGACCTGAAGCCCCCCTTGTCTGAAAGTTATTTGAGCTCCAATTGTGGTCAGTAGGTCCTGTCCCAATAGTGGGTAGGGGCATTCTGGTATTACCATGAAAGAGTGGGATACCTGGCCCGTTCCTAAATCTACTGTCCTTCGGGTAGTCCATGAATACTGGCTCATACCAGTTTCCCCTTGCACCCAGGACTTTTTGTTCGCCAGTTTTCCTTGCGGGGAATGGAGGACCGAATGTTGTGCCCTGGTGTCAACAAGGAAGTTAACAGGAGTCCCCTCCACTCTGAGAGTTATCCTGGGCTCGGGGAGGGCATCTGAACCCTGACTCCCCTAATCACTCAGTTCACCCAGCTCTAAGACCTTGACTCGGTCAGTCCTATCTCCCTTCTCACCGGCTTTCTTCGGACATTCCCAAGCCCAGTGCCCTATGTCCATGCAAAACTTACATTGATCCTTCCGTAGCCCCCGCCTCCCCTCTCGGGAGGTCTGCTTACCTCTTCCTTTATTGCTTGCAAGCTGTCGGAGGCGATGGTCTCGCTCCTTGGGGAAGTCCAAGGTTGTAGCCAGCAGGGCCCTAGCCAGGTCCCGAGCTTGCCTACTGCTAGTGGCAGCCACAGCTCGAGCTTCCCTGTCTTCTGGAGACTCTCTGTTATTGCACACCTTCTCTGCCACTGCCAGTAAATCCTGTAAACTCTTCTCTCCCAACCTATCTACTTTTTGTAGTTTCCTTTTAATATCCGCGGCCAATTGGTTTACAAAGCTTATGATCACAGCTGCCTTGTTTTCAGGAGCTTCTGGATTCATGGGGGTGTAGGTGCGGTAAGCCTCCATGATCCGTTCTAAAAAGGCAGCTGGAGACTCATCCCTTTCCTGCTGAACATTCCCCACCTTGGCCAAATTAGTTGGCTTTCTAGCAGCCATTCTGAGACCCCTCATTAGGGTCTGACGGTAGACTAAAAGCCTCTCCTTACCTTCTGCCGTGTTGAAATCCCATTCAGGCCTAGTTAAGGGAAAAGAGACATCTATCTGGACCTGGTTGGCAGTTGGGTTTCTGCCCATGCCTGGAACCACTTTCCGGGCCTCATTGAGGATCCTTTCTCTCTCTTCCGTCATGAACAGAACCTGTAAATGCTGCTGACAGTCGTCCCATGTGGACTGATGGGTGAAAAGAACAGAATCTAGGAAGTCAATAAGTCCCCCCGGTTTCTCAGAAAACTTGGGGTTTTGTGCCTTCCAGTTATAGAGATCGCATTTTGAGAAAGGCCAATAATGATAGGGCTTGTTGCCATCCATATCCGGGGGTCCAGTGGCCCATAAGGACATGGTCTTGATAGTGGAGTCGGGTGCTGCAGCAGACAGTTCCCGCTGAGCCCTCTGCTGGCTGAGAGGCGGGCCTCCTACTGAGGCCACTCCTGGAACTCCACCACCAGCCACTCCCAGAACTCCGCCCCCAGCCACTCCCGGTGTGGAAGTATTGTCCCCCTGTGAGGTACATGGGGGAGGAAAGATTAGTTCTTCTTCAGTCCCCCCCCTGCAGGATAGAGAGGGTGGGGCCAAAGGCTGTGTCAGAGTCTTCCTTTTCTCTTCCTTTTCTCTTCTCTGCAAAGCAAGAATGGGCTTCAGCCCAGGAGGACATGGAGGTAGGAAGGGCCTGAGTCAAGATGGCGAGTCTTGCACTAAGTCCTGCCAAGTAACAATGTAAGAAAGCTGACCAGGATGTCCCCCTCTAAGTTGGGATACGACATCCCTGACCCGGTGGATGGTGGGGAGGTCAAAATTTCGCTCTGGTGGCCACCCGATGTCCAAAGTTGGCCACTCCCTGGAACCAAAAGTCTGCCACCGGTCTTTCCGAACCTCCACCCTGAGGTCCCTGGCTCTTTCCCTTACCTCTCTGAAATGATCAACCATAATGTTTAAAGGAGTAGTTTGAGGCTGTCCCATAATGTCCCTCCAGTGAGTCCACAAAATAAAACTGAAAAGACACAAACACAAACAACAAATGGGCCCGAAAATACAGTCTTCCAACTCCATGGAAGCAGAACCAAAACAGGCTTCCAATTCCATGGAAGCCAAACCCGAAAGCTAGACAATGGCCTTACGCCAAACTAGCGGGAGCGACCCACTTTCCGCATATCCATCCCTCCTGGCGGGGCGGAAATTCTTCCCCCCCGCCTGTGCCTTGTTCGGGCCCTTCCGCCTAGACCCCTCAGGCAATTACATATTCCAGAAACGAGCTCACACCGAACAGAACACACAACAAACAACAACACACCTACCGCACAGTCAGTCAGACTCTTCGGATAGGGGGTCTCTCAATGGTCCTGGGAACCCCGGGCGAGCACCCAAAATGCTGTGCCCTGATTTCAAAGTTCCCAAGACCCCCAGGGAGCCAGTCAATCTGATGCAAAAGCAAAGATTCTTTAATGCAAGCTGGCTGGCGCTCCCCGTTTACCAGACCCACCAACACAGCGGAAAGTCCAGTGGCCAAGAGATTGAGGCCTGATGGAACTGGGGTTTTAAAAGGGGGTGGAGTGAGGGCAAGAGAGGGGACTGTGGGCCCTGCCGATTGGCCAGGCACAAGTCGGTACAGGATGTGGTCATAGTGATGGCTTGCACATCCCTTTATTATCGGTTAGTCCAGAGAAATCCTGGGTGTGTCTAGCAGCAGCTTCTTCCGGTGAAGAAGCACATGGCTCTGTCCCAAAATGGAGGACCCAAGGCAAGATGGAGGGCGCAGTCCTCCCTCAGTTCCTGCTGCTACCGCTCAAACACGCTGCAAGGCAGGATGGCCCTCCCGCACAGCACTTGCAGGCGGCCTGTGGGCGGATCAGGAATCCCGCAGTGGCGCATCTGGGTGGCGCAGGCCCAGCAAAGGGGGTGCGGCCGGTGGAGCGGCCCAGCTCTGGAAGAGCAGCATCCGCTTGGAGCAGGCCCAGCCCACGGGCCCGGGGCACTGCAACATGGCGGCATCCCCGGGCTAGGGCACGCGCCCCACTCCGTTGCTGCTGCCACTGCACTGGGGGCTGTGGGTCCACGCGGCCTGTGTGGGCCCGGTCTGGGGGGCAGTGGGCGGGTGGCAGCCCACCCTGGACTCCCGCTGTGGGCCCGAGGCCGCCAGCGGCACGGCAGACCGCAACTCATGGGGCCAGCGGCCGGCCCACACAGGCCCTGGCCCCTCCCCGATCGGGCCATGAGGGCCGCACGGACCCCTGGCCCCAGCGCGGGCAAGAGGGGAGCTGACCACGGGGGAAAGGAGGAAAGAGCCAGGCGGTGAGGCTTTCCGCTCCCACGACCTCTCCCTGGTCGGTTGCCGCCTGGCCCCACCTCTCGGCCTGCCACTGGCCATGCAGCTGCAGCCAGTCCGGACACTCGTAGCTGCTCCGGGGAGGCCAGACCCTACAGCAGGCGTGGAGAGATCTCGGAGACCAGCGGCCAGACTCCTTTTCCTGCACCGCCGGAGAGGCGGGCGGCACACCTTTCAGGTGGGAGGGACAGAGCGCAGACCAGGCATCAACCCCGGACCCCCACCATGGCGATCAAGGGTGGGAGGAAAGGAGAGCAACCCAGCCCAAAACATCGGACCCCCGCCTTGGCAATTAAAGGGCGGGAGGGCTGGGATGCAGGCCAGGCTGCAGCCCCTGACCCCTGCCATGGCAATGGGAAGGCGGGCTGCCCGGAGCGCAGGCCAGGCATCAACCCTGGAACCCCAACATGGCAATTGAAGGGCGGGAGGCCTGAGTCCCTCGATTGCCATGGCGATCAGATGGCGGCAGGGCTGTATTGCAGGCCAGGAAGCAACCACGGTCCCCTGGGTGCCTGGATTGCTAGCTGGCCTGATTTTTGCAATCGCCAAGGCGATCTAGGCTGGGAAGGCAGGAGCGCAAGTCAAGCATCAACCTCGAACCTCCAACATGGCGTTCGGAGGGGAGGAGGGCCAGGGCTCAGGCCAGGCAGCAACCACAAACCACCACCGTGGAAAACAAAAGGTGTGGGGGCCGGGGGCAGGCCAAGCAGAAACCCTGTGCCCCCACAATGGCGATTGGGGGCAGGAGGGCCAGAGCGCAGGACATGCATGAACCCAGGACCCCACCATGGGAATCAAATGGCGTGAGAGCTTGGGCGAAGACCAGGCAGCAACTGTGGAGCCAACCATGGCAATCGAAGGGTGGGAGGGCCGGAGCGCAAACCAGGAAACAACCCCAGAACCCTGCCCTGGCCATCGGAGGGTGGGAGGGCCACAGCGCATGACATGCATTAACCCCTGACCCCCATCATGGCAACCAAAGGGCGCGAGGGCCTGCCCCTCTTGATTGCCATGGTGATCGGGGGGCGGTGTTTTAGGCCAGGCAGCAACCCCAGACCTCCACCATGATGATCGAGGGCGGGACGGCTGGGACGCTGGCCAGGCAGCAACCCTGGACCCCCACCAGGGCGATCATAGTCGGAAGGGCCCGAGCGCAGGCCAGGGAGCAACCCCGGACAACCACCATGGGGATCGTAGGGGGGAGAGTTGGAGCACATGCCAGGAAGCAACCCTGGACCGCCGTCGTGGCCATCGCAGTGTGGAAGAGCCAGAGAGCAGGACATGAAACAACCCCGGAACCCCAACATGGCAATCGAAGTGTGGGAGGGCCCAGGCACAGGCCAGACAGCATCTGTGGACTCCACCATGACAATCAAAGGGCGGTAGAGCCGGGGCGGAGGACAGGAAGCCACACCAGACCTCCACCATAGCAATCGAGGGTGGGAGGGCCGGGGCGCAGGTCAGGCAGCAACCACGGACCCCGTCCATGGCTGTCGAAGGGCAGCAGAGCATGTGCAGAAGCCAGGCAGCAACCCTGGAACCCACCATGATAATTGAAGTGCAGGAGAGCCGGGGCGTAGGCCAGGAAGCAACCCCTGACCCCCATTATATTGATGGGACGACACGCTGGTGGGAGCGCAACCCAGGCTGCCACCCCAGACCCCAACCATGGTGATCTAGGGTGGGAGAGCCAGAGCACAAGACAGGCAGCAACCCAGGATGCCCACCATAGTGATCGTTGGCGGGAGTGCTGGAGCGCAGGCCAGGAAATAACCCCGGAACCCTGCCCTGGCCATCAAGGGTGGGAGGGCCACATCACATGCCATGCATCAAACCCGGACCCCCACCATGGCAATTGAAGGACTGGAGGACCGGGGTGCAAGTCAGGCAGCACCCTTGGACATTCACCATGGCAATCTTAGGGCAGAATTGCCTGCATCTCTGGATCGCTATGGCAATTGGAGGGCGGGAGGGCGGTGTTGCAAGCCAGTCAGCAACCGCGGAACCCCAGATGCTGGGGTTGCTGGTTGGTCTTCTTCTGGCGATCGCCATGTCCAATGGAGGGCAGGAGGGACAGAGAAAAGGACAGGCAGCAACCGTGGACCACCACCATGGCAATCAAAAGGCTGGAGGGTCTGGGCGCAAGACAGGTAGCAACCCTGGACTCCCGCCATGGCAATCGAGGGCGGTAGGGCCAGAGCGAAGGCTGGGAATAAACCCTTGACCCACACCATGGCAACCGAAGGGCACGAGGGCCTTCCCCTCATGATCGCCATGGCAATCGGAGGGCGGTGTTGTAGGCCAGGCAGCAGCCGTGGACCCCCAACATGGCAATCGAAGTGCGGGATGGCCTGCATCTCTTGATGGCCATGGCAATCGAAGGGCGAGAGAGCCGGGGCAGAGGCCTGGCAGCAACCCCAGATCCCCACCATGGCGATCGAGGGCGGGAGGGCCAGAGCGCAAGCCAGGCATCAACCCCTGACCCCCACCATGTCGATCAGAGGGCGGAACGGCCGTGGCACAGGACAGGTAGCAACCCCAAACTGCCGCCATGGCAATCGAGGGCGGCAGGGCCAGAACGCAGGACAGGCATCAACACCCAACCCCCACCATGGGAACCAGAAGGCAGGAGGGCCTTCCTCCCTTGATCACCATGGCAATCGGAAGGGGTTGTTGCATGCCAGGCAGCAACTGCTGTCCCCCAACATGGCAATCGAAGGGCGGGATGGCCTGCATCCCTCAATCACCATGGCGATTGGAGGGCAGGAGTGCAGTGTTGCAGGCCAGGCAAGAACTGCAGAACCCCGGATGCTGGGGTTGCTGGCTGACTTGCTTCCGGCGATCGCCATGGCGATCGGAGGGCTGGAGGGCCAGAGCGCAAGCCAAGCAACTACCCTGGACCCCCAGCAGGGCGATTGAGAGCAGAATGTCCAGAGCACAAGCCAGAGAGCATCCCCGGAACCCCGCCATGGTCACTGGAGTGCGGGAGGGCCAGAGTGCACGCCATGAATCAACCTCGGACCCTCACCATGGCAATCGAAGGGCAGGAGGGTCGGGGCGCAGGCCAGGCAGCAATCCTGGACCCCCACCATGGCCATCAAACGGCGGGAGGGCTGGGGCTCAGGCCAGGATGCAACCCCGGACCACTTCCATGGTGATCGGAGGGCGGGAGGGCCGGCGTGCAGGTCAGACAGCCTCCATGGACCCACACCATGGCAACAAAGGGTGGGAGGCCTGGGGCTCAGGCCAGGATGCAACCCCGCACCCCCAACATGGCAATCAAAGGGTGGGATTGCCTGCTTCCCTTGATAGCCATGGCAATCGAAGGGAGGGAGAGCCGGGGCGGAGGCCAGGCAGCAACCCGGGATCCTCACCATGGTGATCAGAGGGTGGAAAGGCCGTGGCACAGGAGAGGCAGCCACCCCGGACCCCCGCCATGGCAATAGAGGGCGGCAGGGCCAGAACACAGGCCAGGCATCAACAACCGACCCCCACCATGGGAACCAAAAGGCGGGAGGGCATGTCTCCCTTGATTGCCACGGCGATCAGAGGGTGGTGTTGCAGCCCAGGCAGCACCGCGGATACCCAACATGGCAATCGAAAGGCGGGATGGCCTGCATCCCTTAATCGGCATGGCAATCGAAGGGGGGGGTACCTGGGGTGGAGGCTAGGCAGCAAACCTGTATCCCCACAATAGCAATCAATGGTGTGAGGGCCAGAGCACAGGCCAGGAAGCAACCCTGGACCCCCAACAGGCAATCGAAAGGCGGGATGGCCTGCCTCCCTCGATCACGATGGGGATCGGAGTGCGGGTGTGCGGTGTTGCAGGCCAGGTAGCAACTGGGGGCCCCCGAGTGCCTGGGTTGTTGGCTGGCCTGTTCCCGGTATTGCCATGGCAATCAGAGGGCGGGAGGGCCATAGCACAGGCCAGGCAGCAACCCCGGACCCCCAGCATGGCAATCGAGGGCGGAATGGCCAGAGCACAGGCCAGGGAGCAACCGTGGATCCCACTATGGCAATCGAAGGGCTGGAGGGCCTGGGCGCAAGTCAGGCCTCAACTCTGGACCCCCGTCACAGCAATGAGAGGGTTTGCTGGCTGGAGTGCAGCCCAGGCATCAACTCTGGACCCCCAACATGGACATTGGATGGCAGGAGGGCCAGAGGTCATGCCATGAATCAACCCCGGATCCCCACCATGGCAATCGAAGGGCGGGAGGGCCGGGGCGCAGGCCAGACAGCCACAACGGACCCCCACCATGGCAATAAAAGGGCGGGAGGGCTGCGCGCAAGCCAGGCCGCAACTCTGGACCCCCGACATGGCAATTGAAGGGAAGGATGGCCTGCGTCTCTCGATCGCCATGGCGATCCGAGGGCATGTGGTCGGTGTTGCAGGCCAGGCAGCAACCACAGAACCCTGGGAGCCACGGATGCTGGCTAGACTGCTTCCAGTGATCGACATGGCAATCAGAGGGGATGAAGGCCAGAGCACAGGCCAGGCAGTAAACCCAGACGCCCGCCGTGGCAATGGAAGGGCGGGAGGCCAGAAAGTAAGCCTTTCAGGAACCCCGGAAACCCACCGCGATCGATGGCGGGAAGGCCAGAGCACAAGCCAGGATGCAACGCTGGACCCCCGCGATGGCGATTGGATGGTGGGCTGGCCGGAGCGCAGCCCAGGAATCAACCCCGGACCCCTCCATGGCAATCTTAGGGCGGAATTGCCTGCATCCCTGAATCACCATGGCAATCAAGGGAAGAAGGGCCACAGTGCAGGCCAGGCATCAACCCCCAAACCCCACCATGGCAACTGAAGGGCAGGAGGGCCAGGGCGTAGGCCAGGCAGCAAACAAGGACCTCCACCATGGTGATCAGATTGTGGGAGGGTGGTGTTGAAGGCCAGGCAGCAACTGCCGAACCCTAGGTGCAGGCATCAACCGCGGACCCCCACCATGGCAATCGAAGGGCAGGAGGGCCGGGGCGCAGGCCAGGCAGCACCCAAGGACCCCCACTGTGGCAATCAAAGTGCGTGAGGGCCGGGCGCAGGCCATGCAGCAACCCATTAACCCCACCGTGGCAATCAAGGGCGGGGGTCTGGAGCGCAGGCCAGGCAGCAACCCTGGACCCCCGCATGGCCATCAGAGTGCAGGAGGGCCAGAGCACAGGCCATGCATTAACCCCTGAACCCCAACATGGCAACCAAAGGCCAGGAGGGCCTGTGTCCCTTGATTGCCATGGCGATCAGAGGGCGTTTTTGTAGGCCAGGCTGCAACTGCAGATCCCCGGAGGCCGGGGTTGCTGGCTGGCCTGTATCTGCCAATTCCCATGGCAATGGGAGGGCGGAGGGCGGAGCGCATGACAGGCAGCAACCGTGGACCCCCACCATGGTGATCGAGGGCGGGAGGGCCGGAGAGCAGGCCATGCCACATCCCCAGACCCAAACCATATCGAACAGGGGGAGGGCCGGGGCTCATGCCAGGCAGAAACCAGGACCCTCCACCATGGCAATAGAAGGGCGGGATCCGGGGCGCAGGGCAGGCAGCTTCCCTGGACCCCCACCATGGCAATCAAGGGCGGGAGGGCTGGAGCACAGGCCAGGAAGCAACCCTGGAACGCTGCCATGGTCACCGGAGGTTTGAAGGGCCACAGTGCATGCCATGCATCAACCCCTCGCCCCCAACATGGCAATCGAAGGGCGGGATGGTCTATGTTCCTCGATCGCCATGGTGATTGGAGGGCGGGAAGGTGGTATTACAGACCAGGCAGTAACCGCTGACCACTGGTGCCGGGGTTCCTGGCTGGCCTTCTGCTGGCGATTGCCATGTCAATCGGAGATGGGAGGGCCAGAGCGCAGGCCATGCATCAACCCCGGTCCCCAACCATGGCAATCGAAGGGCGGGAGGGCCAGGGTGTAGGCCAGGCAGCAACCGCGGACACCCACCATCCAATCGAAGTGCGAGATGGCTGGGGCACAGGGCAGGCAGCTTCCCTGGACCCCCACCATGGCCATCTTAGGGGGGAATTGTCTGCATCCCTGGGTGGCCATGGCGATCAGATCACGGGAGGGCGGATGTTGCACGCCAGTCAGCAACCAGGGAACCCCGATGCTGGGGTTGCTGTCTGGTCTAGTTCCGTCGATCGCCATGTCAATCAGAGGGTGGAAGGACAGAGCGCAGGCCAGGCAGCAAGCGCGGATGCCCACCATGGCATTCGCAGGGTGGGAGGGCCTGAGTCCCTCGATCGCCATGGCGATCTTAGGGCGGGAGGGTAGTGTTGCATGCCAGCCAAAACCGGAGAACCCTGGGTGATGGGGTAGCTAGCTGGCCTTCTTCTGGTGATCACCATGGCATACAGAGGGCGGGAATTCCACAGCGCAGGCAAGGCAGCAACCCCGGACCCCCAGCCATGGCGATAGGAGGGCTGGAAGGCCGGTGCACAGGACAGGCAGGAACCCCTGACTCCCACCATGGTGATGGAGGTTGGGAGGGATGGATTGCAGGCCATGCCACAACCCCAGACCCCTGTCATGGCGATGGGAGGGCGGGCTGGCCGGAGGGCAGCCCAGGCATCAACCCTGGACCCCCATCATGGCTATCGAAGGACTGGAGGGCCTGCGTCCCTCGATTGCCATGGTGATCGGAGTGCAGGAATGTGGAATTGCAGGCCAGGCAGCAACCGCGGACCCCCGGTGCCAGGGTGGTAGGCTGGCCTTCTTCCGGCGATCGCCATCTCAATCGGAGGGTGGAGGGCCAGAGTGCAGGGCATGCATCAACCCCGGACACCCACCATGGCAATCGAAGTTCAGGAAGGCTGGGGCGAGGCCAGGCAGCAACCGTGGACACCCACCATGGCAATCAAAGTGCGGAATGTCCAGGGCACAGGACAGGCAGATTCCCTGGACCTCCACAATGGCGATCGAGGGAGGGAGGGCCGGAGACCAGGCAGGCAGCAACCCCGGACCCCCTCCATGGACATTGGAGGGCAGGAGGTCCAGAGCGGAGGCCATGCATCAACACCAGACCGTCACCATAGCAATCGAAGTGCGGGAGGGCTGGGGTGCAGGCCATGCATCAACCCCGGACCCCCGCCATGGCAATTGAGCGTGGGAGGGCTGGAGCGCAACCCAGGCCGCAACCCTGGACCCCCGCCATTGCAATCGATGGGCGGGAGGGCCGGGGCGAAGGCCAGGAGCAACCGCGGACCCCACCATGGTATTAACAGGGCGGGATGGCCTGCGTCCGTTGATTGCCATGGCGATCGGAGGATGGGAGGGTGGTGTTGCATGCCAGACAGCAACCGGAGTACCCCGGATGCTGGGGTTGCTGGCTGGCCAGCTTTTGGCGATCACCATGGCAATCGGAGGGCGAGAAGGCCAGAGCACAGGCTAGGCAGCAAACCTGGACCCCCCGCCATGGCAATAGAAGGGCGGGAGGGCCAGAGCGCAGGTCAGGCAAGAATCCCGGAACCCAGCCATGGTGATGGGAGGGTGGGAGGGCCAGAGCACTGGCCAGATAGAAACCCCGGAAACCCACCATGGCCATTGGAGGGCTGGAGGACCAGAGCGCAAGCCATGCATCAACTCCAGACCCCCACCATGGCAATGGAAGGGCAGGAGGGCCAGGGCGCAGACTAAGTAGCAACCGCAGACCCCCACCATGGCAACTGAACGGCGGGATGTCCTGCATCCCTTGATCGCCATGGCGATAGGAGGACAGGAGGGCGGTTTTTCAGGCCAAACAGCAATCGCAGAGCCCCGGGTGCTAGGGATGCTCCTGGCCTGCTTTTGGCAATAGCCATGGCAATCGCAGAGCTGGAGGGCCAGAGTGCAGGCCAGAAAGCAACCCCGGACACCCACCATGGTGATCGAGGGCGGGATGTCTTGCTTCCCTCGATTGCCATGGATATCGGAGGGTGGTAGTGCTGTATTGCGGGCCAGGCAGCACCATGGATCCCCGGTGCCGGGGTTGAAGTCTGGCCTGCTTCCAGTGATCGCCATGTCGATCAGAGGAAGGGAGGGCTGGGGCGCAGGCCAGGCATCAACCCCTGACTCCCACTAAGGGGATCAAGGGCGGGAGGGCCAAAGGGCAACCCAGGCCACATCCCTGGGCCCCCACCATAGCAATTGTAGGGTGGGAGGGCCATGTTGCAGGCCAGGCAGCAACGGTGGACCCCAACCATGGCACACAAAGGACGGGAGGGCTGGGTCGCCGGCCAGGCAGCAACCCTGGACCTCCACCATGGCTATTGAGGACGGGATGTCCGGAGCGCAACCCAGGCCACAACCCCAGACCCCCGCCATGGCAATCGAAGGGCGGGATGGCCTGAGTCCCTCGATCTCCATGGCGATCGGAAGGCAAGAGGGCAGTGTTGCAGGCCAGGCATCAACCGCGGAACTCTGGTTGCCGGGGTTGCTGGCTGGCCTGCTTCCGGCGATCACCATGGTGATCGGAGGGCAGGAAGGCCGGAGCGCAAGCCAGGCAGGAACCCCAGACCCCCACCATGGTGATCGAGGGCAGGAGGGAAAGAGCACAACCCAGCCCGCAACCTCAGACCCCTGCCATGCCAAGCAAAGGGCGGGAGGGCCGGGGCACAGGTCAGGCAGCAACACTGGACACCCACCGTGGTGATCGAGGATGGGAGGTCCGGAGCACAACCCAGCCCACAACCCTGGACCCCGCCATGGCAATCAAAGTGCGGGATGGCCTGGGTCCCTCGATCGCCATGGCTATCGGAGGTCAGGAGGGCGGTGTTGCAGGCCAGACAGCAACCGCAGAACCCTGGGTGCCGGGGTTGCTGGCTGGCCTGCTTCCGGCGATCGCAATGGCGATTGGAGGGCGGGATGCCTGAACAGGGCCAGGCAGTATCACCGGACCCCCGCCATAACATTGGGAGGGCAGAAGAGCCAGAGCTCAAGCCAGGCATCACCCCGGACACTCACCATGGCGATCGAGGGTGGGAGGGAAGGAGCTCAACCCAGCCCGCAACTTCGGAACCCCCCCATGGCAATTAAACGGTGGGAGGCCCGAGGCGCAGGATAGGCTGAAACCCTGGACCCCTACCATGGCAATTGAGGACGGGAGGGCCAGAGCACAGGCCAGGGAGCAACCCAGGATGCCCACCATGGCAGTCTTAGGCGGGAGGGCCAGAGCGCAGACCAGGCAGCAACCCCGGACTCCCACCATGGCGAACGTAGGTGGAAGGGCTGGAGCGTAGGCCAAGAAGAAACTCCGGAACCCCGCCAAGGCCATCGGAGGTTGTGAGGGCCACAGCGCACAGCATGCATCTACCCCGGACCCCCACAATGGCAATCAAAGGACTGCAGGGCCGGGGTGCATGCCTGGCAGCACCCATGGGCATCCACCGTTGCAATCTTAGGGGGCGATTGTCTGCATCCCCGGATCCCCTTGACGCTCGGAGAAAGGGAGGGTGATGTTGCACCCCAGTCAACAACCGCGAATCACCCCTCCTGGGGTTGCTGGCTGACTCTGCTTCCTGAGATCGCTATGTCAATCGGAGGGTGTCAGGGACAGAGCGCAGGACAGGCAGCAACCACGGACCACCACCATGGCAATCAAAGGGCGGGATGTCCTGGTCGCAGGCTCGGCAGCAATCCCATATCCCCACCATAGCCACCGAAGGGCGGGAGGGCCGAAGCGTAATCAAGGAATCAACCCCGAACCCCCACCTGGTTGATCGGAGGATGGGAGGGCCGGGGCATAGGCCAGGGAGCAACCACAGACCCCCACCATGGCAATCGAAGGGCGGGAGGGCCCGAGCGCAAGCCCAGCCACTACCCCGGACCCCATCATGGTGATGGGAAGGCGGGCTGGCCGGAGTGCAGCCCAGGCATCAACCCTGGACCACCAACATAGCAATCAAAGGACTGGATGGCCTGCGTCCATTGATCGCCATGGTTATCGGAGGGTGGGAGGGCTGTGTTGCAGGCCAGGCAGCACCCGCGGAACCCTGGGTGCCGGGGTTGCTGGCTGGCCTGCTTCTGGCCATTGCCATGGCGATCAGAGGGTGGGAGGGCAGGAGCGCAAGCGAGGCAGCAACCCCGGACCCCCACCATGGTGATCAAGGGTGGGAGGGAAGGAGCGCAACCCAGCCCACAACCGCGGACCCCAGCCATGGCAATCAAAGGGCGGGAGGGCTGGAGCGCAGGCCAGGCATCAACCCAAGATGCCCACCATGGCGATCCTAGGTGGGAGGGCCAGTACGCAGACCATGCAGAAACCCAGGATGCCCACCATGGCGATCGTAGGCAGGAGGGCCGGAGCGCAGGCCAGGGAGCAATCCCGTAACACCGCCATGGCCATTGGAGGTTGGGAGGGCCACAGTGCATGCCATGCATCAACCCTGGACCACCACCATGGCAATCAAAGGGCTGGAGGGCCGGGGTTCAGGCAAGGGAGCAACCGCCGATATCCACCATGGCAATCTTAGGGCGGGATTGCTTGCATCCTTGGATAGCCACAGCGATTGGATGGCGGGAGGGTGGTGTAGAAAGTCAGTCAGCAACTGCAGACCCCGGATGTTGGGGTTACTGGCTGGCCTGCTTCTGGCAATTGCCATGTCGATCGGAGGGCTGGAGGGACAGAGCGTAGGATAGGCAGCAACCACCATAGCAATTGAAGGTCAGGGGGGTGTGGGTGCAGTACAGGCAGCAACCCTGGACCCCTGCCATGTTAATTGAGGGCAGCAGGGCCAGAGTGCAGGCAGGCATTAACCCCAGACCCCTACCATGGCAATCGAAGGTGGGAGGGCAGGAGCGCAACCCAGGCCACAATCCCGGACCTCTGCCATGGCAATCGAATGGTGGAGGGTGGGACTCATGCCATGCATCAAGCTCGGACCCTCACCAAGGCAATAGAAGGGCGGGAAGGCCGGGATCCAGGCCAGGCAGCAACCGCGGACTTCCACCATGGCAATGAAAGTGTGGGTTGGCCTGTGTCCCTCCGATCGCCATGGGTGGGCGGTGTTGCCAGCCAAACATCAACTAAAGAAATCTGGGAGCAGGGGATGCTGGCTGGACTGCTTCCGGCGACTGCCATGGCATTCAGAGGACTGGACGGTCAGGGCGCAGGCCAGGCAGCAACCCTGGATGCCCGACATGGTGATGGAAGGGTGGGGGGGCCAAAGCGCATGCCAGGCAGCTACCCCGGACACCCACCATGACGATCGAGGGCGGGAGGGCCAGAATGCAGGCCACGCAGCAACCCCGGACCCCAACCATGGCAATCGAAGGGCGGGAAGTTCGGGGCGCAGGCCAGGCAGCAAACGCGGACCCCCACCATAGTGATCAAAGGGCGGGATGGCCTGCGTCCCTCGATCACCATGGCGATTGGAGGGTGGTGTTGCAGGCCAGGCAGCAACCGCAGAACCCTGGGTGCTGGGGATGCTGGCTGGACTGCTTCCAGCAATCGCCATGGCCATCGGAGGGCAGGAGGGCCTGAGCTCAGGCTAGGCAGCATCCCCGGACCCCCGCCATGGACATTGGAGGTTGAGTGTGCCAGAGCGCAGGCCATGCATCAACCCCGGACCCCCACCATGGCAATTGAAGAGCGGGAGGGTCAGGACCCAGGGCAGGGAGCAACCCCAGACCCCCACCATGGCAATCGAAGGGCAAAAGGGCCAGGGCGCAGGGCAGGCAGCTACCCTAGACCCCCACCATGGCAATCGAGGGCGGAAGGGTCTGTGCACAGGCCAGGCATCAGCCCCGGACCGCAACCATGGAGATTGGAGGTCGAGAGGGACAGATCGCAGAACATGAGGGAAGGGTTGCAGGCTGCCCTGATTCTGGCGATCGCCATGGCGATCATAGGGAGGGAGGGCCAGAGCACAACCCAGGACGCAACCCCAAACCCCTGCCATGGCATTCAAAGGGCTGGAGGGCCGGGCACAGGCCAGGAGGCAGCCCCGGACCCCCGCCATGGCAATGGGAGGGCGGGCGGCCGGAACGCAGCCCAGGCATCAACCCTGGAATCCCAACATGGCAATTGAAGGGCAGGATGGCCTGCGTCCCTCGATCACCATGCTGATTGGAGGGCAGGAGGGCTGTATTGCAGGCCAGGAAGCAATTATGGACCCCTGGGTTCCTGGGTTACTGGCTGGCCTGCTTTTGGTGATCACCATGGTGATCGGAGGGTGGAAGGCCAGCACACAGGCCACGCATCAACCTCGTACCTCCACCGTGGCAATCGGAGGGCAGGGGGGCCAAGGCTCAGGCCAGGCAGCTGCCCCTGACCCCCACCATGGCCAACTGAGGTTGGGAGGGCCAGAATGCAGGCCATGCATCAACCCAGGACCCCCACCATGGCAATCGAAGGGCGGGAGGGCCTAGGTGCATGCCAGGTTGCAGCGCCTGACCCCCGCTATGGCGATGGGTGGGCAGGCTGGCCAGAGCGCAGGCCAGGCATCAACCCTGGAAACCCAACATGACAATCGAAGGATGGATGGCTTGTGTCCCTCGATCGCCATGGCGATTGGATGGCGAGAGGGCTGTATTGCAGGCCAGGAAGCAACCACGAACCCCTGGGTGCCTGGGTTGCTGGCTTGCCTGCTTTTGGTGATCGTCAGGGTGATCAGAGGGCGGGAGGGCCAGAACACAGGCCTGGCATCAACCTCAAACCTCCACCATGGCTATCAGATGGCAGGAGGGCTGGGACTCGGGCCAGGCAGCAACAACGGTCCCCCACCGTGGCAATCAAAGGGCATGAGGGTTGGACGCAGGCCAGGCAGCCACCCTGGACCCCCATCTATGCGATCATAGGCAGGAGTGTCAGAGCGCAGGCCAGGCAGCAACCCTGGACCCCCACCATGGGGATCATAGACGGGAGGACTGGAGCACAGGACAGGCAGCCCCAAGGATCCACACCATGGCGATTGTAGATGGGAGGAACGGAGCGCAACCCAGGCTGCCATCCCGGACCCCTGCCATGGCAATCGAAGGGCAGGAGGCCGGGATGCAGGCCAGGCAGTAACTGCGGACTCCCACCATAGCAATGAAAGTGTGGGTTGGCCTGTGTCCCTTGATCGCCACGGCGATCGGAGGGTGGGTGTGTAGTGTTGCCGGCCAGGTATCAACTGCAAAACCCTGGGTGCCAGGGATGCTGGCTGACTGCTTCCGGTGACTGCCATGGTGATCAGAGGTCTGGAGGGCCAGAGCGCAGGCCAGGCAGCAATACCGGACCCACGCCATGGTGATGGAAGGGCGGGGGGGGGGGCGGAGAGCAAGCCAGGCAGCAACCCCAGACACCCACCATGGCGATCAAGGGCGGGAGCACCGGAGCGCAGGCCAGGCAGCAACCCCGGACTGCCACCATGGCGATCGTGGGCGGGAGGGCCAGAGCGCAGGCCACGCATCACCCCCGGACCCCCACCATGATGATCATAGGCAGAGGGCCCGCACGGGCCAGGTTGCAACCCCCTAACCCCACCATGTCAATCTAAAGAATGGAGGGCCTAGGTCCAGGATGTTGTGTTAGTTCTGGAGGAGTATAATAATGAATTTGATTTCCTTTTTACATGGTAGACTATTGAATATTGTTAAACTATTGAAAGGATGGTCAGCTCTAGATGTGAAGATTCATGCCACAACTGGTACAGTATTTCCTTTAACACCTTAGTCTAGAACAGCCTTGTTATATATTGGAGATACTAGAAAAGTGAGGTTTCACTCTCACTGTTTCACAGATGATTCACTTCATGTTATATTTGTCCCATACCAATGTTAAATATTAGCAATTAGGAAAATTAGGTATGGTGTACATGGGTATTATCTTCACAATTTTTCTGTAAATCTGGAACTATTCTAAAATAAAACCTCCATTAAAACAACACTCAAAATACTAGGAAATTGTAATATCTGCACATAGTGGAATGGACCACTGAAATGACGGGGGAGTTTTAGAAGTAGCTGAGAGGAAACACCACCTCCCTGCCTTATTCTGGACTATAATGGAACTAGAGGGAGAGAGAGAGAGAGAGAGAGAGAGAGAGAGAGAGAGAAAGAGAGAGAAAGAGAGAGAAAGAGAGAGAGAGAGGTAAGTTTGGGAAAAATTGTAGGAGGTAAGAGGAAGGTCTCTTTTCTATAACCAGAGCATCTGAGACTTCTGCATCCTCTCCCACCCCCGCCCTTCCTGGATGGTCAAGCTGAGGCTTTGTGAAGTCAAGCCACGCCATGGAAACCATGGATTTTGGGCTACCAGAGCTGAAGTGAGTGGCTCCTCATTGAACTAGAGAGTATATATATATATATAGAGGCGAGGACCCTTTGAGTAGTGTCTGTTGCCTCGAGATAGCCAAACTTAGAAAGAAGACATTGTAAACTAATGAAGATAAGGAATAAGACTCCAAACACAAGGATGGATGAAGAAACTGTAAGTCCTAAAGGGAATTTAGAAGTCAGTTCTCAACTGTAGGATGAAGAAGTGGATAAGGTCCGAATTCCTTATTCAAATGCTGCCCCATTCCCCGCCATGTTGATGGGAGGGCGGGAGGGCCTGAGCACAAGCCAGGGAGCAAACCGGACCCCAAACATGGCTATCTAGGGTGGGAGGGCCTTAGTGCAGGCCATGCATCAACCCCTGTCCCCCAACATGGCAATTAAAGGGCAGGAGGGCCGGGGCGCAGGCCAGGCAGCAGCCCCAAACCCCCGCCATGGTGATGGCAGGGGTAGATGGCCAGAGGTCAACCCAGGCATCAACCCTGGAACCCCAACATGACAATCGAAGGGCGGGATGGCCTGTGTCCTTCCATCGCCATGGCGATCGGAGGGAGGTAGGGCTGTGTTGCAGGCCAGGAAGCAACCACGGACCCCTGGGTGCCTAGGTTGCTGTCTGGCCTGCTTTTGGTGATGGCCATGGTGATCAGAGGGCAGGAGGGCCAGAGCGCAGGCCAGGCATCACTCTTGAACCTCCACCATGGCGATCAGAGGGCAGGAGAGCCGGGGCACAGGACAGGAAGCAACAACGCCCCCTCACCATGGCAATCAAAGGCTGTGAGAGCCGGACGCAGGCCCCCCACCTAGGTGATCGTAGGCGGGAGGGCAGGAGCACATGCCAGGCAGCAACCCCGGACCCCCACCATGCGGATCGTCGGCGGGAGGGCTGAAGCACAGGCCAAGCAGCCACCGCAGACCCACACCATGGCCATTTTAGGCGGGAGGGCCGGAGCACAAGCCAGGAAGCAACTCTGGACCCCAGTATGGCCATCGGAGGGTGGCACAGCCAGGGAGCAGGCCAGGCAGCAACCCCGTACCCCCACCATGGCGATTGTAGGCAGGAGGGCCCGAGCTTGAGCCACGGTTCAAATCCCAAACCCCACCATGTCCATCGAAGGGCAGGAGGGCCTAGGTCCAAGAACAGGATGTTGTGTTAGTTCTGGCGGAGTATAATAATGAATTTGATTTCCTTTTTACATGGTAGACTATTGAATATTGTTAAACTATTGAAAGGATGGTCAGCTCAAGATGTGAAGATTTATGCCACAACTGGTACAGTATTTCCTTTAACACCTTGGTCTAGAACAGCCTTGTTATATATTGGAGATACTAGAGAAGTGAGGTTTCACTGTTTCACTGATGATTTATTTCATGTTACATTTGCCCCATACCAATGTTAAATATTAGCCATAAGGAAAATTAGGTATGGTGTACAGCGGTATTATCTTCACAATTTTTCTGTAAAACTGGAACTATTCTAAAATGAAACATCCATTAAAACAACACTCAAAATACTAGGAAATGGTAATATCTGCACATAGTGGAATGGACCACTGAAATGACAGGGGAGTTTGAGAAATGGTTGAGAGGAAACACCATCTCCCTGCCTTATGCTGGACTATAATGAAACTAGAGGAAGAGAGAGAGAGGTCAGTTTGGGAAAAATTTTAGGAGGTAAGAGGGAGGTCTCTTTTCTATAGCCAGAGCATCTGAGACTTCTGCATCCTCTCCCACCCTCGCCCTTCCTGGATGGTCAAGCTGAGGCTTTGTGATATCAAGCCACACCAAGCAGCAACCATAGACCACCACCATATCAATCAAAGGGTGTGAGGGCCGGATGCAGCCAGGCAGCAACCCTGCACCTCCATCATGGCCATCAGAGTGTGGCAGAGCCAGAGAACAGTCCAGGCAGCAACTCCGGACCCCCACCATGGCGATCGTAGGTGGGAGGGCATGAGAGAGGGCCTGGGTGCAAACCCAAACCCCACCATGTCCATCGAAGGGCAGGAGGGCCTAGGTCCAGGAACAGGATGTTGTGTTAGTTCTGGTGGAGTATAATAATGAATTTTATTTCCTTTTTACATGGTAGACTATTGAATATTGTTAAACTATTGAAAGGATGGTCAGCTCTAGATGTGAAGATTTATGCCACAACTGGTACAGTATTTCCTTTAACACCTTGTTCCAGAACAGCCTTGTTATATATTGGAGATACTAGAGAAGTGAGGTTTCACTGTTTCACTGATGATTCACTACATGTTACATTTTCCCCATACCAAAGTGAAATATTAGTAATAAAGGAAGTTGTGTATGGCGTACATGGGTATTATCTTGACAATATTTCTGTAAATCTGGAACTATTCATGTCCATCAGAGGGTGCGAGGGACAGAGCGTAGGCCAGGCAGCAACTGTGATGGGAGGGCAGGCTGGCAGGAGCGCAGGGCAGGCAGCAACCCCCGACCCCCACCATGGCAACTGAAGGGCGCGAGGGCCTTCCTCTCTTGATTGCCATGGTGATCGGTGTGGGGTGCTGCAGGCCAGGCAGCAAACGCAGACCCCCCCCCCCATGGGAAGCGATGGGCAGGAGAGCCAGGCAGAGGCCAGGCAGCAACCCCTGTGGTCTCCACCATAGCAATTGAAGGGCGGGAGGGCCTGCCTCCCTTGATCACCATGGTTTGTAGCGGGGTTTTGCAGGCCAGGCAGCACCGCAGATCCCCAACATGGCAATCGAAGGGCGGGAGGGCCTGCCTCCCTTGATCACCATGGTGTTTGTAGCGGGGTTTTGCAGGCCAGGCAGCACTGCGGATCCCCAACATGGCAATTGAAGGGCGGGATGGCCTGCATCCCTTGATAGGCATGGCAATCGAAGGGCGTGAGACCGGGGTGGAGGTCAGGCAGAAACCTCGGATCCCCAACATGGCGATCAAGGGCGGGAGGGCCGGAGCATAGGAGAGAGACCAGTCTTTGGGAAGCAAATACCCAAACCCGTCCATCAGGACGGTTAACGCTGAACCACTGACCACAAATGAATGTGTTGACTTTAAAGGTCTGCGGGGAGCTTGTGTCGTGGATCAAAGAACACACTGATTAACCCAACAGAGACCAGAGCCTGTCACTTTGCTCAGGGTGTGAGCCTGGGTCATGAGAGAAAGAAAATAAGTGGGAGGAGAAAACCAAAGCAAATGGTTTCAGAGGGGCGCTGAGCTGCCCGCTCCCTGTCTGAATGTGACTCGTTAGGTGTGTGTCTTCCTTCCCAAACCACCAGCTTGCTGACGCCAGGAAATCTCGCTGACACATAATCACTTAATGTTGCATGAGGTCATCAGCTCCCCCAATGAGTCCCACAGACACCCCGCTCCAGTCACGAAGGCCCCAAGTTAGCACAGATGGAGAGATAAGCCACTAGGTTGACAGCTGGGAAGTCAGTTCTCATGTAAGTCACGGGACTCCTGCTGGCAGGACTGGGGAACCCAGGTAGAGCCAGGAGGCCGAACCATCAGCTCAGACGTGCATGTGCAGGAAATATGCTGCCCAGGTTGTCCGGCTGATGAGCACACAGATGGATGCAGCTGAGGCCCCGGCCGGAGCCAGGTGCCCACGCAGAGCAGGCAAGTGGCCACATGGCTACAGAGCAAACCCTGATCCCCGCCCACTGTTCCACAAATGTGGCCTCCAGGTGGCGGAGGGGACAGGACTAGACAAACACGGTCAATAGGGCAGGTGAGCGGGCGGGTCCAGGCGACCAGGCGAGGAGTGGAGGGTCGCGAGTGGAGGTGTGTGTGTGGGGGTGAGTTTGCACTTGAGCAACAAACACTGTTCTCTGACACCAACATGACCAAAATCATTTGTTATTCCCCCCAAGAAACCACGAACCACCCACCACACGGACTCCCCGTAGGGGAACCCACTCTGGTGATTCTATTCAACTGCATGCCTCGCATTTTGCTGAAGCCACAGTCTGTGCTGGGCACACCCAGCTCACAGGGAACCAACATCTGGGCCGGTCCTTCCAGTCCACCCCCCACCGGCCAGTGTCGCCCGACATACCCACGTGCGATGGGAATTCCAAGCACCGCGCATCCCATGGGCCCTACAGGGAACCCCGTCGCACGTGGCTGAGTTCTACCACTCCAGTGTGCCCCTGCCCGCCGCACTAACACTTTCCTAGGACGATGAGGCTGGAACTTTTGATAAGCTGTTCATGAGCTGACAGTGCTGCCCACAAGGCCAGCCCCACCCCCAACACTCTCCCCGGCTTCACGTCCACCTCTCAACATTCTATGCACTGTCCTCCTCCTTCCAGGGATTTGCTGGGCGGCTGTCAGACACGCCCCCACCCCCGTCTCCTCTGTGACATCTGTGCAGCGAGAAAGGAACTGGGAAACGAACTATGAGCAGTGGACACTGAGGCTGAATACAGGACAGGGGTGCCATGGGGAGGGGACAGCTGGGGAAGAGGGGTCCTCCGTTCCCTGCAGTCTCAGGTGACACGCCGGGTCCGGCAGCATCCACAGGAACGGACTCCTTCAAGGACACTTACTTCACGGCCCAACCCTGTGCTGCTTTCTTTCAAAACAGCACAATGAACTCAATGCACACAGGCGTTTGCTTAGTGCATTCATTACACCGACATCTATGTGTAATTTTAAATATGTCTCATTTATTTTTTTTCGGAGAGGGAGAGAGAGATAGAAACATCAATGATGAGAGAGAATCATCCATTAGCTGCCTCCTGCACGCCCTACACTGGGGATCGAGCCAGAAACCCTGATTGGGAATCGAACCCTGGACCATTTGGTTCATGGGTCGATGCTCAACCACGGATCCACACTGGCGGGGCTGCATGCAATTTTATAGAATTGGCAATGATTTTATAAAGCCGACCATGTTGCTATTATATTAAGAGCACCTACTTTGAAAATCCCTCTGAAATGTTCCTGAAGGGAATGCCTAATCCCTGCAAGTGGGCTGAATGAACCTGGCACCTCTGCGGACCTGGCAGGCGACGTGGCCTGCAGGTGCGCCCGCCCATGGACTCTGCTACTGAAGCAAACGCGGCCTTTCTTGCTGACCTTGTCCCGCTTCCTGCACTGAGCTGAGCCTCTCATCCCCGGCCAACACCAACAGGTCACCCTCGGAGGGTCCGCGCCGGCCAATGTCAAGAACCACCATAAAGCCTCCAGCATGTTCTAAACCAACAACCCAGTGGCCCCCACTGTTTGAAGAATAAATCCCAAATGCTTTCATGGCAGAGGGTAAGCGAGGCCTGTGGGGAGCATGGGTACAGACTCCATTCAATCATCAGACCCTGGTGAGTTGCTCTCGCACTGGGCTCCCTCCTCTGAAACCAGCTCGAACACAAGTGCAGAAGTCAGCGCTTGGGGCAGGGCAGTGGGCCGGGCTTCACAGCCCTGGCAGGTGCGTCTCAGGAGAGTGTCATGCCTGCGGCAGAAACCACCACCACGTGGACACACACCAGGGGCCTCGGCAAACCCACAGGAGCCGGCAGATCGGAGGGAGGTGCTCAGAGCAGGAGGAGAGAGCACAGACCCTCTCAGTTCAGCTGCGCCCCGGCCCTGCAGCCCATTAGCAATGACCCCCAGCCCTCACCTGAGCAGGGAGACGCATCCCAGCAACTCCATGTCTCCAAACAAACGTCCCCTGGGAAGAAACGTCATGGAAGGGGCCACGGGACACCCCCGGGGTTGCTGACACGGAGCTCTGAGAAGGTCTGCGTGGACCGGACTCCAGATGCACCTGTTGTGTTTGCTTTGCCTGGGCTGCTGTTTGAATTAATCTGCATAACCGAGAGGGCTGTCATTAAGCTGGGTGGAGTGGTATCACCTATAAATGCCGAGGACCAAGCGGCCAAGAATAACACTGCCCAGGACTGGAGTGGAGATCTGCAGCCACGGCGGGAGAGGTGGCTGGAGTGTGGCTCCATCCCACAGACAACCACACAGGCGGATACACGCACGAGCAAACACACGAACATGGAACACCCACAGCTGTTCACTAGAATCGCACCTCTGATGCCGGGGTGTCAGCCGCTTCAGGGCACTTCATCGTTATCATCACAAAGTGTGGTGATTATTATTTTTTCCGTATTGATGTTCAGTTCTGAGTGAGGGACATATGTCTCAAACGTCTACACTCCCAGTGCCCTGGCTGATTTCTGCTAGAGGTCCATCCACGTGGGCGCCTCCCACTCCAAACTGTTCGGGAAAACCCACATCTCATCTCCTGCTGAGCCGAACTCTGTCATCCGGGATTTCCACTCCTCATCTTCATGGTAGGCTTACGTTGTTATCACCAGACAGAAGCTGTTGTCTTGCTGGAGACAGAATCACCGTGAGTGATGCCAACGACCATGCCCAGACTTCCTCCTCCTCAAGCCCTGAGCAGTGCTCTGCACAGGGGGAAGGGGGAGATATGGGGGGGGTATATCCCTGAATCCTGGCAGTGACCCTGGGAGGGACAACCTCTTGCCTCATCTTTCCAGGGTGTAGGTAAGAAAGGTGAGGCCGGGAAGGTTGGATAAACCACCGAGACACACAGTAGGTGCTGGAAACAGGATTCAACCTCGGCTCCTAGTTGTGACACGATGCTGTGAGGACACGCGAAATGGCCACGCCACTGCCCCGCCTCGACAGGGCAGACAGACCCAGGGCCTCGGGACCTGTCCCCATGGGCCCCACAGACACCCCTCCCAGCTGCCAGGCATGGGGCCTCTGAGCCTCCACGTCTCTCCCGTGCAACACACATTTAATAAGCCTGGTTCTGAGGATGAAAAAAACCCCATTTGCTTCCAAACTCCTGAGAGGCTGGGGTGTAATAAGCCCGTGGAAGCGACGGCGGTCGCTCTTCTCCAGCAAAGAGCGAAGAACGAGCGTGAACCTGCATTTAGGTTTCCAAACACAGAATCAGAGGAGTCAAAGGTACGGCTTCTTCACTCCCTTCGCCAGGCCCATGGTGCACCCTGACCCTGCGAATGCCCCGATGGCGGTGATCCGAACATGCTGCTCCCGACTTCCCAGGACAGGCTCAGAAATCCCCGGTGACATCAGCAGAGTCCTGGGAATTAGACTTAGTTAATTACGGAGCCAGCAGAGGGAGCACAAGCCCAGTTAAAACAGCCCCGTCTCTGGCCTCTCAGCAAACAGTGATGGCCGGAGGGCGGGATGCAGGAAACCTGAGTCACCAGCAGTCAATTGACACTGTCTTCGATTTTTGGGGATAGTGTTAGCATAAACATACAATCCTGGACACAGTCCTCACCCTCTAAGCATACATGTGGGCTTCCTGGGTGGCCAAGGAGCTGGCAGCTGTGTGTGTGCACATGTGTGTGCATGTGTGTATGTGCATGCATGCATGCGTATGTGTGTGTGTGCAAACGTGTGTTTCCCTTGGTATTGTGGCGAGACCAGCTCAGATGGCGAGACCTGCCTGGAGTGAACCTTCTGACTCGATCAGGAACAAGACACAGATCAGCAATGCATTTTCACCCGGCAAATGAACTTAGCCCAGCGCGTGTGCGGAATAGGCACGGACACAGGGAATTGGGTTATGTTTACGATTACTCATTACAATTTGTTTCGACGGGTCTCAGGATGAGCGCATGGACAAAGACCAGCCCCGGGTCTCGCCTGGCCACACTGGGAAGCGGCTGAACATTGAAACCCTCTCATTTGTCTCCATGAAAACAGGTACCATGCCTCAGGCCATGCCACATGTATGTTTTTACTTTCAGCACCTCACAGCCCTCCTTAGCCACCTGGGTAGACAAGACCGGAAGCTGTGTCATCTTAGGGTCGGTGGTGTGAACCTGGGAGACCCCGTTTCACTGAGTAAACACCGGAAAGATCCATGTCAGCAGGTGTCCCGGTGTCGAGAGGAAGCCAAGCCTCTGTGTGGCCTGCCCCGTGCTCTCAGGGGTGAAGCAGAGACACCACCACAGAGACCAGGGACCCCTCTGAGCAGCCGGCACAGGCTGTCATGTTTAACTTTTTGGTTATTCCTTCTTTAGTGACAAACATTTCTGATTTTCCATTTCCAAAGGTTAGAGAAAATTTTAATTTAAAGTATAGTTAAATGAAATAAGCCAGTCCCAGGCTGGGGAGGAGCCTGCAGCCGAGGTACATGCCCTTGACTGGAATCAAACCCGGGACCCTTCAGTCTACAGTCCGACTATCTATCCACTGAGCCAAACCGGTGTGGGCAAGGGTGCATTTTTTTAAAAAAAAAAATCTGGAATCTAGATTCTTCTCTGCTAGGTGTCGGACACCCAGGCTGGGTATGTTCTGAGTGTTAATTCCACAGCCGAGATGCACCCCACTCCCCAGAAGAGAGCACAGGCTCACAGGAGGTTTGGGAACTGGGATGGGGGAGGCAGCACCTACCAGGCTCACTCGGGACCTGGTAGAATTGGCAGCCCCTGTGTTGCCGGGGACCTGGTGTGTGATGGGCGTGTCTCTGTGTGTTTCAGTGCAGCCTTCCCGGTTTCTAACAAACTCTCCGAAGGGACAGGGTGATGAGGACACATGGATGACACGTGGCTGGTCTGCGGGTCAGGGCCAGCGGCTGGGACCTCACGGTTATTGCTGCATATTACTTGTGTTTAGTTCCTGAGAAATGAGTTCCTTCTGCAATATCTCATCCCAATAAAATGAAGATCTCAGAGTAAGACCCACATCCCCCCCCCCCCCCGCAGAGGAGTTGGCTTTAAAAACACGGTCGTTTTCCTGCCACGGGGATTTATGGGTCCCCGTGACCATCACCACCTGACACCGGCGTTTCCCTGGTCGCCAGGGGTCCTTGCTGGCCTCCAATCAACTGAACTTCAACACAAGGGCAAGGACTGTAAACACTTCGGGACATGTCCCCACACAAGACGACTCTAAAATAAAACTCATGCTGAAGACTGTCTTTTCCTGATTGCCAGGCAGGCTAATTGCGTGTTGCCCGACACTGCCTGTCAGGCTGGGACGGGGACGTGACACATTTAGCTGCAGCAAGAGGCGGTGGTAATTGGCAGCTCCGTTTTCCCTCCTGGAGGGCAATTCTCCGCGAAGAAAACACAGTGTTAACAGGATTTTAGGAATCTGACATACGGCATCCCCTCTGAGACGACCAGCAAAGCGCCTCTCTCCCCAAGCACTTACCACCGGAAGGACCGCGAGAGAGTGAGGGACAAGCAGGGGACGGGGCCCAGAGTCCTCTTGGGGAAGTAAAGCTGTGATCACAGGAGAGGCCAGTTCCTCATGACAAAAGAGGAGACACTGAGGATGGATGTGTGTCCCGGAGAGCGAAGCGGTGACAACAGAACCTCTCCCAGAACCCGGCTTCGTGAGTGACACCTGATCACGCCCAGGCCTTTGTGGGAGGGAGGGTTCAGACCCCGGGGAGGCGTCCCTTAGGGTGAATGAAGGCGGGGTCGGCACAGATACCGAGGACCTAGAACTGCTGGCCCCATGCACAGACACTCCTGAATGAATTGTCAGGATGGTGACATTGCTTTGATGTGAATCCTAGAACTTCATCACAGCATCATTCTTGTTTAAGACCAGACACCCCAAGCCCAGCCAGTGTGGTTCAGTGGTTGAGCATCAACCTATAAACCAGGAGGTCATGGTTCAATTCCCGGTCAGGGCACATGGCCAGGTTGCGGGCCTGATCCCCAGTGTGGGGTGTGGGGGAGGCAGCCGATCCATGATTCTCTCTCATCATTGATCTCTCTCTCTCTCTCTCTCTCTCTCTCTCTCTCTCTCTCTCTCTCCCTCTCTCCCTTCCCCTGTGAAATTAATAAAAATATATTTTTAAACAATAAATAAATAAGATAAAACGAGACACCCCCAGCGAGGCCTCTGGATTCTGTTAACCAACAAAGGAAGGGAAGAAGGACGATGCCAGCGCATAAAACGCCAGGCCCTCTGGGAACAGAACAACATGGATCCCCCTTCCTCCTGCCGGATGGGGGTGCTCCCTTCATCCTGCCTCCGTGGGCACTGTGCAGACAGATGCTGAGGGGGGCAGAATGGGTCCCCAGGAACTTACCTGGGATTTGCTGAGACCCCCCCCATAGTTCATGGCCCCCAGCTTAACCGGGACTGTCCCCAGCCCCCAGCGACTGTCTCATTGAGCCCAGCTGCCAGAAGGTGCCGGGCTGAGGTTCCTGCTAAGGCTGTGATCTCCAGGGGTTACCGAGCCGGATTACCAGCAGCTTCCCAACACCAGGCCCTCCTGGGAAAGGGAGGGTCGGGTCAAGCCCTATTGTCAGCGGAAGAGGGAGGGTGGGATGTACGTGTACCCATGAACCGAGTGGCACAGACACCCCACTTTCCTCAGGGGTAGGGCCTGCTTTTCCCCAAGACGAGCTGCTGCTTCACTGTCCCGCCCGCCCGCTCAGCAGTGCTGACCCCTGGACACCTGGCCAGCTCAGCCTTGAATCAACCTGGAGCCACAGTGCAGTCTGCTCCTGTGACGTCTCGCTGTCCTCAGACCGTGGGAAAGCGAGTCAATAAACCTGCATTGTTTTAAGGGCCCCGTCTCTCCTCTCACCCCCAAAATAGTCAGTTAAAACATATTCAGAAGTGGTGGTGATGAGGTACCTGCCTATGGCAGACTTGTGGGGATGTCTGTGAACACCTGAGGTCTGGCAAGCACACAGCCCAACTGCGGGCTGTGAAAGGCAGACCCAGTGTCCCAGCACTTGGCACACAGAAGAGGCACCACGGCCACAGGACAGACAGCAAACAGGTGTCTGACACACTCTACCTCCACTCAACTGCAGGCCGCTCTCTTTGATGATGAGAGCAGCCCTCCCCCAACCTCCATCTCCATGTTGCAAATATGATCCTTGAGTTCAGCTGGGATCCAGAGGCAGTGTCATGGATCTAACCCTGGCCCTGCCATGGAGCTGCACCCACGCCGGCTTGTCGCACACTCTCAGAGCCTCAGTTTCTGCAGCTGTGAAATGGGCTGATGGACACTCCCCTCCCATGAGCTGCTGTGGGGACTGGGCGAGAAGAGCATTCCTGCTGTGGCTCAGGCCCGACTCCTGTTGTTAGGATTCTGCCAAATAGTCCCAGGGACCTCGAATCCCCCCGCCCCCCCGTCACTGCGCAGGGCAGGCATGCTCTTTGGGTGGCCTTGCAACTTGGCGGGCTCTGAGTGACATCACGGGTGCCATGGCCCTCATTGTGCCGCCGTCGAAGCTGCGGGCGCCAGGTTCTTCCGCCTGCCATTTATCAGCAACACGACCCCTGAGACATGAATTCATCAAATGTTTATTGACTTGAGCTGCAGGGTTGTTTTTTTCCCCTTTCATAACATTAGAAAATATTGCTTCTGATTGAAATTGTTTTCTCTGCAGGATGGAAATAAAAAGCAAAGTGCTACTTAAGGCGCCCATTTTCCGATGGGATGCATTGATCAGAGGGGAGCACTTATGAGCATGCCCCTGGACTTGAGGCAGGATTTCCGGGCTCGGCAGCACTGGCGTCCTGCGCGTAGGGCGGCCGTGGCTTTGTGGGGTGTAGAGGGCATCTCTGTCTCTTAGACTTGGTGTCAGGGATACACCCCACCCCAGCTGAGACAACCAACAAGTCTTACCACATCTCTACGATTCCCTGGTCCCAACCCCTGCCCTGGAGTGTGCTGACTCTGAGATGGCCAAGCACGGCTGTTTGCTAAAAAGATATTTAAAATATCAACATAGAAAGAGTCACCGTTATGGCCCCCAGTTGTGGATAATTTAAAAGAAACATTTTTTCCTGTCTGGTGTGGCTCCATGGTTGAACCTGGAGGTCACAGTCGGATTCTCAGTCAAGGCATGTGCCAGGGATGCAGGCTTGATCCCCAGTAGGGGGCGTGCAGGAGTCAACCGATCAGTAATTCTCTCATCATTGATGTTTCTATCTCTCTCTCCCTTCCTCTCCAAAATCAATAACAAAAATACATTAATCAATCAATCAATCAATAAATAAAAGAGAAACGTTTTTATATTTTTAATAGTGTCTGTCCATACAACAAATGTAAGTTAAATGTAATGGTAAGTAACTGTAAATGTATGCTGTTAATGACTTAAAATTATGGCCCACCTTGGGGCCGGGCAGAGCGTGGGGTGCATGGGGGTACCTGGGCCTCACTGTGTACTCGGGTCTGTGTTCGCCACGTCTCAGCTTCACCCTCTGGTTTTCACGCTGAGGGATGAAGGCTCAGGAAAGCTGAGTGTGGGATCAAGGTCAGTACCAGCACAGCACGGAGGTCACCCTGAGGCGGTGGTGGCAGGACCTGAATCGGGGTCTCCCCACCTGTGTGGATGCCACACAGCAATGGGCAGGGGACGCACACCTGCTCCTGGTTGAGCCTTTCTGGAAACAAGGCTCAGATGCCCAGGGCAGCTGGCCGGCCGCAGTGAAGTCCTCGCTGGGCACTGAAGCCATTCAAATGGTGAACTTGAGCCTAAATCAGGACCTGAGAGCCACCAGCCAGTCACTCAAACCACATCCATACACTGACCTGCCTGGGGTCATTGGTGAGTGCCGGCTACTTCTCAATGCCCAGGAAATGGGCTTCGATGGGAATATCTGGGGGAGACACGCTCCACCCCGACCTTGGTAACAAAAAGGAATTTAAATTCTGTTTTGCAATTTTAAACTTAGTCTCAGAAATGGGTTGAAAAGATTGTGTTTAACTCCTAATCCCAGGTCCCTTGGAATGCAAGCTCATTTGAGAAGAGGGTCTTCCCAGAGGGGGGCAAGTGAGGATGAGGTCATTGATGTGGGCCCCAGCACGGTCTGACTGCTGTGGGCGCAGAGGGAAGGCGACGAGGAGACAAGGAGATGCCACACGACGACAGAGGGCTGTGTCACACGCCACGCGATGCCAGATCGTGGGCCAACCACCAGAAACTGGGCAGGCAGGGAGGATCGCCACAGCTCAGAGGGACCACTTGGTCCCTGATCTCCAGCCCACAGAACTCTGAGATAATACAATCTATTTTTTCAAAATATTTTTTTATTGATTTCAGAGAGGAAGGAAGAGGGGGAGAGAGAAAGAAACAGCAATAAGAGAGAATCATTGATCGGCTGCCTCCTGCACTGGGGATTGAGCCTGCATCCCTACCACATGCACTGACCAAGAACCAAACCGTGACCTCCAGGTTCAAAGGTCGATGCTCAACCACTGAGCGATGCCAGCTGGGCAATAAATCCTATTTTTAAATCCCTCTGTCAGTGGCTACGGATGAGGGACTCAATTCCTGTGGCAGCCCCAGAGAGGTCACATGGTATCTGTGCCCCACAAGAAAATCTGGGGACACGCATGTGGTGTTTTCAGGGTTTCTAGAATGCCATGCCCAAGTGTGACCTCACCTGCCCCCTGGAAGCAGGGCCGTCTGTCCATTGTCCTACCTGGGGTGCTGGGTCACTCCGGACGCTTCTGTCCTCACCCCCAGGACCTGCCTCTCTACTTCCCAGGCAGAGTGGCCCGGCGTTGCCCCTAAGGTTGGAATGTTCATTCATACAAATCCTGGTGGGTGGGTAAAGATGACATCTTAGGTTAAATGTCTATCACATGACAGCTCTATTCAGAGGTTCCGGAAAAAGGGAAGACTATTGACAAAGCAGAGCGCTGTGGTGGATTGGCGGCCACCCCGGGATGGTGGGCAAAGATGGGACAGGACGGTGGGCCTCGGGAAATGGACAGCAAACCTCCTCTCAACATTGTTCAAACGGAAGTGCAGCTGATCTGCCGTCTTTAAGGTACTGCTGTGGAGAAGAGCCCACCTAGAAACGTAAAACGTCTACATGGTAGTGAGGCCGGCTGACACCTGCTGACTTCGGTTCTGACTGTTGTTCTCAGACATCCTTTCTGTGCCCTCAGACTGGAGCTCCCGTGACCTTTCCCCAGCCCTCGACACATGTGGCTGAGACAGTGCAAACATCATTTGGAAGATGAGTAAATTCAGTAACTCAATTACAGCTGCTCCGAAGCCCCATTCGTCAAGCTGGGACCGGGCACTTGTCTCTCCGAGGCCGCTGTTTTCCACAGCCAGGCACTGGGGGAGAGCCACTAATCCACTTAGGAATGATTAAATTGGAATTTGTAACACTTCCCATTATTAAACCTTCAATCTTCATTACAACAACTTAATGATTACATCATGGCCCAGGAAAAGAGATTACAGGTTGGAAGGCGCGCCGCCCGCCTCTCTGGGCGGTGCGAGAGGAGGAGTCTGGCCGCTGGGCTCTGAAATCCCTCCGCACCCGCAGTAGGGCCTGGCCTCCCCAGAGCGGGTCTGAGTGTCCAGACCGGCTGCGTGGCCGGCGGCGGGCCGAGGGGTCGGGCCCAGCGGCGACTGACCGTGGGGGAGGTCGTGGGAGCAGAAGGCCTCACCACCTGGCTCTTTTCTCCCTTCCCCCGTGGTCAGGTCCCTGCTTGCCTGCGCTGGGGCCGGGGGTCCATGCGGCCCTCGGGGCCCGGTTAGGGGGGCCGGGGCCTCTGGGGGTTGGCCGCCAGACCCCAAGAGGCACGGCCTGGTCGTGCCGCTGACGACCTCAGGCATCGGCTCCCAAGCCCACAGCAGATGCCCAGGGCAGGCTGCCACCCACCCGCTGCCCCCAGGGCCGGGCCCACGCGGGCCGCATGGACCCCCGGCCCCATTGCCGCAGCAGCGGCAGTGGAGTGGGGCACGTGCCCTAGCCCGGGGAGGCTACTGTGCTGCAGTGCGCCGGCCCTGTGGGCCAGGCCTGCTCAGAGCAAATGCTGCTCTTTCAGGACTGGGCCGCTCCGCCGGCCGCACCCCGTGTGCTGGGCCTGTGCCGCCCAGACATGCCGCTGCAGGAGTCCCGGTCGGCCCCCAGGCCGGCTGCAGGTGCTATGCGGGAGAACCATCCTGCCTTGCAGCATGCTCGAGCGGCAGCAGCGGGAGCTGGGCGAGGACTGCACCTTCCATCTTGCCTTGAGTCCTCCATTTTTTGACAGAGCCATGTGTTCTTCACCAGAAGAAGCCGCTGCTAGCCACACCCAGGATTTCTCTGGACTAACCAATAATAATCAAGGGAAGTGCATGCCATCACTATGACCATATCCTGTACCGACTTGCGCCTGGCCAATCGGCGGGGCCCACAGTCCCCTCTCCTGCCCTCACTCCACCCCCCTCTAAAACAACTGGACCCATCAGGCCTCACTCTCTCGGCCATTGGACTTTCCGTTGTGTCGGTGGGTCTGGTGAAAGGGAAGCGAAAGCTGGCTTGCATTAAAGACTCTTTGCTTTTGTATCCGACTGACTGGCTCCCTGGGGGTCTTGGGAACTTTGAAATCTGGGCACAACATTTTGGGTGCTAGCCCGGGGTACCCAGGACCATTGAGGGACCCCCTATCCAAAGAGTCTGACTGACCGTGCAGTTGGTGTGTTGTTGTTTGTTGTGTGTTCTGTTTGGTGTGAGCTCGTTTCTGGAATCTGTAATTGCCTGAGGGGTCTAGGCGGATGTGCCCGAAAAAGACCACTGGCAGGGGGGGGGGAAGAAGTTCCACCCCGCCAGGAGGGATGGATATGCGGAAAGCGGGTCACTCACGCTAGTTTGGCGTAAGGCCCTTGTCTAGCTTTCGGGTTTGGCTTCCATGGAATTGGAAGCCTATTTTGGTTCTGCTTCCATGGAGTTGGAAGACTGTATTTCCGGGCCCATTTGTTGTTTGTGTTTGTGTCTTTTCGGTTTTATTTTGTGGACTCACTGGAGGGACATTATGGGACAGACTCAAACTACTCCTTTAAGCATTATGGTCGATCATTTCAGAGAGGTAAGGGAAAGAGCCAGGGACCTCAGTGCGGAGGTTCAGAAAGATTGGTGGCAGACGTTTTGTTACAGGGAGTGGCCAACTTTGGACATCGGGTGGCCGCCAGAGCGAAATTTTGACCTCACCACCATCCGCCGGGTCAGGGATGTCGTCTCCCAACTTAGGGGGGGACATCCTGGTCAGCTTTCTTACATTGTTACTTGGCAGGACTTCATGGAAGACCCGCCATCTTGGCTCAGGCCCTTCCTACCTCCATGTCCTCCTGGGCCAAAGCCCATTCTTGCTTTGCAGAGAACAGAAAAGGAGGAGAAAAGGAAGACTCTGACACAGCCTTCGGCCCCACCCTCCCTATCCTGCAGGGGGGGACTGAAGAAGAACTAATCTTTCCTCCCCCATATAGCCCACAGGGGGACGATCCTTCCACACCAGGAGTGGGTGGGGGCAGAGTTCTGGGAGTGGCTAGGGGCGGAGTTCTGGGAGTGACTGGCGGTGGCGTTCCGGGAGAGGCCTCGGTAGAAGGCCCGCCTCTCACCCAGCAGAGGGCTCAGTGGGAACTGTCTGCTGCGGCACCCGACTCTGCTATCAAGACCCTGCCCTTACGGGCGGCTGGACCCCCGAATGCAACCAGCCCTATCATTATTGGCCTTTCTCAACATGCGATCTCTATAACTGGAAGGCACAAAACACCAAGTTTTCTGAGAAACCAGGGGGACTTATTGACTTGCTAGATTCTATTCTTTTCACCCATCAGCCCACATGGACGACTGTCAGCAGCTTTTACAGGTTCTGTTCATGACGGAAGAGAGAGAAAGAATCCTCAATGAGGCCCGGAAAGTGGTTCCAGGCGTGGACGGAAACCCAACTGCCAGCCAGGCCCAGATAGATGTCTCTTTTCCCTTAACTAGGCCTGAATGGGATTTCAACACGGCAGAAGGTAAGGAGAGGCTTTTAGTCTACTGTCAGACCCTAATGAGAGGTCTCAGAATGGCTGCTAGAAAGCCAACTAATTTGGCCAAGGTGGGGAATGTTCAGCAGGAAAGGGATGAGTCTCCAGCTGCCTTTTTAGAATGGATCATGGAGGCTTACCGCACCCCCATGAATCCAGAAGCTCCTGAAAACAAGGCAGCTGTGATCATAAGCTTTGTAAACCAATTGGCCGCGGATATTAAAAGGAAACTACAAAATGTAGATAGGTTGGGAGAGAAGAGTTTACAGGATTTACTGGCAGTGGCAGAGAAGGTGTGCAATAACAGAGAGTCTCCAGAAGACAGGCAAGCTCGAGCTGTGGCTGCCACTAGCAGTAGGCAAGCTCGGGACCTGGCTAGGGTCCTGCTGGCTACAACCTTGGGCTTCCCCAAGGAGCGAGACCATTACCTCCGACAGCTTGCAAGCAATAAAGGAAGAGGTAAGCAGACCTCCCGAGAGAGGAGGCGGGGGCTACGGAAGGATCAATGTAAGTTTTGCATGGACATAGGGCACTGGGCTCGGGAATGTCCGAAGAAGGCCGGTGAGAAGGGAGACAGGACTGCCCGAGTCAAGGTCTTAGAGCTGGGTGAACTGAGTGATTAGGGGAGTCAGGGTTCGGACGCCCTCCCCGAGCCCAGGATAACTCTCAGAGTGGAGGGGACTCCTGTTAACTTCCTTGTTGACACCAGGGCACAACATTCGGTCCTCCATTCCCCGCAAGGAAAACTGGCGAACAAAAGGTCCTGGGTGCAAGGGGAAACTGGTATGAGCCAGTATTCATGGACTACCCGAAGGACAGTAGATTTAGGAACGGGCCAGGTATCCCACTCTTTCATGGTAATACCAGAATGCCCCTATCCACTATTGGGACAGGACCTACTGACCACAATTGGAGCTCAAATAACTTTCAGACAAGGGGGGCTTCAGGTCACCGATGGGGAGGGCCGCCCCAATCAGGTCCTGGCCATGAGGCTAGAGGATGAATATCGCCTCTACCATGAGGCTAGAGGATGAAGGCTTCCCCGGTAGAGGGCAGTATGGACAAATGGCTACAAGAATTCCCAACAGCATGGGCAGAGACAGGAGGGGTGGGGCTGGCCACCCACAGGGCCCCAGTCCTGGTAGAACGAAAACCAGGAGAAGGTGCGGTAAGAATCAAGCAGTACCCCATGCCTCAGGAGGCACGGAAGGGAATTCAACCTCATATCAGGAGACTGAAGAGCTTGGGGGTGTTAGTTCCCTGCCAGTCTGCGTGGTACACTCCCCTACTGCCGGTTAAAAAGCCCCAGACAAACGACTACAGGCCAGTAAGGACCTCCAAGAAGTAAATTAAAGAGTTATGGACATACACCCAACAGTCCCAAACCCGTACACTCTCTTGAGCTCCTTGGTGCCCTCTAAAGTCTGGTACATGGTATTAGATCTGAAAGATGCCTTCTTCAGTCTACCCCCTAGCACCTCAAAGCCCCTTTTCGCCTTCGAGTGGCATGACCCAGAGGAGGGCTTCAGTGGACAGCTGACTTGGACACGCCTACCCCAGGGGTTCAAAAGCTCGCCCACCATCTTCGACAAGGCGCTGCACGAGGACCTGGGTGAGTACAGAAGGGAACACCCCAACCTCACCCTCCTCCAGTACGTAGATGACATCCTGATTGCTGCAGACACAGCCAAGGACTGTGAGCAGGGGACCCAAAATCTATTGGCCACCCTGGGGGCCTTAGGGTACCGGGCATCCGCGAGGAAGGCTCAGTTATGCCGAGAAAGGGTGAGTTACCTGGGATACATCCTAGAGGGTGGGCAGCGGCAGTTATCGGATACCAGAAAAGAGACTGTTTTTGAAAATCCCTACTCCCACCTCCCGAAGAGAATAAGGGAATTCCTAGGATCGGCCGGCTACTGCCACCTCTGGATACCGGGTTTTGCCAAAATCACCAGGCCTCTATATGAAGATACCAAAGAGGGAAGGGCGTTTGACTGGACTGAGAAAGATGAAGCTGCCTTTAGGCAGTTAAAGAAGGCTCTTCTAGGTGCCCCAGCCCTAGGCCTGCCAGATATTATGAAGCCCTTTCACCTCTTTGTAGATGAACACAAAGGGATAGCGAAAGGGGTCTTGACTCAAGCTTTAGGCCCCTGGAGCCGCCCAGTGGCTTATTTGTCCAAGAAATTAGATCCTGTAGCTGCTGGCTGGCCACCATGCTTGAGAATTATCGCGGCAACAGCGCTCTTAGTCAAAGACGCTGACAAATTGACCCTGGGGCAGGAAATCTGGATTACAACCCCACATTCCATTGAGGGAGTCCTGAAGGAGCCTCCTGAGAGATGGATGAGTAACGCACGTATAACCCATTACCAGAGCATCCTACTCAACCCTGTGTGGCCCACAATCCTGTACTTTGCTGCCCGACCCTGACTTAGATGCCCCACTACACGACTGTGCGGGAATCCTAGAGCAGGTACATGGACTCCGGAAGGACATGACAGACCAGCCCCTCCCTTAATGCAGAGGCCACCTGGTTCATGGATGGGAGCAGCTTCATGCGGGACGGGTGCAGGTATGCGGGTGCAGCAGTGGTCACTGAAACAGACACTGTGTGGGCGGAGGCCCTGCCCTCTTGGATGTCAGCCCAGCGAGCAGAACTCATCGCCCTTACTAAGGCACTAATGCTGGGGGCTGGGAAGCAGCTTAACGTTTACACAGACAGCCATTATGCATTTGCTACAGCTCATGTCCGCGGGACAATCTATCAGGAGAGAGGGCTGCTGATGGCAGAGGGACGGACAATAAGAAAATAAGCAGGAGATTCTCGATCTGCTCACAGCTTTATGGCTTCCTGCCAAGTTAGCCATAATCCACTTCCAGGGGCACCAGAAAGCCGATGACCCGGTGGCAAGAGGTAACCAAAGGCTGACAGGGCTGCGAAGGCAGTAGCCCTTACCTCGGTCCCTACTATGGCCTTACAACTCCCAGACCCAGGGGACCCAGTCTTACCAGACCAGCCGAAGTACTCCCAGGAAGAATTGCAATGCATCAGAAAGCTCCCCAGAGCCCAGGAAATAAAGGGATGGTGGCATACACCAGAAGGGGAACTTATACTGCCAGACCGGCTCAGGGACACGGTATTAGAACATATGCACCGGTCCACTCACCTGGGAACCCGGAAAATGAAGGACTTAATCCGACATGCCGGGATCAAGATTCACTAGTGGGATACCAATGTAGATCAGGTTGTGTCTGCCTGCAAGACCTGTCAACTCACAAACACAAGAGTCGGATCAAGTGAAAGAGGGACCAGGCTCAGAGGCACCAAACAGGGAGCTCAATGGGAAGTCGACTTCACTGAAATTAAACCAGGGAAGTGTGGCTATAAATATCTTTTAGTATTTGTAGATACCTTCTCTGGCTGGATAGAGGAATACCCAACCAAGCATGAAACAGCTCAGACGGTGGCCAAGAAGCTGCTGGAAGACATCTTACCCAGGTATGGTTTTCCTGCTATGATAGGGTCCAACAACGGGCCAGCCTTTATTTCACAGGTAACATGGGTAGTAACCAGGGCTATTGGGGCAAATTGGAAATTACATTGTGCTTATAGACCCCAGAGTTCAGGTCAGGTAGAAAGAATGAACAGAACTCTAAAAGACACCCTTACCAAATTAACCATGGAGACTGGCGGGGACTGGGTGGCTCTCCTACCGTATGCCCTTTACCGGGTAAGGAATTCCCCATACACCCTGGGCTTTACTCCCTATGAAACCATGTTTGGCAGGCTACCCCCTATCATTTCTAACCTTAAAGCTGACCTTCTTGCTGAATTTGAAAATCAAGAACTATCTCTTTCCTTGAGAGGGCTTCAGAAGGCACATGAGGACATTTGGCCACGCCTACACGCCATCTACGAGGCCAGCCCAACCCCAACTCCTCATCAGCACAGACCAGAAGATTGGGTCTACGCCTGAAAGCACCACCGGGAGACCCTAGAACCATGTTGGAAGGGTCCCTACACTGTGGTGCTGACGACCCCCAATGCTCTCAAGGAAGACGGCGTCGCGACCTGGGTTCATCACACTCACGTCTGGTCAGCGAATCCATCCATGACCCGGAAAGACTTCATCACCAAATGGAGCATCAATTGAGATCAACGCAACCCGCTCAAGCTCAAGCTATGGCGTGCTCGACCTACCTGATGCCGGTAACATGGCTTGCGATCACTCCTGTCACCAGGAGCCCCATAATACTGTGTAGTACACTTAGATAATGCCTGCATCTTCATGGACAAGGCTCCAAAGAGACAAGGACAATTTATGGGGTCACATGTTTAGTAGCAGAAGATTTGGCTGCCTAAAGCGGCCGTGATGTTTCATTGTATTGATATGTTATATTAACCTTTGATTCTTTGGCAGGTTTTTTTTTTTTTTAAACTAGATAAAATGTTTATTAATGATATAGAAAACTTGAAAAACACTGTATTAACCAGATTAACAAATTGATATTTAGAAAACAATATACTCAGCAATATATATTTACTACCTACTTTGGAAGGAAGCAGCTTTTTTTTTAAAATATATTTTATTGATTTTTTTTTACAGAGAGGAAGGGAGAGAGATAGAGAGTTAGAAACATCGATGAGAGCGAAACATCGACCAGCTGCCTCCCGCACATCCCCCACTGGGGAAGTGCCCACAACCCACGTACATGCCCTTGACCAGAATCGAACCTGGGACCCTTCAGTCCGCAGGCCGATGCTCTATCCACCAAGCCAAACCAGTTTCGGCGAGAAGCAGCATTTGAAGGCTGATTGTTCAACTACGTGGTAATACAATTAAAGCCAAAGATACTGTAGAAGATTATATTGACTCCTTAATGACTTCAAAATCATATGAAGAAAGTTATTCTCATATTTCTTCCTACCATGAACTGTATTTTCATTATGATGCATTGTGTTATTTTTTTTTCTTTTTTTTTAAAATTTTATTTTTTATTACAAAGGGTATTACATATGTGTCCATTTTTTCCCCCCCGCCCAAGACAGTCCCCTAGCCTCCCCTATCCCCCAGTGTCTTATGTCCATTGCTTATGCTTATATGCATGCATACAAGTCCTTTGGTTGATCTCTTACCCCCCTACCTCCCGCCCCCGAACCCTCCCCGGCCTTCCCGTTGCAGTTTGACACTCTGTTTGAGGCAGCTCTGCCTCTGTATCTATTATTGTTCAAAAGTTTATAATGGTCTCAATTATCCATGAATAAGTGAGATCATGTGGTATTTTTCCTTCATTGACTGGCTTATTTCACTTAGCATAATGCTCTCCAGTTCCATCCATGCCGTTGCAAATGGTAAGAGCATGACTTCAACATTCCTACGAACAGATAGTTCTGAATGATTTAAATTGGAAGGAATTTTAATTATATAAAAACATATAATGTACTTTCTGCCTACTCAGATCTCTTCTCTGTCATGCCCTTATATTTCCCATTAAGCTATATACTGATTTTTATGCTACTCTTTTTAGAAACTGAAAATTCTAGTTTCACCAAGTTTCTGTGTTAAGAAACATTTTGAATGTGTACCCCTGTATATGTGAACAATTAAATCTTGACCTTTCAAAGTCATAGCTATGACAGGAAACCATAAAAATTCTAGAAGAATCCAAAGGCAACAAAATATCCGACATATGCCGAAGCAATTTCTTCACTGATACAGCTCCTAGGACACTTGAAACTAAAGAGAAAATGAACAAATGGGACTACATCAAAATAAAAAGCTTCTGCACAGCAAAAGAAACCATCAACAAAACAACGAGAAAACCCACTGTGTGGGAAAACATATTTGCCAATGTCATATCTGATAAGGGCCTAATCTCCAAAATTTATAGGGAACTCACACAACTTAACAAAAAGAAGATAAACAATCCAATCAAAAAATGGGCAAAGGACCTAAATAGACACCTTTCAAAAGAGGACATTCAGAAAGCCAAGAGACATATGAAAACATGCTCAAAGTCACTAATCATCCGAGAGATGCAAATCAAAACAACAATGAGGTACCATCTCACACCTGTCAGACTGGCTATCATCAACAAATCAACAAACGACAAGTGCTGGAGAGGATGTGGAGAAAAAGGAACACTTGTGCACTGCTGGTGGGAATGCAGACTGGTGAAGCCACTATGGAAGACAGTATGGAGTTTCCTCAAAAATCAACAAATGGAACTCCCATTTGACCCTGTGATCCCACTTCTAGGAATATATCCCAAAAAACCAGAAACACCAATCAGAAAGGATATATGCACCCCTATGTTCATAGCAGCACAATTCACCATAGCTAAGATCTGGAAACAGCCTAAGTGCCCATCAGTAGATGAATGGATTAGAAAACTGTGGTACATCTACACGATGGAATACTATGCTGCTCTAAAAAGGAAGGAACTCTTTGGCAGGTTTTGAATGTATGTTGGCTGTCCTGGAAGGGAACTGTGTGGGGTGACCCCCAAAAGTAAAGGGTGTCTAGCTGCCAAGGGGGCAGGTGCCCAACTGGGCAGGAAAGGGTGCCCATCAGGTTTTAGACTCTGTTGAGAGACAGCTAAGAGTTGGCAGCCTGTATACTGCCTTGCAGGCCTGAGTCACCATGCCCATGTCAGGGGTAGTAAAGCTGGAAAAAGCCTGTTTAGAATAGAAGGTCTGAGGCATAGTTATGCATAGGTAGGTTTTATGCCAACAGTTACTGTTTTTTTTTTTTTAAATCCATGATAAGGAATTAGCAAGGAAAGTCAGAAAATCTTAGAGTAGATCAGCATGTCCTTCTCCTTATGTAATTCCTCCAGAATCTGGCAATATGTGAAGGGATTTATTCCCTCCTGGGAAGGCCCTTAAGCATTCTGTATTGCCAAAAGGATCCCAATTGTCTACAGCTGTTGTCTGAGCGCTCCGTTCAAGCTGGGTTTATGAAAAGCTGGCACCATGGATCTGTCTCTTGCCCAATGGCGTAAGCTGGGCCCTCTCTGGAGAAGAAACCTTGGTTCCCTATGATCAATGCCGGGGCCCCACCAGCAGGCGAGGGGATCCAAAGGCAGTTGCTGGGCATGGAGGCCAGAGGGACATAGGCTATCAAGGAGACAGAACTGAACCCCACATCACCCTACTTGGCCCAGAGATAGCTGGTAGTCAACGACGGGTAAGACCCCACAGGGTGGGGCGACCTAAGACAGGCACAGCTGGTGGCCAGTAGGAGAAAACTTGGGGTGCAACAAAGGTGGGGCAAAGATCCTCACCCTTCCAACTATGCAGGGGCTTGAACACTCGCCCCTTCTGAGGAAGGTCTCCTGTCCCCATGGCTGCTTCTTGCTTCCCATGCCCAGCCCAGCCCAGGAACCAATTAACAGAAGAGACTTAGTCCAGCTGAAAATGGTACCAGAAAAACGGAGGCTTAGTTCAACAGACTCTAAATTTAAACCTAGCCTAACAAACAGGAATGCTTGAGCCTCTTCAAGGCAAATAGTACTAAATCTTGATTTGGTCGTTTTTTGGTTTTTTTTCTTGTTTGTTTGTTTTTTGATAACCATGGAGGAATTCTAAGAAGAAAGATCCTATTTCAATAGAAGTTATTAAATCTAAAATTGTTTCTTTCACTTCCACCGGACCATTTGTTAACCTTATAGGCATAGTTCAGTTGATAGTTTTGGTGGAATAGAATTGCAGTCCGTCTCATGATTGAGCCAGAAGTTCCAAGGCAAGGGGGGAATGAAAGGCGTGCCGCCCGCCTCTCTGGCAGTGCGGGAGGAGGAGTCTGGCTGCTGGGTTCTGAGATCCCTCCGCACCCGCTGTAGGGTCAAGCCTCCCCGGAGTCGCTCCAAGTGTCCAGACTGGCTGCGGCTGCTTGGCTGGTGGAGGGCCGAGGGGTGGGGCCAGGCGGCGACAGACCACAGGAGAGGTCGTGGGAGCTGAAAGCCCCACCACCTGGCTCTTTTCTCCCATTCCCGTGGTCAGCTCCCCGCTTGCCTGTGCTGGGGCCGGGGGTCTGTGTGGCCCTCGCAGCCCAGTCGGGGGGTGGGGGCGGGGCCTGTGTGGGCCGGCCGCCTAGCCCCATGATGCTCGTGGCCATGCCACTGGCGGCCTCAGGCATCGGCCCCCCCTCCCACAGTGGTAGCCCAGCGCGGGCTGACACCCACCCGCTGCCCCCTGGACTGGGCCTACGCGGGCCACGTGGACCCGCAGCCCACAGTGCAGCGGCAGCAGCAGCGGAGTGGGGCGCGTGCCCTAGCCCGTGGAGGCAGCCAAGCTGCAGTGTGCCGGCCCCGTGGGCCGGGCCTGCTCCGAGCGGTTGCTGCTCTTCCCGAGCTTGGCTGCTCCACCGACCGCACCCCGATTGCTGGGTCTGCGTCACACAGATGCGCCGCTGCGGTAGTCCTGGTCCACCCGCAGGTCGGCTGCAAGTGTTGTGCGGGAGGGCCATCCTGCCTTGCGGGGTATTCGAGTGGCAGCAGCAGGAGCCGGGCGAGGACTGTGCCTTCCATCTTGCCTTGAGTCCTCCATTTTGGGACAGAGCCATGTGTTCTTCACTGGAAGAAGCCGCTGCTAGCCACACCCAGGATTTCTCTGGACTAACCAATAATAATCAAGGGAAGTGCTTGCCATCACTATGACCACATCCTGTACCAACTCACGCCAACCCACAGTCCCCTCTCTTGCCCTCACTCCACCCCCCTAAAAAACCTCTGTCCCATCAGGCCTCGGGCTCTCGGCCACGGAACTTTCTGCTGTGTAGGTGGGTCTGGTGAACAGGGAGCGCAAGCCGGCTTGCATTAAAGACCCTTTGCTTTTGCATCGGACTGACTGGTTCCCTGGGGTCTTGGGAACTTTGAAATCTAGGCACAACACCACCCTCCAATCCACATGGTGGTGGCCGGAAGCCGGCCAGCCAGCAACCCTGGCACCAGGGTGTCCGTGGTTTCTGCCTGGCCTGCAATACTGCCCTAGATCGCCATGGCGATCACAGGGATGCACGCAATCCTTCTCTTTGATTGCCATGTTGGAGGTCCAGGGTTGATGCCTGTGCTGCGCTCCGGGCAGCGCGCCAACCCATTGCCATGATGGGGGACCGGGGTTGCTCCCTGGCCTGCACTTCGGCCAACCCACCCTCCAATCATCATGGTGGGGATCAGGGGCTGTTACCCGGCCTGAACCCCGACCCTCCTGCCCTCCGATCGCCATGGTGGCAGTTCGAGGTTGATGCCTGGCCTGAGCGCTGACCCTCCCACCCTCTTAGTGCCATGGCGATCCCCAAAAGTAGGCCAGCCAGCAACCCAGGCACCCAGGGGCCCGTGGTTGCTTCCTGGCCTGCAACACAGCCCTCCAGCCCTCCAATCGCCATGGCTATCGAGGGACGCAGGCCATCCTGCACTTCGATTGCAATTGTGGGGGTTCGCGGTTGCTGCCTGGCCTGCGCTCCGGCCCTCCTGCCCTCGATCGCCATGCCTGTGCTCTGGGGTAGCTGCCTGGCATGCGTCCTGGCCCTCCCACCCTTTGATTGCCATGATTGTGGTTTGTGGTGGCTGTCTGGCCTGTGCCCCAGACATCCTGCCCTCTGATCACCATGGTGGGGGCCGGGGTTGATGCCTGGCTGGAGCTCTGCCCCTCCACCCCCCCCCCCCCCCCGCACTCCAGTGTCCATGGCGGAGCTCCGGTGTTGCTCCCTGGCCTTTGCTCTGGCCATTCCGCCCTTGATCGCCATGGTGGGGATCCGGGTTTTCTGCATGACCTCTGCCTCGGCTCTCCTGCCCTTCGATTGCCATGTCTATCGAGGTATGCAGGCGATCCCGCCCTTCGATTGCCATGTTGGGGGTCCAGGGTTGCTTCCTGTCCTGTGCTCCGGCCCTCCCACCATTGATAGCCATGGTGGGTATCCGGGTTTGCTGGCTGGCCTCTGCAACGGCCTCCCCCCTTCGATTGACATGCGTATTAAGGTATACAGGACATCCTGCCAATCGATTGCCATGTTGGGGGTCCATGGTGCTGCATGACGTGCAACACCTACCTCCGATTGCCATGGAGATCAAGGGAAGCAGGACCTCTCGCCTTTCATTTCCCATGGTGGGGGTTGGATGTTGAGCCTGGCCTGTGTTCTGGCCCTGCAGCCCTTGATTGCCATGTCGGGGGTTGGGGTTGCTGCCTGTCCTGAGCCAAGGCCCTTCTGCTCTCTGATACCATTGGTGGGGATCCGGTGTTGATTCATGGCTTGGGCTCTGCCCCTCCATCCCTCCAATGTCCATCGCGGGGGTCCGTGGTTGCTCCGTGGGCTGCGCTCTGGCCCTACCGCTTATGATCACCATAGTGGGCGTCCGGGGTTATTACCTGGCTTGCGCTCTGTCCCTCCTTCCCTGAGATTGACATGGCGGAGGTCTGTGGTTGCGGGCTGGATTGCGCTCCTACCCTCACACGCTCGATCGCCATGGTGGGGGTCTGGGGGGGATGCTTGGCCTGCGTTCTGGCCCTCCCACCCTCTGATCCACATAGTGATCGCCAGAAGCAGGCCAGTCATTAACCACGGCCCTGGGGCTCCTTCGTTTGTGCCTGGCCTCAATAACGCCCTCCCTCCCTCCAATCGCCATGGCGATCGAGGGATGTGGCCATCCAGCCCTTTGATTGTCATGTTGGGGGGTCCAGGGTTGCTTCCTGGCCTGTGCTCTGGCCTCCCCACCTTGATCACCAAGGTGGGTATCCGGGTTTGCTTCCTGGCCTCCGCCATGGCTTTCCAGCCCTTTGATTGTCATGCCGATCAAGGGATGCAGGCCATCCCGCCAATCGATTGCCATGTTAGGGTTCCGTGGTTGCTGCCTGACTGTAACACCACACTCCTGCTCTGCAATTGCCATGGCGATTGAGGGATGCAGGCCATCCCGACTTCGATTGCCATGTTGGGGGTCTACGGTTGCTTGGCCTTCAAAACCCCACTAAAATCGCCATCGCGATAAAGGGAGGCAGGCCCTCCTGTCTTTCGGTTGCCATGGTGGGTGTCGGGTGTTGATGCCCAGCCTGCGATCTGGCTCTCCTGCCCTTAGATTGCCTTGGCGATCAAGGGATTACAGCCATCCTGCCCTTCGATTGCCATGTTGGGGTCTGCAGTTGCTGCCTGGCCTGCAGCACCGCCCCCCGATTGCCATGGCGATCAAGAGTGACAGTCCCTCTCGCCTTCGATTGCCATGGTGGGTATTGGGGGTTGATGCCTGGCCTGCGCTGTGGCCCTGCTGCCCTCGATTGCCATGGTGGGGGTCCGGGGATTCTGCCTGGCCTGCACTCTGGACATCCCGCCCTTCGATTGCTATGGTGGGGGTCAGGGGTTGATTCATGGCATGCGCTCTGGCCCTCCGGACCTCCAATGTCCATGGCGGTTGTCCGGGGTTGCTGCCTGTCCTCCGCCCAGGCCCTCCCGCCCTTTGATTGCCATGGTGGTGGTCCGCGGGTGCTGCCTGTCCTGTGCTCTGTACCTCCCGCCCCCTGATCAACATGGTGATCACCGGAAGAAACTAGACTGCAACCGTAGCATCAGGGGTTCCGCGGTTGCAGACTGTTGTGCAACACCGCCCCTCCGCCCTCCGAACGCCATGGCCATCCAGGGATGCAGGCAATCCCACCCTAAGTTTGCATTGGTGGGGGTCCGTGGTTGCTGTCTGGTCTGCGCCCTGGCCCTCCAGCACTTTGATTACCACGGTTGGGGTTTGGGTTTGAGGCATGACATGCTCTCTGGCCGTCGCACACTCCGATGGCCAGGGCGGGGGACCAGGGTTGCGTACTGGACTGCACACTGTCCAAACCACCTACGATCGCCATTCTGTGGGTCCGTAATGGCTGCCTGGCCTGTGCTCCGGCCCTCCCCCGATCGATCACCATGGTGGGGGTCTGGGTTGCTGCCTGTCCTGCGCCCTGCCATACCGCCCTTTGATTGCTATGATGGGGGTCAGGGGTTGATTCATGGCATGCGCTCTGGCCCTTCCGCCCTCCAATGTCCATGGCGGTTGTCCGGGGTTGCTGCCTGTCATTCTCTCTGGCCCTCCCGCTCCCTGATCTCCATGGCGAATGCCGAAAGCAGGAAAAGCAGCAACTCAACATTCAGGGGCCCGCTCTTGCTGCCTGGTCTGCAACAATGGCCTCCCGCCCTCTGTTCGCCATGGGGATCAGGGACGCAGGCCATCCCGCACTTCGATTGTCATGTTGGATGTCCAGGGTTGATGCCGGGGCTGCGCTCCCACAAATTTGGAATCCCATCGCCAAAGCGTGAGTCCGGGGTTCCTGTCTTGCCTGTTTCCTGGCTTGCTTGCCATTTGATTGCCATGGTGGGGTCAGGGGTTTATTCATGGTGTGCTCTCTGGCTCTCCCGCAATCCACTGTTCATGGAAGGGGTTCGGGGTTGCTCCCCGGGCTGTGCTCCGGCCCTTCCGCCCTTGAGCACCTTGGTGGGTGTCCAGGGTTGCTGCCTGGTTTGCGCTCTGGCCCTTCCGCCCTCCGATCGCCATGGCGATCGCAGGAAGCAGGCCATTCAGCAACCCTGGCACCCGGGGGTCCTGGGTTGCTGACTGGCATGCAACACCACCCTTCCGTGCTCCGATGGCCATGGAGATCGAGGGATGGAGGCCATACCGCCCAAAGACTGCCATATTGGGGGTGAGGGTTGCTTCCTGGCCTGTGCTACGACCCACCCGCCCTCAACGCCATAGTGAGGTTCTGAGGTTGCTGCCTGGCTTGAGGTCCGGCTCTTCTGCCCTCCCATCACCATGGAGGGTGTCCGGGGTTGCTGCCTGGCCTGCACTCTGTCCCTCCTGCCCTCCGATGGACATGGTGATCACCGGAAGCAGACCAGCCAACAACCCCAGCATCCGGGGGTACGCAGTAGCTGACTGGACTGCAACACCGCCTTTCCGCCCTCCAATCAACATGGCGATAGATGAATGATTGCCATCCCGCCCTTCGATTGCCATGTTGGATGTCCACAGGTGCTGCCTGGCCTGCGCCCTGGTCCTCCCGCCCTTTGATTGTCTTGGTGGGGTTCTGGGGTGGCTTCGGGCCTGCGCCCCGTCCCTCCCGCCCTTTGATTGCCATGGCGTGGGTCCGAGGTTCCGGGCTGGGTTACGCTACTTCCCTCCTGCCCTTGATCGTCATGGTGGGCATCCGGGGTTGACTCCTGGCTTACGCTCTGCCCTCCCACCTTCCGATCAACATGGCTATCGCCGGGAGCTGGCCAGCCAGCAACCCCGGCACCCGGGGGTCCGTGGTTGCTGCCCGGCCTGCAATACCGCCCTCTCACCCTCTGGTTGCCTTGGTGATCTAGGTACGCAGGTCATCCTTCCCTTCGATTTCCATGACAGGGTTCCGGGGTTGCGGCCTGTCCTTCGCCCCGACCCTCTCGCCCTTTGATTGCCATGGTGGGGGTCCGGGGTTGATTTATGGCGTGTGCTCTGGCCTTCCGACCCTCCAATGTCCAGGGGGGCGGTCCATGGTGGCTGCCTGGCCTGTGCTCTGACCCTCCCACACTTCAATTGCCATGGTGGGGGTCCATGCTGGCTGCCTGGCATGCGCTCCGGCCCTATTGCACTCTGAACGCCTTGGTGGGGGTCTGGTGTTGCTGCCTGGCCTGCTCCCTTGCCCTCCGCCCTTCGATTGCCATAGTGGGTTCTGGGGTTGATTCATGGCATGCACTCTGGCCCTCCCACCCTCCAATGTTCATGGCGGGCGTCCGAGGTTGATCCCTGGCCTGTGCTATTTCTTCCATACCTGATCGCTGTGCTGGGGGTCTGGAGTGGCTGCCTGGCTTGCTATCCCACACTTCAATTGCCATGTTGGGTGTCCAGGGTTATGCCTGGGCTGCACTCTGGCAAACTCAGACTATCATCACCAAAGTGTGGGTCCGGGGTTGCTGCCTGGCCTGGGTTCTGGCCCTCCCACCCTTCCATTGCCATGGTGGGGTCAGGAGTTTATTCATGGTGTGCCCTCTGGCCCTCCCACCATCGAATGTTCATGGCGGGGGACCGGACTTGCTCCCAGGCCTGTGCTGCCGCCTTCTATTGCCTTGGTGGGAATCCGCGGTTGCTGACTGGAATGCGCCCCAGCACTCCTGCCCTTTGATTGCCATGATTGGGGTCCCTGTTGGCTGTCTGGACTGCGCCCCCGTCCTCCCGCCCTCTGATAACCATGGTGGGAGTCTGGGGTTGATGCCTGGCGGGAGCTGTGTCCCTCCCACACTCCAATGTCCTTTGTGGGGATCCAGGGTTGCTCCCGGGCCTGTGTTCCGGCCCTCCCGCCATTGGACGCCATGGTGGGGATTCGCGTTTGCTGCCTCACCTCTGCACTGGCCTCCCGCCCTTCGATTGACATGCCGATCAAGGGATTCAGGACATCCCACCAATTGATTGCTATGTTGGGGGTCCGTGGTGCTGCATGGCCTGCAACACCGCACTCCCACCCTTTGTTCCCCAAGGCGATTGAGGGATGGAGGGCATCCCGCCCTTCGGTTGCCATAGTGGGGGTCCAGGGTTGATGCCTGGCCGGAGATCTGGCCCTCCAACATTCCAAGGTCCAAGGCAGCGGTCCGGGGTTGCACCCTGGCATGTGCATGGCAATTCCGCCCTAGATTGCCATGCTGGGGGTCCAGGGTTGCTGCCTATCATGTGCCCAGGCCCTCCCACACTTTGATCGCCATGGCGATTCAGGGATGCAGGCAATCCGCCCTAAGATTGCCATGCTGGATGTCCACGAGTGTTGCCTGGCCTGCGCCCTGGCCCTCCCGCCTTTTGATTGCCATGATTGGGGTCCGGGGTTGATGCATGACCTGTTCTCTGGCCTTCCCACACTCTGATGGCCATGGCGGGTATCCGAGGTTGCTTCCTGGCATGAGCTCTTGCCCAACCACCTATAATCGCTATGGGGTGGGTCCATGGTGGCTGCCTGGCCTGCGCTCCAGCCATCCCACCTCCAATCACCATGGTGGGGTCTGGGGTTGCTTCCTGGCCTGCGCCCCTTCCCTCGCGCCCTTAGATTGTCATGGCGGAGGTCTGAGGTTTCGGGCTAGGTTGTGCTCCTTCTCTCCTGCCCTTGATCGCCATGGTGGGGGTCCGGGGTTGCTGCCTGGCCTGTGTCCCTGCCCTCCTGACCTTTGATTGCCATGGCAGGGTTCCGGGGTTGATTCATGGCGTGTGCTCTGGCCCTCCCACCCTCCAATATCCATGGTGGTGGTCCGGGGATGCTCCCTAGCCTGCGCTCCAGCCCTCCCTCCTATGAACACCATGGTGTGGTTCCAGGGTTGCTGCCTGGGCTGCGCTCTGGCCAGCACGCCCTCCCATTGCCATGTCGGGGGTTCGGGGTGGCAGCCTGGCTTGTGCCCTGGCCCTCCAATCCTAAGATTGCCATGGTGGGAGTCCGTGATTGCTGCCCGGCCTGCGCCTCGGCCCTCCTGCCATTTGATTGCCATGGTGGGGGTCTGTGGTGGCTGTCTGGCCTTCGCCCCAGGCCTTCTGCCCTTCTATTTTTATGTTGGGTATCCGGGGTTGGTTCATGGCTTGCGCTCTGCCCCTCCAGCTCTCTAATGTCCATGGCGGGGTTCTGGGGTTGCTACGTGGGATGTGCTCTGCCCCTACCGCCTATGATCACCATGGTGGGGGTCCGGGGTTACTGCCTGGTTTGCGCTCTGGCCCTCCTTCCCTTAGATTGCCATGGCAGAGGTCCGTGGTTGCGGGCTTGGTTGCGCTCCTACCCTCCCACCCTCGTTCGCCATGGTGGAGGTCCAGGGGTGATGCCTGGCCTGCGCTCTGGCACTCCCACTTCCTGATCCACATGGCTATCGCAGGAAGCAGGCCAGCCATCAACCCCGGCACCCAGGGCTCTGTGGTTTGTGCCTGGCCTGCAATAACGCCCTCCCTCCCTCTGATCGCGATGGCGATCGAGGTATGTGGGCCAGCCAGCCTTTCGATTGCATGTTGGGGGGTCCGGGGTTGCTTCCTGGCCTGTGCTCCGGCCTCCTGCCCTTGATCACCATGGTGGGTATCCGGGTTTGCTGCCTGGCCTCCGCCATGGCTCTCCCACCCTGCAATTGCCATGGCGATCGAGGGATGCAGGCCATCCCGACATCGATTTCCATGTTGGGGGTCTACGTTTGCTGCCTGGCCTGCAAAACCCCCCTCCGATCGCCATATTGATCAAGTGAGGCAGGCCCTCCCACCTTTTGGTTGCCATGCTGGGAGTCGGGTGTTGATGCCTGACCTGTGTTCTGTCTCTCCCACCCTTCGATTGCCATGGCGATAAAGGGATTACGGCTATCCCACCCTTCAATTGCCATGTTGAGGGACCGCGGTTACTGCCTGGTTTGCAACACTGCACTCCGCCATTTGATCGCCATGGTGATCGAGGGATGGAGGCCATCCCGCCCTTTGATTGCCATGTTGGGGCCCGCGGTTGCAGCCTGACCTGCAACACCACCCTCCGATTGCCATGGCAATCAAGAGAGGCAGACACTCCTGCCCTTCCATTGTCATGGTGGGGATCGGGGGTTGATGCCTGGCCTGTGCTGTGACCCTGCCGCCCTCGATGGCCATGGCGGGGGTCCAGGGTTGCTGACTGTCCTGTGCCCAGGCCCTCCCGCCTTTCGATTGCCATGGTTATGGTCCGCCATTGCTGTCTGTCCTGCGTTCTGTCCCTCCTGCCCTCTGAACAACATGGCTATCACCGGAAGCAGACCAGCCAGAAACCCCAGAATCCGAGGGTTTGTGGTTACTGAGTGATGTGCAACACTGCCCTCTCGCCCTCTGGTTGCCATGACGATCCAGGGATGCAGGCAATCCGCCCAAAGATTGCCATGGTGGATGTCTGCGAATGGTGCCTGGCCTGAACCCCGGCCCACCAGCCCTTCTATTGCCATGGTGGGTGTCCGGTGTTGATGCATGGCATGCCCTGTGGCCCTCCCTCCCTCCGATGGCCATAGTGGGGTTCCGGGATTGCTTCCCGGCCTGCGCTCTGGCCCTCCTGCATACGATCGTCATGGTGGGCATCCTGGGTTACTGCCTGGCATGTGCTCCGGCCCTCCCACCTCGATCTCAATGGTTGGGGTTTGGGGTTGCAGCCTGGTCTTCACCCCGGCTCTCCCACCCTTTGATTGCCATGGGTCCGAGGTTGCGGTTGGGTTGCGCACCTTCCCTCCCACCCTCGATCGCCATGTTGGGGGTCTGGGTTTGATGCCTTGCCTGCACTCAGGCCCTCCCATCCCCCGATCCACATGAGAATCGACGGAAGGGGTAGGCCAGCAACCCCAGAAACCGGGGTGCCATGTTGCTTCCTGGCCTGCAATACTGCCCTCCCACCCTCTGTTCGTCATGGTGATTGAGGGATGCAGGCCATTCTTCCCTTCAATTGCCATGTTGGGGGTCCAGGGTTGATTCCTGGGCTGTGCTTCGGCCAGCACGCCCTCTCATCGCCATGACAGGGGTCCGGGCATGCGGCCTGACTTGCGCCCGAGCCCTCCCGCCCTTTGTTTTTTTTTTTTTTTTAAATATATTTTTATTGATCTTTTACGGAGAGGAAGGGAGAGAGATAGAGAGTTAGAAACATCGATGAGAGAGAAACATCGATCAGCTGCCTCCTGCACATCTCCCACTGGGGATGTGCCCGCAACCCTGATACATGCCCTTGACCGGAATCGAACCTGGGACCCCCCAGTCCGCAGGCCGACGCTCCATCCACTGAGCCAAACTGGTTTCGGTGCCCTCCCGCCCTTTGATTGCCTGGGTGGGAGTCCGTGGTTGCTTCCGGGCATGCGTCCCGGCCCTCCCGCCCTTTGATTGCCATGATTGGGGTCCCTGGTGGCTGTCTGGCCTGCATCCCGGTCCTCCTGCCCTCTGATTGCCATGGTGGGGGTCCGGGGTTGATGCTGGGCCGGAGCTCTGGCCCTCCCGCATTCCAATGTCCTTGGCAGGGGTCAGGGGTTACTCCCTGGCCTGTGCTCTGGCTATTCCGCCTTTGATCGCCATTGTGGGGACCCGGGTTTGCTCCCTGGCCTCTACCCCGGCTCTCCCGCCCTTCGATTGCCATGTGGATCGAGGGATGCAGGACATCCGGCCCTTCGATTGCCTTTTTGGGGGTCCAGACTTGCTTCCTCGCCTGTGCTCCGGCCCTCCAGCCCTTGATCGCCATGGTGGGGATCTGGGTTTGCTGGCTGGCCTCCGCACTGGCCTCCTGCCCTTCGATTCACATGCCGATCAAGGGATGCAGGACATCCCGCCAATCGATTGCCGTGTTGGGGGTCCGCGGTGCTGCATGGCCTACAACACCCACCTCCGATCGCCATGGAGATCAAGGGAGGCAGGCCTTCACGCCTTTCGGTTCCCATGGTGGGGGTCGGATGTTGATGCCTAGCCTGCGTTCTGGCCCTGCCGCCCTTCGATTGCCACCATGGTGGTCCGTGGTTGCTGCCTGGCCTGAGCCCTGGCACTCCCAACCTCAGATGGCCATGTTGGGTGTCAGAGGCAGCTGCCTGGTCTGAACCCTGGCCCCCCTTACCTCCCATGGCATGTTGGAGGTTCGAGGATTATGCCTCTCCTACGTGCTGGCCTTCCACACCCTGATCACCATGGTTATAGCCACAGCAGGCCAGCCAGCAACCCAGACACCCAGGGGTCCGTGGTTGCTTCCTGGCCTACAACACAGCCCTCCCGCCCTCCGATTGGCATGGCGATTGAGGGACGCAGGCCACCCTCCCTTCCATTGCCATGTCGGGGTTCCAGGGCTGATGCCTGGTCTGCGCTCAAATCTCCCGCCATCCCATCGCCATGGCAGGGGTTGGGGGCTGCCTCCTGGTCTCTGCCCCAGCCCTCCCGACCTTTGATTGCCATGGTGGGGGTCCGGGGTTGATGCATGGCCTGCGCCCTGGCCCCCCAGCCCTCTGATGGTCATGGTGGGGGTCCAGAATTGCTGTCTGACCAGCGCTCCAGCTTTCCTGCCCTAGATCACCATGTTTGGGGTCCCAGGTTGCTCCCTGGCTTGCGCTCAAGCACTCACTCCCTTTGATTGCCAAGGTGGGGGTCCGTTGTTGCTGCCTGGCCAGAATCCTGGCCCTCCTGCCCGCCGATAACCATGGTGGAGGTTCGAGGTTGATGCCAGGGCTGCGGTTTGGCCCTCCCACCCTCTGATCGCCATGGTGATCACCAAAACCAGGCCAGCCAGCAACCCAGGCACCCAGGGGTCCATGGTTGCTTCCTGGCCTGCAATACAGCCCTCCCACCATCCAATCGCCATGGCGATTGAGGGAAACAAGCCATCTACCCTTTGATTGCCATGTTGGGGTTCCGGGGTTGCAGCCTGGCTTGTGCTCCGGCCTTCCCGCCCTCAATCGCCATGGTGGGTCCAGGGTTACTTCCTGGCTTGCTCTCCGGCCCTCTCGCCCTTCCATCACCATGGCGGCCATCGGGTGTTGCTGCCTGACATGCCCTCTGCCCCTTCCGCCCTCCGATGGCCATGGTGGGGTCCACAGTTGCTGCCTGCCATGCGCCACAGTCCTCTCGCCCTTCGATTGCCATGGTGGGCATCCAGGGTTGATGCATGGCCTGCCCTCTGTTCCTCCCCCACTCCGAACAACATGGCTATCGAAGGAAGCAGTCCAGCAAGCATCCCTGGCACCCAGGGTGTCTGTGGTTGCTGCCAGACCTGCATCACCGCACACCCGCCCTCCGATCGCCATGGTGATCAAGGGACGCAGGCCATCCCACACTTTCATTGCCATGGTGGAAATCCAGGTTACTGCCTGGCCTGAGTCACGGCCTTCCTGCCCTTTGATTTCCATGGTGAGTGTCCGGCCCCACCCTCCCTCCCTCCCGCCCTGTGATCGGCAAGGCAAACGAGGAACACAGGCAATACCGCCCTTCTATTTCCATGTTGGGGGTCCAGCGTTGATGCCTGGGCTGCGCTCCGGCCAGCCCGCCTTCCCAGCGCCATGGAGGGGGTCCGGGTTGTGGCCTGGCTTATGCTGCTGCCTTCCCGCACTCAATCGCCATGGTTGGTATCCGGGGTTGCTGCCTGGCTTGCGCTCAGGGCCTCCCGCCCTTCCATCGCCATTGTGGGCATCCAGGATTGCTGCCTGGCCTGTGTTCTGGCCCTCCCGCACTTTGATCACCATGGCGATCGACGGAAGCTGTCCAGCCAGCATCCCCGGCCCCCAGGGCTCTGTGGTTGCTGCCTGGCCTGCAACAATGCCCACCCACCCTCCGATCGCCATGGCGATCGAGGGACACAGGCCCTCCTGCACTTCGATTGCCATGGTGGGGGTCCAGATTTGATGCATGGCCTGCACACTGGCCCTCCCGCCCTTCGTTGCCTTGGCAGGGGTCCGGTGATGTGGCCTCAGTTGCGCTCTGGAGCTCCTGCCCTCGATCACCAGGCTGTGGCTCTGAGGTTGATGCATGGCCTGTGCCCTGGACACCCTGCCCTTCGATTGCTATGGTGGGGTTCAGGGTTGCGTCCTGGCTTGCGTTCCGGTCTTCCCGCCCTCCCATCGCCAAGGCAGGTGTCTGGAGTTGCTGCCTTTCTTGCGCCATGGCCCTTCTGCCCTCTGATGACCATGGTGGGGGTCCAGGGTTGATGACTGGCCTGTGCTCTGGTCCTCCCACCCTCGATCCCCATGGTAGTGATCGGGGGTTGCTGCCAGGTCTCCGCCCCGGCTCTCCCGCCCTCCGATTGCCATGGCAATTGAGGGTTGCAGGCCACCCTGCCCTCCGATTGCCATGTTGGGGGTCCGTGGTTCCTTCCTGGCCTGCAACACAACTCTCCGATCGCCATGGCAATCAAGGCATGCAGGCCCTCCCGCCTTTCGGTTGCCATGGTGGGGTTGAGTTGTTGATGCCTGGCCTGCGTTCTGGCCCTCCCACCCCCAATCGCCATGGTGGGGTTCCGCGGATGCTGCCTAGCCCCCACTCTGGCTCTCCGGCCCTTCGATTGCCATGGCGATCAAAGGATAAAGGCCATCCTGCCAATCAATTGCCATTTTGCTTGTCAGTGGTTGCTGCTTGGCCTGCAACACTGCACTCCAGCCCTCCGATCACCAAGGCAATTGAGGGATGTAGGCCATCCCGCCCTTTGACTGCCATGTTGGGGGTCCGCGGTTGCTACACAGCCCTCCCGGCCTTCTATCGCTATGGCGATCAAGGGATGGAGGTGAAAGCGACCTTCGATTGCCATGTTGGGGCCCAGGGTTGCTGCCTGGCCTGCAACACCGCCCTCACGGCCTCCTATCGCCATGGCGATCGAGGGATGCAGGCCATCCCGCCCTTCGATTGCCATGGTTGGGGTCTGCTGTTGGTGCCTCGCCTGCGTCCCGGCCCTTCTGCCCTTCTATTCCCATGGTGGGGGTCTGGGCTTGATGCATGGCCTGCGCCCAGGCCTTCCCGCCCTTCGATTGTCATGGCGGGGTTCGGGGATGTGGCCTGTGTTGCGCTCCGTACCTCCCGCCCTCGATTGCGATGGTGGGGGTCCAGGGTTGCTGCCTGGTCTGCCCCCAGGCCCTCCCGCCCTCCGATCGCCATGGCGATAACCGGAAGCAGGCCAGCCAGCAACTCCGGCATCCGGGGTTCCGCGGTTGCTGCCTGGACTGTGCTCTGGCCCTCCCGCCCTCTATTGCCTTGGTGGGGGTCCGAGTTTGCTGCCTGGCCTCCGCTCTGGCCCTCCTGATCTCCCATCATCATGGCCTGGGTCCGGGGTTGTTGTCTAGCCTGTAACACCGCCCTCCAATCGCCATGGCGATTGAGGGATGCAGGCCATCCCTCCCTTCGATTTCCATGGTGGGGGTCTGTGGATGCTGCCTGGCCTGGCCCCGGGCCTCCCGCCCTTCGATTGCCATGGTTTTGGCCCAGGATTGCTGCTTGGCATGCGCCCTGGCCTTCCCGCCCTTCGATTGCCATGGTGGGGGTCCGCGGTTACTGCCTCGCATGCGCACCGACCCTCCCCCTCTCTGATCCACATTGTGATCCCTAGAAGCAGGCCAGACAGGAACTACGGCACCCAGGGGTCAGCGTTGCACCCTGGCTGGCAACACCGCCCCCCCACCCTCCTATCGCGATGGCGATCGAGGGATGCAGGCCATCCCGCCCTTCGATTGCCATGGTGGTGTTCCGTGGTAGCTGCCTCGCCTGCACCCCAGCCCTTCTGCGCTTCAATTGCCATGGTGCGGACCTGGGGGTGATGCATGGCCTGCGCTCTGGCCCTCCATACCTCCGAAGGCCATGGTGGGGGTTGGGGTTGGTGGCTTGCTTGCGCTCCGGCCAGCCTGCCCTCCCATCGCCATGGTGGGGGTCCGAGGTTGATGCATGGCCTGAGCCCCGGCCCTCTGGCCCTCCGATGGCCATAGTGGGGGTCCGCGATTGCTGCCTGGCCTTCACTCCGGCCCTACCGCCCTCGAACACCATGGTGGGGATCTGGGGTTCCTCCTGGCCTGCGCTCTGGCCCTGCTGCCCTCTGATTGCCCTGGCGATAGCCAGAGGATAGCCAGTGAGCAACCCCGGCCCACGGGGGTCCGCGGTTGCTGCCTGGCCTGCAACACCACCCTCCGATCGCCATTGCGATCAACAGAGGCAGGACCTCCTGTCCTTCGGTTGAAATGGTGGGGGTCGGAGGTTGATGCCTGCCCTGCCCTCTGGCCATACCACCCTCAATTACCATGGCACAGGTCCACGGTTGCTGCCAGCCCTGTGCCCCGGCCCTCCCGCCCTCTGATCGCAATGGTGGGTGTCCATGGTTGCTGCCAGGCCTACAACCTAGCACTCCCGCCTGCGATGGCCATGGTGGAGGTCCGGGGTTGAGGCCTGGCCTGTGCTCTGACCCTCCCGCCCTCGATCGCCATGGAGGGGGTCCGAGGTTGTTGCCTGGCCTCCGCATTGGCCCTCCCGACCTCCCCTCCCATCGCCCTGGTCTGGGTCCGGGGTTGTTGTCTGGCCTGTAACACAGCCCTCCAATCTCCATGGCGATCAAGGGATGCAGGCCATTCCGCCCTTCCATTGCCATGGTGGGGGTCCGGGGTTGATGCATGGCCTGCGCCGCAGCCCTCACACCCTTAGATTGTCATGGCGGGAGTTCGAGGTTACGGGCTGGGTTGCGCTCCTTCTCTCCCGCCCTTGATCGCCATGGTGGGGGTCCAGGGTTGCTGCCTGGCCTGCGTCCCAGCATTCCCGACCTTCGATTGCCATGGTGGGATTCCCGGGTTGATTCATGGCATGCGCTCTGGCCCTCCCGCCCTCCAATGTCCATGGCAGTGGTCCGGGGATGCTCCGTAGCCTGTGCTCCGGCCCTCCCGCCTACTAATGCCATGGTGTGGGTCCGGGATTGCTGCCTGGGCTTCACTCTGGCCAGCACTCCCTCCCATTGCCATGACGGGGGTCCTGGGTGATGGCCTGGCTTGTGCCCGGGCCCTCCAACCCTAAGATTGCCATGGTGGGAGTCCGCGATTGCTGCCTGGCCTGCGCCTGGGCCTCCCGCTCTTTGATTGTTATGTTGGGGGTCTGTGGTGGCTGTCTGGCCTTCACCCAGGGCCTTCCACCCTTTGATTTTAATGGTGGTATCTGAGGTTGTTTCATGGCGTGCGCTCTGGGCCTCCTGCCCTCCAATGTCCATGGCGGGGATCCGGGGTTGCTCCCAGGCCTGTACTCTGACCCTCCTGCCCTCGATCGCCATGGAGGGGGTCCGAGGTTGTTGCCTGGCCTCCGCATTGGCCCTCCCGACCTCCCATCGCCCTGGTCTGGGTCCGGGGTTGATCCCCATGGTGGGGATTCGGGTTTTCAGTCTGGCCTCTGGCCCGGCTCTCCCACCTTAGATTGCCATGCCGATTGAGGGATGCAGGTCATCCCTCCCTTCGATTGCCATGTTGGGGGTCCAGGGTTGCTTCCTGTCCTGTGCTCCAGCCCTCCTGGCCTTGATCGCCATGGTGGGGATCCGGGTTTGCTGCCTGGCCTCCGCAAAGGCCTCCCGCCATTCGATTGACATGCCGATTAAGGGATGCAGGACATCCCACCAATCGATTGCCATGTTGGGGGTCTGCGGTTGTTCCCTGGCCTGCAACACAGCACTCCCACCCTCTGATTGCCATGGTGGGGATCCGGGGTTGCTGCCTGGCCTCCACCCTGGCTTTCCTGCCTTTCGATTACCATGGCGATCAAGGGATGCAGGCCATCCCGCCCTTTGATTGCCATGTTGGGGGTCCACGGTTGCTGCCTGGCCTGTGCTCCGGTCCTCCAGCCCTTGAACACCATGGTGGGGATCCGGGTTTGCTGTCTAGACTCCTTCCCGGCCTCCAGCCCTTCTATTGACATGCTGATCCAGGGATGCCGGCCATCCCACCCTTCGATTGCCATGTTGGGGATACGAGGTTGCCGCCTGGCCTTCAAAACCACCCTCCAATCGTCATGGCGATTAAGGGGGGCAGGCCCTCCCGCTATTCGGTTGCAATGGTGGGGGTTGGGGATTGATGCCTGGCCTGCGCTCTGGCCCTGCCACCCTCTATTTCCATGGCAGGGATCTGGGATTGCTGTCTGTCCTTCACCATGGCCCTTCCACCCTCTGATCACCATGGTGGGGGTCCAGGTTTGATGCCTGTCCTGCGCTCTGGCCCTCCCATCCTCTGATCCACATGAGGATCGCTGGGAGGGGCAGGCCAGCAACCCCAGCAAGCGGGGTCCCTTGTTGCTGCCTGGCCTGCAATACTGCCCTCCCACCCTCATTCTCCATGGTGATCGAGGGACGCAGGCCATTCTTCCCTTCAATTGCCATTTTGGGGGTCCAGGGTTGATGCCTGGGCTGTGCTTCAGCCAGCACGCCCTCCCATCGCCATGATGGGGGTCCTGGGTTGTGGCCTGGCTTGCACCCAGGCCTTCCTGCCATTTTATTGTCATGATTGGGGTCTGTGGTGGCTGTCTGGCCTGGGCCCAGGTCCTCCAGCCCTCCGATATCCATGGCCCTCCCGCATTCCAATGTCCCTGGTGGGGAACCGGGGTTACTCCCTGGTCTCTGCTCTGGCCATCCGCCCTTGATCACCATGGTGGGGATCCTGGTTTGCTGCCTGGCCTCCGCACCGGCCTCCCGCCCTTCGATTGACATGCCTATCAAGGGATGCAGGAAATCCCGCCAATCGATTGCCATATTGGTGGTCTGCGGTTGTTGCATGGCCTGCAACAGCGCACTCCCGCCCTCTGATCACCATGGCTGTTGAGAGATGCAGACCATCCCGCCCTTCGATTGCCATGTTGGGGGTCTGCAGTGCTGCATGGACTGCAACACCCACCTCCAATTGCCATGGAGATCAAGGGAGGCAGGCCCTCCCGCCTTTCGATTCCCATGGTGGGGGTCGGATGTTGATTCCTGGCCTGAGCTCTGGCCCTGCCGCCCTCGATTGCCAGGGCGGGTTTCTTGGTTTGCTGCCTGTCCTGCGCCACAGTCCTTCTGCCCTCTGATTGCCATGGTGGATGTCCGGGGTTGCTGCCTGGCCTACGGTATGGCCCTCCAGACCTCTGAATGCCATGGCAGTAACCGGAAACAGTTTAGCCAGCATCCCCGGCACACATGGTTCTGCAGTTGATGCCTGGCCGGCAACACCACCCACCAACCCCTGATCGCCATGGCGATTGAGGGGTGCAGGCCAACCCACACTTTCATTGTCATGGTGGTGTCTGCGTTTGCTACCTGGCCTGCAACCCGGCCTTACCACCCTTCTATTGCCATGGTAAGGGTCCGGGCTTGATGCATGGCATGAGTCCCACCCTCCACCCTTCGATTGCCATGGCAGGGATCTGGGGTTGCGGCCTGGGTTGCGCTCCTGCCCTCCCGCCTTCGATTGCCGTGGCGGGGGTCCGCGGTTAATGCCTGGCCTGTCCCCGGCCCTCCCGCCCTTCGATTGCCATTTTGGGTCCAGGGTCAATTCTTGGGCTGCACTCCAGCTAGCCCGCCTACCCATCGTCATGGCTGGGGTCCATGGTTGCTGCCTGGCCTGCGCTCTTGACCTCCAGGACTCTGATTGCCATAGTGATTGCCGGAAGCAGTACAACCAGCACCCCAGGCTCCCAGGGTCCTGCAGTTGATCCCTGGCCAGAAACACCGCCCACCCGCCCTCCGTTACCATGGGGATGGGGGGACGCAAGCCATTCCTATCATCTATGGGCATGGTGGGTGTCTGCGGATGCTGCCTGTCCTGCGCCCCGGTCCTCCCGCCTTTTGATTGCCATGGTGGGCATCCAGGGTTGATGCATGGCCTGTGTTCCTGCCATCCCGCCTTCCCATCGCCATGGCCATGGTCCGGGGTTGCGGACTGCCTTGTGTTCTGGCACTCCCGCTCTTCGATTGCCGTGGTTGGGGTCCGGGGTTGATACATGGCCTGCGCCTTCGCCCTCCTGTTCCCGATCGCCATGGTGGGGGTCCATGGTTGCTTCCTGCCCTGCGCATCAGCCCTCCTGCACTCTGATCGACATTGTGATCGCTATAAGCAAGCCAGCCAGAAACCGCTACACAAAGGGAGTCCGGGGTTGCTGCCTGGACTGCAAAACCGCCCTCCCACCCGCAATCCCGCCCTTTGATTGCCATGTTGGGGGTCCAAGATTGATACCTGGCCTGTGCTCCATCCTCCCTGCCCTTGATCTTCATGGTGGTTGTTCGGGATTGCTGCCTGGCTTTCGCTCTGGCCCCACGGCCCTGATCACCATGGCGATCGCCAGAAGCTGGACACCCAGCAACCCCGTACCCGGGGTTACGTGGTTTCTTCCTGACCTACAACACTGCCCTCCCACCCTCCCATAGCAATGGCGATCAAGTGACGCAGGGCATCCTGCCCTTAGATTGACATGGTAGGGGTGTGTGGTTGATGCCTGGCCTGCACTCGGGCCAGCCTGCCTTCCCATTGCCAGGGCAGGGTTCTGGGGTTGCAGCCTGGATTGTTCTCCGGCCTCCCCTCCCTCGATCACCATGGTGGGTCCAGTGTTACTGTCTGGCTTGATCTCTGGCCCTCTCACCCTTCCATCAGCATGGCGGGCATCCAGGGTTGCTGCCTGGACTGCACTCTGATACTCCTGCCTACGATCGCATAGGTTGGGGTCCAGGGTGGCTGCCAGGCCTGCATCCGACCCTCATGCCCTTTGATTGCCCCAATGGTGGTCTGTCGTTGCTGCCTGGCCAGAGTCCTGGCCCTCCTGCCCTCCGATAGACATGGTGGAGGTACGAGGTTGATGCCAGGCCTGCGCTCTGGCCCTCCCACCCTCTGATCACCATGGTGATCACCAAAACCAGGCCAGCCAGCAACCCAGGCACCCAGGGGTCCGTGGTTGTTTCCTGGCCTGCAATACAGCCCTCCCACCATCCAATCGCCATGACGATAGAGGGACACAGGCCATCCACCCTTCGATTGCCATGTTGGGGTTCCATGGTTGATGCCTGCCCTCACTCTGGCCAGCCAGCACCCCCATCGCCATAGCGGGGTCAGGGGCTGCAACCTGGCATGCGCCCCGGCCCTCGCTCACTTCGATTGCCATGGTGGTGGTCCAGTGTTGATACAAGGCTTGTGCTCTGGCCCTCCCAACCTCAGATGGCCATGGTGGGGGTCAGGGGCAGCTGCATGGCCTGATCCCCGGTTCCCCTGCCCTCCGATCTCCATGGTGGAGGTTCGAGGTTGATGCCTGGCCTGCATGCTGCCCTTCCGCCCTCTGATCACCATGGCGATCACAAAAAGAAGGCCAGCCAGCAACCCAGGCACCCAGGGGTCCGTGGTTGCTTCTTGGCCTGCAACAGAGCCCTCCCACCCTCTGATCGGTATGGAGATCGAGGGATGCTGGCCATCCTGCCCTTCGATTGCCATGTTGGGGTTCCAGGGTTGATGCATGTGCTGCGCTCTTGCCGCCCGCCCTCCATTCAACATGGCGGGGGTCCGGGGCTGCCTCCTGGCCTTGGCACAGGCCCTCCCGACCTTGATTGCCATTGTGTGGGTCTGTGGTGGCTGCCTGGCCTGCGCTCTAGCCGTCCTGCCTACGATCCCCATGGTGGGGGTCCAGGGTTGCTGCCTGGCCTGCGTTCTGTCACTCCTGCCTACGATCACATAGTTGGGGGTCCTGGGTGGCTGCCTGGCCTGCATCCGACCCTCACGCGCTTTGATTGCCACAGTGGTGGTCCTTCATTGCTGCCTGGCCAGTTTCCCGACCTTCCTGCCCTCTGATAGCCATGGTGGAGTTTCGAGGTTGATGCCTGGCCTGCACTGGCCTTCCATCCTCTGATCACCATGGTGATCCCAAAAGCAGGCCAGCCTGCAACACAGGCACCCAGGGGTCCATGGTTTCTTCCTGGCCTGAAACAAGCCTTCCTGCCCTCTGATCGGCATGGCGATCGAGGGACGTAGGCCATTCAGACCTTCGATTGCCATGTTGAGGTTCCAGGGTAGATGCCTGGGCTGCGCTCCAGTAGGCTGCCCTCCCATCGCAATGGCGGGGGTCCGGGGCTGCCTCCTGGCCTGGGCCCCACCCCTCCCGCCTTTCGATTGCCATGGTGGGGGTCCGGGGTTGCTGCTGGCCTGCGCTCCAGCTTTCCCGCCCTAGATTGCCAGGTTTGGGGGCCTGGGTTGCTGCCTGGCTTGCGCTCTGGCCCTCCAGCCCACCCTTCACCATGGCGGGGATGGTGCAGCTTTTGAATACGGTATTCTGACCTTATCCACTTCTTTGTCATCCAGTTGAGAAACTGACTTCAAATTCCCTTTAGGACTTACAGTTTCTTCATCCATCCTTGTGTTTGGAGTCTTATTCCTTATCTTCACTAGTGTAAAATATCTTCTTAGTAAGTTTGGCTAACTTGAGGCAATAGACACTATGCAAAGGGACCTTGCCTCTATATATAATCTCTAGATAAATGAGCAGCCACTCACTTCTGCTATCGTTGCCCAAAATCAGTTGTTGCCATGGTGTGGCTTGACATCACAAAGCCTCAGCTTGACCATCCAGGAGGGGTGGGTGTGGGAGAGGATGCAGAAGTCCCAGATGCTCTGGTTATAGAAAAGAGACCTTCCTCTAACCTCCTAAAATTTTTCCAAAACTGACCTCTCTCTCTCTTTCTCTCTCTCATTTCCTCTAGTTCCATTATAGTCCAGCATAAGGCAGGGAGGTGTTGTTTCCTCTCAACCACTTCTCAAACTCCCCCGTCATTTCAGTGGTCCATTCCACTATGTTCAGATATTTCCATTTCCTGGTATTTTGAGTGTTGTTTTAATGGATGTTTTATTTTAGAATAGTTCCAGATTTACAGAAAAATTGTGAAGGTAATACCCATGTACACCGTACCTAATTTCCCTTATTACTACTATTTCACTTTGGTATGTGGCATATGTAACATGAAGTGAATCATCAGTGAATCAGTGAGAGTGAAACCTCACTTCTCTAGTATCTCCAATATATAACAAGGCTGTCCTAGAAGAAGGTGTTAAAGTAAATTGGTTACCAGTTGTGGCATAATACTTCACATCTAGAGCTGACCATCCTTTAGTAGTTTAACAATATTCAATAGTCTACCATGTAAAAAAGGAAACAAATTCATTATTATACTCTGCAAGAACTAACGCAACATCCTGTTCCTGGACCTAGGCCCTCCTGCCCTTCAAAGGACATGATGGTATTTGTGGTTTGCACCCTGGCCTGCACTCTGGCCCTCCACGTACGATCGCCATGGTGGAGGTCCGTGGTTGCTGCCTGGCCTGCTCTCTGGCTCTGCCACACTCCGATGGCCATGATGGTGGTCCAGGGTTGCTTCCTGGCCTGCGCTCCGGCCCTCCCTCCTACAATCGCTATGGTGTGGATCTGTGGTGGCTGCCTGGCCTGCGCTCCAGCCCTCCGCCTATAATCCCTGTGGTGCTGGTCCAGCATTGCTGCATGGCCTGCGCTCTGGCACTCCTGCCTATGATCGCATAGGTAGGTCCCGGGGTTGCTGCCTGGCCTGCGCACCAGCCCTCCCACCCTTGATCGCCATGGTGGGTATCATGGGTTGCTGCCCGGCTTGCGCTCAGCCCCCCTGCCCTTCCATCACCATGGCGGGGTCCGGTGTTGCTGCCTGGCCAGCACTCTGGTCCTCCAGACCTCTGAATGCCATGGCAGTCACCGGAAGCATTCCAGCCAGCATCCCCGGCACACAGGGTTCTGCATTTGATGCCTGGCCGCCAATACCACCCACTCACCCGCCGATCGCCATGGTGATCGAGGGATGCAGGCCAACGCACACTTTCATTGCCATGGTGGCAGTCTGCGGTTGTTGCCTGGCCTGTACCCTGGCCTTCTCGCCCTTTTATTGCCATGGTTAGGGTCCAGGCTTGATACGTGTCATGAGTCCCACCCTCTGCCTTTCGATTGCCATGGGAGGTGTCCCAGGTTTTGGCTTGGGTTGCGCTCCTGCCCCCCTGCCTTCGATTGCCATGGTGTGTGTCCCTGGTTGATGCCTGGCTTGCCCTCAGCCCTCCTGCCCTTTGATTGCCATGTTGGGGTTCTAGGGTTAATTCCTTGGCTGCACTCCGGCCAACCCGCCTTCCCATCACCAAGGCGGGCATCCAGGGTTGCTGTCTGGCCTGCGTCTGGCCCTCCCACACTTTGATCACCATAGCAATCAATGGAAGCAGTCCAGCCAGCATCCCCGGCCCCCAGGGTTCTGTGGTTGCTGCCAGGCCTGCAACAACGCCCACCCACCCTCCGATCGCCATGGTGATCAAGGGACGCAGGCCATCCAGCACTTGCATTGCCATGGTAGGGGTTCATGGTTGATGCCTGACCTGCTCCCCGACATTGTCGCCCTTCTATTGCCATGGTGGAGGTCCAGATTTGATGCATGGCCTGCGCCCCAGCCCTCCCGCTCTTCGATTGCCTTGGCAGGGTTCTGGTGTTGGGCTGGGGTTGCGCTCCAGAGTTCCTGCCCTCGATAGCCAGGTTGCAGTTCTGAGGTTGATGCATGGCCTGTGCCCCAGACACCCTGCTCTTCGGTTGCCATGGAGGGGGTTCGGGGTTGTGGCCTGGCTTGCGCATTGGCCCTCCTGCCCTCTGATCACCATGGCGATCGCTGGAAGAAGGCCAGCCAGCAACCCAGGCACACCGGGGTCCTGGGTTGATGCCTGGCCTGCACTTTAACCAGCCCGCCTTCTCATCGCCATGGCGGGGCTCCGCGTTTGGGCCTGTCTTGTGCTCCGGCCTTCATGCTCTCAATCGCCATGGCGAGGGTCTGGGGTTGCGGCTTGGATGGTGCTCTGACCTTCCCGGACACCAATATCCATGGCAGTGGTCTGGGGATGCTCCCTAGCCTGCGCTTCAGCCCTCCCACCTACGAACGCCTTGTTGTGGGTCCGGGGTTGCTGCCTGGGCCGGGCTCTGGCCAGCACACCCACTCATTGCCTTGACGGTGGTCCGGGGTGGCGGCCAGGCTTGTGCCCGGGCCCTCCAATCCTAAGATTGCCATGGTGGGATTCCGCGATTGCTGCCTGGCCTGTGCCCCGGCCCTAGCGCCCTTTGATTTCCATGGTGGGAGTCCGTGGTGGCTATCTGGCCTTCGCCCCGGGGTTTCCGCCCTCCAATGTCCATGGTGGGGATCTGGGGTTGATTGATGGTGTGTGCTCTGGCCCTCCCGCCCTCAAATGTCCATGGGGGGATCCGGGTTTGCTGCCTGGCCTCCGCCCCAGCTCTCCTGCCCTTCGATTGCCATGCCAATCGAGGGATGAAGACCATCCCGCCCTTTGATTGCCATGTTGGGGGTCCAGGGTTACTTCCTGGCTTGTGATCTGGCCTCCCGCACTTCATCGCCATGGTGGGGATCCAGGTTTGCTGCCTGGCCTCTACACTGGCCTCCGTCCTTCGATTGACATGCCGATCAAGGGATGCAGGACATCCCGCCAACTATCGCCATGGTGGGGGTCCGGGTTGATGCCTGGCCGGATCTCTGGCCCTCCCACACTCCAATGTCTATGGCGGGGGTCAGGGGTTGCTCCCTGGCCTGTGCATGGCCATTGCACCTTCAATTGCACTGATGGGAGTCCAGGGTTGCTGCCTGTCCTGTGCCCAGGCCCTCCTGCCCTTCGATTGTCATGGCTATCAATGGAATCAGACCAGCCAGCAACCCCAGCATCCGAGGGTTCACAGTTCCTGAATGGATGCAACAACGCCCTCTTGCACTCCGATCGCCATGGCGATCCTGGCTTGCAGGAGATCCGCCCTAAGATTGCCATAGTGGATGTCCGCGAGTATTGTCTGTCCTGTGCCCTGGCCCTCCCGCCCTTTGATTGCCATGGTGGGGGTCCGGGGTTGATGCATGACCTTCTCTCTGGCCTTCCCACATTCCGATGGCCATGTAGGGCGTCCAGGGTTGCTTCCTGGCATGCGCTCTTGCCCAATCACCTATAATGGCTATGGGGTGGGTCCATGGTGGCTGCCTGGCCTGCGCTCCAGCCATCCCACCTCCGATCGCCATGGTAGGGGTCCGAGGTTGCTTCCTGGCCTGTGCCCCAACCCTACCACCCTTAAATTTTCATGGCAGGGGTCCGTGGTTATGGGTTGGCTTGCATTACTATCCCGCCCTTGATCGCCATGGTGGGGGTCCAGGGTTGCTGCCTGGCCTGTGCCCCTGCCCTCCCTACCTTCGATTGCCATGGTGGGGTCTTGGGGTTGATTCATGGTGTGCGCTCTGGCCCTACCACCCTCCAATGTCCATGGAGGCGGTCCGGGGATCCTCCCTAGCCTGTGCTCCTGCCCTCCTGCCTAAGAACGCCATGGTGTGAGTCTGGGGTTGCTGCCTGGGCTGCGCTCTGGCCAGCATGCTCTCCCATTGCCATGACGGGGGTCCGGGGTGGCGGCCTGCCTTGTGCCCGGGCCCTCCAACCCTAAGATTGCCATGGTGGGAGTCCGCGATTGCTCCCTGGCCTGCGCCCCGGGCCTCCCGCCCTTCGATTTCCAAGGTGGGGATGCGGGGTTGATTCATGGCGTGCGCTCCTGCCCTCCCACCCTCAAAGTCCATGCGGGAGTCCGGGGTTGCTCCCTGGCCTGTGGACTGGCCATTCTGCCCTTGATCACCATGCTGGGGATCCTGGTTTGCTGCCTGCCCTCCGCATTGGCCTCCCGCCCTTCGATTGACATGCCGATCAAGGGATGGAGTACATCCCGCCAATCGATTGCCATGTTGGGGTTCCGCGGTTGTTGCCTGGCCTGCAACACCGCATTCCCACCCTCCAATCGCCATGGCTATTGAGAGATGGAGGCCATCCCACCCTTCGATTGCCATGTTGGGGGTCCGAGGTGCTGCATGGCCTGCATCACCCACCTCCGATCGCCATGGAGATCAAGGGAGGCAGTCCCTCTCGCCTTTCGGTTCCCATGGTGAGGGTCAGATGTTGATGCCTGGCCTGCGTTCTGGCCCTCACGCCCTCGATTGCTATGGCGGGGGTCTGGGTTTGCCGCCTGGCTTGCAACACGGCACTCCCGCCCTTAGTTCTCCATGGCGATCGAGTGATGGAGGCCATCCCGCCCTTCGATTGCCATGTTGGGGGTCCGCGGTTGCCACCTTGCCTGTTCTCCGGCCTTCCTGCCCTTGATCTCCATGGTGGAGTTCCTGGTTTGCTACCTGGCTCCGTCCCGGCCTCCAGCCCTTTGATTGACATGCTAATCAAGAGACCAGCGATCCTGCCCTTCTATTGCCATGTTGGGAGTCCATGGTTGCCTCCTGGAGTTCAACACCACCCTCCGATCGCCATGGCGATTAAGGCAGGCAGGCCCTCCAGCAAATTCGGTTAACATGGTGGGGGTCGGGGGTTGATGCCTGGCCTGAGCTCTGGCTCTGCCCTCCTCAAATGCCAACGCGGGGGTTTGGGGTTTATGGTTGTCCTGTGCCATGGCCCTTCCGCCCTTGATCGCCATGGTGTCTTGCCCTCCCATCCTCCGATCCACATGAGGATCGCCGGAAGGCGCAGGTCAGCAACCCCATCAACCAGGGTCCCGTGTTGCTCCCTGGCCTGCAATACTGCCCTCCCACCATCCATTCGCCATGGTGATCGAGGGATGCAGGCTATCCTTCTATTCAATTGCCTTTTTGAAGGTCCAAGGTTGATGCCTTGGCTGCTCTTTGGCCAGCAGGCCATCCCATCACCATGACGGTGGTCCGGGTTGCGGCCTGGCTTGCGCCTGGGCCCTCTCGCCTTTCGATTGCCACGTTGGGAGCCCGCGGTTGCTGCCTGTCATGCGCCCCGACACTCTTGCCCTTTGATTGCCATGATTGGGGTCCATGCTGGCTGTATGGCCTGCGCCCCGGACCTCCCACCCTCCGATCTCGATGGTGGGGGCCCAGGGTTGATGCCTGGCAGGAACTCTTGCCCTCCCGAACTCCAATGTCCATGGCGGGGGTCCGGGGTTGCTCCCTGGCTTGTGCTCTGGCCATTCCGCCCTTGATCGCCATGGTGGGGATCCGGGTTTGCTGCCTGGCCACCACACAGGCCTCCTGCCCTTTGATTGACATGCCTATCAAGGGATGCAGGACATCCCGCCAATCGATTGCCATGGTGGGGGTCCGCGGTTGTTGCCTGGCCTGTAACACTGCACTCCTGCCCTCTAATCTCCATGGGTATTGAGAGATGCAGGCCAACCCGCCCTTTGATTGCCATGTTGGGGGTCCGTGGAGCTGCATGGCCTGCAACAACCACCTCCGATCGCCAAGGAGATCAAGGGAGGCAGGACCTCCTGCCTTTTGGTTCCTATTGTGGGGGTCAGATGTTGATGCCTGGCCTGCGTTCTGGCCCTAATGCCCTCGATTGCCATGGTGGGGGTCTGTGGTTCCTGTCTGTCCTGCGCCACGGCCCTTCCACCCTCTGATTGGCATGGTGGGGGTCCGGAGTTGATGCTGGGACTGTTCTCGTGCCCTCCCGCCCTTGATCGCCATGGTGGGAATCCGGGTTTTCTGCCTGGCCTCCTCCTTGGCCTCCCGCCCTTCTATTGCCATTTTGGTAGTCCGTGGTTGCCGCCTGGCCTGCAAAACTGCACTCCCGCCCTTCGTTCGCCATGGCGATCGAGGGATGGAGGCCATCCTGCCCTTCCATTGCCATGTTGGGGCCCTCTGTTGCTGCCTGGCCTGCAACACTGCCCTCCGATCGCCATGGTGATAAGGGGGGCAGACCCTCCCGCCCTTCTGTTGCCATGGTGGGGGTCGGGGTTTGATGCCTGGCCTGCGCTCTGACCCTGCCGCCCTTGATTGCCATGGCGGGGGTCCGCGGTTACTGCCTCGCCTGTATACTTCCCTGTAGCCCTCTGATTGCCATGGTGATGGGAGGGATGCAGGCCATCTTCCCTTTGATTGCCATGTTGGGGGTCCAGGGTTGTATCCTGGGCTGCGCTCCGGCCAGCGTGCCCTGCAATTGCCATGATGGGGGTCCAAGGTTCCGGCCCTGCTTGCACCCGGGCCCTCCAGGCCTTCGATTGCTATGATGGGGGTCCGCGGTTGCTGCCTGGCCTGCGACCCGGCCCTTCCGCACATTGATTGCCATAGTGTGGTTCCATGGTGGCTTTCTGGCCTGCGCCCCGGCCCTCCCGCCCTTTGATCGCCATGGTGGGGGTCCGGATTGATGCCTGGCCGGAATTCTGGCCCTCCTGCATTCCAATGTCCATGGCGGGGGTCCGGGGTTCCTTCCTGGCCTGAACATGGCCATTCTGCCCTCGATGGCCATGCAGGGAGTCCAGGGATGCTGCCTTTCCTGCGCCCAGGCCCTCCCGCCCGTCGATTGCCATATTTATGGTCCGTGGTTGCTGCCTGTCTTGTGCTCTGTCCCTCCCGCTCTCCGATCCACATGGCTATCACCGGAAGCAGACCAGCCAGCAACCCCAGCATCTGAGAATTCACGGTTGCTGAGTGGCGTGCAACACCGCCCTCTTGCCTTCTGATCGCCATGGCGATCCAGGGATGCAGGCAATCTGCCCTAAGATTGCCATGGTGGAAGTCCGTGAGTTTTGCCTGGCCTGCGCCCTGGCCCTTGCTCCCTTTGATTGCCATGGTGGGGGTCCGGGGTTGATGCATGAACTGCTCTCTGGCCCTCCCACACTCCGATGGCCATGGCGCGTTTCCGGGGTTGCTTCCTGGCATGCGCTCCTGCCCAACCACCTATAATCACTATGGGGTTGGTCCATGGTGGCTGCCTGGCCTGCGTTCTAGCCATCCCACCTCTGATTGCAATGGTGCGGTCTGGGTTTGCTGCCTGACTGTGCCCCGGGCCTCCCGCCCTTTGATTGTCATGGCGGGGGCCAAGGTTAGAGGCTGTGTTGTGTTCCTTCTCTCCCGCCCTCGATTGCCATGGTGGGGGTCCGAGCTTGCTGCCTGGCCTGAGTCCCTGCCCTCCCAACCTTCAATTGCCATTGTGGTGTTCCAGGGTTGATTCATGGCATGCGCTATGGCCTTCCTGCCCTCCAAAGTCCATGATGATGCTCTGGGGATGCTCCCTAGCCTGTTCTCTGGCCCAACCGCCTACTAACGCCATGGTGTGGGTCCAGGGTTGCTGCCTGGGCTGTGTTCTGGACAGCACGCCCTCTCATTGCCATGGCAGGGTCCTGGGGTGGCGGCCTGGCCTGTGCCGGGCCCTCCAACCCCAAGATTGCCATGGTGGGAGTCCGCCATTGCTGCCTGGCCTGCACCCCGGCCCTCCAGCCATTTGATTGCCATGGTGGGGGTCCGTGGTGGCTTTCTGGCCTTCGCCCCGGGCCTTCCGCCATTTGATTTCCATGGTGGGTATCTGGGGTTGATTCATGGCATGCGCTCTGGCCCTCCCGCCCTCCAATGTCCATGCCGGGGTTCCGGGGTTGCTCCGTGGGCTGTGCTCTGGCCCTACCACCTTTGATCTCCATGGTGGGGGTCTGGGGTTACTGCCTGGCTTGCGCTCTGGCCCTCCTTCCCTTTGGTTGCCATGGCGTAGGTCCATGGTTGCTGGCTGGGTTGCACTACTACCCTCCCACACTAGAACGCCATGGAGGGAGTACAGGGGTTATGCTTGGCCTGCTCTCTGGCCCTCCCACCATCCAATCCACATGGCATTCACCGGAAGCAGGCCAGCCATCAACCCCGGCACCTGGGGCTCTATGGTTGGTGCCTGGCCGGCAATAACGCCCTCTCTCCCTCCAATCGCCATGGCGATCGAGGGATGTGGGCCATCCAGCCCTTCAATTGCCATGTTGGGGGGTCCAGGGTTGCTTCCTGGCCTGTGCTCTGGCATCCTGTCCTTGATCACCATGGTGGGTATCCGGATTTGCTGCCTGGCCTCCGCCATGGCTCTCCTGCCCTTCGATTGCCATGCCGATCGAGGGATGCAGGCCATCCCACCAATTGATTGCCATGCTGGGGGTCTGCAGTTGCTGCCTGGCTTGCAACACCGCCCTCCGATTGCCATGGCGATCAAGAGAGGCACGCCTTCCCGCCCTTCAATTGCCATGGTGGGGATCGGTGGTTGATGCCTGGTCTGCGCTGTGGCCCTGCCACTTCGATTGCCATGGCGGGGGTCCAGGGTTGCTGCCCATCATGTGCCCAGGCCCTCCTGCCCTTCCATTGCCATGGAGGTGGTCCGCGATTGCTGCCTATCCTGCGCTCTGGCCCTCCTGCCCTCCGGTGGACATGGCGATCGAGGGATGTGGGCCATCACGCCCTTCAATTGCCATGTTGGGGGTCCAGGGTTGCTCCCTGGCCTGTGGTCCGGCCCTCCTGTCCTTGATCACAATGGTTGGTATCTGGGTTTGCTTCCTGGCCTCCGCCATGGCTCTCCCGCCCTTTTGATTGCCATGCTGATCGATGGATGCAGGCCATCCCGCCAATCGATTGCCATGTCGGGGGTTCTCGGTTGCTGCCTGGACTGAAACACCGCACTCCCGCCCTGCAATTGCCATGGCGATTGAGGGATACAGGCCATTCCGACTTCGATTTCTATGTTGGCGGTCCGCGGTTGCTGCCTGGCCTGCAAAACCCTCCTCCGATCGCCATCGCGATCAAGGGAGGCAGGCCCTTCCGCCCTTCGGTTGCCATGGTGGGGTTCGGGGGTTGATTCATGGCCTGTGTTCTGGCCCTGCCGCCCTTGATTGCCATGGTTTGGTACCGGAGTTGCTGCCTGGCCTGCGCCCTGGCCCTCCCGCCCTTCAATTTCCATGGTGAGGGTCCGCGGTTGATGCATGGCCTGCGTTCAGTCCCTCACACTCTCCAATGGCCAGGGTGGTGGTCCGTGGTTGCTGGCTGGCCTGCAACACTAGCCTCCCGCCCTCTGATCACCGTGGTGATAGAGGGACGCAGGCCATTCCGCCCTTTAAATGCCCAGTTCTGGGTCCAGGGTTGATGCCTTGGATGCGCTCTGGCCCTCCCGCCTCCGTACATGGGGTTCGCCAGACACAAGCCAGCCAGCAACCCCGGCCCCCGGGGGTCCGTGGTTGCTGCCTGGCCTGCATAACCACCCTTCCGCCCTCCTTTAGCCATAACGATGAGGGAAGCACGCCGTCCCACCCTTTTATTGCCATAGTGTGAGTCCGGGGTTGCTGCCTGGCCTACGCCCCGGCCCTGCTGCCCTCAATTGCCATGGTGGGGTTCCAGGCTTGCTGCCTGGGCTACGCCCCAGCTCTCCCGCCCTTCGATTGCCATGTTGGGGGTTCAGGGTTAATTCCTGGGCTGCAATCCGACCAGCCTGCCTTTCCATCACCATGGCAGGCATCTAGGGTTGCTGCCTGGACTAAGTTCTGGCCCTCCCACACTGTGATCGCCATAGTGATCGACAGAAGCAGTCCAGCTAGCATCCTCGGCCCCCAGGGTTCTGTGGTTGCTGCCTGGCCTGCAACAACGCCCACCCGCCCTCCGTTCGCCATGGCGATCAAGGGATGCACGCCATCCCGCACTTTGATTGCCATGTTGGGGGTTCAGGGTTTCTGCCTGGCCCATGCCCCAACCTTGTCACCCTTCGATTGCCATGGTGGGGTTCCAGATTTGATGCATGGCCTGTGCCCCAGCCCTCCCGTCCTTCTATTGCCTTTGCAGGGGTCCGGTGTTGTGGCCTGGGTTTCACTCCGGAGCTCCTGCTCTCGATCGGCAGGCTTTGGTTTAGAGGTTGATGCATGGCCTGTGCCCCGGACACCCAGCACTTCGATTGCCATGGCGGGGGTTCGGGGATGCGGCCTTGCTTGTGCATTGGCCCGCCTGCCCTTTGATCGCCATGGCGATGCCCGGAAGAAGGCCAGCCAGCAACCCGGACAAACGGGGGTACTGGGTTGCAGCCCGGCCTGCAACCCCACCCTCATATTCTGCGTTCTAGGAACACAGCCAATCCCGACCTTTGATTGACATGGCGGGGGTTTATGGTTGCGGCCTGGCTTGTGCTCCGGGCTTCCCGCTCTCCGATGGCCATTGTGGTGGTCTGCGGATGCTGTCTGGCCTGCGCCCCGTCCTCCCGCCATTCGATTGCCATGGCGGGAATCCAGGGTTTATGCATGACCTGCCCTCTGGCTCTCCCCCACTCCGATGGATATGGCGATCGCCGAAAGCAGGCCAGCCAGCAACTCCGGCACCCAGGGGTCTGGGGTTGCCTCCTGGCCTACAACACCGCCCTCCCTATTTCTGATTGCCATGGAGATTGAGGGACATAGGCCATCCCTCCCCTCGATTGCCATGGTAAAAGTCCGGTGTTGATGCATGGCCTGCACTCTGGTGCTCTCGAACTCCAATATCCATGGCATGGGTCCAGGTTTGCTGCCTGGCCTGTGCACTGGCCCTGCCGCCCTTTGATTGCCATGATGAGGGTCTGGTGTTGATGGATGGCCTGCGCTCTGTCCATATACCTCCAATGTCCATGGTTGGGGTCCGGTGCTGATGCCTGGCCTGTGCCTGACCTTCCGCACTCGATCGCCATGGTGGGGGTCCAGGGTTGCTGCCTGGCCTGCGCCCTGGCCCTCCAGTCCTCTGAACACCATGGCAGTCGCCGGAACCAGTCCAGCCAGCATCCCCTGCACCCAAGGTTCTGCGGTTGATGCCTGGCCGGGCACTCCGGCCATCCCGCCTTCCCATCGCCATGACGGGGTTCTGGGGTTGCGCACTGCCTTGTGTTCCGGCCCTCCTGCCATTGACCACCATGGTGGTGGGCCGTGCTTGCTGCCTGCCCTGCTCACCATCCCTCATTCACTATGATCAACATTGTGATCGCTAGTAGCAGGCCAGCCAGCAACCTCGGCACAATGGGAGTCTGGGGTTGCTGCCTAGCCTGCAAAACCACTCTCCCAACCTGCGATCACCATGGCGATCAAGGGACGAAGGGCATCCCGCCCTTTGAATGCCATGGTGGGCGTTCCCGGTTGACGCCTGGCAGTCGCTCCGGCCAGCTCACCTTCCCATTGCCATGGCGGGGTTCCAGGGTTGCAGCCTGGCTTGTACTCTGGCCTTCCTGCCCTCCATCACCATGGTGGGTCCGGGGTTATTCCCTGGTTTGCTCTCCGGCCTTCTCGCCCTTCCATCACCATGGCAGGCGTCCGGGGTTGCTGCCTGGCCAGCTCTCTGGCTCTGCCACACTCTGATGGCTATGATGGGGGTCGAGGGTTGCTTCCTGGCCTGTGATCCAGCCCTCTTGGCTACAATCGCCATGGCATGGGTCCTTCATGTCAGCCTGGCTGGCGCTCCAGCCCTCCCGCCTATGATCCCCATGGTGGGGGTCCGTGTCTGGCCTGCGTCTGACCCTCACGCCCTTTGATTGCTACAGTGGGGGTCCATCATTGCTGCCTGGCCAGAGTACCGGCCTTCCTGCCCTCTGATAGCCATGGTGGAGGTTCGAGGTTGATGCCAGGCCTGCGCTCTGTCCCTCCCGCCCTCTGATCACCATGGCGATCACCAAAAGCAGGCAAACCAGCAATCCAGGCACCCAGGTGTTCGTGGTTGCTTCCTGGCCTTCAATACAGCCCTCCCACCATCCAATTGCCATGGCGATCGAGGGACACAGGCCATCCACCCTTCGATGGCCATGTTGAGGTTCCAGGGTTGATGCCTGGGCTGCACTTCGGCCACCCGCCCTCCCATTGCCATGGCGGGGGTTTGGGGATGCCTCCAGGCCTGGGCCCCGGCCCTCCCGCCCTTCGATTGCCATGGTTGGGATCCGGGGTTCATGCATGGCCTGCATCCTGGCCCTCCTGCCACCAATCACCATGGTGGTGGTTTGTGGTGGCTGCCTGCCCTGCACACTGGCCCTCCTGCATTCGGATCGACATTGTGATCCCTAGAAGCAGGCCAGCCAGCGACCTAGGCTCAAAGAGAGTCTGAGGTTGCTGCCCGAACTGCAAAACCACCCTCCCACCCTACGATCACCATGGTGATCCAGGGACACAGGCAATCCCGCCCTTCGATTGCCATGTGGGGGTCCAGGGTTGGTACCTGGCCTGTGCTCCGACCTTCCTGCCCTCGATTGCCATGGTGGGTGTCTAGGGTTTCTGCCTGGCTTTCGCTCTGGCGCCCCTGCCCTGATCGCCATTGCTATCGCCAGAAGCTGGCCACCCAGCAACCCTGTTCCCGGGGTTACGCGATTGCTGCCTGGCCTGCAACAATATCCCTCCCACCCTCTGATAGCAATGGCGATCAGGGGACACAGGGCATCCTGCCCTTGGATTGCCATGGTGGGGGTCCGTGGTTGATGCCTGTCCTGCGTTCTGGCCAGCCCGACTTCCCATTTCCATGGTGGGGTTCCTGGGTTGCAGCCTGGCTTGTGTTCTGGCCTTCCTGCCCTCGATCGCCATGGTGGGTCCGGGCTTACTGCCTGGCTTGCTCTCCAGCCCTCTCGCCCTTCCATTAGCATGGCGGGCACCTGGGGTTGCTGCCTGACCTGCCCTCTGGCCCTCCCACCCTCCGTTGGCCATGGTGGGGCCCGCAGTTGCTACCTGGCACGCACCCCAGTCCTCCCGCCCTTCGATTGCCATGGTGGACATCCAGGGTAGATGCATGGCCTGCGCTCTGGTCCTCCCCCACTCTGATCGCCATGGTGATCTCCGGAAGCAGTCCAGCCAGCATCCCTGGCACCCAGGGTATGCGGTTGCTTCACGGCCTGCAACACAGCCAAACTGCCCTCCGATCTCCATAGCGATCAAGGGACGCAGGCCATCCTGCACTTCAATTGCCATGGTGGGGGTTTATGGTTGTTGCCTGGCCTGCTCCCTGACCTTTTCCCCCTTTGATTGCCATGGTGGGGGTCCAGATTTGATGCATGACCTGTGCACTGGCCCTCCCGCCCTTCGATTGCCTTGGCAGGGGTCCGGTGTTGTGGCCTGGGTTGCACTCCGGAGTTCCTTCCCTCGATCGCCAGGCTGCAGGTCTGAGATTGATGCATGTCCTGTGCCCCGGACAACCAGCCCTTCGATTTCCATTGTGGGGTTTTGGGGTTGCAGCCTGGCTTGCGCATTGGCACTCCTGCACTCTGATCGCCATGGCAATCGCCGGAAGAAGGCCAGCCCACAACCCGGGCACCCGGGGGTCCTGTGTTACTGCCTGGCCTGCAACCCTGCCCTCACATTCTCCGATCGAGGGACACAGGCAATCCCGACCTTCGATTGATATGGTGGGGGTCCGGGGTTGATGCATGGCCTGCACCCCAGCCCTCCAGCCCTCCTACACCATGTTGGGGGTCTGCAGTTGGTGACTCTCCTGCGCCCTTGGCCTCCAGCCCTCTGATTGCCATTGTTGGGGGTCCAGGGTTGATGCATGGCCTCTGCTCTGACCAGCCCGCCTTTCCATCGCGATGACGGGGGTCCATGGTTGCGGCCTGGCTTGTGCTCCGACCTTCCTGCTCTCAATCACCATGGCGGGGGTCCAGGATTGCGATTGGCCTGTGCTCTGGGCTTCCCACCCTCCGATGGCCACTGTTGGGGATGCTCCCTGGCCTGCACCCCGGTCCTCCCTCCCTTCGATTGCCATGGTGGGCATGCAGTGTTGATGCATGACATGCGCTCTGGCCCTCCCCCACTCCGATCAATATGGCAATTTCTGAAAGCAAGCCAGCCAGAAACCCCAGCACCCGGGGGTCTGGGGTTGCCAACTTGCCTACAACACAGCCCTCCCTCTTTCGGAATCACCATGGAGATCGAGGGACGCAGGCCATCCCTCCCTATGATTGCCATGGAGAGGGTCCGGTGTTGATGCATGGCCGGCGCTCTGGCACTCTCGAACTCCAGGGTCCATGGTGTGGGTCCAGGGTTGCTGCCTGGCCTGTGCACCGGCCCTCCCGCCATTCGATTGCCATGCTGGGGATCTGAGGTTGATGCATGGCCTATGCCCTGCCCTTCTGCCCTTTGAATGCCATGGCGGGGGTTCGGGGTTGCGGCCTGGGTTGCGCTCTGGCCCTCCCGCCTTCCGATCGTCATAGCGATAGACGGAAGCAGACCAGCCAGCAACCCAGGCACACAGGGGTCCTGTTTTTCTGCCCTGCCTGCAACCCCGCATTCTCGACTGCGATCGCCATGTTGATTGAGGGACACAGGCAATCCAGCATTTCGATTGCCATGGTGGGGGTCCGGGATTACTGCCTGTCCTGCACCCCGTACCTCCTGCTCTTCGATTACCGTGGTGGGGGTATGGTTATGATGCATGGCCTGCAACACTGCCCTCCCACCCTCAAACCACCATGGTGATCAAGGGACACAGGCCGTCCCACCCTTTGATTGCCTTGGTAGGGGTCCGGGTTTTCTGCTTGGCCTGCGCCCCGACCTTCCCTCCCTTCGATTGCCATGGTGGGTATCTGGTTTTGATGCATGGCCTGCTCCCCGGCCCTCCAACCCTTCGATTGCCATGACAGGCATCCGGGGTTACGGCCTGGGTTGCGCTCGGTCCTCCCGCCCTCCGATCGCCATGATGATCGCTGTAAGCAGGCCAGCCAGCAACCCCAGCTCCCGGGGGTCCGGAGTTGCTGCCTGGACAGCAACACCATCCTCCGCCCTCTGATCGCCATGGCGATTGAGGGACGCAGGTCATGCTGCCCTTGGATTGCCAAGGTAAGGGTCCGGTGTTGATGCATGGCCTGCGCTTGGGCCCTCTCGACCTCCAATGTCCATTCCAATGTCCATGACGGGTGTCCAGGTTTGCTGCCTGGCCTGCCCCCTGGTCCTCCCGCCCTTCGATTGCTAAGGTGAGCTTCCACCAGTGCTGCCTGGCCTGCGCCATGGCCCTTCCGCCCTCTGATGACCATGGTGAGGGTCCAGGATCAATGCCTGTCCTGTTCTCTGGCCCTCCTACCCTCTATCGCCATGGTGGTGATCCGCGGTCACTGCCTGGCCTCTGCCATGGCTCTCCCGCCCTTCGATTGCCATGGAGATCAAGGGATGCAGGCCATCCCGCCCTTTGACTGCCATGTTGGGGGTTCGCGGTTGCTGCCTGGCCTGCAACACCCCACTTCGATTGCGATCAAGGGGGGCAGGCCCTCCCGCCTTTCGGTTGCCAATGTAGGGGACTGGTGTGGATGCCCGGCCTGCGTACTGGCCCTCCCGCCCTCTGATGCCATGGTGGTGGTCCGTGTTTGCTGCCTGTTTTGTGCTCTGTCCCTCCCGCCCTCCGATCGACATGGTGATTGCCGGAAGCAGACCAGCCCGCAACCGAAACATCCGGGGTTCCGCGGTTGCTGACTGGCATGCAACACCGCCCTTCTGCCCTCCAAATGCCATGGCCATCCAGTGATGCAGGCAATCCCGCCCTAAGATTGCATTGGTGGGTGTCCGCGGTTGCTTCCTGGCCTGTGCCCCGGCCCTCCAGCACTTTGATTGCCACGGTGGGGGTTCAGGGTTGAGGCATGACCTGCTCTCTGGCCCTCACACACTCCGATGGCCATGGAGGGGGCCCGGGTTTGCGTCCTGGACTGTGCTCTGGCCAAACCACCTACGATCGCTATGTTGTGGGTCCATTATGGCTGCCTGGCCTGTGCTCCAGGCCTCCTGCCTACGATAACCATGGTGAGGGTCCGGGGTTGCTTCTTAGCCTGCGCTCCAGCCTTCCCCCGCTCGATAACCATGGTGAGGGTCCGGGGTTGCTGCCTGGCCTGCGCCCCGGCCATCCTGCCCTTCGATTGCTATGGTGGGGGTCAGGGGTTGATTCATGGCATGCGCTCTGGCCCTGCTGCCCTCCAATGTCCATGGCGGGTTTCTGGGATTGCTGCCTGTCCTCTGCCCAGGCCCTCCTGCCCCCCGATTGCCATGGTGGTGGTCCGTGGTTGCTGCCTGTCCTGTGCTCTGTCCCTCCCACCCTCAGATCGACATGGTGGTCGCCGGAAGCAGACCAGCCCGCAACCGAAGCATCCGGGGTTCTGCAGTTGCTGACTGGAGTGCAACACTTCCCTTCCGACTTCCGAACGCCATGGCCATCCAGGGATGCAGACAATCCTGCCCTAAGATTGCATTGGAGGGGGTCCGCGGTTGTTGCCTGAACTGCGCCCCGGCCCTCCAGCACTTTGATTGCCACGGTGAGGGTTCGTGGTTGCTGCCTGGCCTGTGCTCCAGCCCTCCCCTGCTCGATAGCCATGGTGGGGGTCCGGGGTTGCTGAATGGCCTGCGCACCGGCCATCCTGCACTTCCACTGCTATGGTGGGGGTCAGGGGTTGATTCATGGCATGAGCTCTGGCCCTCCCACCCTCCAATGTCCATGGCGGGGGGCCGGGGTTGCTGCCTGTCCTCCGACTAGGCCCTCCAACCCTTTGATTGCCATCGTGGAGGTCCGAGGTTGCTGCCTGTCCTGCGCTCAGGCCCTCCTGTGCCCCGATCTCCATGGCAAATGCAGGAAGCAGGAAAAGCAGCAACCCAGCATTCAGGGGTCTGCACTTGCTGCCTGGCCTGCAACACTGCTCTCCCGCCCTTCGATTGCCATGGTGGGGATCCGGGGTAGATCCATAAAAAGCGCACTGGCCCACCCACCCTCCGATGGCCATGGCGGGGTCCCGGGGTTGCTTCCTGAGCTGCGATCTGGCCCTCTCATCTACGATATCCATGGTGGGGTTCTGGGGTTGCTGCCTGGACTGCCCTCCGGGCCACCCAAATACGATCACCACTGTGTGGGTCCAAGGTTTCTGCCTGGCCTGCAAACACCGCCCTCCTGCCCTCCTATAGCCATGACGATCGAGGGTTGCAGGCCATTCTGCCCTTTGAATGCCATGTTGGGGGTCCAGGGTTGTTGCCTGGCATGCGCCCCGGGCTTCTGTCCTTCGATTGTCATGGTGGGGTCCACGGTTGTTCCCTGGCTTGCGCCCCGGCCCTCCTGCCATCGATTGCCATGGTGAGGGTCCGGGGTGGATGCATGGCCTGCGCCCCGGCCCTCCTTGCCTTCAATTGCCATGGCTGGGTTCGGGGGTTGCGGCCTGTGTTGCGCGCTGACCCTCCTGCCCTCTGATCACCATGGCGATCGCTGGACGCCGGCCAGCCAGCAATCCCGACACCAGGGGGTTCTGGGTTGCTGCCTGGCCTACAACCCCGCGCTCCCGTTCTGCGATTGCCAAGGTGATCAAGGGACAGAGGCAATCCTGCCCTTTGATTGCCATGTTGGGGGTCCCAGGGTTGATGCCTGGGCTGCGCTCCCACCCTCCTGCCTTCGATGGCCGTGGTGAGGTTCTGTGTTTGGTGCCTCGCCTGTGCCCAGTCGCGGTTGCTGACTGGCCTGGGCCCTCCTGCCTTTCGATTGCCAAGTTGGAGGTTCCAGGTTGATGAATGGCCTTCGCTCTGGCCCTCCCGCCCTCCAAAGTCCATGGCAGGGGTCTTGGGTTGCTGCCTGGCTTGCGCTCCGGCCCTTCTGCATTCCCATCAACCTGGTGGGGATCCAGGGTTGCTGCCTGGTCTGTGCTCTGGCTCTCCCCCGCTCCGATCAGCATTGCGATCGCTGGAAGCAGGCCAGCCAGCAACCGTGGCATCCAGAGTTCCATGGTTATTGCATGTCTTGCAACACCGAACTCCTGTCCTCCGATGGCCATGGTGTGGGGTCCGGGGTTGCTGCCTGGCCTGTGCCCCTGCCATCCGGCATTTCGATTGCCATGGTGGGGGTCCACGGTTGATGCATGGCCTGTGCTCTGGCCCTCCCACCCTCTAATGATCATGGTGGAGGTCCGCGGGAGCTGCTTTGCCTGTGCTCCATCCCTCCCCCGTTTCAATTGCCATGGTGGTAGTCCGAGATTGATGCATGGCCTGCGCTCCGGCCCTCCTGCCTTCCCATCACCATGGGTGGGGAAGGGGCAGCATTTGAATAAGGTATTCTGACCGTATCCATTTCTTCGTCATCCAGTTGAGAAACCGACTTCTAATTCCCTTTAGGACTTACAGTTTCTTTATCCATCCTTGTGTTTGGAGTCTTATACCTTATCTTCACTAGTCTACAATATCTTCTTTGTAAGTTTGGCTATCTTGAGGCAACAGACACTACTCAAAGGGTCCTGGCCTGTATATATACTCTCTAGGTCAATGAGGAGCCACTCACTTCAACTCTGGTTGCCATGGTGTGGCTTGACATCACAAAGCCTCAGCTTGACCATCCAGGAGGGTTGGGGGTGGGAGAGGATGCAGAAGTCTCAGATGTTCTGGTTATAGTAAAGAGACTTTCCTCTTACCTCCTAAAGTTGTTCCCAAACTAACCTCTCTCTCTCTCTCTCTCTCTCATATCCTCTAGTTCCATTATGGCAGGCATATGGCAGGGAGGTGGTGTTTCCTCTCAGCCACTTCTCAAACTCCCCCCTCATTTCAGTGGTCCATTCCACTAGGTTCAGATATTACCATTTCCTAGTATTTTGAGTGTTGTTTTAATGGATTTTTTTTAGAGTAGTTCCAGATTTATAGAAAAATTGTGAAGATAATACCCATGTACACCATACCCAATTTCTCTTATTACCAATATTTCACTTTGTTATGGGGCAAATGTAACATGAAGTGAATCATCAGTGAAACAGAGTGAAACCTCACTTCTCTAGTATCTCCAATATCCAACAATTATTTTCTAGACCAAGGTGTTAAATGAAAAACTGTGCCAGTTGTGGCAAAAAACTTCACATCTTGAGCTGACCATCTTTTCAATAGTTTAACAATATTCTATAGTCTACCATGTAAAAAGGAAATCAAATTCATTATTATACTCGACCTAATATAACAGAACACCATGTTCCTGTGCCTAGGCCCTCTTCCCTTCAATTGCCATTGTGGGGTCCCTGGTAGCTGCCTTGCCTGTGCTATGGCCCTCCCGCCCTCCAATTGCCATGGCGATTGAGGGGCGTAGGCCTTCCAGCACTTTGATAGCCATGTTGGGGTTTCAGGGATGATGCCTGGGATGCGCTCTGGCCAGCCCGCCCTCCCATTGCCATCGCTGGGGTCTGGGGTTACTGCCTGAACTGCGCCCCGGCCCTCCCGCCCTTCAAGCGCCATGGTGGGAATCCAGTGTTTGTGCATGGACTGTTCTCCGGCGCTCCCGCCCTCGATCACCATGTTGGGGCTCCGGGGTTGCTGCCTGGCCTTGGCCCCAGCTCTCCCACCCGTCGATCGCCATGGTGGGGGTTCTTGGTTGATGCCGGGCCGGCGACCCGGTCCTCTGCCCTCCAATCTCCATGGCGACCGCCGGAATCATGAAAGCCAGCAACCCGGCACCCAGGGGTCTGCGGTTGCTTCCTTTCCAGCAACACCGCCCTCCTTCCCTCTGATCGCCATGGTGATCAAGGGATGCAGGCCATCCCACCCTTTGATTGCCATGTTGGGGGTCCAGGGTTGATGCCTGGGCTGTGCTCCAGCCAGCCCGCACTCCCATCGCCAATGCAGGGGTCCATGGTTGAGGCCTGGGTTGCGTTCCGGCCCTCATGCCCTTCGATGGCCATGGGTGGTGGTCGGGGTTGCTGCCTGGCCTGAGCCCAGGCCCTCCCACCCTTCGATTGCCATGGTGGGTGTCCGGGGTTGATGCATGGCCTGCAATCTGTCCCTCCCGCCCTCCAATGTCCATGGAGAGGGTCCAGGATTGCCACCTGGCTTGTGCTGCAGCCCTCTCACACTCCCAGCGCCATGGCAAGGGTCCGGGGTTGAAGATTGGCCTTTGCTCTGGCCCTCCCTCCCTCCGATCGCCATTGTGATCACCGGAAGGAGGCCAGGAGCAACCCCAGCATCCATGGTTCCGCAAATATTGCCTATCATCTACACCGACATCCCGCCCTCCGATGGCCATGGTGGGGGTCTGGGGTTGCTGCTGGGCTTGCTCTCCAGCCTTCCAGCCCTCCAATTGCCATGGGGATCTCCAGATGCAGGCCAGCCAGCAACCGCGGCCCGTTGGTGGTCCGCGGTTGCTACCTGGCCTGATACACGACCCTATGATCGCCATGGCAATCAAGGGAAGCAGCTCTCCCAAACTCGATTACCATGGTGGGGAGCCGCAGTTGTTGTGTGGCCTGTGCCCCGGCGCTCAGACCCTCGATCGCCATGGTGGGGGTCCGGGGTTGATGCCTTGTTTGCGCTCTGGCCCTCCGGTCCTCTGATCACCATGGGGATCGCCCAAAGCAGGCCAACCAGCAACCCCACACCCGGGGGTCCGCAATTGCTGCCTGGCTTGAAACCCCACCAGCCAGCCCTCCGATCACCATGGCGATTAAGGGATGCAAGTCATAGCGTCCTTTGATTGCCATGTTGGGGGGCCAGAATTGATGCCTAGGTTGCGCTCTGGCCAACCCACCTTCCCATCGCCAAGGCGGGGGTCCACGGTTGCTGCCTGGCTAGCGCCCCAGCCAGCCCGCCCTCCCATCGCCATGTCGGGGGTTGCGGATTGCTGCTGGGCCTGTGCTCCGGCCCTATCGCCCTCGATCGCCATAGTGGGGGTCCAGGGTTGCTTCCTGGTCTGCACCACGGCCCTCCCACCCTTCTATTGCCATAGTGGGGGTCCGCAGTTGCAGCTGGGCCTGGGCTCTGGCACTCCATCCGTCCATTGCCATAGGGAATGCCAGACACAGGCCAGCCAGCAACCCCGGCCTGCTGGTGGTCTGCGGTTGCTACCTGGCCTGATAAACGGCCCTTTGATCCCCATGGTGATCAAGGGATGCAGGCCCTCCTGACATCGACTGCCATGGCAGGGGTCCATGGTTGCTGGATGGCCTGTGCCCGGCACTCCCACCCTCGATCGCCATAATGGAGGTCCGGGGTTGTTGCCGGGTCTGTGCTCTGGCTTCGATTGCCATGGTGGGGTTCCAAGGTTGATTCATGGCATGCGCTCTGCCCTCCCGCCCTACGAAGTCCATGGCGGGGGTCTGGGGTTGATGCCTGGCATACGTCTGCCCCTCTCACCCTCTGATCGCCATGGCAATCACCAGAAACAGGCAAGCCAGCAACCCCGGCACCCGGGGGACCATGGTTACTGCCTGGCCTGCAACACCACCCTCCCACCTTCCGATTGCCATGTCAATTGAGGGTTGCAGGCCACCCCGCACTCTGATTGCCATTGGGGGGTCTGTGGTTGCTTCCTGGCCTGCAACACAACCTCTGATTGCCATGGCGATCAAGGCAGGCAGGCCCTACCGCCTTTCGGTTGCCATGGTGGGGGTGCAGTGTTGATGAATGGCCTGTGCTCTGCACCTCCCTCCCTCATACGCCATGGTGGGGGTCCGGGGTTGCTGCCTGGCCTGAAACACTGCACTCCCGCCCTCTGATAGCCATGGAGATCGAGGGATGGAAGTCATCGCACCCTTTGATTGCCATTGTGGGCATCCAGGGTTGATGCATGGCCTGCAACACCGCCCTCCGATCGCCATGGCAATCAAGGGTGGCAGACCCTCCTGCCCTTCGGTTGCCATCGTCGGGGTCAGGCGTTGATGACTGGCCAAAGCTCTGGCCCTGCTGCCCTCAATTGCCATGGCGGGGGTCCAGGGTTGCTGCCTGTCCTGCGCCCAGGCCCTCCCGCCCGTCGATTGCCATGGTTCTGGTCCGCAGTTGCTGCCTGTCTTGTGCTCTGTCCCTCCCGCCCTCTGATCCACATGGCTATCACCGGAAGCAGACAGCCAGGAACCCCTGCATCTGAGGATTCTCGGTTGCTGAGTGGCGTGCAATACCGCCCTCTCACCCTCTGATCGCCATGGCGACCCAGGGATGCAGGCAATCTGCCCTAAGATTGCCATGGTGGATGTCCGAGAGTGTTGCCTGGCCTGCGCCCTGGCCCTGATGCCCTTTGATTGCCATGGTGGGGGTCTGAGGTTGATGCATGACCTGCTCTCTGGCCTTCCCACACTCTGAATGCCATGGCGGGTGTCCCCGGTTGCTTCCTGGCATGCACTCTTGCCCAACGACGTATATTGCTATGGGGTGGGTCCATGAGGGCTGCCTGGTCTGCGCTCCAGCCACCCACCTCTGATCGCCATGGTGAAGGTCCGGGGTTCCTGCCTGGCCTGCTCCCCGGCCCTCCCGCCCTTTGATTGTCATGGCGGGTGTCCCAGGTTACGGGCTGGGTTGCCCTCCTTCTCTCCCGCCCTCGATCACCATGGTGAGGGTCTGGGGTTGCTACCTGACCTGCGTCGCTGCCCTTCCGACCTTCGATTGCCATGGTCAGGTCCTGGGGTTGATTCATGGCATGTGCTCTGGCCCTCCCACCCTCCAATGTCCATGGCGAGGGTCCGGGGATGCTCCCTAGCCTGCGCTCCAGCCCTCCTGCCTATGATCACCATGGTGTGGGTCCGTGGTGGCTGCCTGGGCTGCGCTCTGGACAGCACGCCCTCTCATTGCCATGACGGGGTTCCGGGGTGGCGGCCTGGCTTGTGCCCGGACCCTCCATCCCTAAGATTGCCATGATGGGAGTCTGCGATTGCTGCCTGGCCTGCGCCCCGGCCCTCCCACCCTTTGATTGCCATAGTGGGGATTCGTGGTGGCTGTCTGGACTTATCCCCAGGCCTTCTGCCCTTCGATTTTTAGGTGCTGATACGTGGTTGATTCATGGCGTGCCACTCTGGCCCTCCCACACTCCAATGTCCATGGCGGGTGTCCGAGGTAGCTCCCTGACCTGTGCTCTGGCCGTTCCGCCATTGATCACCATGGTGGGGATCCGGGTTTGCTGCCTGGCCTACGCCCCGGCTCTCCCGCCCTTCGATTGCCATGCCGATCGAGGAATGCAGGCCATCCCGCCCTTCGATTGCCATGTTTGGGGTCCAGGGTTGCCTCCTGGCTGGTGCTCTGGCCTCCCACCCCTGATTGCCATGGTGGGGATCCGGGTTTGCTGCCTGGTCTCCGCACCAGCCTGCCGCCCTTCGATTGACATGCCGATCAAGGGATGCAGGACATCCCGCCAATCGATTGCCATACTGGGGGTCTCGGTTGTTGCCTGGCCTGCAACACCGCACTCCCACCCTCCGATTGCCAAGGCGATTGTGGGATGCAGGCCATCCCGCCCTTCGATTGCCATTTTGCAGTTCCGCGGTTGCTGCCTGGCCTGCAACACCCACCTCCGATCGCCATGGAGATCAAGGGAGGCAGGCGCTCCTGCCTTTCGGTTGCCATGGTGGGTGTCGGGTGTTGATGCCTGGCCTGCGTTCTGGCTCTTCTGCACTTCTATCACCATGGTGATCAAGGGATTATGGCCATCCCGCCCTTCGATTGCAATGTTGGTGGTCCATGGTTGCTCCCTGGCCTGCAACACCACACTCCCGCCCTCTGATCGCCATGGCGATTGAGGGATGGAAGCTATCCCGCCCTTCGATTGCCATGTTGGGGCCCGCGGTTGCTGCCTGGCCTGCAACACACACTACGGATGCCATGGCAATCAAGAGAGGCAGGTCTTCTGCCCTTGGATTGCCATTGTGGGGATCAGGGGTTGATACCTGGCCTGCAATATGACCCGCCACCCTCGATTGCCATGGCGGGGGTCCAGGGTTGGTGCTTGTCATGCACCCAGGCCCTCCCACCCTTCGATTGCCATGGCGGTGGTCCGTGATTGCTGCCTATCCTGTGCTCTGTCCCTCCTGCCCTACGATCGATATGGCGATTGAGGGATGTGGACCATCCAGTCCTTCGATTGCCATGTTGGGGGTCCTGGGTTGCTTCCTGGCCTGTCCTCCAGCCCTCCATCCCTTGATCACCACAGTTGATACCCGGTTTGCTGTCTGGCCTCCGCCCTGGCTCTCCCGCCCTTTGATTGCCATGCTGATCGAGGGATGCAGGCCATCCCCCCAATCGATTGCCATATTGGGGGTCCGTGGTTGCTGCCTGGACTGCAAAACCCTCCTCTGATCGCAATCACGATCAAGGTAGGCAGGCCCTCCTGCCATTCGGTTGCCATGGTGGGGGTCAGGGGTTGATGCCTGGCCTGCGTCCCAGCCTTCCCGCCTTTCAATTACCATGGTTGTGTCAGCAGTAGCTGCCTGGTGCCGGAAGCCGGTCCATCCTTGCTGCTTGACAGTCGCTGCAGGAAAGAAACATCTTCACAACATATGTTTCAAGGGACCTGGCGTATATAGCATACTGTTCTTAATATGTTTGCTCCCCTTAGCGCTGTGTGTTTTAACCAAGGTCACCTCTCCAAGAAAGGTTGTTTCCCCAGGTAGGGATTTTTCCCTGAAGTCAGGGAGGGGATGAAACTCCTTAACTAAGTGCCAGGCGGGTAGTTAATCACTTTAACTACAAACAATCACACTTAAGCTACATAATCTTTACTCCCTTGTATGGAGATAAGAAACGCCCTAACCTTTGTAATAGAAATTGACAGGATTAAAATCAACCGGTATAAATACGGATGTAACAAGACAATAAACGGCAGAACTTCTCTGGAGATCCAGACCAGAACTTGGCTGGAGATCCTGGCTGGAGATCCTGGCTAGGCTGCTGATCAACTGAACACTGTCTCCGTGTCATTCCTTCTTCGCTGATTCCGTCTACACCTTTGGGAACCCCTGGACCTGCTGGGGCTGGACCCCGGCAGCCTGGCCTGCGCCCAAGCTCTCACACTCTTTGATTCCCATGGTGAGGCCCACGGTTCATGAATGTTCTGCGCCCTGGCCGTCCCGCCCACGATCGCCATTGTGTGGGTCCAGGTTTGCTGCCTGGCCTGTGTCCGGCCCTCATGCCCTTTGATTTCCACAGTGGTGGTTCGCGGTTGCTGCCTGGCCTGAGCCCCGGCCCTCCTCTCCTCCGAACGCCATGTTGGAGGTTCGAGGTTGATGCCTGGCCTGCGCTATGGCTTCCAGGTCTAGTTCGCCCTGGCAATTGCAAAAAGCAGGCCAGCCAGCAACCGAGGCACCAAGGGGACTGTGGTTGCTTCCTGGCCTGCAATACAGCCCTGCCGCCATTAGTTCGCCATGGCGATCGAGGGACTCAGTCTATCCCACCCTTAGATTTCCATGTTGGGGTTCCAGGGTTGATGCCTGGCCTGCGCTCTGGCCAGCAGCCTTCCCACCACCATGGCGGGGGTCAGGGGCTGCAGCCTAGCCTGTGTCCTGGCCCTCCCGCCCTTTGATTGCCAAGGTGGGGGTCCAAGGTTGGGGGTTGGGTTGTTCTCCTTCCACCCTCCAATCCACATGGTGGTCTCCGGGAGCCGGACAGCCAGCAACCCTGGCACCTGGGTGTCCGCGGTTTCTGACTGGCCTGCAATACTGCCCTCCCGCCCTCTGATCACCATTGTGATCCAGGGACTCAGGCAATCCCACCCTAAGATTGCCAAGGTGGATATCCTCAGGTGCTCCCTGTCTTGCATCCCGGCCCTTGAGCCCTTTGATTGCCATGTTGGGGTCCGGGGTTGATGCTTGGCATGCGCTGTGGCCCTCCCACCTCCGATGGCCAGGGCGGGGTTCTGGGGTTGCTTCCTTGCCTGCGCAGTGGTCCTCCAACCTTCGATAGCCATGGCGGGCATCCTGGGTTGCTCCCTGGCCTGTGCTCTGGCTCTTCCACCCTCGATTGCCATGGGGAAGTTCAGGGTTGCAACCTGGCCTGCGCCCCGGCCCTCCCGCCCTTTGATTACTATGGCGGGAGTCCGAGGTTGCAGACTGGATTGCACACCTTCGCTCCGCCCTTGATCGCCATAGTGGGGGTCCGGGGTTGATCCCTGGGCTGCGCTCTGGTCCTCCCACCCTCTGATCCACATGGCGATCACCGGAAACTGTGAAGCCAGCAACCCCGGCACCTGGGGTTTGGTGGTTGCTGCCTGGCCTGCAACACCGCCCTCCCGAGCTCCAATCTCCATGGCGATCGAGTGACTCATGCTATCTCGTCCTTCAATTGCCATGGTGGGGTGCGGGCTAGCTGCCTGGACTGTGCCCTGGCCCTCTAGCCCATTGAACACCATGGTGCGGGTCTGGGGTTCACGTTCGGGCTGCACCCTCTCCCTCACGCCCTTCGATCGCCATGGCGGGGGTCCGGTGTTGTTGCTTGGCTTGTGCTGTGGCCTTCCTGCCATCTATCACCATTGTGGGTTTTCGGGGTTGCTGCCAGGCTTGCATTCTGGCCTCCCGCCCTTCCATCACCATGGCGGTCGTTGGGGTTACTGCCTGGCCTGCGCTCTGGCCTTCATGCCCTCCGATCGCCATGTCGATCGCTGGAAGCAGTACAGCCAGCATTCGCAGCACCCACGGTTCTGTGGATGCTGCCTGGCCCTCAACACCATCCACACGCCCTCCAATCGCCATGGCAATCGAGGGATGCAGGCCATTCTACCCTTCAATTGCCATGTTGGGGGACAGGGTTGCGGCCTGGCCTGCGCCCGGGCCCTCCAGCCCTTTGATTGCCATGGTGGGAGTCCGCAGTTGCTGCCTGGCTTGCGCCAAGGCCCTCCCGCCCTTTGATTGCTATGGTGGGGGTCCATTGTGGCTGTATGGCTTGCGCCCGAGCCCTCCCGACCTTCGATTGCCATGGTGGGGATCCGGGCTTGATTCATGGCATGCCCTTTGGCCCTCCCGCCATCCAATGTCCATGTCGGGGTTCCAGAGTTGATGCCTGGACTGCGCTCCGGGCAACACGCCTTCTCATCGCCATGACGGGGGTCCGGGGTTGCGGCCTGGCTTACGCCTGGGCCCTCCAGCAATTCGATTGCCATGGTGGGATCCAAAGTTGCTCCCAGGCCTGTGCTCTGGCCATTCCACCCTTGATTCCCATGCTGGGTGTCCGGGGTTTCTGCCTGGCCTGTGCTCTGGCCCTCCAGCCCTCTGATCGCCATGGCAATACCAGGAACCAGGCCAGCCAGCAACCAGGGGGTCCCCAGTTGCTACCTGGCCGGCAACACCGCACTCCGCCCTCCGAACACCATCGCGATCGAGGCATGCAGGCCATCCTGCCCTTCGATTGCCTGTTGGGGGCCCAGGGTTGCTTCCTGGCCTGTTTTCTGGCCCTCCCACCCTTCATTGCTATGGTGGGGATCCGGGTATGCTGTCTGCCCTCCACCCCGGCTACTCCGCCCTTCAATTGCCATGCCAAACAAGGGATGCAGGCCATCCCGCCCTTCGATTGCCATGTTGGGGATCCGCGGTGCTGCCTGGCCTGCAACACCCCCCTCTGATCGCCATGGCAATCAAGAGAGACACTCCCTCCTGCCTTTCGGTTCCCATGGTGAGTGTTGGGTGTTGATGGCTGGCTTGCATTTTAGCCCTGCCGCCCTCTATTGCCAATGCAGGGATCCGGGGTTGCTGCGTCTCCGGCGCCATGGCCTTTCCACCCTCTGATCGCCATGGTCAGGATCCGGGGTTGCTGCCTGGCCTCCGCCCCAGCTCTCCCTCCCTTTGATTGCCATTCCTATCAAGGGAAGCAAGCAATCCCACCTTTGATTGCCATGTTGGGGGTCCAGGGTTGCATCCTGGCCAGCGTCCCTGACCTCCCGCCCTTTGATTGCCATGGTGAGGGTCTGAGGTTGATTCATGGCGTGAGCTCTGGCCCTCCCGCCCTCCAATGACCATGGCGGGTTCCGGGGTTGCTCCCTGGCCTGTTCTCTGGCCATTCCGCCCTCAATTGCCCTGCTGGTGGACCGGGGTTGTTGCTTGGCATGTGCTTCTGCCCTCCCGCCCTCCTATTGCCATGGTGATCGCTGGAAGCAAGTCAGCCAGCAACCCCAGCACCCGGGGGTCCGCGGTTGTTGCCTGGCCTGCAACACCGCACTCCTGCCCTCCGATCCACATGGCAAATGAGGGATGCAGGCCATCCCGCCCTTTGATTGCCATGTTGGGTGTCCACGGTTGCTGCCTGGCATACAACACCCCCTTCCAATTTCCATGGTGATCAAGGGAGGAAGGCCCTCCTGCCTTTCGCTTCCCATGGTGGGGGTTGAGTGTTGATGCCTGGCCTGCGTCCTGGCCCTGCTGCCCTCCATTGCCATGGCAGCAGTTCAGGGTTGCTGCCTGTCCTGCACCATGGCCATTTCGCCCTCTGATCTACCTGGTGGGGGTCAGGGGTTGATGTCTGGCTTGCACTCTGGCCCTCCTGCCCTCGATCGCCATGGTGGGCATCCGGGGTTGCTGCGAGGCCTCTGCCCCGGCTCTCCCGCCCTTCGATTGCCATGGCAATCAAGGGATGCAGGCCATGGTGGGGGTCAGGGGTTAATGCCCTGCCTTCGCTCTGGCCCTACAGCCCTCGATTGCCATGGCGGGGGTCCAGGGTTTCTGCCTGTCTTGCGCCCAGGCTCTCCAGACCTTCGATTGCCATGATGGTGGTCCACGGTTGCTGCCTGTCATGTGCTCTGTCCCTCATGCCCTCCGTTGGACATGGCGATCGCCGGAAGAAGACCAACCAGCAACCCCAGTATCTGGGGTTCCGCGGTTGCTGACTAGCTTGCAACACTGCACACCCGCCCTCCGATTGCCATGGCGATCCAGGGATGCAGGCAATTCCACCCTAAGATTGCAATTGGTGGATGTCCGAGGGTGCTGCCTGGCCTGCACCCCGGTCCTCCAGACCTTCAATTGCCATGGTGTGGGTCCGGGGTTGATGCATGGCATGTGCTGTGGCCCTCCTACCATCCGATGCCCCAGGGCAGGGTTCCGGGGTTGTTTCCTGGACTGCGCTACAGCCCTCCCGCCTACGATCGCTATGGTGGGCATCCTTGGTTGCTGCCTGGCTTGATCTCCGGCCCTCCCGCCCTCGATCGCCATGGCAGGGGTCTGGAGTGGCAGCCTGGGCTGCGCTCCCGCCAGCGTGTCCTCCCATCAACAAATGGGGGTCCGGGGTTGATGCCTGGCCTGCCCTCTGGCTCTCTCACCCTCTGATTCTCATGTTGATTGCTGGAAGACGGCCAGCCAGCAACCCCGGCACCCAGAGGTCTGTGGTTGCTGCCTGTCCTGCAATAGCACCCTCCCGCCCTCCGATTGCCATGGCAATGGTGGGATGCAAGCCATCCGCCCTTCTATTTCCATGGTGGGGATTGCCAGTTGCTGCCTAGCCTGCACCCAAACCCTCACGCCCTTCGATTGCCATGGTTGGGTCCGCAGTTGCTGCCTGGCCTGCGCCTGAGCCCTCACACCCTTTGATTCCCATGGTGGGGCCCGGGGTTCATGCATGTACTGCGCTCTGGCCCTCCTGCCCCCGATCACCATAGTGGGGGTCCAGTGTTGCTGCCTGGCCTGCGGCCGGCCCTCACACCCTTTGAGTTCCACAGTGGTGGTTCGTGATTGCTGCCTGGCCTGAGCCCCGGCCCTCCTCCCCTCCGGACGCCTTGTTGGAGGTTTGAGTTTGATGCCTGGCCTGTGCTCTGGGCTTCCAGGCCTAGATCGCCATGGCGATTGCAAAAAGCAGGCCAGCCAGCAACCCAGGAACCCAGGGGGCATGGTTGCTTCCTGGCCTGCGATACAGCCCTGCTGCCATCCGATTGCCCTGGCGATCGAGGGACTCAGATCATCCCACCCTTCGTTTGCCATGTTGGGGTTCCAGGATTGAGCCTAGCCTGCACTCCGGCCAGCCCACCTTCCCATCGCGATGGCGGGGGTCAGGGGCTGCAGCCTGGCCTGCATCCCGGCCCTCACGCCCTTTGATTTCTAAGGCAGGGGTCCGAGGTTGTGGGCTGGGTTGCTCTCCTTCCCTCCCGCACTTGATAGCCATGGTGTGGGTCCGGGGTTGATGCCTGGCCTGTGCTCTGGCCCTCCCACCTTCCAATCCACATGGTGGTTGCCGCAAGCCGGCCAGCCAGCAACCCTGGCACCCAGGTGTCCATGGTTTCTGCCTGGCATGCAATACTGCCCTCCCACCCTCCAATCGCCATGGCGATCGAGGGACACAGGCAATCCTTCCCTTTGATTGCCATTTTGGGGATCCAGGGTTGATGCCTGTGCTGCGCTCCAGCCAGCGCACCATCCCATCACCATGATGGGGGTCTGGGGTTGCCACATGAGTTGCACCCGGGCCCTCCAGCCGTTCCATTGCCATGGTGGGAGTCTGAGGTTGCTGCTAGGCCGGCACCGCGGCTCTCTGCCCTTTGATTGCCATGGTGGGGATCCGGGGTTGATTCATGGCATGTGCTCTGGCCCTCTTGCCCTCCAATGTCATTGGCGGGGGACTGGGGTTTCTCCCTGGCCTGCGCTCCAGCCAAACCGCCCTCCTATCGCCATGGCGGGGTTCAGGGGCTGCTGCCTGGCCTGAACCCAACTCTCCTGCCCTCCAATGGCCATGGTGGAGGTTCGAGGTTGATGCCTGGCCTGTGCGCTGACCGTCCCCCCCACTTATTGCCATGGCGATCCCCAAAAGCAGGCCAGCCAGCAACCCAGGCACTCAGGGGTCCGTCGTTGCTTCCTGGCCTGCAACACAGCCCTCCAGCCCTCCAATCGCCATGGCTACGAGGGACGCAGGCCATTCCGCACTTTGATTGCAATTGCGGATACCACGGTTCCTGCCTGGCCTACACTCCGGGCCTCCAGACCTTGATTGCCATGCTGGTGTTTTGGGGTTGCTGCCTGGCCTGTGCCTCGTCTCACCGGCCCTTTGATTGCCATGGTTGGGTCCGCAGTTGCTGCCTGGCCTGAGCCCAAACCCTCACGCCCTTTGATTCCCATGGTGGGGCCTGGGGTTCATGCATGTACTGCGCTCCACCCTTACGGCCCTCAAACGCCATTGTGGGGGTCCAGGGTTGCTGCCTGGCCTGCATCAGGCCCTCACGCCCTTTGATTTCCATGGTGGGGGTCCGTGGTTGCTGCCTGGCCTGTGCCCCAGCCCTCCTCCCCTCCAATCGCCATGTTGTAGGTTCGAGGTTGATGCATGCCCTGTGCTCTGGACTTCCCGCACTCTGATCCCCATGGCAATCGCCTAAACAGGCCAACCAGCAACCCCGGAACCCAGGGGTCCATGATTGCTTCCTGGCCTTCAATTCAGCACTCCTGCCATCTGATCTCCATGCTGATCGAGGGACTAAGGCCATCCCGCCCTTCGATTGCTATGTTGGGGTTCCAGGGTTGATGCCTGGCCTGCACTCCCGCCAGCCCGCTCGGCCATCGCCATGGTGGGGGTCAGGGGCTCTTACCCGGCATCCGCCCTGGCTGTCCTGCCTTTTGATTGCCATCATGGGGGTCCTGGGGTGCTGCCTGGCCTGCACTTTGGCTATCCCACCCTGAGATGGCCATGCTGGGGTCCGGGGTTGCTGTCTGGCCTGCACTCCGGCCAGCCCGCCCTCCAATCGCCATGGTGGGAGTCAGGAGCTGGTGTCTGGCCTGAGCCCCGGCCCTCCTGCCCTCTGCTCACCATGGTGGAGGCTCGAGGTTGATGCCTGGCCTAAGCGTTGGCCCTCCCTTCCTCTGGCAAACAAAGGGCGGAATAGTCGGGGTGGAGGCCTGGTAGTAAACCCAGATCCCCACAATGGCGGTTGAGGGCAGGAGGGACAGAGCACAGGACAGGAAGCAACCCTGGACACCCAACATGGCAATCAAAGGGCGGGATGGCCCGCTTCCCTCTATCGCGATGGTGATCGGAGGGTGGGAGTGCGGTGTTGCAGGCCAGGTAGCAACCGTGGACCCTCGGGTGCCGGGGTTGCTGGCTGGCCTGGTTCCGGGGATAGCCATGACGATCAGAGGGCTGGAGGGCCAGAGTACAGGCCAGGCAGCAACCCCAGACCCCTAGCATGGCAATCGAGGGCGGAATGGCCAGAGCACAAACCAGGGATCATCTGCGGACTTTCACCATGGCAATCGAAGGGCTGGAGGGCCCGGGTGCAAGCCAGGCCAAAACCCCGGACCCCCATCATGGTGAGGGAGAGTGTGCTGGCCGAAGCACAGCCCAGGCATCAACCCAGGACCCCCAACATGGCAATTGAAGGGAAGGATGGCCTGCATCCCTCAATCGCCATGGCAATCAGAGGGCAAGGGGTGGCGGTATTGCAGGCCAGGCAGCAACCGCGGACCCCCTGGTTCCGAGGTTGCTGGCTGGCCAACTTCTGGGAATCGCCATGGCGATGGGAGGGCAGGAGGGCCGGGACACAGGTCAGAGAGCCACCAAGGACCCCACCATGGCAATCAATGGGCGGGAGGGCCCGGGCACAGGCTAAGCAGCAACCATGGATTCCCACCATGGCAATTGAAAGACTGGAGCGTCCGGTGGCTAGCCAGGCCGCAACCCTCCCGCCCCCATATCGATGGGAAGGCGGGCTGGCCAGAGCGCAGGCAATGCATCAATCATGGACCCCCAACATGGCAATCGAAGGGCGGGAGGGCTGCGGCACCTGCCAGGCATCAGCTGCGGACCCCCATCCATGGCAATCGAGGGGCAGAATGCCCTGTGTCATTTCATTACCATGCGATCGGAAAGCAGGAGGGCAGTGTTGCAGGTCAGGTGGGAACCGTGGATCCCCGGTTGCTGGGCAGCCTGCTACTGGCGATAGATTTGGCAATCGGAGGACGTGGGGGCTAGAGGGCAAGACAGTTAGTAACCCCGAAAACCCACCATGGCGTTCGAGGGCGGGAGGGCTGGAGCACAAGCCAGGAAGGAACCCAGGATGCCCACCATGGTGACCATAGGTGGGAGGGCCAGAGTGCAGACCAGGAAACAATGCCGGAACCCCACCCTGGCCATTGGAGGGTGGGAGGGCCACAGCCCATGCCAAGCATCAACCCCGGACCCCCACCATGGCAATCGAACGGCTGGAGGACTGGGGTGCAGTCTAGGCAGCACCCGTGGACAACCACCATGGCAATCTTAGAGAGGAATTGCCTGCATCCCTGGGTCACCATGGCAATAGGAGTGTGGGAGGGCGATAGTGCATGCTAGTCAGCAACCGCAAAACCCCAGAGGCTTGGGTTTCTGGTTGGTCTTCCTCTGGCGATCACCATGTCCAACGGAGGACGGAAGGGACAGATCGCAGGACAGGCAGCAACCACGGACCACCACCATGGCAATCGAAGGGCTGGAGGGCCTGGGCACATGACAGGCAGCAACCCTGGACCCCCGCCATGGCAATCGAGGGCGGAAGGAGCAGAGCGAAGGCCAGGCACCAACCCCCGACCCCACCATGGCAACCAAAGAGCGCGAAAGCCTGCCCCACTTGATCGCCATGGCGATCAAGGGCGGTGTTGCAGGCCAGGCAGCAACCGCGGACACCCAACATGGGAATCAAAGGGCGGGATGGCCTTCATCCCTTGATCGCCATGGCAATTGAAGGTCGGGAGAGCCGGGGTAGAGGCCTGGCAGCAACCCCGGATCCCCACCATGGCGATCGAGGGCAGAAGGACCAGAGCGCAGGACAGGAAGAAACTCCAAACAGCCGCCATGGCAATTGAGGGCGGCAGGGCCCAAGCACAGGCCAGCGAGCAACCCCGAACCCCCGCCATGGTCATTGGAGGGCATGAGGGCCAGAGAGCAGGCCAGGAATCAACATAGGACCCTCACCATGGCAATAGAAGTGAGGGAGGGCCTGGGCGCATGCCAGGCAGCCACCCCGGACCCACACCATGGCCATCAAATGGCGGGAAGGCTTGAGCGCAACCCAGGCATCAACCCTGGACCACTACCATGGTGATCGGAGGAGGGAGGACCGGGGCGCAGGCAAGTCAGCCTCCAAGGGCCCCACCATGGCAATCAAAGCGCGGGAGAGCAGGGCGGAAGCCTGGCAGCAACCCTGGATTCTCACCATGGCAATCAGAGTGTGTAAAAGCCATAGCGCAGGACAGGAAGCAACCCTGGAACCCCGCCTTGGCAATCGAGGGCAGTAGGGACAGAACGCAGGCCCATCAACAACCGACCCCCACCATGGAACAGAAAGGCAGGAGGGCCTGTATCCCTTGATTGCATTAGCGATCGGAGCCAGGTGTTGTGGGCCAGGCAGCACCGCAGATCCCCCCCTTTGGGAATCGAAGCGTGGGATGGCCGGCATCCCTTGATCTGCATGGCAATCGAAGGGCGGGATAGCCGGGGTGGAGGCCAGGCAGCAAACACGGATCCCCACCATGACAATTGAGGTCGGGAGCACCAGATCGCAGGCCAGAGGCAAACCTGGCCCCCCCAAAATGGCAATCGAAGGACGGGATGGCCCACATCCCTCGATCGCGTTGGGATCGGAGGGTGGGAGAGCGGTGTTGCAGGCCAGGTAGCCACTGTGGACCCCAGGGTGCCGGGATTGCTGGCTGACCTGGTTCCAGGGATAGCCATGGCGATCAGAGGGTGGGAGGGCCAGATCGCAGGCCAGGCAGCAACCCCAGACCCCCAGCATGGCAATCTAGGGCGGAATGGCCAGAGCACAAACCAGGGATCATCCGCGGACTTCCACCATGGCAATCAAAGGCTGGAGGCCCTGGGCGCAAGCCAGGCCGAAACCCCGGACCCCCGTCATGGTGATGGGAGAGCGTGCTGACCAAAGCGCAGCCCAGGAATCAACCCTGGACCCTCAACATGGCAATTGAAGGGAAGGATGGCCTGCGTCCCTCAATCGCCATGGCTATCGGAGGGCAAGGGGGGGTGGGCGGTATTGCAGGCCAGGCAGGAACCGCGAACCCCCTGGTGCCGGGGCTGCTGGCTGGCTGGCTTCCGGGAATTGCCATGTGGACCGGAGGGTGGGATGGCCAGAGAGTAGGCTAGGAATAACCCCGGATCCTCACCATGGCAATCGGAGGGCGGGAGGGCCGGGGCACAGGTCAGAGAACCACCATGGCAATCAATGGGCGGGAGGGCCCGGGTGAAGGCCAGGCAGCAACTGCGGATTCCCACCATGGCAATCGAAAGGCTGCAGAGCCCGTTGGCTAGGCAGGCCGCAACCCCCCTCCCCATGGCAAGGGGAAGGTGGGCTGGGAAGAGCGCAGGCAATGCATCAATCCTGAACCCCCAACATGGCAATCAAAGTGTGGGAGGGCTGCGGCACATGCCAGGCATCAACTGAGGACCCCCTCCATTGCAATGGAAAGGCGGAATGCCCTGCGTCACTTCATCGCCATGGGGATCAGAGGGCGGGATGGCAGTTTTGCAGGCCAGGTGGCTACTGCGGAACCCTGATATGGGGTTGCTGGGTGGCCTGCTACTGGCGATAGCCATGGTGATCAGAGGCTGGGGGGGCTAGAGCGCAAGTCAGGCAGTAACCCCGGACACCTACCATGGCGATCGAGGGCAGGAGGGCCGGGGCACAAGCCAGGCAGGAACCCAGGATGCCCACCATGGTGATCATAGGCGGAAGGGCCAGAGTCCAGGCCAGAAAACAACGCTGAGCCCCACCCTGGCCATTGGAGGGTGGGAGGGCCACAGCACATGCCATGCATCAACCACGGACCCCAACCATGAAAATTGAAGGGCTGGAGGACTGTGGTGCAGGCCAGGCAGCTACTACGGGAAACCACCATGGCAATTTTAGGGAGGAATTGCCTGCATCCCTGGGTCACCATGGCAATCAGAGGGCGGGAGGGCAGTTGTGTATACCAGTAAGCAACCTTGGAACCCCAGATGCTGGGGTTTCTGGTTGGTCTTCTTCTGGCCATCGCCATGTCCAACGGAGGGCAGGAGGGACAGAGCACAGGGCAGGCAGCAACCGCCGACCACCACCATGGCAATTGAAGGGCTGGAGGGCCGGGGCGCAAGACAGGAAGCAACTCTGGACCTCTGCCATGGCAATCAAGGGCGGCAGGACCAGAGCGAAGGCCAGGCATCAACCCCCGACCCCACCATGGCAACCGAAGGGCGCGAGAGCCTGCCCCTCTTGATCGCCATGGCAATCGGAGGGCGGTGTTGCAGGCCAGGCAGCAACCGCGGACACCCAACATGGCAATCAAAGGGCGGAATGGCCTGCATCCCTTGATTGCCATGGCAAACGAAGGGCGGGAGAGCCTGGGCAGAGGTGGCAGCAACCCCAGATCCCCACCCTGGTGATCGAGGGCAGAAGGACCAGAGCGCAGGCCAGGCATCAACCCCAGACCCCCACCATGGCGATCAGCGGGCGAAAGGGCTGTGGTGCAGGACAGGAAGAAACCCAGGACCGCCACCATGCAATTGAGGGCGGCAGGGCCAGAGCACAGGCCAGGAAGCAATCCCAGACCCCCGCGATGGTCATTGGAGGGGGGAGGGCCAGAGCGCACGCCATGAATCAACCTAGGACCCTCACCATGGCAATAGAAGGGCGGGAGGGCCAGAGCGCAGGCCTGGCAGCCACCCCGGACCGACTCCATGGCCATCAAATGGCGGGAAGGCTTGAGGGCAACCCAAGCATCAACCCAGGACCACTACAATGGTGATCGAAGGGCTGGAAGACCGGGGCACAGGTCAGCGAGCATCCACGGGCCCCACCATGGCAATCAAAGGGCAGGAGAGCAGGGCGGAGGCTAGGCAGCAACCCCGGATCCTCACCATGGCGATCAGAGGGTGGTAAAGCCATTGCCCAGGACAGGCAGCAACCCCGGACCCCCGCCTTGGCAATCGAGGGCGGCAGGGCCCGAACGGAGGCCCATCAACAACCGACCCCCACCATGGGAACAGAAAGGCGGGAGGGCCTGTCTCCCTTGATTGCCATAGCGATCAGAGCGGGGTGTTGCAGGCCAGGCAGGACCACAGATCCCCCCCTTTGGCATTCGAAGGGCGGGATGGCCTTCATCCCTTGATCTGAATGGCAATCGAAGGGCGGGATAGCCAGGGTGGAGGCCAGGCACCCAACAGGGATCCCCACCATGGCGAACGAGGTCGGGAGGGCCAGAGCACAGGCCAGGAACAACCCTGGACTCCCAACATGGCAATCAAAGGACGCGATGGCCCGCATCCCTCGATCACGTTGGTTATTAGAGGGCGGGAGAGCGGTGTTGCAGGCCAGGTAGCAACCGTGGACCCTAGGATGCCGAGGTTGCTGTCTGGCCTGTTTCTGGGGTTAGCAATGGTGATCAGAGGGCTGGAGGGCCAGAGCACAGGCCAGGAACCAACCCCTGACCCCCAGCATGGCAATCGAGGGCACAAACCAGGGTCATTGGCGGACTTCCACCATGGCAATCGAAGGGCTTGAGGCCCCGGGCGCAAGTTAGGCCAAAACCCCGGACCCCCGTCATGGTGATGGGAGGGCGTGCTGGCAGAAGCACAGCCCAGGCATCAACCCTGGACCCCCAACATGGCAATTGAAGGGACGGATGGCCTGCGACCCTTAATCGCCACGGTGATTGCAGGGAGGGAGGGCGCTTTTGCCGCCAGTCAGTAACCCTAGACTCCCGGGTGCCGTGGTTACTGCGTGGCTTGCTTCTAGTGATCACAATGTTGATCGGAGTGGGGGAGGGCTGGGGTGCAGGCCATGCATCAAGCCCGGACCCCAACCATGGAGATCAAGGGCAGGAGTGAAGGAGCGCAACCCAGCCCGCAACCCCGGACCCCTGCCATGGCATTCAAAGGGCGGGAAGGCTGGGCGCAGGCCAGACAGCAACCTCAGACCCTGACCATGGCGATCGATGGTGGGACGGCCGGAAAGCTGGCCAGGCAACCACCCCGGATGATAACCTAGGCGATCATAGGCTGAAGGGCTGGAACGCAGGCCAGGCGGCAACCCCAGATGCCCACCATGGGTATCATAGGCGGAAGGGTTGGAAGCAGGCCAGGAAGCAACCCTGGACCTCCGTCATGGCCATCATAGTGTGACAGAGCCAGAGAGCAGGCCATGCAACAACCCTGGACTCCCACCATGGCAATCGAAGGGCGGGAGGGCCCGGTTGCAGACCAGGCAGCAACCGTGGACCCTACCATGGCAATCAAAGAGGGCAGAGCCAGAGCGGAGGCCAGGCAGCAACCCTGGACTTCCACCATAGTGATCAGGGGTGGGAGGGCCAGGGTGCAGGCCAGGCAGCAACCACGGATCCCATCCATGGCTATTGAAGGGTGGCAGAGTGGGGGCAGAAGCCAGGCAGTAACCCCGGAACCCCATCAGGGCAATTGAAGTGCTGGAGAGGCAGGGCGGAGGCCAGGAAGCAACCTCGGACCCCCAATATGGCGATGGGAGGGCACGCTGGTGGGAGCGCAGCCTAGGCTGCCAACCCGGAGCCCCACCATGGCAATAGATGGGCGGGATGGCCTGCGTCCCTCCATCGCCATGGCGATCAGAGGGCGGGTGGGCGGTGGTGCAGGTCTGGCATCAACCGCAGATCCCTAGGTGCCGGGGTTGCTGGCTGGACTGCTTCCAGCTATCGCCATGCCGATCAGAAGTCTGAAGGTTGAGAGCGCAGGCAGGGAGCAACCCCGGACTCCAGCCATGGTGGTGGGATGGCAGGCTGGCCAGAACCCAGCCCAGGCATCCACCCTGGACCCCCAACATGGCTATCAAAGAGAGGGAGGGGCAGGGTGCATGCCAGGCATCAACCTCAGACCCACACCATGGCAATCGAGTACGGGCGGGCCGGAGCGCAACCCAGGCTGCAACCCCAGACCCCTGCCATGGCAATTGAAGGGCGGAGGGTTGGGCGCATGCCATGCATCAATCGAACCCTCACCATGGCAATCGAAGGGTGCGAAGGCTGGGGCGCAGGCCATGCAGCAACTGCGGATTTCCACCATGGCAAAGAAAGTGTGGGTTGGCCTGCGTCCCTCGATCGCAATGGCGATCGGAGTGCAGGTGGGCGGGGTTGCAGGCCAGGCATCAAACTCAGAACCCTGGGTGCCTGGGATGCTGGCTGGACTACTTCTGGCGAACGCCATGGCGATAAGAGGTCTGGTGGTCCAGAGCACATGCCAGGCAGCTACCCCAGATGCTCCCCATGGTGATGGAAGGGTAGGAGGGCCGAAGCGCTAGCAAGGCAGGAACACAGGACACCCACCATGGTGATCGAGGGCAGGAAGTCCAGAGCACAAGACAGGCCGCAAACCGGAACCCTTGCCATGGCAATGGAAGTGTGGGAAGGCTGGAGCGCAAGCCAGTCGGCAACCCCAGACTCCCACTATGGCAATCAAGGACGGAAAGGCTGGAGAGCAGTTCAGGCATCAACCCTGGACCCCAGCATGGCAATCGATGGGCGGGAGAGCCAGGGCACAGGCCAGCCAGCATCCGCGATCCCCCACCATTGCAACTGAAAGGCGGATGTCCTGCGACCCTCCATCAACATGGAGATTGGGGGGTGGGAGGGTGGTGTTGCAGGCCAGGCAACAACTGCAGAACCCCGGTTGCCAGGGTTACTGGCAGGCCTGCTTCTGGGGATTGTCATGGCGATCGGAGGGCAGGAGGCCAAGATCACAGGCCAGGCAGCAACCCAGGACGCCCGCCATGGTGATGGGAGAGCGGTAGGGGCAGAACGTTAGTCAGGCAGAAACCCTGGACCCCTACTATGGCAATCGAGGTTGGGAAGGCAGGAGCAAAAGCCAGGCCACAACCCTGAACCCCTGCCATGGCGATGGGAAGACTGGCTGGCCACAACGCATCCCAGGCATCAATCCTGGACCCTCAACATGGCACTCAAAGTGTGGGAGGGCCGGGCGCAGGACAAGCAGCATCCGCAGACCCCCACCATGGCAATAGATGGGCGGGATGATCTGCGTCCCTCCATCGCCATGGCGATCAGAGGGCGGGTGGGCAGTGTTGTAGGCCAGGCATCAACCGCAGAACCCTGGGTGCTGGGGATGCTGGCTGGACTGCTTCCAGTGATTGCCATGGCTATCAGCAGTCCGGAGGTCGAGAGCGCAGGCAGGGAGCAGCCCCGGACTCCATCCATGGGGATGGGATGGCGGCCCAGCCGGAACTCAGCCTAGGCATCAACCCTGGACTCCCAACATGGCAATCGAGGACGGGAGGGCCGGAGCGCAACCCAGGCCACAACCCCAGACCCCTGCCATGGCAATCAAAGGGCGGAGGGTGGGGCGCATGACATGCATCAAGCCCGGACCCTCACCATGGCAATCGAAGGGTGCGAAGGTCGGGGTACAGGCCATGCAGCAACCGTGGACTCCCACCATGACAAAGAAAGTGTGGGTTGGCCTGCGTCCCTTGATCGCCATGGCGATCGGAGTGCAGGTGGGTGGGGTTGCAGGCCAGGCATCAACCTCAGAACCCTGGGTGCCGGGGATGGTGGCTGCACTGCTTCTGGCAAACGCCATGGCGATCAGAGTTCTGGAGGGCCAGAGCGCAGGCCAGGCAGCAACCCCGTACACCCGCCATGGTGATGGTAGGGTGGGAAGGCCAGAGCACAAGCCAGGCTACAAACCAGAACCCTTGCCATGGCGATGGAAAGGCGGGCTGGCTGGAGAGCATCCTAGACATCAATCTTGGAACCTCAACATTGCAATGGAGGGGAAGGATGGCCTGCGTCCCTGGATTGGCATGGAGATCGCAGGGCGGGAGAGCGGTGTTGCAGGCCAGGCAGCAAGCACGGACCCCCGTGTGCAGGGGTTGCTGGCTGGCACGATTCCAGTGAACACCATGTCGATTTGAGTGGGGAGGGCCATAGTGCAGGCCTTGCATTAACTCTGGACCCCCACCATGGAAATCAAAGTGCGGAAGGGCCTGGGCGAGGCCAGGCAGCAACTGCGGACCTCCACAATGGCCATCCGGAGGCGGGAGGGTAAGAGCGCAGGCCAGGCAGAAACCGCTGACTCCCACCATGGCAATCGAAGGGCGAGAGGGCATGCTCGTAGGCCATGCAGCCACCCCCGACACACACCATGGCAATCGAGGGTGAGAGGGCCTGAGTCCCTCAATTGCCCTGGTGATCGGTGGCCGGGAGGGTGGAGTTGCAGGCCAGGCCGCAACCGTGGAACCACAGGTGCCGGGTTTGCTGGCTGGCCTTCTTCTGGTGATAGCCATTGCTATCGGAGGGCGGAAGGCCCAGAGCACTGTCTAGGCAGCAACCCTAGACCCCTGGCATGTCCATGGGAGGGGGGGAAGGATGGAGCGCAAGCAAAGCAGCAACCCCGGACTCCCACCATGGCAAACGGGGGCAGGAGGGCCAGTACACCGGTCAGGCAGCAAGCTCGGACCCCCGCCCTGGACATTGGTGGTCGAGAGGGCCAGAGCGCCGGCCATGCATCAAGCCTTGACCCCTACCATGGCAATCGAAGGTCAGGAAGGCCAGGGCGCAGGCCAAGCAGAAACCCTGGACCACGGGTTAGGGGGTTGCTGGCTGGCCTTCTTCTAGAGATTACAATGTCTATCGGAGTGTGGAAGGGCCGGGGCTCAGGTTAGGCTACAACCGCGGACCACCACCATGTCGATTGAAGGCAGGATGGCTGGGGCGTAGGTCATGCATCAATCCCAGGAACCGACCATGCAATGGAAGAGCAGGAGGGGCTGCATCATACCACCCTGTTCCTGCGCCTAGGCCCTCCTTCCCTACAATTGGCATATTGGGGGTCCAGGTTTGATGCCTGGGCTGCGCTTGGGCCAGGACGCCCTCCCATCGAATTGACAGGGGCCGCAGTGTTGCGGCCAAGCTTGCGCCCGGGCACTCCAGCCCTTTGATTGCCATGGTGGGGGTCCATGGTTGCTGTCCGGCCTGCACCCCGGCCATCCACCCTCCGATCGCCATGGTGGAGGTCCGTTGTTGTTCCCAGGCCTGTGCTCTGTCCATTCTGCCCTTGATTGCCATGCTGGGGGTCCGGGGTTGCTGCCTGGATTGCCCTCTGGCCCTCCCGCCCTCTGATCGCCAGGGCGATCATCCGAAGCAGGACAGCCAGCAAACCCAGCACCCAGGGTTTCGCAGTTGGTACCTGGCCTGCAACACCACACTCCCGCCCTCCGATCGCCATGGGGATCGAGGGATGCGGGCCATTCCGCCCTTCGATTGTCATGTTGGGGGTCCAGGGTTGCTTCCTGGCCTGTGCTCCAGGCCTCCTGCCATTGATCGCCAAGGTGGGGATACGGGTTTGCTGCCTGGCCTCCGCCCAGGCTCTCCCGCCCTTTGATTGCCATGCTGATCATGGTATGCAGGACATCCCGTCAATGGAATGCCATGTTGGAGGTCTGTGGTTGTTGCCTGGCCAGCAACACCGCACTCCCGCCCTCTGATCGCCATGGCTATTGAGGGATGCATGCCATCCCACCCTTCGATTGCCATGTTGGGGGTCTGCGGTGCTGCATGGCCAGCAACAGCCCCCTCCGATCACCATGACGATCAAGGGAGGCAGGCCCTCCCGCCTCTTGGTTCACATTGTAGGGGTCGGATGTTGATGCCTGGCCTGTGTTCTGGTCCTGCCGCCCTCGATTGCCATGGCCGTGTTCCGGGGTGGCTGCCTGTCTTGCGCAACGGACTTTCTGCCCTCTGATCGCCATGATGGGGGTTTGGGGTTGATGCCTGGCCTGCTCTCTGTCCCTCCGGCCCTCGATCGCTATGGTGAGTATCCGGGGTTGCTGCTTGTCCTCAACCCCGGCTCTCCTGCCCTTCGACTGCCATGGCGATCAAGGGTTGGAGGATATCCAGCCAATGGATTTCCATTGTGGGGGTCCGCGCTTGTTGTCTGGCCTGCAACACTGCCCTCCCGCCCCCGATCACCATGGCTATTAAGGGATGCAGGCCTCCCGGCCCTTCGATTGCCATGTTAGGGCCTGTGGTTGCTGCCTGTCCGGCAACACTTCCCTACGATCGCCATGGTGATCAAGTGTGGCAGTCCCACCCGCCCTTCGTTTGCCCTGGTGGGGTTAGGAGGTTGATGCCTGTGCTGCGCCCAGGCCCTCCCACCATTCGATTTCTGGGATGTTGGTCCATGGTTGCTGCATGTCCTGTGCTCTGTCCCTCCCACCCTCCAATCAACATGGCTATCACTGGAACCCCAGCATCGGGGGGCCCGGGTTGCTACCTTGCCTGCAATACTGCCCGCCCGCCCTCTGATCGCTATGGCGATCGAGGGACGCAGGCCATCCTTCCCTTCTATTGTCATATTGGGGGTCCAGGGTTGATACCTGGGCTGCACTTCAGCCAGCATGCCCTCCCATCAACATGATGGGTGTCCGGGGTCGAGGCCTGGCTTGTGGCTGGGTGCTCCAGCCCTTCGATTGGCATGCTGAGAGTGCTTGGTAGCTGCCTGGCCTGTGCCCGGGCCCTCCCGCCCTCTGATCACCATGTTGGGGGTCCGGGGTTGATGACTGGCCTGCAAACTGGCCCTCCCAGCCTCCAATGTCCACGGCGGAGGTCCGGGTTTGCTTCCTGGCCTGTCCTCTGTCCATTCCACCCCCGATTGCCATGCTGGGGGTCCAGGGTTGCTGCCTGGCTTGCGCTCTGGCCCTCCCACTCTCTGAGCGCCAGGGCGATCACCCGAAGCAGGACAGCCAGCAACCCCGGCACCTGGGGGTCTGTGGTTGCTACCTGGCCAGCAACACCGCACTTCCGCCCTCCAATCTCTGTGGCGATCGAGGGATGTGGGCCATCCTGCCCTTCGATTGCATGTTGGGGGTCCAGTGTTGCTTCCTGGCCTGTGCTCTGGCACTCCTGCCCTTGATCGCCATGGTGGGGGTCAGGGTTTGCTGCCTGGCTTCCGCCCCAGCTCTCCCGCCCTTTGATTGCCATGCCGATCAAGGGATGCAGGATATCCCGCTAATGGATTGCCATGTTGGGGGTCTCTGCTTGTTGCCTGTCTTGCCAAACCGCACTCATGTCCTTTGATCGCCATAGCAATTGAGGGATTCAGGATATCCCGCCCTTTGAAAGCCATGTTGGGGGTTTGTGGTGCTGCATGGCCTGCAACACCACCCTCCGATCGCCAGGGCTATTGAGGGATAGAGACCCCCCGCCCTATGATTGACATGTTGGGGCCCTCGGTTGCTGCCTGGCCTGCAAAACCGCCCTCTGATCGCCATGGCGATCAATGGTGGCAGGCCCACCCGCCCTTCGGGAGCCATGGTGTGGGTCTGGTGTTGATGCCTGGCCGGCGCTATGGCCCTGCCGTGCTCGATTGCCATGGTGGTGGTCCGTGGTTGCTGCATGTCCTGTGCTCTGTCCTCCTGCCCTCCGATCAACATGTATATCACCGGAAGCAGATCAGCCTGCAACCCCAGCATCCTGGGGCCCAGGTTGCTGCCTGGCCTGCAACCCAACCCTCCCGCCCTCCGATCACCATGGCGATCGAGGGATGCAGGCCATCCCACCCTTCGATTGCCATGTTGGGGGTCCAGGGTTGATACCTGGGCTGGCTCCAGCCAGCACGCCCTCCCATCGCCATCATGGGGGTCTGGAGTTGCGGCCTGGCTTGCTCCCATGCCCTCCAGCCTTTCTATTGCCATAGTGGGAGTCAGTGGTTGCTGCCTGGCCTGCGCTCTAGCCCTCCTACCGTTTGATTTCCATGTTGGGTGTCCGTGGTTGCTGTCTGGTCTGCACCCCAGCCCTCCCACCATTCAATGGCCATTGTGGGTGTATGGGTTTGCTGCCTGGCCTGTGCCCCGGCCCTCCCATCCTCCAATCGCCATGATGGGTGTCGGGGTTGATGCCTGGCCTGCGCTCTGGCCATCCCACCCTCCGATGGACATGGCGATCGCCACAAGCAGAGCATTTAGAAACCCCAGAATCCGGGGGTACTCCGGTCCTGCCTGGCCTGCACCCCAGGCCACCAGCCCTTCAATGGCCATGGTGGGTGTCCGGGGCTAATGAATGGCATGCACTGTGGTCCTCCCACCCTCCAATGGCCATGGCGGTGTTCCCGGGTAGCTTCCTGCCCAGCGAACAAGCCCTCCCGCATACAATCGCCATGGTGGTGTCCTGGATTGCTGTCAGGCTTGTGCTCCGGCCCTCTCGCCCTTGATCGAAATGGTAAGGATCTGGGGTGGCTGTCTGGCCTGCGCCCCAGCCCTCTCTCCCTTCAATTGCCAGGATGGTGGTCCGGGGTTGATGCATGGCCTGCTCTCTGGTTCTGCGAAACTCCGATGGCCATGACAGGAGTCCAAGGTTGATTCCTGGCCTCCGCTCCGAACCTCCCACCTACGATCACGTAGGTGGGTGTCTGGGATGCTGCCTGGCCTGCATTCCGGCCATCCTGCCCTCCATCGCCATGGTGGGGGTCCGAGGTTGCTGCCTGGCCTGCTCCTCGATCCCTCTCGCCCTTTGATTGCCATGGCGGGGATCCGGGGTTGTGGGCTGAGTGGAGCTCCAACCCTCTCGCCCTGGATCGCCATGGTGAGGGTCCAGGGTTGATGCCTGGCCTGCACTCTGGCCCTCTCACCCTCCAATCCACATCGTGATTGCTGTAAGCAGGCCAGCCAGCAACCCCAGCACCCTGAGGTCTGTGGTGCTGCCTGGCCTGCAATACAGCCCTCCCGCCCTCTGATCGACATGGAGATGGAGGGACCCAGGCAATCCCGCCCTTTGATTGCCATGTTGGGGGTCCATGGTCCATGGGGGTTGCTGCCTGACTTTTGCTCAGCCCACCCCCAGCCCTCCCATCACCATAGCCGGGGAAGGGGCAACATTTGAATAAGGTATTCTGACCTTATCCACTTCGTTGCCCGGCCTCTCCTCCAGCCAGCCCTGTATCACATCAACATGGTGGGAGGTCCAGGATCGATTCCTGACCTCTGCCCCGGCTCTGCCGCTTTTTGATAGCCATGGTTGGGGTCCATGGTTGCTGCCTGGCCTGCGACCCCGCCCTCCCGCTCATCCATTGCCATTGTGGGGGTCCGGAGTTGATGCATGGCATGCTCTCTGGTTCTGCCAAACTACAATGGCCATGACAGTGTTCCATGGTTGCTTCCTGGTTTGCGCTCTAGCCCTCCAGGCTACGATTCTCATGGTGGGGGTTCAGGGTTGCTGGCTGACCTGCGTTCCGTACCTTCCACCTACGATCGCCTAGGTGGGGGTCCGGGGTTGCTGCCTGGCCTGTGCTCTAGCTCTCCCGCTCACGATCGCCATGGTGGGGGTCGGGGGTTGCTGCCTGACTTTTGCTCAGCCCACCCCCCGCCCTCCCATCACCATAGCCGGGGAAGGGGCAACATTTGAATAAGGTATTCTGACCTTATCCACTTCGTTGTCATCCAATTGAGAAAACGACTTCTAGTTCCCTTTAGGACTTATAGTTTCTTCATCTATCATTGTGTCTGGAGTCTTATTCCTTATCTTCCCTAGTCTACAATATCTTCTTGTAAGTTTGGCTATCTTGAGGCAACAGACACTACTCAAAGGTTACTGGCCTCTATATATACTCTCTAGGTCAATGAGGAACCCCTTACTTCAGCTCTGGTTGCCCAAATTCCGTGGTTGCCTTGGTGTGGCTTGACATCACAAAGCCTCTGAATGACCACCAAGAGGGGCGGAGGTGGGAGAGGATGCAGAAGTCTCAGATGCTCTTGTTATAGAAAAGAGACCTTCCTGTTACCTCCTAATATTTTCTCCAAACTGACCTCTCTCCCTCACACTCTCTCTCATTTCCTCTAGTTCCATTATAGTCCAGCATAAGGAATGGTTGTGGTGTTTCCTCTCAGCCACTTCTCAAACCCCCTCGTCATTTCAGTGGTCCATTCCACTATGTTCAGATATTACCATTTCCTAGTATTTTGAGTGTTGTTTTAATGGATGTTTTATTTTAGAATAGTTCCAGATTTACAGAAAAATTGTGAAGATAATACCCATATACACCATACCTAATTTCCCTTATTACCAATATTTCACTTTGGTATGGGGCAAATGTAACATGAAGTGAATAATCAATGAAACAGTGAGAGTGAAACCTTACTTCTCTAGTATCTCCAATATATAACATGGCTGTTCTAAACCAAGGTTAAAGAAAAACTGTACCAGTTGTGGCATAACACTTCACACCTAGAGCTGACAATCCTCTCAATAGTTTAACAATATTCAATAGTCTACCATGTTTAAAGGAATTCAAATTCATTATTAAACTCCACCAGAACTAATACAACATCCTTTTCCTTGACCTAGGCCTTCCTGCCCTTCATTGGACATGGTGGGGTTGCACGTTTGCACCCCGGCCTGCGCTTGGGCCCTACCGCCTACGGCCACCATGCTGGGGGTCTGGGGTGTCTTCCTGGGCTGCTCTATGGCTCTGCCACACTCCGATGGCCATGAAGGGGGTCCAGGGTTGTTTCTTTGTATGCGCTCTAGCCCTCCATCCTACAATCACCATGGTTTGGGTCCGAGGTGCCTGCCTAGCCTGCGCTCCAGCCCTCCTGGCTACGATCACCAAGGTGGGGATCCGCGGTTGCTGCATGGCCTGCGCTCTGGCCCCCCTTCCTACGATCGCCTAGGTGGGGTTCCGGGGTTGTTGCCTGGCCTGCGCTCCGGCCCTTCCACCTTTGAACGCCATGTTGGGGGTCCAGGGATGCTGCCTGGCCTGCGTCCAGCCCTCACGCACTTTGATTGCCACGGTGGGGGTCCTTGGTTGCTGCCTGGCCTGACCCCCAGACCTCCTTCCATCCAATTGCCAGGCTGTTGTTTTGAAGCTGATGCCTGGCCTGCGCTCTAGCCCTCCCACCCTCTGATCGCCATTGCAATCGCTGAAAGCAGGGAAGCCAGCAACCAGGCACCCAGGGGTCCTTGGTTGGTCCTGGCCTGAGCCCCGGCCCTCCCGCCATTTGATGGCCATGGTGAGGGTCCTCGGTTGATGCATGGCCTGCGCTCAGGCCCTCACACACTCCGATGGCTATGGCGGGGGTCTGCGGTTGCTGCCTGGCCTGCAACACTGCCCTCCGAGTGCCATGGCGTTCAAGGGATGGAGGCCCTTCCCCCATACGGTTGCCATGGTTGGGGGTCAGGGGTTGATGCCTGGCCTGTGCTCTGGTTTTGCCGCCCTCAATTGCCATGGTGGGGGTCCGGGGTTGCTGCCTGTCCTGCGCCCAGGCCCTCCCGCCCTCCGATTACCATGGTGGTGGTCCAAGGTTGCTGCCTGTCCTGCGCTCTGGCCCTCCCACCATTGATCGCCATGGCGATCTAGGGACGGAGGCCATCCCGTCCTTCGATTGCCATGTTGGTGTCCGTGGTTGCTGCTTGTACTGCAACATCACCCTCTAATCGTCATGGCGATAAAGGGAGGCCGGCCCTCCCACCCTTCGGTTTCAATGGCATGTGTCCAGGGTTGCTACCTGTCCTGCGCCCAGCCCCTTCTGCCCTTCGGTTGCCATGATGGGGGTCGGGAGTTGATGCCTGGGGTGTGCTTGGGCCTACCCCCACTCCCATCGCCAAGTGTGGGTCCGGGGTTGCTCCCTGTCTTTCGCCCAGACCCCCCCGCCCTTCGACTGCAATGGTGGTGGTCCGTGATTTCTGCCTGTCCTGCGCTCTGTCCCTCCCGCCCTCCGATAGACATGGCGATCGCCGAAAGCAGACCAGCCAGCAACCCCAGGATCCAGGGTTCGCGTTTGGTGACTGGCGTGCAACACCACCCTCCCACCGTCTGATCCCCAAGGCAATCCAGGGATGCAGGCCATCCCGCACTAAGCTTGCCATGGTGGATGTCTGCGGGTGCTGCCTGGCTTGGTCCCTGAACCTCCCACCCTTTGACTAGCATACTGGGTGTCCGGGCTTGATCCATGACCTGCTTTCTGGCCCTCCCTCACTCTTATGTTCATGACGGGTGTTCGGTGTCGCTTCCTGGCCTGCACTCCGGCCCAACTGCCTACGATCGGCATGGTGTGTGTCCCTGGTGGCTGCCTGGCCTGCGCTCCAGCCCTCCCACCTACAATCACCATGGCGTGGATCTGGGGTTGCTGCCTGGCTTGCACTCCAGGCCTCCCGCCCTCGATCGCCATGGTGGGGGTCTGGGGTTACTGCCTCGCCTGGGCCTGGCCCTACCGCCCTTAGATTGCTATGAGGGAGTTCTGGGGTTGATTCATGGAATGCGCTCTGTCCCTCCTGCCCTCCAATGTCCATGGCAGGGGTCCGGGGATGCTCGCTGGGCTGCGCTCCGGCCCTCCTGCCTATGATCACCATGGTGGGGGTCCGGGGTTCTGCCTGACTGTTCTCTAGCCCTCCTTCCCTTAGATTGCCATGGCGGAGGTCCGTGGTTCCGGGCTGGGTTGCGCTCCTTCCCTCCCACCCTCGATAGCCATGGTGGAGGTCGGGGGTTGATGCCTGGCATGCATTCTTGCCCTCCCACCCTCCGATAGACATGGCTATTGCTGGAAGCAGGCCAGCCAGCAACCCCAGGACCCGGGTGTCTGCGGTTGCTGCGTGACCTGCAATACCGCCCTCCTGCCCTCCAATCGCCATGGCGATTGAGTGAATCAGGCCATTTTGCCCTTCTATTGCCATGTTGGGGATCCAGGGTTAATGGCTGGGCTGCTCTCTGGCTCTGCCACACTCTGATAGCCATGACGGAGTTCCAAGGTTGCTTCCCAGCTTACTCTCCAGCCCTCCCTTTTATGATCCCCATGGTGATGGTCCAGGATAGCTGTGTGGCCTGCACTCGAACCTTCCACCTACGATCGCCTAGGTGGGGGTCCGGGGTTGCTGCCTGGCCTGAGTTTCTGCCGTACCACCCTCGTTCACCTTGGTGGGGGTCCGGCATTGCTTCCTGGCCCGCGCCCTGGCACTCCCGCCCTTTAATTGCTATGGCGGGGGTCCGGATTTGCGCACTTGGTTGCGCTCCTTCCCTCCCTCCCTCAATCGCCATGTGGGGGTCCGGGGTTGCTGCCCGGCATGTGGTCCGGTGCTACCGCCCTATATCGCAATGGTTGGGGTCAGAGGTTGCTGCCTGGCTTTTGCTCAGGCTCTCCTGCACTCCCATCACCATGGCGGGGGAAGGGGCAGCATTTGAATAAGGTATTCTGACCTTATCCACTTGTTGGTCATCCAGTTCAGAAACTGACTTCTAATTCCCTTTAAGACTTACAGTTTCTTCATCCATCCTTGTGTTTGGAGTCTTATTCCTTATCTTCACTAGTCTACAATAATTTCTTAGTAAGTTTGGCTATCTTGAGGCAACAGGCACTACTCAAAGGGTCCTGGCCTCTATACTCTCTAGGTCAATGAGGAGCCACTCACTTCAGCTCTGGATGCCCAAAACCCATGGTTGCCATGGTGTGGCTTGCCATCACAAAGAATCAGCTTGACCAACCAGGAGGGGCGGGGGTGGGAGAGAATGCAGAAGTATCAGATGCTCTGGTTATAGAAAAGAGAACTTCCTATTACCTCCTAATATTTTTTTCCCAAACTGATCTCTCTCTCTCTCTCTCTCTCTCTCTCTCTCTCTCTCTCTCTCTCTCTCTCTCTCTCTTCCTCTAATTCCATTATAGTCCAGCATAAGGCAGGGAGGTGGTGTTTCCTCTCAGCCACTTCTCAAACTCCCCATCATTTCAGTGGCCCATTCCACTATGTTCAGATATTACCATTGCCTGTTATTTTCAGTGTTGTTTTAATGGATGTCTTCTTTTAGAATAGTTCCAGATTTACAGAAAAATTGTGAAGATAATACCCATATACACCATACCTAATTTCCCTTATTACTAATATTTCACTTTGGTATGGGGCTAATATAACATGAAGTGAAACATCAGTGAAACAGTGAGAGTGAAACCTCTTCTCTAGAATCTCCAATATATAACAAGGCTGTTCTAGACCAAGGTTAAAGGAAATACTGTACCAGTTGTGGCATAAAACTTCGGGGTTGCTGCATGGCCAGCTCTCTGGCTCTGCCACACTCCAATGGCCATGACCAGAGTCCAGGGTTGCTTCCTGGAGTGGGCTCCAGAAATCACGCCCTCTGATTGCCATGGTGGGTGTCTGTGGTTGTTGCCTGGCCTGATCCCCAGGCTTCCTGGGTCCGATCGCCATGGTGGAGGTTCGAGGTGATACCTGGCCTGTGCTCAGGCACTAACACCCTCTGATGGCCATGGCAAGGGTCCGCGGTTCCTGCCTGGCCTGCAACACTGCCCTCCCTCCCTCTAATCACCATGGCGATCAATGGATGTAGGTTATCCTGCCTTTCGAATGCCATGTTGGTGGTCCAGGGTTGATGTCTGGGCTGTGATCTGGCCATCCTGCCCTCCCATTGCCATGGCAGGTTCTGGGGTTGCTGCTTGGCCTGTGCTCCGATATTCCCCCCTGAGATTGCCATGTTGGGGGTCCAGGGTTGCTGAATGCCCTGTGCCCTTGCCTTCCTGCACTTCAATTGGCATGGTGGGGGTCTGGGGATGATGAATGGCCTGTGCTCTGGCTCTCCCACCCTTCCATTGCCATTGTGGGGGCCCGGAGTTGATGCATGGCCTGCACTCTGGCCCTTCTGCCCTCCAATGGCCATGGTGGGGGACCGGGTTGCAGCCTGGCCTGTCTTCCGTCCCTCCCGCCCATAGATCTCCATGTTTGGGGTCTGATTTGCTGCTTCACTTACTCTCATGCCCTCCCGCCCTACCATCACCATGGCGAGGGAAGGGGCAGCATTTGAATAAGGTATTCTGACCTTATCCACTTCTTCATCATCCAGTTGTGAAACAGACTTCTAATTCCCTTTAGGACTTACAGTTTCTTCATCCATCTTTGTGTTTGGAGTCTTATTCCTTATCTTCACTAGTCTACAATATCTTCTTAGTAAGTTTGGCAATCTTGAGGCAACAGACACTTCTCAAAGGGTCCTGGCCTCTATATATTCTCTCTAGGTCAATGAGGAGCCGCTCACTTCAGCTCTGGATGCCCAAAATCCGTGGTTGCTGGTGTGGCTTTACATCACAAAGCCTCAGCTTGACCATCAGGAGGGGCAGAGGTGGGAGAGGATGCAGAAGTCTCAGATGCTCTGGTTATAGAAAAGAGTCCTTCCTCTTACCTCCTAATATTTTTCCCAAACTGATCTCTCTCTCTCTCTCTCTCTCTCTCTCTCTCTCTCTCTCTCTCTCTCTCTCTCCCTCTAGTTCCATTATAGTCCAGCATAAGGCAGGGAGGAGCTGTTTCCTCTCAGCCACTTCTCAAACCCCCCTACCGTCCTTTCAGTGATTGACTCCACTATGTTCAGATATTACCATTTCCTAGTATTTTGAGTTTTTTAATGGATGTTTTCTTTTAGAATAGTTCCAGATTTACAAAAAATTGTGAAGATAATACCCATGTACACCATACCTAATTTCCCTTATTACTAATAAGGATCTGGGGTTGTTGCCTGGCCTGCACTCTGGCCCTCCCGTCTTTGAAAACCATGGTGGTGGTCGAGGTTGCTCCTTGCCCTGCTCCCTGGCCCTCACGCACTTCAATTGCCATGGTGGGTGTCCGGGGTTGATGCATGACCTGCGCTCTGACCCTCCCGCCCTCCGATGGCCATGGTGGGGGTCAGCGGTTTGTGCCTGGGCTCTCCCCGGGACTCCTGCCCTTCGATTGCCATGGTGGTTTTCCGGAGTTAATCCATGGCCTGAACTATGGGCCTCCACACTCCGTTTAACATGGCAATCACCAGAAGCATGCCAGCCAGCAGCCCCTGCACCCTGTGATCCCTGGATGCTGCCTGGCCTGCAACACTGCCCTCCCGCCCTGCGATCGCCATGGTGATCCAAGGACGCAGGCTATCCCACCCTTCGATTGCCATGGTGTGGGTCTGCGGTTGCTTCCTGACCTGCGCCCCGGCCCTCCTGCCATTTGATTTCCATGGTTGGGGTCCGGGATTGATGCATGACTTGCACCCATCCCTCCAGCCCTCGATCGCCATGGTTGGGGTCCGTGGTTGCTGTCTGCCCTGAGCCCCGGCCCTCCCAGACTCCCATCGACATTGTGATAGCTAATGGCAGTCCAGCCAGCAACACCGGGACCCTGGAGTCAGGGGTTGCTGCCTGGCCTGCAAAATCGCCCTACTGCCATGCAATCACCATGGCGATCGAGGGATGCAGGCAATCCAGCCCGTTCATTGCCATTTTGGGTGTCCAGGGTTTATGCCTTGCCTGGCCTGTGCTCCGAGCTTCCCGCCCTCTATGGCTATGATGGATGTCCGTGATTCCTGCCTGGACATCAAAACTGCCCTCCTGCCCTTCGATCGCCATGGCGATCAAGGGACGCAGGGCATCCCGCCCTTCGATTGCCATGTTGGGGGTCCATGGTTGATGTCGGGCCTGCGCCCTGGCGCTTTCGCCCTTCGATTGCCATGTTAGTGTCCAGGGTTGATGCCTAGGCTGCGCTCCGGCCAGCCCGCCTTCCTATTTGCCATGGCGAGGGTCAGGGTTGCAGCCTGGCTTGTGCTCCGGCCTTCCCACCCTTGGTCGCCATGGTGGGTGTCCGGGGTTGCTGCCTGGCTTGCACTCAAGCCCTGCAGACCTCTGATCATCAAGGCGATCGTCAGAGACAGTCCAGCCAGCATCCCCGGCACCCAGGGTTCTAAGGTTGATGCCTGGCCTGCAACACCGGCCACCTGCACTCCGATCACCATGGCGATCGAGGGACGCAGGCCAACCCACACTTTCTTTGCCATGGTGGGAGTTCGCGGTTGCTGCATGGCTTGCGCCCCGGCCTTCCCACCCTTCGATTGCCGTGGTGAGGGTCCGGGCTTGATGCATGGCATGCGCCTCACCCTCCACCTTTTGATTGCCAAGGCAGCAGTCCGGGGTGCGGCCTGGGTTGTGCTCCGGCCCTCCTGTCCTTGATTGCCATGGTGGGGGCCTGCGGTTGATACCTGGCATGTGCCCCGGCCCTCCCGCACTTCTATTGCCATGTTTGGGGTCCAGGGTTGATGCCTGGGCTGGGTTCTGGCCATCCTGCCATCCCATCGCCATGGCTGGAGCCCGGGGTTGCTCCCTGACTGTGCTCTCGACCTCCGGACCTCTGATCGCCATGGCGATGGAGGGACGTAGGCCATTCCGCCGATCTATTGCCATGGTGGGGGTCCGCAGAGGCTGCCTGTGCTGGGCCCCGGCCCTCCCGCCCTTCTTTTGCCTTGTTGAGGGTCCAGTATTGATGCCTGGGATGTGCTGTGGCAGCCAACCTTCCCATCGCCATGGTGGGGGTTCAGGGTTGCGGCCTGGGTTGTGCTCCTGCCTTCCCACCCTCGATTGCCATGGTGGGGTTCTGGGGTTTTTGCCTGGCTTACATTCTGCCCCTACCGCTCTGCCATCGCCATGGCGGGCGTCCGGGGATGCTCCCTGGCCTGTGCTCCTGGCCTCCCACACTCTGATCGCCATGGCGATCCCCGGAAGCAGCCCAGCCAGCAACCCCGGCAACCGCGGTTCTGCGGTTGTTGCCTGGCCTGCAACACCGCACTCCCGCCACCCGATCTCCATGTTTATGGAGGGTCGCAGGACATCCCACCCTCCGATTGCCATGGTGGGGGTCCGGGATTGATGCATGGAATGTGCCCCGTCCCTCCTACCCTTGATCGCCATGGTGGGAGTCTGCGGTTGCTGCATGCCCTGAGACCCGGCCCTCCCGCACTCCCATCGACCTTGTGTTCACTAGAGGCAGTCCAGCCAGCAACCCTGGCACCCTGGAGTCAGGGGTTGCAGCCTGTCCTGCAAAAACGCCCTCCTGCCCTGCAATCGCCATGGCAATTGAGGGATGCAGAAAATCCCACCCTTTCATTGCCATGTTGGGGGTCCAGGGTTGATGCCTGGCCTGTGCTACAAACTTTCCGCCCTCGATCACCATGATGGGTTCCGTGGATCCTTCCTGGATTGCAACACTGCTCTCCTGCCCTCCGATCGCCATGGAGATCAAGGGACGCAGGGCATCCCGTCCTTCAGTTGCCATGGTGGGAGGTCCCAGGTTGATGCAGGGCCTGCGCCCTGGCCCTTTCGCCCTTCGATTGCCATGGTGGGGGTTCACGGTTGCGGCTTGGCCTGCGCCCTGACCTTCTTGCCCTTTGATTGCCATGGTGGAGGTCTGGGTTTGATGCATGGCCAGTGCTCTGAACCTCCCGGCCTTTGCCATGGCGTGGTCCGTTGTTGCGGCCTGGATTGCGCTCTGACCCTCCCTCCCTCGATTGCCAAGGTGGGGGTCCGGGGTTGCTGCATGCCCTGTGCCTTGGCCCTCAAGCCTTTCAATTGCCATGGTGGACGTCTGGAGTTTCTGCATGGCCTGCATTCCGGCCAGCCTGCCTTCCCATCGCCATGGTGGGGGTCTGGGGTTGTGGACTGGCTTCTGCTCCGGCCTTCCCGCCCTCGATCGCCATGGTGGGTGTCCGGGGTTGCAGCCTGGCTTGTGCTCCAGCCCTCCCACCCTCCCGCCCTTCCATTACCATGGCAGCATCCGGGGCTGCTGCCTGGCCTGTGCTCTGGCCCTCCAGAACTCTGATCGCCGTGGCGATCGCCGGAAATTTCCAGCCAGCATCCTCGGCACCCAGGGTTCTGCGGTTGATGCCTGGCCTGCAACACTGCCCACCTCCACTCTGATCGCCAAGGCGATAGAGGGATGCAGGCCAACTCACACTTTCATTGCCATGGTGGGAGTTTGCGGTTGCTCCCTGGCAGGAGCCCCGGCCTACCCCCCCTTTGATTGCCATAGCGTGGGTCCAGGGATCTGGCATGACCTGCGCTCCAGCCCACCTGCCCTTAATGTCCATGGTGTGGGACTTTGGTTGCTGCCTGGCCTCCGCTTTGGCATGAGGATCGGGTGATGCAGGCCATCCAGCAAACTCGGCCCCGGGGGTCTGCCATGGCTAACTGGGTTGCAACGCCGCCCTCTGATCGCCATGGCGATCGAGGGACACAGGCCCTCCCACCCTTCATTTGCCATGGTGGGGTTCGGAAGTTGATGCATGGCCTGTGTTCTGGCTCTCCTGCCCTCTGATGGCCATGGTGCGGGTCCGGGGTAGCTGCCTGGCCTGTGTTCCATCCCTCCTGCCCTCCCATCGCCAAGGTGAGGGTCCGGGGTTGATGCCTGGGCTGCGCTCTGGCCCTCCCTCCCACCCTCGATCGCCACGGCGGGGGTCCCAGGCAATCCCGCCCTTTGATTGCCATGGTGGGGGTCCGGGATTGAGGCCTGGGCTGCGCTCCAGACCACCGTCCTTGATCACAATGGTGGGGGTCCAGGGTTGCTGCTTGGCCAACCGCCTAGCCCTCCCATCCTTCATGTGCCATGGTGGGCGTCCGCAGTTGCTGCCTTGCCTTCAACACGGCTCTCCTGCCTTTCAATTGCCATGGTGGGGATCAGGGGTTGATGCCTGTCCTGCACCCTGGCCCTCCAGCCTTCTGATTGACATGGCGATCGCCGGAAGCAGGCCAGCCAGGAACCCCGCAACGGGGGTTCTCAGTTGCTGCCTGGCCTGAAATATGGCACTCCCGCCCTCCGGTCTAGGGACGCAGGCCATCCCACCCACGATCGCCATGGTTGGGTTCCGGGAATGCTAAGTGGCCTGCTCTCAGGTCCTCCCTGCGAACTCCATGGTGATCGCCATAAGCAGGGAAGGCAGCAACCCTGGCACCTGGGCCTCCGATGTTGCTGTCTGGCCTGCAACACCCCCTTCTTGCCTCCTACTCCCATGGTGATCGGGGGATGCAGGCCATCCAGCCCTTTGATTGCCATGGTGGGGCACCTCGGTTGCTACCTGGCCTGCGCCCCGGCCATCCTGCCCTTTGATTGCAATGGTGGGGGTCCTTGGTTGTTACCTGGCCTGTGCCCTGGCCCTCCTGCCCTTCGATTGCAATGTTGGGCGTCTGGGGTTATTGCATGGCCAACCCTCCCATCGCCATGTCGGGGGTCCGGGGTTGTTGCACAACCTGCACTCTGGCCCTCCCACCCTTCTATTACCATGGTGGGTGTCCAGAGTTGCTGCATATCCTGTGCACCAGCCTTCCAGCCATCCCATCGCCATGGCAGGGGGTCCTGGGTTGCTGCCTAGCCTAGGCTCTGGCCTTCCCTCCCTCCGATCACCATAGTGATTGCCAGAACAGGCAAGCCAGCAACCCCAGCATCCAGGGGTCCATGGTTCCTGACTGGAGTGCAAAACCGCCCAACCGCCCTCCAATTGACATGGCATTCGCCGGAAGCAACCCAGCCAGCAACCCCAGCATCCGGGGGTCCGCGGTTGCTGACTGGCGTGCAACAACGCCTTCCCGCCCTCCAATCACAATGGCAATCCAGGAATGCAGACAATCGCCCCCTAAGATTGCCATGGTGGATGTCCGCAGGTGCTGCATGGCCTGCGCCCTGGCCCTCCAGCCCTTTGATTGCCATGGTGGGGGTCCGGGTTTGATGCATGGCATGCGCTGTGACCCTCCCAACCTCCGATGGTCATGGTGTTGTTCGGGGTTGCTTCTTGGCCTGCGCTCAGGCCCTCCCACCTACAATCACCATGGTGGGAGTCCGAGGTTGCTACTTGGTCTGCACTTGGGCCCTCCCTCCTACAATCATCATGGTGGGCTTCCTGGGTTGCTGCCTGGTTTGCGCTCCAGCCTTCCTGAGCTCCCAACGTCATGGCGGGGGTCTGGGGATACTGCCTGGCCTGTGTTCTGGCCTCCCGCGCTCCGATCACCATGGCGATCGCCGGACGCAGGCCATCCCACCCTGCGAATGCCATGGTGGGGATCCACAGTGCTGCCTTCCCTGTGCTCTCTCCCTCCCACCCTCCAATCGACATGGCGATCACCAGAAGCAGACCAGCCAGCAATCCCAGCATCCGAGGTTTCGCAGTTGCTGACTGGCGTGCAACACCGCAGTCCCGCCCTCCGATCACCATGATGATCCACGGATGTAGAAAATCCCCCCCACCTAAGATTGCCATGGTGGTTGTCCACAGGTGCTGCCTGTCCTGCACCCTGGCCCTCCAGCCGTTCGATTGCCATGGTGAGGGTCCGGGGTTAATACATGGCATGCGCTGTGGCCCTCCATGCTCCGATGGCCATGGCAGGGTTCTGGGGTTGCTTCCTGGCCTGCGCAGTGGTACTCTCACCTACAGTAGCCATTGTGGGCATCCTGGGGTGCTGCCTGGCCTGCGCAGCAGACCTCCCATCTATGATAGCCATGGTGGGCATCATGGGTTGCTGCCGGCCCTCCCGCCCTTTGATTGCCATGGCAGTGGTCCGAGGTTGTGGGCTGGGTTGCGTTCCTTCTGTCCCGCCCTCGATCGCCAGGGTGGGGGTCCAGGGTTGATGTCTGGCCTGCGCTCTGGCCCTCCCACCCTCGGATCCACATGGCGATCACCAAAAGCTGGCCAGCCAGCAACCCCGGCACCCAGGGTTCTGTGGTTGCTGCCTGGTCTGCAACACCACACACCAGCCCTCTGATCGCCATGGTGATCGAGGGATGCAGGCCATTCCACTCTTTGATTGCATTCTTGGGGGTCTGCAATGGCCATGGCGGGGTTCCGGGGTTGATTCCTGGACTGTGCAGTGGTACTCCTGCCTACGATAGCCATGGTGGGCATCATAGGTGGCTGCCTGGTCTGCGCCCTGGCTCTCACGCCCTTCGATTGCCATGGCGGGGGACCGGGGTTGTGGCCTGGGTTGTGCTCTGGCCCTCCTGACCTCGATCGCCATGGAGGGTCTGCGGGGCTGCTGCATGGCCTACGCCCTGGCCCTCCCACCCTTCAATTGCCATAATGGCGATCCGGGGTGCTGCCTGGCCTGCGCCTGACTCTCCCACCACTCGATTGCTATGTTGGGGGTCCGTGGTTGCTGCCTGGCCTGCAACAGCACCCTCCGATTGCCATGGCGATGAAAGGGGGCAGGCCCTCCCACCCTTCGGTTGCCATGGTTGGGGTCAGGGGTTGATGCCTGGCCTGCGCTCTGGCCCTGCCGTCCTTGATTGCCCTGGCAATCCAGGGATGCAGGCAATCCACCCTAAGATTGCCATGGTAGATGTCTGCGGGTGCTGCCTGTCCGGCACCCTGGCCTCCAGCACTTCGATTGCCATGTTGGGGGTCGAAGGTTCATCCATGGCATGCGCCTTGGCTCTCCCACCCTCTGATGGCCAAGGCAGGGATCGGAGGTTTCTTCCTGGCCTACGCTCCGGTCCTAGCGCCTACCAACACCATGGTGGGCATCCTGGGTTATTGCCTCGCTTGTGCTACAGCCCGCCTGCCTTTGATCGCCATGGTGGGCGTGGGCAGTTGCTGTCTGGCCTGTGCCCCGGCCCTAAAGCCCTCTTACCGCCATGGTGGGGGTCCGGGGTTGATGCCTGGCCTGCGCTCTGGCCCTCCCACTCTCCGAAACACATGGCGACCACCGGAAGCCTGGCAGCCAGCAACCCCGGCACCAGGGGACCACGCTTGCTGCCTGGCCTGCAATACCGCCCACCGTCCTCTGATTGCCATTGCGATCGAGGGACGCAGGCGATCCTTCCCTTAAATTGCACTGTCCAGGGTCCAGGGTTGATGCCTGGACTGCGCTTCGGCGAGCACGCGCTCTCATCTCCATGGTGGGGGTCCGGGGTTGCTGCCTGGCCTGCTCTCTGGCCCTCCCACCCTGCGATATCCATGGCGATCGCCGGAAGAAGGGCAGGCAGCAACCCCGGAACCCGCTCAATTGCCATGGTGAGGGTCCGCAGTTGCTACCTGGCCTCGTCCCAGCCCTCCTGCCCTTTGATTGCCTTGGTGAGGATCTGGGGTTGATGCATGGCCTGCGCTCTGGTCCTCCAGCCCACCGATGGCCAGAGTGGTGATCGGGGGTTTATGACTGGCCAGCACTCTGGCCCTCCCGCCCTCCATCGCCATGGTGGGGGTCGGGGTTGTTGCGTGGTCTGTGCTCTGACCAGCCCGCCCTCCCATGGCCATGGCAGAGGTCCGGGGTTGTTTCTTGGCCTGCACTCTGGCCCTCCAGCCCTTCGATTGCTATGGTGGGGATCCCGGGTTGATGCATGGCATGTGCTGTGGCCCTCTCAACCTCTGATTGCCATGGTGGGGTCCCGGGGTTGCTTCTTGGCCTGCGCTTCGGCCCTCCCGCCTACAATCGCCATGGTGGGAGTCCGGAGTTTCTGTCTGGTCTGCCCTCCGGCCCTTCCGCCTCTGATCTCCATGGTGGGAGTCCTGGGTAGCTCTCTGGCCTGTTCTTCAGGCCTCCCACCCTTTGACTGCCATGGTGGGGTTCCAAGGTTGCAGGCTGGGTTGTACTCCTTCCCTCCCACCCTGGATATCCATGGTAGGGTTCCGGGCTTGCAGCCTGGCCTGCTCCCCTGCCCTCCCACCCTTTGATTGCCATGGCGGGTGTCCGAGGTTGCTTTCTTTGTTGCGCTCCTTCCCTCCCACCCTCGATCACCATGGTAGGGTTCCAGGGTTGCAGCCTGGCCTGCTCCCCTGCCATCCCACCCTTTGATTGCCATGGCGGGTGTCCGAAGTTGCGTTCTCTGTTGCGCTCCTTCCCTCCGGCCCTAGATCGCCATGATGGGGGCCTGGGGTTGCTGTTTGGCTTGTGCTCTGGCCCTCCCGCCTTTCCAACGTCATGGCGGTAGTCCGGGGATGCTGCCTGACCTGTGTTCTGGCCTCCTGACTCCAATCGCCATGGCGATTGCCAGAAGCAAGCCAGCAAGCAACCCCGTCACCCAGGGTTTTGCAGTTGTTTCCTGGCCTGCAACACCACCCTCCTGCCCTCTGATCACCGTGGCGATCGAGGGACCCAGGCCATCTTGCCCTTCGATTGCCATGGCGGGGTCCTGGGTTGTGTCCAGGGTTGGAAAACGGACCTCCCGTCCCGTCTCAATCACCATAGTGGGGGTCCAGGGTAGCTGCCTTGCCTGCGGCCCAGCCCTCCCATCATTCCTGTGCCATGCTGGGGGTCAGCGGTTGCTGCCTGGCCTGTGACACAGCCCTCCTGCAGTTCGATTGCCATGGAGGGGGTCCCGGATTGTAGCGGGGTAGCCCTCTAAACCTCCCGCCTTCGATCCCCATGGTGGGGGTCCGGGGTTGCTGCCTGGTCTAAGGCCCTGCACTCCGGCCCTCTGGTCACCATGGCAATCGCCAAAAGCAGGCCAGCCAGCAACCCAAGCGCCCACGGTTACGTGGTTGCTTCCTGGCCTGTAACACAGCCCTTCTGCCCTCAGATCGCTATGGCGATTGAGGGACGAAGGCCATCACGACCTTCGATTGCCAAGTTGGGGATCGAGGTTTGATGCCTAGCCTGCACTTCGGCCAGCCCGGCCTTCCATCGCCATTGCAGGGGCCCGGGGCTGCTGCCTGGCCTGCACCCCGGCCCTCCGGCACTTTGATTGCCATGGTGGGGGTCCAGGGTTGATGATTGGCCTGCACTGTTTCCCTCCCGCCCTTCGATGGCCAAGGTGGGGGGTCTGTGGTTGTTGCCAAGCCTGCGCTCCGGCCCTCTCGCCCTTGATCACCATGGTGGGGGTCTGCGGTTGCTGCCTGGCTTGCGCTCAGGCCCTCCCACCGTCCCATCACAATGGCGGGGGAAGGGGCAGCATTTGAATAAGGTATTCTGACCTTATCCACTTCTTCCTCATCCAGCTGAGAAACTGACTTCTAATTCCCTTTAGGACTTACAGTTTCTTCATCCATCCTTATGTTTGGAGTTTTATTCCTTATCTTCAGTAGCCTACAATATCTTCTTAGCAAGTTTGGCTATCTTGAGGCAACAGGCAATCGAGGGGCAGGAGTTGGGGCGCAGGCCAGCAACAACTGCGGACCCCCACCGTGGCAATCGAAGGGCGTGAAGGCTGGGCGTAGGCCGAGCAGCAACCCAAGACCCGCACCGGGGTTATCAAGGGCGGGAGGGCCAGAGCACAGGCCCTGCATCAACCCCCGAACCCCACCATCTCAACTGAAGACCGGAAGGACCTGTGTCCCTTGATCGCCCTAGTGATTGGAGGGCGGTGTTGCAGGCCAGGTAGCAAATGCAGACCCTGGAGGCAGGGGTTGCTGGCTGGCCTGCATATGCGGATTCTCATGGCAATCGGAGGGTGGGAGGATCGGAGCGCAGGCAAGGCAGCAACCGTGGACCCCCATCGTGGCTATCGAGGGCGGGTGGGCCGGAGCGAAGGCCATGCCACATCCCCGAACCCATGCCATGTCAATCGAAGGGGAGGAGGGCTAGGGCTCAGGCCAGGCAGCAACCCCAGACCACCACCATGACAATAGAAGGGCGGGAGGTCCGGGGCGCCTGCCAGTCAGCAGCCCCGGACCTCCACCATGGCGATGGGAGTGCGCTCTGGCCAGAGTGCAGCCCAGGAATCAACCATGGGCTCCCAACATGGCAATCGAACAGTGGGATACCCTGAGTCTCATGATCGCCATGGCGATCAGAGGGCGGAGGGCAGTGTTGCAGGCCAGGAAGCAATTGCGGAGGCCTGTTTGCAGGGGTTGCTCTCTGGCCTGCTTCCGGTGATTGCATTGGCAATTGGAGGGCAGTGTTGCAGGCCATACAACAACCCCGGACAAAGGCCATGGCGATGGGAGGTCGGGAGGGCCAGAGTGCAGGCCAGGCAGCAAGCCCGGACCCCCACCATGGCTATGGAGAGCAGGGTGGCCGAAGGGCAGACCAGGCAGCAACCGCAGACACCCAGTATGGTGACCGAGGGTGGGAGGGCCGGAGCAAAGGACAGGCCGCAACCCCGGACCCCCGCCATGGCGATGGGAGTGTGGGCTGGCCATATCGCAGCCCAGGCATCAACCCTGGACCCCTAACATGGCAATGGAAGGGCGGGATGGACTTGTCCCTCGATCGCCATGGCGATCGAAGGGCAGGAGGGTTGGGTTGCAGGCCAGGCAGCAACCCCAGACCCTCGGGTTCTGTGGTTGCTGGCTGGCCTGCTTCTAGCGATCACAACGTAGATCGGTGTGCGGCAGGGCTGGGCCGCAGGCCAAACAGCAACTGCGGACCTTAACCATGGTGATCTTGGTGGGAGGGCCGGAGCGCAGGCCAGGCAGCAACCACTGACCCCCGCCATGGCCACCGGAAGGTCGGAGGGCCAGAGCTCAGGCCATGAATCAACCCAGGTACCCCACCATGGCAATCAAACAGTGGGAGGGTCGGAGCACAGCCCAGTCATCAACCCTGGACCCCCAAAATGACAATCAAAAGGTGGGATTGCCCATGTCCCTCGATCGCCATGGCGATTGCAGTCGTGAAAGCAGGGTTGCAGGCCAGGCAGCAACCCAGGATCTCCGGGTGCCGAGGTTGCTGGTCGAAGTGCGGGAGGGGCGGGGCGCAGGCCAATCAGCATTCGTGGGCCCCTACCATGGCAATCGAAGGGCTGGGTAGCCTGCGTCCCTCCATCGCCATGGAGATCGGGGGGCAAGAGTGTGGTGTTGCAGGCCAGGCAGCAACCTCAGAACCCGGGTTGCAGGGGTTGCTGGCTGGCCTGCTTCCAGGGATCCCCTGGCGATCGGACAGTGTGAGGACCAGGGTGGAGGCCAGGCAGCAACCGCGGATGCCCACCATGGTGATGGGATGGTGGGAGGGCCAGAGCATAAGCCAGGCAGCAACCTCGGATGCCCACTGTGGCCATTGAGGGTGGGAAGGCCGGGGCACAAGCAGGGCCGCAAACCGGAACCACTGCCATGGCGATGTGAAGGCGGGCTGCCCGGAGCACAGCCAAGACATCAATCTTGGACCCTCAACATTGCAATCGAAGGGCAGGATGGCCTGCATCCCTCGATATCCATGGCTATCAGAAAGTGGGAGGGTGGTGTTGTAGGCCAGGCAGCAACCCAGGACCCCCGGAGGCTGGGGTTTCTGGCTGACCTGCCTCTGCAATCACCATTTGGATCGGATTGGGGGGGGGCAGAGCGCAGGCCATGAATCAACCCTGGATGCCCACCATGGCAATTGAAGTGCAGGAGGAAAGGGGCGCAGGTCAGGCAGCAACCCCGCACCCCTACATAGCAATCGAAGTGTGGGAGGCCCAGAACGCAGGGCATGCAGCAACCCCGGACCCCCACCATGGCGATCAAAAGGGGGGAGGGCCGGGGGGCAGGACAGGCAGCATCCACGGACCCCCACCATGGCAATAGATGGGTGGGATGGCCTGTGTCCCTACATCGTCATGGCAATCAGAGGGCGGGTGGGCAGTTTTGCAGGCCAGGCATCAACTGCAGAACCCTGGGTGCCGGGGATGCTGGCTAGACTGCTTCCGGTGAACGCCATGGTGATCAGAGATCTGGAGGTCGAGAGTGCAAGCCAGGAAGCAACCCCGGACCCCATCCATGGCGATGGGAAGGCGGTCTGGCCAGAGCGAGCCCCGGCATCAACCCTGGATGCCCAAAATGGCAATCGAAGGGCGGGAGGGCCGGGGCGCAGGCAAGCCATCAACTGTGGACCCCCACAATGGCAATCAAAGGGCGGGTTGCCCTGATCCCTTTGATCGCCATGGCGATCAGAAAGCGGGAGGGCGTCCCTCGATCGCCATGTCGATAGGAAGGCAGGCTGGCTGGAGTGCAGACAAGGCATCAACCCTGGGCCCCAACATGATAATCGTAGGACGGGATTGCCTGTGTCCCTTGATCGCCATGGCGACTGCAGAACGTAAGGGCGGTTTTGCAGGCCAGGCAGCAACCCAGGACCGTTGGGTTCCAGCGTTGTTGGCTTGCCTGCTTCCCGCGGTTGCTATGACGATCAGAGGGCGGGAGGACCAGAGCGCAACCCAGTCCGCAAACCTGAACACTCGCCATGGAAATTGAAGGGTAGGAGGGCCAGGGCCCAGGCCATGCATCAACCTCAGAACCCTAGCATGGCAATCAAAGGACAGGAGGAAGAGTGCAAAGGCCAGGCTGCAACCCCGGACCCCTGGTTGCCCTGGTGGCTGGCTGACCTGCCTCCAGCAATCGCCATGTCGATCGGTGTGGGAGAGGGCCAGAGTGCAGGCCATACATCAGCCCTGGACGCCCACCATGGCAATTGAAGGGTGGGAGGGCCAGAGCACAGGCCATGCATCAAGCCTGGACCCCCAACATGGCAATCAAAGGGCGGGAGTGTCGGAGCACAGGGCATACAGCAACCCCGGACCCCCAACATGGTGATCAAGGGCGGAAGCGCAGGAGCACAACCGAGGCCACAACTCCGGACCCCCGCCATGGCAATCGAAAGGTGGAAGGGCCGGGGCGCAGGCAAGGCAGCAACCGCAAACCCTCACCATGGCAATCGAAGGGCGGGATGCCTGGCGTCCCTTGATCGCCATGGTGATCGCAAGGCGGGTGGGCAGTGTTGCAGGCCAGGCAGCAACCACGGAACCCCAGGTATGGGGTTGCTGGGTGGCCTGCTTCTGGTGATCGCCATGGCAATCAGGGAGGGTGGGCCAGAGCGCAAGGCAGGCAGCAACCCCAGACAGCCACCATGTCGATCGAGGGAGGGAAGGTGGGAGCACAAGCCAGGCCACGTCTCCAGACCCCGTACATGGTGATAGGAAGGCGAGCTGGCTGGAGCGCAGGCCAGGCATCAACCGTGGACGCCCACCATGGCAATCGGAGGGCGTGATGCCCTGCGTCCCTTGATCGCCATGGCTATTGGATGGTGGGTGTGCAGTGTTGAAGGCCAGGCAGCAACCACAAAACCCCGGGTACGGGGTTGCTGGGTGGCCTGCTTCTGGAGATCACCATGGCAATCAGGGCGGGGGGTGGGCGGGAGAGGCACAGCTAAAGCCAGGCAGCAACACCAGACACCAACCATGGCAATCGAGGGCAGGAAGGTCAGAACACAGGCCAGGTATCAATCCTTGATCCCAACATTGCAATCGAAGGGCGGGATTACCTGTGTCAATGGATCACCATGGTGATTGCTCCTTTTGTGCTGGGGTTGCTGGCTGGCCTGCTTCTGGCGATCACAATGTCGATCTGAGTGCAGGAGGGCTGGTGCACAGGGCAGGCAGCAGCCACGGACCACAACAATGGTGATCGATGGCAGGAGGACCGGAGCACAAGGCAGTCCGCAACCCAGGACCCCCATCATGGTGATGGGAAGGTGGGATGGCTGGAGCGCAGGCCATGCATCAACCCTGGATGCCCACCATGGCAATCAAAGTGTGGGAGGATCGGGGCGCAGGCCAGGCAGCAACCCTGGACCCTCACCATGGCCATCGGAGGGCGGGAGGGCCAGAGCACAGGACATGCATCAACCCCGGACCCAAAAATGGCAATCGAAGGGTGGTAGGGCCTGCGCGCAGGACGGGCAGCAACCGCAAACCCACACCATGGCAATAGATGGGAGGGATGCCCTAGTCCCTCCATCCCCATGGTGATCGGAGGGTGGATTGGCGGTGTTGCCAGCCAGGCATAAACCGCAGGACCATCGGTGCGGGGGATGCTGGCTGGACTGCTTCCAACGATCACTATGGCGATCAGAGTTCTGGAGGTCCAGAGCGCAGGCCAGGCAGCAACCACGGACCCCAGCCATGGCAATCGAGGGCGGGAAGGTTGGGGCGCATGCCAGGCAGCAAATATGGACCCCCACCATAGCGATCGAAGGGTGGGATGGCCTGCGTCCCTCGATCACCATGGCGATTGGAGGGTGGGAGGGCGGTGTTGCAGGCTAGGCAGCAACTGCAGAACCCTGGGTGCTGGGGATGCTGGTCGGACTGCTTTCAGCGATCAACATGGCCATCGGAGGGCTGGAGGGCCTTAGCTCAGGCTAGGCAGCAACCCCGGACCCCTGCCATGGACATTGGAGTTCGAGTGTCCCAGAGCGCAAGCCAGGTATCAACCCCGGACCCCCACCCTGGCAATCGAAGGGTGGAAGGGCCAAGGCGCAGGGCAGGTAGCAACCTGGGGCCCCCACCATGGGGATCGAGGGTGGAAGGGTCGGTGCACAGGCCAGGCATCAGCCTCGGACCCCAACCATGGACATTGGAGGTCGAGAGGGACAGAGCGCAGGACATGCGTCAACACCGGACCCTCACCATGGAATTGAAGGGCGAGATTGCCCGTGTCCCTCGATCACCATGGCTATTGCAGAACACGAGGGAAGGGTTGCAGGCTGGCCTGCTTCTGGTGATCGCCATGTTGATCATAGGGTGGGAGGGCCCGAGCACAACCCAGGCCATAACCACGAACCCCGCCATGGTATTCAAAGGGCAGGAGGGCCAGGCACAGGCCATGCATCAACCTCAGACCCCCAGCATGGCAATCGAAGGGCAGGAGGGCCGGTGCACAGGACAGGCAGCAACCACCAACCCACGCCATGGACATTGAAGTTCAAGAGTGCCAGAGCGCAGGCCATGCATCAACACCGGACTCTCACCTTGGCAATCGAAGGGAGCGATGGCCTGCGTCCATCGATCTCAATGGCGATCAGAAAGAGGGAGGGTGGTGTTTTAGGCCAGGTGGCAACCCTGGACACCCTGGTGCCCGGGTTGCTGGCTGGCCTGCTTTCGGCGATCGTCATATTTATCGGAGTGGGGGAAGACCAGAGCGCAGGTCATGCATCAACCCAGGATGCCCACCGTGGAAATCAAAGGGTGGGAGGACCGGGGTGCAAGCCAGGCAGCATCCGCAGACCCCAACAATGGCCATCGGATGGCAGGAAGCCCGGAGCACAAGCCAAGACACAACCACGGACCCCCGCCATGGCGATCGAGAGTGGGAAGGCCGGAGCACAAGCCAGGCCGCAACCACGGACTCCCGCCATGGTGATGGGAAGGCGGGCTGGTCGGAGCGCAGGCCATGCATCAACCCTGGGCCCCCAACAATGGCAATCAGAGGGCAAGAGGCCAAGGGCGCAGGTGAGGCAGCAACCGCGGACCCCCAACATGGCAATTAAGGGCTGGAGGGCCAGGGCGCAGGCCATGCATCAACCCCGGAACCCCACCATGCCAATAGAAGGTCGGGATTGCCTGTGTCCCTCGATCGCAGAATGTGAGGGTGGGGTTGAAGGCCAGGCAGCAACTTAGGACCCTGGGGTGACTGGGTTGCTGACTGGCCTTCTTCCGGCGATCACCATGGTTATCATAGGGCAGGAGGGCCAATGCGCAAGCCAGGCCACAACCCTGAACCCCCGACATGGCAATCGAAGGGCTGGGTGTCTGGGGCTCAGGCCATGTATCAACCTCAGACCCACAGCCTGGCGACCAAGGACAGGGGCTCCGGAGTGCAACCCAGGCCACAACACCGGACCCCTGCCAAGGCAATCGAAGGGAGGGATGGCCAGGGCGCATGCTAGGTTGTAGCCCCTGACCCCCGCTATGGTGATGGGAGGGCGGTCTGGCTGGAGCCCAGGCCAGGAAGCAACCACGAACCCCTGGGTGCCTGGGTTGCTGCCTTGCCTGGTTTTGGTGATCGCAATGGCGATCAGAGGGTGGGAGGGCCAGATGCAGGCCAGGCAGCCAGCCTGGACCCCCACATATGCGATCAAAGGCAGGAGTGTCAGAGCAGAGGCAAGACAGCAACCCCGGACACCCAACATGCTGATGGAAGGGCGAGAGTGTCGGAGAGTTAGCCAGACAGTAACTCATCATGGTGATCGAGGTAGGGAAGGCCGGAGGATAAGCCAGGCTGCATCCCCGGAACTCCGCCATGACAATGGGAAGGCGGGCTGGCAGGAGCGCAGGCCAGGCATCAACCGTGGACCCCCACCATGGCAATCAAAGAACGGGAAGCCCTGCATCCCTTGATCGCCATTGCTAAGGGAGGGTGGGTGGGCAGTGTTGTAGGCCAGGCAACAACCACGTAACCACGGGTATGGGGTTGCTGGGTGGCCTGTTTCTGGCGATCGCCATGGCAATCAGGGCGGGGGGCGGGGGAGCAGAGCGAAAGCCAGGCAGCAACCCCAGACAACCACCATGGCATTTGAGGGCGGGAAGGTCGGAACCCAGGCCAGGTATCAACCCTGGACCCCCAAAATGGCAATCAAAGGGTGGGATTGAGGGCGTCCCTGTATCGCCATGGTGTTCGAAGGGTGGGAGAGTGGTTTTGCAGGCCAGGCAGCAACCCTGGACTCTGTTTGTGCCGGGGTTGCTTGCTGGCCTGCTTCTAGCGATCACAAGGTTGATCGGAGTGCAGGAGGGCTCATCGCAGGGCAGGCAGCAACCACGGACCCCCACCATGGCAATCGATGGCAGGAGAGCCGGGGCAAGGGCAATGCATCAACCCCTAATGCCAACCATGGCAATCGAAGGGCGGGAGGGCCGGAAGACAAGGATGTCCGCAACCCCAGACGCCCACCATTGCAATGGGAAGGCGGTATTGTAGGAGCTCAGGCCATGCATCAACCCTGGATGCCCACCATGGCAATCAAAAGGCGGGAAGACCTGGGTGAAGGACAGGCAACATCCGCGGATCCCCACCATGGCAACAGATGGGAGGGATGGCTTGCGTCCCTCCATCCCAATGGTTATCAAAGGGCGGCTGGGCGGTGTTGCTGGCCAGGCATCAACCGTAGAACCCTGGGTGCCGGGGATGCTGGCTGGACTGATTCCGGCAATCACTATGGTGATCAGAGTTCTGGAGGTCCAGAGCCCAGGCCAGGCAGCAACCATGGACCCCAGCCATGACAATGGGAAGGCGGGCTGGCCAGAGTGCAGCCCAGGAATTAACCCTGGACCCCCAACATGGCATTCGATGGGCGGGAGTACCGGGGGCATGCCAGGCCGCAACCCCGGACTCCTGCCATGGCAATCAAAGGTCGGAGTGTGGGACTCATGCCATACATCAAGCCCAGACCCTCACCATGGCAATAAAAAGGCGGGAAGGCCGAGATGCAGGCCAGGCAGCAGCCGCGGACACCCACCATGGCAATGAAAGTGTTGGTTGGCCTGCGTCCCTCGATAGCCATGGTGATCAGAGGGTGGCTGGGCGGTATTGCCATCAAGGCATCAACTGTAGAACCCTGTGTGCCGGGGATGCTGACTGTACTGCTTCCGGCGACTGCCATGGCAATCAGAGGTATGGAGATCCAGAGCACAGGCCAGGCAGCAACCCTGGACACCCGCCATGGTGATAGAAGGGTGGGGGCGGGGGGCAGAGAGCAAGTCAGGCAGCAACACCGGACACCCACCATGGCGATTAAGGGCGGGAGGGCTGGGGCGCAGGCCAGGCAGCAAGCGCAGACCCCTGAATGCCGGGTTGTTGCTTTTCCTGCTTCCGGAATTCGACATGGAGATCGGGGTGCAGGAGGGCCGGAGCGCAGGACAGGCAGCCACAATGGACCCACAGCATGGTGATCATAGCTGGTTTGGCCAGAGCGCAGTCCAGGACGCAAACCCAGACCCCCGCCATGGCCATCGGAGTGTGCAAGGGCCAGGGAGCAGGTCATGTCCCAACCCCGAACCTCCACCGTGGCAATCAAAGTGCTGGAGGGTCAGGGCGCAGACCAGGCAACAACCATGGACCCCCAGAAATGCAATCTTAGGGCGGGATTGCATGCATCCCTGATGGCCATGGCATTCGGAGGGGGGAAGGGCAGTGTTGCACGCTAGTCAGCAACCACGGAACCCCAGATGCTTCGGTTGCGGGTCGGTCTTCTTCTGGCGATCACCATGTCGATCAGAGGGCGTTAGTGACAGAGCACAGGACAGGCAGCAGCCGCGGACAACCACCATGACAATCAGAGGGCAGGAGGGCCTGGGCGGAGGACAGGCAGCAACCCTGGACTTCCGCCATGGACATTGGAGGGCGGGAGGGCCAGAGCGCAGCCCAGGAAGAAACATCGGACCCCCACCATGGCAAACGAGGGTGGGAGGGCCACAGAGCAGGCCAGGCATCAACCCCCGATCCCCACCATGGCAATCGAAGGGCGGGAGGGCATGCCTCTCTTGATCGCCATGGCGATCGGAGGGTGGTGCTGCAGGCCTGGCAGCAAACACGGGCCCCAACATGGAAATCGAAGGGTGGATGACCTCCATCTCTCAATCACCATGGCGGTCAAAGGGCGGGAGTGTGGCGTTGCAGGCCAGGCAGCAACCACGGACCCCCAACATGGCAATCGAAGGGCGGGATGGCTGTAATTCCTTGATCGCCATGGCAATCGAAGGGTGGGAGAGCCAGAACACAGTCCAGGAATCAACACCCGACACCCACCATGGCAACCAAAAAGCGGGAAGGCCTGCCTCCCTTTATCGCGATGGCGATCATAGGGGGGGTTTGCAGGCCAGGCAGCAACTGCAGACCCCCAACATGGCAATCGATTGGCGGGATGGCCTGCATCCCTCGATTGGCATGGAAATCAAAGGGCGGGAGAGCCATGGAAGAGGCCAGGCAGCAAACCCGGATACCCACCACGGAGATCAAGGGCGGGAGGGCCAGGCACAGGCCAGGAAGCAACCCTGGACTCCCAACATGGCAATCGAAGGGCGGAATCGCCTGCATCCCTTGATCGGCATGGCAATCGAAGGGCGGGAGAGCCGAGGCGGAGGGCAAGCAGCAAACCCGGATCCCGAAAATGGCGATTAAGGGCAGAATGGCCAGAGCACAGGCCAGGGAGCTACCCCATACCCCCACCATGGACATTGGAGTGCGGAAGGGCCAGAGCTCTGGCCAGGTATAAACCCCCGCCCCCCACCATGGCGATCAGAGTACGGGAAGTCTGGGGGTAGGCCAGACAGCCACCATGGACCCCAATCATGGGAATCAAAGGGTGAGAGGGCCGGGGTGCATGCCAGGCAGCAACCACGGACTCCTACCATGGGAACAGAAAGGCTAGACGGCCTGCCTCCCTTGACCTCCATGGCAATCAGAGGTGGGTGTTGAAGGCCATGCAGCACCGTGGACCCCCAACATGGCAATCGATTGGCGGGATGTCCTGCATCCCTTGATCAGCATGTCAAACGAAGGGCAGGAGGCCAGTGCGGAGGCCAGGCAGAAAACCCGGATCCTAACCATGGCGTTCAAGGGTGGGAGGGCCGGAGCACAGGCCAGGAAACAACCCTGGACACCCAACATGGCAATCGAAGGGCGAGATGGCCTGCATCCCTGGATCGGCATGTCAATCGAAGGGCGGCAAGGCCGGGTCGGAGGCCAGGCAGCAAAACCGGACCCCCAGCATGGCGATGGGATGGCGGGAGGGCCCGGGCGCAAGCCAGGCCGCAACCCCGGACCCCCGCCATGGCGTTGGGAGGGCATGCTGGCCGAAGCGAGCCCAGGCATCAACCCTGGACCCACAACATGGCAATTGAAAGGAAGGATGGCCTGCGTCCCTAGATCACCATGGGAACGGATGATGGGAGGGCGGTATTGCATGGCAGGCAGCAACACGGGACCCCGGTTGTTGGGGTTGCTGACCTGCCCCTTCCGGGTAGCCTCATGTGGATCAGAGGATGAGAGGGCCAGAGCTCAGGCCAGGCATCAAACCTGGACCCCCACCATGGCGACCAGAGGGCGGAATGGCCAGAGAACAGGCCAGGGAGCAACCCCGGACAGCCGCCATGGTCATTGGAGGGCGGGAGGGCCAGAGAGCACTCAATGAATCAACCCCGGATCCCCATCAGGGAAATCGAAGGGCAGAAGGCCCGGGGCGAAGGCCAGACAGCCACCATGGACCCCCACAATGGCAATCAAAGGGTGGGAGGGCCAGAGTGCAGGCCAGGCATCAACCCCGGACCCCCACCATGGCGATCAGAGGGCGGAAGGCCCGTGGCGCAGGACAGGCAACACTCGCAGACATCCACCATGGCAAACAGGGTGGATTGCCTGCATCCCTGGGTCGCCATGGCGATTGGAGGCGAGAGGGCGGTGTTGCATGCCTCTCAGCAACCGCGAACCCTTGGATGTTGGAGTTGCTGGCTGGTGCGCTTCCATTGATAGCCATGTTGATAGGAAGGCGGGAGGGACAGAGAGCAGGCCAGACAGACACAACCGACCCCCACGATGGAAATCAAAGGGCGAGAGGGACGGGGCGCAGGCCAGGCAGCAATCGGGAACTCCCACAGGCAATCTTAGGGTGGGAGGGCCCAGGGACAAGCCAGGCCACAACCCCAAACAATGTAATGGCAATGGGAGGGCATGCTGGCCACAGCACAGACCAGGCAGCAACCCCGCAACCCACCATGGCGTTCATAGGTGGGAGGGCAGTAGCGCAGGCTAGGGAGCATTCCCGGATCACCGCCATGGACATTGGAGGGCGGGAGGGCCAGAGCACAAGCCATGAATCAACCCTGGAACCCTCCATGGCAATAAAAGGTCAGGAGGGCAGGGACACAGGCCAGGCAGCAACCCCGGACCCCCACCATGGCGATCGAGGGCGGGAGAGAAGGACCGCAACCCAGCCCGTAACCTTGGACCCCTGCAATGACAATCTAAGGGCTGGAGTGCCGGAGCGCAGGCCAGGGAGAAACCCCGGACCTCCATAATGGTGATCAGAGGTGGGATGGCTGGAATGCAGGCCAGGCAGCCCCAATGGACCCACCCCATAGCGATTATAGGTGGTTGGGCAAGAGCGCATGCCAGGAAGCAACCACGGACACCGCCATGGCCATTGGAGTGTGGGAAGGCCAGAGAGCAGGTCATGCATCAACCCTGGACCCCCACCATGGCAATCAAAAGGCGGGTGGGAGAGTGCACAGGCCAGGCAACACTCGCGGACATCCACAATGGCAATTTTTGGGGGGATTGCCTGCATCCCTGGATAGCCATGGAGATCGGAGGGCGAGAGGGCAGTTTTGCATGCCACTCAGCAATCACGAACCCTCCGATGCTGGGGTTGCTGGCTGGTCTTCTTCCACTGATAGCCATTCCGATCAGACGGAGGGAGGGACAGAGGGCAGGACAGGCAGCAACCGCAGACCATAAAGATCGCAATCAAAGGGCGGGAGGGCCTGGGCACAGGACAGGCAGCAACCCTGGGCTGAGCAGGGCAACCGAGGGCGGAATGGGCATGCACAGGCCAGGGAGCAACCCCGGAGCCCCGCCATGGACATTGGAGTGCGGGACGGCCAGAGCTCCGGCCAGGCATCAATCCCCGACCCCCACCAAGGGGATTGGAGGGTGGTAGGGCCGGGGCCTAGGCCAGAAATCCACCACGGACCCCCACCATGGCAATCAATGTGCGGAAGGGTCTGGTCGCACGCCGGGCATCAACCACGGATGACCACCATGGCAATCGAAGGACTGGAGGGCCGGGGTGAAAGCAGGACCACAATCTTGGACCCCCCATCATGGCCATTGCAGGGTGCGCTGGACATAGCACAGCCCAGGCATCAACCCTCGACCCCCAACAGGGCAATCGAGGGAAGGATGGCCTGCATCCCTCGATCGTCATGGCGATCGGAGGGCGTTATGGCAGTATTGCAGGCCAGCAGCAACCGCGGACCCCCGCCTAGGCAATTGAGGCTGGCAGGTCCAGGGCACAGGCCAGGCATCAACCCCTGACCCCACCATGGCAACTGAAGGGCGGGAGGGCCTGCCCCCCTAATCGCCATGGCTATGGTAGGGTGGTGTTGCAGGCAAGGCACAACTGCAGGAGCCAACATGGCAATCGAAGGGCGGGATGTCCGGCATCCCTTGATCGGCCTGACAATCGAAGGGCGGGAGAGCCGTTGCTGAGGCCAGGCAGCAAACCCGGATCCCCACCATGGCAATCAAGGGCAGAATCGCCAGAGCACAGACCAGGGAGCAACCCCGGAACCCCGCCATGAACATTGGAGGGCGGAAGGGCCAGAGTGCACTCCATGAATCAAACCCGGATCCCCACCATGGAAGTCGAAGGGCAGGAGGTCCGAAGCGCAGGCCAGGCAGCAATTGTGGACTCCCACTGAAATGGCGAGGACTACGCCGTCCACCTTGCGCCAGGGTAAGGGCTACGCCCTCCACCTTGCCCCAGGGTAAGGGCTATGCCCTCCATCTTACCTTGGCCATGTGCTCAGCAAGGCTTCTTCCTGGAAGCCAAGCCGCTGCTGGCCACACCCAGGACTTCTTTGAACTGGACAATGACAATCAAGAGAAGTCGACACCGACTTGCGCCTGGCCAATCGGCTGGGCCCACAGTCCTTTCTCCTCCCCTTACCCCAACCCTCTATAAAACCTCTCTCCACACAGAGTGCTCTCTCTCTCTGCCACTTGCTGCTGTGTCAGTAAGGGGGGGGCAGGGAAGCCAAACCTAGGTTTGAAATAAATGACTCTTTGCTTTTGCATCGGACTTGCTGGCTCCCTGGAGGGCCCTTGGGAATCTTGAAATCTGAGCACAACATTTGGGGGCTTGTCCGGGATTCCCAAGACCATCGAGGGACCCCAGATCCAAAGAGTCTGACTGACCGCGGTATGTGTGTGTCCTTGTATGTTCTGTTCAGTGTGAGCTCGTTTCTGGAATCTGTAATTGCCTGAGGGGTCTAGGTGGACGCGCCGTGAAAGACCACAGGCGGGGGGAGAGTTGGAAGACGTTCCGCTCCCCAGGAGGGATGGGTATGCCCCTCACCCCAGGAGGGATGGATATGCCCCTCACCCCAGGAGGGATGGATATGCCCCTCACCCCAGGGGGGATGGATATGCCCCTCGCGGATTTGAGACGAGGCAGGTCGCTCCTGCTGGTTTGGCATAAGGCCTTCGTCTCGTTACTTCCATGGAGTTGGAAGGCTGTATTTTCGGGCCGTTTAGTGTTCTGTGCTTGTACTGGATGGATGTTATGGGATGGACTCAGACTGCACCTTTGGGTATTGTGATTGATCATTTCAAGGAGATTGGGGGAGGCTTTAGAGCTCCATCAGGAGTTGGGAAGTTGTTAGGAATTGAATGGATTGTTTAAACTCTGAATGAATGTCTGGTGAAAGTATGCGAGTGTGGAGGGAGGGGGACTGCCCTCCCCCCTCTTTTGTGTGGCGGTCGGGCGGCCGCCTGAGTGAGGGTCTGTGGAAACAGGTCACCCCCTCCCCAAGTAAATGTGTCTGGGATTTCTGTGCACGTGTAAGGAGAAAAGCTGGCTTAAAACTAATGTGTGCACCGTCCGATTTCGGATAGGGTTTTGGGATAGTGTATTTAATTTGCTACCTAAGATTTTAAAAAGTTCTGCAATATAATGTTGGCCATCTATCTTTTAGGGGTTTGGGTTTGCTCTTCCCTTGTTTATTGTGAGAATGAGGAAATCATGTTTTCTGTCAAAGAACAGTTTAGACAGCCACAATGTTGAGCTGCCTGACTTGGCAGCAGCCATGTTGGCCGCATGGCATGCCGTACCCCTGGGGGCCGCCATCTTGGAACAGTAAAGGCCCGTCCCCCTGACTTAGTCAATCACAAAAGGAGTGTCGGCTCACTGAGGCAGGATGGGATTTCAGGGGTGGAGTTTTAAGGTGGAGTTTTACTAAGTAAATGCAGATGGGGCAGAAAGTGCCTGCCTCTCAGATTTATATAATACTAAATTAGCAATCACGGTCTTAATATAATTTTAGTGATATGATAGACCAATGTTTTGAGCAGTTGGCTTTATAAGGGCTGACAATAGAGCTTGTATTTCTTAAAGGCTTGTAGATAGAGAATTGCCGGGATTTCTGTGCACATGTAAAGGGAAAAGGCCAGTTTAAAAACGAGTGTGCATAGTTTTGAGCTGAACTTGACCTTTGCTGTGTACAGAATAAAAACCCTAGACAAAGAAATAATGGTAGACCAGTGAGCTGGGACTGGTCACTAATGGTAGATTGTGAGAAGGGCTGGGCGTGGCCTAACTTCTTCCTTGGTACCCCTGAAATGCCAGAGGGTACTTCTGGCCTTGGTTTTCCAATGTGTTTACATTGAATGGTTCTTTCCTTCCTCTTTAACTTTTGGGGGATTGTGTGAATGAATTACTGGTATAGATTATCAAGGATCTCTAAGGGACTTGTCCTGTATCTGGAGGAATGGCTTCTAGATGGTATTCACCGTCTCTGGGACTTCCGGAGGGAAGTCAAAACTCGGACTGGCTCCAATCTGGCCTATCTTTTAAAAGGGTAGAAAAGAAGCATTCCTAGGCAATTTTCTACTGCCTCTGTTCAGGGACTTGTTCTGTATCTCGACACAACTGAAACTGATTTGTTAGTATTTTGTGGTATAAATGTGGCATGCACCTCAAAGTTCTTAATGGGGAATGTATCTAGTTATCATGTCTATTTAGTCTTGGTTTCCTTGTTCAATATGAGTACTGTTTCTATCTGGATGATACATAGGTCAAAGTCCTGTCCTGGGATGTGAGAAAGGGAGGCCTCCACATCTGTTCCTGTCTGCTCAAGATCCCAAGACTGTAAAAGTACTTGTTCACTGAAAGGGTGTAAGTGTGGATGTTTATTTGATGTTTTTTATGTCTACTTGGGTATAATTATTTGTTCATGTAAGTGTGGAAGTATATTCTGTGCTGGGTTGGGATTTTGGAATTCTGGGGTAGATTTAAAAGGTATTTGTGGCTTTTATAGTCTGATTGGGACATTTAAGGGTGGGGCTCACAGTTCCTCAGGGCAGAGATTCCATGGGCCCTTCCCCCTGCCTGTGCTGAATTAAATAATACAGGCCAGTGTCATTTGGCTTGCTGGTTAAAGGAAGACAATGGGCCTTAGAATCTATAAAGGTGGGCAGGAATGAAGCTTGTCAAATGTACTGAAAGGGTATGGTACTTGTTGCTGCTGTAACTGATAAACAGGGTTACCTAGAAGCCATCAGGACTTTGAAGTTCTCCCAGAGAGGAGGAATCTGACTCAGAGACTGGCGAGGACTGGGTGGCTTTTCTTTAACAATCTCTTTCCTTGAGAGGGCTCCAGAGGGCGCACGAGGACATTTGGCCACGCCTCCGTGCCATCTATGAGACCAGCCCAACCCCAACTCCTCATCAGCATATACCAGGAGATTGGGTCTACGTCAGAAGGCACCGCCAGGAGACCCTACAGCTATGTTGGAAGGGTCCCTACATTGTGGTGCTGACGACCCCCACTGCTCTCAAGGTAAACGGCATCGTGACCTCGGTCCATCCAGAAAGACTTCATCACCAAATGGAGCATCAGTCGAGATCAACGCAACCCGCTCAAGCTCAAGCTATGGCGTGCTTGACCTGCCTGATGCCGGTAACATGACTCGCGATCACTCCTGTCACCAGGAGCCCCCACAATACTGTGTAATACATTTAGATAATGCCGGAATCTTCATGGACATGGCTCCAAAGAGACAAGGACAATTTATAGGATCACATGTTTAGTAGAAGATTTGGCTGCCTGAAGTGGCCATGATGCCAATATTATGTTTTATTGTATTGATATGTTATATTAACCTTTGATTCTTTTGCAGGTTTGAATGTATGTTGGCTGTCCTGGAAGGGAGCTCTATGGGGTGACCCCCAAAAGTAAAGGGTGTCTAGCTGCAAAGAGGGCAGGTGCCCAACTGGGCAGGAAAGGGTGCCCATCAGGTTTTGGTCTCTTTTGAGAGACAGCTAACAGTTGGCAGCCTGTAATACTGTCTTGCAGGCCTGAGTCACCATGCCCATGTCAGGTGTAGTAAAGCTGGAAAAAGCCTGTTTAGAATAGAAGGTCTGAGGCATGGTTATGCATAGAAAGAAGGTTTTATACCAACAGTTACTGTTTTGTTTTAAATCCATGAAAAGGAATTAGCAAGGAAAGTCAGAAAATCTTAGAGCAGATCAGCATGATTTTCTCCTTATGTAATTCCTCTGAAATCTGGCAATCAGGATAGCCATGGAGGAATTTTAAGAAGAAAAATCCTGTTTCAATAGAAGTTGTTAAATCTAAAATGGTTTCTTTCCCTTCCACCAGGCCATTTGTTATAGTTCTGTGTGCCCAGTATGGGCCTCTAGCAACGGTGGAATAGAAATGCAGTCCGTCTCATGATTGAGCCGGAAGTTCCAAGACAAGGGGGGAATGAAAGGGCGAGGACTACGCCCTCCACCTTGTGCCAGGGTAAGGGCTACACCCTCCACCTTGCCCAAGGGTAAGGGCTATGCCCTCCATCTTACCTTGGCCATGTGCTCAGCAAGGCTTCTTCCTGGAAGCCAAGCCGCTGCTGGCCACACCCAGGACTTCTTTGAACTGGACAATGACAATCAAGAGAAGTCGACACCGACTTGCGCCTGGCCAATCGGTTGGGCCCACAGTCCTTTCTCCTCCCCTTACCCCAACCCCCTTCAAAACCTCTCTCCACACAGAGTGCTTTCTCTCTCTGCCACTTGCTGCTGTGTCAGTAAGGAGGGGGCAGGGGAGCCAAACCTAGGTTTGAAATAAATGACTCTTTGCTTTTGCATCGGACTTGCTGACTCCCTGGTGGGCCCTTGGGAATCTTGAAATCTGGGCACAACACCACCATGGCAATCTTAGGGTTGGGGTGCCGGGGCACAAGCCAGGCCACCACCCCGGACCTCCGTCATGGCAATGGGAGGGTGTGCTGGCCAGAGCGCAGCCCAGGTAGAAACCCTGGATCCACACCAAGGCGTTCGTAAGTGGGAGGGCAGGAGCGCATGCTAGGGAGCATCCCCGGACCACCGCCATGGACATTGAAGGGCAAGAGGGCCAGAGCGCACGCCATAAATCAATCCCGGAACCCCAGCATGACAATCAAAGGTTGTTAGGGCAGGGAACAAGGCCAGGAAGCAACCCCAGACCCCCACCATGGCGATTGGAGGTGGGACGGCTGGAGTGCAGGTCAGGCAGCCACCATGGACCCACCCCATAGACATTATAGGTGATTAGGCAAGAGCGCATGCCAGGAAGCAACCGCGGACTCCCGCCATGGCCATCTGAGTGTGTGAAGGCCAGAGAGCAGGTCATGCATCAACCCCAGACCCCCACCATGACAATCAAAAGGCGGGAGGACCAGGGCGCAGGCCAGGCAACACTTGCGGACATCCACCATGGCAATCTTAGGGCAGATTGCCTGCATGCCTGGATCGCCATGGCGATCAGAATGCGAGAGGGTGGTGTTGCACGCCAATCAACAAAGGCGAACCCTCGGATGCTGGGGTTGCTGGCTGGTCTGCTTCCATTGATAGCCATGGCAATGGAAGGGCGGGAGGGCCTGGGCACAGGACAGGCAGCATCCCTGGACCCCCAGCATGGCAATCGAGGTGGAATGGCCATGCACAGGCCAGTTACCAACCCCACAAATCCGCCAAGGACAGGAGTGCGGAAGGGCCAGAGCTCTGGCCAGGCATCAAGCTGGACCCCCACCATGGCGATCGGAGCACGGGAGGGCCGGGACTTAGGCCAGAAAGCCACCACGGATGCCCACCATGGCAATCAATGTGCGGAAGGGACAGGTCGCAGGCCAGGCAACTACCGCAGACCCCCAACATGGCAATCAATTGGCGGGATGTCCTGCATCCCTTGATTGCCATGTCAATCGAAGGGTGGGAGGCTGGTGCAGAGGCCAGGCAGCAAACCAGGATCCCCACAATGGCTCTCAAGGGCGGAATGGCCAGAGACAGGTCAGGGAGCAACCCTGGAACCCCGCCTTGGACATTGGAGGGCGGGAGGGCCAGAGCGCACGCCATGAATCAACCCCAGAAACCCACCATGGAAATCGAAGGGCGAAAACCCCGGGGCGAAGCCCAGACAGCCACCACGGACCCCCACCATGGCAATCAAAGGGCAGGGGGGGCCAGGGATCAAGCCAGGCAGCAATCGCGGACTCCCACCATGGCAATGGAAGGGTTGGATGGCCCGGGCACAAGCCAGGCCGCCATCCCGGACCCCTGTCATGGCAATGGGAGGGCGTGCTCGCCTGAGCGCAGTCCAGGCAGCAACCCCGGACCCACACTATGGCAATAAAAGGACGGGAGGCCCAGGTTGCAGGCCAGGCAACTCTCGTGGACATCCACCATGGAAATCTTAGGGCGGATTGCCTGGATAGCTGGATCCCCATGGCGATCAGAGGGTGAGAGGTTGGTGTTGCACGCCACTCAGCAACCGCAAACCCTCAGATCCTGGGGTTGCGGGCTGGCCTGCTTCCAGTGATAGCCACGTCAATATAAGGGCGGGAGGGACATAGCGCAGGACAGGCAGCAACCGTGGACCAGAACCATGGCAATCGAAGTGCGAGAGGGCCTGGGCACAGGACAGCCAGCAAACCTGGACCCCCACCATGGCAATCGATTGGGGGGATGTCCTGCATCCCTCGATAGGCATGGCAATAGATGGGTGGGAGAGTTGCGGCGGAGGTCAAGCAGCAAACCCGGATCCCCACCATGGGAATCGAAGGGATGGAGGGCCCAGGCACAAGCCAGGCCGCCACCCCGGACCACCATCATGGCAATGGGAAGGTGTGCTGGTTGGAGCACAGCCCCGGCAGCAACCCCGGACCCACACCATGGCGATCATAGGCGGGAGGGCCGGAGCGCTGGCGAGGGATCATACCCGGAACACCTCCATGGACATTGGAGGGCTGGAGGGCAAGAGCACATGCCATGAATCAACCCCGGAACCCCACCACGGCAATCGAGGGCAGCAGGGCCAGAGCGCAGACCAGGTATCTACCCCCGATGTCCACTGTGGCAATTGAAGGGCGGGAGGGCCTGTCCCCCTTAATCGCCATGGCAATCTGAGGGCAGTGTTGCAGGCCAGTCAGCAACCGCGGGCCCCAACATGGCAATCAAAGGGTGGGATGGCCTCCATCTCTCGATAGCCATGGTGAACGAAGAGCAGGAGTGTGGTGTTGAAGGCCAGGCAGCAATCCCGGGCCCCAACATGTCAATCGAAGGGCCGGATGGCAGGTATCCCTTGATTGGCATGTCAATCGAAGGGCGGGGGGGGGCAAAGCACAGCCCAGGCAACAACCCCAGAATCCATCATGGCGATCCTAGGCAGGAGGCCTAGAGCGCCGGCCAGGGTGCATCGCCCAAACCCCACCATATCAATTGAAGGGCACGAGGGCCTAGGTCCAGGAACAGGATGTTGTGTTAGTTCTGGTGGAGTATAATAATGAATTTGATTTCCTTTTTACATTGTAGACTATTGTATATTGTTAAACTATTGAAAGGATGGTCAGCTCAAGATGTGAAGTTTTGTGCCACAACTGGTACAGTTTTTCCTTTAACACCTTGGTCTAGAAAAGAATTGTTGGATATTGGAGATACTAGAGAAGTGAGCTTTCTCTCTAACTGTTTCACTGATGATTCACTTCATGTTACATTTGCCCCATACCAAAGTGAAATATTGGTAATAAGGGGAATTGAGTATGGTGTACATGGGTATTATCTTCAAAATTTTTCTGTAAATCTGGAACTATTCTAAAATAAAACATCTATTAAAACAACACTCAAAATACTAGGAAATGGTAATATCTGAATGTAGTGGAATGGACCACTGAAATGACTTTGAGTAGTGGGGGGAGTTTGAGTAGTGGCTGAGAGGAAACTGCACATTCCTGTCATATGCTGGACTATAATGGAACTAGAGGAAATGAGAGAGAGAGAGAGAGAGAGAGAGAGAGAGAGAGAGAGAGAGAGAGAGAGAGAGAGAGGGAGAGAGAGAGAGAGATCAGTTTGGGAAAAATTTTAGGAGGTAAGAGGAAGGTCTCTTTTCTATAACCAGAGCATCTGAGACTTCTGTATCCTCTCCTACCTCTGCCCCTCCTGGAATGTCAAGCTGAGTCTAAGTGTTGTCAAGCCACTCCATGGAAACCATTGATTTTGGGCAACCAGAGCTGAAGTGAGTGGATCCTTATGGACCTAGAGATTGTAAATAGATGCCAGGACCCTTTGAGTGGTGTCTGTTGCCTCAAGATAGCCAAACTTATTAAGAAGATATTTTAGACTAGTGGAGATAAGGAATAAGAGTCCAAACACAAGGATGGATGAAGAAACTGCAAGTCCTCAAGTGAATTAGAAGTCAGTTTCTCAACTGGATGAAGGAGAAGTGGATAAGGTCAGAATACCTTATTCAAATGCTGCCCCTTCCTCAGTAATTCCTCACCCAAGATTCTGGCCTTGTGCTTTTTGGCCACAGACACTTCCTCTTTCAATCCTTTGTAATTCAATTAAATGCCCATTTCTAATCTTTTCCCAAATTCTTCCCCAAAACCAATGCCTTTCTGTGTTTAACTTGTTTTCAAACTACATAACCAAGATAATGGTGGTGGTAAATTTGGACTTTAAGCTGAATGAAGACAAGAGGTAGAAAGACAGAAAGAATCAGATAATTGTACTTTACTACAGGAAGGTGAAAACCTCCAGTAAGCAAGCCAACAAATGCAGAAGAAGAAGTGCTGGAGTGTTCATCTACCATATTTGATACCCAGGGTCTCCCAGAGGTACACACTTAATAATGTGCATACCTCTATAAAAAATGCTTCAGAAATGGGAATTATGAGAAGATGAAAACATTAATGGTCTCCTTGAATAAATACCAGCAAGGGTATAAAGGAAATGTGTTTATTTTTTTCCGTGTTTTCAGATGATTTGCTGGGGGGGGGGTCTTAGTAGGGGGCAGGCATGTGACAAGGGAGTAATGTAGAATTCTTTAATTGGGGCACCAGAGAAGCCAGTCCATACAGAGCCATACACTTAGAATAAGGACATGGAGAAGACTGAAGGGGAATTTTTTTCCTCAACACTTGCTCATACTGGCAAGGAAGAAAAGAAGCTGATGTTTAATTTAGGTTTGGATTGGGGGGTGGTATCAATGGTGGTGGTCGCAGTCATGAGGGACAGGTTGTTTATTAGTAATGGTGGTGTATAATAATGAATTTGATTTCCTTTTTACATGGTAGACTATTGAATATTGTTAAACTATTGAAAGGATGGTCAGCTCAAGATGTAAAGTTTTATGCCACAACTGATACAGTTTTTCCTTTAACACCTTGGTCTAGAACAGCCTTGTTGGATATTGGAAATACTAGAGAAGTGAGGTTTCACTATGTTTCACTGATGATTCACTTTATGTTACATTTGCCCCATACCAAAGTGAAATATTAGTAACAAGGAAAATTGGGTATGATGTACATGGGTATTATCTTCACAATTTTTCTGTAAATCTGGAACTACTCTAAAAAAAATCCATTAAAACAACACTCAACATACTAGGAAATGGTAATATCTGAACCTAGTGGAATGGACTACTAAAGTGATGGGGTAGTTTGAGAAGTGGCTGAGAGGAAACACCACCTGCCTGCCATATGCCTGCCATAATGGAACTATAGGAAATGAGAGAGAGAGAGAAAGAGAGAGTTTAGTTTGGGAACAATTTTAGGAGGTAAGAGGAATGTCTCTTTTCTATAACCAGAGCATATGAGACTTCTGCATCCTCTCCCGCCCCCGCCCCTCCTGGATGGTCAAGCTGAGGTTTTGTGATGTCACGCCTCACCATGGCAACCAAGGATTTTGGGCAACCAGAGCTGAAGTGAGTGGCTCCTCATTGACCTAGAGAGTAGATATAGAGGCCAGGACCATTTGAGTAGTGTCTGTTGCCTCAAGATAACCAAACTAACTAAGAAGATATTGTAAACTAGTGAAGATAAGGAATAAGAATCCAAACACAAGGATGGATGAAGAAACTGTAAGTCCTATAGGGAATTAGGAGTCAGTTTCTCAACTGGATGACAAAGAAGTGGATAAGGTCAGAATACCTTATTCAAATGCTGCCCCTTCCCGCGCCTTGGTGATTGGACGGCTGGAGGGCCGGAGCGCAGGCCATGCATCAATATCGGACCACCACCATGGCAATCGAAACGGGGAAGGGCCAGAGCACAGGCCAGGCAGCAATAGCAAAACCCCACCATGGTCGTCAGAGGGCGGGAGGGCCAGAACGCAGGCCATGCATCAATTGCGGACCCCCATAATGGCAATGGAAATGTGGGATGACCGGAGGGCCGGCCAGGCAGCAACCATGGCCCCCCACCATGGACTTCCGAAGGTGGAAGGGCCAGAGCACAGGCCATGCATCAACCGCGAACCCCCAGCTTGGCAATCGAAGGGCGGGAGGGCAAGGGCACAGCCAGGCAGCAACCCCGGACCCCGCACCATGGCCATTGGAGGACAGGAGTTTGGTGTTGCAAGACAGGCAATAACCGTGGAACTCTGGAAGACGGGGTTGCTGGCTGACCTGCTTCCAGGTATCGCAATGGCGATCAGAGTGGGGATGAGCCAGAGCGCAGACCAGGAAGCAACCCCCTATCCCCACCATGGCTATGGGAAGGCAGGAGGGCCAGAGTGTAAGCCAAGCAGCAATCCCAGACCTCCTCCATGGACTTTGGAGGGCGGGAGGGCCAGAGCGCAGGCCATTCATCAACAAGGAACCTCCAACATGTCAATCCAAAGGCGGGAGGGCCAAGGCACAGGCCAGGCAGCAACCGCGGCCCCAACAATGGCCATCAGAGAGCAGGATGCCAAGGGCACAGGCAAGGCACCACTGCAGACACTCACCATGGCATTCGAAGGGTGGGAGGGCCGGAGAGCAGCCCAGGCATCATCCTCGGAAGCCGACCTTGTCAATCGAAGGGCAGGAGGGCCAGAGCATTGCCCAGGCATTAATCCTGGGACCCCCAACATGGCAATCAAAGGGCAGGATTGCCTCTGTCCTTTGATCGTCATGGCGATCGCAGAATGAGAGGGCGGGGTTGTAGGCCAGGCAGCAACCCAGAACCCCCTGGTGCCGGGGTTCCTGGCTGGCCAACTTCCAGCGATTGCCATGGCGATCAGAGGGCACGAGGGCCAGCGCACAACACAAGCCGCAACCCCGGACCCTAGCCATGGTAATCGAAGGGCAGGAGGGTCGGGGCGCAGGCCCTGCATCCACCTGGACCCTCACCATGGCAATCGAGGGCTGGAGGGCAGGGGCACAGGACAGGGAGCTACTGAGGATCCCCATCATGACGATCGGAGGACAGAAGCCCGGGGCACAGGCCAGGCAGCAACCCTGGACCCCAACATGGCATTCAAAGGGCGGAATGGCCTGAAACCCCCGAGTGCCGTGGCTGTAGGAGTGTGGGAGTGCAGTGTTGCAGGCCAGGCATCAACCTTGGACCCCACCCTTGGCAATCGAAGGTCGGGAGGCCCGGGGCGCAGGCCAGGAGGCAACTGCAGACCCCCAACATGGCAATAAAAGGGCGGGTGGGCTGGGAGCTGGCCAGGCCGCAACCCCGGACACCCACAATGGCGATCATAGGTGAGAGGTCCAGATCGCAGTCCAGGAAGCAACCCAGGATCCCCACCATGGCGATCGTAGGCGAAAGGGCCAGAGTGCAGGTGAGAAAGCAACGCTGGACCCCTGTCATGGCAATCAAAGGGTGGGAGAGCCGGGGCGCAGGCCAGGCAGCACCCGTGGACATCCAGCAAGGCAATCAAAGGGAGGGATGGCCTGCCATTCTTGATCGCCATGGCTATCGGTGGGCGGTGTTATATGCCAGGCAGCAACCCTGGATTTCCACTATGGCGATTGAGGGCGGAAGGGTCGTAGCACAGGCCAGGAAGCAACCCTGGACCCCCAATATGGCAATCTAAGGGCGGGATGTCCTGCATCCCTCAATGGCCATGGTGATCAGAGGGCAAAAGTGTGGTCTTGCATGCCACGCAGCAAACCGGAAGCCCCAGTTGCCGGGGTTGCTGGCTGGCCTGCTTCTGGCGATTGCCATGGCATATCGGAGGGCAGGAGGGCCAGAGTGTAGGCCAGTCAGCAACAGCGGAACCCGGATACCGGGGTTGCTGGCTGGACTTCTTCCAGCTACCGCCATGTCCATCAGAGGGCGGGAGGGACAGAGCGCAGGCCAAGTAGCAACCTCAGACACCCGCCATGGCAATGGGAGGGTGGGCTGGCCGGATTGTAGGACAGGCAGCAACCCCGGACCCCCGCCATGGCAATCGATGGTGGGAGAGACAGAGCGCAGGCCAGGCATCAACCCCTAACCCCTACCATGGCAAGTGAAGGGCGCGAGGGCCTGCCTCCCTTGATCACCATGGAGATCAGAGGGCGGTGTTGCAGGCCAGGCAGCAACCGCGGATTCCCAACATGGCAATCGAAGGGCGCGATGGCCTGCATACCTCAATCGCCATGGCGATACGAGGGCGGGAGTGCGGTGTTGCAGACCAGGCATCAACCTCGGACCCCCACCATGGCAATCGAAGGTCGTTAGGGCCAGGGCGCAGGCCTGGAGGCAACCGCGGACCCCCAACATGGCAATAAAAGGGAAGGAGGGCCGGCAGCCGGACAGACTGTATCCCCAGACGCCCACAATGGCGATCCTAGGTGCGAAGTCCAGAGTGCAGTCCAGGAAGCAACCCAGGACCCCCACCATGGCAATCGTAGGCGAAAGGGCCAGAGCACAGGCCAGAAAGCAACCCAGACCCCTTCCATGGCAATCAAAGAGCGGGAAGGCCGGGGCGCAGGCCAGGCAGCACCCGTGGACATTCAGCATGGCAATCAAAGGGCAGGATGGCCTGCCATTCTTGATTGCCATGGCTATCGGTGGGCGGTGTTGTATGCCAGGCAGCAACCCCGGATCTCCACTATGGCCATCAAGGGCGGAAGGTTCGTAGCACAGGCCAGGAAGCAACCCTGGACCCTCCATATGGCAATCTAAGGATGGGATGGCCTGCATCCCTCAATTGCCATGGCGATCAGAGGGTGGGAGTGTGGTTTTGCAGGCCAGGCAGCAACTCCAGACCCCCAGGGTCGGGGTTGCTCGCTGGCCTGCTTCCGGCGATCGCCATGGCAATCGGAGGGCAGGAGGGCCAGAGCGCAAGCCAGGCAGGAACCCTGGATGCCGAACACGGTGATTGAGGGCGGAAGGGCTGGAGCACATGTTGGGGAACTGCCCACTTCCCCGCCATGAACATTTGATGGCGGGAGGGCCAGAGGGCCCGCCATGAATAAACTCCTGAATCCACCATGGCAATCGAAGGGCGGGAGGGCCAGGACACAGGTGTGGCAGCAACCGCGGCCCCACGCTTTGGTGATGATAGTCTGAGTTTGCCGGAGTGCACCCCAGGCATCAATCCTGGACACCCAACATGGCAATCGAAGTGTGGGATGGCAAGCCAGGCAGCCACTCCGGACCTCCAGCACAGTGATCGGGTACGGAAGGGAGAGCACAGGCCAGGGGTAAACCCCGGACCCACACCATGGTCATCGCAAGGAGGGAGTGCCGGATCGCAACCCAGGCATCAACCCCAGAACCCCACCAAGTCATTCAGAGTGCAGTAGCGCCGGGACGCATGCCAGGCAGCAAACCCAGACCTCTACCATGGCAATAGAGGGCAGCAGAGCCAGAACGCAGGCCAGGCATCAACATCCGACCCCCACCATGGGAACCGAAAGGCAAGAGGGCCTGCATCCCTTGACCTCCCTGGCGATCAGAGGTGGTTGTTGCAGACCATGCAGCACCGCGGACCCCCGGCATGGCAATCAATTGGCTGGATGTCCTGCATCCCTTGATCCGCGTGTCAATCGAAGGGCGGGAGGCCAGTGCAGAGGCCAGGCAGCAAACCCGGATCCCCACCATGGCGATCGAGGGCGGGAAGGTCGGACCACAGGCCAGGCATCAACTCTGGACCCCCAACATTGCAATCGAAGGGTGGGATTGCCTGCGTCCCTCGATCGCCATGGCGATCGCAGGACAGGAGGGTGGTTTTGCAGGCCAGGCAGCAACCCCGGACTCCCACCAAGGCAATCGAAGGGCGGGAGGGCCCAGGCGCAAGCCAGGCCGCAACCCAGGAACCCCGCCATGGCTCTGGCCGGGCGGACTGGCCAGAGCGCAGGCCAGGCATCAACCCTGAAACCCCAACATAGCAATCAAAGGGTGGGATGGCCTGAGTCCCTCGAACACCATGGAGATCGGATGGCGGGAGAGCTGTATTGCAGGCCAGGAAGCAACCATGGACCCCTGGGTGCCTGGGTTGCTGGCTGGCCTGCTTTTGGCTATTGCTATGGCGATCAGCGGGAGGGAAGGCCAGAGCGCACTCCAGGCATCAACCTCAAACCTCCAACATGGCGATCAGATGGGAGGAGTGCCCGGGCTCAGGCCAGGCAGCAACCACGGGCACCCACCATGGAAATCAAAGGGCATGCCTAGATCCCCACCATGGCAATTGAAGTACCTGAGGGCCGGACACAGGCCAGGCAGCAACCCTGGACCCCCAAAATGGGGATCGAGGGCTGGAGGGCTGGAGCGCAGGACATGCATGAACCCCGGGCCCCACCATGGGAATCAAAGGGCATTAGGGCTTGGGTGCAGGCCAGGACGCAACTGCGGACCCAACCATGGCAATCGAAGGGTTTGAGGGATGGGGCACAGGCCAGGCAGCAACCCCAGAACACCATCATGGCGATCGAGGGCATGAGGGCCGGAGCACAGGCCAGGCAGCAACCGCGAACCCCCACAATTGCAATCGAAGTGCGGGATGGACTGCGTCCCTTGATCGTCGTGGCGATTGGAGGGCTGGAAGGCTGTGTTGCAGGCCAGGAAGCAACCATGGACCCCTAGGTGCCTGGGTTGCTGGCTGGCCTACTTTTGGGGATCGCCATGGCGAAAAGAGGACGTGTGGGTCAGCGCGCAGGCCAGGCATCAACCTCGAACCGCTACCATGGCAATCAGAGGGCAGGAGGGTCGGGGTTCAGGCCAGGCAACAGCCTCTGACCCCCTCCATGGAGATTGGAAGGCGGGTTGGCCAGAGCGCAGGCCAGGGAGCAACCCCGGTCCCCCACCAGAGACACTGGAGGGCAGGAGGGCCAGAGCGCACGCGATGAATCAACCCCGGATCCCCACCATGGCAATTGAAGCACGGGAGGGCCGGTGCATTGGCCAGACAGCCACCATGACCCCACCATTGCAATCAAAGGGTGGGAGGGCGGCGGCGCAGGCCTGGCAGCAACCTCAGACTCCCACCATGGTAATGGAATGGCTGGAGGGCCCAGGCGTAAGACAGGCCACAACCCCGGACCGCCATCATGGAGATGGGATGGTGCACTGGCCGGAGCGCAGCACAGGCATCAACCCTGTACCCCAACATGGCAATTGAAGGGAAGTATTGCCTGCGTCCCTCTGATCGCCGTGGCGATCGAGGGCAGTATTGCAGGCCAGGCAGAAACCGCGGACACCCTGGTGCCAGGGTTGCTGTCTGGCTGGCTTCCAGCGACCACCATGTGGATTAGAGGGAGGGAGGGACAGAGTGCAGGCCAGGCATCAACCCCGGACCCCCACCATGGCAATCGAGGCTAGGAGGGAAGGAGAGCAACCCAGGCCAAATCCTCAGACACCACCTTGGCAATCAAAGGGCGTGAGGGCCGGGATGCAGGACAGGCTGCAGCCCCTGACCCCCACCATGGCAATCAGAATTCATGGCTTTGGACCCACAACATGGGCATTGGATGGCAGAAGGGCCAGAGGGCATGCCTATGAATCAACCCCGGATGCCCACCATGGCAATCAAAGGGAGGGAGGGCCAGGGCGCAGGCCAGACAGCCACAACGGATCCCCACCATGGCAATCAAAGGGCCAGAGGGCCGCAGCGCAAGCCAGGCAGCAACTGCGAACTCCCACCATGGCAATCGAAAGGCTGGAGGGCCCGGGCGCAAGCCAGGCCGCAACCCTGGAATCCAGACATGGCAATGAAGGGAAGGATGGCCTGTGTCTCTCGATCGCCATGGCGATTGGAGGGCATGTGGTCGGTGTTGCAGGCCAGGAAGCAACCAGAGAACCCTGGGTGCCGCGGATGCTGGCTGGACTGTTTCTAGCATTCGACATGGTGATCGGAGGGCATGAAGGCCTGAGCACAGGTCAGGCAGTAAACCTCGGACCCTCGCCTTTGCAATCAAAGGGCGGGAGGGCAGGGGCACAGGCCAGGTTGCAACCCCAGACCTCCCCATTGCGATCGAGGTAGGAAGGGCCGAAGCACAGGTCAGGAAGCAACCCAGGATTCCCGCCCTGGCTATTGTAGTTGGGAGGGCTGCTGTGCAGGCCATGAAGGAACCCCAGAACCCCGCCATGGCTATCGGAGGGTGGGAGGGCCACAGCGCCTGCCATGCATCAACCCCGGACCCCCACCATGGCAATCTAAGGGCTGAAGGGCCAGCATGCAGGCCTGGGATCACCCGCGGACATCCACCTTGGCAATCTTAAGGCGGGATTGCCTGCATCCCTGGATTGCCATGGCGATAAGAGGGCGGTAGGGTGGTGTAGCATGCCAGTCAGCAACCGCGGACACCCGGATGCTGGGGTTGCTGGCTGCTCTGCTTCTGTCAATCACCATGTATATTGGAGTGTGGGAGGGACAGAGCACAGGATAGGCAGCAACCACGGACCACCACCATGGCAATCGAATGGCGGGAGGGCCTGGGCCCAGTACAGGCAGCAACCCTGGACCCCTGCCATGGCAATTGAGGGCAGAAGGGCCAGAGCGCAGACCAGGCATCAACTGCCAATGGCCACCATGGCAATCGAAGGGCAGTAGGGCTCTCCTCCCTTGATTGCCATGGCGAATGGAGGGTGGTGTTGCAGGCCAGGCAGCAACCGCGGGCCCCCACCATGGCAATCAAAGGCTGGGATGCCCTGCGTCCCTTGATCACCATGGCGTTCGGAGGGTGGAGGGCAGTGTTTCAGGCTAGGCAGTAACCGCGGAACCCAAGGTGCTGGGGTTGCTGGCTGGCCTGCTTCTGGTGATCGCTATGGTGATTGGTGGGTGGGCCAAGGCCCAGACCAGGCAGAACCTGCGGACCCCCACCATGGCGATCGAGGGCGGGAAGGTCAGAGCACAGGCCAGGCATCAACCCTGGACACCCAACATTGCAAACGAAGGGTGGGATTGCCTTCGTCCTTCGATCGCCATGGCGATCGCAGGACAGGAGGGCATTTTTGCAGGCTAAGCAGCAACCCCGGACTCCCGGGTGCCAGGGTTGCTGGCTGGCCTGCTTCTAGGGATCACAATGTCGATCGGAGTGCTGGAGGGCCAACACCCAGGAAGGCAGCAACCATGGACCCCCACCATGGCCATCGGATGGGGAGATGGCCAGAGCGCAGGCCAGGCAACAACCCGGTTCCCGACATAGTGATGGTAGTGCGAGAGGGCCGGAGCACAAGCCAGACAGCAACCCAGGACACCTGCCATATTGATCGAAGGCGGGAAGGCTGGAGCAGAAGCCAGGCCACAAGCCCGGACCCCCACAATGGCAATGGGCAGGCGAGCTGGCCGGAGTGCAGGCCAGCCATCCACCGTGGATACCAACATGGCAATAGAATGGCGGGATGCCCTGCGTCCCTTGATCACCATGGCGATCGGAGGGCAGGAATGAAGTGTTGCAGGCCAGGAAGCAACTGCAGAACCCCTATTACAGGGTTGCTGGGTGGCCTGCTTCCGGCTATCACCATGGCGATCAGGCGGGGGGGCCTGAGTGCAAGCTAGGCAGCAACCCCGGACACCCACCATGGCAATCCAGGGCGGGGAGGTCTGATCACAGGCCAGGCATTAACCCTGGACCCTAACATGTTAATCGAAGGGCGGGATTGCCTGTGTCCCTCGATCGCCATTGCGATTGCCAGGAGGGAGGGCGGTTTTGCAGGAGAGGCAGCAACCCCGGACTCCCAGCTGCCGGGGTTACTGGGTGGCCTGCTTCTAGCGATCACAATGTTGATAGGAGTGCGGGAGGGCCAGGGCGCAGGGCAGGCAGCATCCACGGACCCCCACCATGGCAATAGGTGGGCGGGATGGCCTGCGTTCCTCCATCTCCAAAGCGTTCGGAATGAGGGTGGATTATGTTGCAGGCCAGGCATCAACCGCAGAACCCAGGGTGCTGGGGATGCTGGCTGGACTGCTTCGGGCGATTGCCATAGCAATCAGAGGTCTGGAGGTCGAGAGCACAGGCGAGGCAGCAACCCCGGGCCCTCTCCATGGCGATGGGAAGGTGGGCTGGCTGGAGCGTAGTTGAGGCATAAACCCTGGACACCCAACATGGCAATCGAAGGGCGGGATGCCCTGCATCCCTTGATCACCATGGCTATTGGAGGATGGGAGGCCAGTGTTGCAGGCCAGGCAGCAACCACGGAAAACCGGGTACGGGGTTTCTGGGTGGCATGCTTCTGGCGATCAGGGCAGGGGGCCATAGCACAAGCTAGGCAGCCACCCCGGACCTCAGCACAGCGATCGAGAGCGGAATGTCCAGCGCATAGGCGAGGAAGCAACCCCGAACCCCCGCCGTAGACATTGGAGGGTGGGAGGGCCAGAGCCCATGCCATGAATCAATCCCGGACCCCCACCACGGCAATCAAAGGGAAGGAAGGCCGGGAGGCAGGCCAGGCAGCCACCACGAACCCCCACCATGGGAATCAAAGGGTGGGAGGGCCATGTCACAGGACAGGCAGCAACCCTGGACCCCCGCCATGGCAATCGAGGGCGGCAGGGACAGAATGTAGGGCAGGCTTCAACACCCGACCACCACCATGGGAACCGAAAGGAGGGAGGGCCTACATCCCTCAATCGCCATGGTGATGGGGTCGGGAGTGCAGTGTTGCAGGCCAGGAAACAACCACGGACCCCCAACATGGCAATGATTGGCGGGATATCCTGCATCCCTTGATCGTCATGGCAATTGAAGGGGGGGAGAGCCAGGGCGGAGGCCAGGCAGCAAACCTGAACCCCACCATGGCGATTAAGAGAGGAATGTCCAGAGCACAGGCCTGGAAGCAAACCTGGAACCCCAACATGGCAATCGAAGGGCCGGATGGCCCCCATTCCTCGATCGCTATGGCGATCGGAGTGCGGGAGTGCGATGTTGCTGGCCAGGTATCAACCAAGGAACCCCGGGTGCCGGGGTTGCTGGTTGGCCTGCTTCCGGCGATCGCCATGGCAATCAGAGTGCTGGTGGGACAGAGCACAAGTAAGGCAGGAACCCCGGACTACCGGCATGGACATTGGATGGCGGGAGGGCCAGAGCGCATGCCATGAATCAATCCCGGATCCCCGAAATTGGCAATTGAATGGTGTGAGGGCTGGGGCGTAGGCCAGAGAGCCACTTCAGACCCCCACTGAGGCAATCAAAGGGCAGGATGGCTGGGGCGCAGGCCAGGCAGCAACCTCGGAATCCCACTATGGCATTCAAAGGACGGGAGGGCGGTGTTGCAGGGCAGGCAGCAACTGCGGACACCCGGGTGCCGGGGTTGCTGGCTGGCCTGCTTCCGGTGATCCCCATGTGGATCGGAGGGTGGGAGGGCCAGAGCGCAGTATAGGCATCAACCCAAGAAGCATACCATGGCGATCGTAGGCCGGAGGGCCAGAGCACAGACCAGTCAGAAACCCAGGACGCACACCATGCGATCGTAGGCAGGAAGTCCGGAGTTCAGGCCAGGAAGCAACCCCAGAACCCCGCCATGGCCATCGGAGGGTGGTAGGGCCTTTGTGCATGCCATGCATCAGTCTCGGACTCCCACCATGGCAATCTTAGGGTGGTATTGCCTGCATCCCTGGATGGCTTTGGTGATCGGAGGGCGGGAGGGCGGTGTTGCAAGCCAGTCAGCAACAGCAGACCCCGATGCTGGGGTTGCTGGCTGGTCTGCTTCCGGTTATCGCCATGTCGATCAGAGGGTCAGAGGGACAGAGCACAGGAAAGGCAGCCACCGCGGAGCACCACCATGGCAATCAAAGGGCGGGAGGGCCTGGGCGCAGGACAGGCAGCAACCCTGGACACCCACCATGGCAATCGAGGGCGGCAGGGCCAGAGCGCAAGCCAGGCATCAACTCTGAACCTCCATCATAGGAACCGAATGGCGGGAGGGCCTGCCTCTCTTGATCGCCATGGCGATCAGAGGGCGGTGTTGGAGGAAAGGCAGCAACCCTGGGCCTCAACATGGCAATAGAAGGGTGGGATTGCCTTCGTCCCTGGTTTGCAATGGCCATCGGAGTACTGGAGGGCGGTATTGCAGGCCAGGCAGCAACCGCGGACCTTCGGTTGGCCTAGTTGCTGGCTGGCCTCCTTCCGGTGATTGCCATGTGTATAAGAGCGTGGGTGGGCTAGAGCGCAAGCCAGGCATCAACCCAGGACCCCCACTATGGCAATAGGAGTGCGGGAGGGCCGCGGCGCAGGCCAGAGAGCCACCATGGAACCCAACCATGGCAATCAATGGGCGGGTGGATCGGGGCGCAGTCCAGGCAGCAACCGCGGACTCCCACCCTGGCAATCGAAGGCCTGGAGGGCCCGGGCGCAAGCCAGGCCACAACCCCGGACCCCCATCATAGTGATGGGATGCCATGCTGGCCGGAGCTCAGCCCAGGCATCCACCCTGGATCCCCAACATGGCAATCGAAGGGAAAGATGGCCGGCGTCCCTCGATCGCCATGGCTATTGGAGGGAGGGAGGGCAGTATTGCAGGCCAGGAAGCAACCACGGACCCCTGGGTGCCAGGGTTGCTGGCTGGCCGGCATCCGGCGCCACCATGTGGATTGGAGGGTGGGAGGGCCAGAGCACAGGCCAGGCATCAACCCAGGACCCTCACAATGGTGATCGAGAGCGGGAGGGAAGGAGAGCAACCCAGCCCGCAACCTCGGACCCCTGCCTTGGCAATAAAAGGGCAGGAGGGCTGGGGTGAAATCCAGGTTGCAACTCCAGACCCCCACCATGATGATCGAGGGGTGAGGGGCGGAGCGCAGCCCAGGAAGCAACCCCAGAACCCCACCATGGCCATCGGAGTTTGGGAGGGCCACAGCGAATGCCATGCATCAACCCCGGACCCCCACCATTGCAATTGAAGGGCTGCAGGGCCGGAGTGCAGGACAGACAGCACCCGCGGACATCTACCATGGCAATCTTAGGGCGGAATTGCCTGCATCCCTGGATCATCATGGCAATCATGGGCAGAGAGGCCACAGCGCAGGCCAGGCATCAACCCCCAAACCCCACCATGGCAACCGAAGGGCAAGAGGGCCTGCCCCCCTTCATTGCCATGGCGATCGGAGGGCAGTGCTGCAGGCCAGGCAGCAACCACGAGCCCCAATATAAAAATTGAAGGGTGGGATGGCCTCCATCCATCAATCGCCATGGCGATCGAAGGGCAGGAGTGCGGTGTTGCAGGCCAGGCAGCAACTGCGGACCCCCAGCATGGCAATAAAAGAGCGGGAAGTCCTTCGTCCCTTGATCGCCATGGCAATCGAAGGGCAGGAGAGCCGGGGTGGAGGCCAGGCAGCAACCCTGGATCCCCAGCATGGCGATCAAGGGTGGGAGGGCCGGAGCACAGGCCAGGAAGCAACCCTGGACCCCCAACATAGCAATCGAAGGGTGGGATGTCATGCATCCCTCGATGGGAATGGCGATCGGAGGGCGGAGGCAGGTGTTGCAAGCCAGGCAGCAAACGCAGAACCCTGGGTGCCAGGGATGCTGGCTAGACTGCTTCTGGCGATCGCCATGGCGATGGAGTGCGAGAGGCCCAGAGTGCAGGCCATACATAAACCCCGGACACCCTTTCAGTGGGCAGAAGGGCCATTGTGTAGTACAGTCAGCAACCGTGGACCACCACCATGGCAATCAAATGGAGGGAGGGCCTGGGCACTGGACAGGCAGCAACCTCAGATCCCTGCCATGGCTATCGAGGGTGGGAGGGCCAGAGCGCAGGCCAGGCATCAACCCCCGACCCCCACCATGGCAACCTAAAGGCGGGAGGACCTGCATCCCTCAATTGCCATGGCGATCAGAGGGCGGGTGTGCGGTGTTGCAGGCCAGGAAGTAACCCCGGACCCCCATTATGGCAATCAAAGGGCGGGAGGGCCAGGGCGTAGGCCAGGCAGCAACCGAGGACCTCCAGCATTGTGATCGGAGGGTGGGAGGGTGGTGTTGCTGGCCAGGCAGCAACTGCTGAACCCTGTGTGCCAGGCATCAACCGTGGACCCCCACCATGACAATCGAAGGGCAGGAGGGCCAGGGCGCAGTCCAGGCAGCACCCAAGTACCCCCACCGTGGCAATCAAAGTGCCTGACGGCCGGGCTCAGGCCAGGCAGCAACCCAATAACCCCACTGTGGCGATCGAGGGTGGGGGGCCGGAGCGCAGGCCAGACAGCAACTCCAGACCCCCGACATGGCGTTGGGAGAGCTGGAGGAACGGAACGCAGGCCAGGCAGCAACCCCTGACCCCCGCCATGGCCATCAGAGTGCGGGAGGCCAGAGCACAGGCCATGCATTAACCCCTGAACCCCAACATGGCAACCGAAGGGCGAGAGGGCCTGTGTCCCTTGATTGCCATGGTGATCGGAGGGCGGTTTTGCAGTCCAGGCTGCAACTGCAGATCCCCGGTGGCCAGGGTTGCTGGCTGGCCTGTATCTACCAATTCCCATGGAAATGGGAGGGCGGGAGGGGGCCATAGCGCATGACAGGCAGCAACCGTGGACCCCCACCATGGTGATCGAGGGCGGGAGGGCCAGAGAGTAGGCCATGCCACATCCCCAGACCCACACCATAGCAATCGAACAGGGGGAGGGCCAGGGGGAGGGCCAGGCAGCAACCAGGGACCTCCACCATAGCAATCGAAGTGCGGGATGCCAGGGCGCAGGGCAGTCAGCTTCCCTGGACCCCCACCATGGCAACTGAGGGTGGGAGGGCTGGAGCACCGGCCAGGAAGCAACCCTGGAACCCCACCATGGCCATCGGAGGTTGGAAGGGCCACAGCACATGCCATGCATCAACCCCAGACCCCCAACATGGCAATCGAAGGGCTGGAGGGCTGGGGCGCAGGCCAGGCAGCACCCGCGGACATCCACCATGGCAATCTTAGTGGGGGGGTTGTATGCATCCCTGGATCGCCATGGCGATCGGAGGGCAGGAGTGCGGTGTTGCACACCAGGGATCAACTGCAGAACCCCGGGAGCTGGGGTTGCTGGCTGGCCTGCTTCCGCCATGTTGATCGGAGGGCAGGAGTGACAGAGCACAGGCCAGGGAGAAACCGCAGACCCCCACCATGGCATTCTCAAGGTGGGATGGCCTCTGTCCATCGATCTGAGGGTGGGAGGGTCGTGATGCAACTTAGGCAGCAACCGCAGAACCCCGGGTGCCGGGTTTGCTGTCTAGACTGCTTCTGGTGATCACCATGGCAATCACAGGGCGGGAAGGCCATAGTGAAGGCTAGGCAGCAACCCCGGACCCCCGGCCATGGCAATGGGAAGGCTAGAAGGCCAGTACACAGGACAGGCAGCAACCCCTGACTCCCACCATGGGAATCGAGGGCGGGAGGGCCTGATTATAGGCCAGGCTGCAATCCCGGACACTCGGCATGGCGATGGGAGGGCGGGCTGGACGGAGCGCAGCCCAGGTATCAACACTGGACCCCCAACATGGAAATCGAAGGGCGGGATGGCCTACGTCCCTCGATCGCCATGGCGATTGGAGGGCGGGAAGGCGATATTGCAGGCCAGGCAGTAACCGTGGACCCCCGGTGCCGGGATTCCTGGCTGCCCTTCTGCCAGCGATCGGCATGTCAGTTGGAGGGGGGAGGGCCAGAGCGAAGGCCATGCATCAACACAGGCCCCTCACCATGACAATCGAAGGGCAGGAGGGAGGGTGCACAGGCCGGGCTGCAACCTCGGACCCATGCCATGGACATTGGAGTCCGAGAGGGGCAGAGTGCAGGCCATGCATCAACACAGGAACCTCACCATTGCCGTCGAAGGGAGGGATGGCCTGCATCCCTTGATCGCCATGGCGATCGGAAAGAGGGAGGGCAGTGTTGTAAGCCAGGTGGCAACCCCGGGCCCCCAGGTGCCGTGGTTGCTGGCTGGCCTGCTTCCGGTGATCACAATGTTGATCAGAGTGGGGGAAGGCCAGAGCGTAGGCCATGCATCAACCCTGGACGCCCACCATGGCAATCGAAGGGTGTGAGTACCAGGGCACAGGCCAGACAGCAACCGCAGACTTCCACCATGGCAATGAAAGTGTGGGATGGCCTGCGTCCTTCGATCGCCATGTCCATCGGAGGCGGGAAGGCTGGAGCACAAGCCAGGCTGCAACCTCGGACCCACGCCATGGCGATGGGAAGGCTAGCTAGTCGGAACACAGGCCATGCATCAATCCTGGACCGCCAACATGGAAATCAAAGGGAGGGAGGGCCGGGGCACAGGACAGGCTTCAACCGTGGACCCCCGCCATGGCAAACAAAGGGCGGGATGCCCTGCGTCCCTTCATTGCAATGGCGATCGGAGGGTGGTGGGCAGTGTTTCAGGCAAGGCAGTAACCACGGAACCCAAGGTGCCGGTGTTGTTGGCTAGCCTGCTTCTGGCGATCGCCATGGCAATTGGAGGTTGTGGGGGGCAAGGCCCAGGCCAGGCAGAAACTGCGGACCCCCACCATGGCGATCGAGGGCAGGAAGGTCAGAGCACAGGCCAGGCATCAACCCTGGACCCCCAACATTGCAATCGAAGCGTGGGATTGCCTGCGTCCCTCGATAACCATGGCGATCGCAGGGTAGGAGGGTGGTTTTGCAGGCCAAGCAGCAACCCCGGACTCCGGGCGCTGGGGTTGCTGGCTGGCCTGCTTCTAGGGATCACAATGTCGATTGGAGTGCTGGAGGGCCAACGCCCAGGCCAGGTAGCAATCGCGGACCCCCACCATGGCCATCAGAGTGGGGGATGGCCAGAGCACAGGCCATGCAAAAACCGCAGACCCACACCATGGCAATCGAAGGGCGGGAGGGCCAGAGTGCAAGCGAGGCAATAACCCCAACGCCCGCCATAGTGATGGAAGTGTGAGAGGGCCGGAGCGCAAGCCAGGCAGCAACCCCAGACACCCGCCATGGCGATGTTAAGGCTGGCTGGCCACAACGCATCCCAGGTTGGCCGGAGCGCAGGGCAGGCATGCGGAACCCAAATGGGAATAGAAGGGTCGGAGGCCCTGTGTCCCTTGATCACCATAGCGATCGGAGGGCGAGACTGCAGTGTTGCAGGCCAGGCAGCAACTGCGGAAGCCCGGGTATGGGGTTGCTGGGTGGCCTGTTTCTGGCGATCACCATGTCAATCAGGGTGGGGTGGCCAGAGCGCAAGCTAGGCAGCAACCCCGGACACCCACCATGGTGATCCAAGGCAGGAAGGTGCGAGCACAAGACAGTCATTAACCCTGGACCCCACCATGTTAATCAAAGGGCGGGATTGCCTGGGTCCCTCGATTCCCATGGCGATCGCAGGAGGGAGGGCAGTTTTTCAGGAGAGGCAGCAACCCCTGACTCCTGGGTGCCGGGGTTACTGGGTGGCCTGCTTCTAGCGATCACAATGTTGATAGGACTGCGGGAGGGCCAGGGCGCAGGGAAGGCAGCATCCACGGACCCCCACCATGGCAATAGGTGGGCGGGATGGCCTGCGTCCCTCCATCGCCAAGGCTTTCGGAACATGGGTGGATTGTGTTGCAGGCCAGGCATCAACCGCAGAACCCTGGGTGTGGGGATGCTGGCTGGACTGCTTCGGGCGATCGCCATGGCGACCAGAGGTCTGGAGGTCCAGAGCGCAGGCCAGGCAGCAACCCTGGACCCCCTTCATGGCGATGGGAAGGCGGGCTGGCTGGAGCGCAGCCGAGGCATAAACCCAGGACGCAGAACATGGCAATCGAAGGGCCGGAAGCCTGGGTGGAGGCCAGGTATCTATCACGGACCCCCAACATGACAATCGAAGGGCGGGATACCCTGCGTCCCTTGATCACCATGGCTATTGGAGGGCGCGAGGGAAGTGTTGCAGGCCAGGCAGCAACCGCGGAACACCGCGTACAGGGTTGCTGGATGGCATGCTTCAGGCGATCCCATGGAGATCAGGGCAGAGGGCCATAGCACAAGCTAGGCAGCCACCCCGGACCCTCAGCACAGCGATCGAGAGTGAATGGCCCGAACATAGGCCAGGAAGCAACCCCAAATCCCCACCGTAGACATTGGAGGGAGGGAGGGCCAGAGCGCACACCATGAATCAACCCCGGATGCCCACCATGGCAATTGAAGCATGGGAGGGCCGGGGTGCAGCCCAGGCAGCAACCTCGGACCCCCACCATGGCCATCGAAAGGCGGGAGGGCCGGAGCGCAACCCAGGCATCAACCCCAGACCTCTGCCATGGACATCAGAGGGTGTGAGGGCCTGAGCGCATGCCATACATACACCACGGACCCCCATCATGGCAATCGAAGGGCTGGGGGTTCAGAGTGCAGGCCAGGCAGCAACCCCGGAGCCCCACCATGGGGATCGTAGGCGCGAGGGCTAGAGAGAAGGCCAGGCAGCCACCACGGACCCACACCATGGCGATTGTAGGCAGGATGGCCGGAGCGCAGGCCAGGAAGCAACCCTGGACCCCCACCATGGCGATCGTAGATGGGAGGCACGAGCGCGGGCCAGGGTACAAACCCCAACGCCACCATGGCCATCAAAGAGCAGGAGAACCTAGGTCCAGGAACAGGATGTTGTGTTAGTTCTGGCATAGTATAATAATGAATTTGATTTCCTTTTTACATGGTAGACTATTGAATATTGTTAAATTATTGAAAGGATGGTCAGCTCTAGATGTGAAGTTTTATGCCACAACTGGTACAGTATTTCCTTTAACACCTTGGTCTAGAACAGCCTTGTTATATATTGGAGATACTAGAGAAATGAGGTTTCACTCGGTTTCACTGATGATTCACTTCATGTTACATTTGCCCCATACCAAAGTGAAATAGTAATAATAAGGGAAATTAGGTATGGAGTACAGGGGTATTATCTTCACGATTTTTCTGTAAATCTGGAACTATTCTAAAATAAAACATCCATTAAAACAACACTCAAAATACTAGGGAATGGTAATATCTGAACATAGTGGAATGGACCATGGAAATGACGGGGGAGTTTGAGAAGTGGATGAGAGGAAACACCACCTCCCTGACTCATGCTGGACTATAATGGAACTAGAGGAAATGAGAGAGGTCAGTTTGGGAAAAATATTAGGAGGTAAGAGGAAGGTCTCTTTTCTATAACCAGAGTATCTGAGCTTTTGCATCCTCTCCCACCCACGCCCCTCCTGGATGATCAAGGTGAGGCTTTGTGATGTCAAGCCACACCATAGCAACCACGGATTTGGGGCAACCAGAGCTGAAGTGAGTGGCTCCTCATTGACCTAGAGAGTATATATAGAGGCCAGGACCCTTTGAGTAGTGTCTGTTGCCTCAAGATAGCCAAATTTACTAAGAAGGTATTATAGACTAGTGAAGATAAGGAATAAGACTCCAAACACAAGGATGGATGAAGAAACTGTAAGTCCTAAAGGGAATTTGAGGTCACTTTCTCAACAGGATGATGAAGTGGATAAGGTCAGAATGCCTTATTCAAATGCTGCCCATTCCTCCGCCATGGGGACAGGAGGGCGGGAGGTCCGGAGCGCAGGCCATTCATTAACACCGACCCCCACCATGGGAATTGAAATGCGGGTGGGCCTCAGCCCAGGCCAGGCAGCTACCGCAGACCCCCACCATTGGCATCAGAGTGTGTGCGGACCAGAGCGCAGGCAATGCATCAACCGTGGTCCCCCATCATGGCAATCGAAGGGCAGGAGGGCCTGGGGCAAGTCAGGCAGCAACTGCGGATCCCCACCGTGGCAATGAAAGTGCATGAGGGCCGTGTGCAGGCCAAGCAGAAACCCAATACCCCCACCTTGGTGATCGAGGGCCGGGGGCCGGAGCGCAGTCTAAGCAGCAACCCCGGACCCCCGCTATGGTGATGGGAGAGCTGGAGGACCAGTACGCAAGACCGGCAGCAACCCCAGACACCCGCCATGGCCATCAGAGGGCGGGAGGGCCAGAGCACAGGCCATGCATTAACCCCTGAACCACACCATGGAAACCAAAGGGCGGGAGGGCCTGTGTCTTTTGATCACCATGGTGATTGGAGAGCGGTTTTGCAGTCCAGGCTGCAACTGCAGACCCCCGGGGGCCAGAGTTGCTGGCTGGCCTGTATCTGCCAATTCCCATGGCAATCGGAGGGCGGGAGGGCCGAGGCGCATGACAGGCAGCAACCGCGGAAACCCAACATGGTGATCGTGGGCGGGCGGGCTGAAGCACAGGCCATGCCACATACCCAGACCCACGCCATAGCAATCGAAGGGGTGGGGGATGGCCAGGCAGCAACCGGGGACCTCCATCATGGTTGGGAGGGCCGGATCGTAGGACAGGCCGCAGCCCCGGACCCATGTCATGGCGATGGGAGGGCGGGATGGCAGGCATCAACCCTGAACCCCCAAAATGGCAATCGATGGGCAGGATGGCCTGTGTACCTCGATCGCCATGGCGATCAGAGGGCGGGAAGGCGGTATTACAGGCCAGACAGTAACCACGGACACCTGGTACCGGGGTTCCTGGGTGACCTTCTTCCGGCGATCGCCATGTCAATAAATGGTGGAGGTCCAGAACGCAGGCCATGCATTAACTCCAGAAACCCGCCAAGGCAATCAAAGGGCGGGAGGGCCGGGGAGAGGTCAGGCAGCAACCACAGACCCCCACTATGGCAATCGTATTGTGGGATGGCCGGGGCGCAGGGCAGGCAGCTTCCCTGGACCCACACCATGGCAATCGAGGAGGAAGGGTTGGAGCACAGGCCAGGAAGCAACACCGGAAACTCGCCATGACAATGAAAGGGGGGGAGGGCCGGGGTACATGCCAGGCTGCAACCCCGGACCCCCACCATGGCGATTGAGGGCAGGAGAGCCGGAGCGCAGACCAGGAAGCAACCCCGGAATCCCACCATGGCGATCGTAGGCGGAAGGCAAGAAGCGCAGGATAAAAAGCAACCCCAGAACCCCGCCATGGCCATCGGAGGTTGGAAGGGCCACAGAACATGCCATGCTTCAACCCCAGACTCCGCCATGGCAATCGAAGGGCGGGATGGCCAGGGTCCCACAATCGCCATGGCAATTGGAGGTCAGGAGGGCGGTGTTGCAGGCCAGGCAGCCACCATAGACATCCACCATTGCAATCTTAGGGGGGATTGTCTGCATCCCCAGAACGCCTTGGCGATCGGAGGGAGGGAGGGTGGTCTTGCACACCAGTCAACAACCGCGGACCACCGGATGCTGGGGTTGCTGGCTGACTGTGCTTCTGGCAATTGCCATGTCGATCGGAGGGTGGGAGGGACAGAGTGCAGGACAGGCAGCAACCGCGGACCACCACCATGGCAATCAAAGGGCGGGATGTCCTGGTCGCAGGCCAGGAAGCAACCTCACACCCCCAGCATGGCCACCGAAGGGCGGGAGGGCCGGAGCGCAATCCAGGAATCAACCACGGACCCCCACCATACTGATCGGAGAACGGGATGGCTTGGGCGTAGGCCAGGCAGCAAACACAGACCCTGTCATGGCGATGGGAGGGCGAGCTGGCCGGAGTGCAGCCCAGGCATCAACCCTTGACCCCCAACGTGGCAATTGAAGGGCGGGAGTGCGGTGTTGCAGACCAGGGAGCAACTGCGGAAGCCCCGGTGCCGGGGTTGCTGGTTGGCTTGTTTCCGGCGATCGCCATGGCGATCAGAGTGCGAGTGGGACAGAGCACAAGTAAGGCAGCAACCCCGGACCCCCAGCATGGACATTGGAGGGCAGGAGGGCCATAGTGCATGCCATGAATCAATCTTGGATCCCCAACATGGCAATCGAAGGGAAGGAGGGCCGGGCGGAAGGCCAGACAGCCACCTCCGACCCCCATCATGGCAATAAAAGGGTGGGAGGGCCATGGCGCAGGACAGGCAGCAACCCCGGACCCCTGCCATGGCAATTGATGGCGGCAGAGCCAGAACGTAGGCCAGGCTTCAACAACCGACCCCCACCATGGGAAACGAAAGGCGGAGGGCCTGCCTCCCTTGATCTCCATTGCGATTAGAGGGGGGGTTTGCAGGCCAGGCAACAGCACTGACCCCCAATATGGCAATCGAAGGGCAGGATGGCCTGCATCCCTCAATTGCAATGGAGATCGGGGTCGGGAGTGCAGTGTTTCAGGCCAGGCAACAAACACGGACCCCCAACATGGCAATGATTGGCGGGATATCCTGCATCCCTTGATCGTCATGGCAATCGAAGGGCGGGAAAGCCGGCATGGAGTCCAGGCAGCAAACCCAGATCCCCACCATGGCCATCAAGAGAGGAAGGTCCGGAGTACAGGCCAGGAAGCAACCCTGGACCCCCCAACATGGCAATCGAAGGGCGGGATTGCCAGCATCCCTCGATCGCCATGGTGATCGGAGTGCAGGAGTGCGGTGTTGCTGGCCAGGTATCAACCGCGGACCCCCGGGTGCCAAGGTTGCTGGTTGGCCTGCTTCCGGCGATCGCCATGGTGATCAGAGTGTGGGTGGGGCAGAGCACATGTCAGACAGCAACCCTGGACCCCCGGCATGGACATTGGAGGGCAGGAGGGCCAGAGCACACTCCATGAATAAATCCCGGATCCGCATCATGGCAATCGAATGGCGGGAGGACTGGGGCATAGGCCAGACAGACACCCAGACCCCCACCATGGCAATCAAAGGGCAGGATGGCCGGGTCGCAGGCAAGGCAGCAACTGTGGAATCCCACCATGGCATTCAAAGGGCGGGAGGGTGGTTTTGCAGGCCAGGCAGCAACCATGGACACCCGGGTGCTGGGGTTGCAGGCTGGCCAGCTTCCGGTGATCACCATGTGTATCGGATTGTGGGAGGGCCAGAGCGCAGTATAGGCATCAACCCAAGAATCCCACCATGGCGATTGTAGGCGGGAGGGCTGTAGCGCAGACCAGTCAGAAACCCAGGACACACACCATGGCCATCGGAGGGTGGGAGGGCCTTTGTGCATGCCATGCATCAATCTCGGACTCCCACCATGGCAATCTTTGGGCGGTATTGCCTGCATTCCTGGATCGCATTGGCGATCGCAGGGCGGGAGGGTGGTATTGCAAGCCAGTCAGCAACCACGGACACCCGGATGCAGGGGTTGCTGGCTGGTCTGCTTCCGGTGATCGCCATGTTGATCGGAGGGTTGGAGGGACAGATCACAGGACAGGCAGCCACTGCGGAGCACCAACATGGCAATCGAAGGGCGGGAGGGCCGGGGCTCAGGCCAGGAGCAACCGTGGACCCCCACCATGGTATTAGCAGGGCGGGATGGCCTGCGTCCATTGATCGCCATGGTGATCGGAGGACGGGTGGGTGGTGTTGCACGGCAGACAGCAACCGGAGAACCCCGGATGCCGGGGTTGATGGCTGGCCAGCTTTGGGCTATCACCATAGTGATCGGAGAGTGGAAAGGCCAGAGTGCAGGCTAGGCAGCAAACCTGGACCCCCGCCATGGCTATTGAAGGGCAGGAGGGCCAGGGCACAGGCCAGGCAAGACCCCAGAACCCAGCCATGGCGATGGGAGGGCGGGCTGGCCGGAGCACAAGCCAGGCAGCAACCCGGACTCCCAACATGGGGATCGAGGGCGGGAGGGCCAGAGAACTGGCCAGATAGAAACCCCGGACCCCACCATGGCCATCGGAGGGCTGAAGGACTAGACTGCAAGCCATGCATCAACCCCAGACCCCCACTATGGCAATGGAAGGGCAGGAGGGCCGGGGCGCAAACTAGGTAGCAACCGCGGACCCCCACCATAGCAATTGATGGGCGGGATGTCCTGCATCCCTCGATCGGCATGGCGATAGGAGGGCGGGAGGGCGGTGTTTCAGGCCAGACAGCAACCGCGGAGCCCCGGGTGCCGGAAATGCTCCTGGCCTGCTTTTGACAATAGCCATGGCGATCGCAGGGCTGGAGGTCCAGATAGCAGGCCAGAAAGCAAGCCCAGACACCCACCATGGCAATCGAGGGCAGGGTGTCTTGCGTTCCTCGATCGCCATGGCGATCGGAGGGCAGTAGTGCCGTATTGCAGGCCAGGCAGCACCGTGGACCCCCGGTGCCGGGGTTGCTCTCTGGCCTGCTTCCAGTGATCACCATGTCGATCACAGGGAGGGAGGCCCGGGGCGCAGGCCAGGCATCAACCCCTGACTCCCACTATGGGGATCAAGGGCAGGCGGGCCAAAGGGCAACCCAGGCCACAACCCTGGACCCCCGCCATGGCAATCAAACGGTGGGAGGGCTATGTTGCAGGCTCGGCAGCAACGGCGGACCCCCACCATGGCACACAAAGGATGGTAGGGCTGGGTCGCTGGCCAGGCAGCAAACCTGGACCCCCACCATGGCTATTCGGGATGGGATGTCCGGACCGCAACCCAGGCCACAACCCCAGGCCGACGCCATGACAATCGAAGGGTGGGATGGCCTGAGTCCCTCGATTGCCATGGCAATCAGAGGGCAAGAGGACGGTGTTGCAGGCCAGGCATCAACCGCGGAACCCTGGATGCCGGGGTTTCTGGCTGGCTTGCTTTCGGCGATTGCCATGGAAATCAAAGGGTGGTAGGGCTGGGCGCAGGCCAGGCTGCAACCCCAGACCCCTACCATGGTGATTGAGAGTGGGAGGGCTGGAGCGCTGGCCAGGCATCAACCAAAGATGCCCACCATGGCAATCCTAGGTGGGAGGGCCGGAGCTCAGAACAGACAGAAACCCAGGATGCCCACCATGGCGATCGTAGGCGGGAGGGCCGGAGCGCAGGCCAGGGAGCAAATCCGGAACCCCGACATGGCAATCAAATGGTGGCAGGGCCTTCCTCCATTGATCGCCATTGCAATCAGAGGGCGGTATTGCAGGCCAGGCAACAACCACGGGCCCAAACATGGTAATCGAAGTGCAGGATGGCTTCCAACCCTCGATCGCCATGGCGATCGAAGGGCAGGAGTGTGTTGTTGCAGGCCAGGGAGAAACGGTGGACACCCAACATGGCAATAGAAGGGTGGGATGACCTGCATCCCTCGATCACCAATACAATCTAAGGGCGGGAGAGCAGGGGCGGAAGCCACGCAGCAACCTCAGATCCCCACCATGGCGATCAATGGCGGGAGGGCTGGGGCACAGGCCAGGAAGTAACCCTGGAACCCAACATGTCAATTCAAAGGGTGGGATAGCCACCATCCCTCCATCGCCATGGTGATCAGAGGGCGGAAATGCTGTGTTGCAGGCCAGGTAGCAACTGCAGACCCCCAACATGGCAATGATTGGCGGGATATCCTGCATCCCTTGATCATCATGGCAATATAATGGTGGGAAAGCCGGGGCAGAGGCCTGGCAGCAACCACGGACCCTCACCAAGGCCATCGAGGGCGGGAGGGCCAGAACGCAGGCCAGGCATCAACACCCGACCCCCACTATTGGAACCAAAAGGCGGGAGGGCCTGTCTCCCTTGATCGCCATGGCGATTGGAGAGGGGGTTTGCAGGCCAGGCAGCACCGGGGATCACCAATATGGCAATCAAAGTGCAGGAAGGTCTGCATTCCTCAATTGCCATGGCGACTGGAGGGCGGGAGTGTGGTGTTGAAGCCCGGGCAACAACCGCAGACCCCCAACATGGCAATGATTGGCGGAATATCCTGCATCCCTTGATCGTCATGGCAATCGAAGGGCTGGAGAGTTGGGGCAGAGGCCAGGCAGCAAACCCAGATCCCCACCATGGCAGTCACGAGCTAGAGGGCCGGAGCAAAGGCCAGGAAGCAACCCTGGACCCCCAACATGGCAATCGAAGGAAGGGATGGCCTGCATGACTCGATCTCCATTGCGATCGGAGGCGGGAGTGCGGTGTTGCAGGCCAGGTAGCAACCGCGGATCCCTGGGTGCCAGGGTTACTGGTTGCGATCGCCAGGGCGATCATAGTGCGGGAGGTCCAGAGCACAAGCCAGGCAGCAACTCCAGACCCCTGGCATGGCAATTGAGGGCAGAATGGCCAGACCACAGGCCAGGGAGCAACCCCGAACCACCGCCATGGACATTGGAGGGTGGGAGGGCCAGAACGCACGCCATGAATCAACCACGGATCCCCACCATAGCAATCAAAGGGTGGGAGGGCCGTGGCGCAAGACAAGCAGCAACCCTGGAACCCCGCCATAGCATTCTAGGGCGGCAGGGCCAGAACACAGGCCATGCATCAACATCGCACCCCCACCATGGCAAGCAAAAGGCGGGAGGGCCTGCCTGCCTTGATCGCCATGGCGATTGGAGGGTTGTGTTGCAAGCCAGGAAGCAACCAAGGACCCCCAACATGGCAATCAAAGGGCGGGTGGCCTGCAACCCTCAATTGCTATGTCAATTGGAGGGCGGGAGGGCGGGAGGTCAGTGTTGCAGGCCAGGCAGTAACCATAGTCCCCCCGGTGCGATGGTTGCAGGCTGGCCAGTTTCTGGCGATCGCCATGGTGATCGGAGGGTGAGAGGGGCAGAGTCCATGCCTGGCAGCAACTCCGGACTCCCGCCAAGGACACTGGAGGGTAGAAGGGCCAGAGTGCATGCCATGAATCAACCCCAGATCCCCACCATGCAAAATGAAGGGCAGGAGAGGCCCAGGCGAAGGCCATACAGCAACCCCGGGCCCCTACCATGGTGATTGAGGGTGGGAGAGAAGAGGAGCAACCCAGCCCGTAACCTCGGACCCATGCCATGCCAATCTAACCGTTTGAGGCCGGGGCGCAGGCCAGGCAACACTCGCGGGCATCCACCATGGCAATCTTAGAGCGGATTGCCTGCATCCCTGGATCACATGGCGATCAGAGGGTGAGAGGGTGGTGTTGCACGCCGCTCAGCAACCACGAACCCTCGGATGCTGGGGTTGCTGGCTGTTCTGCTTCCAGTGATAGCCATGTCGATCAGAGGGCGGGAGGGACAGAGCGCAGGACAGGCAGTAACCACGGACCAGAACCATGGCAATCGAAGGGCAGGAGGTCCTGGGTGCAGGACAGGCAGCAATCCTGGACCCTGCCATGGCAATTGAGGGTGGCAAGGCCAGAGCGCAGGCCAGGCATCAACCCCCGACCTCCACCATGGCAACCGGAGGGCGGGAGGGCCTGACCCCCTTAATCGCCATGGTGATCGGAGGGCAGTGTTGCAGGCCAGGCAGCAACTGCGGGTGCCAACATGTCAATCAAAGGGCGGGATGGCTCCATCCCTCGATCAGCATGTCAATCGAAGGGCGGGAGCCCGTGGTGGAGGTCTGGCAGCTAACCTGGATCCCAACCATGGTGATCAAAGGTGGGAGGGCCGGAGCACAGGTCAGTCGGCAACCGCAGACCCCCAACATGGCAATCGAAGGGCGGAAGGGCCTTGGCAGCGGACAGGCAGCACACCAGACCCTCGCCATGGCAATCGAGGGAGGCAGGGCCAGAACGCAGGCCTGACATCAACAACTGACCTACACCATGAGAACCGAAAGGCAGGAGGGTCTGCCTCCCTTGATCGCCATGGCGATTGGAGGTGGGTTTTGTAGGCCATGCAGCATCTGGGACCCCCAACATGTCAATCGAAGGGTGGGATGGCCTGCATCCCTCTATCGCCATGGCAATTAGAGGGTAGGAGTGCAGTTTTGCAGGCCAGGCAGCAACCATGGAACCGCAAAATGGCCATCGATTGGCGGGATGGCCTTTATTCCTGGATAGCCATGGCAATCGAAGGACGTGAGAGATGGGGCGGGGGACAGGCAGCAACCCCGGGCCCCCACCATGCCGATTGAGGGCAGGAGGGACAGAACGCAGGCAAGGCATAACACCACACCCCCACCATGGCAACCGATAGGCAGGAGGGCCTGACTGCCTTGATTGCCATGGTGATTGGAGGGTTGTGAAGCAGGCCAAGAAGCAACCACGGATCCCCAACATGGCAATCGAAGGGCGGGTGGCCTACAACCCTCAATTGCCATGGCAATCGGATGACGGGAGGGCGGTGAAGCAGGCCAGGCAGTAAACACGGTCCCCCGGGTGTGCGGGTTACAGGCTGGCCTGTTTCTGGCAATTGACATGGCAATCAGAGGGTGAGAGGGGCAGAGTGCATGCCAGGAAGAAATCCCGGACCCCCACCATGGACACTGGAAGGCGGGAGGAACAGAGGGCACGCCTTTAATCAAACGCAGATACCCACAATGGAATTAGAAGGACAGGAGGACCGGGGCGAAGTCCAGACAGCCACCACAGACTCCCTCCATGGCAATCAAAGGGCGGGAGGGAAAAGGCTCAGGCCAGGCACAAACCCGGACCCCCACCATTGTGATAAAGGGCAGGAGAGAAGGAGCGCAACCCAGCCCATAACCTCAGACCCCCACCATGACAATCTAAGGGCGGGAGACCCGGGGCGCAGGCCAGGAAGCAACCCCGGACACCCACCATGTCAATCGGAGGTGGGATGGCTGAAGCGCAGGCCAGGCATCAACCCCCGACCCCCACTATGGCAACCGAAGGGTGGAAGGGCCAGAACCCCTTGATCTGCATGTCAATCGAAGGGCGGGAGGCCGGGCGGAGGTCAGGAAGCAAACCCGGATCCCCACCATGGTGATCAAGGGCGGGAGGACCGGAGTACAAGCCAGTGGCAACCGTGGACCCCCAACATGGTAATCAAAGGGCGGGATGGCCTGCATCCCTTGATTGCCATAGCAATGGAAGGGCGGAAGAGACATGGCTGAGGCCAGGCAGCAATGCCGAATCCCCAAAATGGCGATCAAGGTTGGAAAAGCAAGAGTGCAGGCCAGGCATCAACCCCGGACCCCCACCATTGTGATCAGAGGGCTGAAGGGCTGTGGCGCAGGACAGGCAGCACCCCAGACATGCGCCATGGCAATCGACGGCGGCAGGGCCATAACACAGGCCAGGCATCAACATCCGACCTACACCATGGGAACCGAATGGCGGGAGGCCTGCCTCCCTTGATCGCCATGGCGATCGGAGGTAGGTGTTGCAGGCCATGCAGCACCGTGGACCCCCAACATGGCAATCGAAGGGCGGCATGTCCTGCATCTCTTAATAGCCATGGCGATTGGAGGACAGGAGTGCGGTGTTGCATGCCAGGCAACAACCACGGAACCCCAACATGGCAATTGATTGGCGGGATGTCCTGCATCCCTTGATTGGCATGTCAATCGAAGGTCTAGAGGCCTGTCTAGAGGCCAGGCAGCAAACCCAGATCCCTACCATGGCGATCAAGGGCGGGAGGGCTGGAGCACAGGCCAGGAAGCATCCCTGGACCCCCAACATGGCAATCGAAGGGCGGGATGGCCTGCATCCCCGATTGGCATGGCAATCGAAAGGCGGGAGAGCCGTGGCGGAGGCCAGGTAGCAAACCCAGATCCCCACCATGGCGATCAATGGCAGAATGGCCAGTGCAAAGGTCAGGGAGCAACCCCGGACACCCTCCATGGACATTGGAGGGCAGGGGGGCCAGAGCGCACACCATGAATAAACCGCGGATCACCACCTAAAAAAGCGAAGGCCAGACAGCCACCATGAACCCCCACCATGGCAATCAAATGGCGGGAGAGCCGGGGCACAAGCCAGGCAGCAATCATGGACTGCCAGCATGGCAATCGAAGGGTTGTAGGGCAAGGGCACAAGCCAGGCCGCCACCCCGGATCCCCGTCATGGCAATGGGAGGGCATGCTGGCCAGAGCTCAGCCCAGGCAGCAAACCCGGACCCACACCATGGCGATCGTAGGAGGGAGGGCCGGAGCTGAGGCTAGGGGGCATCCCCGGACTCCCGCCATGGGCATTGGAGAGCGGCAGGGCCATAGTGCACGCCATGAATCAACCCTGGATCCCCACCATGGCGATCGAGGGCGGTGGAGAAGGAGCGCAACCCAGCCTGTAACCTGGGACCACTGCCATGACAATCTAAGTGCGGGAGGGCTGGGGCACATGCCAGGGAGTAACCCCGGACCCCCACCATGGCGATGCAGGGTGGAGGGCCGGAGTGCAGGCAAGGAAGCAGCCCTGGACCCTCACCTTGGAGATCGGAGGTGAGATGGCTGGAGCGCAGGCCAGGCAGCAAACATGGACCCACACCATAGCGATTATAGGTGGTTGGGCAAGAGTGCAGGCCAGGAAGCAACCCCGGACCCACACCATGGCGATCATAGGTGGGAGGGCTGGAGCACAGGCCTAGGAGCATCCCGGGACCCCTGCCATGGACATTGGAAGGCGGGAGGGCCAGAGCGCATGCCATGAATCAACCCTGGAACCACACCAATGCAATCGATGGTCGGGAGGGCAGGGACGCAGCCCAGGCATCAACCCTGGACCACCACCATGACGATCGAGGGCGGGCAAGAAGGAGCGCATCCCAGCCTGTAACCTGGGACCACTGCCATGGCAATCTAAGGGCAGGATGGCCGGGGTGCGGCCAGCCAGCAACCACGGAAGCCAACCATGGCGATCGATGGCAGGAGGGCAGTATTGCAGGCAAGGCAGCAACCGCGGACCCCCGCCATGGCAATCGCAGGCCAGGCATCAATCCCCGAACCCCACCATGGTAACCGAAGGGTGGGAGGGCCTGCCCCTCTTAATCGCCATGGCAATCAGAGGGTAGAGTTGCAGGCCAGGCAGCAACTGCGGGCCCCAACATGGCAATCGAAGGGCGAGATGGCAGGCATAACTTGATCGGCAAGTCAATCGAAGGTGAGAGGCCGGGGAGAAGGACAGGCAGCAAACCCGGATCGCCACCATGGCGATCAAAGGCGGGATGACCAGAGCACAGGCCAGGCGGCAACCGTGGACCCCCAACATGGTAAATGAAGGGCAGGATGGCCCTCATCCCTTGATCCCCATGGTAATCGAAGTGCGGGAGAGGCGTGGCGGAGGCCAGGCAGCAACGTTGTTTCTCCAACATGGCGATCGAAGGCGGGAGGGCCAGAGTGCAGGCCAGGCATCAACCCCGGACCCTCACCATGGCGATCAGAGGGAGGAAGGGCCGTGGCACAGGACAGGCAGCAACCCCTGACACCCGCCATGGCAATCGAGGTCGGCAGGGCCAGAATGCAGGCCAGGCATCCACATCCGACCTACACCATGGGAACCAGAAGGTGGGAGGGCAGGCCTCTCTTGATAATGAGTTTTGTAGGCCATTCAGCAACGTGGAACCCCAACATGTCAATCGAAGGGCGGAGGCCAGGCAGCAAACCCGAATTCCTACCATGGCGATAGAGGGCAGAATGGCCAGAGCCCAGGCCAGGGAGCAACCCGGGACCCCCGCCATATACATTGGAGGGAGGGAGGGCCAGAGTGCACGCCATGAATCAACCCCGGATCTACACCATGGAAATCGAAGGACAGAAGGCCCGGGGCGAAAGCCAGAAAGCCACCACGGACCCCCACCATGGCCATCAAAGGAAGGGAGGGCCGGGGAGCAGGCCAGGCAGCAATCGCGGACTCCCAACATGGCAATCGAAGGGTTGTAGGGCCCGAACACAAGCCAGGCCGCCACCCCGCACCACTGTCATGGCAATGGGAAGGCATGCTGGCCAGGGCGCAGCCCAGGCTGCAAACCCGGACCCACACCATGGCAATAGTAGGCGGGAGGGCTAGAGCACAGGCTAGGGAGCATCTCTGGACCCCCGCCAGGGACATTGGAGGGCGGGAGGGCCAGAGCGCATGCCATGAATCAATCCCGGTTTAACACCATGGCGATCAAGGGCGGGAAAGAAAGACCGCAACCCAGCCTGTAACCTGGAACCACCGCAATGACAATCTAAGGGCGGGAGGGCCGGGGAACATTCCAGGTAGCAACCCTGGACCCCCACATTGGCGATCGGAGGAGGATGTCTGGAGCGCAGGCCAGGCAGCCAACATGGACCCACATCATAGCGATTATAGGTGTTAGGCAAGAGTGCAGGCCAGGAAGCAACCCCGGTCACCCGCCTTTGCCATTGGAGTGTGGGAAGGCCAGAGAGCAGGTCATCTATCAACCCCGGACCCCCACCATGGCAATCAAAGGGCGGGAGGGCCAGGGCGCAGGCCAGTAAAAACTCGTGGACATCCACCATGGAAATCTTAGGGCGGAATGCCTGCATCCCTTGATCGCTATGGCTATCAGAGGGCAAGATGGCGGTGTTGCACGCCACTCAGCTACCGCGAACCCTTGGATGCTGTGGTTGCTGGCTGTTCTGCTTCCAGTGATAGCCATGTTGATCTGAGGGCAGGAGGGACAGAGAGCAGGACAGGCAGCATCCGCGGACCATAAACATGGCAATTGAAGGGCGGGAGGGCCAGGGCGCAGGACAGACAGCAACCCTAAACCTGCACCATGGCAATCGGGGGCAGCAGGGCCAGAGCACAGGCCAGGCATCAATCCCCGACCCCCACCATGGCAACCGAAGTGCGTGAGTTCCTGACCCCCTCAATCGCCATGGCGATCGGAAGGCGGTGTTGCGGGCCAGGCAGCAACCTCATGGCCCAACATGGCAATCGAAGGGTGGGATGGCCTCCATCCCTCGATCGCCATGGCGAATGAAGGGCGGGAGTGTGGTGTTGCAGGCCAGGCAGCAACCGCGGGCTACAACATGGCAATCCAAGGGCCAGATGGCAGGCATCCGTTGATCGGCATGTCAATCGAAGGGCGGGAGGCTGGGGTGGAGGCCAGGCAGCAAAACCGATCCCCACCATGACAATCAAAGGCTGAGGGCTGGCGGGTGGGCCGGAGCACAAGCCAGGCGGCAACCGCGGACCACCAACATGGCAATCTAAGGGCGGGATGTCCGGAATCCCTTGATCGCCATGGCAATTGAATAGTGGGAAAGCCGGGGTGGAGGCCAGGAAGCAACCCCGGATCCCCACCATGGCGATCAAGAGCAGAATAGCCAGAGAACAGGCCAGGAAGCAACCCAGGACCCCCACCATGGCAATCGAAGGGCAGAAGGGCCAGGGCACAAGGCAGGCAGCAACCCTGGACCCCCACCATTGTGATCGAGGGCGGCAGGGTCGGTGCACAGGCCAGGCATGAGCTCTGGACACCAACCATGGACATTGGAGGTCAAGAGGGACAGAACGCAGGCCATGCATCAACACCGGACCCTCACCATAGCAATCGAAGGACAGGAATGCCTGTGTCCCTCGATCGCCATGGCGATCACAGAACATGAAGGAAGGGTTGCAGGCTGGCCTGCTTCCGGCGATCACCATGGCAATCATAGGGCAGGAGGGCCAGTGCAGAACCCAGGCTGCAACCCTGAACTCCCGCAATGGCATTCAAAGGGCAGGAGGGCCAGGCACAGGCCACGCATCATCCTCAGACCCCCAGCAAAGCAATCGAAGGATGGGAGGGCCAATACAAGGCCAGGCAACAACCCCGGTCCCACGCCATGGACATTGGCATTTGAGAGTGCCAGAGCGCAGGCCATGCATCAACACCGGACCCTAACCATGGCAATCGAAGGGAGTGATGGCCTGCGTCCCTCGATCTCCATGGTGATCAGAAAGAGGGAGGGCGGGGGCAGGGTCGGTGCACAGGCCAGGGGGCAACCCCGGACCCTTATGTGCCGGGGTTGCTGGCTGGCCTGCTTTCGGCGATCGCCATATCAATCGGAGTCGGGGAGGGCCAGAGCGCAGGTCATGCATCAACCCTGGACCACACCATGGCAAATGAAGGGCGGGAGGACCAGGACTCAGGCTGGAAGCATCCGCGGACCCCCACAATGGCCATCGGAGGGCGGGAAGCCCGGAGCACAAGCCAAGCAACACCCCGGATGCCGCCATGGCTATCGAGAGCGGGAAGGCTGGAGCACAAGCCAGGCCGCAACCGCGGACCCACTCCATGGCGAGGAGAAGGTAGGCTGGTCAGAGCGCTGGCCATGCATAAACCCTGGACCCCTAACCATGGCAATCAGAGGTCAGGAGGCCAAGGGTGCAGGCCAGGAAGCAACCGCGGACCCCCAACATGGCAATCGATTGCTGGAGGGCTGGGGTGCAGGCCATGCATCAACCCCGGACCCCCACCCTGTCAGTCGAAGGTCGGGATTGCCTGTGTCCTTCAATCGTAGAATGTGAGGGCGGGGTTGCAGGCCAGGCAGCAACCCAGGACCCCCGGGTGCTGGGGTTGCTGGCTGGCCTTCTTCCGGCGATCACCATGGTGATCATAGGGCAGGAGGGCCAATGCACAAGCCAGGCCACAACCCCGAACCCCCGCCATGGCAATTGAAGGGCAGGGTGTCCAGGACACAGGCCATGCATCAACCTCAGAGCCGCAGCCTGGCGATCGAGGGCAGGAGCTCTGGAGCGCAGCACAGAACACAACTCCGGACCACTACCAAGGCAATCAAAGGGCGGGAGGACTGGGGCGCAGGTCATGCATCAAATCTGGACCCCCACCATGGCAGTCGAAGGATGACAAGGTCGGGGCGCAGGCCAGGCAGCAACCGTGAACCCCCACCATGGCAATCAAAGTGCAGGATGGCCTGCATCACTCGATCGCCATGGTGATCAGAGGGCGGGTGGGCATTGTTTCAGGCCAGGCAGCAACCACAGAACCCTGGGCGCCGGGGATGCCGGCTGGACAGCCTCCTTCGGCTCAGAGATCAAACTGCGGGAGGGCCAGAACGCAGGCCACGCAGCAATCCTGGATGCCCACCATGGCGATGGAAAGGCTGGAGGGCCTGAGCGCAAGCCAGGCAGCAACCCCGGACACCAACCATGGCGATCGAGTGCAGGAAGGCAGGAGCATAAGCCAGGCCGCAACACCGGACCCCCTCTATGGCGATGGGAAGGCAGGCTGACCGGAGCGCAGCCCAGGCTTCAACCCTGGACCCCCAACATGGCAATCGAAAGGTGGTATTGCCTGTGTTCCTTGATCGCCATGGCGATCGCATGGCGGGAGGGTGGGGCCGGACACTCACCATGGCAATCAAAGGGCAGGGAGGCCTGGACTCAGGCCAGGCAGTAACCTGGATTTCCACCATGGCAATGAAAGTGTGGGATGGCCGGCATCTCTTGATCGCCATGGCGATCAGAGGGCAGGTGGGCGGTGTTGCAGGTCAGGCAGCAACCCCAGGTACCCTGGGTGCCAGGGATGCTGGCTGGACTGCTTCCAGCGATCGCCATGTCGATCGGAGTGGGTGAGGCCCAGAGCGCAACACATGCATCAACCTTGGACACCCACCATCGCAATCAAAGAGTGGGAGGACTGGGGCACATGCCAAGCAGCAACCACGGACCCCACCATGGCCATCGGTGGGTGGGAGGACAGAGGGCAGGTCAGGCAGCAACCCCCTACGGCCGCCATGGTGATGGAAGGGCGAAAGGGCCGGAGAGCAAGCCAGGCAATAACCCTGGACCCACCATGGCGATTGAGGGTGGGAAGGGCAGAGCACAAGCCAGGCTGCAACCATGGAACCCCAACATGCCAATCAAAGGGTGGATGGCCTGTGTCCCTCGATCGCCATAGCGATTGGATGGCGAGAGGGCTGAATTGCAGGCCAGGAAGCAACCACGGAACCCTGGGTGCCTGGGTTGCTGGCTGGCCTGGTTTTGGTGATTGCCATGGCGATCAGAGGGCGGGAAGGCCAGAGCCCAGGCCTGTCATCAACCTCAAACCTCCACCATGGCTATCGGAGGGCAGGAGGGCCGGGACTCTGGCCAGGCAGCCACGACGGACCACCACAGTGGCAATCAAATGGCGTGAGGGCCTGAGGGCAAGCCAGGCAGAAACCCCATACCCCAACCATGGCGATCTAGGGCGGGAAGGCCAGTCGCAGGCCATGCATCACCCCGGACACCCACCATGGCAATCGAAGGGCAGGAGGGTCGCGGCTCTTGTCAGGCAGCAACAACAGACCCCCACCGTGGCAATTAAAGGGCATGATGGCCGGACACAGGCCAGGCAGCAACCCTGGACCCCCACCTATGCGATCATAGGCAGGAGTGCCAGAGCACAGCCCAGGCAGCAACCCCGGCCCCCCACCATGGGGATCGTAGGCGGGAGGGCTCTAGTGCAGGCCAGGCAGGCACCACAGACCCACACCATGTCAATTGTAGGCAGGAGGGCCAGAGCACAGGACAGGAAGCAACCCTGGACACCCATCATAGCCATTAGAGTGTGGCTGAGCCAGAGAGCTGGCCAGGCAGGAACCCCGGATGCCCGCCATGGTGATGGAAGGGCAGGACGGTCGGAGCACAAGCCAGGCTGCAACCCCAGAAAACTGCCATGGCAATGGGAAGGCAGGCTGGCCAGAGCGCAGGCCAGGCATCACCCTCGGATCCCCATCTTGGCAATCGAAGGGTGGGATGCCCTGCGTCCCTTCATCGCCATTGCTATCGGAGGGTGGGAGGCCAGGGTTACAGGCCAGGCAGCAACCACGTAACTCCGGGTATGGGGTTGCTTGGTGGCTTGCTTCTGGCGATCGCCATGGCGATCAGGGAGGTGGGGCCAGAGTGAAAGCCAGGCTGCAACCCCAGACACCCACCATGGTGATCGAGGGCAGGAAGGTCGGAGCACAGGCCATTTAACAACCCTGGACCCCAACATGGCAATCGAAGGGCAGGATTGCCTGCGTCTCCAGATCACCATGGTGATCGCAGGGTGGGAGGGTGATATTGCAGGTCAGGCAGCAACCCCGGACACACTTTGTGCCGGGGTTGCTGGCTGGTCTGTTTCTAGCTATCACAATCTCTTTCGGAGTGCAGTAGGGCCGGTGCACAGGACAGGCAGCAACCACGGACCCCCACCATGACAATCGATGGCCGGAGGGCCCGGGCGCAGGCCATGCATCAACCCCGGACCAAAGCCATGGCAATTGAAGGGCGGAAGGGCCGGCGCACAGGCGAGGCAAAAACCGCAGACTCCCACCATGGCAATGAAGTGTGGGATGGCCTGCGTCCCTCGATAGCCATGGTGATCAGCGTTGGGTGGGTGGTGTTGCCGGCCAGGCATCAACCGCAGAACCCTGGGTGCCAGGGATGCTGGCTGGACTGCTTCCAGCGATCGCTATGGCGATCAGAGTTCTGGAGGTCCAAAGCGCAGGCTGGGCAGCAACCAAGGACCCCAGCCATAGCGATGGGAAGGCGGGCTGGCCGGAGTGCAGCCCAGGAATTAACCCTGGAACCCTAACATGGCAATCAAAGGGCAGGAGGGCCGGTGGAAGGCCAGGCATCAACTGCGGACCCCCACCATGTAAATCAAAGCTGAGAGGGCAGGAGCACAACCCAAGCCACAACCCCGGACCCCTGCCAAGACAATCGAAAGGCAGAGGTTGGGACTCATGCCGTTCATCAAGCCTGGACCCTCACCATGGCAATAGAAAGGTGGTAAGGCCAGGGTGCAGGCCGGGCAGCAAACACAGACTCCCACCATGGCAATGAAAGTGTGGGTTGGCCTGCGTCCCTCAATAGCCATGGCGATCGGAGGGTGGGTGGGTGGGGTTGCTGGCCAGGAAACAACTGCAGAACCCTGGATGCCAGGGATGCGGCTGGACTGCTTCTGGCGACTGCCATGGAATTCAGAGGTCTGGAGGACGAGAGCACAGGCCAGACAGCAACCCCGGATGCCCAACCTGGTGATGGAAGTGCGGGGGGGCCGGAGCGCAAGACAGGCAACAATCCCGGAAAAACACCATGGCGATCAACGACGGGTGGGCCGGAGGGCAGGCCAGGCAGCAACCCAGGACCCTACATATGCAATCATAGGCAGGAGTGCTAGAGCGCAGGCCAGGCAGCAACCCCAGACTACCAACATGGGGATCATAGGCAGTAGGGCTGGAGCGATACCAGGCAGCTACAACGGACCTACACCATGGTGATTGTAGGTGGGAGGGTGGGAGCGCAAGCCAGGAAGCAACCCAGAACCCCCATCATGGCCACTGGAGTGTGGCAGAGTCAGAGAGCAGGCCAGGAAGCAACCCTGGACCCCCACCATAGCGATCGTAGGCGAGAGGGCCCGAGAGCAGGCCAAGGTTCAAAACCCCAAATCCCACCATGTCCATCGAAGGGCAGGAGGGCCTAGGTCCAGGAACAGGATGTTGGGTTAGTTCTGGCAGAGTATAATAATGAATTTGATTTCCTTTTTACATGGTAGACTATTGAATATTATTAAGCTATTCAAAGGATGGTCAGCTCTAGATGTGAAGTTTTACGCCACAACTGGTACTGTATTTCCTTTAACACCTTGGTCTCGAACAGCCTTGTTATATATTGGAGGTACTAGAGAAGTGAGATTTCACTCTCACTGTTTCACTGATGATTCACTTCATGTTACATTTGCCCCATACCAAAGTGAAATATTAGTAATAAGGGAAATTAGGTATGGTGTACATGGGTATTATCTTCACAATTTTTCTGTAAATATGGAACTATTCTAAAATAAAACATACATTAAAACAACACTCAAAATACTAGGAAATGGTAATATCTGAACATAGTGGAATGGACCACTGAAATGACAGGGAGTTTAGAAGTGTTTGAGAGGAAACACCACCTCCCTGCCATATGCTGAGCTATAATTGGACTAGAGAAAATGAGAGAGAGAAAGATAGAGGTCAGTTTTGGAAAAATTTTAGGAGGTAAGAGAAAGGTCTCTTTTCTATAACCAGAGCATCTGGGACTTCTGCATCCTCTCCCACCCCCGCCCTTCCTGGATGGTCAAGCAGAGGCTTTCTGATGTCAGCCACACCATAGCACCCACGGATTTTGGGCAATCAGAGCTGTAGTGAGTGGCTCATCATTGACCTAGAGAGTATATATAGAGGCCAGGACCCTTTGAGTAGTGTCTGTTGCCTCAAGATAGCCAAACTTACTAAGAAGATATTGTAGACTTTAAGATAAGGAATAAGACTCCAAACACAAGGATGGATGAAGAAACTGTAAGTCCTAAAGGTAATTGGAAGTCAGTTTCTCAATTGGATGACGAAGAAGTGGATAAGGATAGAATACCGTATTTAAATGCTGACCCTTCCCGCGCCTTTGTGTTGGGTGGGTGGGAGGTCAGGAGCGCAGGCCATGCATCAATCTTGGACCACCACCATGGCAATCGAAACGGGGGAGGCCCGGAGTGCAGGCCAGGCAGCAGCCGTGAACCACCACCATGGTCATCAGAGGGCAGGAGGTCCAGAAAGCAGGCCATGCATTAACTGCGGACTCACACCATGGCAATTGAAATGCGGTATGGCCGGGGCGCAGTCTAGGCAGCAATCGCAACCCCCCAACATGGCCATCAGAAGGGGGGAGATCCATAGCGCAGGCCATGCATCAATTGCGGACCCCCACCATGGCAATCGAAGGGCGGGAGGGTAGGGGCGCAGGCCAGGCAGCAACTCTGGCTCCGCATCTTGGCCATCAGAGGGCAGGAGTTTGATGTTGCAAGACAGGCAATAACTGTGGAACTCTGGATGCCAGGGTAGCGGGCTGGCCTGCTTCCAGCGATCGTAGTGGGTATCAGAGCAGGGGAGAGCCAGAGCGCAGACCAGGCAGCAACCCGGATCACCACCATTGCGATCAGAGGGTGGTAAAGCCATGGCATAGGACAGGCAGCCACCCCAGACTCCGGCCTTGACAATCGAATTAACCTCGGACCCTCACCATGGCAATAGAAGTGCGAGAGGGCTGGGGCACAGGCCAGGAAGCAACCCCGGACACCCACCATGGCCATCAAATGGCAGTAAGGCTTGAGCACAACCCGGGCATCAACCCCAGACCACTACCATGGTGATCGGATGGCGGGGGGACCGGGGAACAGGCCAGTCAGACTCCACGGGCCCCACCATGGCAATCAAAGCGAGGGAGAGTCAGAGCACAGGCCAGGAAGCAACCTGGACCCTCAACATGGCAATCGAAGGGCGGCATGGCCTGCATCCCTCGATCGCGATGGTGTTCGGAGGGCAGGAGTATGATGTTGCAGGCCATGCAGCAACCCCGGATCCTCACCATGGCGATCAGAGAGTGGATAAGCCATGGCGCAGGACAGGCAGCAACCACGGACCCCTGTCTTGGCAATCGAGGGCGGCAGGGCCAGAATGCAGGCCCATCAACAACCGGCCCCCACCATGGGAACAGAAAGGCGGAAGGGCCTGTCTCCCTTAATTGCCATAGCGATCGGAGCGGGGTGTTGCAGGCCAGGCAGCACCGTGGATCCCCAACATGGCAATCGAAGGGCGGGATGGCCCGCATCCCTTGATCGGCATGGCAATCAAAGGGCGGGAAAGCTGGGGAGGAGGCCAGGCAGCAAACACGGATCCTCACTCTGGCGATCGAGGGCGGGGGGGCAGGACGCAGGCAAGGAAGCAACCTGGACCTCCAACATGGCAATCGAAGGGCAGGATGGCTCGCATCCCTCGATCTTGATGGTGATCAGAGGGTGGGTATGCAATGTTGCAGGTCAGGTAGCAACCACGGACCCCAGGGTGCCAGGGTTGCTGGCTGGCCTGGTTCAGGGTATAGCCATGAAGATCTAAGGGCGGAGGGGGGCCAGAGCGCATTCCAGGTAGAAACCCTGGACTCTCAGCATGGCTATCGAGGGCGGAATTGCCAGAGCACAAACCAAGGATCAACCGCGGACTTCCACCATGGCAATCGAAGGGCTGGAGGCCCCGGGCGCAAGCCAGGCCGAAACCCGACCCCTGTCATGGTGATGGCAGGGCATGCTGGCCGAAGCACAGCCCAGGCATCAACCCTGGATCCCCAACATGGCAATTGAAGGGAAGGATGGCTTGCGTCCCTCAATTGCCATGGCGATCAGAGGGCGGGGGGCGGGGGGCGGTATTGCAGGCCAGGCAGCAACCACGGACCAGCTGGTGCCGGGGTTGCTGGATGGCCGGCTTCTGGGAATCGCCACGTGGATCAGAGGGTGGGATGGCCAGAGCATAGGCCAGCAATAACCCCGGAACCCCACCATAGCCATCAGAGTGCGGGAGGGCCGGGGCACAGGTCAGAGAGACACCAAGGACCACCACCATGGCAATCAATGGGTGGGAGTGCCGGGGATCAGGCCAGGCAACAACCGTGGACTCCAACCATGGCAATCGAAAGGCTGGAGGGTCTGGTGGCTAGCCAGGTTGCAACCCCGACCCCCCCCCCCATGGCGATGGGAAGGCCGGCTGGACAGAGCGCAGGCAATGCATCAATCCTGGACCCCCAACATGGCAATTGAAGGGCGGGAGGCCCGTGGCACATGCCAGGCATCAACCTCGGACCCCCTCCATGGCAATCGAAGGGCTGGTTGCCCTGCGTCACTTCATCGCCATGGCGATCAGAGGGTGGTAAGGCAGTGTTGCAGGCCAGGCAGCAACAGTGGAACCCTGGGTACGGGGTTGCTGGGTGTCCTGCTACTGGCGATAGCCACGGCGATCGAAGGGAAAGGGGGCTAGAGCGCAAGCCAGGCAGTAACCCCAGGCACCCACCATGGCGATTGAGGGTGGGAAGGTCAGAGCATAGGCCAGGCATCAACCCTGGACCCCCAACATGGCAATCGAAGGGCGGAATTGCCTGTGTCCCTCGATGGCCACTGCAGAAGGGCGGTTTTGCAGGCCAGCCTTCCCATCGCCATGGCAGGGGTTCAGGGTTGCGGCCTGGCTTGTGCTCCTGCCTTTCCAACCTTGATTGCATGGTGGGGGTCCAGGGATTCTGCCTGACTTACGTTCCACCCATACCACTCTCGCATCACCATGGCGGGCATACGGGTTTGCTGCCTGGCCTGCGATCCTGTCCTCTCACCGTCCGATTGCCATGGCAATCCCCGGAAGCAGGCCATCCAGCAATCCTGGAAACCGGTGTTCTGGGGTTCGGGTTTGATGCTTGGCTTGCGCTCTGTTCCTCCCGCATTCCGATTGCCATTGCGATCACCGGAAGCAGGCCAGCTAGCAACCCCGGCACCCGGGGGTGGCGGTTGCTGCCTGGCCTGCAAGACCGCACTCCCGCCCTCCGATCGCCATGGTGGGGGTCTGGGGTGGCAGCCTGGGCTGCGCTTCAACCAGCGTGCCCTCCCATCACCATAATGGGGGTCCGGGGTTGCTTCCTGGCCTCCACTCTGGCTCTACAGCACTTTAATTGCCATGGTGGGGTTTCGGGGTTGCTGCCTGGCTTCCGCCCCCACTCTGCCGCTCTTCGATAGCCATGGATGGGGTCCATGGTTGCTGCCTGGCCTGCGCTCTGGACCTCCCACCCTCAATCACTATGGTGGAGGCCCAGGGTTGCTCCCTGGGCTACGCCCTAGCTCTGCCCCTTTTGATTGCCATGGTGGGTCCATGGTTGCTGCCTGGCCACCTACCGGGCCCTCCCGCCCTTCAATTGCCATAGTGGGGGTCCAGGGTTGTTGCATTGCCTGCTCTCTGGCTCTGTCACACTACGATGGCCATGTCAGAGGTCCAGGGTTGCTTCCTGGCCTGCACTCCAACCCTCCCACCTACGATCCCCATGGTGGGCGTCCGGGGTTGCAGCCTTGCCTGCACTCCAGCCCTTCATCCTACGATCGCCTACGTGATCGTACAGGGTTGTTGCCTGTCCAGCATTCCAGCCGTCCCACTATGATCGCCATGGTGAGGGTCTGGGGTTGCTGTCTGGCCTGCGCCCGGCACTGCTGCCCTTTGAATGCCATGGCAGGGGTTCGGGATTGCGGGCTGTGTTGCGCTCCTTCCCTCCTGCCCTCGATCTTTATGGTGGTGGTTTGGGCTTGATGCATGGCCTTCACCATGGCCCTCGCCCACTCCAATCGACATTGTGATCACTAGAATCAAGCCACCCAGCAACCCTGGCACCTCAACATGCCAATCAAAGGGCAGGAGGGCCATGGCGCAGGACAGGCAGCATCCGCAGACCCCCACCATGGCAATAGATGGGCTGGATGGCCTGCGACCCTCCATCGCCATGGCGATCAGAGGGCGGGTGGGCGGTGGTGCAGGCCTGGCATCAACCGCAGAACCCTAGGTGCCGGGGATGCTGGCTGGGCTACTTCCGGCGATCGCTATGGCGATCAGAGTTCTGGAGGTCCAAAGCGCAGGCCGGGCAGCAACCACGGACCCCAGCCATAGCGATGGGAAGGCGGGCTGGCCAGAGTGCAGCCCAGGAATTAACCCTGGACCCCCAACATGGCAATCAAAGGGCGGGAGGGCCGGTGGCAGTCCAGGCATCAACTGCGGACCCCCACCATGTAAATCAAAGCTGAGAGGGCAGGAGCACAACCCAAGCCACAACCCCGGACCCCTGCCAAGACAATCGAAAGGCAGAGTTTGGGACTCATGCCATGCATCAAGCCCGGACCCTCACCATGGCAATAGAAAGGTGGTAAGGCCAGGGTGCAGGCCGGGCAGCAAACGCAGACTCCCACCATGGCAATGAAAGTGTGGGTTGGCCTGCGTCCCTCGATTGCCATGGCGATCGGAGTGCAGGTGGGCGGGGTTGCAGGCCAGGCATCAACCTCAGAACACTGGGTGCCTGGGATGCTGGCTGGACTACTCCTGGTGAACACCATGGCGATCAGAGGTCTGGAGGTCCAGAGCACAGGCCAGGCAGCAACCCCAGACGCCCCCCATGGTGATGAAAGGGTGGGAGGCCCGAAGCGCTAGCAAGGCAGCAACACAGGACACCCACCATGGCGATCGAGGGCAGGAAGGCCGGAGCGCAAGACAGTCCGCAACCTGGAACCCTTGCCATGACAATGGATGTGCGGGAAGGCCGGAATCGCAACCAGTGGGCAACCCCGGACTCCCACCATGGCGATTGAGGCAGGAAACTCCAGAGAGCAGCTCAGGCATCAACCCTGGACCCCAGCATGGCAATCGATGGGCGGGAGAGCCGGGGTGCAGGCCAGCCAGCATCCGCGGACCCCCACCATTGCAATCGAAAGGTGGGATGTCCTGCGAGCCTCCATCAATGTGGAGATCAGGGGGCGGGAGGGCGGTGTTGCAGGCCAGGCAACAACTGCAGAACCCCGGTTGCCAGGGTTGCTGGCTGGCCTGCTTCCGGACATCGCCATGGCGATCAGAGGGGGGGAGGCCAGGATTGCAGGCCAGGCAGCAACCCTGGACGCCCGCCATGGCGATGGGAGAGCGGTAGGTGCGGAACGTAAGTCAGGCAGAAACCCCGTACCCCCACCATGGCACTCGAGGGTCGGAAGGCAGGAGCACAAGCCAGGCCACAGCCCTGAACCCCCGCCATGGCGATGGGAAGGCTGGCTGGCCACAATGCATCTCAGGCATCAATCCTGGACCCTCAATATGGCAATCAAAGGGTGGGAGGGCCGGGGAGCAGGACAAGCAGAATCCACGGACCCCCACCATGGCAATAGATGGGCGGGATGGCCTGCGCCCCTCCATCGCCATGGCGATCAGAGGGCAGGCGTGTGGTGTTGCAGGTCAGGCATCAACCACAGAACCCTGGGTGGCGGGGATGCTGGCTGGACTGCTTCCAGCGATCGCCATGTGGATCAGCAGTCTGGAGGTCGAGAGCGCAGGCAGGGAGCAGCCCCGGACTCCAGCCATGGGGATGGGATGGCGGGCTGGCCAGAACTCAGCACAGGCATCAACCCTGGACCTCCGACATGGCAATCGAAGTGAGGGAGGGGCAGGGCACATGCCAGGCATCAACCGCAGACCCCCACCATGGCAATCAAAGGGCTAGAGGGGCAAGGCACAGGTCAGGGAGAAACCCAGGAACCCACCATTGTGTGGAGCGCGGGAGGGCCGGAGCGCAGGCCAGGCAACAACCCCAGCCCCCCACCAGGGCCATCAGAGGGCAGTACTGCCAGAGCACAGACTTTGCATCAACCCCGGACCACCACCATGGCGATCCCAGGGCGGGAGGGCACGGTTACAGGCCAGGCAGCAAACCAGGAACCCTGGTTCCGGAGTTGCTGGTGGCCTGCATCTAGCGATCACAATGTGGATCGCTGTTGAGATAGGCCGGGCGCAGGCAAAGCTGCAACCGTGGATCCCCACCATGGCAATCGAGGGCTGGAGGGCTGGGGCACAGGCCATTCATCAACCCCGGACCCCCACCATGTCAATTGAAGGGCGGGATTGCCTGTGTCCCTTGATCGCAGAATGTGAGGCCCGGGTTGCAGGCCAGGCAGCAACCCAGGACCCCCAGATGCCTGGGTTGCTGGCTGGCCTTCTTCCGGTGATCACCATGGAATCAGAGGGCAGGAGGGCCAGAGCGCAAGCCAGGCCGCAACCCTGAACACCCGCCATGGCAATCAAAGGGCAGAAGGGCCAAAGCACAGCCCAGGCATCAACCATGGACCCCCAACATGGCAATCAAAGGGCGTGATTGCCTATGTCCCTCGATCGCCATGGAGATCGCAGGGCGGGAGGGTGGGGCCAAACCCTCACCATGGAAATCGAAGGGCGGGAAGGCCGGGGAGCAGGCCAGGCAGCAACCGCGGACTTCCACCATGGCAATGAAAGTGTGGAATAGCCTGCGTCCCTCAATCACCATGGCGATTAGAGGGCGGGTGGGCAGTGTTGCAGGCCAGGCAGCAACCGCAGAACCCTGGGTGCCAGGAATGCTGGCTGGACTGCTTCTGGCGATTGCCATGGTGATCAGTGGTCTGGAGGTCCAGAGTGCAGGCCAGGCAGTAACCCCGGACACCCGCCATGGTGATTGTAGGGCGAGAGGGACGGAGCACAAGCCAGGCAGCAACCACTGACACTCAACATGGCAATCGAGGGCGGGAAGACCAGAGTACAAGCCAGACTGCAACCTTGGACCCCAATCATGGCAATCGAAGGGCACATGCCCTGCATCCCTTGATCGCCATTGCGAACAGAGGGTGGGTGGGCACTGTTGCAGGCCAGGCAGCCACCGCAGAACCCCTGGTACGGGGTTGCTGGGTGGCCTGCTTCTTGCAATCACCATGACGATCAGGGCGGGGGGGCCATAGCGCAAGCCAGGCAGCAACCCTGGACACCCACCATGGCGATCGAGGGTGGGAAGGTCAGAGCACAGGCAAGTCATCAACCCTGGACCTCAACATGGCCATCGAAGGGTGGGATTGCCTGCGTCCATGGATCGCGATGGCAATCGCAGGGTGGGAGGGTGGTTTTTCAGGCCAGGCAGCAACCCTGGACACCCTTTGTGCTGGGATTGCTGGGTGGCCTGCTTCTAGCGATCACAATGTCTATAGGAGTGCAGGAGGACCAGGGTGGAGGGCAGGCAGCAACTGAGGATCCTCAGCATGGCGATCGAAGGCAGGAGGGCGGGGGCGCAGGCCATGCAGCAACCCCGGACCCCCACCATAGCAGTTGAAGGGAAGGAGGGCCGGGGTGCAGGACAGGCAGCATCTGCGGACACCCAACATGGCAATAGATGGGTGGCATGCGTCCCACCATCGCCATGGCGATCAGAGGGCAGGAGGGTCAGAGCGCAGGCCACGCATCAACCCCGGACCCCACCATGGCAATCGAAGGGCAGGAGGGCTGGAGTGCAGGGCATGCAGCAACCCCAGACACCCACCATGGTGATCGAGGGCGGGAGTGCGGAGGCGCAGGACAGGCAGCATCCACGGACACCCACCATGGCAAGAGATGGGCTGGATGGCCTGCGTCCCTACATCCATGGTGATCGGAGGGCGGGTGGGCGGTGTGGCAGGCTAGGCATCAACTGCAGAACCCTGGGTGCTGGGGATGCTTGCTGGACTGCTTCCATTGATCGCCATGATGATCAGAGGTCTGGAGGTCCAGAGCGCAGGCCAGGCAGATTCCCATATCCCAGCCATGGCGATTGGAAGGCGGGCTGGCCGGAGCGCAGCCCAGGAATCAACTCTGGACCCCCAACATGGCAATCTAAGGGCAGGAGGCCCAAAGTGCATGCCAGGCATCAACCCTGGACCACCACCATAGCAATCAAGGGCGGGAGGGCCGGAGCACAACCCAGGCAGCAACCTCGGAACCCCGCCATGGTAGTCGAAGGGCGGAGGATGGGGCGCATGCCATGCATCAGGTCCGGACACTCACCATGGCAATCGAAGGGTGCGAAGGCCGAGACATAGACCAGGCAGCAACCGCAGAACCCCACCATGGCAATCGAAGGGCGGGAGGGCTGGGGCATAGGCCAGGCAGGAACCGTGGACCCCCACAATTACAATTGAAGGGTGTGACGGCATGGGCGTAGGCCACACAGCAACCCCAGAACCCCACCATGGCAATCGAAGGCGGGAGGGCCTGCTTCCCTCAATCGCCCTGGCGATCGGAGGCCGGGAGGGCGGAGTTGCAGGCCAGGCCGCAACCGCGGAACCACAGGTGCCAGGGATGCTGGCTGGCCTTCTTCTGGCGATAGCCATTGCTATCATAGGGTGGAAGGCCCAGAGCACTGGCTAGGCAGCAACCCGACCCCAGCCATGGCCATGGGAGGGCGGGAAGGACGGAGCGCAAGCAAAGCAGCAACCCCGGACTCCCACCATGGCGAATGAGGGCAGGAGGGCCGGTATACCGGGCAGGCAGCAAACTCGGACCCCCTCCCTGGACATTGGTGGTCGAGAGGCCAGAGCGCCGGCCATGCATCAAGCCTGGACCCCCACCATGGCAATCAAAGGGCAGGAAGGCCGGGCGAAGGCCAGGCAGAATCCCCGGACCCCTGGTTAGGGGATTGCTGGCCGGCCTTCTTCTAGAGATCACAATGTCTATCAGAGTGTGGAAGGGCCGGGGCTCAGGTTAGGCTACAACCACGGACCTCCACCATGTAGATCAAAGGCAGGAGGGCTGGGGCGTAGGTCATGCATCAATCCCGGGAACCGACCATAAAATGGAAGAGTGGGAGGGGCTGTGTTACACCACCCTGTTCCTGCGCCTAGGCCCTCCTTCCCTACAATTGGCATGTTGGGGGTCCAGGGTTGATGCCTAGGCTGCGCTTGGGCCAGGACGCCCTCCCATCGAATTGAGAGGGGCCCGGTGTTGTGGCCAAGCATGCGCCTGGACGCTCCAGCCCTTTGATTACCATGGTGAGAGTCCATTATTGCTGCCTGGCCTGCGCCCTGGCCCTCCAGCCCTTTGATTGCCATGGTGGGGGTCCGTGGATGTTGTCTGGCCTGCCCCCTGGCCATCCCGCCCTCTGATCGCAATGGTGGAGGTCTGGGGTTGCTCCTGGGCCTCTGCTCTGGCCATTCCACCATTGATTGCCATCCTAGGGTCCGGGGTCGCTGACTGCCTTGTGCTCTGGCCCTCCCACCCTCTGATCGACAGGGTGATCCCCAGAAGCAGGACAGCCAGCAGCCCCGGCACCCAGGTGTCCACGGTTGCTACCTGGCCTGCAGCACCACATTCCCACCCTCTGATCACGATGGTGATTGAGGGATGCGGGCCATCAAGCCCTTTTTTTGCCATGTGGGTGTCTGCGGTGCTGTATGGCCTGCAACAGCCCCCTCAGATCGCCACGGCGATTAAGGGAGGCATGCCCTCCTGCCTCTCAGTTCCCATGGTGGGGGTCGGATGTTGATGCCTGGCCTGTGTTCTGGCCCTGCCGCCCTCGATTGCCATGGCGGATGTCCGGGGTTGCTGCCTGTCCTGCGCCATGGACCTTCTGCCCTTTGATCGCCATGGTGGGGGTCAGGGGTTGATGCCTGGCCTGCGCTCTGGCCCTCCCGCCCTCGATCGCTATTGTGGGGATCCGGCGTTGCTGCCTGGCCTCCGCCCCGGCTCTCCTGCCCTTCAACTGCCATGCCAAGGGATGCAGTATATCCCGCCAATGGATTGCCATGTTGGTGGTCCGCGGTTGTTGCCTGGCCTGCAACACCATACCCCCGCCCTCCGATCGCCATGGCTATTGAGGGATGCAGGCCATCCTGCCCTTCGATTGCCATGTTGGGGCCCGTGATTTCTGTCTGGCTGGCAACACCACCCTCTGATCTCCATGGCGATCAAGGGTGGCATGGCAACCTGCCCTTTGGTTGCCATGGTGGGGGTCGGGGGTTGATGCCTAGCCTTCGCTCTGGCCCTGCCACCATCGATTTCCATGGTGGGGGTCCAGGGTTGCTGCCTGTCCTCTGCCCAGCCCCTCCCACCCTTTGATTTCCATGGTGGTGGTCCATGTTGATGCATGTCCTGCGCTCTGTCCTTACCGCCTTCCGATTGACATGGCTATCACCAGAAGCAGACAAGCCAGCAAACCCAGCATCAGGGGCACAGGTTGCTTACTTGCCTACAATACTGCCCTCCCGCTCTCCGATATCCATGTTGGGGCCTGCGATCGCTGCCTGGCTGGCAACACCGCCCTCCGATCACCATGGCGATCAAGTGTGGCAGGCCCACCCGCCCTTCGGTTGCCATGGTGGGGGTAGGTGGTTGATGCCTGTCCTGTGCCCAAGCCCTCCTGCCCTTTGATTGCCATGATGTTGGTCCGTGGTTGCTGCATGTCCTGTGCTCTGTCCCTCCCGCCCTCCGATCGACATGGCTATTACCGGAAGCCAACCAGCCAGCATCCCCAGCATCCGGGGGCCCGTGTTGCTACCTTGCCTTCAATACTGCCTTCCCGCCCTCCAAACACTATGGTGAACGAGTGACGCAGGCCATCCTTCCCTTCGATTGCCATATTGGGGGTCCAGGGTTGATACCCGGGCTGCGCTTCGGCCAAAAGGCCCTCCAGTCAACATGATGGGTGTCCGGGGTTGTGGCCTGGATTGTGCCAGGACGCTCCAGCCCTTCGATTGCCATGCTGAGAGTGCTTGGTTGCTGCCTGGCTTGCGCCCTGGCCCTCCTACCCTTTGATTGCCATGTTGGGGGTCCGTGGTTGATGTCTGGCCTGCTCCCTGGCCCTCCCACCCTCTGATCACCATGTTGGTCTGGGGTTGATGTCTGGCCTGCACACTGGCCCTCCCAGCCTCTAATGTCCATGGCGGGGGTCCGGGTTTGCTTCCTAGCCTTTGCTCTGTCCATTCCGCCCTTAATTGCCATGCCGGGGGTCCAGGGTTGCTGCCTGGCTTGCGCTCTGGCCCTTCCACTCTCTCATCGCCATGGCGATCGTGGGATGTGGGCCATTCTGCCCTTCAATTGCCATGTTGGGGTTCCAGGGTTGCTTCCTGGCCTGGGCTCTGGCACTACTGCCCTTGATCGCCATGGTGGGGATAAGGGTTTGCTGCCTGGCTTCCGCCCCAGCTCTCCCGCCCTTTGACTGCCATGCCGATCAAGGGATGCAGGATATCCCGCTAATGGATTGCCATGTTGGAGGACTCTGCTTGTTGCCTGGCCTGCAACACCACACTCATGCCGTTCGATTGCCATAGCAATTGAGGGATTCAGGCCATCCCGCCCTTCGAAAGTCATGTTGGGGATTTGCGGTGCTGCATGACCTGCAACACCCCCCTCCGATCGCCAGGGCTATTGATGGATAGAGACCTCCCGCCCTTCGATTGACATGTTAGGGCCCTCTGTTGCTGCCTCGCCTGCAACACTGCCCTCCGATCGCCATAGCGATTAATGGTGGATGGCCCACCCGCTCTTCGGTTGCCATGGTGTGGGCCCAGGGTTGATGCCTGGCCAGTGCTATGGCCCTGCTGTGCTCGATTGCCATGGTGGAGGTCCAGGGTTACTGCCTGTCCTGCGCCCAGGCCCTCCCGCCCTTCGATTGCCATGGTGGTGGTCCGTGGTTGCTGCATGTCCTGTGCTCTGTCCCTCCCTCCCTCCGATCAACATGTATATCACCGGAAGCAGAACAGCCTGCAACCCCAGCCTCCGGGGGCCCAGGTTGCTGCCTGACCTGCAATACTGCCCTCCCACCCTCCTATCACCATGGCGATAGAGGGGCGCAAGCCATCCTTCTCTTCGATTATCATGTTGGGCTTCCAGGGTTGATACCTGGGCTTCACTTCGGCCAGCACACCCTCCCTTCGCCATAATAGGGGTCCAGGGTTGTGGCCTCGCTTGCGCCCCGGACCTCCCGCCCTCTGATCACCATGGTGGGGGTCCAGGGTTGATGCCTGGCCTGTGCTCTGGCCCTTCCGCCCTCTGATCACCAGGGCAATCACCCGAAGCAGGACAGCCAGCATCCCTGGCACCCGGGGGTCCGCTCTTGCTCCATGCCCTGCAACATCCCCCTCTGATCACCATGGCGATCAAGGGATGCAGGCCATCCCACCTTATGGTTCCCATGGCGGGGGTCAGGTGTTGATGCCTGGACTGCGTTCTGGCCCTGCCGCTCTTGATTGCCATGGCGGGGGTCCAGGGTTGCTCCCTGTTCTGCACCCAGGCCCTCCAGCCCTTTGATTGCCATGGTGGTGGTCTGCGGTTGCTGCCTATCCTGCACTCTATACCTCCCGAACTCTGATGGACATGGCGATTGCCAGAAGCAGACCAGCCAGAAACCCCAGCATCCAGGGGTCCGCGGGTGCTACCTGCTCTCCACCCCGGCCCTCCAGCCCTTCGATTGCCATGGTGGGTGTCCGGGGTTAATGCATGGCATGCGCTGTGGCCCTCCCTCCCTCTGATCTCCTTGGTGGGGTTCCCGGGTTGCTTCCTGGCCTGGGATCCAGCCATCCCGCATACGATCGACATGGTAGGTGACTTAGATTGCTGCCTCTCTGGTGCTCCGGCCCTCCCACCCTCGATTACCATGGTGGGGGTCCGTGGTGCGTGTATGTCCTGCACTCCTGCCCTCCCGTCCTCTACTCGCCATGGTGGGGGTCCGGGGTTAATGCCTGACCTGCGCTCTGGTCCCCCCACCCTACAATCCACATGGCGATCACTGGAAGCAGGACAGCCAGCAACCACGGCACCGGGAGGACCGCGGTTGCTACCTGGCCTGCAATACCGCCCTCCTGCCCTCCGATCACCATGGTTATTGAGGGATGCAGGCCACCCTGCCCTTTGATTGCCATGTGGGGGTCCAGGGTTCCGGCCTGGCTTTCACCCGGGCCCATCAGCCTTTCTATTGCCATGGTGAGAGTCAGCGGTTGCTGCCTGGCCTGCGCTCCAGCTCTCCTCCGCTTTGATTGCCATGGTGGAGGCTCGTGGTTGCTGTCTGGACTGCGCCCCGGCCCTCCCACCATTCGATGGCCATTGTGGGTTTATGGTTTTGCTTCCTGGCCTGTGCCCCTGCCCTTCTGCCCTCCAATCGCCATGGTGGAAGTCAGAGTTGATGCCTGGCCTGCGCTCTGGTCATCCCTCCCTATAATTGACATGATGATCGCCAGAAGCAGAGCAGTTAAAAACCCCAGAATCCGGAGGTCCGTGGGTCCTGCCTGGCCTGCACCCTGGCCCATCAGCCCTTCAATGGCCATGTTGGGTGTCCAGGGTTAATGCATGGCATGCACTGTGGTCCTCCCACCCTCCGATGGCCATGGCGGGGTTCCCGGGTAGCTTCCTGCCCTGCAAACAAGCCCTCCCACATACAATTGCCATGGTGGTGTCCTGGATTGCTGCCTGGCTTGTGCTCCAGCTCTCCCGCCCTCGATTGAAATGGTGAGGATCTGGGGTGGCTGTCTGGCCTGCGCCCCAGCCCTCCCCCGCTTCAATTGCCATGATGGTGGTCCGGGGTTGATGCATGGCCTGCTCTCTGGCTCTGCCAAACTCCGATGGCCATGACAGGGGTCCGGAGTTGATTCCTGGCCTCCGCTCCGAACCTCCCGCCTATGATCGCTTAGGTGGGCATCTGGGGATGCTGCCTGGCCTGAGTTCCGGCTGTCGTGCCCTCGATTGCAATGGTGTGGGTCCGGGGTTGCTGCCTGGCCTGCTCCCCGGCTCTCCCGCCCTTTGATTGCCATGGCAGGGATCCGAGGTTGTGGGCTAAGTGGCGCTCCTTCCCTCCCACCCTGGATAGCCATGTTGGGGGTCTAGGGTTGATGCCTGGCCTGCGCTCTGGCCCTCTCGCCCTCCGATCCACATCGTGATTGCCGTAAGCAGGCCAGCCAGCAACCCCGGCACCCTGAGGTCCGTGGTGCTGCCTGGCCTGCAATACAGCCCTCCCACCCTCTGATTGACATGGCGATGGAGGGACCCAGGCAATCCCGCCCTTTGATTGCCATGTTGCGGGTCCAAGGTTGATGCCCGGCCTCTCCTCCAGCCAGCCCTGTATCCCATCAACATGGTGGGGATCCAGGATCGATTCCTGACCTCTGCCCCGGCTCTGCCACTTTTTGATAGCCATGGTTGGGGTCTGTGGTTGCTGCCTGGCCTGCGACCCCGCCCTCCCTCTCTTCGATTGCCATGGTGGGGGTCCGAGGTTGATGCATGGCATGCTCTCTTGTTCTGCCATACTCCAATGGCCATGGCGGTGTTCCAGGGTTGCTTCCTGGCTTGTGCTCCAGCCCTCCAGGCTACGATCCCCATGGTGGGGGTCTGGGATTGCTGCCTGACCTGCGTTCTGGCCCTTCCACCTATGATCGACTAGGTGGGGTTCCTGGGTTGCTGCCTGGCCTGCACTCCAGCTCTCCTGCCCATGATCGCCATGGTGGGGGTCGGGGGTTGCAGCCTGGCTTTTGCTCAGCCCCCCCCCCCCCGCCTACCTCGCCCTCCCATCACCATGGCGGGGGAAGGGGCAGCATTTGAATAAGTTATTCTGACCTTATCCACTTCTTTGTAATCCAATTGAGAAACCAACTTCTAATTCCCTTTAGGACTTACAGTTTCTTCATCCATCCTTGTTTTTGGAGTCTTATTCCTTATCTTTACTAGTCTACAATATCTTCTTGTAAGTTTGGCTATCTTGAGGCAACAGACACTACTCAAAGGGTCCTGGCCTCTTTATATAATCTCTAGGTCAATGAGGAACCACTCACTTCACCTCTGGTTGCCCAAAATCCGTGGTTGCCTTGGTGTGGCTTGATATCACAAAGCCTCTGAATGACCACCCAGGAGGTGCGGTTGTGGGAGAGGATGCAGAAGTCTCAGATGCTCTTGTTATAGAATAGAGACCTCCCTCTTACTGCCGGGAGCTGGTCGATCCTTGCTGTTTCAAAGGACCTGGCATATATGGCATACTTTCTTGATGTGTTTGCTCACCTTCTTGGCGCTATGTGTTTTGGCCAAAGTCGCCTCTCTGAGAAAGATTTCCTCAGGTAGAGATTTTTCCCTGAAGTTAGGGAGGAAATAAAACCCCTTCACTAAGTGCCAGGTGGGTAATTAATCTCTTTAACTATGAACAGTCATGCTTAAACTACATAATCTTTACTCCCTGGAATGGAGATGAGAAACACCCCAACCTTTGGAATAGAGATTGATGGGACTGAATCAACTGGTATAAATACAGATGTAACAAGACAACAAGACACAGAACTTAGAAGCCAGTACTTAGATGAAGATCCTAGAGACAGAATTTAGAAGACAGAACCTAGAGAGGCAGAACCGAGAGACAGACCTGACACACAGAACTTAGAAGACAGAACCTACACAGAACCTAGAGACAGAAGAACTTTCCTGGAGAGAACATGGCAAAAGATCCTGGACAGAACCTGGCTACAGAACTTGGTTGGAGAACCTAGACAGAACCTGGCTGAAGAACCCGGCTACAGAACCTGGCGACCGAACCTGGCTGGAGAACTTGGAGAACCTGGCTGGAGAACCTAGCAAGAAAACATGGATACAGGACTTGGCTGTATTGATCTTTTAACACATATGCTTGCTAGCAGAGGAATTAAGGTTACTCCCAGTTAGTGGGAATGTTTTATACAAGAAGTATGTCCATGCTTTTCTGAGGAAGGAAAGGTGCCAGGAGGTAAATGTAAAGGCATGGGAGAAGGTAGGCCCAAGGAGCCTTATCGTTAAACCCACTGCAGCCTTTCCACCCCAGGAAAGTGCAGGATTGGCAAGCTCTCCCTGGGGTGATAGATGAGGACTCAGGTAATAACAGAAAGCGCCAATCCTACTCTTAAAATGGATACAATAGATCATTTGGGGTTTTTCTTTTTAATGCCTTCTTTTAAAAAAAAATAAAAGGGGAATTTGCCAGGAGCCGGTCCATCCTTGCTGTTTCAAGGGACCTGACATATATGGCATACTGTTTTTAATATGTTTGCTCACCTTCTTGGTGCTGTGTTTTAACCAAGGTCACCTCTCCGAGGAAGGTTGTTTCCCCAGGTAGGGATTTTCCCCTGAAGTTAGGGAGGGAATAAAACCTCTTAACTAAGTGCCAGGCGGGTAATTAATCACTTTAACTATGAACAATCATGCTTAAGCTTCATAATCTTTGCTCCCTGGAATGTAGATAAGAAACACCCCAACATTTGGAATAGAGGTTGATAGGATTGGAATCAACTGGTATAAATACAGATGTAACAAGACAAGATACAGAACTTAGATGAAGATCCTAGAGACAGAGCTTGGAAGACAGAACCTACACAGAACCTAGAGACAGAAGAACTTCACTGGAGAGAACATGGCAAAGGATCCTGGACAGAACCTGGCTACAGAACTTGGTTGGAGAACCTAGACAGAACCTGGCTGAAGAACCCCGTGACAGAACCTGGCGACCGAACCTGGCTGGAGAACCTAAACTGAACCTGGCTGGAGAACCTAGTGAGAGAACATGGCTACAGAACCTGGCTGGAGAACCTGGAGAACCTGGCTGGAGAACCTAGCAAGAGAACATGGACACAGAACTTGGCTGGAGATTGTGGCTAGAGATCCTGGCAAGGCTGCTGATCAACTGAACACTGCATCCGTGTCATTCCTTCTTCGCCAACTCCGTCCACAACTTTGAGGAACCCCTGGACCTGCTGGGGTTGGACCCCGGCAATCCCGCCCTCTGATCGCCAAGGCAATCAAGGAACACAGGCTATCCCTCCCTTCAATTGCTAGGTTGGGTGCCCAGTGTTGATGCCTGGGGTGCGCTCCGTCCAACCTGCACTCCCATCGCCAAGCGCGGGTCCGGGGTTGCTCCGTCATGCGCCCAGGCCCTCCCGCCCTTCGACTGCAATGGTGGTGGTCCATGATTGCTGCCTGTCCTGCGCTCTGTCCCTCCCGCCCTCTGATGGACATGACGATCGCCGCAAGCAGACCAGCCAGGAACCCCCGGATCCGGGGGTCCGCACTTGGTGACTGGCGTGCAACACCGCCCACCCACTGTCTGATTGCCAAGGCAATCCAGGGATGCAGGCAATCCCACACTAAGATTGCCATGGTGGATGTCCGCGGGTGCTGCCTGGCTTGCTCCCTGGACCTCCCGCCCTTTGACTGCCATGGTGGGTGTCCAGGCTTGATCCATCACCTCCTTTCTGGCCCTCCCTCACTCCTATGGCCATGGCGGGTGTTCGGTGTCGCTTCCTGGCCTGCCCTACGGCCCAACCACCTACGATCGCCGTGGTGTGGTTCCCTTGTGGCTGCCTGGCCTACGCTCCAGCCCTTCCACCTACAATCGCCATGGCGTGGATCTGGGGTTGCTGCCTGGCTTGCGCTCCAGACCTCCCGCCCTCGATCACCATGGTGGGGGTCCAGGGATACTGCCTAACCTGGGCCCAGCCCTACCACCCTTCCATTCCCATGAGGGAGTTCCGGGGTTGATTAATGGCGTGCGCTCTGCCCCTCCTGCCCTCCAATGTCCATGGAAGGGGTCTGGGGATGCTCCCTGGGCTGTGCTCCAGCCCTCCCGCCTATGATCACCATGGTGGAGGTCCGGGGTTGCTGCCTGGCTTGTGCTCTGGCCCTCCTTCCCTTAGATTGCCATGGCGGAGGTCTGTGGTTCCGGGATGGGTTGCGCTTCTTCCATCCACCCTAGATAGCCATGGTGGAGGTCTGGGTTTGATGCCTGGCCTGCGCTCTTGCCCTCCCACCCTCCGATCGACATGGCGATCGCCGGAAGAAGGCCAGCCAGCAACGCCGGGACCCAGGTGTCTGCGGTTGCTGTGTGACCTGCAATACCGCCCTCCTGCCCTCCAATCACCATGGCGATCGAGTGAAGCAGGCCATCTCACCCTTCTATTGCCATGTTGGGGATCCAGGGTTGATGACTGGGCTGCTCTCTGGCTCTGCCACACTCCGATGGCCATAACAGGATTCCAAGGTTGCTTCCCAGCTTACTCTCCTGCCCTTCCCTTCTATGATCCACATGGTGGTAGTCCAGGATAGCTGCGTGGCCTGCGTTCGAACCTCCTACCTACGAACGCCTAGGTGGGCGTCCAGGGTTTCTGCCTGGCCTGCATTCTGGCCGTACCGCCCTCGATCACCATGGTGGGATCCGGCGTGCTGCCTGGCCTGTGCCCCAGCACTCCTGCCCTTTAATTGTCAAGGCGGGGGTCCAGATTTGTGGGCTTGGGTGCGCTCCTTCACTCCCTCCTTCGATCCCAATGTAGGCGTCCGGGGTTCCAGCCAGGCATGTGGTCCGGCGCTACCGCCCTTGATCACAATGGTTGGAGTCCAGGGTTGCTGCCTGGCTTTTGCTCAGGCTCTCCAGCACTCCCATCACCATGGCGGGGGAAGGTGCAGCATTTGAATAAGGTATTCTGACCTTATCCACTTGTTGAACATCCAGTTCAGAAATTGACTACTAATTCCCTTTAAGACTTACAGTTTCTTCATCCATCCTTGTGTTTGGAGTCTTATGCCTTATCACTAGTCTACAATATCTTCTTTGTAAGTTTGGCTATCTTGAGGCAATAGAAACTACTCAAAGGGTCCTGGCCTCTATGTATACTCTCTAGGTCAATGAGGAGCCACTCACTTCAGCTCTGGTTGCCCAAAATCAGTGGTTGCCATGGTGTGGCTTGACATCACAAAGCCTCAGCTTGACCATCCAAGAGAGGGGGTGGTGGGAGAGGATGCAGAAGTCTCAGATGCTCTGGTTCTAGAAAAGAGACCTTCATCTTCCTAAAGTTTTTCCCAAACTGATCTCTCTCTCTCTCTCTCTCTCTCTCTCTCTCTCTCTCTCTCTCTCTCTCTCTCTCTTTCTCTCTCTATCTCATTTCCTCTAGTTTCATTATAGTCCAGCAAAAGCCAGAGAGGTGGTGTTTCCTCTCAACCACTTCTCAAAGTCCCCCATTATTTCAGTGGTCCATTCCACTATGTTCAGATATTACCATTTCCTAGTATTTTGAGTGTTTGTTTAATAGATGTTTTATTTTAGAATAGTTCCAGATTTACAGAAAATTTGTGAAGATAATACCCATGTACACCATACCTAATTTCCCTTATTACTAATATTTCACTTTGGTATGGGGCAAATGTAACATGAAGTGAATCATCAGTGAAACAGTGAGAGTGAAACCTCACTTCTCTTGTATCTCCAATATATAACAAGGCTGTCTAGACCACGGTTAAAGGAAATACTGTACTAGTTGTGGCATAAAACTTACCATCTAGAGCTGACCATCCTTTCAATAGTTTAACAATATTCAATAGTCTACCATGTAAAAAGGAAATCAAATTCATTATTATACTCTGGAAGAACTAACACAACATCCTGTTCCTGGACCTATGCCCTCCTGCCCTTCGATGGACATGGTTGGGATTGTTGTGGTTTGCACCCTGGCCTGCGCTTGGGCCCTCCCACCTATGATCATCATGGTGGGGGTCTGGGCTTGCTGTCTGGCCTTCTCTTGGCTCCACCACACTCAGATGGCCATGACGGGGGTCCAGGGTTGCTTCCTGGCCTGCGCTCTGGCCCTCCCACCTACGATACCTATGGTTTGGGTCCATGGTGGCTGTCTGGCCTGCGCTCCAGCCCTCCCACCTACGATCACCCAGGTGGGAGTCCGGGGTTGCTGCCTGGCCTGTGCTCCAGCCCACCCGCCTTCGATCGCCATGGTGGGGGTCCAGGGATGGTGCCTGGCCTGTGTCCAGCCCTCATGCCCTTTGATTGCCGTGGTGGGGTCCTTGGTTGTTGCCTGGCCTGACCCCCAGCTCTCTTTCCCTCTGATCACCAGGCTGGAGGTTCAAGGTTGATGCCTGGCCTGCGCTCTGGCCCTCCTGCCCTCTGATCGCCATGGCGATCGCTGGAAGCAGGCCAGCCAGAAACCTAGGCACCCAGGGTTTTGTGAGTGCTTCCTAGCCTGCGCCCGGCCCTCCTTCCCTTAGATTTCATGGTTAGGGTCGGGGGTTGGTGCCTGGTCTGCGCTCTGACCCTCCTGCCCTTCCATTACCGTGGTGAGTGTCCGTGGTTGATGCATGGCCTGTGCTCAGGCACTCACACCTCCGATGGCCATGGCGGGGGTCCGTGGTTGCTGCCTAGCCTGCAACACCGCCCTCTGATCGCCATGGCATTCAAGGGATGCAGGCCCTCCCCCTCTACGATTGCCATGGATGGGGTTCGGGGGTTGATGCCTGGTCTGCTCTCTGGCTTTGCCGCCCTCAATTGCCATGATGGGGGTCCAAGTTTGCTGCCTGTCCTGAGCCCAGGCCCTCCCACCGTCTGATTGCCATGGTGGTGGTCCAAGGTTGCTGCCTGTCCTGCGCTCTGGCACTCCCGCCATTTGATCGCCATGGCGATCTAGGGATGGAGGCCATCCGCCCTTCAATTGCCATGTTGGGGTCCATGCTTGCTGCTTGTCCTGCAACACCGCCCTCCGATTGCCATGGCGATCAAGGGAGGCCGGCCCTCCCGCCCTTTGATTGCCATGGTGTTGGTCTGTGGTTGCTGCCTGTCCTCCATGACGATCGCTGGAAGCAGGAAAGCCAGCAACAAGACACTCAGGGGTCCGCGCTTGCTGCCTGGCATGCAAAACCACCATCCCACCCTCCGATCGCCAAGGCGATTGAGGAACACAGGCCATCCCTCCCTTCGATTGCCAGGTTGGGTGTCCAGTGTTGATGCCTGGGCTGCGCTCTGGCCAACCCGCACTCCCATTGCCAAGCGTGGGTCCTGGGTTGCTCCCTTTCATGCGCCCAGGCCCTCCCGCCCTTCGACTGCAATGGTGGTAGTCCGTGATTGCTGCCTGTCCTGCGCTCTGTCCCTCCCGCCCTCTGATGGACATGGAGATCGCCGCAAGCAGACCAGCCAGCAACCCCTGGATCCGGGGGTCCGCACTTGGTGACTGGCGTGCAACACCGCCCACCCAGTGTCTGATCGCCAAGGCTATCCAGGGATGCAGGCAATCCCGCACTAAGATTGCCATGGTGGATGTCCGTGGGTGCTGCCTGGCTTGCTCCCCGGACCTTCCGCCCTTTGACTGCCATGGTGGGTGTCCAGGCTTGATCCGTGACCTGCTTTCTGGCCCTCCCCCACACCTATGGCCATGGTGGATGTTCGTTGTTGCTTCCTGGCCTGCGCTCCGGCCCAACTGCCTAGGATCGCCATGGTGTGTGTCCCTGGTGGCTGCCTGGCCTGCGCTCCAGCCTTCCCACCAACAATCGCCATGGCGTGGATCTGGGGTTGTTGCCTGGCTTGCGCTCCAGCCCTCCGCCCTCGATCACCATGGCGGGGGTCCAGGTTTACTGCCTCACCTGCGCCCCGGCCCTACCGCCCTTCAATTGCCATGAAGGAGTTCCGGGGTTGATTCATGGCATGTGCTCTGCCCCTCCTGCCCTCCAATGCCCATGGCAGGGGTCCGGGGATGCTCCCTGGGCTGCGCTCCGGCCCTCCTGCCTATGATCACCATGGTGGGGTCCGGGGTTGCTGCCTGACTTGTGCTCTGGCCCTCCTTCCCTTAGATTGTCATGGCTGAGGCCTGTGGTTGCGGGCTTGGTAGCGCTCCTTCCTCCCACCCTCGATAGCCATGGTTGAGGTCTGGGGTTGATGCCTGGACTGCGCTCTGGCCCTCCCACCCTCCGATCAACATGGCAATCTCTGGAAGCAGGCCAGCCAGCAAACCCGTGACCTGGGTGTCTGCGGTTGCTGTGTGACCTGCAATACCGCCCTCCTGCCCTCCAATCGCCATTGCGATCGAGTGAAGCAGGCCTTCTCGCCCTTCTATTGCTATGTTGAGGATCCAGGGTTGATGACTGGGCTGAGCTCTGGCTAGCCCGCCCTCCTATTGCCATGCTGTGGGTCCCTGGGCTGCGCTCCAGCCCTCCCGCCTATGATCGCCATGGTGGGGTTCGGGGTTGCTGCCTGACTTGTGCTCTGACCCTCCTTCCCTTAGATTGCTGTGTCTGAGGTCTGTGGTTGTGGGCTTTGTTGCGCTCCTTCCCTCCCGCCCTCAATCACCATGGTCGGGATCCGGGGTTGCTGCCTGGCCTCTACCCTGGCTCTCTCGTCCTTCGATTGCAATGGCAATCAAAGGATGCTGTCTATCCCGCCCTTCATTGCCATGTTGGGGGTCTGCGGTTGCTGCCTTGCTCGCAACACCGAACACCCCACTTTGATCGCCTTGGCGATCGAGGGATGGTGGCCATCTTCTTCTTTGATTGCAATGTTGGGACCCACGGTTGCTGCCTGGCCTGCAACACCACCCTCTGATCGCCATGGTGATCAAGAGAGGCAGGCCCTCCCGCACTTCGGTTGCCATGATATGGGTCGAGGATTGATGCCTGGCCTGCGCTCTGTCCCTGCCACTCTCGATTGCTATGGCGGGGGTCCAGGGTTGGTGCCTGTCCTGCGCCCAGGCCCTCCAGCCCTTCGATTGCAATGGTGGTGTTCTGCGGTTGCTGCCTGTCCTGCACTCTGTCCCTCCCACCCTCAGATCCACATGGTGATCGCCGCAGACCAACCAGCGACCCCAGCATCCGGGGGTCTGCGGTTCCTGACTGGCGTGCAACACCGCCCTCCCCCTCTCAGATCGCCATGTCAATCCAGGGAAGCAGGCAATCCCGCCCTAAGATTGCCATGGCAGATATCCGTGGGTGCTGCCTGGCCTGCGCCCCGGTCCTCCAGCCCTTCGATTGCCTTGGTGGGGGTATTGGGTTAAGCATGGCATGTGCTGTGGCCCTCCAACTTTCAGATGGCCATGACGGGGTTCTGGGGTTGCTTCCTGGCCTGTGCTCCGGCTTGCCTGCCTATGATCGCCATAGTGGGCGTCCTGGGTTGCTGCCTGGTCTGTGTTCTGCCCTCCTGCTTACGATCGCCATGGTGGGCTTCTTGGGTTGATGCCTAGCCTGCGCTCTGGCCCTCCCACCCTCTGATCCACATGGCGATCACTGGAAGCAGGCCAGCCAGCAACCCCGGCACCCGGGGGTCCGCGGTTGCTGCCTGATATGCAAAACTGCCCTCCCGCCCTCCGATAGCCATGGCGAACGATGAACGCAGGCCATTCCGCCCATCGATTGCCATGTTGCGGGTCCAGGGTTGATGCCTGGGCTGCGCTCTGGCCAGCCCGCCCTCCCATTGTCATGACGGAAGTCCGGGGTTGAGGCTGGCCTGCACCTGGGCCCTCCAGCCCTTCAATTGCCATGGTTGGAGTCCGCGGTTGATGCCAGGCCTGCTCCACGTACCTGCCGCCCTTTGATTGCCATGGTGTGGGAGCGTGGTGGCTGCCAGGCCTCCGCCCCAGCCCTCCTGCCCTGTTATCAACATGGTGGGGGTCCGTGGTTGATTCCTGGGTTTCGCTCCACCCCTCCAGCCCTTCGAAGGCCATGGTGGGCATATGGGGTTGCTGCCTGGCCTGCGACCAGGACATCCCACCCTTCGATTGCCATCGTGGTTGTCCACAGTTGCTGCCACTCCTGCCCTCTGTCCCTCCCACCCTCAGATCAACATGGCGATCACCAGAAGCAGACCAGCCAGCAACCCCAGCATCCTGGGGTCCGCGGTTGTTGACTGGAGTGCACACAGCCCCCCCCCCCACCTCTGATCGCAATGGCGATCCAGGGATGCAGACAATTCCCCCCTAAGATTGCCATGGTGGATGTCCACAGGTGCTGCCTGGCCAGCACCCAGCCCTCCCGCCTTTCATTGCCATGTTGGGGGTCTGGGGTTGATGCATGGCATGTGCTCTGGACCTCTAGCCCCGCAATGTCCATGGTTGGTGTTGGTGGTTGCTGGCTGGACTCGCCCGAGCCCTCCTGCCCTTCGATTGCCATTGTGGGGGTCCGCGGTTACTGCCTGGCCTACAAAACTGCCCTCCCGCCCTCTGATATCATGGCGATCTATGGACCCAGGACATCCCGCCCATCGATTGCCATGTAGGGAGTCCAAGGTTGATGCCTGGGCTCCGCTCTGGCCAGCCCGCCCTCCCATTGCCAAGATGGAGGTCTGGGGTTGAGGCTTGGCCTGCGCCCGGGACTTCAAGCCCTTCAATTGCCATGGTGGGAGTCCATGGTTGCTGCCACTCCTGCGCTCTGTCCCTCCCTCCCTCAGATCAACATGGCGATCGCTGGAAGAAGACCAGCCAGCAGCCCAAGCATCTAGGGGTCCGCGGTTGTTGACTGGCATGCAACAATACCCTCCCGCCCTCTGATCGCTATGGCAATCCGGGAATGCAGACAAACCCCCTAAGATTGCCATGGTGGATGTCTGTGGGTGCTGCCTGGCCTGCAACCTGGCCCTCCAGCCCTTTTATTGCCATGCTGGGGGTCCAGGGTTGATGCATGGCATGCGCTCTAAACCTCCCGCCCTGCAATGTCCATGGAGGGGATCCCGGTTTGCTGCCTGGCCTGTGCTCCGGCCCTCCCGCCCTTGATTGCCATGGTGGGTGTCTGCGGTTGCTTCCTGGCCTTCCCCCGGCCATCCCTCACTTTGATTGCCATGGTGGTTGTCCGCGGTTGCTGGCTGGCCTCGTCCCGGCCCTCCTGCCCTTCGATTGCTATTGTCGGGGTCCAGGGTTGATGCATGGCCTGCACTCTGGCCCTCCCTGCTCCGATTGACATGGTGATGGCCAGAAGAAGGCCAGCCAGCAACCCCAGCACCGGGGGTCCATGGTTGCTGCCTGGCCTGCAATACCTCCTTCCTGCCTTCCGATCACCATGGTGATGGAAGGACGCAGGCCCTTCCTCCCTTCCATTGCCATATTGGGTTTCCAGGGTTGATGCCTGGGCTGCTCTCCGGCCAGCCCACCCTCCCATCGCCATGCAGTGTTCTGGGGTCTTGGCCTGGCCTGCGATCCAGCCCTCCTGCCCTCGATGGCCATGGTGGGAGGCAGGGGTTGGTGCCTGTCCTGTGCATCAGCCTTCCAGCCCTCCTTTCGACATGGCCGGGGGTCCGGTGTTGCTGCCTAGGCTGCACTATTCAATTCCTGCCCTCTGATCACCATGGAGATTGCCAGAAGCAGGCCAGCCAGCATCCCAGGCACCCAGGTTTCTCTGGTTGCTGCCTGGCATGCAACACCACCCTCCCGCCCTCTGAGCGCCATGGCGATCTAGAGAAGCAGGCTATCCCACCCTGCTAATGCCATGGTGGGTGTCTGCGGTTGCTGCCTGGCCTGCTCTCTGTCCCTCTCGCACTCCGATCGACATGGCGATCGCCGAATGCACACCAGCCAGAAAGCCAGCATCTGGGGTTCCTCAGTTGCTGACTGGCATGCAAAATCCGCCCTCTAGCCCTCCTATCGCCATGGCAATACAGGGGTGCAGACAATCCCCCTCTAAGATTGCCATGGTGATCTACGCGAGTGCTGCCAGGCCTGGGCCCGTCCCTCCAGCCCTTAGATTGCCATGGTGGTGTTCCAGGGTTGATTCATGGCATGCGCTGTGATCCTCCAAACTCTGATGGCCATGGCTGGGTTCCTGGGTGGCTTTCTGGACTGCGCTCCGGCCCTCCCACCCACAGTCGCCATGGTGTGGGTCTGGGGTTGGAACCTCCTGCCCTTTGATGGCCATGGTGGGCATCCAATGTTGTGGGCTGGGTTGTGCTCCTTCCCTCCCACACTCCCAAGGTCATGGCGGGGGTCCAGGGATGCTGCCTGGCCTCCGTTCTGGCCCTCCCACTCTCCGATCGCCATGGTGATTGCAAGAAGCAGGCCAGCCAGGAAACCCCGACCCGGGGTTCTGCAGTTGCCACCTGGCCTGCAAAACCGCTCTCCTGCCTCCAATCTCCATGGCGATCGAGGGACCCACGCCATCTGGCCCTTCGATTGCCATGGCGGGGGTCCGGTGTTGCTTCCTGGCCTGTGCTCCAGCCCTCCTGCCCTTGATCACCTTGGTGGGGATCTAGGGTTGCTGGCTGGTCTCCGCCCCGGCTCTCACGCTCTCTGATCACCATGGTGATTGCCAGAATCATGCCAGCCAGCAACCCCCATACCTGGGGTTCCGTGGTTGCTGCCAGGCCTGCAACACCGCCTTCCCGCCTTCCAATCGAGGGACGTAGGCCATCCCGCCCTTCGATTGCCATGTTGGGTGTCCAGGGTTGATGCCTGGGCTGTGTTCCGGCCAACCCGCACTCCCATCACCAAAGCGTGTGTCTGGGGTTGCATCCTGGGTTGCGCTCCAGCCCACCCGTCCTTCCATGGCCATGGTGCGGGTCCGGGGTTCCTGCCTGGCCTTTACCCCAGCCCTCCCGCCCTTCAGTTGCCATGATGGGGTCCGGAGTTTATTCATGGCATGCCCTCTGACCCTCCCGCCATCCAATGTTCATAGCGGGGGTCCGGGATTGCTCTCCGGCCTGTGCTTTGGCCCCTCGGCCCTCGATCACCATGGTGGGCATCCAGGGTTGGTGCCTGGCCTGTGCTCTGTCCCTCCAGCCCTCCGATCGACATGGCGATCACCGAAAGCAGACCAGCCAGCAACCCCAGGATCTGGTGGTCCACGGTTGCTGACTGGCCTGCAACACCACCCTTCCGCCCTTTGAATGCCTTGGCGATCGAGGAATGCAGGCCATCCCACCCTTCGATTGCCATTTTGGGGATCCACAGTTGCTGTCTTGCCTGCAACACTGCCCTCCGATGCCATGGCGATCAAGGAGGCAGGCCCTCCTGCCCTTCGTTTTGCCATGGTGGAGGTCAGGGGTTGATGCCTGGCCTGCGCTCTGTCCCTCCCGCCCTAAATTGCCATGGCCAGAGTCCGGGGTTGCTGCCTGTCCAGTGCTCCGGCCAGCCCATTCTCCCATCGCCATGGCGGGTGTCTGGGGTTGCTGCTTGGCCTGCGCTCTGTCCCTCCCACCTTCTGATGGACATGACAATAGCTGGAAGCAGACCAGTCAGAAACCCCAGTATCCGGGGTTCCACAGTTGCTGACTGGCCTGTGCCCCGGCCCTCCAGCCCTTCGATTGCCATTGTGGGTGTCCGGGGTTGATACATGGCATGTGCTCTGGCCGTCCCACCCTCCAATGGGAATGGCGGGTTTCCATGGTTGCTTCCTGGTCTGTGATCGGGCCCTCCCACCTATGATCCCCATTGTGGGGGTCGGGGGTTGCTGCCTGGACTGCGCTCCGGCCCTCCCGCCTACATCACCATGGTGGGGGTCCTGGGTTGCTGCCTGGACTGCGCTCCGGCTGTCCTGCCTACAATCGCCATGGTGGGGTCCGGGGTTGCAGCTTGGCCTGCAACACCACCCTCCTGTGCTCCTATAGCCATGGCGATTTAGGGTTTAGGCCATTCTACCCTTCAAATGTCATGTTGGGGGTCCAGGGTGGTTGCCAGGCCTTCGACCCGGGCTCCCATCCTCCGATCGCCATTGTGAGGGTCCAGGGTTGCTGCCTGGCCTGCTCCCAGCCCTCCCACCTTTCGATTGCCATGTTGGAGGTCCGTGGTTGATGAATGGCCTGTGCTCTGGCCCTCCCACCCTCCGATCGACATGGTGATCGCCGGAAGGAGGCCAGCCAGCAATCCCTGCACCTGGGGTTTCGGGTTGCTGCATGGCATACAACACCGCCCTCCCAACCTCCGATCGCATTGGCGATCGAGGGACGTAGGCCATCCTGCCATTCGATTGCCATGGTGAGGGTCCGGTGTTGATGCATGGCCTGTGCTCTGGCCCTCCCACAATCCAATGTCCATGGAGGGGGTCCTGGGTAGCTGCCTGGCTTGTGCTCTGGCCCTCCCGCCTCCCATTGCCATGGCGGGGGTCCGGGGTTGCTGCCTGGTCTCTCGTCTGACTCTCTGCCACTCCGATTGCCATTGCGATTCCTGGAAGCAGGCCAGCCAGCAACCCTGGCATCCAGAGTTCCACGGTTATTGCCTGTCTTGCAACACCAACCTCCTACTCTCCGATGGCCATGAAGGTTGCTGCCTGGCCTGCTCCACGGCCATGCTGAACTCCGTTTGCCATGGTGGGGGTCCGGGTTTGCTGCCTACCCTGTGCACCGGCCCTCCTGCCCTCAATGGTAATGCTGGGCCCCGGGGTTGCTGCCTGGTCTGCGCCCCTGCCCTCATGCCCTTTGATTGCCTTGGCGGGGGTCTGGGGTTGAGGGCTGGGTTGTGCTCGTTCCCTCCCGCCCTCGATCGCCATGGTGGGAGTCCGCGGTTGATACCAGGCCTGTGCTCAAGACCTCCCACCCTCCATCAACATGGCGATCACCAGAAGTAGGCCAGCCAGTAACCTCGGCACTCAGGGGTTTGCGGTTGTTGCCTAGCCTGCAACACCGCCCTTCCACACTCCGATCGCCATGGCGATTCAGGGATGCAAGCCATCCTGCCCTAAATTGCCATCGTGGGGGTCGTCGGTTGCTGCCTGGGCTGCACCCCGGCCCTCCCACCAATCGATTGCCATGGTGTGGGTCTGGGGTTGCTTCCTAGCCTCGCCTGGGCCTCACGCCCTTCATTTGCCAGGTTGGGGATCCGCAGTTGCTCCCTGGCCTGTGCCCCGACTCTCCTGCTCTTCGATTGCCATGGTGGGGGTCCGGGGTTGCTGCCTGGCCCTTGCCACTGCCCTCCCACCATGCGTTTGCTATGCTGGGGGTCTGGGGTTGATGCGTGGCCTGCTCTCTAGCCCTGTCACCCTCTTATGGCCATCGTGGGGGTCTGCGGTTGCTGCCTGGCCTGCGCTCCGGCCCTCCCACATTTCGATTGCCACGGTGGGGGTCTGGGGTTGATGCACGGCCTGAGCTCAGGCCCTCTCGCCCTCCCATCAGCATGGTGGGGGAAGGTGCAGCATTCAAATATAGTATTCTGACCTTATCCACATCTTCATCACCCAATTGAGAAACTGACTTCTAATTCCCTTTAGGACTTACAGTTTCTTCACCCATCCTTGTGTTTGGAGTCTTATTCCTTATCTTCACTAGTCTACAATATCTTCTAAGTAAATTTGGCTATCTTGAGGCAACACACACTACTCAAAGGGTCCTGGCCTCTGTATATACTCTCTAGGTCAATGTGGAGCCGCTCAATTCAGCTCTGGTTGCCCAAAATCTGTGGTTGCCATGGTGTGGGTTGACATCACAAAGCCTCAGCTTGATGATCCAGGGGGGTGTGGGGGTGGGAGAGGATGCAGAAGTCTCAGATGCTCTGGTTATAGAAAAGAGACCTTCCTGTTACTTCTTAATATTTTTCCCAAACTGACCTCTCTCTCTCTCATTTCTAGTTCCATTATAGTCCAGCATAAGGCAGGGAGGTGATGTTTCCTCTCAGCAACTTCTCAAACTCCCCCGTCATTTCAGTGGTCTATTCCACTATGTTAAGATATTACCATTTCTTAATAATTTGAGTGTTGTTTTAATTGATGTTTTATTTTAGAATAGTTCCAGATTTACAGAAAAATTGTGAAGATAATACCTATGTACACCATACCCAATTTCCCTTATTACTAATATTTCACTTTGGTATGGGGCAAATGTAACATGAAGTGAATCATCAGTGAAACAGTGAGAGTGAAACCTCACTTCTGTAGTATCTCCAATATATAACAAGGCTGGTCTAGACCAAGGTGTTAAAGGAAATACTGTACCAGTAGTGGCATAAAACTTCACATCTAGAGCTGACCATCCTTTCAATAGTTTAACAATATTCAATAGTCTACCATGTAAAAAGGAAATCAAATTCATCATTATATCCGCCAAAACTAACACAACATCCTGTTCCTGGACCTAGACCCTCCTTCCCTTCAATTGACATGGTTGGGTTTGGGGGTTCCACCCGGTCCCACACTTGTGCTCTCCCTTCCACGTTCGCCATGGTGGGTGTCCGGGGTTGCTTCCTGGCCAGCTCTCCGCACCTCCCACCCTCGATCGCCTGGTGGGGGTCCGGGGTTCCTGCCTGGCCTGCGCCCCGCCCACCCGCCTTTCCATTGCAATGGTGGGGGTCTGTGGTTAATGCATAGCCTCCGCTCAGGCCCTCACACCTTCCGATGGCCATGGCTGTTGTCCCCGGTTGCTGCCTGGCCTGCAACACCACCCTCCTGCCCTCTGATCACCATGGCGATCGAGGGACGCAGGTCATACTGCCCTACAAATGCCATATTGGTGGTCCAGGGTTAATGCCTGGGCTGCGATCTGGCCATCCCGCCCTCCCCTTGCCATGGCGGGGTCCCGGGTTGCTGCTTGGACTGCGCTCTGTCCCTCCCACCCTTCGATTGCCATGGTGAGAGTCCTCAGTTCCAACTTGGCCTGCACCACGGCCCTCCCACCCTTTGATTGCCATGGTGGGGGTCCATGGTGGCTGTCTGGACTGCGCCCCAGCCCTCCCGCCCTCTGATCGCCATGGTGGGGGTCCGTGGTGGCTGTCTGGCCTGTGCCTCAGCTCTCCCGCCCTCTGATCGCCATGGTGAGGGTCCAGAGTTAATGGCTGTGTTGCGCACCGGCCCCCCCGCCCTTCGATGGCCATGGTGGGGGTCCGGGGTAGCTGCCTGGCCTGCTCTCTGGCTTTGACACACTCCGATGGCCATGAATGGGGGTCCAGGGTTACTTCCTGGCCTTAGCTGTGTCCCTCCATCCTATGATCCCCATGGTGGGGGTCTGGGGTTGCTACCTTGCCTGCGCTCCAGCCCTCCAGCCTATGATCACATAGGTGGGTGTCCTGGGTTGCTGCCTGGCCTGTGCCTCAGCCCTTCCACCTTCGATCGCCATGGCGGGGGTCTAGGTTTTCTGCCTGGCCTGTGTCCGGCCCTCATGCCCTTTGATTGCCACTGTGTTGGTCCTTGGTTGCTGCCTGGCCTGAGTCCCGGCCCTCCTGCCCTAAGTTCGCCCAGGTGGATGTTCGAGGTTGATGCCTGGCCTGTGCTCTGGCCATCCCACACTCTGTTAACCATGGCGATCACCAAAAGCAGCCCAGAGAGCAACCCAGGCACCCTGGTGTCCTTGGTTGCTTCCTGGCCTGCAACACATCCCTCCCGCCCTCCGATAGCCATGGCGATCGAGGGACACAGGCTATCCCGCCCTTCGATTGCCATGTTGGAGGTCCGGGGTTGATGCCTGGCCTGCGCTCCAGCCCTCCTGCCCTTGATTGCCATATTTGGGGTCCGGTTTGCTGCCTCTCTTGCGCTCCGGCCCTCCTGCCCTCCCATCACCATGGCAGGAGAAGGGGCATCATTTGAATAAGGTATTCTGACCTTATCCACTTCTTAGTCGTCCAGTTGAGACACTGACTTGTAATTCCCTTTAGGATTTACAGTTTCTTCATCCATCCTTGTGTTTGGAGTCTTATTCCTTATCTTCACTACTCTTCAATATCTTCTTATTAAGTTTGGCTATCTTGAGGCAACAAACACTACTCAAAGAGTCCTGGCCTCTATATATACTCTCTAGGTCAAGAGGAGCTACTCACTTCAGCTCTGGATGCCCAAAATCAGTGGTTGCCATGGTGTGGCTTGACATCAAAAATCATCAGCTTGACCATGCAGGAGAGGCGGGGGTGGGAGAGGATGCAGAAGTCTCAGATGCTCTGGTTATAGAAAAGAGACCTTCCTCTTACCTCCTAATATTTTTCCCAGACTGATCTCTCTCTCTCTCTCTCTCTCTCTCTCTCTCTCTCTCTCTCTCTCTCTCTCTCTCTTTTCCTCTAGTTCCATTATAGTCCAGCATAAGGCAGGGAGGTGCTGTTTCCTCTCAGCCACTTCTCAAACTCCTCTGTTATTTCATTGCTCCATTCCACTATGTTCAGATATTACCATTTCCTAGTTATTTGAGTGTTGTTTTAATGGATGTTTTATTTTAGAATATTTCCAGATTTACAGAAAAATTGTGAAAATAATAACCATGTACACCATACCTAATTTCCCTTATTACTAATATTTCACTTTGGTATGGGGCAAATGTAACATGAAGAGACAGAGTGAAACCTCACTTCTCTAGTATCTCCAATATATAACAAGGCTGTTCTAGACCATGGTTAAAGGAAATACTGTACTAGTTGTGGCATAAAACTTCCCATCTAGAGCTGACCATCCTTTCAATAGTTTAACAATATTCAATAGTCTACCATGTAAAAAGGAAATCAAATTCATTATTATATTCCGCCAGAACTAACACAACATCCTGTTCCTGGACCTAGGCCCTGCTGCCCTTCGATGGACATGTTGGGTTTGGGGTTTGCACCCAGGCTCGCGCTCGGGCCGTCCCACCTACGATCACCATGGTGGGGGTCCGGGGTTGCTGCCTGGCCTTCTCTCTGGCTCTGCCATACTCCGATGGGCATGACCAGGGTCCAGGGTTGCTTCCTAGCCTGTGCTCTGGCCATCCCGCCTACGACCCCATGGTGGGTGTCCAGGGATGCTGCCTGGCCTGCGTCTGGCCCTCACGCCCTTTGATTGCCACGGTGGAGGTCCTTGGTTGCTGGCTGGCGCTAGCTCCTCCCTCCTTCCCCCTGATCGCCCGGCTGGAGATTTGAGTTTGATGCCTGGCCTGCGCTCTGGCCCTACCCCCTTTGATGGAAATAGTGATCGCCAAAAGCAGACAAGCCAGTAACCCGGCACCCAGGGTTCTGCGGTTGCTGCCTAGCCTGCGCCTGGCCCTCCCGCCCTTCTATTGCCATGGTTGATGTCGGGGTTGATACATGACCTGTGCCCTGGCACTACCTTCTTTTGATTTCTATGACGGGGACCTGGATTGCAGCCTGAGTTCTGTTTCTACCCTCTTGCCCTCAGTCGCCATGGTGGGGGACCTGGGTTGCTTCCTCGCTTGCGTTCCAGCACTCCTGACTTCCCATCGCCATGGCGGGGGTCCGGAGTTGCTACCTAGCCTGCAACACCGCACCTCCGCCCTGTGATCACCATGGTGGGTGTCCAGGGTTGATGCATGGCCCTCACTCTAGCCCCCCCGCCCTCTGATGGCACTGGTGGGCGTCCGGGGTTGCTGCCTGTCCAGCGCTCTGGTCCTACCACCTTCGATCACCATGGTGGGGGTCCAGAGTTGCTGCCTCCCTTGTGGCCCGGCCCTCTTGCCCTTTGATTGCCATGGTGGGGGTCCCGGGTTGATGCCTGGCTGCACTCTGGCCCTCCCGCCCTCTGATGGCCATGGTGGAGGTCCGGGGTTGATGCATGGCCTCCGCTCTGGCCCTCCCCACTCTGATTGACATGGCGATGGCTGGAAGCAGGCCAGTCAGCAAACCCCGCAGCCGGCAGTCCGCATTTCCTGCCTTTCCCGCAACACCCCGCCCCCGCCCTGCAATCCCCATGGTGATCGAGGGACACAGGCCATCTGTCCTTCGATTGCCATGTTGGGGATCCAGGGTGGATGCCTGGGCTGTGCTCCGGCCAACCCGCCTTCCCATAGCCATGGCAGGGGTCTGCGGTTGTGGCCTGGCCTGTGCTCCGGTCTTCCCGCATTCGATCTCCCTGGTGGGGGTCCGGGATTGCTGCCTGGCCTGCGCTCTGGCTCCCCCCCCCCGCTCCGATTGTCATGGCGAGCGCCGGGAGCAGGCCAGCCTGAAACCCCAGTATCCTGGGTTCCGTCGTTGCTGCCCGGCCTGCAACACTGCCCTCCTGTTCTGATCGCCATCGCAATCGAGGGATAAAGGCCATCCCGACCTTTAATTGCCATGGTGTGGGTCCGCGGTTGCTGCCTGGCCTATTCTCCGGCCCTTCCTCCATGATCATCATGGTTAAGGTCCAAGGTTGCTGCCTGGCCGGCGCCCCGGCTCTGCCACACTCCTACCAACATTGTGATCTCTAGAAGCAGGCCAGCCAGCAACCCCAGCACCTTGGGGTCCTGGGTTGCTGCCTGGCCTGCAAACCTGCCTTCACAACTGCGATCGCTTTGGTGATCAAGGGACACAGGCAATCCCACCTTCTAATTGCCATGTTGGGGGTCCAAGGTTGATGCCTGGGCTGTGCTCTGGCGTTCCCACCCTTCGATTGACATAGTGGGGGTCTGGGGTTGATGCATGGCCAGCGCCCCGCCCCTCCTGCCCTCGATCAACATGGTGGGGGTCCGTGGTTGCTGTCTTGCCTGCGCCATGGCCCTCCCGCACTCCGATCGACTTTGTGATCGCTAGAAGCAGTCCAGCCAGCAACTCCTGCACCCTGGGGTCCTGGGTTGCTGCCTGTCCGGCAACCCCACCTCCCACCCGGCGATCACCATGGGATCGAGGGACACAGGCAATCCCGCCCTTCAATTGCCATGTTAGGGGTCCAGGGTTGATGCTGGACTGCGCTCCTGCCAGCCCTCCTTCCCATTGCCATGGCGGGGATCCAGGGTTGCTGCCGGGCTTGTGCTCCAACCCGTCTGCACTTCCATCGTCATAGTGGGCATCCGGGGTTGCTGACTAGCTTTCCCCCCGCCCCCGGCCCAATCAATATTGTGATCCCGGGAAGCAGGCCTGCAACATCGCCCTCCTGTCCTCCGATCGCCATGACGATTGAGGGATGCTGGCCATCCCACCCTTCGATTGCCATGGTGAGGGTCCGGTGTTGATGTATGGCCTGTGCTCTTGCCCTCTCGCCCTCCAATGTCCATGGTGGGTGTCCGGGGCTTCTGCCTGGCCTGTGCACCGGCCCTTCCGCACTCGTTCACCATGGTGGGGGGCCGGGGTTGCTGCCTGACCAGCGCCCCGGCCCTCCTGCCCTTTGATTGCCATGGTGGTGGTCCGGGGTTGATGCATGGCCTGCAACACCGCTCTCCTGCCCTCCAATCTCCATGGTGATTGAAGGACGCAGGCCATCCCACCCTTCGATTGCCATGGTGAGGGTCCAGAGTTGCTGCCTGGCCTGCGTTCTGGCCCTCTCGACCTCCAATGTCCATGGCGGGGTTCTGAGGTTGCTGCCTGGTCTATGCGCTGGCCCTCCCACCCTCAATTGCCATGGTGGGGGTTCAGGGATGCTGCCTAGCCTGTGCTCAGGCCCTCCTGCCCTCCGATTGTCATGGCAATTGCCGGAAGCAGTCCAGCCAGCATCCAAGGCACCCAGGGTTCTGCGGTTGCTGCCTGGCCTGCAACACCGACCTCCGTTCGCCATGGCGATCAAGGTAGGCAGGCCCTCCTGCACTTCGGTTGCCATGATGGGGGTTGGGGGTTTATGCCTGGCCTTTGCTCTGGCCCAGCTGCCATTTGATTGCCATGGTGGGGGTCCACGGTTGCTGCCTGTACTGCACCACAGCCCTTCCACCCTCTGATCTCCAAGGTGGGGGTCCATGGTTGCTTCCTGTACTGCACATGGCAATCAAGGGACACAGGCAAACCCGCCCTTCGATTGCCATGTTAGGGGTCCAGGGTTGATGCCTGGACTGCGCTCCTGCCAGCCCACCCTCCCATCGCCATGGCGGGTATCCGGGGTTGCGGCCTGGGTTCGCTCCGGGCCTCCCGCCCTCAATCGCCATGGTGGAGTTCCGTGGTTTCTGCCTGGCCTGCGCCCTGGCCCTCCCACCCTTCGTTTGCCTGGTGGGGGTCCGCGGTTGCTGACTCACCTGCGCTCCAGCCCTTCTGCCTTTTGATTTCCATGGCGGGGGTCCAGGGTTGATGCATGGCTTGCGCTATGGCCCTGCAGCCCTCCAATTGCCCTGGCTATCGCCAGACGATGGCCACTCAGCAACCCCGTGCCCCAGCGGTCCACGGTTGCTGTGTAGCCTGCAACACCACCCTCCGATCGTCATTGCGATCAAAGGAGGCAGGCCCTCCTGCCCTTCGGTTGCCATGATGGGGGTCGGGGGTTGATGCCTGCCCTTCCCTCTTGCCCTCCCGCACTATATTACCATGGCGTGGGTCCACGGTTGTTGCCTGGCCTGTGCCACGGCCCTCCATCCTTCCGATCGCAATTGGGTTTCGGGGTTGCTCCCTGGCCTCTGACCTGGACCCCCATGGATCAGGGTCCACGGTTGCTGCCTGGCTTAATCCCCAGCCCTCCCGCACTCCGATGGCCATGGTGGAGATCCGGGGTTGAGGCCTGTTTTGCGCTTCAGCCCGCCAGCCCTCGATCGCTATAGTGGAGGTCCGGGTTGATACCTGGCCAGCGCTCTGGCCCTCCCGCTCTCGATTATCCATGGTGGGGGTCTTGGGTTACTGCCGGCCTTTGGTCCAGACCTCCCGCCCTCGATAGCCATGGTCGAGTTCTGGGGTTGCTGCCTGGCCTGCCCTCGGGCCTCCTCCCCTCAATGGACAAGGTGGCGGTCCACGGTTGCTGCCTTGCCCGACCCCTGTCCATCCCTCCCTCTGATGGCCATGGCGATAACCGGAAGCGGGCCAGCCAACAACCCCGACATCTGGGGTTCCGCGGTTGCTGCCTGGACTGTGCTCTGTCCCTCACACCCTCTATCACCATGGAGGGGGTCCGAGTTTGCTGCCTGACCTCCGCTCTGGCCCTCTGGACCTCCTATCGTCATGGCCTGGGTCTGGGGTAGATGACTGGCCTGTAATACCAACCTCCAATCGCCATGGCAATTGAGGGACGCAGGGATCCCGCCCTTCGATTGCCATGGAGGGGTCTGTGGATGCTGCCTGGCCTGCATCCCGGCCCTCGCGCCCTTCGATTTCCATTGCGGGCGTCCGGGGTTGTGGCCTATGTTGCGATCCGGACGTCCCGCCATTGATTTCCACGGTGAGGGTCCGGGGTTGCTGCCTGCCCTGCGCCCTGGCCCTCCCCGCCTCTGATTGCCATGTTGAGGGTCCGGAGTTGATTCATGGCCTGCGCTCTGCCCCTCCCACCCTCCGATGGCCATGGTGAGGGTCCGCGGTTGCTGCCTGGCCTGTGCCCCGGTACCCCCACCCTTTGATCGCCATGGTGGGCATCAGGTTTGATGCATGGCCTGTGCTCTTGTCCTCCCCCAATCCAATTGACATGGTGATCACCAGAGGCAGGCCAGCCAGCAACCCCGGCACCCAGGGATCCGGGGTTGCTGCCTGGCCTATACACCACCCTCATACTTTCTGATCGCCATGGCGATCGAGGGATGCAGGCCATCAAGCCCATCGATTCCCATGCTGCGGGTCTGAGGATGATGCATGGCCTGTGCTCCGGCCCTCCTACCCTTCGATTGCCATGGTGGGGGTACGCGCTTGCTGCTTGGACTGTTCCCGGGCCTTCCAGACCTTGATCGCAATGGTGGGGGTCTGCGGTTGCTGCCTCACCTGCGAACCATCTCTCCTGAACTCTGATCCACATTGTGAATCCTAGAAGCAGGCCAGCCAGGAACTACGGCACCCGGGGGTCTCTGGTTGCTGTCTAGCCTGCAACACCACCGCCCCTGGCCTCCTGTTGCCATGGCGATTGAGGGATGCAGGCCATCCCGCCCTTCGATAGCCATGGTGGGGGTCCGCGTTAGCTGCCTCACATGCGCCCCGGTCCTTCTGCCCTTCAAATGCCATGGTGCGAATTTGGGGGTTATGCCTGGCCTGTGCCCCGGCACTCCCGCACTTTGATGGTGATGGTGGGGTCCTGGGTTGATGCATGGCCTCCGCTCTGGCCCTCCCGCCCTCCGATGGCCATGGTGGGAGACTGGGGTTGCTGCCTGGCCATGTTGATTACCAGAATCAGGCCAGCCAGCCTCCCAAGCAACCAGGGGTTCATGGTTGCTTCCTGGTCTGCAACACAGCTATCCCACCCTCGATCGCCATGGCGATCGATAGATGCAGGCCATCCTACCCTTCAATTGCCATGTTGGGGTCCCAAGGTTGATGCCAGGGCTGCGCTCCCGCCAGCTCACCCTCCCATCGCCATGTTGGGTGTCCGGGGCTGGTGCCTGGCCAGCGCCCCAGCCCAACCGCCCTCCGATGGCCATAATGGGGTACCGGGGTTGATGCCTGGCCTGCACTCTGGCCCTCCTCCCCTAGATCGCCAAGTTTGGGTTCGGGTTTGCTACCTGGCTTGCGCTCAGGCCCTCCTGCCCTCCCATCACCAAGGTGGGGGGGGGGGGATAGCATTTGAATAAGGTATTCTGACCTTATCCACTTCTTCATTATCCAGTTGAGAAATTGACTTCTAATTGCCTTTAGGACTTACAGTTTCTTCATCCATCCTTGTGTTTGGAGTCTTATTCTTAATTTTCACAAGTCTACAATATCTTCTTAGTAAGTTTGGCTATCTTGAGGCAACAGACACTACTCAAAGGGTCCTGGCTTTATATATACTCTCTAGGTCAATGAGGATCCACTCACTTCAGCTCTTGTTGCCCAAAATCTGTGGTTGCCATGGTGTGGGTTGACATCACGAAGCCTCAGCTTGACGATCCAGGGGGGTGGGGGTGGGAGAAGATGCAGAAGTCTCAGATGCTCTGGTTCTAGAAAAGAGACCTTCTTCTTACCTCCTAATATTTTTCCCAAACTGATTCTCTCTCTCTCTCTCTCTCTCTCTCTCTCTCTCTCTCTCTCTCTCTCTCTCTCTCTCATTTCCTCTAGTTCCTTATACTCCAGCATAAGGCAGGGAGGTGGTGTTTCCTCTCAACAACTTCTCAAACTCCCCGTCATTTCAGTGGTCCATTCCACTAGGTTCAGTTATTACCATTTCCTAGTATTTTGAATTGTTTTAATGGATGTTTTCTTTTAGAATAGTTCCAGATTTACAGAAAAATTGTGAAGATAATACCCATGTACACCATACCTAATTTCCCTTATTACTAATATTTCACTTTGGTATGGGGCAAATGTAACATGAAGTGAATCATCAGTGAAACAGAGTGAAACCAAACTTCTCTAGTATCTCCAATATATAACAAGGTTTTCTAGAACAAGGTGTTAAAGGAAATACTGTACCAGTTGTGGCATAATACTTCAAATCTAGAGCTGACCATCCTTTGAATAGCTTAACAATATTCAATTGTCTACAATGTAAAAAGGAAATCAAATTCATTATTATACTCCGCCAGAACTAACACCACATCCTGTTCCTCGACTTAGGCCCTCCTACCCTTCCATTGACATGGTGGGGTTCGGGGGTTCCGCCCTGGCCCACGCTCAGGCCCTCCTGCCTATGATCGCCATGGTGAGGGTCTGGGGTTGTTGCCTGGCCAGCGCCCCATCCCTCTTTCCTTTCGATTGCCATAGTTGGGGTCCGTGGTTGATGCATGGCCTGCACTCAGGCCCTCACACCCTCCGATGGCCATGGCGGGGGGATGCAGCTGCTGCCTGGCTTGCAACTTGGCAATCAAGGGACGCAGGCCATCACGCCCTTCGAATGGCATGTTGGTGGTCCAGGGTTGATGCCTGGGCTGCGATCTGGCCATACCGCCCTCCCATTGTCATGGCACGGGTCCGGGGTTGCTGCTTGGCCTGCGCTCCAACCCTCCCACCCTTCGATTGCCATGGTGTTGGTCCAGGGTTGCTGCATGCCCTGTGCCCTGGCCCTCCCCGCCTCTGATTGCCATCTTGAGGGTCCGGGGTTGATTCATGGCCAGTGCTCTGCCCCTCCCTCCCTCCGATGGCCATGGTGGGGGTCCGCGGTTGCTGCCTGGCCTGTGCCCCGGTCCCGCCACCCTTTGATCGCCATGGTGGCTGTCAGGTTTGATGCATGGCCTGAGCTCTTGTCCTCCCCCAATCCAATTGACATGGTGATTGCCAGAGGCAGGCCAGCCAGCAACCCCGGCACCCAGGGATCCAGGGTTGCTGCCTGGCCTATACACCACCCTCATACTTTCTGATCGCCATGGCGATCGAGGGATGCAGGCCATCAAGCCCATCGATTCCCATGCTGCGGGTCTGAGGATAATGCATGGCCTGTGCTCCGGCCCTCCTGCCCTTCGATTGCCACGGCGGGTGTTCGGCTTTGCGGCATGGGTTGCTCTCTGGCCCTCCCGCCATCTGATCCCCATGGTGATCGGCAGAAGCAGGGCAGCCAGCAAACCCGGCACCCTGGGGCCCTGGGTTGCTGCCTGGCATGCAACCTAGCTCTCACGTTCTGCAATCGCAATGGCTATCAAGGGACACAGGAAATCCCACCCTTAGCTTGTCATGTTGGGGTCCAGGTTTTTTCCTGGGCTGCTCTCCAGCCTAACCACATTCCCATCACCATGGCGATCGAGGGACGCCTTCCTGCCCACCACTTGCCTTGGAGATGGAGGGACGCAGGCCATCCCGCTCTTCGATTGCCATGGTGAGTGTCCTGTGTTAATGCATGGCCTGCGCTCTGGCCCTTTCCATGTCCAATGTCCATGGTGGGGGTCCGGAGTTGCTGCCTGGCCTGTGCACCGGCCCTCTAGCCCTTCGATTGCCATGCTGGGGGTCTGAGGTTGATGGATGGCCTGTGCCCTGGCCCTCCTGCCCTTCGATTGCCATGGCGAGGGGTCTAGGTTGTGGCCTGGCTTATGCTCTTCCCTCCCGACCTCTGATCGCCATGGCGATCACCAGAAGAAGGCCAGCTAGAATCCCCGGCACCTTGGGGTTCTGGGTTGCTGCAGGGCCTTCAACCCCTCCTCACGTTCTGTGATTGAGGCACACAGGCAATCCTGCCCTTCGATTCCCATGGTGGTGCCCGGGGTGATGCATGTCCTGGCATCCGGCCCTCCTGCCCTCGACTGACATGGTGGGGTCCGTGGTTGCTGCCTGGCCTGAGCCCTGGGCCTCCTGCCCTCTGATTGCCATGGTGGAGGTTCGAGCTTTATGCCTGGCCTGCAAAACAGCTCTCCCGCCCTACGATCACCATGATGATCTATAGACGCAGACCATCCCGCCCTTCGGATGCCATGTTGGAGTTCCAGGGTTGATGTCTGGACTGCGCTCTGGCCAGCCCGCCCTCCCATCACCATGTTGGGTGTCTGGGGCTGCTGCATGGTCTACGTCCCGGTCTTCCCGCCCTTCGATTGCCATAGTGGGGACCAAGGGTTGATGCATGGCCTGCGCTGTGGCCCTCCCGCCCTCTGGTGGCCATGATGGGGGACCGGGGTTGATGCCTGTCCTGCGCTCTGGCCCTTCCTCCCTAGATTGCCATGTTTGGGTTCCGGTTTGCTGCCTGGCCTGTGCTCAGGCCCTCCCGCACTCCCATCACCATGTTGGGGAAAGGCGCAGCATTTGAATAAGGTATTCTGACTTTATCCACTTCTTCATCATCCAGTTGTAAAACTGACTTCTAATTCCCTTTAGCGCTTACAGTTCCTTCATCCATCCTTGTGTTTGGAGTCTTATTCCTAATCTTCACTAGTCTACAATATCTTCTTAGTAAATTTGACAATCTTGAGGCAACAGAAACTACTCAAGTGGTACTGGCCTCTATATATACTCTCTAGGTCAATGAGGAGCCACTCACTTCAGGTCTGGTTGCCCAAAATCTGTGGTTGCCCTGGTGTGGCTTGACATCACAAAGCCTCAGCTGGACCACCCAGGAGGGGCGGACGTGGGAGTGGATGCAGAAGTCTCAGATGCTCTGGTTATAGAAAAGAGACCTTCCTCTTACCTCCTAATATTTTTCCCAAACTGAACTCTCTCTCTCTCATTTCCTCTAGTTCCATTATAGTCCAGCATAAGGCAGGGAGCAAGTGTTTCCTCTCCACCACGTCTCAAACTCCCCATTTCAGTGGTCCATTCCGCTATGTTCATTTATAACCATTGCCTAGTATTTTCAATGTTGTTTTAAGAGATTTTTTTTTAGAATAGTTCCAGATTTACAGAAAAATTGTGAAGATAATACCCATGTACACCATGCCTAATTTCCCTTATTACTAATATTTCAGTTTGGTATGGGGCAAATGTAACATGAAGTGCATCATCAGTGAAACAGAGTGAAACCTCACTTCTCTAGTATCTCCAATATATAACAAGAATGTTCTAGACCAAGGTTAAAGGAAATACTGTACCAGTTGTGGCATAAAACTTCACATCTAGAGCTGACCATCCTTTCAATAGTTTAACAATATTCAATAGTATACCATGTAAAAAAGAAATCAAATTTATTTTTATACTCCGCCAGAACTAACAGAACATCCTGTTCCTGGACCTAGGCCCTCCTGCCCTTCCACGGAAATGGTGGAGTTTGGGGTTTGCACCCTGACCTGTGCTCAGGCCCTCCCGCCATTCGATCGACATGGCGATCGCAGGAAGCAGACCAGCCAGCAACTCCAGCACCCAGGGATCCACGGTTGCTGACTGGCATGCAACATCTGCCCTCCTGTCCTCGGATCACCATGGTGGGGGTCTGCGGTTGGTTCATGGCCTGCGCTCTGGCCCTCCCGCACTCCAATTTCCTTGGCAGGGCTCCGAGGTGTGGGCTGCATTGCGCTCCTTCTCTCTTGCCATAGATCTCTATGGTGGGGGTCCGGGACTCCTGCCTGGCCTGCACCCCGGCTGTCCCAGCCTTTGATTGACATGGTGGTGATTTGGGGTAGATTCATGGCGTGCTCTCTGCCCTCCCACCCTCCTATGTCCATGGCGGGTTCCGGGGTTGCTGCCTGGCATAGGCTGTGCCCCTCTCGCCCTCTGATTGCCATGACAATCGCAGGAAACAGGACAGCAAGCAACCCCGGTACCCCGGGGACCCTGGTTACTGCCTGGCCTGCAACACTGCCCCCCGATCACCATGGCGGTCAAGGGGGTCAGGCCCTCCCGCCCTTCTGTTGCCATGGTCGGGGTCGGGGGTTGATGCCTGGCCTGCCCTCTGGTCCTGCCGCCCTCTATTGCCATGCTGGGGATCAATGGTGGCTGTCTGGCCTGCTTCCTGACCCTCCCTCCGATCACCATGGTAGGGGTCCGGGGGTGATGCCTGGGTTGCACTCTAGCCCTCTTGCACTTCGATTGCCATGGTGGGGGTCCGGGGTTGCAGTCTGGCCTGCGGCTCGGCCCTTCTGCCCTTCGATTGCCATGGCGATCGAGGGATAAATGCCATCCTGCCAATCGATTGCCATGTTGGGGGTCCGAGGTTGCTGCCTGGCCTGCAACACTGCACTCCCGCCCTCCAATCGCCATGGCCATTGAGGGATGCTGGCCATCCCGCCCTTCGATTGCGATGTTGGGGGTCCGTGGTTGCTGCCTGTCCTGCAACACTGCCTTCCGATCGCCAAGGCGATCAAGGTGGGCAGGCCCTCCCTCACTTATTTTGCCATGGTCGGGGACAGGGGTTCATGCCTGGCCTGCGCTCTGGCCCTGCCGCCCTCAATTGCCATGGTGGGGGTCTGTGGTCGCTCTCTGGCCTGCGTCTTGGCCCTCCCTCCGATCACCATGGTAGGGGTCCAGGGATGATGCCTGGGTTGCGCTCGAGCCCTCCCGCACTTCGATGGCCATGGTGGGGGTTGGGGTTGATTCATGGTGTGTGCTCTGGACGTCCCTCCCTCCAATGTCCATGGCTGGGGCAGGGGATACGCCTTGGCCTGTGCTCTGGCCATTCCGCCCTCTATCTCCCTGCTGGGGATCCTGGGTTGTTGCTTGGCTTGCGCTCTATCCCTCCCTCCCTCCAATCACCATAGCAATTGCTGGACGCAGGCCAGCAGGGAACCCCAGCGCCTTGAGTTCCGCAGTTGCCGCCTGGCTTGAAACACAGCACAACCATCCTCCGATAACCGGGGCGATTGAAGGATGCAGGCCATCCCAACCTTCGATTGCCATGTTGGGGGTCCGTGGTTGCTGCCTGGCCTGTAACACACCCCTCTGATCAACATGGCGTTCAAGGGAGGAAGGACCTCCCACCTTTCTGTCCCCATGGTGGGTGTCGGTTGTTGATGCCTGGCCAAAGTTCGGCCCTGCCGCCCTAGATTGTCATGGCGGGGGTCCACGGTTGCTGCCTGTCCTGCGGCACGGCCCTTTGGCCGCCTGAACGCCATGGTGGGGATCCGGGGTTGATACCTGGCCTGCACCTGGCTCTCCTGTGGTATCTGTCTGACCTGAGCTCTGTCCCTCCCACCCTCCGATGGACATGGTGATCGCTGGAAGCAGAGCAGCCAGCAACGCTAGAACCCGGGGGTCCGCGGTTGCTGACTGACCTGCAACACCGCTCTCCCTCACTCCGATTACCATGGCGATCCAGGGGTGAAGGCAATCCGCCCTAAGATTGCCATGGTGGATGTCTGCCTGTGCTGCCTGGCCTGCATCCTGGCCCTCCAGCCCCGCAATTGCCATGGTGGGGGTCTGGGATTGATTCATGGCATGCGCTCTGGCCCTCCCACACTTCGAAGTCCATAGCGGGGTTCCGGGGTTGCTTCTTGGCATGCGCTCCAGCCCTCCCGCATAGGATCAATATGGTGGGCATCCTGGGTTGATGCCTGGCTTGTGCTCTGGCCCGCCCACCCTCTGTCTCCATGGTGGGGTTCCGGGGATGTAGCCTGACTTGCGCCCTGGCCCTCCCACCCTTTGATTGCCATGGCGGGGGTCCTAGGTTGTGGGCTGGGTAGCGTTCCTTCCCTCCCGCCCTCGATCACCATGGTGGGGGTCCGGGGTTGATGCCTGGGCTGTGGTCTGGCCATCCCACCCTCCGATCCTGATGGTGATCACCGAAAGCTGGCCGCCAGCAACCCCGGCACCCGGGGGTTCGCGGTTGCTGGCTGGCCTGCAAAACCGCCCTCCTGCCCTCTGATCGCCATGGTGATGGAGGGACGCAGGCCCTCCTGCCCTTTGATTGCCATGGTGGGAGTCTGGGGTTGATTCATGGCATGCTCTCTGGCCCTCCTGCCTTCCAATGCCCATGGCATGGGTCCAGGGTTGCTGCCTACCCTGTGCTCTGGCCCTTACGCCCTTGATTGCCATACTGGAGGTCCGGGGTTGTTGACTTGCTGGTGCTCTGGCACTCCCGCCCTCCCATCTCCATGGCGGGGGATGGGGCAGCATTTGAATAAGGTATTCTGACCTTATCCACTTCCTCCAGTTGAGAAACTGACTTCTAATTCCATTTAGGACTTACAGTTTCTTCATCCATCCTTGTGTTCTGAGTTTTATTCCTTATCTTCACTTGTCTACAATATCTTTTTAGTAAGTTTGGCTATCTTGAGGCAACAGGCACTACTCAAATTGTCCTGGCCTCTATATATACTCTCTAGGTCAATGAGGAGCCACTCACTTCAGGTCTGGTTGCCCCAAATCTGTGGTTGCCATGGTGTGGCTTGACATCACAAAGCATCAGCTTGACCATCCAGGAGGGGTGGGGGTGGGAGAGGATGCAGAAGTCTCAGATGCTAGGTTATAGAAAAGAGACCTTCCTCTTACCTCCTAATATTTTTCCCAAACTGATCTCTCTCTCTCTCTCTCTCTCTCTCTCTCTCTCTCTCTCTCTCTCTCTCTCTCTCTCATTTCCTCTAGTTCCATTATAGTACTGCATATGGCAGGGAGGTGGTGTTTCCTCTCAGCCACTTCTCAAACCCCCTGTCATTTCAGTAGTCCATTCCACTAGGTTCAGATATTACCATTTCCTAGTATTTTGAGGGTGGTTTTAATGGCCTTTTTATTTTAGAATAGTTCCAGATTTACAGAAAAATTGTGAAGATAATACCAATGTACACCATACCCAATTTCGCTTATTACTATTTCACTTTGGTATAGGGCAAATGTACCATGAACTGAATCATCAGTGAAACAGTTAGAGTGAAACCTCACTTCTCTAGAATCTCCAATATCTAACAAGGCTGTTCTAGACCTAGGTGTTAAAGGAAAAACTGTACCAGTTGTGGCACAAAACTACACATCTTGAAATGAACATTCTTTCAATAGTTTAACAATATTCAATTGTCTACCAAGTAAAAAGAAAATCAAATTCATTATTATATTCCGCCAGAACTTACACAACACCCTGTTCCTGTGCCCAGGCCCTCCTTCCTTTAATTGCTATTGTGGTGGTCCGTGGTGGCTTCCTAGCCTGTACCCCAGCGCTCCTGCCCTTCGATTGCCATGGTGGGAATCCGGGGTTGATTCATGGCATGTGCTCCTCCCCTCCCAACCTTCAATGGCAATGGCGGGAGGCCGGGGTTGCTACCTGGCCTGTGCTCTGCCCATTCCTCCCTCGATCGCCATGCTGGGGATCCGGGGTTGCTGCCTGGCTTTCACTCTGGCCCTCCCACCCTCCAATCACCGTGGGGATCGCCAGAAGCAAGCTAGCCAGAAAATCCGGCACACTTGGGTCCAAGGTTGCTCCCTGGCCTGCAACACCACACTCCCGCCCTCCGATAGCTATGACGATCGAGGGATGAGGGCCATCCTGCCCTTCGATTGCCATGTTGGGTGTCCAGGGTTGCTTCCTGGGCTCCGTCCCAGCTCACTTGCCCTTCAATTGCCATGATGATTGAGGAATTCATGCCATCTCGCCAATCGATTACCATGTTGGTGGTCCACGGTTGCTGCCTGGCCTGCAACACTGCACTCCCGCCATCCGATCGCCATGGCGATTGAGGGATGCAGGCCACCCCACACTTCGATTGCCATGGTGGGGTTCTGGGGTTGATGCATGGCATGCGCTGTGGCTCACCCACCCTCCAATGACCATGGCAGGGTTCCGGAGTTGCTTCCTTGCCTGTGCTCTGGCCCTCCTGCCTACGATCTCCATGGTTGGCATCCTGGGTTGCTGCCTGGCCTTTGCCCTGGCCCTCTCACCCTCGATCGCCATTGGGAGGTTCAGGGTTGCAACCTGGCCTGTGCTCTGGCCCTCCCGCTCTTTGATTACCATGGCAGGGGTGCAAGGTTACCAGCTGGGTTGCCTTCGTTCCCTCCCGCCCTCAATCGCCACGGTGATCACTGGAAGCTGGCCACCAGCAACCCCGGCACCCAGGTTTCTCCGCCCTGGCTCTCCCGCCCTTTGATTGCCATGGTGGGGATCCGGGGTTGCTGCCTGGCCTTTGCCCGGCTCTGATCCCCCTCGATTGCCATGTTGTGGGTCCGTGGTTGCTGCCTGTCCTGCAGCAATGCCCTGCAATCGCCATGGCGATTAGGAAGGTAGACACTCATGGCCTTCAGTTGCCATGGGGTGGGGGGGTCAGGGGTTGATGCCTGGCCTGTGCTCTGTCCCTCCCGCCCTCGATTGCCATGGCAGGGGTCCGGGGTTGCTGACTGTCCTGCGCTCAGGCCAGCCCGCCTTCCCATCACCTTGCTGGTGTCCGGGGTTGCTGCATGGCCTGCAACACCACCCTCCCGCCCTACTATAGCCATTGCGATCGAGGGATGCAGGCCATTCCACCCTTCGAATGCCATGTTGGGGGTCCAGGGTTTCTTCCTGGCCTGCGCCCCAGCACTCCCACTCTCATATCACCGTGGTGGGGGTCCTCAGTTGCTGCCTGGCCTAATCCATGGCCCTCCTGCCACTCGATTGCCATAATAGGTGTCCGGGGTTACTGCCTGGACTGCAACACCGCATTCCTCCCTCCGTTGCCATGGCGATCGAGGGATGCAGGCCATCCCGCCCTTCAAATGCCATGTTGGGGGTCCGAGGTTGCTGCCTGGCCTGCAACACCACCCTCCGATCGCCATGGCGATCAAGCGAGGCAGGCCCTCCCACCCTTCCGTTGCCATGGTGGGGGTCGGGAGATGAACCCTGGCCTCCGTTCTGGAACTCCCACCCTTGATTGCCATGGAGGGGGTCCTGGGTTGCTGCTTGTCCTGCGCCCAGGCCCTCCTGCCCTTTGATTGCCATGGTTGGGGTCCGCAGTTGCTGCCTGTGTTGCACCACGACCCTTCTGCCCTCGGATCGACATGGTGGGGGTCCGGGGTTGATGTCTGGCCTGCAATCTGGCCATCCTGCCCTCCAATCATCATGGCCATCGCCGGAAGCAGTCCAGCAACCATCCCTGGCACCCAGGGTTCTATGGTTGCTGCCTGGCCTTCAACATCGCCCTCCCGCCATCCGATCACCATTTCGAGCGAGGGATGCGGGCCATCCCGCCCTTCAATAGCCATATAAGGGGTCTAGGGTTGCTCCTGGCCTGTGCTGCGGCCCTCCCGCCCTTGATCCCCATGGTGGGGATCCGGGGTTGCTGCCAGGCCTCCACCCCGGGTCTTCCACGCTTCAATTGCCATGGCTATCAAGGGATGCAGGCAAACCTGCCAATCAATTGCCATGTTGGGGGTCTGCGGTTGCTGCCTGGCCTGCAACACCACCCTCCGATCGCCATGGCTATCAAGCAAGATAGGCCATCCTGCCCTTTGGTTGCCATGGTGGGGGTTGGGTGTTGATGCCTGGCCTGCGCCCTGGCCCTCCCACCCTCCAATTACTATGGTGGGGGTCTTCGGATACTGCCTGGCCTACACACTAGCCCTCCCGTGCTTTTATTGCCGTAATAGGGATCCGGGGTTACTGCCTGGAGTGCGACACCACACTTCGACCCACCGATTGCCAGGGTGATCGAGGGATACAGGCCATCCCGCCCTTCGATTGGCATGTTGGGGGTCTGAGGTTGGTGCCTGGCCTGCAACACCACCCTCCGATCGCCATGGCGATCAAGGAAGGAAGGCCCTCCTGCCCTTCGGTTGCCATGACATTTAAGGGATGCAGGACATCCCGCCCTTTGTTCTCCTTGATGGGGGTCCGTGGTTGCTGCCTGGCCTGCAACCCCGCAATCCCGCCCTCCGATCGCCATGGCGATCAAGGGACGCAGGCCATCCTTCCCTTCAATTGCCATGTCGGGGGTCCAGGGTTGATGTCTGGCCTGCACTCAGGCCAGCACGCCCTCTCATCACCATGACGGTGGTCCAGGGTTGTGGCCTGGCTTGTGCCAGGGCCATCCAGCCCTTCGATTGCCATGGTGGGAGTCTGCAGTTGCTGCCTGGGCTGCGCTGAAGCCTCCCGCCCTTCGATTGCCATGGTGGGGTTCCAGGGATGATTCATGGCGTGCGCTCTTGCCCTCCCGCCCTCCAATGTCCATGGCAGGAGTACGTGGTTGCTCCCTTGCCTGTGCTCTTGTCATTCCGCCCTCGATTTCCATGCTGGGGTTCCGGGGTTGCTGCCTGGCTTGCGCTCTGGCCCTCCTGCCCTCTGATCACCATGGCGATCGTCGGAAGCAGGCCAGCCAGCAACCCTGGCAACCCGGGACTCCGCGGCTGCTACCTGGCCTGCAACACCGCACTCCAGCCCACTGATAGCCATGGAGATCGAGGGATGCGGGCCATCCCGCCCTTCGATTGCCATGTTGGGGTCTAGGGAGCCTGGACTGTGCTCCGGCCCTCCCGCCCTTGATCGCCATTGTGGGGATATGGGTTTGCTGCCTGCCCTCCGCCATAGCTCTACTGCCCTTCGATTGCCATGCAGATCAAGGGATGCAGGACATCCCGCCAATCATTGCCATGTTGTGGGACCGCGGTTGTTTCCTGGCCTTCAACACCGGACTCCGACCCTCCGATCGAAATTGCAATCGAGGGAGCTAGGCCATCCTGTCCTTCAGTTGCCATGTTGGGTGTCCGCGTTTGCTGCCTGGCCTGCAACACACCCTCCGTTCACCATGGCAATCAAGGGAGGCAGTCCCTTCCGCCTTTCGATTCCCATGCTGGGGGTCAGCTGTTGATGCCTGGCCTGCGTTCTGGCCTTGTCGCTCTGGATAGCCCTGGCAGGGGTCCAGAGTTGCTGCCTGTCCTACGCCATGCCCCGCCCACCCTTCGATTGCCATGGTGGGGTCCTGGGTTTGATGTATGGCATGTGCTATGGCCCTCCCACACTTTGATGGCCTTTGTGGAGTTCCGGGGTTGCTTCCTGGTCTGCGATCCAGCCCTCCCACCTATGATCACCATGGTGGTGGTTCTGGGTTGCTGCCTGTCCTGCACTCCGGGTCTCCCGCCTATGATCACCATTGTGAGGGTCCGGGGTTGCAGCCTGTCCTGTAACACCGCCCTCCTGCCCTCCTATGGCCATGGCAGTCGAGGAATGCAGGATAATCCTCCCTTGGAATGTCATGTTTGGGGTCTGAGGTTGCTGCCTGGCCTGCAACACCACCCTCCGATCACCATGGCCCTCCGCCCTTCAGTGACCATGACAATCAAGGGATGCAGACAACCTGCCCTTCAATAGCCATGTTGGGGGTCCGCGGTTGCTGCCTGGCCTGCAACACCCTGCTCCGATTGCCATGGCGATCAAGGGTGGAAGTCCCTCCCGCCTTCATTTCCCATGGTGGGGTCGGGTGTTGATGCCTGGCCTGCGTTCTGGCCCTGCCACCCTCGAAACCCATGGTGGCAGTCTGGGGTTGCTGCCTGTCCTGTGCCCAAGCCCTCCCACCCTTTAATTGCCATGGTGGGGGTCCTCGATTGCTGCCTGGCCTATGCCCTGGCCCTACGGCCCTTACATTGCCATAATGGGGGCATGGGGTTAGTGCCTGGCCTGAAACACCACACTCCCACCCTCCGATTGCCATGGCAATCAAGGGATACAGGACATCCTGCTCTTCGATTGTAATCAAGGGGTCCGAGGTTGCTGACAGGCCTGCAATGCCACCTTCCGATCGTTCTGACCCTGCTGCCCTCGAAACCCATGGCGGGGATCTGGGATTGCTGCCTGTCCTGGGCCCAGGCCCTCCCACTCTTTGATTGCCATGGTGGGGGTCCGTGGTGACGGTGAGGCCTGCGCCCCAGCCCTCCCACCCTTCGATTGCCATGGTTGGGATACGGGGTTGATTCATGGCATGTGATGTGGCCCTCCCGCTTTCCAATGTCCATGGTGGGGGTCCTGAGTTGCTCCCTTCCATGTGTCCTGGCCTGTCTGTCCTCGATTGCCATGATGGTGGTGCGAGGTTGCTGCCTGGCTTGCACTCTGGCCCTCCTGCCCTCTGAATGCCATGGCGATCAAGGGAGGCAGGTCCTCCTGCCCTCGATTGCCATGGCAGGGGCCAGGGGTTGCTGCCTGTCCTGCCCCCAGGCCCTCCTGCCCTTTGATTGCCATGGTCAGGGTCCGTGGTTGCTGCCTGTACTGCACCACAGCACTTCTGCCTCTGACCGCCATGGTGTGGCTACAGGGTTGATGCCAAGCCTGCGCTCTGGCCCTCCTGCCCTCCGATCGCCATTGTGATCGCCAGAAGCAGTCCAGCCAGCATCTGAGGCACCCAGGGTTCTGCAGTTGCTGCCTGGCCTGCAACACCGCACTCCCGCCATCTGATTGCCATGTCGATCGAGGGATGCAGGCCATCCCGCTCTTAGATAGCCATGTAGGGGGTCCAGGGTTGCTTCCTGACCTGTGCTCCGGCCCTCCCATTCTTGATCACCATGGTGGGGATCCGGGGTTGCTGCCTGGCCTCCGCCCCAGCTATCCCCCCCTTAGATTGCCATGACGATCTTGAGATGAAGGCAATCCCGCCAATAGATTGCGATGTTGGGGGTCCGTGGTTGCTGCCTCGCCTCCAACACCCGACTCTCACCCTCCGCTGGCCATTACGGAGTTCCGGGGTTGCATCCTGGTCTGAGATCCAGCCTTCCTGCCCTTTGATTGCCATTGTGGGGGTCCGTGGTGGCTGTCTAGCCTGCACCCTGGGCCTCCTGCCCTTGATCGCCATGGTGGGGATCTGGGTTGCTGCCTGGCCTCTGTCCCAGCTCTCTCGCCCTTCGATTGCCATGCATTAAGGGATGCAGGATGTCCAGCCAATCATTGCCATGTTGCGGGTCCGTGGTTGTTTCCTGACCTGCAACACTGCACTCCCATCCTCCGATCGCCATCGCAATTGACAATTGAGGGATGCAGGCCATCCTGTCCTTCAATTGCCATGTTGGGAGTCCGCAGTTGTTTCCTGGCCTGTAACACCCTGCTCCGATCGCCATGGCGATCAAGGGAGGCAGGCCCTCCTACCTTTCTTTTCCCATGGTGGGGGTATGGGGTTGATGTCTGGCCTGCGCTCTGGCCTTCCTGCCCTCCGATCACCATTACGATTGCTGGAAGCAGTACAGCCAGCATCCCTGGCACCAAGGGTTCTGCGGGTGCTTCCTGGCCTGCAACACCCCCCTCCGATCCCCATGGCAATCAAGGGAGGCAGTCCCTTCCGCCTTTCGGTTCCCATGCTGGGGGTTGGGTCTTGATGCCTGGCCTGCGTTCTGGCCCTGTCGCCCTCAATAGCCATGGTGGGCGTCCGGAGTTGCTTCTTGTCTACACCACGGCCCGCCCGCCCTTTGATTGCCATGGTGGGGTTCTGGGTTTGATGTATGGCATGGGCTATGGTCCTCCCACCCTCCGATGGCCATTGCGGAGTTCCGGGGTTGCTTCCTGGTCTGAGATCCGGCCCTCCCGCCCTTTGATTGCCATGGTGGGGTTCCGTGGTGGCTGTCTGGACTGAGCCCAGGCCCTCCTGCCCTTCGATTGCCATAGTGGGAATACGGGGTTGATTCATGGCGTGCGCTCTGGCCCTCCTGCCCTCCAATGTCCATGGCGATGGTCCGGGGTTGATCCCTGGCCTGTGCTCCTGCCATTCCGCCCTCGATTGCCATGCTGGTGGTCCAGGGTTTCTGCCTGGCTTGTGCTCAGGCACTCCCACCCTCTGATCACCATGGCGATCGCTGGAAGCAGGCCAGTCAGCAACCCCGGCACACGGGGGTTGGCGGTTGCTACCTGGCTTGCAACACTGCCCACCCACCTTCCGATCGCCATGGCTATAGAGGGATGCGCACCATCCCGCACTTCGATTGCCATGTTGGGGGTCCAGGGTTGGTTCCTGGCTTGTGCTCCAGTCAACCCACCCTCAATCGCCATGGTGAGGATCCAGATTTGCAGCCTGGCCTCCGCCTCGGCTCTACTGCCCGCCGATCACCATGGCGATTGAAGGATACCGGCCATCCCGCCCTTCGATAGCCATGTTGGGAGTCCGCGGTTGCTGCCTGGCCTGCAACACCCCGCTCTGATCCCCATGGCGATCAAGGGAGGCAGGCCCTCCCGCCTTTCGGTTCCTATGGCGGGGGTTGGGTGTTGATGCCTGGCCTGCATTCTGGCCCTCCCAACCTCGATTGCCATGGCGAGGGTCGGGATTTCTGCCTGTCCTACGCCATGGCCCTTCCGCCCTTTTATTGCCAAGGCGGGTGTCCGAGGTGGTGTGCTGGGTTGCGCTCCTTCCCTCCCGCCCTCGATTGCCATGGTGGGGGTTTGGGGTTGATGCCTGGCCTGCGCTCTGGCCCTCCCACCCTCTGATCCACATGGCGATCATCGGAAGCTGGCCAGCTACCAACCCGGGCACCTGGGGTTCGGTGGTTGCTGCCTGGCCTGCAACACGCCCTCATGGCTTCTGATCGCCATGCCCATAAAGAGACGCAGTCCATCCCGCCCTTCGATTGCCATGGTGGGAGTCTGCCGTTGCTCCCTGACCTGTGCCCCGGCCCTCTTGCCCATCGAAAACCACGGTGGGAGCCTGGGGTTGCTGACTGTCCTGAGCTCCTGCCAGCCTGCCCTCCCATCACCATTGTGGGTGTCCGGGCTTGCTGCCTCACCTGTGCTCTGTCCCTCCCGCCCTCAGATCATCATGGCGATCCATGGAAACAGACCAGCCAAGAACCCCAGCATCCGGGGTAACGTGGTTGCTGACTGGCCTCCAACACCGCCCTCCCGCCCTCCTATAGCCATGGTGATCGAGGGATGCAGGCCATCCCTCCCTTTGATTGCTGTGGTGGCTATCCACAGGCATGGCCTGGCCTGCGCCCCGGCCCTCCGGCCCTTTGATTGCCATGATGGGGGTCCGGAATTGATGCATACCATGCAATATTGACCTCCCACCCTCTGATGGCCATTGCGGAGTTCTGGGGTTGCTTCCTGTCCTGCAATATGGCCCTCCCACCTATGATCACCAAGGTGGGTTCCTGGGTTGCTGCCTGGCCTCCACCCTGGCTCTCCCGACTTTCGATTGCCATGCCGATCGAGGGATGCAGGCCATCCTGACCTTTGATTTCCATGTTGGGGGTACAGGGTTGTTTCCTGGCCTGTGCTCCAGCCCTCCCGCCCTTGATTGCCATGGTGGAGACCTGGGTTGGTTGCCTGGACTCCGCCCTGGCTATCCAGCCCTTCTATTGAAATGCCAATCAAGGGATGCAGGACATCCCGCAAATTGATTGCCATGTTGGGGGTCCGCGGTTGTTGACTGGCCTGCAACACCGCACTCCCACCCTCCAATCGCCATGGCTCTTGAGAGATGCAGGCCATCCTGCCCTTCGATTGCCATGTTGGGTGTCCCCGGTGCTGCATGGCCTCCAACACCCACCTCCGATTGCCATGGCGATCAAGGGAGGCAGGCCCTCCTGCCTTTCAGTTCCCATGGTGTAGGTCAGATATTGATGCCTGGCCTGTGTTCTGGCCCTGCCACCCTCTATTGCCATGGCGGGGGTCTGGGGTTGCTGCCTGTCCTGCGTCAAGGCTTTCGGGCCTCCGATCGCCATGGTGGGGGTCCAGGGTTGATTTCTGATCTGCATTCTGGCCCTCCCGCCTTCGATCGCGATGGTGGGGATCCAGGGTTGCTGCCTGGCCTCCGCCCCGGCTCTCCTGCCCTTCAATTGCCATGGCGTTCATGACTTGCTTGCCATCCCGCCCTTCGTTTGGCATGTTGGGGGTCCGCGGTTGCCGCCTGGCCTGTGCTCCGGCTCTCCCGCCCTTGATCGCCATGGTGGGGATCAGGGCTCGCTGCCTGGCCTACGCCCAGGCCTCCTGCCTTTGATTGACATGCCAATTAAGGGAATCCCGGACATCCTGCCCTTCAATTGCCATGTGGGAGTCCGTCGTTGCCGCCTGGCCTGCAACACCGCACTCCCACCCTTCGCCCTTCGTACACCATGGCGATCGAGGGATGGAGGCCATCCCGCCCTTTGATTGCCATGTTGGGGCCCGCAGTTGCCGCCTGGCCTGCAACACCGCCCTCTGCCATTGTGGGGGTCTGGGGTTGCCTCCTGGCCTTCGCCCCGTCCTTCCCGCCCTTTGAATGCCATGGCGGGAATCTGGGGTTGTGGGCTGGGTTGCACTCCTTCCCTCCTGCCCTCGATCACCATGGTGGGGGTCCGGGGTTGATGCTTGGCCTGTTCTATGGCCCTCTCACCCTCTGATCCTCATGGTCATCGTGGGACCCAGCCAGCTAGCAACCAAGGCACCCAGGGGTCTGTGGTTGCTGCCTATCCTGCAGGGACGCGAGCCATCTGCCCTTCTATCGCCATGGTGGGGATCCCCAGTTGTTGCCTGGCTTGCAACACCGCACTCCTGCCCTCCAATCACCATGGTGATTGAGGGATGCAGTCCATCCCGCCCTTCAAATGCCATGTTGGGGGTCCATGGTTGCTGCCTGGCATGCAACACCCCCTTCCGATTGCCATGGTGATCAAGGGAGGAAGGCCCTCCTGCCTTTTGGTTCACATGGTGGGGGTTGGGTGTTGATGCCTGGCCTGCGTTCTGGCCCTCCCGCCATCGATTGCCATGTTGGTGGCCCGGGGTTGCTGCCTGTACTGTGCCACGGCCGTTCATCCATCTGATCGACATGGTGGGTGTCAGGGGTTGATGGCTGGCTTGCGCTCTGACCATCCCGCCTTCGATTGCCATGGTGGGGATCCGGGGTTGCTGCCAGGCCTCTGCCCCAGCTTTCCTCCCCTTTGTTTGCCATGGCCATCAACAGATGCAGGCCATCCCGCCCTTCGATTGCCATGTTGGGGGTCCGCAGTTGCTGCCTGGCCTACAACACTGCCCTCTGATTGCCATGGCAATCAAGACGGGCAGGCCCTTGGGCCTTCGGTTGCCATGGTGAGGCTCAGGGGTTGATGCCCAGCCTTCACTCTGGCCCTACCGCCCTGGGTTGCCATGGCAGGGGTCCAGGGATGCTGCCTGTCTTGCAACCAGGCCCTCCAGCCCTTCAATCGCCATGGTGGTGGTCAGCGATTGCTGCCTGCCCTGTGCTCTGTCCCTCCCGCCCTCCATTGGACATGTTGATCGACGGAGGAAGACCAACCAGCAACCCCAGCATCTGGGGTTCTGTGGTTGCTGAGTGTCTTGCAACACTGGCCTCCCGCCCTCCGATTGCCATGGCAATCCAGGGATGCAGGCAATTCCAGCCTAAGATTGCCATGGTGGATGTCCGCTGGTGCTGCCTGCCCTGCACCCTGGTCCTCCAGCCCTTCAATTGCCATGGTGGGTGTCCGGGGTTGATGCATGGCATGCTCTGTGGCCCTCCCACCCTCTGATGGACAGGACAGGGTTCCGGGGTTGTTTCCTGGCTTGCACTCAGGCCCTCCCACCTATGATCACTATGGTGGGCATCCTGGGTTGCTGACTGACTTGTGCTCCAGCCCTCCCACCCTCAATCGACATGGTGAGGGTCAGGGGTATCAGCCTGGGCTGCGCTCCCTCCAGCGTGTCCTCCCATAAACATAATGGGGGTCAGGGATTGCTTCCTGGCCTCAGCCCTGGCTCTCCCGCACTTTAATTGACATGGTGGGGTTCCGGGTTTGCTGCCTGGCTTCTGCCCCTGCTCTGCAGCCATTCGATAGCCATGGATGGGGTCCGTGGTTGCTGCCTGGCCTGCGCCCTGGCCCTCCCACCCTCGATCACTATGGTGGAGGTCTGGTGTTCCATCCTGGCCTTCTCCCCAGTTCTGATGCCCTTTGATTGCCATGGTGGGGTCCATGGTTTCTGTCTGGCATGCGCAAGGGCCCTCCCACCCTTCGATTGCCATGGTGGGGGTCCGGGGTTATTGCATGGCCTGCTCTCTGGCTCATCCACACTGATGGCCATGACAGCGGTCTGGGGTTGCTTCCTGGTGTGCGCTCCAACTCTCCGACCTACGATCCCCATGGTGGTTGTCTGGGGTTGCTCCCTGGCCTGCGCTCCGGCCTTTCCGCCTTTGATCTCCCTGGTGGGGGTCCGGGGTTCCTGCCTGGCCAGCATTCCAGCCGTCTCGCCCTCGATCGCCATGGTGGGGGTCTGGGGTTGTTGCGTGGCCTGCGCCCAGTCCCTCACGCCCTTTGAATGCCATGTTGGGGTCCGGGGTTGCGCTACTTTCCTCCTGCCATAAGTCACCATGGTAGGGGTCCGGGGTTGATGCCTGGCCTGCCCTCTGGCCCTCTCACCCTCCGATCCTCATGGTGATCACTGGAAGCCGTCCAGCCAGCCACCCCGGCAACCAGGGGTCTGTGGTTGCTGCCTGTCCTGCAATATTGCCCTCCCGCCCTCCGATCACCCTGGCAATCGAGGTATGCAAGCCATCCGCCCTTCTATTGCCATGGTGGGGATCCCCAGTTGCTGCCTGGCATGCACCGAATCCCTCACGCCCTTCGATTCCCATGGTGGGGCCCAGGGTTGATGCATGACCTGTGCTTTTACCTTCCCGCCCTCGATTGCCATGGTGGAGTCCAGGGTTGCTGCCTGACCTGCGTCCAGCCCTCTCGCACTTTGATTGTCACGGTGGGGATCCGTGGTTGCTGCCCGGCCTGCGCCCCGGCCCTCCTGCCCTCCATTCGCCATGGTAGAAGTTCGATGTTGATGCCTGGCCTTCGCTCTGGCCCTCCAGTTCTCTGATTGCCGTGGCAATCGCCGATAGCAGCCCACCCAGAAACCCAGGCACCCAGGGGTCCGTGGTTGCTTCCTGGCCTCCACACCAACCCTCCCACACTTCGATTGGCATGGTGTGGGTCCGGGTTGCTGCCTGGCCTGCACCCCGGCCTTCCTGCCCTTTGATTGTCATGGTGAGGGTCCACAATTGAAGCATGGCCTGTGCTCAGGCCCTCACATCCTCCGATGGCCATGGCCGGGGTCCGCGGTTACTGCCAGACCTGCAACACTGCCCTCCCGCCCTCTGATCACCATGGTGATCGAGGGACGCAGGCCATTCCGCCCTATGAATGCCATGTTGGGGTCCAGGGTTGATGCCTTGGTTGTGCTCCGGCAATCCCGCCCTCCCATTGCCATGGCGAGATTCTGGGGTTGCTGCCTGGCCTGTTCTCCAACCCTCCCTCCCTTCGATCACCATAGTGGGGGTCCAAGGTTGCTGCTTGTCCTGTGCCCCAGCCCTAACGCCCTCCGATCACCATGGTGGGGGTCTGTGGTTGCTGCCTGGCCTTTGCCCAGGCTCTCCAGCCCTAAGATAGCCATGGTGGGGGTCCAGGGTAGATGCGTGGCCTGCGACCCGGCCCTCCCGCACTTTGATTACCATGTTGGGGGTCCAGGGTTGATGGCTGGTCTGCACTCTGGCCCTCTCGCCTCCAATTACGTGGGGATCGCCAGGCGCAGGCTAGCAGGCAACACCGGCCCCCTGGGCTCTGCGGTTGCTGCCTGGCCTGCAATACCGTCCTCCCATCCTCCGATCGCAATTGCGACAAGGGACACAGGCCATCCTGCCATTCGATTGCAATAGTGGGGATCTGGGGTTGATGCCTGGCCCGCGCTCCGGCCCTCCGCCCTCTATCGCCATGTTGGGGTTCTGGGATTGCTGCCTGGCCTGCACTGCGGCCCTCCCGCCCTTCAAATGCCATGGTGGGGATCCGGGGTTGATTCATGGCGTGCCCTCTGGCCCTCCCGCCCTCCAATCACTATGGCGGGGGACCGGGGTTGCTACCTGGCCTGAACCCCGAACCTCCTGCCCTCCGATTGCCTTGGTGGAGGTTCGAGGTTGATGCTTGGCCTGCGCGCTGACCCTCCCGCCCTCTTATCGCCATGGCGATCCCCAAAATCAGGCCAGCCAGCAACCCAGGCACCTAAGGGTCCGTGTTTGCTTCCTGGCCTGCAACACAGCCCTCCAATCGCCATGGCGATCGAGGGACGCATGCCATCCTGCATTTCGATTGCAATTGTGGGGGTCCGTGGTTGCTGCCTGGCTTGCGCTCCAAAACTCCCGCCATCGATCGCCATACTGAGATCTGGGATTGCTGCCTGGCCTGTGCCCCGTCCCTCCGGCCCTTTGATTGACATGGTTGGGTTCTCAGTTGCTACCTGTCCTGCACCCAAGCCCTCACGCCCTTTGATTCCCATGGTAGGGCCCGGGGTTCATACATATCCTTTGCTCCAGTCCTCCATCACTCAATTGCCATTGTGGGGGTCCAGGTGGGTGCCTGGCCTATGTCCGGCCCTCAGGCCTTTGATTTCTACAGTGGGGGTCCGTGGTTGCTGCCTGGCCTGTGCCCTGGACCTCCTCCCCTCTAATTGCCATGTTGGAGGTTCGAGGTTGATGCCTCGCCTGCGCTCTGGCCTTCCCGCCCTCTGATTGCCATGGCGATCACCAAAAGCAGGCCAGCCAGCAACCCAGGCAACCGGGGGTCCGTGGTTGCTTCCTGGCCTGCAATACAGCACTCCCGCCTTCCGATCTCCATGGTGATCGAGGGACTCAGGCCATCCCATCTTTCGATTATTATGTTGGGGTTCCAGGGTTGATGCCTGGTGTGCGATCCAGCCAGCCTGCCCGGACATCACCATGGCAGGGGACAGGGTCTACTGCCTGGCATCTGCCCCGGCTGTCCCGCCCTTCGATTGCCATGGTGGGGGTCCAGGGTCGCTGCCTGGCCTGTGCTCTGGCCAGGCTGCCCTCCAATCGCCATGGTGGGAGTCAGGGGCTCCTCTCCTGCCAGAGCCCCGGTCCTCCTGCTCTCCGATCGCCATGGTGGAGGTTCAAGGTTGATGCCTGGACTACGCGCTGGCCCTCCTCCCCTCTGATCACCATGGCGATTGCGAAAAGAAGGCCAGCCCGCAACCTAAGCACCCAGAGGTCCGTGGTTGCTTCCTGGCTGCAACACAGATTTCCTGCCCTCCAATAGCCATGGTGATAGAGGGACGCAGGCCATCCTGCCCTTCAATTGCCATTTCGGGTTTCCAGGGCTGCTGCCTGGTCTGCGCACTGGCCCTCCTGCCTTTCGATTGCCATGGTGGGGGTCCGGGGTTGAAGCCTTCCCTGCGCTCCTGACCGCCTGCGGTAGATCGCCATGTTTAGGATCCGGTTTGCTGCCTGGCTTCTGCTCAGGCCCTCCCGCCCCCCCATCACCATGGCCGGGGAAGGGGCAGCATTAGAATAAGGTATTCTGACCTTATCCACTTCTTCGTCATCCAGTTGAGAAACTGACTTCTAATTCCCTTTAGGTCTGTGTTTGGAGTCTTATTCCTATCTTCACTATTCTACAATATCTTCTTAGTAAGTTTGGCTATCTTGAGGCAACAGACACTACTCAAAGGGTCCTGGCCTCTATATATACTCTCTAGGTCAATGAGGAGCCACTCACTTCAGCTCTGGTTGCCCAAAATCCGTGGTTGCCATGGTGTGGCTTGACATCACAAAGCCTCAGCTTGACCATCCAGGAGGGGCATGGGTGGGAGAGGATGCAGAAGTCTCAGATGCTCTGGTTATAGAAAAGAGACCTTCCTCTTACTTCCTAATATTTTTCCAAAACTGACCTCTCTCTCTCTCTCTCTCTCTCTCTCTCTCTCTCTCTCTCTCTCTCATTTCCTCTAGTTCTATTATAGTACAGCATGAGGCAGGGAGGTGGTGTTTCCTCTCAGCCACTTCTCAAACTCCCCAGTCATTTCAGTGGTCCATTCCACTATGTTCAGATATTACCATTTCCTAGTATTTTGATTATTGTTTTAATGGATGTTTTATTTTAGAATATTTCCAGAATTACAGAAAAATTGTGAAGATAATACTGCTGTACACCATACCTAATTTCCCTTATTACTACTATTTCACTTTGGTATGGCACACATGTAACATGAAGTGAATCTTCAGGGAAACAGTGAGAATGAAACCTCACTTCTCTAGTATCTTTAATATATAACAAGGCTCTTCTAGACCAAGGTGTTAAAGAAATACTGTAAGAGTTGTGGCATATAACGTCACATCTAGAGCTGACCATCCTTTCAATAGTTTAACAATATTCAATAGTTTAACATGTAAAAAGGAAATCAAATTCATTATTAAACTCTGCCAGAACTAACACAACATCCTGTTCCTGGATTTAGGCGCTCCTGCTCTTCAATGGCCATGGTAGTGTTGGGGGTTTGCACCCTGGCCCGTGCTCCTGCCCTCCCGACTACGACCGCCTTGGTGGGGGGCCAGGGTTGCTTCGTGGCCTGCGCTCTAGCCATCCCGCCTCTAATCGCCATGGTGTGGGTCCGTGGTGGCTGCCTTGCCCTCTCTCCAGCCCTCGTGCCTATGATCCCCATGGTGGGGTTACGGGGTTGCTGCCTGGCCTGCGCTCCGCCCCTCCCGCCTAAGATAGCAAGGTGGGGGTCCTGGATTGCTGCCTCCCCCTCTCACCGGCCCTCCCACCCTCAATCTCCATGGTCGGGGTCCATGGTTGATGCCTGGCCTTCGTCCGGACCTCATGCCCTTTGATTGCCATGGTTGGGTCCATGGTTGCTGCCTAGCCTGAGTCCCTGGCCTCCGGACCTCTGATCGCCATGGTGGAGGTTTGGTTATGATGCCTGGCCTGCGATCTGGCCCTCCCGCCCTCTTATGGCCATGGTTGTCACTAAAAGTAGGCCAGCCAGCCTACCAGGCACCCAGGGGTCTGTGGTTGGTTCATGGCCTGGAATACAGCCCTCCAACTATCCAATTTCCATGGCGATCAAGGAATGCAGGCCATCCCACCTTTCAATTGCCATTTTGGGGTTCCAGATGGCCATGGTGTGGGTCCGGTTTACTGCCTGGCATGAGAAAAGGCCCTCCCAACCTCACATCACCATGGCAGGGGAGGGGGCAGCATTTTAATAAGATATTCTGATCTTATCCATTTCTTCTTCATCCAGTTGAGAAACTGACTTCTAATTCCCTTTAGGACTTATAGTTTCTTCATCCATCCTTGTGTTTGGAGCCTTATTCCTTATCTTCAATATTCTACAATATCTTCTTAGTACGTTTGGCTATCTTGAGGCAACAGACACTACTCAAATTGTCCTGGCCTCTTTATATACTCTCTAGGTTAATGAGGAGCCACTCACTTCAGCTCTGGTTGCCCCAAATCTGTGGTTGCCATGGGATGGCTTGACATCACAAAGCCTCAGCTGGACCACCCAGGAGGGGCGTGGGTGGGAGAGGATGCAGAAGTCTCAGATGCTCTGGTTATAGAAAAGAGACCTTCCTCTTACCTCCTAATATTTTTCCCAGACTGATCTCTCTCTCTCTCTCTCTCTCTCTCCCTCTCTCTCTCCCTCTCTCTCTCTCTCTCTCTCTCTCTCTCTCTCTCTCTCTCTCTCTTCCTCTACTTCCATTATAGTCCAGCATGAGGCAGGGAGGTGGTGTTTCCTCTCAGCCACTTCTCAAACTCCCCCGTCTTTTCAGTGGTCCATTCCACTATGTTCAGATATTACCATTTCTGGTATTTTGAGTGTTGTTTTAATGGATGTTTTATTTTAGAATATTTCCAGATTTACAGAAAATTGTGAAGATAATATCGCTGTACACCATACCTAATTTCCCTTATTACTACTATTTCACTTTGGTATGGCACACATGTAACATGAAGTGAATCATCAGTGAAACAGTGAGAGTGAAACCTCACTTCTCTAGTATCTCCAATATATAACAAGGCTGTTCTAGACCAAGGTGTTAAAGAAATACTGTAAGGGTTGTGGCATAAAACTTCACATCTAGAGCTGACCATCCTTTTAATAGTTTAACAATATTCAATAGTCTACCATGTAAAAAGGAAATCAAATTCATTATTATACTCCGCCAGAACTAACACAACATCCTGTTCCTGGACCTAGGCGCTCCTGCTCTTCAATGGCCATGGTGGCGTTGGGGGTTTGCACCATGGCCCGCGGTTCTGCCCTCCCATCCACGATCACCATGCTGGGGGGCCTGGGTTGCTTTCTGGCCTGCGCTCTGGCCCTACCGCCTACAGTCGCCATGTTGTGGGTCTTTGGTGGCTGCCTGGCCCTCTCTCCAGTCCTCGCCCCTACGATTCCCATGGTGTGGGTCCTGGATTGCTGCCTCCCATGCTCACCGGCCCTTCCACCCTTGATCTCCATGTTCGGGGTCCATGGTTGATGCCTGAACTTCCTCCAGGCCTCACGCCCTTTGATTGACATGCTTGGGGTCCGTGGTTGCTGCCTGGCCTGAGTCCCGGCACTCGGGACCTCTGATCACCATGGTGGAAGTTCAGGTTGATGCCTGGCCTGCGCTCTGGCCCTCCTGCTCTCTTACCACCATGGTGATCGCCAAAAGCAGGCCAGCCATCCACCCAGGCACCCAGGGGTCTGTGGTTTCTTCATGGCCTGCAATACAGCCCTCCAACTATTCAATTGCCATGGCATTCAAGGAACACAGGCCATACCAAAATTCATTTGCCATTTTGGGGTTCCAGATGGCCATGGTGGGGGTCTGGTTTACTGCCTGGCTTGAGCACAGGGCCTCCCGCCCTCACATCAACATGGTGGGGGAGGGGGCAGCATTTGGATAAGGTATTCTGACCTTATCCATTTCTTCTTCATCTAGTTGAGAAACTGACTTCTAATTCCCTTTAGGACTTACAGTTTCCTCATCCATCCTTGTGTTTGGAGTCTTATTCCTTATCTTCACTAGTCTACAATATCTTCTTAGTAGGTTTGGCTATCTTGAGGCAACAGAAACTACTCAAATTGTCCTGGCCTCTATATATACTCTCTAGGTCAATGAGGAGCCACTCACTTCAGCTCTGGTTGCCCAAAATCTGTGGTTTCCATGATGTGGCTTGACATCACAAAGCCTCAGCTTGACCATCCATGAGGGGCGTGGGTGGAAGAGGATTCAGAAGGCTCAGATGCTCTGATTATAGAAAAGAGACCTTCCTCGTACCTCCTAATATTTTTCCTAAACTGACCTCTCTCTTTCTCTCTCTCTCATTTCCTCTAGTTCTATTATAGTACAGCATGAGGCAGGGAGGTGATGTTTCCTCTCAGCCACTTCTCAAACTCCCCCGTCATTTCAGTGGTCCATTCTACTAGGTTCACACATTACCGTTTCCTAGTAATTTGAGTGTGGTATTAATGGATGTTTTATTTTAGAATAGTTCCATATTTACAGAAAAATTGTGAAGATAATACCTGTATACACCATGCCTAATTTCCCTTATTACTAATATTTCACTTTGGTATGGGGCAAATGTAAAATGAAGTGAATCATCAGTGAAAGAGTTATAGTGAAACCCCACTTCTCTAGTAATTCCAATATATAATAAGGCTGTTCTAGACCAAGGTGTTAAAGGAAATAGGGTACCAGTTGTGGCATAACACTTCACATCTTGAGCTGACCATCCTTTCAATAGTTTAACAATATTCAATAGTCTACCAGGTAAAAAGGAAATCAAATTCATTATACTCCGCCATAACTATCACAACATCCTCTTCCTGCACCTAGGCTCTCCTGCCCTTCGATTGACGTGGTTCGGTTTGGGGTTTGTACCCTGGCCCGTTCTTGGGCCCTCCCACCTTCCATCGCCATGGTGGGGGTCCGGGCTGCTGCCTGGCCTTTCTCTGGCTCTGCCACACTCCAATGGCCATGATGGTGGTCCAGGGTTGCTTCCTGGCCTTTGCTCCGGACTTCCCGCCTACGATAGCCATGGTGTAGGTCCATGGTGGCTGCCTGGCCTACGCTCCAGCCCTCCCACCTACGATCCCCATAGTGGGGGGTCCAGGGTGGCTGCCTGGCCTGCACTCCGGCCCTCCGCCTACCATCTCCTAGGTGCCCATCTGGGTTGCTGCCTGGCCTGCGCTCTGGCCCTCCCACCCTCGTGTGCCATGGTGGAGGTCCAGGGATGCCGCCTGGCCTGCACCCAGGCCCTCCTGCCATTCGATTGCCATAGTGGGGTCCGGTGTTGCTTCCTGGCCTATGCTCTGGCCATTCCGCTCTCGATCGCTGTGCTGAGGGTCCGAGGTGGCTGCCTGGCTTGTGCTATGGCCCCCTGGCCTGATCACCCTGGTGATCGCCAGAATCATGCCATCCAGCAACCCAGTACCCGGTGTTCCGCGTTTGCTGCCTGGCCTGCAACACTGTCCTCTCGTCCTCTGATAGCCATGGTGATGAAGGGATGCAGGGCATCCTGCCCTTCGATTGCCATGTTGGGGGTCCGTGATAGATACCTGGACTCCGCCCCGGCTTCAGGCCCTTTGATTGCCATTTTGGGGGTCCAGTGCTTATGCCTCGGTTGCACCCCAGCCAGCCCCCTTCCCATCGTCAAGAGGGGGCCCAGGGTTGCTGCCTGTCCTGCGCTCTGGACCTCCAGACCTCTGATCACCATGAGGATTGCCCGAAGCAGTCCAGACAGCAACCTGGCACCCAGGGTTCTGCGGTTGATGCCTAGCCTACAACACAGTCCACCCGCGTTCCAAACGCCTTGGCGATGGAGGAACGCAGGCCATCCCGCCCACCTATTCCCTTGGTAGGGGTCCGTGGATTCTGCCTGCTCTGCGCCCTTGCCCTCTCACACTCTGATCAACATTGTGATCTCTAGAAGCAGGCCAACAAGTAACCCCAGCGACCAGGAGTCTGGGGTAGCCGCCACTCCTCCAAAACCACCCTCCCACCCTTCAATTGCATGTTGGGGATCCAGGGTTGATGCCTGGCCTGTGCTCCGACCTTCCTGCCCTCAATCACCATGGCGGGTGTCCAGGGTTACTGCCTGGCTTGACCTCGAGGCCCCCGCCCTCCGATCGCCATGGCTATCACCAGTAGCAGGCCACCCAGCAACCCCGTACCCAGGGTTCCGTGGTTGCTGCCTGGCCTGCAACACTGCCCTCCGCCCTCCGATCGCCATGTTGATGAAGTGTCGCTGGGCATCCCACCATTCGATTGCCATGGAGCTGGTTTGCGGTTGATGCCTGGCATGTGCCGCGGCCCTCCTGCCCTTAGATTGCCATGTTGGGGGTCCAGGATTGATGCATGGCTGCACTCTGGCCACCCCACCTTCCCATCGCCAAGCGTGGGTCCGGGGTTGCTCCCTGTCATGCGACCAGGCCCTCCTGCCCTTCGATTGCCATGGTGGTGGTCCGCGGTTGCTGCCTGTCCTGCGCTCTGTCCATCCTGCCCTCCTTTGGACATGGATATCGCTGGAAGGCCAACCAGCAACCCCAGCATCTAGGGTCCGCAGTTGCTGACTGGCGTGCACAACCACCCTCTGGCCCTCCGATTGCCATGGTGACCCAGGGATGCAGGCAATTCCTCCCTAAGATTGCCATGGTGGTTGAACGCGGGAACTCCCTGGCCTGCACCCCGGTCCTCCAGCCCTTTGATTGCCATGGTGGGGTCCGTGGTTGCTGCCTGGCCTTAGCCCCAGCACTCCTGTTCTCTGATTGACATGCTGTTTGTTCGAGGTTGATGCCTGGCCTGCGCTCTGGCCCTCCTGCTCTCTGATCGCCATGGCAATTGCCATAAGCAGGCCAGCCAGCATCCGTGGCACCCAGGGTTCTGCGGTTGATGCCTGGCCTGCAACACAGTCCATCTGCGCTCTGATCACCATGGCATTGGAGGGACGCAGGCCATCCCGCCCACCTAATGCCATGGTGGGGGTCCGTGAATGCTGCTGATCCTATGCCCTGGCCCTCCTGCCCTTTGATTGCCATTGTGGGGGTCTGGGGTTGATGCATGGCCTGAGCTCTTGCCCTCCCGCCCTCCATTGGTCATGGTGGGAGACTGGGGTTGATGCCTGGCCTACGCTCCGGCACTCCCACCCTAGATAGCCATGTTTGGTGTCCAGTTTGCTGCCTGGCTTGCGCTGAGGCCCTTCCACCCTCCCATCACCATGGGTGGGGAAGGGGCAGGATTTGAATAAGGTATTCTGACATTATCCACTTCTTCATCATCCAGTTGAGAAACTGACTTCTAATTCCCTTGAGGACTTACAGTTTCTTCAACCATCCTTGTGTTTGGAGTCTTATTCCTTATCTTCTCTAGTCTACAATATCTTCTTAGTAAGTTTGGCTATCTTGAGGCAACGGACACTACTCAAAAGGTCCTGGCCTCTATGTATACTCTGCAGTTCAATGAGGAGCCACTCACTTCAGCTCTGGTTGCCCAAAATCCATGGTTACCATGGTGTGGCTTGACATCACAAAGCCTCAGTTTGACCATCCATGAGGGGTGGGGGTGGGAGAGGATGCAGGAGGCTCAGATGCTCTGGTTATAGAAAAGAGACCTTCCTCTTACCTCCTATAATTTTTTCCAAACTGACCTCTCTCTCTCTCCCATTTCCTCTAGTTCCATTCTAGTCCAGCATAAGGCAGGGAGGTGGTGTTTCCTCTCAGCCACTTCTCAAACTCCACCGTCTTTTCAGTGGTCAACACCACTATGTTCAGATATTACCATTTCCTAGTATTTTGAGTGTTGTTTTAATGGATATTTTATTTTAAAATAATTCCAGATTTACAGAAAAATTGTGAAGATAATACCCATATACACCATACCTAATTTTCCTTATTACTACTATTTCACTTTGGTATGGGGCAAATGTAACATGAAGTGAATCATCAGTGAAACAGTGAGAGTGAAACCTCACTTCTCTAGTATCTCCAATATATAACAAGGCTGTTCTAGACCAAGATGTTCAAGGAAATACTGTACCAGTTGTCGCATAAACCTTCACATCTAGAGCTGACCATCCTTTCAATAGTTTAATAATATTCAATAGTCTACCATGTAAAAAGGAAATCAAATTCATTGTTATACTCCGCCAGAACTAACACAACATCCTGTTCCTGGATCTAGGCCCTCCTGCCCTTTGATTTACATGGTAGGGTTTAGGGGTTGCACCCTGGCCCACGCTCTGGCTCTCCTGTCTACGATCATCATGGTGGGGTTCCGGGGATACTGCCTGGCCTGGGCTCTGGCCCACCCTCCCTCGATTTCCATGGTGGGGGTACAGGGTTGCTGCCTGGCCTACGATGCGGCCCTCCTGCCCTTTGATTGCCATGGTTGGGTTCCGTTGTTGATGTATGGCCTGCCCTAAGGACCTCACACCCTCCTATGGCCATGGCGGGGATCTGGGGTTGATTCCTGTGTTGCGCTCGGCCCCCTCGCTCTTCGATGGCCATGGTGGGGGTCCGGGGTTGCTGCCTGGGCTGAGTTCCAGGCAGCCCACTTTCCCATTGCCATGGAGAGGGTCCGGGGTTGCTGCCTGGCCTGCGCTCTGGACCTCCAGACCTCTGATCACCATGGCAATCGCCGGAAGCAGTCCAGCCAGCATCCCAGCACCCAGGGTTCTGCAGTTGCTGCCTGGCCTGCAACAATGCCACCTGCCCTCTGATCGCCAAAGTGATCAAGAAACGCAGGCCATCCCGCCTTTAGATTGCCTTGGCAGTGGTCCGGTGTTGTGGCCTGGGTTTCGCTCCGGAGCTCCTGCCCTCGATAGCCAGGCTGCGGGTCTGAGGTTGATGCATGGCCTCTGCCCCGGACACCCAGCCCTTCTATTGCCATGGTGGGTGTTCGGGGTTGTGGCCAGGCTAGTGCATTGGCCCTCCTGCACTCTGATCACCATGGCGATCGCCAGAAAAAGGCCAGCCAGCAACCTGGGCACACCGGGGTCCTGGGTTGCTGCCTGGCCTACAACACAGCCCTCCCTCTTCCCGATCACCATGGAGATCAAGGGACACAGTCCACCCTTCCCTTCGATTGCCATGGTGAGGGTCCAGTGTTGATGCATGGCCTTCGCTCGGGCACTCTCAAACTCCAATGTCCATGGCGTGGGTCTGGGGTTGCTGCCTGGCCTGTGCACTGGTCCTCCCACCCTTCGATTGACATGCTGAGGGTCTGAGGTTGATGGATGGCCTGTGCCCTGGCCCTCCTGCCCTTTGAATGGCATGGCGGTGGTTCGGGGTTGCGCCTGGGTTGCGGCCTGGGTTGCACTCTGCCCCTCCCGCCCTATGATTGCCATGGCGATCGCTGGAAGCAGGCCAGCCTGGAACCCTTCCCTCATGTTCTGCAATCGCCATGGAGTTCAAGGGACACAGGCAATCCCGTCCTTCGATTGACATGGTTGGGGTCGGGGGTTGATGCATGGTCTGCGCTCTGTCCCTCTCAACCTCCAATGTCCATGGTTGGGGTCCGGGGCTGATGCCTGGCCTGTGCACCTACCCTTCCACCCTCGATCGCTATGGTGGGGGTCCAGGGTTGCTGCCTTCCCTGAGCCCTGGCCCTTCAACCCTTCATTGCCATGGTGGGTGTGGGGTTGCTGCCTGCCCTGGGCCCTGAGCCTCCCACTCTCGATTGCCATGGTGCGGGTCCGGGGTTGATGCATGGCCAGCGCTCTGGCACACTGGAACTCTAAGGGTCATGGCAGGGGTCCGGGGATGCTGCCTAGCCTGAGCTCAGGCCCTTCTGGCCTCCGATGACAATGCCGATCGCTGGAAGCAGTCCAGCCAGCATCCCCGGCACCCAGAATTCTGCGGTTACTGCCTGGCCTGAAACACCACCCTCCTGCCCTCCAATCACCATGGCGATCAAGGGACACAGGCCATCCCGCCCTTTGATTGCTATGATGGGGTCCGCATTAGCTGCCTGGCCTGCACCCCGACCTTCCCGCCCTTTGATTGCCATGGTGCGGGTGTGGCTTGATGCATGACCTGCTCCCCGGTGCTCCAAAACTTCGATTGCCATGGTGGGGGTCCGGTGTTGCGGCCAGGGTTGTGCTCTGGCCCTCCCGCCCTTGATAGCCATGGTGGGGGTCTGTGGTTAATGCATGGCCTGCGCCCCAGCCCTCCCGTCCTTCAATTCCCATGGCGGGGATTCTGGGTTGCTGCCTGGCCTGTGCAACTCCTCCCTCCTGCCCTGCAATCTCCATGTCGATCGAGGGACACAGGCACTCCCACCTTCTATTGCCATGTTGGAGGTCCAGGGTTGATGCCTGGACTGTGCTCTGGCCCTCTCCACCTCCAATGTCCATGGTGCGTTTCTGGGGTTGCAGACTGGCTTATTCTCTGGGCTTCCGGCCCTCGATGGCCATGGTGGGTGTCCGGGTTTGCTGCCTCGCTTGTGTTCCGGCCTTCCTGCCCTCCATGGACATTGCGGGGGGGTCCGGGGATGCTGCGTAGCCTGCAGAATGGCCTTCCCGCCCTCTGATCGCCATGGTGATCTCCTGAAGCAGGACATCCAGCAACCCGGGAACCCTGGGTTCCACGGTTCCTGTCTTGCCTGCAACACCATCCTCTCGCACTCCTACTGTCATGGCGATCGAGGGACGCAGGCCATCCCGCCCTGTGATTGCCATTATGGGGGTCTGCGGTTGCTGCCTGGCCTGCGCCCTGACCCTCCCGCCCATGGATTGCCATGGTGTGGGTCCGGTGTTGATGAATGGCCTACGCCCCGGCTCTCCCGCCCTTCGATTGACATGGCGTGGTCTGGGGTTGCGGCCTGGGTTGCACTCGAGCCCTCCCTCCCTCTATTGCCATGGTGGGGGTCTGTTCTTGATGCATGGCATGCGCCTGGGCCCTCCCGCCCTTTGATTTTCATGGTGGGGATCTGTGATTGAGGCCTGGCTTGCGCTCTGGCCCTCCCGCCCTCCGATCATCATGGCGATCGACGTAAGAAGGTTAGCCAGCCACCCTGGCACCTGGGGGTCCTGGGTTTCTGCCCTGCCTGCAACCCCGCATTCATGACTGCGATCGCCATGGTGATTGAGGGACACAGGCAATCCGGCATTTTGATTACCATGGCGGGGGTCGGGGATTACTGCCTGACCTGAGCCCCGTACCTCCCGCTCTTCGATTGCCATGGTGTGGGTACGGTTATGATGCATGGCCTGAAACACTCCCTCATGCCCTCCAATCCCCATGGTGATCAAGGGACACAGGCCATTTCCCCCTTCGATTGCCATGGCGGGTGTCCGGTTTTAATGCATGGCCTGCTCCCCGGCCCTCCAGCCCTTCGATTGCCATGGTGGGGGAATGGTGTTGCTGCCAGGGTTGTGCTCCGGCTCTCCCGTCCTCGATTGCCATGGTGGGTTTCTGGGGTTGCTGGCTGGCCTGCGCCCCAGCCCTCCCGCCCTTCAATTGCCATGACTGGGATCCGGGGTTGCGGCCTGGGTTGCGCTCTGTCCTCCTGCCCTACTATCGCCATGACGATCGCTGGAAGCAGGCCAGCCAGCAACCCCAGCTCCCAGGGGTCCGGAGTTTCTGCCTTGACTGCAACACCATCCTCCACCCTCCAATTGCCATGGCGATTGAGGGATGCAGGCCATGCTGCCCTTGGATTGCCACGGTAAGAGTCCAGTGTTGATGCATGGCCTGCACTCTGGCCTGCTCGACCTCCACTGTCCATGACGGGTGTCCGGGGGTGCTGCCTGGCCTGTGCATCAGCCCTCCTGCCCTCAATCACCATGGCGGGGGTCCAGGGTTGCTGCCTGTCCTGCCCCCTGGTCCTCCAGCCCTTCTATCACTAAGGTGGGCTTCCGCGGGTGCTCCCTGGCCTGCGTCCCTGTCCTCCTGCCCTTCAATTTTCATGGTTTTGGTCCCGGGGTTGTTGCATGGCCTGCGCTCTGGCCCTCCCCACTCCGATTGACATGACAATCGCCAGAGGCAGGCCAGCCAGTAAGCTCAGCACCCGGGGGTCCACAGTTCATGCCCGGCCTGCAACACCGCCATCCCACCCTGCGATCACCATGATGGGGGTCCAGGGTTCATGCCTGGGCTGTGCTCTGGCCAACCAGCCTTCCCATCGCCATGGCAGGGGTCCGGGATTGTGGCCTGGCCTGTGCTCTGCCCTTCCCGCCTTCGATCGCCATGGTGGGTTCCAGGGTTGCTTCCTGGCTTGTGCTCCGAACTTCCGCCCTCCCATCACCAAGGTGGGTGTCCGGGGTTGCTGCCTGTCATGCGCCATGGCCCTTCCGCCCTCTGATGACCATGGTTGGGGTCCATGGTTGATGCCTGGCTGTGCTCTGGCCCTCCCACCCTCGATCGCAATGGGGGTGATCAGGGGTTGCTGCCTGGCCTCCGCCCCGACTCTCCAGCCCCATGGCAATCAAGGGATGCAGACCATCCCGCCCTTCGATTGCCATGTTGGGCATCCACGGTTGCTTCCTGGACTACAACACCACACTCCAGCCCTTTGATCGGCATGGCAATCAGGGGATGGAGGCCATCCCGCCCTTTGATTGCCGTGTTGGGGCCCACAGTTCCTGCCTTGCCTGCAACACCCTACTCCGATTGCCATGGCGATGAAGGGGGGCAGGCCCTCCTGCCTTTTGGTTGCCAAGGTGGGGGACTGGTATTGATGCCTGGCCTGCGTTCTGGCCCTCCCGCCTTCGATCACCATGGTGGGGGCTTGCAGTTGCTGCCTGGCCTGCAACACCGCCCTATGATCGCCATGGCTATCAAGGGGGGCAGGCCCTCCAGCCCTTAGATTTCCTTGGTCGGGGTCAGGGGTTGATGCTTAGCCTGCGCTCTAGCCCTGCTGCCCTCGATTGCCAGTGTTGCTGCCTGTCCTGCGCCAAGGCCTTCCCGCCCTTTGATTGCCATGGTGGTGGTCCACGGTTGCTGCCTGTCCTGCGTTTTGGCCCTCCTGCGACCCGATCTCCATGGCAAATGCTGGAAGCAGGAAAGCCAGCAACCCGGCATTCAGGGGTATGCGCTTCCTGCCTGGCCACCAACACTGCCCTCCCGCCCTCCGATCACCATCGCGATTGAGGGACGCAGGCCATCCCGCACTCCGATTGCCATGTTGGGTGTCCAGGGTTCATTCCGGGGCTGTGCTCCGGCAAACTTGGACTCCCATCACCAAAGCGTGGGTTCGGGGTTGCTGCCTGGCCTGTGTCCTGGCCCTCCCACTCTTCGATTGCCATGGTGGGGTCAAGGGTTTATTCATGGCGTGCGCTCTGGCCCTTCCGCCACCCAATGTTCATGACAAGCTTCCCGGGTTGCTCCCCGGCCTGTGCTCCATCCCTTCTGCCCTCGATCACGGTGGTGGGCATCCAGGGTTGCTGCCTGGCCTGCGCTCTGGCCCTCCCGTTCTCCGATAGACAAGGCTATCGCCGGAATCAGACCAGCCAGCAACCCCAGCATCCGGGGGTCCGCGCTTGCTTAGTGGCGTGCAACACAGCCTTCCTGCACTCCGATCGCCTTGGCGATCCAGGGATGCAGGCAATTCGCCCTAAGATTCTCATGGTGGATGTCCGCGAGTGCTGCGTGGCCATGGTGGGGGTCTGGGGTTGATGCATGGTCAGCGCTCTGCCCCCCCCCCATCCTCGATCACCATGGTGGGGGTTGGCGTTGATGCCTGGCCTGCTCCCCTGCCCTCCAGACTTCGATTGAGATGGTGAGGGTCCGGGGTTGATGCCTTCCCTGGCCTCTGGACCTCCCGCCCTCGATTATCATGGCATGGGTCTAAAGTTGCTGCCTGGTCTGAGCCCCAGCCCACAGCCCTACGAGCGCCATGGTGGGGGTCTGGGATTGCTTCCTGGTCTCCACTCTGGCTCTCCCTACCTTGGATTCCCAAGGTGGGGATCCACGTTTGCTGCCTGTCCTGAGCCACGGCCCTCCTACCCTCCGATGGCCATGGCGAGAGCCGGAAGCAGGCCAGCCACAACCCACAGCCTCCGGGGTCCGAGGTTGCTGCCTGGCCTCCGCTATGGCCCTCCCACCCTAGATCGCCATGGAGGGGGTCCGAGGTTGAAGCCTGGCCTCCGCTATGGCCCTCCCACCCCCGAACGCCATGGTGGGCATCAGCGTTGTTGCCTGGCCTTCGCTCCGGCCAGCCCGCCATACCATCGCCATGGCGTGGGTCCGTGGTAGCTGCCTGGCTTTCGCCCCGGCCCTCCTGCCCTTCGATTATCATGATCTGTGTCCGGGGTTGCTGCCTGGCCTGTGCTCTGGCCCTCCGCCCTCGATCGCCATGGAGGGGGTCCGAGGTTGCTGCCTGGCCTCCGCTCTGGCCCTCCTGACTGCCCATCGCCTTGGCCCGGGTCCCGGCTTGTTGTCTGGCCTGTAACACCGCCTTCCAATTGCGATGGCGATCGAGGGACGCAGGCCATCACGCGCTGCGATTGCAATGGTGGGGGTCTGCGGTTGCTGCCTGGCATGCGCCCCGGTCCTCCGGCCCATCGATTGCCATGGTGTGGGTCTGCGATTGATGCATGGCCTTCGCCCTGGCCCTCCCGCCCTTCGAATGCCATGGTGGGGGTCTGGGGTTGATGCATGGCCTGCGCCCAACCCTCCCGGCCTTCATTCATCATGGTGGGGATCCACGGTTGCTGCCTGGCCTATGCCCCAGCCCTCCTGCACTATGATGGCCATGGTGATAGCCGGAAGCCGGCCAGCCACAACCCCAGCATCCGGGGTTCTGAGGTTGCTGCCTGGCCTGTGCTCTGGCCCTCCGCCCTCAATCGTCATGGAGCAGGTCCGAGGTTGCTGCCTGGCCTCCGCTCAGGCCCTCCCGAGCTTCCATCACCATGGCCTGGGTCCAGGGTTGTTGTCTGGCCTGTAACACCACCCTCCAATCACTATAGTGATCAAGGGACCCAGGCCATCCCACCCTTCGATTGCCATGGTTGAGATCCGTGGTTGCTGCTTTGCCTGTGCTCCGTCCCTACCGCACTCCAATCCACATTATGATCCCTAGAAGTAGGCCAACCAGCAACTCCGGCACCTGGGGGTCCGCAGTTGTTGCCTGGCCTGGATCACCTCCCTCTGGCCTCCTTTTGCCATGGCGATCGATTTGATTGCCATGGTGGGAGTTCGCTGTTGTTGCCTGGCCTGCGCCCTAGCACTTCTACCCTTTGATTGCCATGGTGAAGGTCTGGGGTTGATGCATGTCCTATGCTCTGGCCCTCCAACCATCCCATTAACAAGGTGGGGTCGGGTGTTTCTGACTTGCCAGCGCTCTGGCACTCCCACGCTCGATCGCCATGGTGAGGGTCGGCGTTGATGCCTGGACTGCGCTCCAGCCAGCCCGCCCTCCCATCAACATGGTGGGGGTCCAGGGTTGCTGCCTGGCTTGAGCTCCGGTCCTTCCGCCCTCCCATCGCCATGGAGGGGGTCCAGGGTTGCTGCCTGGCCTGCGCTCTGTCCCTCCTGCCCTCCAGTTGACATGGTGATCACCAGAAGCAGACCAGCCAGCAACCCCAGCATCCGGGTGCATGCGGTTGCTGACTGGACTGCAACACCGCCTTTCCACCCTCAGATCGCCATGGAAATCGATGAATGCATGCCATCCCTCCCTCCAATTGCCATGTTGGATGTCCACAAGTGCTGCCTGGCTTGCGCCCTGGTCCTCCCACCCTTTGATTGCCATGGTGGGGTTCCGGGGTGGCTTTCTGGCCTGTGCCCCGTCCCTCCTGCCCTTTGATTGCCATGGCGGGGGTCCGAGGTTCTATCCTGCCCTCGATCACCATGGTGGGGTTCCGGGGTTGACTCCTGGCCTGCGCTCTGGCCCTCCCACCCTCCGATCCACATGGCTATCGCCAGGGATGGCCAGCCAGCAACCCCGGCACCCAGGGGTCTGCGGTTGCTTCCTGGCCTGCAATACCGCCCTCCCACTCTCCGCCTTGGCAATCGAGGGACGCAGGCCATCCTTCCCTCTATTTCCATGTAGGGTGTCCATGGTTGACACCTGGGCTGAGCTCAGGCCAGCCGGCCCTCGCATCGCCATGACGGGGGTCTGGGGTTGCGGCCTGTCCTGTGCACGGGCCCTCCACCTCTTCGATTGCCATGCTGGGAGTCCGCGGTTGCTGCCTGTTCTTTGTCCCGACCCTCCCGCCCTTCGACTGCCATGGTGGGGGTCCGGGATTGATTTATGGTGTGTGCTCTGGCCCTCCGACCCTCCAACATCCATGGTGGTGGTCCATGGTGGCTGCCTGTCCTGTGCTCTGGCCCTCCCACACTTCGATTGCCATGGTGGGGGTCCGTGCTCGATGTCTGGCATGCGCCCGGCCCTACTGCCCTCTGATCGCCATGGTGGGGGTCCGGGTTGATGCCTGGCCAGAGGTCTGGCTCTCCCGGACTCCAATGTCCATGGAGGGGTCCGGGGTTGCTCCCTGGCCTGTGCAGGGCCAGTCCGCCCTCGATTGCCATTGTAGGGGTCCACGGTTGCTGCTGGGCATGCAACACTGCACTTCCACCCTCCGATAACCATGGTGATCAAGGGCTGGAGGTCATCCCGCCCTTCAATTGCCATGTTGGGGCCCAGGGTTGTTGCCTAGCCTGCAACACTGCACTCTGATCTCCATGGCGATCAAGGGTGACAGGCCCTCTTGCACTTCAGTTGCCATCTTCGAGGTCGGGGGTTGATACCTGGCCTGCGCTCTGGCCCTGCCACCCTCTATTGCCATGGCAGGTTTCCAGGGATGCTGCTTGTCCTGCACTAGGTCCGTGCCGCCCTCCGATCGACATGGCTATCACCAAAAGTAGAACAGCCAGCAACCCCATTATCTGAGGGTTCGTGGTTGTTGAGTGGCCTGCAACTCAGTTCTCTCGCCCTCAGATCACCATGGCGATCCAGCGATGCAGGCAATCCGCCCTAAGATTGCATGGTGGATGTCCGCGAGTGTTGCCTGGCCTGCACCCTGGCTCTCCCGCCCTTTGATTGCCATGGTTGGGGTCCAGCTTTGTTAAATGACCTGCTCTCTGGCCTTCCCACACTCTGATGGCCATGGCAGGTGTCCGGGGCTGCTTCCTGGCCTGCGTTCTTGCCCAACCACCTATAATCACTATGGTGTGTGTCATTGGTGGCTGCCTGGCCTGCGTCCCTGCCCTCCCGACCTTCGGTTGCCATGGTGGGATTCCGTGCTTGCTTCATGGCTGGCGCTCTGGCCCTCCCACTCTCCAATGTCCATGGCAGGGGTATGGGGATGCTCCCTAGCCTGCGCTCCAGCCCTTCCACCTATGATCTCCATGGTGTGTATCCGGGGTTAAAGCGTGGGCTGTGCTCCGGTCATCACGCCCACCCATTGCAATGATGGGGGTCTGGGGTGGTGGCCTGGTATGTGTCCGGGCCCTTCCACCCTAAGATTGCTATGGTCGGGGTCCCTGGTTGGTGCCTGGCCTGCGCTCTTGCCCTCCCGCCCTCCAATGTCCATGGCGGGGATCCGAGGTTTCGGGCTGGGTTGCGCTCCATCCCTCTATCCCTCGATCGTCATGATGGGGGTGCGGGGCTGCTGCCTGGGCTTCCGCCCCGGCCCTCCCAGCCTTCGATTACCATGGTGGAGTTCCAGGGTTGATTCATGGCGTGGGCTCTGCCCTCCCACCCTCCAATGTCCATGGCAGGCATCCGGGGTGGCGGCCTGGCTTGTGCCCGGGGACTCCATCCCTTTGATTGCCATGGTTGGGATCCGGGTTTGCTGCCTGGCCTCTGCCCCGACTCTCCCGCCCATCTATTGCCATGCCTATCGAGGGATGCAGGACATCCTGACAATCGATTGCTATGGTGGGGGTTCAGGTTTGCTGCCTCTCCTGTGCCCAGGCCCTCCCGCACTTGGATTGCCATGGTTCTGGTCCGCGGTTGCTGCCTGTCCTGCGCTATGATCGACATGGCTATTACTGGAAGCAGACCAGCCAGCAACCCCAGCATCTGTGGGTTCGCGGTTGCTGAGTGGTTTGCAACACCGCCCTCTTGCCCTCCGATCGCCATGGCAATCCAGCTATCCAAGCAATCCGCCCTAAGATTGCCATGGTGGATGTCCACAAATGATGCCTGGCTTGCGACCTGGGCCTCCCGGCCTTTTATTGCCATGGTGTGGGTCCGGGGTTGCTGCCTGGGCTGCGTTAAGGCCAGCTCTCCCTCCCATTGCCATGATGGGGTCCAGGGTGGCGGCCTGGCTTGTGCCCGGGCCCTCCAACCCTTCCATTGCCATGGTAGGAGTCTGCAATTGCTGCCTGGCTTGATCCCTGGCCCTCCGCCCTTTGATTTCCACGGTGGGTTTCCGGGGTTGATTCATGGCGTGCACTCTGACCCTCCCGCCCTCCAATGTCCATGGTGGGGTTCCAGGGTTGCTCCCTGACCTGTCTCTGGCCATTCCGCCCTTGATCACCTTTATGGGTATCTGGGTTTGCTGCCTGGCCTCCGCACCAGCCTCCCACCCTTCGATTGATATGCCAATCAAGGGAAGCATGACATCCCGCCAATCGATTGCCATGTTTGGGGTCCGCAGTATTTGCATGGCCTGAGACCCGGCCCTTCCGCAAATTGATTGCCATGGTGGGCATCCGTGGTGGCTTTCTGGCCTGCATCCCTGCTCTCCCGCCCTCTGATCACCATGGTGGGGGTCTGGGTTGATGCCTGGCCGGAGCTCTGGCCCTCCAGCACTCCTGTCCATGGCGAGGGTCTGGGGTTGCTCACTGGCCTGTGTATGGCCATTCCACCCTCGATTGCCCTGCGGGGGGTCCAGGGATGCTGCCTATCCTGTGCCCAAGCCCTCCCACCCTTCGATTGCCATGGCTATCAATGGAAGCAGACCAGCCAGCAACCACAGCATCCGAGGGTTAGCCTTTGTTGAGTGGCATGCAACACCGCTCTCTCGCATTCTGATCGCCATGCCAATCCAGGCATGCAGGCAATCCACCTTAAGATTGCCAAAGTGGATGTCCGCAAGTGTTGCCTGACCTGAGACCTGGCCCTTCTGTCCTTTGATAGCCATGGTGGGGGTCCGGGGTTGATGCATGACCTGCTCTCTGGCCTTCCCACACTCCGATGGCCATGGCGGTAGTCCGGAGTTGCTTCCTGGCATGTGCTCTTGCCCAATCAGCTATAATGGCTATGGGGTGGGTCCATGGTGGCTGCCTGACCTGCGCTCCAGCCATCCCACCTCCGATCGCCATGGTGTGGATCCAGGGTTTCTGCCTGGGCTGCGCTCTGGCCAGCATTCCCTCCCATTGCCATGACAGGGTTCCAGGGTGGCAGCCTGGCTTGTGCCTGGGCCCTCCAAACCATCGATTGCCATGATGGGGGTCCGGGGCTGCTGCCTGGCCTGCGCCCCGGACCTCCTGGCCTTCGATTTTCATGGTGGGGTTCCAGGGTTGATTCATGGTGTGCGTTCTGCCCTCCCACCCTCCAATGTCCATGGAAGCGGTCAGGGGTGGCGGCCTGGCATGTGCCCGGGCCCTCCAACCCTTCGATTGCCATGGTGGGAGTCTGCGATTGCTCCCTGATCTGCGCCCCAGCCTTCCCGCCCTTTGATTGCCATGGTGGGGGTCCGTGGTGGCTGTCTGGCCTTTGCCCAGGCCTCCTGCCCTTCGATTTCCATGGTGGCAATCCGGGGTTGATTCATGGCGTGCGCTCTGGCCCTCCCAAACTCCAATGTCCATTCCGGGGGTCCGGGGTTGCTCCATGGCCTGTGCTCCAGTCCTCCCGCCCTTGTTTGTCATGGTGGGGATCCGGGTTTGCTGCCTGGCCTCCGTACCGGCATCCAGCCCTATGGTTGACTTGCCGATCAAGGGATGCAGGACATCCTGCCTATCGATTGCCATGTTGGGCGTCCGTGGTTGTTGCCTGGCCTGCAAAACCGCACTCCCGCCCTCCGATCGCCATGGCTATTGAGGGATGCAGGCCATCCCGACCTTCGATTGCCATGTTGGGGGTCCGCGGTGCTGTATGGCCTCCAACACCCACCTCCGATCACCATGGGGATCAAGGAAATTGCCATGGCTGGGTTCCGTGGTTGCGGCCTGTTTTGCACGCTGGCCCTCCTGCCCTCTTATCAACATGGCATTCTCCGGAAGCTGGCCAGCCATCAACCCCGGCACGAGGGGGTTCTGGTTTGCTGCCTGGCATACAACCCCGCACTCCCGTTCTGCGATCGCCATGTCGATCACGGGACAGAGGCAATCCTGCCCTTTAATTGCCATGTTGGGGGGTCCCAGGGTTGATTTCCTGGGCTGCGCTCTGGCTCTCCCATGCTTTGATTGCCGTGGTTTGGGTCTGCAGTTGGTGCCTCACCTGTGCCCTTGGCCTTCTGCCCTCTGATGGCCATTGTTGGGGCCGCGGCTGCTGCCTGGCCTGTGCCTCGTGCCTCCCGCCTTTCGATTGACATGTTGGAGGTTCCTAGTTTTTGAATGGCCTGCGCTCTGACCCTCCCGACCTCCAAAATTCCATGGAGGGGATCCGGGGCTGCTGCCTGGTCTGCGCTCTGGCTCTCCCAAGCTCTGATCACCATTGCAATCGCTGGAAGCAGGCCAGCCAGCAAAACCGGCGTCCAGAGTTCCACGGTTATTGCCTCTCTTGCAACACAAAACTCCTGCCCTCCAATGACCATGGTGCGGGGTCCGGGATTGCTGACTGGCTTGCACCCCTGCCCTCCCGCCCTTCGATTGCCATGGTGGGGGTCGGCGGTTGGTGCATGGCCTGCGCTCTGGCCCTCCCCCCTTCTGATGGCCATAGTGGGGGCTGCGGTTGTTGCCTGGCCGGCGCTCCGGCCATCCCGCGTTTCGATCGCCATGGTGGGGGTCCCCAGTTGCTGCCTGTCCTGCGTCACGGACCTCCCGCCCTCCAATTGCTATGGTGGGGGTCCGGGGTTGATGCATTGCCTGTGCTGCGGCCTTCCAACCCTTTGATTGCCATGGCAGGGGTCCCCGGTTGCTGCCTGGCCTGCGCTCCAGGCCTCCCGAAATCCAATGGCCATGGTGGGTGTCCGGGGTTGAGGCCTGGACTGTCCTCCGGCCCTCCTACATTTGCTCACTCCGGTGTAGGTCCGGGGTTGCTGCTGGGCCTGTGCTCTGGCCCTCCAGCCCTCCAATTGCCATGGGGATCCCCAGACGCAGGCCAGCCAGCAACCCCGGACTGCTGGTGGTCCGCGGTTGCTATGTGGCCTGATACACGGCCATATGATCACAATGGCAATCAAGCGACGCAGGCCCTCCCAACCTCGATTGCCATGGCAGGGGTCCGCAGTTGCTGCGTGGCCTGTGCCCTGGCGCTCCTGCCCTCGATCGCCATAGTGGGGTCTGGGGTTGATGCCTGGTCCGCGCTCTGGCCCTACAGTCCTCTGATCACCATGGCGATCACCAGAAGCAGGCCAGCCTGCAACCCCGGCATACCGGGGTCCTCAACTGCTGCGTGGCCTGAAACTCCACACTCCAGCCCTCTGATCGCCATGGCGATCATGGGATTCTGGTCATACCATCCATTGTTTGCCATGTTGAGGGTCCAGAATTGATGCCTAGGATGCGCTCCGGCCAGCCCTCCTTCCCATCACCATGGCGGGGGTCCACAGTAGCTGCCTGGCCTGCATCCCGGGCAAACAGCCCTCCCATCGCCATGTCGGGGGTCCCGGATTTCTGCCGGGCCTGCGCTCCAACTCTCCCGCCCTAATAGCCATGGTAGGGGTCCGGGGTTGCAGCTGGTCTGCACCGCGGCCCTCCTGCCATTCTATTGCCATGGTGGGGGTCTGCAGTTACTGCCTGGCCTGCGCCCAGGGCTCCTGCCCTTCGATTGCCATGATGGGGGTCCCTGGTTGTTGCCTGGCCAGCGCTCTGGCGCTCTCACCCTCCTATGTCCATGGCGGGGGTCCGAGATTGCAGGCTGGGTTGCACTCCTTCCCTCTCGCCCTAGATGGCCATGATTGTGGTCCGGGGCTGCTTCCTGGCCTGAGCCCCGGCCCTCCCGGCCTTCGATTGCCATGGTGGGGTTACAAGGTTGATTCATGGCATGCGCTCTGCCCTCCCGACCTCCAATGTCCATGGAGGTGGTCCGGGATTGCTGCCTGCATGCGCTCTGCCCCTCTCACCCTCTGATCGCCATGGTGATCGCCAAAAACATGCCATCCAGCAACCCAGCACCCAGGGGACCGTGATTACTGCCTGACCTGCAATACCGCCCTCCCGACCTCAGATTGCCATGGCAATTGGGGGTTGCAGGCCATCCCACCCTCCGATTGCCATGTTGGGGGTCCGTGGTTGCTTCCTGGCCTGCAACACAACCCTCTGATCGCCATGACGAGCAAGGCAGGCAGGACCTCCTGCCTTTCGGTTGCCATGGTGGGGGTGCGGTGTTGATGCCTGGCCTGTGTTCTTGCCCTCCCGCCTTCAATAGCCATGGTGGGGGTGCGGGGTTGCTGCCCAGCCCCCGCCCCGGCTCTCCCGCATTTCAATTAGCATGGCGATCGAGAGATAAAGGCCATCCTGCTGTTCAATTGCCATGTTGGAGGTCCGCGGTTTCTGCCGGGCCTGCAACACTGCACTCCCGCCCTCCGATAGCCATGGCAATGGATGGATGTAGGTCATCCCGCCCTTCGATTGCCATGTTGGGGCCCAGGGTTGCTGCCTGGCCTGCAACACTGCACTCTCATCTCCATGGCGATCAAGGGTGGCAGGCCCTCCCGGGCTTCGGTTGCCATCATTGGGGTCGGGGCTTGATGCCTGGCCTGTACTCGGGCCCTGCCGCCCACGATTACCTTGGCGAAGGTCCAGGGTTGCTGCCTGGCCTATGACCTGGCCCTCCCGCCCTTTGATTGCCAAGGTTCTAGTCCGCGGTTGCTGCCTGTTCTGCGCTATGTCCCTCCCACCCTCTGATCATCAAGGCTATCACCGAAGCAGACCAGCCAGCAACCTAAGAATCCAAAGATTCGCGGTTGCTGAGTGGCGTGCAGCACCGCCTACCCGCCCTTCGATTGCCATGTTGAGGGTCCAGGGTTGCTTCCTGGCCTGTGCACCAGCCATCCTGCCCTTGATCACCATGGTGGGGATCCGGGTTTGCTACCCGGCCTCTGCCCCGGCTCCACCCTTCGATTGACATGCTGACCAAGGGATGCAGTACATCTGGCTGGCCAATCGATTGCCATGTTGGGGGTCCGTGGTTGTTGCCTGGCCTGCAACACCGCACTCCCACCCTCCGATCGCTATGGCTATTGAGAGATGTAGGCCATCCCGCCCTTCGATTGCCATGTTGGGGGTCCGCGGTGCTGCATGGCCTGCAACACACACCTCCGATCACCATGGCGATCAAGGGAGGCAGGCCCTCCCGCCTTTCGGTTCCCATTGTGTAGGTCGGATGTTGATGCCTGGATTGCATTCTGGCCCTGCCGCCATCGATTGCCATGGTGGGGGTGTGGGGTTGCTGCCTGTCCTGCGCCACGGCCCTTCCGCCCTCTGATCTCCATGGCGGGGGTCCAGGTTTGATGCCTGGCCTGAACTCTGGAACTCCCGCCTTCGATGGCCATGGTAGAAAAAGGGCGTTGCTGCCTGGCCTCTGCCACGCCCCTCCCCCCCTTCGATCAAGGGATGAGGGCCATCCTGCCCTTTGATTGCCATGTTGGGGGTACGCAGTTGCCGCCTGACCTGTGCTCCAGCCATCCCGCCTTTGATCGCCATGATGTGGATCCGGGTTTGCTGCCTCGCCTCCGCCAAGGTCTCTCGCCTTCGATTGACATGCCGATCAAGGGATGCTGGCCATCTCTCCCACCGATTGCCATGTTGTGGCCAGCAGTTGCTGCCTGGTCTGCAAGTCCGCCCTCTGATCACCATGGCGATTAAGGGGGGCAGGCCCTCCAGTCCTTCGGTTGCCATGGTGGGGGTTGGGGGTTGATGCCTGGAATGCGCTCTGGTGCTGCCACCCTCGATTGCCATGGCTGGGGTCTGTGGTTGCTGCTTGGCCTGCAATACTGCCCTCCCGCCCTCAATCACCATGGTGGGTGTCCGGGTTTGCTGCCTGGCCTGCGCCCCGGCCCTCCCGCCCTTAGATTGTAATGGCGGTGGTCCCAGGTTACGGGCTGGGTTTCACTCCTTCTCCTCCACCCTCGATCGCATTGGTAGGGGTCCAGGGTTGCTTCCTGGCCTCCGTCCATGACCTCCCGACCTTCAATTGCCATGATGGGGTTCCGGTGTGGATTCGTGGCATGCGCTCTGGCCCTCCCGCCCTCCAATATACATGGCAGGGGTCAAGGGATGCTCCGTAGCCTGCGCTCCAGCCTTCCCGCCTAGATCGCCATGGTGTGAGTCCGCAGTTGCTGCCTGGCCTGCAATACCACCCTCCCCCACTCCAATCGCCATGGCTATCGAAGGACACAGGCCATCCTTCCGTTTGATTGCCATTTTGAGTGTCCAGGGTTGATGCTTAGGCTGCGCTCCAGCTAGTGCGCCCTGCAATCGCCATGATGGGGGTGGAAGGTAGCAGCCCTGCTTGTGCCCGGGGTCTCCAGGCATTCGATTGCCATGGTGGGTCTCCGCAGTTGCTGCCTGGCTTGCAAACCGGCCCTTCTGCACATTGATTGCCGTGGTGGATTTCTGGCCTGCGCCCCGGCCCTCCCGCCCTCTGATCGCAATGGTGGGGGTCCGGGGTTTATGCCTTGCCGGAGCTCTGGCCCTCCCGCACTCCAATGTCAATGGCATGGTTCTGGAGTTGATCCCTGGCCTGTGCATGGCCATTCCGCCCTCGATTGCCATGCTGGGGGTCCAGGGTTGCTGCCTGTCCTGCGCCCAGGCCCTTCCCACCTTCGATTGTCATGTTGGGGGTCCAGGGTTGCTTCCTGGTCTGTGCTCCGGACACCTGCCCTTGATCGCCATGGTGGGGATCCGGGTTTTCTGCCTGGCCTCCGCACCAGCATCCCGCCCTACGATTGACATGCCGTTCAAGGGATGCAGGAAATCCCGCCAAACGATTGCCATGTTGGGGGTCCGCGGTTGTTGCCGGCCTGCAACATAGCACTCCCGCACTCTAATTGCCTGGTGGGGGTCCAGGGTTGATGCCTGGATTGCCCTCTGGCCCTCCCAACCACGGATCCACATGAGGATCACCGGAAGGGGCAGGCTAGCAAACCCAGCAACTGGGGTTCCGTGTTGATTCCTGGCCTACAATACTGCCCTCCCACCCTCCGTTCGCCATGGTGATCGAGGGACGCAGGCCATCCTTCCCTTCAATTGTCATGTTGGAAGTCCAGTGATGATGCCTGGGCTGCGCTTCCGCCAGCACACCCTCCCATCTTCATGACAGGGGTCCTGGGTTGCGGCCTGGCTTGCTCCCGACCCTCCCATCATTTGATTGCCATTATTGGGTTCCATGGTGGCTGTCTGGCCAGCGCCCAAACATCCAGCCCTCCGATCGCAATGGAGGGGGTCCGGCATTGATGCCTGGCTGGAGTTCTGTCCCTCCTGCACTCCAATGTCCATGGCGGGGGTCGGGGTTGCTCCCTGGCCTGCGCTCTGCCTATTCCGCCCTTGATCGCCATGGTGGGGATCCAGGTTTACATCCTGGCCTCCGCTGGCTCTCCTGCTCTTCGATCGCCATGCCGATCGAGGGATTCCCCCCATCCCGCCCTTCAATTGCCATGTTGGGGGTCCAGCGTTGCTTCCTGGCCTGTGCTCCAGCCTTCAAGCCCTCGATCGCCATGGTGGGAACTGGGTTTGCTGCCTGGCCTCCACACCGGCCTCCCTCCCTTCGATTGACATGCCGATCAAGGGATGCAGGATATCCCACCAATCGATTTCCATCTTGGAGGTTTGTGGTTGTTTCCTATCCTGCAACACCGCACTCCCTCCCTCCCATCGCCATGGCTATTGAGAGATGCAGGTCTTCCTTCTCTTCGATTGCCATGTTGGGGGTCTGCGCTGCTGCATGGCCTGCAACACCCACCTCCGATCGCCATGGAGATCAAGGGAGGCAGGCCCTCTCACCTTTTGGTTCCCAAGGTGGGGGTCAGATATTGATGCCTGGTCTGCGTTCTGGCCCTGCCACCCTTGATTGCCAGGGCAGGTGTCTGGGGTTGCTGCCTGTCCTGCGCCACGCCCTTCTGCCCTCTGATCTCCATGGTGGGGCCCCGGGGTGATGCCTGGCCGTAGCTCTGGCCCTCCCGCACTCCAATGTCCATGGTGGGAGTCCGGGGTTGCTCCCTGGCCTGTGCATGGCCATTCTGACCTCGATTGCCATGCTGTGGGTCCAGGGTTGCTGCCTGTCCTGCGCCCAGGCCTTCCCGCCCTCAGATCAACATGGCTATCAACCGAGGCAGACCAGCCAGCAACCCCAGAAACCGAGGGTTCGCAGTTGCTGAGTGGCGTGCAACACCGCCCTCTTGCCCTTTGATTGCCATGGCGATCCAGGGATGCAGGCGATCCACCCTAAGATTGCCATGGTGGATGTCTGCGAGTGTTCCCTGGCTTGCGCCCTGGCCCTCCCGCCCTTTGATATCCATGTTGGGGATCTGGGGTTGATACATGATCTGCTCTCCAGCCTTCCCACACTCCAAAGGTCATGGCGGTTGTCCGGGGTTGCTTCCTGGCATGCGCTCTTGCCCAACCACCTATAATCGCTATGGGGTGGGTCCATGGTGGCTGCCTGGCCTGCGCTCCAGCCATCCCACCTCCAATTGCCTTGGTGGAGGTCCGAGGTATCTGCCTGGCTGCACCCTGGCACTCCCACCCTTAGATTGTCATCGAAGGGGTCCGAGGTTATGGGCTGGGTTGTGCTCCTCTCCCACCCTCGATTGCCATGGTGGAGGTCCATGGTGGCTGTCTGGCCTGCGTCCCTGCCCTTCTCACTTTAGATTTACATGGTGTGATTCTGTGGTCGCTTCATGGCATACACTCTGGACCCCCAGCCCTCCAATGTCCATAGCGGGGGTCTGGGGTTGCTGCCTGTCCTGCGCCCAGGCCCTCCCGCCCTTCGATTGCCATATTTATGGTCCACGGTTGCTACCTGTCCTGCACTCCGTCCCTCCTGCCCTCTGGTCAACATGGCTAGCACAGGAAGCAGACCAGCCAACAGCCCAAGCATTCGAGGGTTCGCAGTTGCTGAGTGGATTGCAATACCGCCCTCTCACCCTCCGATTGCCATGGCTTTCCAGGGATGCACTCTATCTGCCCTAAGATTGCCATGGTGGATGTCTGCAAGTGTTGCCTGGTCTGCGCCCCGGTCCTCCCTCCCTTAGAATGACATGGTGTGGGTCCAGTGTTGCTGACTGCCCTGCACCCAGGCCCTCCAGCCCTTCATTGCCATGGTGGGGTCTGGGGGTTGATGCATGGGCTGCGCCCTGGCCCTCCAGCCCTCCCATCGCCATGACGATCAAGGGACGCAGGCCATCCTGCCTTTCGATTGCCATTGTGTGGGTCTGCGGACGCTGCCTTTCCTGCGCCCTGCACCTCCCACCCTTCCATTGCCATAGTAGGGGCCCGGGATTGATGCATGGCCTGTGCACCAACCCTCCAGCCCTTGATCGCCATGGTGGTGGTCCGCGGTTGTGACCTAACCTGTGCCCCTGCCCTCCCACACTCCGTAGGACATTGTTATCCCTAGAAGAAGACCAGCCAGCAATCTCCTTACCTGGGGTCCGGGGTTGCTGCCTGGCCTGCGCCCCTCCTTCCGCCCTTCGATTGCCATGGTGAGGACCGGGCTTGATGCATGGCCTGTGCCCTGGCCCTCCCGCCCTTCGATTGCCATGGTGGGGGTCCGCGGTTGCTGCCTGGCCTGTGCCCCGGCCCTCCCGCCCTCGATCACAATGTTGGGGGTCTGCGGTAGCTGCCTCACCTGCGAACTGGCCCTTCTGTCCTTCAATTGCCATGTTGGGGTTTCAAGGTTGCTGCCTGGCCTGTGCCCTGGACCTCCAGGCCTCGATCACAATAGTGGGGTTCCGCGGTTGCTTCCTCGCCTGCGCCCCGGTCCTCCTGCACTCCAATCCACATTGTGATACCTAGAAGCTGGCCAGGCAGCAACTCCATCACCCAGGGGTCCACGGTTGCTGCCTGCCCTGCATCCCGGCCCTCCCACCCTTCTATCACCATGGTAGGGGTCCACGGTTGCTGCCTTGCCTATAACCCGGCCCTCCAGCCCTCTGATGGCCATGGTGGAGGTTCGGAGTTGAGGCCTGGCCTGCGCTCTGGCCCTCCCGCCCTCGATCACCATAGTGGAGGTGTGGGGTATCTACCTGGCCTGTGGTCTGGACCTCCCGCCCTCAATCGCCATGTGGAGATCTGGGGTTGCTGCCTGGCCTACACCCCAGCCCTTGTGCCCTCCGATATCCATGGTGGATATGTGGTGTTGCTGCCTGGAATGCCCCTGGCCCCCCTGCCCTTCGATAGACAAGGTGGGGGTCCTTGGTTGCTGATTGGCCTGTGCCCAGGCCCTGCCACCCTCCGATGGTCATGGCGATAACCAGAAGCAGGCCAGCCAGCAACCCCGGCATTCGGGGTTCCGCGGTTGCTGCCTAATCTGTGCTCTGGCCCTCCCGCCCTCAATTGCCATGGCCTCCGCTGCCTGGCCTCCGCTTGTCACTCCTGACCTCCCATCGTCATGGCCTGGGTCCGGGGTTGTTGTCTGGCCTGTAACACCGCCCTCCAATCGCCATGGCGATAGAGGGATGCAGGCTATCCCTCCCTTCGAAAGCCATGGTGGGGGTCTGTGGATGCTGCCTGGCCTGGATCCGTCCCTCCCACCCTTCAATTACCATGGTCGGGGCCCAGGGTTGCTGCCTGGCCTGTTCCCCGCCCCTCCTGCCCTCGATCGCAATGGTGGGGGTCCGCGGTTGCTGCCTCGCATGCGCACCGGCCCTCCCACACTCCGATACACATTGTGATCCCTAGAAGCAGGCCAGCCAGGAACTACGGCACTCAGGGATCCGGGGTTGCTCCCTGGCTGGCAACACCACCCCCACCCCCGGCCTCCTATCACCATGGAGATCGAGGGATGCAGGCCATCCCGCCTTTCGATTGGCATGGTGGGATTCCGTGGTTGCTGCCTCACCTGCGCCCCGGCCCTTCTGCCCTTCGATTGCCACGGTGGGGACCTGGGGTTGCTGCCTGGCCTGCGCTCTGGCCCTGCAGCCCTCCGATTGCCCTGGCGATCGGCAGAGGATGGCCAGTCACCAACCCTGGCCCATGGGGGTCCGGGGTAGATGCATGGCCTGAGCCCCGGACCTCCCTCCCTCCGATGGCCATGATCGGGTCCCGGGGTTGTTGCCTGGCCTGCGCTCTGGCCCTGCAGCCCTACTATTGCCTGGCGATTGCCAGAGGATGACCAGTGAGCAACCCTGGCCCACGGGGGTCCGCGGTTGCTGCCTGGCCAGCAAGACCACCCTCTGATTGCCATGCCGATCAAGGGAGGCAGGCCCTTGTCCTTCGGTTCCATGGTGGGGAGTCAGGGGTTTAATGCCTGCCTTGCCCTCTGGCCATCCCGCCCTCAATTACCGTGGCATGGGTCCACGGTTCCTGCCAGGCCGGTGGCCCAGCCCTCCCACCCTCTGATCACAATGGTGAGAGTCCAGGGTTGCTCCCTGACCTGTGCCCCGGTGCTCCCACCCTTCTATCGCCATGGTGGGTGTCCATGGTTGCTGCCTGGCCGACAACCTAGCCCTCCCGCCCTGTAATGGCAATGGTGGAGGTCCAGGGTTGAGACCTCGCCTGTGCTCTGGCCTTCCCACATTCGATCACCATGGAGGGGGTCTGAAGTTGTTGCTTTGCCTCCGCACTGGCCCAACCGAACTCCAATCACCCTGGCCTGGGGCCGGGGTTGTTGTCTGGCCTGTAACACGGCCCTCCAATCACCATGGCGAACAAGGGACGCAGGCCATCTCGCCCTTCCATTGCCATGGTGGGGGTCCGGGGTTGATGCATGGCCTGCACCGCAACCCTCCCGCCCTTAGGTTGTCATGGCGGGCGTCCAAGGTTATGGGCTGGGTTGCGCTCCTTCTCTCCCGCCCTCGATCGTCATGTTGGGGGTCCGGGGTTGCTTCCTGGCCTGCGTCCCTGCCCTCCCGACCTTCAATTGCCATGGTGGGGTTCCCGGGTTGATTCATGGTGTGTGCTCTTGGCCCTCTGCCCTCCAATGTCCATGGAGGTGGTCCGGGGATGCTCCATAGCCTGCGCTCCGGCCCTCCCGCCTACAAACGCCATGGTGTGGGTCCAGGGTTGCTGCCTGGGTTGCGCTCTGTCCAGCACGCCCTCCCATTGCCATGACGGGGGTCAGGGGTGGTGGCCTGGCCTGTGCCCCAGCCCTCCCGACCTTTGATTGCCATGGTGGGGTCCGTGGTGGCTGTCTGGCCTTCACCCTGGACCTTCGGCCCTTCAATTTCCAAGGTGGGGATCCGGGGTCGATTCATGGCGTGCACTCTGGCCATTCCGCCCCTGATCATGGTAGGAATTTGGGTTTGCTGCCTGGCCTCCTCCCCGGCTCTCCCGCCCTTTGATTGCCATGTTTGGGGTCCAGGATTGCTTCCTGGCCTGTGCTCCATCCCGCCTGCCTTTGATTGCCATGGTGGAGATCCAGGTTTGCTGCCTGGCCTACGCACCAGCCTCCCGCCCTTCGATTGACATTCTGATCAAGCGATGAAGGACACCCCACCAACTGATTGCCATGTTGTGGTCCATGGTTATTGCCTGGCCTGCAACACAGCACTCCCCCCCTCTGATCGCCATTGTAGGAGTCCGGGGTTGGGTATGGCCTGCGCTCTGGCCCTCCCACCCTCGATCAACATGGTGCGGATCCGGGGTTGCTGCCTGGCCTCCGCCCTGGCACTCCCGCCTTTCGATTGCCCTGGCGATCGAGGGATGCAGACATTCCCGCCCTTCGATTTCCATGGCAATGAAGGGATGCCGGACATCCCGCCCTTCAATTGCCATGTTGGGGGTCAGTGGTTGCAACCTGGCCTGTGCTCCAGCCCTCCCGCCCATGATCGCCATGGTGGGGATCCAGGTTTGATTCCTGGCCTCCGCACAGGCCTCCCACCCTTCGATTGCCATGGCGTTCAAGGGATGCCGGCCATCCCGCCCTTCAGTTGCCATGTTGGGGTTCCGTGGTTGCCGCCTGGCCTGCAAGACCGCACTTGCGACCTTCGTTCGACATGGCAATCGAGGGATGGAGGCCATCCCACCCATCGATTGCCAGGGTGGGGGACCAGTGTTGCTGCCTGTCCTGCAACACCGCCTACCGATCGTCATGGCGATTAAGGGGGGCAGGCCCTCCCGCCCTTCGGTTGCCATGGTGGGGGTTGGGGGTTGATGCCTGGCCTGCGCACTGCTCCTGCCTCCCTCGATTGCCAAGGCGGGAGTCCTCAGTTGCTGCCTGGCCTGCAATACTGACCTCCTGCCCTCCGATTGCCATGGAGATCGAGGGAGGCTGGCGATCCTTCCCTTCGATTGCCATGTTGGGGGTCCAGGGTTGATGCCTGGGCTGTGCTCCAGCTAGCGTGCCCTACAGTCGCCATGATGGGGGTGTAAAGTTGTGGCCCTGCTTGTGCCTGGGCCCTCCAGGCTTTCGATTGCCATGGTTGGGGTCCGCGGTTGCTGCCTGGCCTGCAACCTGGCACTTCCGCCTATTTATTGCCATGGTGGGGGTCCGTGGTGACTTTCTGGCCTGCACCCTGGCCCTTCCGCCCTCTGATCGCCATTATGGGGCTCCAGGATTGATTCCTTGCCGGCCCTCCCGCACTCCAATCTCCATGGCGGGGGTCCGGGGTTGCTCCCTGGCCTGTTCATGGCCATTCCGGCCTCAATTGCCATGTTGGGGGTCCAAGGTTGCTGCCTGTTCTAAGCCCAGGACTTCCTGCCCTTCTATTGCCATGTTTATGGTCCCCGGTTGCTGCCTGTCCTGCACTCTGTCCCTCCAGCCCTCCAATCGACATGGCTATAACCGGAAACAGACCAGCCAGCAACCCCAGGATCAGAGGGTTCACAGTTGCTGAGTGGCGTGCAACACCGCCCTCTCTCCCTCTAATCGCCATGGCGACCTAGGGATGCAGGCAATCCGCCCTAAATTGACATGGTGGATGTCCGCGAGTGTTGCCTGGCTTGCGCCCTGGCCCTCCCACCCTTTGATTGCCATGGTGGGAGTACGGGGTCGATGCATGATGGGAGTTTGGCCTTCTCACACTCCGATGGCCATTGCGGGTGTCTGGGGTTGCTTCCTGGCATGCGCTCTTGCCCAACCACCTATAATTGCTATAGGGTGAGTCCATGGTGGCTGCCTGGCCGCGCTCCAGCCATCCCACCTGCGATCACCATGGTGGGGGTCTGGGGTTGTTGCCTGGTCTTCGCCCCGGCCCTCATGCCCTTAGACTGCCATGGCGGGAGTCCGAGGTTATGGGCTGGGTTGTGCTCCTTCTCTCCCGCCCTCAATCTCCATGGCTGGGGACAAGGGTTGCTGCCTGGCCTATGTCCCTGCCCTCCTGACCTTTGATTGCCATGGAGAGGTGTCGGGGTTGATTCATGGCGTGTGCTCTGGCCCTCCCGCCCTCCAATGTCCATGGCGGTGGTCCGGAGATGCTCCCTAACCTGCGCTCGTGCCCTCCCACCTACGAACGCCATGGTGGGGGTCAGAGGTGGCTGTCTGGCCTTTGTCCCGGACCTTCTGCCCTTCGATTTCCATGGTGGGGATCCGGGGTTGATTCATGGTGTGCGATCTGGCACACCCGGCTGAAATATCCGTGGCGGGTTCTGGGGTTGCTCTCTGGCCTGTTATCTGGCCATTCCACCCTCTGATCACCATGGTGGGGGTCAGGGTTTGATGCCTGGCCTGCGCTCTGGCCCTCCAATCCTCTGATCCACATGAGGATCACTGGAAGGGGCAGGCCAGCAGCCCCAGCAACCGGGGTCCCGTGTTGCTGCCTGGCCTGCAATACTGCCCTCCCACCCTCCGTTCGCCATGATGATCGAGGGATGCAGGGCATCCTTCCCTTCAATTGCCATGTTGGGTGTCCAGGGTTGATGCCTGGGCTGCAGTTCGGCCAGCACACCCTACCATTGAAATGAAAGGGGTCCGGGGTTGGGGCCTGGCTTGCGACTAGGCACTACCGCCCTTCGATTGCCTTGGTGGGAGTCAGCAGTTGCTGCCTGGCATGCTCCCCGGCCCTCCCGCCATTTGATTGACATGATTAGGGTCCGTGGTGGCTGTCTGGCCTGTGCACTGGACCTCCCACCCTCCGATCGCCTTGGTGGTGGTCCAGATTTGCTGCCTGGCCTACGCCACGGCTCTGCCACCCTTCGATTGCCATTTCGATCCAGGGACGCAGGCCATCCAGTCCTTCGATTGCCATGTTGGGTCCCGCAGTTGCTGCTTGGCCTGCAACACCGCCGTCCAATCGCCATGGTGATTAAGGGGGGCAGACCCTCCGGCCCTTCGGTTGCCACAGTGGGGGTCAGGGGTTGATGCCTGCCCTGCGCTCTGGCCCTGATGCCCTCGATTGCCATCGCGGGGGTCCAGGGTTGCTGCCTGTTCTGCGCACAGGCCCTCCCACCTTGGGATTTCCATGTTTATGATCCGAGGTTGCTGCCTGTCTTACTCTCTGTCCCTCCCGCCCTCTGATCGACATGGCTATCAATGGAAGAAGACGAGCCAGAAACCCCAGCATCTGAGGGTTTGCAGTTGCTGAGTGGCGTGCAACACCGCCCTCTCGCCCTCCAATTGCCATGGCGATCCAGGGATGCAATCAATCGCCCTAAGATTACCATGGTGGATGTCGGTGAGTGTTGCCTGTTCTGCGCCACGGCCCTTCTGCCCTCTGATCGCCATGGCGGGGGTCCAGGGTTGATGCCTGTCCTGCTCTCTGTCCCTCCCGCCCTTGATCGCCATGGTGGGGATCCGGGTTTGACAATGAAGGGATTTCGGCAATCTGGCCCTTCGATTGACATGATGGGGCCCTCAGTTGCTGCCTGGCCTGCAACAGCACCCTCTGATCGCCATGGTGATTAAGGGGGGTAGGCCCTTACGCCCTTTGGTTGCCATGGTGGGGCCCAGGATTGATACCTGGGCTCCGCACCGGCCAGCGCGCCCTGCAATCGCCATGATGGGGGTCCAATGTTGCGGCCCTGCTTGCGCCTGGGAACTCCAGCCTTCGATTGCAATGGTCGGGGTCCGCAGTTGTTGCCTGGCCTGCGACCCAGCCCTTCCGCACATTGATTTCCATGGTGGGGTTCTGTGGTGGCTTTCTGGCTTGCGTCCCAGCCCTACCGCCCTGCGAATGCCGTGGTGGGTGTCCGGGGTTGATGTTTGGCCGGAGATCTGGCCCTACCGCACTCCAATCCAATGTCTATTTTGGGGATCCGGGGTTGCTCCCTGGCCTGTGCATGGCCATTCCACCCTTGATTGCCCTGCTGGGGGTCCAGGGTTACAGCCTGTCCTGCACCCAGGCCCTCCTGCCCTTCCTTTCACCATGGCCATCCACGTATATAGGCAATCTCCCTAAGATTGCCATGGTGGATGTCCGCGTGTGTTGCCTGGCCTGTGCCCTGGCCCTCCCCCCCTTCAATTGCCATAGTCGGGGTCTGGGGTTGATGCAAGACCTCCTCTCTGGCCTTCCCACACAACGATGGCCATGGCGGGTGTCCGGGGTTGCTTCCTGGCAGGCGATATTGCCCATCCACCTATAATCGCTATGGTGTGGGTCCATGGTGGCTGCATGATCTGCGCTCCAGCCATCCCACCTAAGATCGACATGGTGCGGGTCCGGGGTTGCTGCCTGGCCTGTGTCCCGGCCCTCCCGCCCTTTGATTGCCATAATCGGGGTCCGTGGTGGCTGTCTGGCCTGCGCTCTGGACCTCCCGCACTCCGATCGCCATGGTGGGGGTCCGGTTTTGCTGTATGGCCTCCGCCCTGGCTCTCCTGCCCTTCGATTGCCATGCTGATCCAGGGATGCAGGCCAACCTGCCCTTTGATTTTTATGTTGGAGGTCCAGGGTTGCTTCCTGGCCTGTGCTAGGGCACTCGGGCCCTTGATCGCCATGGTGGGGATCCAGGTTTGCTGCCTGGCCTCCGTACCGGCCTCCCGCCCTTCGATTGACATGCCGATCAAGGGATGCAGGACATTCTGCCAATCGATTGCCATGTTGGGGGTCTGTGGGGCTGCATGGCCTGCAACACCCACCTCCAATCGAGATGGAGATCAAGGGAGGCAGGCCCTCTCGCCTCTCGGTTCCCATGGTGCAAGTCCGTGGTTGATGCCTGACACGCGCTCCGGCTCTCCCTCCCTTTGATTTCCATGATTGGGGTCCGTGGTGGCTGTCATGTCTGCGCCCCAGACCTCCCGCCCTCAAATCGCATGGTGGGGGGCGGGGTTGATGCCTGGCCAGAGCTCTAGCCCTCCTGCACTCCAATGTCCATGGCAGGGGTCCAGGGTTGCTCCCTGGCCTGTGCTCTGGCCATTCCGTCCTTGATTGCCATGGTGGGGATCCGGCTTTGCTGCCTGACCTCTGCCTCAGCTCTCCCGCCCTTCGATCACCATGCTGATCGAGGGATGCAGGTGATCCCGCCCTTCGATTGCCACGTTGGGGGTCTGCGTTGCTGCCTCCCCCTGCAACACCCACGTCCAATCGCCATGGAGATTAAGGGAGGCAGGCACTCTCGCCTTTCATTTCCCATTGTGGATGTCGGATGTTGATGCCTGCCCTGCGTTCTGGTGCTGACGCCCTCAATTGCCATGGTAGGGGTCTGGGGTTGCTGCCTGTCCTGTGCCACGGCCTTTCCGCCCTCTGATCGCTATGGTGGGGATCCAGGGTTGATTCATTTCATGTGCTCTGCCCCTCCAGCCCTCCAATATCCGTGGCAGGGGTCCGGGGTTGTTCCGTGGGCTGCGCTCTGGCCCTACCGCCTATGATCACCATGGTGGGGGTCCAGGGTTATTGCCTGGCTTGCGCTCTGGCCCTCCTTCCCTTAGATTTCCATGGCGGAGGTCCGGGGTTGCGGGCTGGATAGCGCTCCTACCCTCCCACCCTTGATCGCCATAGTGGGGTCTGGGTGTGATGCCTGGCCTGCGCTCTGAACCTCTCACCCTCCGATCCACATGGTGATCCCCAGAAGCAAGACAGCCATCATCCCCGGCACCGTGGTTTGTGCCTGGCCTGCAATAACGCCCTCCGACCCTCTGATCACCAAGGCGATCGAGGGATGTGGGCCATCCAGCCCTTGGATTGCCATGTTACTGGGTCCAGGGTTGCTTCCTGGCCTGTGCTTCCGCCTCCCGCACTTGATCACCAAGGTGGGTATCCGGGTTTGCTGCCTGGCCTCCGTCATGGTTCTCCTGCCCTTCTATTGCCATGCTGTTCAAGGGATGCAGGACATCCCGCCAATTAATTGCCATGTTGGGGTTCCGCGGTTGCTGCCTGGACTGCAACACCACACTCCCGCCCTGCAATCGCCATGGCGATGGAGGGATGGAGGCCATCCCGACTTTGATTGCCATGTTGCGGGTCCGCGGTTGCTGCCTGGCATGCAAAATCCCCCTCTGATCGCCAATGCAATCAAGCGAGGCAGGCACTCCCGCTTTTTGTTTTCCATGGTGGGTGTCGGGTGTTGATGCCTGGCCTGCAACACCGCTCTCCCGCCCTCTGATCGCATGGCTATTGAGGGATGCAGGCCATCCCGCACTACGATTGCCATGTTGGTGGTCTGCGGTGCTGTATGGCCTGGCACCCACCTCCAATCGCCATGGGGATCAAGGAAATTGCCATGGCTGGGGTCCAGGGTTGTTGCCTGGCCTGTGCCCCTGCCCTCCCTCCTTTTGATTGCCATGGTGCTGGTCCGCGGTTGATGCATGGCCTGCGCTCTCGCCCTCCCCCCTTCTGATGGCCATGGTTGGGGGCCGCAGTTGCTGCCTGGCCTGCACTATGGCCATCCTGCATTTCAATTGCCATGTCAGGGGTCCACAGTTGCTGCCTGGCTTGTTCTCTGGTCCTCCCACCCTGATCGCCATGGTGGGGATCCGGGTTTGCTGCCTGGCCTCCGTCCCGGCCTCCTGCCCTTCGATTGACATGCTGATCATGGGATGCCAGCCATCCGCCCTTCGATTGCCATGTTGGGGATCCGTGGTTGCCGCCTGTCCTTCAACACCACCCGTGGTGATGAAGGGGGGCAGGCACTCCCGCAAATTCGGTTGCCATGATGGAGGTCGGGGGTTGATGCCTGGCCTAAGCTCTGGCCCTGTTGCCTTTGATTGCCATTTTTATGGTCCGCGGTTGCTGCCTGTCCTGTGCTCTATCCCTCCTGCCCTCCGATCGACATGGCTATCAAAGGAAGCAGACCAGCCAGAAACCCCAGCATCAGAGGGTTCACAGATGCTGAGTGGCGTGCAACACCGCCCTCTCATACTCCGATCCCCATGGCGATCTAGGGATGCAGGCAATCCGCCCTAAGATTGCCATGATGGTTGTCCGCGAGTATTTCCTGGCCTGCACCATGGCCCTTCCGCCCTCTCATCGCATGGTGGGGGTCCAGGGTTGATGCTTGGCCTGATCTTTGGCCATCCGCCCTTGATCGCCGTGCTGGGGATCCAGGGTTGCTGCCTCGCCTCCGCCCCAGCTCTCCCACCCTTCGATTGCCATGCCGATCAAGGGATGCCCGACATCCCACCCTTTGATTGCCATGTTGGGGGTACACGGTTGCCACATGGCCTGTGCTCCGGCCCTCCTGCCTTTGATCGCCATGGTGGGGATCCGGGCTTGCTGCCTGGCCTCCAACCCGGCCTCCTGCCCTTCGATTGACATTCCCATTAAGGGATGCCTGCTATCCGGCCCTTCAATTACCATGTTGGGTCCCGCAGTTGCTGCATGGCCTGCAACACAGCACTCCCGCCCTTCGTTCGTCATGGCAATCAAGGGATATAGGCCATCCCACACTTCGATTCCCATGTTGGGGCCCGCGGTTGCTGCCTGGCCTGCAACACTGCCCTCCGATCGCCTTGATGATTAAGTGGGGGGGCAGGCACTCGGCCCGTCGGTTGCCCTAGTGGGGTTTGGTGATTGATGCCTGGCCTGCGCTCTGGCCCTGATGCCCTCGATTGCCATGGCGGGGGTCCAGGGTTGCTGCCTGTCCTCTGCCCAGGCTCTCCCGCCCTTCGATTGCCATGTTTATGGTTTGCGGTTGCTGCCTGTCCTGCGTTTTGTCCCTCCCGCCCTCCGATCCACATGGCTATCAATGGAAGCAGACTAGCCAGCATCCCCAGCATCCGAAGGTTCGCTGTTGCTGAGTGGCATGCAACACAGCCCTCTCGCCCTCCGATCGCCAGGGTGATCCAGGGGTGCAGGCAATCTGCCCTAAGTTTGCCATGGTGGATGTCCATGAGTGTTGCCTGTTATGCGCCATGCCCCTTCCTCCCTCGGATCGCCATGGTGGGGGTCCTTGGTTGCCGCCTGGCCTGCAACACCACACTCCCACCATTCATTCGCCATGGTGATCGAGGGATGGAGGCCATCCCGCCCTTCGATTGCCATGGCGATTGAGGATTGGAGGCCATCCTGCCCTTCGATTACCACGTTGGGGGCCGCAGTTGCTGCCTGGCCTTCAACACCATCCTCCCATTGTATGGGCAATCAACAGAAAATGCCCTCCCACCCTTCCATTGCCATGGTGGGGTTCAGGGGTTGATGCCTGGCCTGCGCTGTGGCCCTGCCGCCCTTGATTGCCATGGCGGAGGTCCAGGGTTGCTACCTGTCCTGCGCCCAGGCCCTCCTGCCCTTCCATTGCCATGGTTATGGTACTCTGTTGCTGCCTGTCCTGCACTCTGTCCTCCCTGCCCTCCTATTAACATGGCTATCACCGGAAGCAGACCAGCCAGCAACTCCAGCATCCGAGGGGTCTCGGTTGCTGCGTGGTGTGCAACACCGCCTCTCGCCCTCCGATCGCCATGGCGATCCAGCGATGAAGGCAATCCGCCATAAGATCGCCATGGTGGATGTCTGCGAGCATTGCCTGGCTTGCGGCCTGGGCCTCCCGCCCTTTGATTGACATGGTTGGGGTCCGGCGTTGATAAATGACTTGCTCTCTGGCATTCCCAAACTCCAATGGCCATGGGGGGGTGACCGGGGTTTGCTTCCTGGCCTGCGCTCCGGCCCTTCCGCCTACGATCGCCATGGTGTGGGTCCGAGGATAATGTGTGGGCTGCGCTCCAGGCAACACGCCCTCCATTGCCATGTCAGGGTCTGGTGTGGCGGCCTGGCTTGTGCCCGGGCCCTCCAACCTTTCGATTGCCATGATAGGGGTCTGTGGTGGCTGTCTGGCCTTCGCTCAAGGCCTCCCATCCTTCAATTTTCATGGTGGGAGGCCGGGGATGATAAATGACCTGCTCACTGGGCTTCCCACACTCCGATGGCCATGGCGGCTGTAAGGGGTTGCTTCCTGGCATGTGCTCTTGCCCAACCACGTATAATCGCTATGGGGTGGGTCCATGGTGGCTGCCTGGCCTGTGCTTGGGCCATCACACCTCTGTTCGCCATGTTGGGGGTCCGGGTTTGATGCCTAACCCCTTCCCCGGCTCTCCCTCCCTTCATTCGCCATTACGGTCGAGGGATGGAGGCCATCCCGTCCTTAGATTTCCATGTTGGGTCCCGCAGTTGCTGCCTGGCCTGCAACACCGCCCTCTGATCGGCATGGCGATTAAGGGGGTCAGGTCCTCCTGCCCTTCGGTTGCCATGGTGGGGGTCCGGAGTTGATGCCTGGTGGGAGATTTGGCCCTCCCGCATTCAAATGTCCATGGCGGCAGTCCGGAGTTCCTCCCTGGCATGCGCATTGCCATTCCGCCTTCGATTGCAATGCTGGGGGTCCAGGATTGCTGCCTGTCATGCGCCCAGGCCCTCCTGCCCTTCGATCGCCATGGCGATCCAGGGATACAGGCAATCAGCCCTAAGATTGCCATGGTGGATATCCGCGAGTGTTACCTGGCCTGCTCCTTGGCCCTCTGCCCTACGATTGCTTTGGTGGGGGTCCGGCATTGATAAATGACCTGCTCTCTGGTCTTCCCACACTCCGTGGCCATGGTGGGTGTCCGGGGTTGCTTTATGGCATGCACTCTTTGCCAAGCACTTATAATCGCTATGGGGTGGGTCCATGGTGGCTGCCTGGCCTGCGTTCCAGCCATCCCACCTCTGATCGCAATGGTGGGGTTCTGGGGTTGCTGCCTGTCCTGCACCCCAGCCCTCCCACCGTAGATTGTCATTGGGGTGTCCGAGGTTATGGGCTGGGTTGTACTCCTTCTCTCCTGGCCTGGATAGCCATGGTGGGGGTCCGGGATTGCTGCCTGGCCTGTGTCACTGCCGTCCCGACCTTCGATTGCCATGATGGGGTTCCGGCATTGATTCATGGCGTGCGCCCTGTCCCTCCCGCCCTCCAACGTCCATGGTGGTGGTCCGGGGATGCTCCATAGCCTGTGCTCCGGCCCTCCCGCCTATGAACGCCATGGTGTGGGTCCTGGGTTGCTTCCTGGGCTGTGCTTTGGCCAGCATGCCCTTCGATTGCTATGCCGATCGAGGGATGCATTGCATCCCACCCTTCGATTGCCATGTTGGGGGTCCAGGGTTGCTTCCTGGTCTTGCTCCGGCCCTCCCGCATAGATCGCCATGGTTGGGATCTGGGTTTGCTGCCTGGCCTCCGCACCGGCCTCCCGCCCTTTGATTGACATGCCGATCAAGGGATGCAGGACATCCCGCGAATCGATTGCCATGGTGGAGGTCGTGGTGCTGCATGGCCTGCAACACCCACAACGATCGCCATGGAGATCAAGGAGGCAGGTCCTCTCGCCTTTTGGTTCCTATGGTGGGGTTCGGATGTTGATGCCTGGCCTGTGTTCTGCCCTGCCGCCCTCAATTGCCATGGCGGGGGTCGGCGGTTGCAGCCTGTCCTTCGCCATGGAACTTCCGTCATAAGATCGCCATGGTTGTGGTCGGGCTTGATGCCTGGCCCTCACTCTGTCCCTCCCGGCTCTGATCACCATGGTGGGGATCATGGGTTGCTGCTGGACCCTTTCCCCGGTTCTCTCGCCTTTCGATAGCCATGGTGATCAAGGAATGCCGGGCTTCCCGCCCTTTGATTGCCATGTTGGGTGTCCATGGTTGCCGCCTGGCCTGTAACACCACACGCCAGCCCTTCATTCACCATAGCGATCGAGGGATGGAGGCCATCCCGCCCTTAGATTGCCATGTTGGGTCCCGCAGTTGCTGCCTGGCCTGAAACAACGCCCTTTGATCGCCATGGCAATTAAGGGGGGCAGGCCTTCCCGCCCTTCGGTTGTCATGTGGGGGTCCGGAGTTGATGCCTGGTGGGAGATCTGGCCCTCCCGCATTCCAATATCCATGGCGGCAGTCCGGGGTTCCTCCCTGGCATGTGCATTGCCATTCCGCCCTCGATTGTCATGCTGGGGGTCCAAGGTTGCTGCCTGTCCTGCGCCCAGTCTCTCCTGCCCTTCGATCGCCATGGCGATCCAGGGATGCAGGCAATCAGCCCTAAGATTGCCATGGTCAATATCCACTAGTGTTACCTGGCCTGCGCCCTGGCCCTCCCGCCCTTCAGTTGTTTGGTGTGAGTCCGGCATTGATAAATGACCTGCTCTCTGGCCTTCCCACACTCTGTGGCCATGGCCGGTGTCCAGGGTTGCTTTCTGGCATCAGCTCTTGCATCAACCACCTATAATTTCTATGGGGTGGGTCCATGGTGGCTGCCTGTCCTGCTTTCCAGCCATCCCACCTCCGATCGCCATGATGGGGGTCTGGGGTTGCTGCCTGGCCTGGCCCCGGCTCTCCCGCCGTAGATTGTCATGGCGGGTGTCCGAGGTTATGGGCTGGGTTGCGCTCCTTCTCCCCCGCCCTTGATCACCATGGTGGGGGCCCAGGGTTGCTGCCTGGCCTGCGTTGCTGCCCTCCCCTCCTCCTATTGCCATGGTGGGGTTCCGGGGTTGATTCATGGTGTGTGCTCTGTCCCTCCTGCCCTCCAAAGTCCATGGTGGTGGTCCGGGGATGTTCCCTAGCCTGCGCTCCAGCCCTCCCGGCTATGAACGTCATGGCGTGGGTCCGGGGTGGCTGCCTGGGCTGCGCTTTGGCCAGTACGCCTTCCCCTTACCATGACCGGGGTCCGGGGTGGCCTCCTGGCTTGTGCCCGGGCTCTCCAACCCAAAGATTGCCATGGTAGGAGTCCGCAATTACTGCCTGGTCTGCACCCCGGCCCTCCCGTCCTTTGATTGCCATGTTGGGGGTCCGTGGTGGCTGTCTGGCCTTCGCCCTGGGCCTTCTGCCATTCGATTTCTATGGTGTGGATCCAGGGTTGATTCATGGCGTGTGCTCTGCCCCTCCAGCCCTCCAATGTCCATGGTGGTGTTCGGTGGTTGCTCCGTGGGCTGCGCTCTGGACCTACCACCTATGATCACCATGGTGGGCATCCCGGGTTACTGACTGGCTTGCGCTCTGGCCCTCTTTCCCTTAGATTGCCATAGCGAAGGTCTGTGTTTGCAGGCTTGGTTGCACTCCTACCCTCCCACCCTCGATTGCCCTGGTGGAGGTCCACGTGTGATGCTGGTCCTGCGCTCTCTCCCTCCCACCCTCCAATCCACATGGCGATCACCGGAAGCAGGCCAGCCATCAACCTTTGTACCCGGGGCTCCGTGGTTTGTGCCTGGCCTGCAATAACAGCCTTCCTCCCTCCGATCGCCAAAGCGATCGAGGGATGTGGACTATCCAGCCATTCGATTGTCATGCTGGGAGGTCCAGGTTGCTTCCTGGCCTGTGCTCTGGCCTCCCGCCCTTGATCACCATGGTGGGTATCTGGGTTTGCTGCCTGGCCTCCGCCATGGTTCTCCCGCCCTTCGATTGCCATGCCAATCGAGGGATGCAGGCCATCCATCCAATTGATTGCCATGTTGGGGTTCTTCAGTTGCTGACTGGCCTGCAAAACCACTCTCCAATAGCCATTGCAATCAAGCATGGCGGGCCATCCCGCCCTTCGGTTGCCATGGTGGGTTTATGGTGTTGTTGCCTGGCCTGTGTTCTGGCTCTCCCGCCGTACAATTGCCATGCCAATCAAGGGATTACGGCCATCCCTCCCTTTGATTGCCATGTTGGGGCCCCGCGGTTCATGCCTTGCCTTCAACACCGCCCTCCGATTGCTAGGGCAATCAATAGAGGCAGGCCCTCCCACCCCTCCATTGCCATGGTGGGGATCGGGGGTTGATGCCTTGCCTGTGCTGTGGCCCTGCCACCCTCGATTGCCATGGCAGGGGTCGAGGGTTGCTGCCTTTCCTGCGCTCAGGCCCTCCTGCCTTTCGATTGCCATGGTTATGATCCGCCGTAGCTGCCTGTCCTGCGCTCTGTCCATCCTGCCCTCCGATGGACATGGCTATCACCGGAAGCAGACCAGCCAGCAACCCCAGCATCCGAGGGTTCGCAGTTGCTGAGTGGTGTGCAACACTGCCCTCTCACCCTCATATCACCATGGCGACCCAGGGATGCAGGTAATCCACCCTAAGATTGCCATAGTGGATGTCTGTGAATGGTGCCTGGCCTGAACCCCGGCACACCAGCCCTTTGATTGCCATAGTGGTTGTCCGGGGTTGATGTATGGCATGCGCTGTGGCCCTCCCTCCCTCCAATGGCCATGGCCGGGTTCCCGGGTTGCTCCCTGGCATGCGCTCCGGCCCTCACGCCTACGATCACCATGGTGGGCATCCTGGGTTACTGCCTGGCATGTGCTCCTGCCCTCCCACCTTGATCGCAATGGTGGGGGTCTGGGGTTGCACCCTGGCCTGCACCCCGACTCTACCGCCCTCTGATTGTCATGGGTCCGAAGTTGCGGCATGTGTTGCGCACCTTCCCTTCCACCCTCGATCGCCATGTTAGGTGTCCCAGTTTGATGCCTGGTCTGCGCTCTGGCCCTCCCATCCTCCGTTCCACATGAGGATTGCCGGAATGGGCAGGCCAGCAACCCCAGCAACCAGGGTCCCGTGTTGCTGCGTGGCCTACAATATTGCACTCCCACCCTCCGTTCGCCATGGTGATCGAGGGATGCAGGCCATCCTTCCCTTCAATTGCCATGTTGGGAGTCCAGGTTTGATGCCTGGGCTGCGCTTTGGCCAGCACGCAGTCCCATCGCCATGACGGGGGTCCGGGGATGTGGCCTCGCATGCGCCTGGGCCCTCCCGCCCTTCAATTGCCTTGGTGGCAGGCCACGGTTGCTGTCTGGCCTGCGCCCCGGACCTCCCATCCTCCAATTGCCATGGTGGGGGTTTAGGGTTGAGGCCTGGCCAGGGCTCTGGCCCTCCCGCACTCCAATGTCCATGGCAGGGGTCCGGTGTTGCTCCCAGTGTGCACTCTGTCCCTCACGCCTTGGATTGCCATGGTGGGGATCTGGGTTTGCTTCCTGGCCTCCGCCCAGGCTCTCCCGCCTTTCGATTGCCACAGCGATCAAGGGATGCCATCCATCCCGCCATTCGATTGCCATGTTGGGGGTCCATGGTTGCTGCCTGGCCTGCAACACTGCACTCCCACCCTTCGTTCACCTTGGTGATTGAGGGATGGACACCATCCCGCCCTTCGATTGCCATGTTGGGACCCGCAGTTGCTGCCTGGCCTGCTATACCCCCCTCAGATCGCCATCGCGATTAAGCGAGGCAGGCCCTCCCGCCTTTCGGTTGCCATGGTTGTTGTCCGGTGTTGATGCCTGGCCTTCGTTCTGGCTCTCCCGCCCTTCAATTGCCATACCGATCAAGGAATTACGGCCATCGTCATTTTGGCAGTCCGTGATTGCTGCCTGGCCTGCAACACCGCACTCCCTGGCATGTGCATGGCCATTCCACACTCTATTGCCATGCTAGTGGTCCAGGGTTGCTGCCTGTCATGGCCTAGGCCTTCCCGCTCTTCGATCATCATGGCAATTTAGGGATGCAGGCAATCTGCCCTAGATTGCCATGGTGGATGTCCGCGAGTGTTGCCTGGCCTGAGCCCTGTCCCTCTCGACCTTCGATTGCTATGGTGGGGGTCCGGCGTTGACAAATGACCTGCTCTCTGGCCATCCCACAATCCGATGGCCATGGCGGGTGTCAGGGGTTGCTTCCTGGCATGCGCTCTTGCCCAACCACCTATAATTGCTATGGGGTGTGTCCATGGTGGCTGCCTGGCCTGCGCTCCAGCCATCCCACCTCCGATCACCATGGACGGGTTCTGGGGTTGCTGCCTGGCATGTTCCCCGGCCCTCCTGCCCCTAGATTGTCATGGCTGGGGTCTGAGTTAGGGCTGGGTTAGGACCCCCATGTCAGGGCTGGGTTGCGCTACTTCTCTCCCGCCCTCGATATCCATGGTGGTGGTCCGGAGATGCTCCCTAGCCAGCGCTCCGGCCCTCCCACCTACGAATGCCATGGTGTGGGTCAGGAGTCTCTGCCTGTGCTGTGCTTTGGCTAGCACGCCCTCCCATTGCCATGACCGGGGTCCAGGCTGGCGGCCTGGCTTGTGCCCGCGCCCTCCAACCCTAAGATTGCCATGGTGGGAGTCCGCGAAGGCTGCCTGGCCTGCACCCCGGCCCTCCCCATCTTGATCGCCATGGTGGGGGTATGGGGGTGATGCCTAGCCTGCGCTCTGCCCCCCCCTCCCCCTCAGATCCACATGGCGATCACCGGAAGCAGGCCAGCCATCAACCCCGGCACCCGGGGCTCCGTGGTTTCTGCCTGGCCTGCAATAACGCCCTCCCTCCCTCCGATCGCCAAAGTGATCGAGGAATGTGGGTCATCGAGCCATTCGATTGCTTTGTTGGGGAGTCCAGGATTGCTTCCTGGCCTGTGATCCGGCCTCCCAGCCTTGATCGCGATAGTGGGTATCCAGGTTTGCTGCCTGGCCTCCGCCATGGTTCTCCCGACCTTCGATTGCCATGCCGATCGAGGGATGCAGACCATCCCGCCAATCATATTCCATGTTGGGGTTCCGCAGTTGCTGCCTGGACAGCAACACTTCACTCCTGCCCTGCAATTACCATGGTGATTGAGGGATGAAGGCCATCCCAATTTCAATTGCCATGTTGGGGGTCCACGGTTGCTGCCTGCCTGCAAACCCCCCTCCGATCGCCATTGCGATCAAGTGAGGCAGGCCCTCCCGCATTTCGGTTGCTATGGTGGGTGTCGGGTGTTGATGCCTGGCCTGCGTTCTGGCTCTCCTGCCCTTCAATTGCCATGTCGATCAAGGGATTACGGCCATCCGTCCTTTGATTGCCATATTGGGGTCCACAGTTGTTGCCTGGCTTGCAACACCGCACTCCTGCTTATTGATCATCATGGCAATCGAGGGATGGAGGCCATCCCGTCCTTCGATTGCCATGTTGGGGCCCGCAGTTGCTGCCTGGCCTGCAACACCGCCCTCCAATTGTGAGGACTATCAAGAGAGGCAGGCCTTCCTGCCCTTCCATTGCTATGGTGGGGCTCGAGGGTTTGTGACTGACCTGCGCTCTGGCCCTGCTGCCCTTGATTGCCATGTCGGGGGTCCAGGGTTGCTGCCTGTCCTGCGCCCAGGCCCAACCGCCCTTCGATTTCCATGGTTATGGTCCGCCGTAGCTGCCTGTCTTGCACTCTGTCCCTCCTGCCCTCTGATCGACATGGCTATCACTGGAAGCAGACCAGGATGCAACCCCAGCATTAGAGGGTCCGCGGTTGTTGAGTGGTGTGCAACACTGCCCTCTCACTCTCCAATCGCCATGGCGATCCAGGGATGCAGGCAATCCGCCCTAAGATTGCTATGGTGGATGTCTACAAATGGTGCCTGGCCTTAACCCCGGCCCAACAGCCCTTCAATTGCCATGGTGGGTGTCTGGGGTTGATGCATGGCATGCGCTGTTGCCCTCCTTCCCTCCGATGGCCATGGTGAGGTTCTGGGGTTGTTTCCTGGCATGCGCTTCAGCCCTCATGCCTACTATCGCCATGGTGGGCATCCTGGGTTACTGCCTGGCATGTGCTCTGGACATCCCACCTAAATCGCAATGGTGGGGGTCCGGGGTTGCAGCCTGGCCTGCACCCCGCCTCTACCACCCTTTGATTGCCATGGGTCCGAGGTTGCGGGATGTGTTGCGCACCTTCCCTTCCACCCTTGATCGCCATGTTGGGGTCCGGGTTTGATGCCTGGCATGCGCTCTGGCCCTCCCATCCTCTGATCCACATGAGGATCGCGGGAATGGGCAGTCCAGCAACCCCAGCAACTGGGGTCCCAGGTTGCTGCCTGGCGTCCAATATTTCCCTCCCAGCCTCCATTCGCCATGGTGATCGAGGGACGCAGGCAATCCTTCCCTTCAATTGGCATGTTGGGAGTCCAAGGTTGATGCCTGGGCTGCGCATCGGCCAGTACGCCCTCCCATCGCCATTACGGGGGTACGGGGATGCGGCCTGGTTGCTTGCGTCCCCGCCCCCGCCCTTTGATTGCCTTGGTGGGAGTCTTCGGTTGCTGCCTAACATGCGCCCCGGAACTCGTGTCATTTGATTACCATGATTGGGGTCCGTTGTTGCTGTCTGGCCTTGGCCACGGACATCCTACCTCTGATCGCTATGATTGGGCCCGGGGTTGATGCCTGGCCAGAGCTCTGGCCCTCCCGCACTCCAATGTCCATGGCAGGGGTCCATGGTTGCTCCCTGGCCTGTGCTCTGGCCAATCCTCCCTTGATCGCGATGGTGGGAAGCCAGGTTTGCTACCTAGCCTCCGCCCTGGCTCTCCTGCCCTTCGATTGCCATGCCGATCAAGGATGCAGTCCGTCCCCCCCTTCGATTGCCATGTTTGGGGTCCAGGGTTGCTTCCTGGCCGGTGATCCGGCCTCCTGCCATTAACCTCCATGGTGGGGATCCAGGTTTGCTGCCTGGCCTCCGCACCGGCCTCCTGCCCTTCGATTGACATGCGGATCAAAGGATGCAGGACAATCGATTGCCATGTTGGGGATCCACGGTGCTGAATGTCCTGCCATCCCGCCAATCAATTGTCATGTTGGGGTTCTGCGGTTGCTGCCTAGACTGCAACACCACACTCCCGCCCTGTAATCGCCATGGCAATTGAGGGATGCAGGCCATCCCAATTTCGATTGCCATGTTGGGGTCTGCATTTGCTGTCTGCCCTGGAAAACCACCCTCCTATCGCCCTCGCCATCTAGCGAGGCAGGCCTTCCTGCCTTTATGTTGCCATGGTGGGTGTCGGGTTTTAATGCCTGGCCTTCATTCTGGCTCTCCCGCCCTTCAATTGCCATGCTGATCAAGGAATTATGGCCATCCCGCGCTTCGATTGCCATGTTGGGGTCCGCGGTTGCTGCCTGGCCTTCAACACCACACTCCCGCCCTTTGATCGCCATTACGATCAATGGATGGAGGCCATCTGGCCCTTTGATTGTCATGTTGGGGCCTGCAGTTGCTGCCTGGCCTGCAATACCACCCTCCGATTGCCAGGGCAATCAAGAGAGGCAGGCCCTCCCGCCCTTCCATTGCCATGGTGGGGATCGAGGGTTGATGCCTGGTCTGCACTGTGGCCCTCCTGCACTTCGATTGCCATGGTTATGGTCTGCCGTTGCTGCCTGTACTGCGCTCTGTCCTTCCTGCCCTCCGATGGACATGGCTATCACCGGAAGCAGACCAGCCAGCAACCCCAGCATCGGAGGGTTTGCAGTTGCTGAGTGGTGTGCAACACTGCCCTCTCACCCTCATATCACCATGGCGATACAGGGATGCAGGCTTTCCGCCCCAATATTGCCATGGTGGATGTTTACGAATGTTGCCTGGCCTGAACTCCGGCCTACCAGCCCTTCGATTGCCATGGTGCAGTTCCGGGGTTGCTTCCTGGCATGTGCTCTGGCCCTCCCGCCTACAATCGCCATGGTGGACATCCTGGGTTACTGTCTGGCATATGCTCCGGCCCTCCCGCCTCGATCACAATGGTGGGTGTCCGGAGTTGCAGCCTGGTCTGCACCCAACCTCTACCACCATTTGATTGGCATGGGTCCAAGGTTGCGGCATGGGTTGCGCACCTTCCCTTCCACCCTCAATCACCATGTTGTGGGTCCGGGTTTGATGCCTGGCCTGAACTTTGGCCCTCCCATCCTCTGATCCACATGAGGATCGCCGGAATGGACAGGCCAGCAACCCCAGGAATCAGGGTCCCGTGTTGCTGCCTGGCATGCAATACTGCCCTCCCACCCTCCGTTCGCCATGGTGATCGAGGGACGCAGGCCATCCTTCCCTTCAATTGCCATGTTGGGATTCCAGGGTTGATGCCTGGGCTACATCGGCCAGTACACCCTCCCATTGCCATGACGGGGGTCCAGGGATGTGGCCTGGCTTGCGTGCAGCTCTTCCGTCCTTCGATTGCCTCGGTGGGAGTCCGAGGTTGCTGCCTAACATGCGCCCCTGACCTCCCGCCTTCTGATCGCTATAGTGGGGGACCGGGATTGATGGCAGCCGGAGCTCTGGCCCTCCCGCACTCCAATGTCCATGGCGGGGGTCCGGGGTTGCTCCCTGGACTGTGCTTTGGCCAATCCTCCCTTGATCGCTATGGTGGGGATCCGGGTTTGCTGCCTGGCCTCTGCCCAGGCTCTCCTGCCCTTCGATGGCCATGCCGATCGAGAGATGCAAGCAGTCCCCCCCTTTGATTGCCATGTTGGGGTCCAGGGTTGCTTCCTGGCCGGTGCTCCCGCCCTCCCACCCTTAACTTCCATGGTGGGGATTCGGGTTTGCTGCCTGGACTCCGCACCGGACTCTTGCCCTTCGATTGACATGCCAATCAAGGGATGAAGGAAATCCCCCCAATCAATTGCCATGTTGGGGGTCCTGGTGCTGCATATCCTGAAACACCCACCTCCGATCGCCATGAAGATCAAGGGAGGCAGGCCCTCTCGCCTTTCGGTTCCCATGGTGGGGGTCGGATGTTGATGCCTGGGCAGCGTTCTGGCCCTGCCACCCTCAATTGCCATGGCGGGATCTGCGGTTGCTGCCTGTCCTGCGCCACGGCCATTCCGCCCTCTGATCGCCATGGTGGGCATCCAGGGTTGCTGCCTGGCCTCTGCTCCGCCTCTCCCGCCCTTCGATTGCCATGGCGATCAAGGGTTGCTGGCCATCCAGCCCTTCAATTGCCATATTTGTGGTCCGTGGTTGCCGCCTGGCCTGCAACACTGCACTTACCCCCTTCGTTCGCCATTGCGATTGAGGGATGGAGTCCATCCCGCCCTTCGATTTCCATGTTGGGGGTCCGAGGTGGCGGCCACCTGGCCTATTCTCGGGCCATACAACCTTTGATCGTCCTGGTGGGGATCCAGCGTTGCTGAAGGGCCTCCGTCCTGGCTTCCTGTCCTTCGATTGCCATGGCGATCATAGGATGGAGGCCATCCCGCCCTATGATTGCCAGTTGCTGCCTTGCTGCAACACCGCCCTCTGATCGGCACAGCGATTAAGTTCGGCAGGCCTTCCCGCCCTTCGGTTGCCATGATGAGGGTTCGGGGTTGATGCCTGAATGGAGCTCTGGCCCTCCGCATGCCAATGTCCATGGCGGCGATCTGGGGTTGCTCCCTGCCATGTGCATGGCCATTCCGCCCTCGATTGCCAAGCTGGGGTTCCAGGGTTGCTTCCTGTCATGTGCCGAGGCCCACCCGCCCTTCGATCGCCATGGCGATCCAGGGATGCAGGCAATCCGCTCTAAGATTACCATGGTGGATATCTGCGAGTGTTGCCTTACCTGGGCCCTGGCCCTCCCGCCCTTTGATTGCTCTGCTGGGGGTCCAGCGTTGATAAATAACCTGCTCTCTGGCCTCCCACACTCCGATTGCCATGGCGGGTGTCCGGGATTGCTTCCTTGCATGTGCCCTTGCTCAACCATCTATAATCGTTATGGGGTGGGTCCATGGTGGTTGCCTGGCCTGCGCTCCACCTATTCCACCTCTGATCTCTATGATGTTGTTCTGGGATTGCTCCCTGGACAGCGCCCAGGCCCTCCCGCCCTTAGACTGTCATGGCGGGGTCCAAAGTTACGGGCTGGGTTGCACTCCTTCTCCCCCACCCTCGATCGCCATGGTGGGGGTCCGAGGTTGCTGCCTGGACTGCGTCCATGCCCTCCCGACCTTCAATTGCCATGGTGGGGTTCCAGCGTTGATTCATGGTGTGCGCTCTGGCCCTCCTGCCCTCCAACATCCATGGTAGTGGTCCGTGAATGCTCCATAGCCTGCACTCCGGCCCACCCACCTACAAACACCATGGTGTGGGTCCGGGGTTGCTTGCTGGGCTGCGCTCTGGCCAGCACGCCCTCCCATTGCCATGACAGGGGTCCGGACGGCGGCCTGGCATGCACCCTGGCCCTCCTGCCCTTTGATTGCCATGATTGGGGTCCGCGGTAGCTGTCTGGCCTGCGCCCTGGCCCTCCCACCCTTTGGTTGCCATTTTGGGGGTCCAGGATTGATGTGTTGCCGGAGCTCTTGCTCTCCCTCATTCCAATGTCCAGGGCGGCGGTCCAGGGTTGCTCCCTGGACTGTGAATGTCCATTCTGCCCTCGAATGCCATGCTGGGGGTCCAGGGTTGCTTTCTGGCCTGTGCTCTGGCCCTATAGTCCTTGATCGCCATGGTTGGGATCCCGGTTTGCTGCCTGGCTTCCTCCCCGGCTCTCATGCCCTCAGATCACCATGGTTATTGAGAGATGCAGGCCATCCCGCCCTTCAATTGCAATGTTGGGGGCCCACGGTGCTGCATGGCCTGCAAGACCCACCTCCGATCACCATGGAGATCAAGGGAGGCAGGCCCTTTCACCTTTCAGTTCCCATGTGGGGGTCAGGTGTTGATGACTGTCCTGCGTTCTGGCCCTGCCGCCCTCGATTGCCATGGTGGGGGTCTGTGGTTGCTGCCTGTCCTGTGCCACGGCCCTTCAGCCCCGTGATCGCCATAGTGGGGGTCTGGGGTTGATGCCTGGCCTGCACTCTGTCCCTCCCGCCTTGGATCGCCATGGTGGGGATCTGGGGTTGCTGCCTGGCCTCCGCCCCATCTCTCCCGCCCTTCGATTGCCATGTCGATCAAGGGATGCCGACTATCCCGCCCTTCGATAGCCATGTTTGGGGTCCGTTGTTGCCACCTGGCCTGTAACACCGCACTCTCAGCCCTTTGATCACCACCCTTCGGTTGCCATGGTGATGGCTCGGGGTTGATGCCTGCCCGGAGCTCTGGCCCTCCCGTATGCCAATGTCCATGGTGGTGGTCTGGGGTTGCTCCCTGCCATGTGCATGGCCATTCCGCCCACGATTGCCATGGCGATCCAGGGACGCAGCAATCCGGCCTAAGATTACCATGGTGGATATCTGCGAGTGTTGCCTCGCCTGGGCCCTGGCCCTTCTGCCCTTTGATTGCTCTGCTGGGGGTCCAGCATTGATAAATAACCTTCTCTCTGGCCTCCCACACTCCGATTGCCATGGCAGGTGTCCGGGGTTACTTCCTGGCTTGTGCTCTTGCCCCACCACCTATAATCGCTATGGGGTGGGTCCATGGTGGCTGCCTGGCCTGCGCTCCAGCTATCCCACCTCCGATAACCATGGTGTTGGTCTGGGGTTGCTGCCTGTGCAGCGCCCCGGCCCTTCCGCCCTTAGATTGTCATGGCGGGGTCCGAGGTTACGGGCTGTGTTGCGCTCCTTCTCTCCCGCCCTCGATCGCCATGGTGGGGGTCCGAGGTTGCTGCCTGGACTGCGTCCCTGCCCTCCCGACCTTCAATTGCCATGGTGGGGTTCTGGGGTTGATTCATGGTGTGCGCTCCTGCCCTCCCGCCCTCCAACATCCATGGTGGTGGTCCGGGGATGCTCCATAGCCTGCACTCCGGCCCATCCGCCTACGAACGCCATGGTGTGGGTCCGGGGTTGCTTGCTGGGCTGCGCTCTGGCCAGCACGCCCTCCAATTGCCATGATGGGGGTTCGGGGGGTGGCCTTCCAGGTGCCCCGGCCCTCCTGCCCTTTGATTGCCATGATTGGGGTCTGTGGTAGCTCTCTGGCCTGCACCCTGGCCCTCCCACCCTTCTGTTGCCATTTTTGGGGTCCGGGGTTGATGCATGGCTGGAGCTCTGGCTCTCCCGCATTCCAAAGTCCATGGCGGGTGTCCAGAGTTGCTCCCTGGCCTGTGCTCTGGCCATTCCGCACTTGACCGCCATGGTGGGGATCCAAGTTTGCTGCCTGGCCGCCTCCCCGGCACCCCGCCCTTCAATTGACATGCTGATCAAGGGATCCGGCCATCCTGCCCTTCGATTGCCATGTTGCGGGTCCATGGTTGCCGCCTGGCCTGCAATACCGCACTCCCGCCCTTCGTTCGCCATGGCGATCAAGGGATGTAGGCAATACAACCTACGATTGCCATGGTGGATGTCCGCGAGTGTTGCTTGCCTGCGCCCTGGCCCTCCCTCCCTTTGGTTGCCATTGTGGGGGTCCGGGGTTGAAGCCTGGCCAGAGCTCTGGCCCTCTCGCATTCCAATGTCCATGGTGGCAGTCCGGGGTTGCTCCCTGGACTGTGCATGGCCATTCTGCCCTCAAATGCCATGCTGGGGGACCAGGGTTTCTGCCTGTCATGGGCTCACGCCCTCCCGCCCTTCGATTGCCATGGCGATCCAGGGATGCAGGCAATCCGCTCTAAGATTGCCATGGTGGATGTCTGAGAGTGTTGCCTGGCCTGCACCCTGGCACTCCCGCCCTTCGTTTTCCATGGTGGGTGTTCGGCGTTGATAAATGCCCTGCTCTCTGGCATTCCCACACTCCGATGGCCATGGCGGGTGTCTGGGGTTGCTTCCTGGCATGCGCTCTTGCCCCAACCACCTATAATCGCTATGGGTTGGGTCCATGGTGGCTGCCTGGCTTGCTCTCCAGCCTTCCCACCTCAGATCTCCATGGTGGGGGTCTGGGGTTGCTGCCTGGCCTGCGCCCCAACCCTCCCACCCTTAGATTGTCATGGCGGTGGTCCGAGGTTACGGGCTGGGTTATGCTCCTTCTCTCCCGCCCTTGATCGCCATGGTGGGGGTCCGGGGTTGCTGCCTGGCATGTGTCCGTGCCCTTCCGACCTTCGATTGCCATGGTGGGGTTCCAGAGTTGATTTATGGCATGCGCTCTGGCCCTCCCGCTCTCCAACGTTCATGGTGGTGGTCAGGTGATGCTCCCTAGCCTGTACTCCAGCCCTCCTGCATACGAATGCCATGGTGTGGGTCTGGGATTGCTGCCTGGGCTACGCTCTCGCCAGCAAGCCATCCCATTTCCAAGATGGGGGTCTGGGGTGGCAGCTGGGCTGTTGCCCGGGAAGTCCAACCCTATGATTGCCATTGTGGGAGTGCGATTTCCTCCTGGCCTGGGCCTCAGCCCTACCGCCATTCCATTTCCATGGTGGGGATCCAGGGTTGATTCATGGCATGCACTCTGCCCCTCAAGCCCTCCAATGTCCATGGCAGGGTTCCGGGGTTGCTCCGTGAGCTGCTACCTGGCCCTACCGCCTATGAACACCTGGTGGGGGTCCGTGGTTACTTCCTGGCTTGCGTTCTGGCACTCCTTCCCTTAGATTGCCATTGCGGAGGTCCGTGGTTGCCAGCCGGGTTGTGCTCCTACCCTCCCACACTCGATCACCATGGTGGGGTCCGGGGGTGATGCCTGGCCTGCGCTCTGGCCCTCCCACCCTCAATCCACATGGCGATCACTGGAAGCATGCCAGCCATCATCCCCGGCACCCGGGGCTCCGTGGTTTGTGCCTGGCCTGCAATAACACCCTCCCTCCCTCCAATCGCCATGGTGATCAAGGGATCTGGGCCATCCAGACTTTTGATTGCCATCTTGGGGGGACAAGGGTTGCTTCCTGGCCTGTGCTACGGCCTCCCTCCCTTGATCAACATGGTGGGTATCCGGGTTTGCTGCCTGGCCTCCGCCATGGCTCTCCCGCCCTTCGATTGCTATGCCGATCGAGGGATGCAGGCCATCCCGCCAATTGATTGCCATTTTGGGGTTCCGCGGTTGCTGCCTGGACTGCAACATCGCTCTCCCGCCATCCGATCACCATGGCAATCCAGGGATGCAGGCAATCCGCCCAAAGATTGCCAAGGTGGATGTATGTGAATGGTGTCTGGCCTGAATCCTGGCGAACCAGCCCTTCAATTGCAATGGTGGGTGTCCGGAGTTGATGCATGGCATGCACTGTGCCCTCCCTCCCTCCGATGGCCGTGATAGATTTCCGAGGTTGCTTCCTGGCATGCGCTTTGGTCCTCCCGCCTACAATCGCCATGGTGGGCATCCTGGGTTACTGCCTGGCATGTGCTCCGGCCCTCCCGCCTGGATCACAATGTTCGCGTTCCGGGGTTTCAGCCTGGCCTGCACCCCGGCTCTCTCACCCTTTGTTTGCCATGGGTCCGAGGTTGCTGCATGTGTTGCGCACTTTCCCTCCCACCCTCGATCGCTATGTTGGGGGTCCGGGTTTGATGCCTGGCCTGTGCTCTGGCCTCCCCTTCCTCCGATCCACATGAGGATTGCCGGAAGGGACAGGCCAGCATCCCCAGCAACCGGAGTCCCGTGTTGATGCCTTTCCTGCAATACTGCCCCCCGCCCCCCACCCCCCGTTAGCCATGGTGATCGAGGCGCAGGCCATCCTTCCCTTCAATTGCCATGTTAGGGGACCAGGGTTGCTTCCTGGCCTGTGCTCTGGCCCTCTGGTCCTTGATCATGATGGTTGGTATCCGGGTTTGCTGCCTGGCCTCCACCATGGCTCTCCTGCTCTTAAATTGCCATGCTGATCAAGGGTTGCAGGCCATCCTGCCAATCAATTGCCATGTTGTGTGTCCGCAGTTGCTGCCTGGCCTGCAAAATCCTCCTCTGATTGCCATAACGATCCAGTTAGGCAGGCCCTCCCACTCTTTGGTTTCCATGGTTGGGGGTACTGTGTTGCAGCCTGGCCTGTGCCCCAGCCCTCCCGCCCTTTGATTGCCATGGTGAGGGTCCACGGTTGATTCATGGTCTGCGCTCAGGTCCTCACACCCTCAGATGGTCAGGGCATCAGTCCGCGGTTGCTGGCTGGCCTGAAACACCGGCCTCCTGCCCTGTGATCACCATGGTGATAGAGGGATGCAGGCCATCCCGGCCCTCAAATGTCAAGTTGGGTGTCCAGGGTTGATGCGTGGCTGCGCTCTGCCCCTCCGCCTCCGATTACATGGGGTTCGCCAGACTCAGCCCAGCCAGCAACCCTGGCCTCCGAAGGTTCGTGGTTGCTGCCTGGCCTGCATAACCACCTTCCCACATTGCGTTCGCCATGGTGATGAGTGAAGCAGGCCATCCCACCCTTTTATTGCCATAGTGTGAGTCCGGGGTTGCTGGCTGGCCTATGCCCCGGCATTCCTGCCCTCAATTGCGATGGTGAGGTTCCAGGCTTGCTGCCTGGCCTACGCCCCGGCTCTCCCGCCCTTCGATTGCCATTGTTGGGCCCGTGAATGCTTCCTGGCCTGTGCCCAAGCCTTAATGCCCTTTGATACCCATAGGGGGGCCCTGGGTTGATGCATGACCTGCGCTCCGGACCTCCCGCCCTCGATCGCCATGGTGGTGTCTAGTGTTTTTGCCTGGCCTGTGTCCGGCTCTCACTCACTTCGATTGCCATGTTGGTGGTCCGGGGTTGATGCCTGACCTGCACTCTGGCCCTCCTGCCTCCAATTACATGGGGATCGCCAGACACAGGTTACCAAGCAACCCCTGATCCCGGGTGTCTGCTGTTGCTGCCCGGCCTGCAATACCACCCTCCCGTCTTCTGATCGCCATTGCGACGAGGGACACAGGCCATCTCACCATTCGATTGCCATAGTGGGGGTCAGGGGTTGCTGCCTGGCCTTTCCTCCGGCCCTTCTGCCCTTGATCGCCATGGTGGGCTTCTGGGGGTTGCTCCTGGTCTGCGCCCAAGCCCTCACGCCCTTTGATTCCATGGTTGGCCTTGGGGTTAATGCATGTCCTGCGCTCCACCCCTCTGACCTTTGATTGCCAAGGTTGGGGTCTGGGGTTGCTGCCTTGCTTGTGCTCAGGCCCTCCCGCCCTCACATAAACATGTTGGGGGAAGGGGCAGCACTTGAATAAGGTATTCTGACCTTATCCAATTCTTCGTCATCCAGTTGAGAAACTGACTTCTAATTCCCTTTATGACTTAGAGTTTCTTCATCAATCCTTGTCTTTGGAGTCTTATTCTTTATCTTCACTAGTCTACAATATATTCTTTGTAGTTTGGCTATCTTGAGGCAACAGACACTACTCAAAGGGTCCTGGCCTCTATATATACTCTCTAGGTCAATGAGGAGGCACTCACTTCAGCTCTGGTTGCCCTAACTCTATGGTTGCCATGGTGTGGCTTGACATCACAAAGCCTGAGCTTGACCATCCAGGTGGTGCGGGGGTGGGAGAGGATGCCTAAGTCCCAGATGCTCTGGTTATAGAAAAGAGACCTTCTTCTTACCTCCAAATATTTTTCACAAACTGACTTCTCTCTCTCTCTCTCTCTCTCTCTCTCCCTCTCTCTTTCTCTCTCTCATTTCCTCTAGTTCCATTATAGTCCAGCATAAGGCAGGGAAGCGGTGTTTTCTCTAGGCCACTCATCAAACTCCCTCGTCATTTCAGTCATCCATTCCACTAAGTTCAGATATTACCATTTCCTAGTATTTTGAGTTTTGTTTTAATGGATGTTTTATATTAGAATAGTTCCAGATTTACAGAAAATTTGTGAAGATAATACCCATGTACACCATACCTAATTTGCCTTATTACTACTATTTCACTTTGGTATGGGGCAAAAGTTACATGAAGTGAATCATCAGTGAAACAGTGAGAGTAAAGCATCACTTCTCTAGTATCTACAATATATAATAGGATGTTCTAGACCAAGGAGTTAAAGGAAATAGGGTATCAGTTGTGGCATAAAACTTCACATCTAGAGCTGACCATCCTTTCAATAGTTTAACAATATTCAATAGTCTACCATGTAAAAAGGAAATCAAATTCATTATTATACTCCACCGGAACTAACACAACATCCTGTTCCTGGACCTAGGGCCTCCTGCCCTTCAATGGACATGGTGGGATTTGGGGTTTGCACCCTGGTCCTCGCTCAGGCCCTCCCGCCTTTGATCGCCATGGTGGGGGTCCAGGATTGCTGCCTGGCCAGCTCTCTGTCTCTGCCACACTCTGATGGCAATAATGGGAGTCCAGGGTTGCTTCCTGGCCTGCGCTCCAGCCCTCCCGCCTATAATTGCCATGGCGTGGGTCTGTGGCGGCTGCCTGGCCTGCGCTTCAGCCCTCCAGCCTACGATCCCCATGGTGGGTGTCCGGGGTTGCTGCCTGTCCTGCGCATTGGCAATTCTGCCTATGATTGCATAGTTGGGGGTCCTGGGGGGCTGCCTGGTCTGTGTCCAGCCCTCACGCCCTTTGATTGCCACTATGGGGGTCCGCCATTGCTGCCTGGCCAGAGCCCCGGCCACCCTGCCCTCCGATTGCCATGGTGGAGGTTCGAAGTTGATGCCAGGCCTCCACGCTGGCCTTCCGACCTCTGATCAGCATGGCGATAGCCAAAAGTAGGCCAGCCAGCAACCGAGGCACCCAGGGGTCCATGGTTGCTTCCTGGCCTGCAACACACACCTCCCTCCTTCTGATCTGCATGGTGATCGAGGGAAGCAGACCCCCCTCCCTTTGATTGCCATTTTGGGGTTCCAGGGTTGATGTCTTGGCTGGGGTCCGGCCACCCGCCCTCCCATCACCAAGGTGGGGGTCTGGGGCTGACTCCTGGCCTGGGCCCAACCCTCCCGCCCTTCGATTGCCATGTTGAGGGTCGAGCGTTGATGCATGGCCTGCACCCTGGGACCCCAGCCCTCCGATGGCCATGGTGGGGTCGGGGGTTGCTGCCTGGCCTGTGCTCCGGCTTTCCCATGCTAGATCACCATGGTTGGGGTCTGGGGTGCTGCCTGGCTTGCACTCAGGCCCTCCCGCCCTTCCATCACCATGGCGGGGATGGGGCAGCATTTGAATACGGTATTCTGACCTTAACCACTTATTTGTCATCCAGTTGAGAAACTGACTTCTAATTCCCTTTAGGTCTGTGTTTGGAGTCTTATTCCTTATCTTCACTATTCTACAATATCTTCTTAGTAAGTTTGGCTATCTTGAGGCAACAGACACTACTCAAAGGGTCCTGGCCTCTATATATACTCTCTAGGTCAATGAGGAGCAACTCACTTCAGCTCTGGTTGCCCAAAATCCCTGTTTGCCATGGTGTGGCTTGACGACACAAAGCCTCAGGTTGAGAACCCAGGAGTTTGGCTATCTTGAGGCAACAGACAATACTCAAAGGGTCCTGGCCTCTATATATGCTCTCTGGTCACTGAGGAGCCACTCACTTCACCTCAGTTGCCCAAAATCCATGGTTACCATGGTGTGGCTTGACATCACAAAGCCTCAGCTTGACCATCTAGGAGGGGCTGGGGTGGGAGGGAATGCAGAAGTCCCAGATGCTCTGGTTATAGAAAAGAGAACTTCCTCTTACCTCCTAAAATTTTTCCGAAACTTACCTCTCTCTCTCTCTCTCTCTCTCTCTCTCTCTCTCTCTCTCTCTCTCTCTCTCATTTAATCTAGTTCCATTGTAGTCCAGCATAAGGCAGGGAGGTGTTGTTTCCTCTGAACGACTGCTCAAACTCCCCCGTAATTTCAGTGGTCCATTCAACTAAGTTCAGATATTACCATTTCCTAGTATTTTGAGTGTTGTTTTAATGGATATTTTATTTTAGAATAGTTCCAGATTTACGGAAAAATTTGTGAAGATTATACCCATGTACACCATACCTAATTTCCATTATTACTAATATTTCACTTTGGTATGGGGCAAATATTACATGAAGTGAATCATCAGTGAAACAGTGAGAGTGAAACCTCACTTCTCTATTATCTCCAACATATAACAAGGCTGTTCTAGACCAAGGTGTTGAAGGAAATACTGTACCAGTTGTGGCATAATACTTCACATCTAGAGCTGACCAACCTTTTAATAGTTTAACAATATTCAATAGTCTACCATGTAAAAAGGAAATCAAATTCATTATTAAACTCCGCCAGAACTAAAACTACATCCTGTTCCTGGACCTAGGGCCCCCTGCCCTTCAATGGACATGGTGGAATTTGGGGTTTGCACCCTGGTCCTCGCTCGGGCCCTCCCACCTACGATCGCCATGGTGGAGGTTTGGGGTTGCTGTCTGGCCTGCTCTCTGGTTCTGCCACACTCTGATGGCCATGATGGTGGTCCAGAGTTGCTTCCTGGCCAGCACTCGGCCCTCCCGCCTAATATCACCATTGTGTGGGTCCATGGTGGCTGCCTAGCCTGAGCACCAGCCCTTCGGCCTATAATCCCCATGGTGGTGGTCCGGGGTTGCTGCCTGGTCTGCACTCTGCCACTCCTGCCTACAATTGCATAGGTAGGGGTCCTGGGTTCCTGCCTGGCCTGCGCTCTGGCCCTCCCGCCCTTGATCGCCATGGTGGGTGTCCGGTGTTGCTGCCTGACTTGCTCTCCGCCCACCCCCCCCGCCCCCGCCCTTCCCTCACTATGGCGTGCGTCCGGGGTTGCTGCCTGGCCTGCGCTCTGACCCTCCAGACCTCTGAAAGCCATGGCAGTCGCCGGAAGCAGTCCAGCCAGCTTCCCCGGCACCCAGGGCCCTGCAGTTGATGCGTAGCGGGCAACACCGCCCACCCACCCTCTGATTGCCATGGCGATCGAGGAACGCAGGCCAACCCACACTTTCATTGCCATGGTGTGAGTCATCGGTTGCTGTCTGGCCTGCATCACGGCCTTCCCGCCTTTCTATTGCCATGGTGAGGGTCCGGGCTTCATGCATGGCATGAGTCCCACACTCCGTCCTTCGATTGCCATGGCAGGGGTCCGGGGTTGTGGCCTGGGTTACGCTCCTGTCCTCCCGCCTTCGATTGCCATGGTTGGGGATGGGGTTGATGCATGGCCTGCGCCCCGGCCCTCCTGCCACCGATCGCCATAGTCGGGGTCCGTGGTTGCTGCCTGCCCTGTGCACCAGCTCTCCTGTACTCCGATACACATTGTGATCGCTAGAAGCAGGCCAGCCATCAACCCCGGCACAAAGGGAGTCCGGGGTTGCTGCCTGGCCTGCAAAACCGCCCTCCCACCATTCGATCACCATGGCAATCCAGGGACGCCCACAATCCCGCCCTTATATTGCCATGTTGGGGGCCCATGATTGATACCTGGCCTGTGCTATGACCTTCCTGTCCTTGATTGACATGGTGGGTGTGCAGGGTTGCTGCCTGGCTTTCGCTCTGGGCCCCCTGCCCTGATAGCCATGGCGATCACCAGGAGCAGGCCACCTAGCAACCCCGTACCCGGGGTTACGAGGTTCCTGCCAGGCCTGCAACACTGTCCTCCCACCCTCCCATAGCAATGGCAATCAAGGGACGCAGGGCATCCCACCCTTCAATTTCCATGGTTGGTGTCCGCGGTTGATGCATGGCCTGCGCTCCGGCCAGCCAGCCTTCCCATTGTCATGGCGGGGTTCCTGGGTTGCAGCCTGGCTTGTGCTCCGGCCTTCCCTCCTTAGAACACCATGGTGGGTCCGGGGTTACTGTCTGGCTTGCTCTCCATCCCTCTCACCCTTCCATCAGCATGGCGGGCGTCCAGGGTTGCTGCCTGGCCTTCACTCTCACACTCCTGCCTATGATCGCATAGGTGGGGGTCCAGGGTGGCTGCCTGAATTGCGTCCGACCCTCACGCCCTTTGATTGCAACATTGGGGGTCCGTCATTGCTGCCTGGCCAGAGTCCCAGCCCTCCTACCCTCTGATGGCCATGGTGGAGGTTCGAGGCTGATGCAAGGCCTGCGTTCTGGCCCTCCCGCCCTCTGATTGCCATGGCGATCACCAAAAGCAGGCAAGCCAGCAACCCAGACACCCAGGGGTACCTGGTTGCTTCCTGGCCTGCAATACAGCCCTCCTTCCATCCAATCACCATGGCGATCGAGGGACACAGGCCATCCACCCTTCGATTGCCATGTTGGGGTTCCAGGGTTGATGCCTGGCCTGCGCTCCTGACAGGTCTCTCTCCTATCGCCGTAATGGGGACCAGGGGTGCAACCTGGCATGCTCCCCGGCCCTCCCGCCCTTTGATTGCCATGGTGGGGGTCCAGGGTTGATGTGTGGCCTGCGCTCTGGCCCTGCCAACCTCAGTTGGCCATGGTGGGAGTCAGGGGCAGCTGCCTGGCCTGAGCCCTGGCCCCCCTGCCCTCTGATCCCTATGGTGGAGGTTCGAGCTTGATGACTGGCCTGCGCGCTGGCCTTCTGACCTCTGATTACCATGGCGATCGCCAAAAGTTGACCAGCCAGCAACCCTGACACCCAGGGGTTCGTGGTTGCTTCTGACATGCAACACAGCCTTCAAGCCCTCTGATCGGCATGACGATAGAGGGACGCAGGCCATCCTGCCCTCGATTGCCATGTTGGGGTTCCAGGGTTGATGCCTGGGCTGCGCTCCGGCCGCCCGCCCTCCCATCCACATGTTGGGAGTCCGGGGCTGCCTCCTGGTCTGGGCCCTGGTGCTCCCGCCCTTCGATTACCATGGTGGGGTCCGGGGTTGATGCATGGCCTGCGCCCTGGCCCTCCCGCCCTCCGAAGGCCATGGTGGGGGTCCGGGGTTGCTGCCTGGCCTGCGCTCTGGCTTTCCCGCCCTAGATCTCCATGGATGGGGTTCAGGTTTGCTGCCTGGCTTGCGCTCAGGCCCTCCCGTCCTCCCTTCACCATGGTGGGGATGGGGCAGCATTTGAATACGGTATTCTGACCTTATCCACTTCTTTGTTATGCAGTTGAGAAACTGATTTCTAATTCCCTTTAGGACTTATAGTTTCTTCATCCATCCTTGTGTTTGGAGTCTTATTCCTTATAGTCACTAGTCTACCATATCTTCTTAGTAAGTTTCGCTAACTTGAGGCAATAGACACTACACAAAGGGACCTGGCCTCTATATATACTCTCTAGATCAATGAGGAGCCTCTCACTTCAGCTCCAAATCCAAAATCAGTGGTTGCCTTGGTGTGGCTTGACATCACAAAGCCTCAGCTTGACCATCCAGGTGGTGCGGGGGTGGGAGAGGATGCCTAAGTCCCAGATGCTCTGGTTATAGATAAGAGACCTTCCCCTACCTCCTAAATTTTTTCCAAAACTGACCTCTCTCTCTCTCTCTCTCTCTCTCTCTCTCTCTCTCTCTCTCTCATTCTCTCTCTCTCTCTCTCATTCTCTCTCTCTCTCTCTCTCTCTCTCTCTCTCTCTCTCTCTCTCTCTCTCTCATTTCCTCTAGTTCCATTACAGACCAGCATAAGGCAGGGAGGTGGTGTATCCCCTCAACCACTTCTCAAACTCCCCCGTCATTCCAGTGGTCTATTCCACTATGTTCAGATATTACCATTTCCTAGTATTTTGAGTGTTGTTTTAATGGATGTTTTATTTTAGAATAGTTCCAGATTTACGGAAAAATTGTGAAGTTAATACCCATGTACACCATACCTAATTTCCCTTATTACTACTATTTCACTTTGGTATGGGGCAAATGTAACATGAAGTGAATCATCAGTGAAACAGTGAGAGTGAAACCTCACTTCTCTAGTATCTCCAATACATAACAAGGCAGTTCTAGACCAAGGTGTTAAAGGAAATACTGTACCAGTTGTGGCATAAAACTTCACATCTAGAGCTGACCATCCTTTCAATAGTTTAACAATATTTAATAATCTACCATGTTTAAAGGAAATAAAATTTATTATTAAACTCCACCAGAACTAACACAACATCCTGTTCCTTGACCTAGGTCCTCCTGCCCTTCGATGGACATGGTGGGATTTGGGGTTTGCACCCTGGACTGTGCTCGGGCCATCCCGCCTACGATCAGCATGGTGGGGGTCCTGGGTTGTTGCCTGGCATGCGCTCTGGCACTCCTGTCTACAATTCCATAGGTGCGGGCCAGGGTGGCTTCCTGGCCTGCGTCCTTTTCTCACGCCCTATGATTGCCACGTTTTGGGTCCGTCCTGGCTGCCTGGGCAGAGTCCCAGACCCCCTGCCCTCCGATAGCCATGGTGGAGGTTCGAGGCTGATGCAAGGCCTGCGCTCTGTCCCTCCCGCACTCTGATTGCCATGGCGATCACCAAAATCAGGCCTGCCAGCCACCCAGGAACCCAGTGTTCCATGGTTGCTTCCTGGCCTTAAATACAGCCCTCCCGCCATCCATTCGCCCTGGCAATTGAGGGACACAGGCCATCCAACCTTTGATTTCCATGTTGGGGTTCCAGGGTTGATGCCTGTCCTGCCCTCTACGCAGCCCACCCTCCCATCGCCATTGCGCTGGTCATGGGCTGCTGCCTGGCATGCGCCTGGGCCCTCCCGCCCTTCAAATGCCATTTTACTGGTGCAAGGTTGATGAATGGCTTGTGCTCTTGCGCTTGCACCCTCAGAGGGCCACGGTAGGGGTGCGGGGTTGCTTCCTGGCCAGCTCTCTATCTCTATCACAGTCTGATGGCTATGATGGGGCTCCAGGCTTGCTTCCTGGCTTGCGCTCCAGCCCTCCCACCTACAATCTGCATGGCGTGAGTCCGTGGTGGCTGCCTGGACTGCACTCCAGCCCTACAGCCTATGATCCCTTGGTGGGGGTCCGGAGTTGCTGCCTGGCCTGCGCATTGACACTCCAGCCTACGATCGCATAGGTGGCCGTCCGTCATTGCTGCTTGGCAAGAGTCCCCGACCTCCTGCCATCTGATAGCCATGGTGTAGGGCAAGGATGATGCCAGGCCTGCGCTCTGGCCCTCACGCCCTCTGATCATCATGGCGATCACCAAAACCAGGCCAACCAGCAACCCAGGCACCCAGGGGTCCATGGTTGCTTCCTGGCCTTTAATACAGCAATACCGGCATTCAATCTCCATGGCGATCGAGGGACACAGGCCACCTACTCTTCGATTGCCATGTTGGGGTTCAGGGTTGATGCCTGGCCTGCGATCCAGACATCCTGCCCTCCAATTACCATAGTGGAGGGTAGGGGCTGCTACCTGGCATGCGCCCTAGCCCTCCCAGCCTTTGATTGCTGTGGTGGGGGTCCAGGGTTGATGCATGGCCTGTGCTCTGGCCCTCCCAACCTCAGGTGGCCATGGTGCGGGTCAGGGACAGCTGCCTGGCCTGAGTCCCGGGCCCTCTGCCTTCCAATCGCCATGGTAGTGGTTCGAGGTTGATGCCAGGCCTCCACACTGGTCTTCTGCCCTCTGATCACCATGGCGATCGGCAAAAGCAGGCCAGCCAGCAACCCAGGTCCCAGGGGTCCATTGTTGCTGCTTTCCTGAAACACACCACTCCCAACCTTGATCGGCATGGCGATTGAGGGAAGCAGGCCACCCTCCCTTTGATTGCCATGTAGGGGTTCCAGGGTTAATGCCTGGGCTGCGCTCCGGCCGCCCCCCAATCCCATCATCACGGTGGGATTCCGGGGCTGCCTCCTGGCCTGGGCCCCGGCCCTCCCGCGCTTCGATTACCATAGTGGGGGTCAAGGGTTGATGCATGGTGTGCGCCTTGGCCCTCCCGCCCTCCAATGGCCATGGTGGGGCCCGGGGTTCCTGCCTGGCCTGCGCTCTGGCTTTCCCACCCTAGATAGCCATGATTGTGGTCCGGGTTTGCTGCCTGGTTTGCGCTCAGGCCCTCCCGCCCTCCCATCACCATGGTGGGGATGGGGCAGCATTTGAATACGGTATTCTGACCTTATCCACTTCTTTGTCATCCAGTTGAGAAACTGACTTCTAATTCCCTTTAGGACTTACAATCTCTGCATCCATCCTTGTGTTTGGAGTCTTATTCCTTATCTTCACTAGTCTACAATATCTTCTTAGTAAGTTTGGCTAAGTTGAGGCAATAGAGACTACGCAAAGGGACCTGGCCTCTATATATACTCTCTAGATCAATGAGGAGACACTCACTTCAGCTCTCGTTGCCCCTAATCAGTGGTTGCCATGGTGTGGCTTGACCACACAAAGCCTCAGCTTGACCATCCAGGAGTTTGGTTATCCTGAGGCAACAGACAATACTCAAAGGGTTCTGGCCTCTATATATACTCTTTGGTCAATGAGGATCCACTCACTTCACTTCGGTTTCCAAAATCCCTGGTTACCATGGTGTGGCTTGACATCACAAAGCCTCAGCTTGCCCATCCAGGAGGGACGGTGGTGGGAGAGGATGCATAAGTCCCAGATGCTCTGGTTATAGAAAAGAGAACTTCCTCTTACCTCCTAAAATTTTTCTAAAACTGACCTCTCTCTCTCTCTCATTTCCTCTAGTTCCATTATAGTCCAGCATAAGGCAGGGAGATGGTGTTTCCTCTCAACCACTCTCAAACTCCTCCGTCATTTCAGTGGTCCATTCCCCTATCTTCAGATTTTACCATTTCCTAGTATTTTGAGTGTTGTTTTAATGGATGTTTTATTTTAGAATAGTTCCAGATTTACAGAAAAATTGTGAAGATCATACCACTGTACACCATACCTAATTTCCCTTATTACTACTATTTCACTTTGGTATGGGGCAAATGTAACATGAAGTGAATCATCAGTGAAACAGTGAGAGTGAAACCTCACTTCTCTAGTATCTCCAATATATAACAAGGCGGGTCTAGACCAAGGTGTTAAAGGAAATACTGTGCCAGTGTTGCAGACAACTTCACATCTTGAGCTGACCATCCTTTCAATAGTTTAACAATATTCAATAGTCTACCATGTAAAAAGGAAATCAAATTCATTATTAAACTCCGCCAGAACTAACACAACATCCTGTTCCTGGACCTAGGCCCTCCTGTTCTTCGATGGACATGGTGGGATTTGGGGTTTGCACCCTGGTCCATGCTCGGTCCCTCCCACCTACGATCGTGATGGTGGGGCCCGGGGTGGCTGCCTGGCCTGCTCTCTGGCTCTGCCACACTCCGATGGCCATGATGGTGGTCCAGGGTTGCTTCCTGGCCTACACTCCAGCCCTCCCGCCTAAAATCACCATGGTGTTGGTCCTTGGTGGCTGCCTTGCCTGCGCTCCATCCCTCCTGCCTACGATCCCCATGGTGGTGGTCCGGGGTTCCTGCCTGGCTTGCGCTCCAGCCCCCAGCCCTCGCATTACTATGGTATGTGTCCGGGGTTGCTGCCTGGCCTGCGCTCTTGCCCTCCAGACCTCTGAATGCCATGGCAGTCGCCGGAAGCAGTCCTGCCAGCATCCCTGACACCCAGGGTTCTGCAGTTGATGCCTGGCCGGCAACACCGCTCACCCACCCTCCCATCGCCATGGCGATCGAGGCACTAAGGCCAACCCACACTTTCATTGCCATGGTGGGAGTCCGCGGTCGCTGCCTGGCCTGCATCCCGGCCTTACCGCCCTTCTATTGCCATGGTGAGGGTCCAAGCTTCATGCATGGCATGAGTCCCACACTCGGTCCTTCGATTGCCATGGCAGGGGTCTGGGGTTGTGGCCTGGGTTGGGCTCCTGCCCTCCCATCTTTGATTGCCATGGTGGGGGTCCTCAGTTGATGCCTGGCCTGCCCCGGCCAGCCCTCCCACCCTTCGATTGCCATGTTGGGGTCCAGGGTTAATTCCTCGGCTGCACTCCAGGCACCCTGCCTTCCCATCGCCATGGCTGGGACCTTTGTTGCTGCCTGGCCTGTGCTCTGGACCTCCAGAGCTCTGATTGCAATAGCGATCTCCAGAAGCTGTCCAGCCAGCATCATCGGCACCCATGGTTCTGCGGTTGATGCCTGGCTGGCAACACCGCCCACGCGCCCTCTGATCACCATGGGGATGGATGGACGCAAGCCATCCCTCCCACCTATTGGCATGGTGGGCGTCCGCGAATGCTGCCTGTCCTGGGCCTCAGTCTTCCCGCCCTTTTATTGCCATGGTGGGCGTCCACGGTTGATGCATGGCCTGCGCTCCTGACATCCCGCCTTCCTATCACCATGGCGGGGGTCCAGGGTTACGGACTGCCTTGTGTTCCGGCCCTCCCTTCCTTCGATTGCCGGGGCTGTGGCCCTGGGTTGATGCATGGCCTGCGCACCAGCCCCCCAGGAATCAGATTGACATTGTGATCGCTAGAAGCAGGCCAGCCAGCAACCCCGGCACAAAGGGAGTCTGGGGTTGCTGCTTAGCCTATAAAACCGCCCTCCCACCCTGAGATCACCAGGGCAATCCAGGGACGCCCGCAATCCTGCCCTTCGATTGCCATGTTGGGGGTCCAGGGTTGATACCTGCCCTGTGCTCCGACCTTCCTACCCTTGATTGCTATGGTGGTTGTCTGGGGTTGCTGCCCGGATTTCGCACTGCCCCCCCCCCTCGCCCTGATCACCATGGCGATCGCCAGAAGCAGGCCACCCTGAAACCCCATACCCAGGGTTACTCGGTTGCTGCCTGGCCTGCAACACTGTCCTCCCACCCTCTCATAGCAATGGCGATCAAGGGACGCAGGGCATCCTGCCCATCGATTGCCATGGTGGGGGTCCGCAGTTGATGCCTGGCCTGCACTCCAGCCAGCCCGCCTTCCTATTGCCATGGCGGGTTCCGGGGTTGCAGCCTGGCTTGTGCACCTGCCTTCCCTCCCTCAATCACCATGGTGGGTCGGGGCTTACTCTCTGGCTTGCTGTCCGGCCCTCTCACCCTTCCATCAGTATGGCAGGCCTCCGGGGTTCTGCCTGGCCTGCGCTCTGACACTACTGCCAACGATCACATAGCTGGGGGTCCAGGGTGGCTGCCTGGCCTGCGACTGCCCCTCACACCCTTTGATTGCCACAGTGGGGGTCTGTCCTTGCTGCCTGGCCAGAATCCCTGCCCTCCTTCCTTCCGTGGCCATGGTGGAGGTTCAAGGTTGGTGCCAGGCTTGCGCACTGGCCCTCCCGCCCTCTGATCCTCATGGTGATCACCAAAAGCAGGCAAGCCAGCAACCCAGACACCCAGGGGTTCCTGCTTGCTTCCTGGCCTGCAATAAAGCCCTCCAACCATCCAATCACCATGGTGATCGAGGGACACAGGCCATCCACCCTTCAATTGCCATGTTGGGGTTCCATGGTTGATGCCTTGCCTGCACTCCGGCCAACCCGCCCTCCCAACGCCCTAGCGGGGGTCAGGGGCTGCAACCTGGCATGCGCTCCGGACCTCCCGCCATTCCAATGCCATTGTGGGGGTCCAGTGTTGATACGTGGCTTGTGCTCTGGCCCTTCAAACCTCAGAAGGCCATGGTGGAGGTCAGGGGCAGCTGCCTGACCTGAGCCCCGGCTCCCTGCCCTCCGATCTCCATGGTGGAGGTTTGAGGTAGATGCCTGGCCTGCACGCTGGCCTTCCACCCTCTGATAACCATGGTGATCGCCAAAAGCAGACCAGCCAGCAACCCAGGCACCCAGGGGTCCGTGGTTGCTTCCTGACCTGCAAAACAGGCCTCCCGCCATCCGATTGGCATGGCGATTGAGGGACGCAGGCTACCCTGCTCTTCGATTACCATATTGGGGTTCCAGGGTTGATGCCTGGGCTACGCTCTGCCTGCCCGCACTCCCATCAACATGGCGGGGGTCTGGGGCTGCCTCCTGGCCTGGGCCCTGGCCCTCCCACCTTCGATTGCCATGGCATATGTCCGTGGTGGCTGCCTGGCCTGCGCTCCAGCCCACCTGCCTACGATCCCCATGGTGGGGTTCCGGTGTTGCTGCCTGGCCTGCACTCTGACAATCCTGCCTATGATCGCATAGGTGGGGTCCAGGGTGGCTACTTGGCCTTCATCCGACCCTCACGCCCCTTGATTGCCACAGTGGGGGTCCGTCGTTGCTGCCTAGCCAGAGTCCCGGCCCTCCTGCCCTTTGATAGCCATGGTAGAGGTACGAGGTTGATGCCAGGTCTACGTTCTGGCTCTCCCTCCCTATGATCGCCATGGCGATCACCAAAAGCTGGCAAGCCAGAAACCCAGGCACCCAGGGGTTCATGGTTGCTTCCTGGCCTGCAACACAGCCCTCCTGCCCTCAGATCAGCATGGCAATTGAGGGACGAAGGTCATCCTGCCCTTAGATTGCAATGTTGGGATTCCAGGGTTGATGCCTGGGCTGCGCTCCGGCCGCCCGCCCTCCCATTGCTATGGCAGGGTTCAGTGGCTGCCTCCTGGCCTGGGCCCCGGCCCTCCCGCCCTTTGATTGTCATGGTTGGGACCCGGGGTTGATGCATGGTTTGTGCCCTAGACCTCCCGCCTTCCAATGGCCATGGTTGGAGTCCGGTGTTGGTGTATGGCCTGCGCTCAGGCTTTCCGGCCCTAGATCTCCATGGTTGGGTTCCCGGGTACTGTGTGGCTTGCGCTCATGCCCTCCCGCCCTCCCATCACCATGGTGGGGATGGGGCAGCATTTGAATACGGTAATCTGACCTTATCCACTTCTTTGTCATCCAGTTGAAAAACTGACATATAATTCCCTTTAGGACTTACAGTTTCTTCATCCATCCTTGTGTTTGGAGTCTTATTACTTATCTTCACTAGTCTACCATATCTTCTTAGTAAGTTTGGCTAACTTGAGGCAATAGATACTACACAAAGGGACCTGGCCTCTATATATACTCTTTAGATCAATGAGGAGCCACTCACTTCAGCTCTGGTTGCCCAAAATCCGTGTTTGCCATGGTGTGGCTTGACATCAAAAGCCTCAGTTTGACCATCCAGGAGGGGCGGGGGTGGGTGAGGATGCCGAAGTCCCAGATGCTCTGGTTATAGAAAAGAGACCTTCCTCTTACCTCCTAAAAATTTTCCAAAACTGATCTCTCTCTCTCTCTCTCTCTCTCTCTCTCTCTCTCTCTCTCTCTCTCTCTCTCTTCCTCTAGTTCCATTATAGTCCAGCATAAGGCAGGCATGTGGTGTTTCCTCTCCACTGCTTCTCAAACTCCCGTGTCATTTTAGTTGTCCATTCCACTAGTTCAGATATTACCATTTCCTAGTATTTTGAGTGCTGTTTTAATGGATGTTTTATTTTAGAATAGTTCCAGATTTACAGAGAAATTGTGAAGATAATACCCATGTACACCATATCTAATTTCCCTTATTACTACTATTTCACTTTTGTATGGGGCAAATGTAACATGAAGTGAATCATCAGTGAAACAGTGAGAGTGAAACCTCACTTCACTAGTATCTCCAATATATAACAAGGCGGGTCTAGACCAAGGTGTTAAAGGAAATAGGGTACCAGTTGTGGCAGAACACTTCACATCTAGAGCTGACCATCCTTTCAATAGTTTAACAATATTCAATTGCCTACCATGTAAAAGGTAAATCAAATTCATATTATACTCTGCAAGAACTAACACAACATCCTGTTCCTGGACCTAGGCCCTCCTGACCTTCGAAGGACATGGTGGGATTTGGGGTTTGCACCCTGGCCCGCGCTCAGGCCCTCCTGCTTACCTCCTGGTGGTGGTCCGGGGTTGCTGCATGGCCTACACTCTGGCACTCCTGCCTATGATCGCATAGATAGGGGTTCTGGGTTGCTTCCTGGCCTGAGCTCCGGCCATTCCGACCTCGATCGCCATGGTGGGTTTCCGCGGTTGCTGCCTGGCTTGCGGTCCTCCCCCTCTCCCCCGCCCTTCCATCAGCATGGCGGGCGTCCGGGGTTGCTGCCTGACCTGAGCTCTGCCCCTCCAGACCTCTGAACGCAATGGCAGTCACCGGAAGCTGTCCAGCCAGCATCCCCGGCACCCAGGGTTCTGTGGTTGCTGCTGGACGGCAACAACACCCACCCACCCTCTGATCGCCAAGTTGATTGAGGGACTCAGGCCATCCCACACTTCGATTGCCATGGTGGGGTTTCATGGTTGCTGCCTGGCATGCGCCCCGACCTTGTCGCCCTTCGATTGCCATGGTGGGTGTCCAGATTTGATGCATGGCCTGCGCCCCGTCTCTCCCACTCTTAGATTGCCTTGGCAGGGATCTGGTATTTTGGCCTGGGTTGCGCTCCGGAGCTCCTGCCCTCGATCACCAGGCTGTGGGTCTGAGGTTGATGCATGGCCTGTGCTCCGGACACCCAGCCCTTCAATTGCCATTGCAGGGGTCTGCGGTTGAGGCCTGGCTTGTGCTCCAGCCTTCCTGCTCTCGATCGCCATGGCGGGGGTCCGGGGTTGCGGCTTGGCTTGTGCTCTGGGCTTCCCGCCCTCTGATGGCCATTGTGGGGGACCGCCGATGCTGCCTAGCTTGCGCTCTGGTCCTTCCGCCCTTCGATTGCCATGGTGGGTGTCCTGGGTTGATACATGACCTGCGCTCTGGTCCTCCCCCACTCCGATTTATATGGCGATCGCCGAAAGCAGGCCAGTCAGCAACACCGGCACCCAGGGTTTGGGGTTGCTGCCTGGCCTACAACACTGCCCTCCCTCTTTCCGATCACCATGGAGATTGAGGGATGCAGTTCATCTCTCTGTTCAATTGCCATGGTGAGGGTCCGGTGTTGATGCATGGCCTGCTCTCTGGAACTCTCGAACTCCAATATCCATGGCGTGGGTCCAGGGTTGCTGCCTGGCCTGTGCACTGTCCCTCCCGCCCTTCGATTGCCATGCTGAGGGTCTGAAGTTGATGCATGTCCTATGCCCGGCCCTCCTGCCCTTTGAATGACATGGCGGGAGTTTGGGGTTGCGGCCTGGGTTGCGCTCTTGCCCTCCCGCCCTATGATCGCCATGGCGATCGTCAGAAGCAGGCCAGCCTGCAACCCTTCCCTCATGTTCTGAGATAGCCATGGCGATCGAGAGACACAGGCAATCCCGTGCTTCAATTGCCATGGTGAGGGTCCGGTGTTGATGCATAGCCTGTGCTCTGTCCGTCCCCACCTCCAATGTCCATCGTTGGGGTCTGGGGCTGTTGCCTGGCCTGTGCACTGACCCTTCAGCCCTCCATCCCCATGGTGGGTGCCCAGGGTTGCTGCCAGCCCTGCACCCTGGCTCTTCCGCCCTTTGATTGCCATGGTGGGGGTTGGGGGATGTTGCCTACCCTAGGCCCTGACCCTCCCACTCTTCGAATGCCATGGTGGGGGTCCGGGGTTGATTCATGGCCTGCGCTCTGGCACACTAGACCTCCAATATCCATGGCGGGGTTCCGGGGATGCTGCCTAGCCTGAGCTCAGGCCCTCCTGCCCTCCGATGGCCATGGCGATCGCTGGAAGCAGTCCGACCAGCATCCCTGGCACCAGGGTTCTGCGGTTGCTGCCTGGCCTGCAACACAGCCCTCCCACCCTCCAATCGCCACCGTGATCGAGGGACGCAGGCCATTCCGCCCTTCGATTGCTATGGTGGGGATCCGCATTTGCTGCCTGGCCTGCGCCCCGAACTTCTCGCCCTTTGATTGCCATGTCAGGGGTCCGGGGATGCAGCCTGGGTTGCGCTCCTGACCTCCCACCTTCGATTGCAATGGTGGGGGTCCACGGTTGATACCTGGCCTGTCCCCTGCCCTCCCGCCCTTTGATTGCCATGCTGGGGGTCCAGGGTTAATTCCTGGGCTGCACTCCGGCCAGCCCGCCTTCCAATCACCATGGATGGGGTCCGTGGTTGCTGCCTGGCCTGCACTCTGGACCTCCAGAACTCTGATCGCCATAGCGATCACGGAAGCAGTCCAGCCAGAATCCCCGGCACCCAGGGTTCTGCGGTTGAAACCTGGCCGGCAACACCGCCCACCCACCCTCCGATCACTATGGGAATGGTGGGACGCAGGCCATCCCTCCCATCTATTGCCATGGTGTGTGTCCGCGGATGCTCCCCGTCCTGCGCGCCGGCCCTCCCACCTTCGATTGCCATGGTTGGGGTCCGGGGTTGATGCATGGCCTGCGCTTTGGCCTTTCCGCCCTCCGATGGCCATGGTGGGCTTCCGTGGTTTCTGCCTGGACTGCACCCCGGTCCTCCCGCCCTTTGCCATGGTGGGCATCCAGGGTTGATGCATGGTCTGCGCTCCAGCCATCCCTCCTTCCCTTCACCATGATGGGGGTCCAGGGTTGCGGACTGCCTTGTGCTCCGGCCCTCCAGCCATAGATCTCCATGGTCTGGGTTCGTGGTTGCTGCCTGCTCTGCGCTGCAGCCCTCCGGCACTCCTATCGACATTGTGATTGCTATAAGCAGGCCAGCCAGCAACCCCAGCATAAAGGGAGTCCTGGGTTGCTGTCTGGCCTGCAAAACCGCCCTCCCTACCTGCGATCACCATGGTTATCCAGGGAAGCAGGCAATCCTGCCCTTCTATTGCCATTTTGGGGTCCAGGGTTGATACCTGGCCTGTGCTCCGACCTTCCTGCCCTCGATCACCATGGTGTCCGGGGTTGCTGCCTGGCTTTAGCTCTGCCCCCCACCCCCCGCCCTGATCGCCATGGTGATCGCCAGACGCAGGCCACACAGCAACCCCATACCCAGGGTTACGCGGTTGCTGCCTTACCTGCAACACTGCCCTCCCACCCTCCAATAGCAATGGCGATCAAGGGACGCAGGGCATCCCTCCCTTTGATTGCCATGGTGGGCGTCCGCGGTTGATACCTGGCCTGCGCTCTGGCCAGCCCGCCTTCCCATTGCCATGGCTGGGTTCTGGGGTTGCAGCCTGGCTTGTGCTCGGGCCTTCCTGACCTCGATCGCCATGGTGGGTCCAGGGTTACTGCATGGCTTGCTCTCTGGTCCTCTCGCCCTTCCATCACCATGGCGGGCATCCGGGGTAGCTGCCTCGCCAGCTCTCTGGCTCTGCCACACACTGATGGCTATGATGGGTGTCCAGGGTTGGTTCCTGGCATGCACTCCAGGCCTCCAATCTACAATCACTATGGCGTGGGTCCCTGGTGGCTGCCTGGCCTGTGCTCCATCCCTCCCGACTACGATCCCCATGGTGGGGGTCCTGGGTTGCTGCCTGGCCTGCGCTCTGACACTCCTGCCTACAATCACATAGGTGGGGGTCCAGGGCGGCTGCCTAGGCTACGTCCAACCCTCAGGCCCTTTGATTTCCACAGTGGGGGTCCGTCATTGCTGCCTGGCCACAGTCCTGGCCCTCTCCCCCCTGATCCCCATGGCGGTCAACAAAAGCAGGCAAGCCAGTACCCAGGCACCCAGGGGATCGTGGTTGCTTCCTGGCATGTAATACAGCCCTCCTGCCATCCAACACCTTGGCGATCGAGGGACACAGGCCATCTACCATTTCGATTGCCATGTTGGGGTACCATGGTTGATGCCTGGCCTGTTCTCCAGCCAGCCTGCCCTCCCATCGCCATAGCGGGGGCCAGGGTCTACAACCTGGCATGCACCCCGGCCCTCCCGTACTTCGATTGCCATGTTGGGGTCCAGGGTTGATGCATGGCCTGCACTCTGGCCCACCCATCCTCAGATGGCCATGGTGGGGATCAGGGGCATCTGCCTGGCCTGAGCCCTGGCCCCCTGCCCTTCGATCACCATGTTGGAGGTTCGAGGTTGATGCCTGGCCTGTGTGCTGGCCTTCTTCCCTATGATCACCATGGCTATCGCCAAAAGCAGGCCAGCCAGCAACCGAGGCACCCAGGGGTCCATGGTTGCTACCTGGCCTGCAACACCACACTCCCCGCTCCGATCGCCATGGCGAAAGATGGACGCAGGCCATTCCAAAATCAGTGGTTGCCATGGTGGGGCTTGACATCACAGAGCCTCAGCTTGACCATCCAGGAGGGGCATGGGTGGGAGAGAATGTTGGAGTCCCAGATGCTCTGGTTATAGAAAAGAGACCCTTCCTCTTATCTCTTAAAAATTTTCCATAACTGACCTCTCTCTCTCTCATTTCCTCTAGTTCCATTATAGTCCAGCATAAGGCAGGCATGTGGTGTTTCCTCTCAACCACTTCTCAAACTCCCCTATCATTTCAGTGGTCCATTCCACTATGTTCAGATATTACCATTTCCTAGTATTTTGAGTGTTGTTTTAATGGTTGTTTTATTTTAGAATAGTTCCAGATTTACAGAAAAAATGTGAGGATAACACCCATGTACACCATACCTAATTTGCATTACTACTATTTCATTTTGGTATGGGGCAAATGTAACATGAAGTGAATCATCAGTGAAACCTCACTTCTCTAGTATCTCCAATATATAACAAGGCTGTTCTAAACCAAGGTGTTAAAGGAAATACTGTACCAGTTGTGGCATAAATCTTCACATCTTGAGCTGACCATCCTTTCAATAGTTTAACAATATTCAATAGTCTACCATGTAAAAAGGAAATCAAATTCATTATTATATTCTGCCTGAACTAACACAACATCCTGTTCCTTGACCTAGGCCCTCCTGCCCTTGGATGGACATGGTGGGATTTGGGGTGTGCACCCTGGCCCGCGCTCTGGCCCTCCCGCCTAAAATCGCCATGATGGGGGTGCGGTGTTGCTGCCTGGCCTGCGCTCTGGCACTCCCGCCTATGATCCCCATGGTGGTGGTTCAGGGTTGCTGCCTTGCCTGCGCTCTGGCATTCCTGCCTATGATCACATAGATAGGGTTTCTGGGTTGCTGTCTGGCCTGCGCTCTGGCACTCCCGCCTATGATCCCCATGGTGGTGGTTCAGGGTTGCTGCCTTGCCTGCACTCTGGCATTCCTGCCTATGATCGCATAGATAGGGTTTCTGGGTTGCTGTCTGGCCTGCGCTCCGGCCCTCCCACCCTCGATCCCCATGGTGGGTCCGGGGTTGCTGCCTGGCTTGCACTCCGCGCCCCCGCCCCCGCCCTTCCATCACCATGTTGGGCGTCCGGGGTTGCTGCCTGGACTGCGCTCTCTACCTCCTGACCTCTGAATGCCATGGCAGTCATGGGCATCAGTCAAGCCAGCATCCCCAGCATCCAGGGTTCTGCAGTTGATGCCTGGCAGGCAACACCACCCACCCAACGCCGATCGCCATGGCGATCGAGGGACGCAGGCCAACCCACACTTCATTGCCATGGTGGGAGTCCGTGGTTGTTGCCTGGCCTGCACCCCGCCCTTCCCGCACTTCTATTACCATGGTGATGGGCTGGGCTTGATGCATCGCATGAGTCCAACCCTCCGCCCTTCGATTGCCGTGGCAGGGGTCCAGGGATGCGGCCTGGGTTGTGGTCCTGCCCTCCCTCCTTCGATTGCCATGTTGTGGGTCCAGCGTTAATTCCTGGGCTCCACTCCGGCCAGCTCGCCTTCCCATCACCATGGGGGGAATCTAGGGTTGCTGCCTGTACTGCGTTCTGGCCCTCCCGGACTTTGATCACCATAGCGATAGCCGGAAGCAGTCCAGCCAGCATCTCTGGCCCCCAGGGGTCTGTGGTGGCTGCATGGACGGCAACAACACCCACCCACCCTATGAATGCGATGGTGATCGAGAAACGCAGACCATTCCGCACTTCCATTGCCATGGTGGGGGTTCACAGTTGCTGCCTGACTTGTGCCCTGACCTTGTCACCCTTCCATTGCCATGGTGGGGGTCCAGATTTGATGCATGGCCTGCACCCCGGCCCTCCAGCCCTCGATCGCCATGTTGGCAGTCCGCGGTTGCTGCCTCGCCTGCGCCCTTTGCCTCCTGCCCTCTGATTGCCATTTTTTGGGGTCCAGGGTTGATGCATGGCCTGTGCTCCGACCAGCCTGCCTTCCCATCGCCATGGCCCGGGTCAGGGGTTGCGGCCTGGCTTGTGCTCCGCGCTTCCCGCCCCCCGGTGGCCACTGTGGGGGTCCGCAGATACTGTCTGGCCTGCGCCCCAGTCCTCCCACCCTTTGATTGCCATGGTGAGGGCTCGGGGTTGATGCATGGCCTGCGCTCTTCCACTTTTGAACCCCAATGTCCATATCGTGGGTCCGGGGTTGCTGCCTGGCCTGTGCACTTGCCCTCCTGCCCTTCGATTGCCATGCTAGGGGTCTGAGGTTGATGCATGTCCTGTGCCCAGTCCTCCTGCCCTTTGAATGCCATGTCAGGGGTTCGGGGTTGCGGCCTGGGTTGCGCTCTTACCCTCCCACCCTATGATCGCCATGGTGATCGCCGGAAGCAGGTCAGCCTGCAACCCTTCCCTCATGTTCTGCGATCGCCATGGCAATTGAGGGACACAGGCAATCCCGTGCTTCAATTGCCATGGTGAGGGTCTGGTGTTGATGCATGGCTGCGCTCTGTCCCTCCTACCTCCACTGTCCATGTTTGGGGTCCGGGGCTGATGCCTGGCCTGTGCACTGACCCTTCCACCCTCGATCGCCATGGTGGGGGTCCAAGGTTGCTGCCTGCCCTGCACCCTCGCCCTTCTGTCCTTCAATTGGCATGGTTGGTCCGGGGTTGCTGCGATTCCTGGGCCCTGACACTCCTGCTCTTCGATTGCCATGTTGGGGATCTGGGGTTGATGCATGGCCTGCGCTCTGGCACACTCGACCTCCAAAGTTCATGACGGGGGTACGGGGATGATGCCTAGCCTGAGCTCAGGCCCTCCTCTCCTCCGATGGCCATTGCGATCGCTGGAAGCAGTCCAGCCAGCATCCCTGGCACCCAGGGTTCTGCGGTTGCTTCCTGGCCTGCAACACCGCCCTCCCGCCCTTCAATCGCCATGGTGATCGAGGGACGCATGCCATCCCGCCCTCGATTGCCATGGTGGGGGCCTGCCATTAATGCATGGCCTGCGCCAACGCCCTCCCACCATTCGATAGCCATGGCGGGGATCCTGGGTTGCTGCCTGGCTTGTGCAACCACGCCCTCCTGCCCTGCGATCGCCATGTTGATTGAGGGACACAGGCTCTTCCACCTTTTGATTGCCATGTTGGAGGTCAAGGGTTGATGCCTGGGCTGTGCTCTCGCCCTCTCCATTTCCAATGTCCATTGTGGGTTTCTGGGTTTGCTGACTGGCTTGTGCTCAGGCCTTCCCGCCCTCCCATGGACATGGTAGTGGGTCCGGTGTTTCTGCCTAGCCTGCACAATGGCCTTCCCGCCCTCTGATCGCCACGGTGATCTCCAGAAGCAGGCTAGTCAGCAACCCAGGCACCCGGGGTTCCATGGTTCCTGCCTTGCCTGCAACACCACCCTCCCGCACTCCTACTGCCATGGCGATCGAAGGACGCAGGCCATCCTGCCCTGCAATTGCCATGGTGGGGGTCTGCGGTTGCTGCCTGGCCAGCCCCCTGGCCCTCCCACCCGTTGATTGCCATGGTGGGTTCCGGGGTTGATGTATGACCTGCTTTCGGGCCTTCCCACACTCCGATGGCCATGGCGGGTGTCCAGGGTTGCTTCCTGGCATGTGCTCTTGCCCAACCACCTATAATCCTTATGGTCCGGGGTTGCTGCCCTGCCTGCTCCCCTGCCCTCCCGCCTTTCGATTGCCATGTTGGGTTCTGGGGTTGATTCATGGCATGTGCTCTGGCCCTCCCACCCTCCGATGTCCATGGCAGTGGTCCGGGGTTGCTCCCTGGCCGGTGCTCTCCCTTCTGCACCCAATCGCTGTCCTGGAGGTCCGGAGTGGCTGCCTGGCTTGTGCTCTGGCACTACCGCCCTTTGATCTCCTTGGCGATTACCGGAAGCAGCCCCGCCAACAACCCCAGCACCCGGAGATCTGCGGTTGCTGCTTGGCTTGCAACACCGCCCTCCCACCATCTGATCGCCATGGCGATCAATGGATGCAGGCCATCCCACACTTCGATAGCCATGTTGGGGGTCCAGGGTTGATGCCTGGGCTGCGCTCCGGCCAACTCGGACTATCATCGCCAAAGCGTAAGTCAGGGGTTGCTGCCTGGCCTGTGTCCCGGCCCTCCCGCCCTTCGATTGCCATAGTGGGGTCAGGAGTTTATTCATGGCGTGCTTTCTGGCCCTCCCGCCATCGAATGTTCATGGCGGGGGACCGGGGTTGCTCCCTGGCCTGTGCTCCGGCACTTCTGCCCTCGATCACCATGGTGGGCATACAGGGTTCCTGCCTGGCTTGCGCTCTGGCACTCCCACCCTCCATTCACCACAGCGATCACCGGAAACAGGCCAGACAGCAAGCCCGGCACCCGGGGGTCCGGGGTTGCTCCCTGACCTGCAACACCGCACTCCCGCCCTCCGATCGCCATGTCGATCAAGGAATGCAAGCCAACCCGCCCTTAGAGTGTAATATTTGGGGTCTAGGGTTGCTTCCTGGCCTGTGCTATGACCCTTCTGCCCTTGATCGCCATAGTGGAGATCTGGGGTTGCTGCCTGGCATGCAACACAGCCCACCAATCGCCATGGCGATCAAGAAAGGCAGGCCATCCAGCCCTTTGATTGCCATGCTGGATGTCCATGGGTGCTGGTTGGCCTGCGCTCCGGCCCTTTGGCCTACGATCGCCATGGTGGGGGTCCTGGGTTGCTTCCTGGACTTCACTCTTGTCCTCGCACCTACGATCGCCATTGTGGGTGTCCAGGGTTGCACCTGGCCTGCTCCCGGCCCACCCTCCCTTTTATTGCCATGTAGGGGGTCTACGGTTGCCTCCTGGCCAGTGCCCCGGCCCTCCTGACCTTCGGGGGTCCGAGGTTGATGCCTGGCCTGCAACACCGCCCACCGATCACCATGGTGATTAAGGGAGGAAGTGCTCTCCCGTCCTTCGGTTGCCATGTTGGGGGTTAGGGGTTGATGCCCGGCCTGCGCTCTGTGTCTCCTGCCCTCGATTGCCATATTGGGGATCTGGGGTTGCTGCCTGTCCTACGATCCGGCCAGTCGACACTCCCATCGCACTGGCAGGTGTCTGGGTTTGCTGCTTGGCTTGCGCTCTGTACCTCCCGCCATCTGATGGACATGAGGATAGCAAGAAGCAGTCCAGCCAGCACCCCCAGCATCCGGGGTTCCACTGTTGCTGACTGGCCTGTGCCCAGTCCCTCCCGCCCTTCGATTGCCATGGTGAGGATCTGGAGTATATGCATGGCAAGCGTGCTGTCCCTCCCACCCTCTGATGGACATGGCAGGGTTTCCAGATTGTTTCCTGGCCTGTGATCCTGCCCTTCCACCTACAATCGCCATGGTGGGGTTCCAGGGTTGCTGCCTAGACTGCCCTCCTGACCACCCGCCTAAGATCGCCATTTTGGGGGTCCTAGGTTGCTGCCTGTCCTGCAACACCACCCTCCCGCCCTCCTATAGCCATGGCGATTGAACGTTGCAGGCCATTCCACCCTTTGAATGCCATGTTTGGGGTCCAGGGTTGCTGTCTGGACTGAGCCCCGGGCTTCTGTCCTCTGATCATCATGGTGGGGCTCTGCGGTTGCTCCCTGGCCTGCTCCTCAGCTCTCCCGCCCTAGATTGCCATGGTGAGAGTCCGGGGTGGATGCATGGCCTGCACCCCTGCCTTCCTGCCCTCGATTGCAATGGCTGGGATCCGGGGTTTCTGCCTGTGTTGCGCGCTGGCCCTCCTGACCTCCGATGGCCATGGCGATCGCCTGAAGCTGCCCAGCCAGCAATCTCGGTACCAGAGGGTTCTCGGTTGCTGCCTGGCCTAGAACCCCGCTCTCCCGTTCTGCGATCACCATGGCGATCAAGGGACAGAGGCAATCCTGCCCTTTGATTGACATGTTTGGGGTCCCAGGGTTGAAGCCTAGGCTGCGTTCTGGCCTTCCCGCCCTTTGGTGGACAAGGTCGGCTTCCAGGGTTGATCCCTGGGCTGCGCTCCGGCCCTCCCGCCCTTCCATTGCAGTGGTGAGTGACTGCGGTTGGTGCCTCGCCTGTGCCCTTGGCCTCCTGTTCTTTGACGGCCATTGTTGGGGCTGCAGTTGCTGCCTGGCCTGTGCCTCGCCCCACCCGCCCTCCAAAGTCCATGGGGGGCGGGGGGTCTGGGGTTGATGCCTGGCTTTGGCTCTGGCCCTCCTGCCTTCCCATCGCAATGGAGGTGATACCGGGTTGCTGCCTGGTCTGCGCTCTGGCTCTCCCCTGCTCCGATAGACATTGAGATCCCTGGAAGCAGGCCAGCCAGCAACCCCGACATCCAGAGTTCCACGGTTATTGCCTGCCTTTCAACACCGAACTCCTGCCCGCCGATGGCCATGGTGCGCGGTCCGGAGTGGCCGCCTGGCCTGCGCCCCTGCACTCCCGCCCTTCGACTGCCATGGTGGGGGTCCACGGTTGATGCATGGCCTGCACTCTGGACCTCCCCCCTTCTGATGGCCATGGTGGGGGGCCGCTGTTGCTGCCTTGCCTGCTCTCCGGCCCTCCCCGGTTTCGATTGCCAAGGTGGTGGTTCAAGATTGATTCATGGCCTGCACTCCGGCCCTCCCTCCTTCCCATCACCAAGGCGTGGGAAGGGGCAGCATTTGAATAACATATTCTGACCTTATCCAATTCTTCGTCATCCAGTTGAGAAACTAACTTCTAATTCCCTTTAGGACTTACAGTTTCTTCATCCATACTTGTGTTTGGAGTCTTATTCCTTATCTTCACTAGTCTACAATATCTTCTTGTAAGTTTGGCTATCTTGAGGCAACAGACACTACTCAAAGGGTCCTGGCCTCTATATATACTCTCTAGGTCAATCAGGAGCCACTCACTTCAGCTCTGGTTGTCCAAAATCTGTGGTTGCCATGGTGAGGCTTGACATCACAAAGCCTCAGCTTGACCATCCAGGAGGGGCGGGGGTGGGGAGGATGCAGAAGTCTCAGATTCTCTGGTTATGGAAAAGAGACCTTCCTCTTACCTCCTAATATTTTTCCCAAACTGATCTCTCTCCCTCTCTCCCTATCTCCCTCTCTCTCTCTCTCTCTCTCTCTCTCTCTCTCTCTCTCTCTCTCCCTCTCTCCTCTCATTTCCTCTAGTTCCATTATAGTCCAGCATATGGCAGGGAGGTGGTGTTTCCTCTCAGTCACTTCTCAAACTCCCCCATCATTTCAGTGGTCCATTCCACTAGGTTCAGATATTACCATTTCCTAGTATTTTGAGTGTTGTTTTAATGGTTGTTTTATTTTAGAATAGTTCTAGATTAACAGAAAAATTGTGAAGATAACACCCATGTATACCATACCCAATTTCCCTTATTATCAATATTTCACTTTGGTATGGGGAAAATGTAACATGAAGTGGATCATCAGTGAAACAGTTAGAGAGAAAGCTCACTTCTCTAGTATCTCCAATATCCAACAATTCTTTTCTAGACCAAGGTGTTAAAGGAAAACCTGTGCCAGTTGTGGCACAAAACTTCACATTTTGAGCTGACCATCCTTTCAATAGTTTAACAATATTCTATAGTCTACCATGTATAAAGGAAATCAAATTCATTACTATACTCCGCCAAAAATAACACAGCACCCTGTTCCTGCGCCTAGGACCTCCTTCCCTTCAATTGCCATTGTGGGGTCCCTGGTAGCTGCCTTGCCTGTGCCATGGCCCTCCCACCCTCTGATCGCCATTGCGATCGGGGGACGCAGGCCTTCCAGCACTTTGATTGCCATGTTGGGGTTCCAGGGATGATGGCTGGGCTGTGCTCTGGCCAGCCCGCCCTCCCATCGCCATGGCTGGGGTCCGGGGTTGCTGCCTGGACAGCGCCCCGGCCCTCCCGCCCTTCAAGCGCTATGGTGGGAATCCAGTGTTGATGCATGGCCTGTGCTCTGGTGCTCCCACCTTTGATCACCATGGTGGGGGTCCGGGGTTGCTGCCAGGCCTGGGCCCCAGCCCTACCGCCCTCGGTTTACCATGGTGGGGGTCCTGGGTTGATGCCGGGCCTACACCCTGGCCCTTCCGCCTCCAATCTCGATGGCGATCGCCGGAATCATGAAAGCTAGCAACCTGTAACCAGGGGTCCACGGTGGCTTCCTTTTCTGCAACACCGCCCTCCCGCTCTCCGATAGCCATGGTGATCAAGGGATGCAGGCCATCCCACCCTTCCATTGCCATGTTGGGCGTCCAGAGTTGATGCCTGGGCTGCGCTCCAGCCAGCCCATACTCCCATTGCAAAAACACGGGTCCGGGGTTGAAGCCTGAGTTGCGCTCCGGCCCTCATGCCCTGCGATGGCCATGGTGGTGGTCGGGGGTTGCTGCCTGGCCTGAGCCTCAGCCCTCCTGCCCTCTTTTGCCATGGTTGGTGTCCAGGGTTGATGAATTGCCTGCGCTCTGGCCCTGTCCCCCTCCGATCGACATGGCGATTGCTGGAAGCAGGCCAGCCAGCAACCCCGGCACCCTGGGGTCCGTGGTTGCTGCCTGGCCTGCAACACCCCCCTCCTGCCCTCTGATCGCCATGGCGATCGAGGGATGCAGGCCATCCCGTCCTTCGATTGCCATGGTGAGGGTCCGGTGTTGATGCATGGGCTGTGGTCTGTCCTTCCAGCCCTCCAATGTCCATGGAGGGGGTCCAGGGTTGCCGCCTGGCTTGCTCTCCAGCCCTCTCGCCTTCCCAGCGCTATGTCGAGGGTCTGGGGTTGAAGCCTGACCTACGCTCTGGCCTTCCCTCCCTCCGATTGCCATTGTGATCGCCGGAAGCATGCCAGTCACCAACCCCGGCATCCAGGATTCCGCGATTATTGCCTGTCATCCACACCGACCTCCCGCCCTCCGATGGCCATGGTGGGGTTCCAAAGTTGCTGCCTGGCCTGCGCCACGGACCTCCCACCCTCCGATTGCCATGGTGGGGGTCCGGGCTTGATGCATTGCCTGTGCGGCAGCCTTCCAGCCCTTTGATCGCCATGGTGGGGGTCCTCGGTTGCTGCCTGGCCTGTGCCCCAGGCCTCCCGAAATCCAATGGTCATGGTTGGTGTCTGGGGTTGAGTCCTGGACTGTCCTCCGGCCCTATTACTCTCGCTCACTATAGTGTAGGTACGGGGTTGCTGCTGGGCCTGCACTCTGGACCTCCGGAACTCCAATTGCCATGGGGAATGCCAGACGCAGGCCAGCCAGCAACTCCGGCCTGCTGGTGGTCCCCTGTTATACCTGGTCTGATACACGGCCATATGATCACAATGGCAATCAAGGGACGCAGACCCTCCCAACCTCGATTGCCAAGGCGGGTGTCCATGGTTGCTGTGTGGCCTGTGCCCCGGTGCTCCTGCCCTTTGATTGCCATGGTGGGGGTCCCTGGTGGCTGTCTGGCCTTCGCCACAGGCCTTCCGCACTTCGATTTCCATGGTGGAGATCTGGGGTTGATTCATGGGATGCACTCTGGCCCTCCCGCCCTCCAATGTCCATGGAGGGGGTCCGGGGTTGCTCCCTGGCCTATGCTCTGGCTATTCCGCCCTTGATCACCATGCTGGGGATCCGGGATTGCTGCCTCGCCTCCGCGCCGGCTCTCCCGCCCTTCGATTGTCATGGCGATCAAGGGTTGCCGGACATCCCGCCCTTGAATGACATGTTGGACGTCCGTGGTTGTCGCCTGACCTGTTCTTCGGCCCTCCCACCCTTGATAGCCATGGTGGGGATCCGGGTTTGCTGCCTGGCCTCCACCCCGCCCTCCTGCCCTTCAATTGACATGTTGATCATGGGATGCCTTCCATCCGGCCCTTTGATTGCCATGTTGGGTCCGCGGTTGCTGTCTGGCCTGTAACACCGCCCTCCGATCGCCTGGTGATTAAGGCAGCAGGCCATCCGACCCTTCGGTTGCCACGGTGGGGGTCGGGGGTTGATGCCTGGCCTGCGCTCTGGCTCTGATGCCTTCAATTGCCATGGCTGGGGCCCAGGGTTGCTGCATGTCCTGCGCCCAGGCCCTCCTCCCCTTCGATTTCCATGTTTATGGTCCGCGGTTGCCGCCTGTTCTTCTCTTTGTCCCTCCTGCCCTCTGATCGACATGTCTATCACCGAAAGAAGACCAGCCAGCAACCCCAGCATCCGAGGGTTCGCAGTTGCTGAGTCGTGTACAACACCACCCTCTCGCCTTCCAATCGCCATTGCAATCCAGGGGGGCAGGCAATCCGCCATAAGATTGTAATGGTGGATGTCTGTGAGTGTTGCCTGTCCTGCGCCAAGGCCCTTCTGCCCTCTGATCACCATGGTGGGGTCCAGGGTTGATGCCTGGCCTGCACTCTGGCCCTCCCGCCCTTGGATAGCCATGGTGGGGTTCCGAGGTGGCTCTCTGACCTCGCCTCGGGCAGTACGCCCTTCAATGTCCATGGCGGTGGTCTGGGGTTGCTCCCTGGCCTGTTTTCTGGCTATTACGCACTCTGATCACCATGGTGGGGCTCCGGGTTTGATTCCTGGCCTGCGCTTTGGGCCTCCCATTCTCCGATCCACATGAGGATCACTGGAAGGGGAAGACCAGCAACCCCAGCAACCGGGGTCCTGTGTTGCTGCCTGACCTGCAATACTGCCCTCCCACCCTATTTCGCCACGGATATTGAGGGATGCAGGCCATCCTTCCCTTCTATTGCCATGTTGCTGGTCCAGGGTTGATGCCTAGGCTTTGCTTCGGCCAGCACGCCCTCCCATCGCCATAACCGGGGTCCGGGGTTGTGGTCTGGCATGCGCCCTGGCCCTCCCGCCCTTTGACTGCCATTATTGGGGTCCGGGTTTGCTGCTTGGCCTCAGCCAGGCTCTCCCGCCTTTCGATTGCCATGCCGATCCAGGGATGCAGGCCATCCCGCCCTTCGATTGCCATGTTGGGGGTCCTGGGTTGTTTCCTGGCCTGTGCTCTAGCCCTCCCGCCATTGATCGCCATGGTGGGGATCCTGGTTTGCTGCTTGGCCTCTATCCCGGCCTCCTGCCCTTTGATTGACATGCCGATCAAGGAATGCAGGACATCCCGCCAGTTGATCACCATGTTGGGGGTCCGCGGTGCTGCATGGCCTGCAACACCCACCTCTGATTGCCATGGAGATCAAAAGAGGCAGCCCCTCTTGCCTTTCGGTTCCCATGGAGAGGGTCGGATGTTGATGCCTGGCTTGCTTTCTGGCCCTGCCATCCTCGATTTCCATGGCGGGGGTCTGGGGTTTCTGACTGTCCTGCGCCATGGCCCTCCCAACCTTCGATTGCCATGGTGGTGGTCCGTGTTTCCTGCCTATCCTGCACTTTGTCCATCCCGCCCTCCAATCAACATGGCGAAGGCCAGAAGCAGACCAGCCAGTAACCCCAACATCCGGGGTCTGTGGTTGCTGACTGGCGTGCTATACCGCCCTCCCACCCTCCGATCTCCGTGGCTATCCAAGGATGCAAGCAATCCTGCCCTAAGATTGCCATGGTGGATGTCACCGGGTGCTCCCTTGCCTGCACCCTGGCCCTCCAGCCCTTTGTTTGCCATGGTGGTGGTCCGGTGTTGATGCATGGCATGCACTGTGGCACTCCCACCTCCAATGGCCATGGCGGGGTTTGCTCCCTGGCCTGAGCTCCAGCCCTCCACCTACGATCGCCATGGTGGGCATCCTGGGTTGCTGCCTGGTCTGCGCCCTGGCCCTCCCACCTAGGTTTGTCATGGTGGGCATCTTGGGTTGATGCCTGGCCTGCGCTATGGCCCTCCCACCCTCAATCGCCATGGTTGCGGTCCGGGGTTGCAGCCTGGCCTGTGCCCAGCCCCTCCCACACTTTAATTGCCATGGCAGGGGTCTGCGGTTGCGGGTTGGGTTGCGCTCCTTCCCTCCCGCCCTCGATCACCATGGTGGGGGCCTGGGGTTGCTGCTTGGCTTGTGCTCTGGCCCTCCCACCCTCTGATCACCATGGCGATCGCTGGAAGCATGCCAGCCAGCAACCCCGGCACCCAGGGTTCCGCGGTTGCTGCCTGGCCTGCAACACAGCCCTCCCGCTCTTCGATAACCATGGTGATTGATGGACGCAGGCCATCCCTCCCTTTGATGCCACGGTGTAGGTCCAGGGTTGATGCCTGGGCTGCACTCCGGCAAGCCCACCCTCCCATTGCCATGACAGGGGTCCGGGGTTGTGTCTTGGCCAGTTCTCTGACCCTCCCGCCTTTCGATTGCCATAGTGGGAGTCTAAGGTTGCTGCCGGTCCTGTGCCCTATCCCTCACACCCTCTGATCGCCATGGTGGGGGTCCACGGTAACTGCCTGGCCGCCTGCCGGCTCTCCAGCCCTAAGATTGCCTTGGTGGGGGTTTGATGCATGACCTGTGCTCTGACCCTCTCACTCATCGACTGCCATGGAGGGAGTACGGGGTTGCTGCCTGGCCCGTGCCATGGCCCTCCCGTCCTTCGATTGCCATGTTGGGCGTCCGCGGTTGCCACCTGGCCTGCAACACCCTGCTCTGATCGTCATGGCAATCAAGGGAGGCAGGCCCTCCCGCCATTTGGTTCCCATGGTGGGGGTTGAGTGTTGATGCCTGGCCTGCGTTCTGGCCCTTCCGGGTTAGCTGCCTGTCCTATGCCATGGCCCTTCCACCCTTTGATTGCCACGGCGGGTGTCCGAGGTGGCGGTCAGGGTTGCGCTCCCTCCCTCCCGCCCTGGATCGCCATGGTGGGTGTCAGGGTTGATGCCTGGCCTGCGCTCTGGCCCTCCCACCCTCTAATCCACATGGTGATCACCGGAAGTCGGCCAGCCAGCAACCCTGGCACCCGGGGTTCGGAGGTTGCTGCCTGGCCTGCAACACTGCCCTCACGGACTCTGATCACCATGCCAATCGAGGGACACAGGTCATCCCACCATTCAATTGCCATGGTGGGGGTCCGCCGTTGCTGCCTGACCTGTGCCCCGGCCCTCTCACCCCTCAAAAGCCATGGTGGAGGTCTGGGGTTGCTGCCTGTCCTGATCTCCTGCCATCCTGCCCTCCCATCACCATTGCTGGTGTCTGGGGTTTCTGCCTGGCCAGTGCTCTGTCCTTCCCGCCCTCTGATCAACATGGCGATCCCTGGAAGCAGACCAGCCAACAACCCCAGCATCCCGGTTAAGGCGGTTGCTGACTGGCCTCCAACACGGCACTCCTGCTCTCCTATAACCATGGTGACCGAGGGATGCAGGCCATCCCGCCCTTGATTGCTGTGGTGGATATCCGCGGGAGCGGCCTGGCCTGCGCCCCGGCCCTCCGGCCCTTCAATTGCTATGGTGGGGGTCCAGGGTTGATGCATGCCATGCAATATTGCATTCCCACCCTCCGATGGCCATTGCGGAGTTCCGGAGTTGCTTCCTGGCCTGCAATCAGCCCTCCCACCTATGATCGCCATGGTGGGGTTCTGGGTTGCTGCCTGGCCTGCGCTCCGGAACTCCCGCCTATGATCGCCATGGTGAGAATCCGGGGTTGCAGCCTGGCCTGCAAACTACCCTCCCGACCTCTTATAGCCATGGCGATCGAGGGCTGCAGGACATTCCACCCTTCGAATGCCATGTTCAGGTTCCAGGGTTGCTGCCTGGCCTGCGCCCCAGCCCTCCCACCCTCCAATCACCATGGTGGGGGTCCTCAGTTGCTGCCTGGACTGCGCCCTGGCCTTCCCAACCTCCAATCACCATGGTTCGGGTCCTCGGTTTTGGCCTGGCCTACGCCCTGCTCCTCCCACCCTTCGATTGCCACAATGGGGGCACGGGGTTACTGCCTGGCCTGCAACACCACACTCCCGCCCTACGATCGCCATGGTGATCGAGGGATGAAGGCCATCCTGCCCTTCAATTGCCATGAAGGGGTTCTGAGGTGGCTGACTGGCCTGCAACACCACCCTCTGATCATCATGGTGATCAAGGGAGGCAGGTCCTCCCGCCCTTCGGTTGCCATTTTGGGGGTTGGTGGTTGATGCCTGGCCTGTGCTCTGGCCCTCCTGCCCTCTTTGCCATGGTGGGGATACGTGGTTGATTCATGGCATGCGCTCTGGCCCTCCCTCCCTCCAATGTCCATTGTGGGGGTCCTGGGTTGCTCCCTCGCCTGTGCCCTGGCAATTCCGCCCTCGATTACCATGCTGACGGGTTCTGGGTTTGATGTATGGCATGTGCTATGGCCCTCCCACCCTCCGAATGCCATTGCGAAGTTCCGGGGTTACTTCCTGGGGTGCGATTGGGCCCTCCCACCTATGATCGCCATGGTAGGGGGTCCTGGGTTTCTGCCTGTCTTGCGCTCCGGGCCTCCCGCCTATGATTGCCATTGTGAGGGTCCAGGGTTGAAGCCTGTCCTGCAACACCGCCCTCCCGCCCTCCAGGGACCATGGTGATCGAGGGATGCAGGCCACTCCGTCCTTTGAATGCCATGGTGGGGGTCCAGGGTTGCTTCCTGGCCTGCGCCCTGGCCCTCCCACTATCCGATCACTATGGTGGGTTTCCTCGGTTGCTGGGTGGCCTATGCCCTGGCCCTCCCACCCTTCGATTGCCATAATGGGGATCCGGGGTTACTGCCTAAACTGCAACACCGCATTACCACCCTCCGATCGCCATGGTGATTGAGGGATGCAGGCCATCCCACCCTTCAATTGCCATGTTGGCGGTCCGAGGTTGCTGCCTGGCCTGCAACATCACCCTCCGATCGCCATGGTGATTGAGGGATGCAGGCCATCCCACCCTTCGATTGCCATGTTGGCGGTCCGAGGTTGCTGCCTGGCCTGCAACATCACCCTCCGATCGCCATGGCGATCAAGGGATGCAGGCCCTCCCGCACTTCAGTGGCCATGACCATTAAGGGATTGAGGCCCTCTCTTCCTTCGATTGCCATGTTGGGGTGTGCGGTTGTCCCCTTGCCTGCAACACCACCCCCCGATCTCCATGGCAATCAAGGGGGGCAGGCCCTCCCGCATTTCAGTTGCCATGGTGGGGGTCAGGGAATGATGCCTGGCCTTCAATACCGCCCTCCCGCCTTCCGATCGCCATGGCGTTCGAGGGACGCAGGCTATCCTTCCCTTAGATTGATATGTCAGGGGTCCAGGGTTGATGCCTGTCCTGCGCTCAGGCCAGCACGCCCTCTCATCTCCATGATGGGGGTCCAGCGTTGCAACCTGGCTTGTGCCAGAGCCGTCCAGCCCTTCAATTGCCATGGTGGGAGTCCTTAGTTGCTGCCTGGCCTCCGCCGGGGCCTCCCGACCTTTGATTGCCATGGTGCGGGTCCGTGGTGGCTGTCTGGCCTGTGCCCCGGCCCTCCTGCCCTTCGATTGCCTTGGTGGGGTTCCAGGGTTGATTCATGGAGTGCGCTCTTGCCCTCCTGCCCTCCAATGTCCATGGCAAGGGTCGGGGTTGCTCCCTTACCTGTGCTCTGGCCATTCTGCCCTTGATTGCCATGCTCGGGTTCCAGGGTTGCTGCCTGTACTGCACTACAGCCCTTCTGCCCTCTGATCGCCATGGTGGGGATACGGGTTTGATTCATGGCATACGCTCTGGCCCTCCCACCCTCCAATGTCCATGGCCTGTGCCCTGGCTATTCTGCCCTTGTTTGTCATGCTGATGGTCCAAGGTTGCTGCCTGGTTTGCGCTCTGGCCCTCTCGCCCTCTGATCACCATGGCGAGCGTCAGAACCAGGCCAGCCAGCAACCCTGGCACCCGGGGGTCCGCGGCTCTACCTGGCCTGTAACATCGCACTCATGCCCTCCGATTGCCATGGCTATTGAGGGAAGCGGGCCATCCTGCCCTTTGATTGACATGTTGGGGTTCCAGGGCTGCTTTCTGGACTGTGCTACAGCACTCCCACCCTTTATTGCCATGGTGGGGATCTGGGTTTGCTACCTGGCCTCCGCCCAGCTCTCCCACCCTTCGATTGCCATGCTGATCAAGGGATGCAGGACATCACTCCAATCATTGCCATGTTGTGGGTCCGCGGTTGTTTCCTGGCCTTCAACACAGCACTCCCACCCTCTGATTGCCATGGCGATGAAGGGAGGCAGTCCCTCGCACCTTTCGGTTCCCATGGTGGGGGTCAGGTGTTGATGCCTGGCCTGCGTTCTGGCCCTGCTGCCCTCAATACCCATGGCGGGGGTCCGGGGTTGCTGCCTGTCATGGGCCCAGGCCCTTCTGCCCTTTGATTGCCATGGTGGGGGTTCTCGGTTGCTGCCTGGCCTACGCCCAAGCCCTCCTGCCCTTTGATTGCCATGGTCGGGGTCCATGATTATTGCCTCTACTGCACCACGGCACTTCTTCCCTTTGACCACCATTGTTGGAGTACGGGGTTGATGCCTGGCCAGCGCTCTGTCCCTCCCACCCTCGATTGCCATGGCGGGGGTCCAAGGTTGCTTCCTGTCCTGCGCCCAGGCCCTACCGCCCTTTGATTGCCATGGTGGGGGTCCGTATTTGCTGCCTGTACTGCACCACGGCACTTCTGCCCTCTGACCGCCATGGTGGGGCTATGGGGTTGATGTCTGGCCTGCCCTCTGGCCCTCCTGCCCTCCTATTGCCATTGCGATTACCAGAAGCAGTCCTGCCAGCATCCTTGGCACCCAGGGTTCTGCGGTTGCTGCCTGGCCTGCAACACTGCCCTCCCGCCATCCGATCGCCATCGTGATCGAGGGATGTAGGTTATCCCGCCCTTCGATAGCCATGTAGGGGGTCCAGGGTTGCTTCCTGACCTGTGCTTCGGCCCTCCCATCCTTGATCGCCATGGTGGGGATCCCGGGTTGCTGTCTGGCCTCTGCCCCGGCTATTCCGCCCTTCAATTGCCATGCCGATCGAGAGATTAAGGCAATCCCTCCAATAGATTGCCATGTTGGGGGGCGCGGTTGCTTCCTGGCCTGCAACACCGCCCTCCCGCCCTCCTGGGGCCATGGTGATCGAGGGATGCAGGTCATTCTGTCCTTTGAATGCCATGGTGGGGGTCCAGGGTTGCTTCCTGGTCTGCGCCCTGGCCCTCCCACTCTCCGATCACTATGGTGGGTTTCCTCGGTTGCTGCATGGCCTATGCCCTGACCCTCCCACCCTTCGATAATGGGGACCCGGGGTTACTGCCTGGACTGCAACACCGCTCTCCCGCCCTGTGATTGCCATGATGGGGGTCCAGGGTTGATACCTGGGCTGCGCTCCAGCCAACTAGCCTTCCCATCGCCATGCCAGGTGTCCAGGGTTGTGGCCTGGCCCGTGCTCCACCATTCCCGCCTTCGATCGCCATGGTGGGGGTCCAGGGTTGCTTCCTGTCTTGTGCTCCGGTCTTCCCACCCTCGCATTGCCAAGGCGGGTGTCCGGGGTTGCTGCCAGTCCTGCTCCATGGCCCTTCCGCCCTCTGATCGCCATGGTGGGAGTCCGGGGTTGATGCCTGGCCTGCACTCTGGCCCTCCCGCCTTCGATGGCCATGGTGGAGAAACGGCTTTGATGCCTGGCCACTGCCATGCCTCTCCCGTGCTTTGATTGCCATGGCGATCAAGGGATGCGGGCCATCCTGCCCTTCGTTTGCCATGTTGGGGGTCCGCGGTTGCTGCCTGGTCTGTGCTCTGGCCCTCATGCCTTTGATCGCCATGGTTGGGATCCGGGTTTGCTGCCTGGCCTCTGCCCCTGCCACTTGCCTTCAATTGACATGCCAATCAAGGGATGCCGGCCATCTCACCCTTGGATTGACTTGTTGGGAGCCGCAGTTGCCGCCATCCGATCGCCATGGCGATTAAGGGGAGCAGGCCCTCCCGCCCTTCGGTTGCCATGGTAGAGGTCGGAGGTTGATGCCTGGCTTGCGCTTTGCCCTGCCTCCCTCTATTGCCATGGTGGGGGTCCGCGGTTGCTGCCTGTCCTGCAATACTGACCTCCCACACTCAATTGCCATGGTGGGGGTACGGGGTGGCTGCCTGGCCTGCTCCCCGGCCCTCCATCCCTTAAATTGTCATGGCGGTGGTCCCAGGTTATGGGCTGGGTTGCGTTCCTTCTCTCCTGCCCTCGTTCGCCATGGTGGGGGTCAGTGTTGATGCCTGGCCTGCGTCCCTGCCTTCTGAGTCTTCGATTGCCATGGTTGGGTTCCGAGGTTGATTCATGGTGTGCGCTCTGGACCTCCCGCCCTCCAATGTCCATGGCAGAGGTCCCATGATTCTTCCTAGTCTGCGTTCCAGACCTCCCGCCGATGATCGCCATGGTGTGGGTCCGGGGTTGCTACCTGGGCTGTGCTCTGGCCAGCACGCACTCCCATTGCCATGACAGGGGTCCGAGGTGGCAGCCTGGCCTGTGCCCAGGCCCTCCAAACCTTTGATTGCCATGGTGGGAGTCCGCGATTGCTGCCTGGCCTCCTCCCCGGCCCTCCGCCTTTGATTGCCATGGTGGGGGTCCGTGGTGGCTGTCTGGCCTTCGCCTGTAACAACGCCTTCCCAACACCATGGCAATTAAGGGGGGCAGGGCCTCCCGCCCGTCAGTTTCCATGGTGGGGGTCGGATGTTGATGCCTGACCTGCGTTCTGGCCCTGCTGCCCTCGATTGCCATGGCGGGGGTCTGTGGTTGCTGGCTGTGCTGCGCCAAGGCCCTTCCGCTCTCTGATCATCATGGTGGGGGTCCGGTGTTGATGCAGGACCTGCACCCTGCCCTCTACCCCCGCCTTCGATCGCCATGGTGGGGATCCGGGGTTGCTGCCTGTCCTCCAACCCGGCTCTCCCGCCTTTTGTTTGCCATGGTGATCAAGGGATGCCGGCCATCCCGCCCTTCAATTGCCATGTTGGGGTTCCGTGGTTGCCGCCAGGACTGAACACCGCAGTCGCACCCTTCATTCGCTATAGCGATTGAGTGATGGAGGCCATCCCGCCCTTCGATTGCCATGTTGGGGTTCGGGGGTTGATGCCTGGCCTGCGTTCTGGTCCTGCCACCCTCGATTGCCAGGTTGGGTTCCGCACTTGCTGCCTGGCCTGTAATACTGCCCTCCTGCCCTCTGATTGCCATGGCGATTGAGGGACGCAGGCGATACTTCCCTTCAATTACCATGTTGGGTGTCCAGGGTTGATGCCTGGGCTGCGCTCTGGCTAGCGCTCCCTGCAATCGCCATGACGGGGGTCCAAGGTTGCGGCCCTGCTTGAGCCCAGGGCCTCCAGGCCTTCGATTGCCATGGTTGGGGTCCGAGGTTGCTGCTTGTCCTGCGACCCGGCCCTTCCGCATATTGATTGCCATGGTGGGGGCCTGTGGTGGCTTTCTGGTTGTGCCCCGGCCCTCCTGCCCTCCGACCGCCATGGTGGTGGTCCGGAGTTAATGCCTTGCTGGAGCTTGGCCCTCCCGCACTTCAATTTCCATGGCGGGGGTCCGGGGTTGCTCCCTGGCCTGTTCACGGCCATTCCACCCTAAATTGTCATGTTGGGCGTCCAGGGTTGCTGCCTGTCCGAAGCCCAGGCCCTCCCACCCTTCGATTGCCACGTTTATGGTCTGCGGTACCTGCCTGTCCTGCGCTCTGTCCCTCCAGCCCTCTGATCGACATGGCTATCACCGGAAACAGACCAGCCAGCAACCCCAGCATCTGAGGGTTCGCAGTTGCTGAGTGGCGTGCAACACAGCCCTCTCGCCCTCTGATCGCCATGGCGATCTAGGGTCACAGGCAATCCGCCCTAAATTGCCATGGTGAATGTCTGCGAGTGTTTCCTGGCCTGCATCCTGGCCCTCCCACCCTTTGATTGCCATGGTGGGGGTGCGGGGTTGATGCATGACATGCTTTCTGGCCTTCCCACAGTCCGATGGCCATCGCGTGTGTCCGGGGTTGCTTCCTGGCATGGGCTCTTGCCCAACCACCTATAATCGCTATGGGGTGAGTCCATGGTGGCTGCCTGGCTGCGCGACAGCCATCCCACCTCCGATCGCCATGGTGGGGGTCAGGGGTTGCTGCCTGGCTTGCGTCCCTGCTCTCCCAACCTTTGATTGCCATGGTGGGATCCGGGGTCGATTCATGGCATGCACTCTGGCCATCCCACCCTCCAATGTCCATGGTGGTGGTCCAGGGATGCTCCCTAGCCAGCGCTCCAGCCCTCCCGCCTAAGAACGCCACGGTGTGTCTCCGGGATTGCCTCCTGGGCTGTGCTCTGGCCAGCACGCCCTCCCATTGCCATGATGGGGGTCCGGGGTGGCAGCCTGGCTTGTGCGTGGGCCCTCCAACCCTAAGATTGCCATGGTGGGGGATGTGGTGGCTGTCTGGACTTCGCCCCCCGCTTTCTGCCCTTTGTTTTCTTTGGTGGGGATCAGGGGTTGATTCATGGCATGCGCTCTGGTCCTCCCGCCCTCCAATGTCCATGGTGGGGGTCCGGGGATTCTCCCTAGCCTGCGCCCTGGCCCTCCCGCCTACGAACGCCATCGTGTGGATCTGTTTTTGCTGCCTGGGCTGTGCTCTGGCCAGCACGCCCTTCCACTGCCATGATGGGGGTCCGGGGTGGCGGTCTGGCTTGTGCCCGGGCCCTCCAACCCAAAGATTGCCATGGTGGGAGTCCGCGATTGCTGCCTTGCCTGCGCCCCGGCCCTCCCACCCTTTGATTGCTATGGTGGGGGTCGTGGTGGTGGTGGCTGTCTGGCCTTCGCCACTGGCATTTCGCCATTTGTTTTCCATGGTGGGGATCAGGGGTTGATTCATGGCGTGCACTCTGGTCCTCCCGCCCTCCAATGTCAATTAAGGGGGTCCGGGGTTTCTCCCTGGCCTTTGCTCTGGCCATTCCGCCCTGGATCACCATGGTGGGGAATCAGGTTTGCTGCCTGGCCTCCGCCTGGCTCACCCTCCTTTCAATGCCATGGTGATCGAGGGATCCAGCCCATCCCACCCTTCGATTGCCATGTTGGGGGAATCACAGTTGCTGCGTGGCCTGTGCTCCGGTCCTCCAGCCCTTGATCGCCATGGTGGGGTTCCAGGTTTGCTGCCTGGCCTCCGTCCTGGCTTCCCGCACTTCGACTGACATGTTGGGAATCCGTGGTTGCTGCCTGGCCTCCCGTCCCAGCCTCCCGCCCTTCGACTGTCATGTTGGGAATCCGTGGTTGCTGCCTGGCATTCAACACCACCCTCCAATTGCCATGGTGATTAAGGAGGCCAGGCCCTCACGCAAATTCGGTTACCATGGCGGGGGTCGGGTGTTGATGCCTGACCTGCGCTCTGGCCCTGCCACCCTCGGTTGCCATGGCGGGGTTCTGGGGTTGCTGCCTGTTCTGTGCCACAGCCCTTCCACCCTCTAATCGCCATGGTGGAGGTCCGGGTTTAATGCCTGGCCTGCGCTCTGGCCTTCCCATCCTCTGATCCACATGAGGATCGCCGGAAGGGGCAGGCCAAAAACCCCAGCAACCAGGGTCCTGTGTTGCTGCCTGGACTGCAATACTACCCTCCCACCTCCGTTCGCCATGGTGATCGAGGGATGCAGGCCATCCTTCCCTTCATTGCCATGATGGGGGTCCAAGGTTGATGCGTGGGCTGCGCATCCACCAGCACACCCTCCCATCGCCATGACGGGGGTCCTGGTTTGCGGCCTGGCTTGCGCCCGGGCCTCCCGCCCTTTGATTGCCTTGGTGGGAGTCCGTGGTTGCTACCTGGCATGCGCCCTGGCCTTTAATAGCCATGATCGGGGTCCGTGGTGGCTGTCTGGCCTGCGACCTAGACCTCCAGCCTTCCAATCGCCATGGTAGGGGTCTGGGGTTGATGCCTGGAGAGCTCTGGCCCTCCCGCAATCCAAGGTCCATGGTGGGGATCCGGGGTTGTTCCCTGGCCTGTGCTCTGGCCACTCGCCCTTGATCGCCATGGTGGGGATCCGTGTTTGCTGCCTGGCCTCCGCCCCGGCTCTCCCGCCCTTTGATTGCCATGCCGATCAAGGGATGCAGAAAATCCCACCAATCATGCCATGTTGGTGGTCTGCGGTTGTTGCGTGGCCTGAAACACCGCACTTCTGCCCTCCGATCGCCATGGTTATTGAGAGATGCAGGCCATCCCGCCCTTCGATTGGCATGTTGGGGGTCCACGGTGCTGCATGGACTGCAACACACACCTCCAATCGCCATGGAGATCAAGTGAGGCAGGCCCTCCTGCCTTTCCGTTCCCATGGTGGGAGTCGGATGTTGATGCCTTGCCTGCGTTCTGGCCCTTCTGCCCTCGATTGCCATGGCGGTGGTCTGTGGTTGCTGCTTGTCCTGCTCCACGGCCCTTTCATGCTCTGATCGCCATGGTGGGGTTCTGGGTTGATGCCTGGCCGGATGTCTGGCCCTCCCAAGCTCCGATGTCCATGGTGGGGGTCCGGGGTTGCTCCCTGGCCTGTGCATGACGATTCCACTCTCTATTGCCATGTTAGGGGGCCGGGTTGCTTCCGGGTATGCAACACTGCACTCCCGCCCTCTGATAGCCATGGCGATTGAGGGATGGAGGTTATCCCACACTTCGATTGCCATGTTGGGGCCCAGGGTTTCTGCCTGGCCTGCAACACTGCCCTCCGATCGCCATGGTGATCAAGGGTGGCAGGCCCTCCCGCAATTTGGTTGCCATTGTCAGGGTCGGGCGTTGATGCTTGGCCTGCGCTCTGGCCCTGCCATCCTCGAATGCCATGGCAGGGGTCCAGGGTTGCTGCCTGTCCTGCGCCCGGGCCCTCCCGCCCTTCGATTTCCATGGTTCTTGTCCGCGGTTGCTGCCTGTCCTGCGCTATGTCCCTCCCGCTCTCCGATCAACATGGCTATCACCAAGAGCAGACCAGCCAGCAACCCCAGCATCGGAGGGTTTGTGGTTGCTCAGTGGCGTGCAACACCGCCCTCTTGCCCTCCGATCGCCATGGCGATCCAGTGATGCAGGAAATCTGCCCTAAGATTGCCATGGTGAATGTCCGCAAGTGTTGTCTGGCCTGCGCCCTGGCCCTCCCGCCCTTTGATTGCAATGGTGGGGGTCAGGGGTTCATGCATGACCTGTCTCTGGCCTTCCCACACTCCAATGCAATGGCAGGTGTCCAGGGTTGCTTGCTGGCCTGCGCTCTTGCCCAACCACCTATAATCGCTATGGTGGTGGTTCAGGGTTGCTGCCTGGCCTGAGCCCTGGCCCTCCCGCCCTTAGATTGTCATGACGGGGGTCCGAGGTTATGGGCCGGGTTGTGCTCCTTCTCTCCCGCACTCGATCACCATGGTGGGGGTCCAGGGTTGCTGCCTGGCCTGCGTCCCTGCCCTACCGACCTGGGATTGCCATGGTGGGATTTCGTAGTTGATTCATGGCCTGTGCTCCGGCCCTCCTGCCCTTGAACGCCATGGTGGGGATCGGGTTTGCTGCCTTGCCTCAGCACCAGCCTCCCGCCTTTCAATTGACATGCTGATCAAGGGATACAGGACATCCCGCCAATCGATTGCCATGTTGGGGGTCCGCGGTTGTTGCCTGTCCTGCAACAACTCACTCCCACCCTCTGATCGCCATGGCTATTGAGCAATCCAGGCCATCCCACCCTTCGATTGCCATGTTGGAGGTCCGCGGTGCTGCATGGCCTGGAACACCCACCTCCGATCACCATGGAGATCAAGGAAGGCAGGCCCCCCCGCCTTTCGGTTTCCATGGTGAAGGTCGGATGTTGATGCATGGCCTGCGCTCTGGCCCTGCCACCATCGATTGCCATGGCGGTGGTCCGAGGTTGCTGCTGGCCTGCAATACTGCCCTCCCGCCCTCCGATCACCATGGAGATCGAGGGACGCAGGCCATCCTTCCCTTCGATTGCCACTTTGGGCGTCCAGGGTTGATGCCTGGGCTGTGTTCTTGCCAGTGCGCCATACAGTCGCCATGATGAGAGTCCAAGTTTGCGTTCCTACTTGCGCCCGGGCCCTCAAGATCTACGATTGCCATGGTGGGAGTCCGTGGTTGCAGCCCGGCTTGCGACCCGGCCCTCCCACCTTCCGATCGCCTTGGTGGGGGTGCGGGGTTGATGCCTGGCTGGAGCTCTGGCCCTCAAGCACTCCAGTGTCCATGGCAGGGGTCTGGGGTTGCTCCCTGGATTGTGCATGCCCATTCCGCCCTCGATTGCCCTGCTAGGGGTCCAGGGTTCCTGAATGTCCTGCGCCAACGCCCTCCCGCCCTTTGATTGCCATCTTTATGGTCCGCGGTTGCTGCCTGTCCTGCACTCTGTCCCTCCTGCCCTCCAATCGACATGGCTATCAATGGAAGCAGACCAGCCAGCAACCCCAGCATCTGAGAATTCGCAGTTGCAGAGTGGCATGCAACACCACCCTCTTGCCCTCCGATAGCCATGGCTATCCAGGGAATCAGGCAATCCACCCTAAGATTGCCATGGTGGATGTCCGCAAGTGTTGCCTGGCCTGCGACCTGGCCCTCCTGCCTTTTGATTTCCATGGTGGGGGTCCGGGGTTGCTGCCTCGCCTGTGCTAAGGCCCTCCAGCCCTTAGATTATGATGGCGGGGGTCCAAGGTTACGGGCTGGGTGGCACTCCTTCTCTCCCGCCCTCGATAGCCATGGTGGGGGACCGGGGTTGCTGCCTGGCCTGCGTCCCTGCCCTCCTGACCTTCGATTGCCATGGAGGGGTTCCGGGGTTGATTCATGGCATGTGCTCTGGCCCTCCCGCCCTCCAATGTCCATGGCGGTGGTCCGGGAATGCTCCCTAGCCTGCGCTCCTGCTCTGCCACCTACGGATGTCATGGTGGGGTTCTGAGGTGGCTGACTGGTCTTCTCTCCAGGCCTTCCACCCTTCAATTTCCATTATGGGGATCCAGGGTTGATTCATGGCTTGTTCTCTGGCCCTCCCGCCCTCCAATGTCCATGGTGGGTTTCCAGGGTTGCTCTCTGGTCTGTTCTCTGGCCATTCCGCCCTCTGATCGCCATGGTGGGGGTCCGGGTTTGATAACTGGCCTGTTCTCTGGCCCTCACATCCTCCGTTCCACATGAGGTTCGCCAGAAGGGGCAGGCCAGCAACCCCAGCAACCGGGGTCCCGTGTTGCTGCCTGGCCTGCAATACTGCCCTCCCACCCTCCGTTTGCCATGATGATCGAGGGATGCAGGGCATCCTTCCCTTCAATTGCCATGTTGGGTGCCCAGGGTTGATGCCTGGGCTGCAATTTGGCTAGCACGCCCTCCAATCGCCATGACAGGGGTCCAGGGTTGCGGCCTGGTTTGTGCCCGGGCCCTCCCGCCCTTCGATTGCCTTGGTGGCTGTCCGCAGTTGCTGCCTGGCATGCTCCCCGGCCCTCCCACCATTTGATTGCCATTATTGGGGTCCATGGTGGCTGTCTGGACTGAGCACTGGACCTCTGGCCTCCTATCGCCTTGGTGGAGGTCCGGGTTTGCTGCCTGGCCTCCGCCCCAGCTCTGCCGCCCTTCGATTGCCATTCAGATCCAGGGATGCAGGCCATCCCGCCCTTCGATTGCCATGTTGGGGGTCCAGGGTTGCTTCCTGGCCTGTGCTCCGGCCCTCCCGCCCTTGATCACCATGGTGGGGATCCGGGTTTGCTGCCTGGCCTCGCACCGGCCTCCCACCCTTTGATTGACATGACTATCAAGAGATGCAGGACATCCCGCCAAATGATTGCCATGTTGGGGGTCCGCGGTCCTGCATGGCCTGAAACACACACCTCCGATCGCCATGGAGATCAAGGGAGGCAGGCCCTCTCGCCTTTCGGTTCTCATGGTGGGGGTCGGATGTTGATTCGTGGCCTGCGTTCTGGCCCTGCCACCCTCGATTGCCATGGCGGGGGTCTGTGGTTGCTGCCTATGATGCACCACGGCCCTTACGTCCTCTGATCGCCATGGTGAGGGTCCGGGGTTGATGCCTGCCTGGCACTCTGTCCTTTCCGCCTTAGATTGCTGTGGTGGATATCCCGGGTTGCTGCTTGGCCTCCACCCCGGTCTCCCGCCCTTCGATTGACTTGCTGTTCAAGGGATGTCGGCCATCCCGCCCTTCGGTTGCCATGGTGGGGCCCAGGGTTGATGCCTGGGCTGCGCTCTGGCCAGCGCGCCCTGCAATCGCCATGATGGGGGTCCACGGTTGTGGCCCTGCTTGTGCCAGGGCCCTCCAGTCTTTCTGTTGCCATGGACGGTGTCCGCGGTTGCTGCCTGGCTTGCGACTCGGCCCTTCCGCACATTGATTCCCATTTTGGGGTCCATGGTGGCTTACTGGCCTGTGCCCCGGCCCTCCCGCCCTCCGATCGCCATGGTGGTGGTCCGGGGTTGATGCCTGGCCGGAGCTCTGGCCCTCCCGCACTCCAATGTCAATGGCTGGGGTCCGGGGTTGCTCCATGGCCTGTGCATGGCCATTCCATCCTTGATTGCCATGCTGGGGGTCTAGGGTTGCTGCCTGTCCTTCGCCCAGGCCCCCCGGGCCTTCGATTGCCATGACGATCTAGGGATGCAGGCAATCGCCCTAAGATTGCCATGGTGGATGTCTGTGAGTGTTGCCTGGCCTGCGCCCTGGCCCTCCCGCCCTTCGATTGCCATAGTGGGGGTCCGGGGTTGATGCATGACCTGCTCTCTGGCCTTCCCACACTCCGATTGCCATGGTGGTGTCCGGGTTGCTTCCTGGAATTCGCTCTTGCCCAAACACCTATAATCGTATGGTGTGAGTCCATGGTGGCTGCCTGGCCAGCACTCCAGCCATCCCACCTCCGATAGCCATGGTGGGGGTCTGGGGTTGATCCTTGGCCTGCGCTCCGGCCCTCCAGCCCTTAGATTGTCTTGGTGGGTTTCCGAGGTTACCGGCTGGGTTGCGCTCCTTCTCTCCCAACCTCAATCGCCATGGACGGGTCTGGGGTTGCTGCCTGGCCTGAGTCCCTGCCCTCCCGACCTTCGATTGCCATGGTAGGGTTCCGGGCTTGATTCGTGGCGTGCGCTCTGGCCCTCCCACCCTACAATGTCCATGGCAGTGGTCTGGGGATGCTCCCTAGCCTGCGCTCTGGCCCCCCGCCTACGAACACCATGGTGTGGGTTCGAGGTTGATGCCTAGGCTGCACTCTGACCACCACACCCTCCCATTGCCATGATGGCGGTCTGGGGTGGTGGCCTGACTTGTGCCCGAGCCCTCCAACCCTAAGATTGCCATGGTGGGAGTCCGCGATTGCTGTCTGGCCTGCGCCCTGGCACAACCGCCCTTTGATTGCCATGGGGGGGTGTCTGGGGTGGCTGTCTGGCCTTTGCCCCGGGCCTTCCGCCCTTCAATTTCCATAGTGGGGATCCGGGGTTGATTCATGGCATGTGCTCTGGACCTCCCGCCCTCCTATGTCCATTGCAGGGGTCCAGAGTTGCTCCCTGACCTTTGCTCTGGCCATTCCGCCCTTAATCGCCATGCTGGGGATCCAGGATTGCTGCCTCTCCTCTGTCCCGGTTCTCCCCCGCTTCAACTGCCATGGCGATCAAGGGATGCTGGACATCCCGCCCTTTGATTGCCAAGTTGGGGGTCCGCGGTTGCCGCTTGGCTTGTTCTCCGGCCCTCCCGTCCTTGATTGCCAGGGTGGGGATCCGGGTTTGTTGCCTGGCCTCCACCCCAGCCTCCTGCCCTTCGATTGACATGCCCTTCGATAGATCAAGGGAATGCCTGCCATCCGGCCCTTCAATTGCCATGTTGGGGCCTGCAGTTGCTGCCTGGCCTGCAACACCGCCGTCCGATCGCCATGGTGATTAAGGGGGGCAGGCCCTCAGGCCTTTCAGTTGCCACGTTGTTGGTCGGGGTTGATGGCTGGCCTGTGCTCTGGCCCTGATGCTGATTGCCATGGCGGGGGTCCAGGGTTACTCTCTATCCTGCGCCACGGCCTTTCCGCCCTCTGATCGCCATGGTGGGGATCCAGGGTTGATTCATAGCGTGCGCTCTGCCCCTCCAGCCCTCCAATGTCCATGGCCGGGGTCCGGGGTGGGTCCGTAGGCTGCGCTCTGGCCCTACCGCCTATGATCCCCATGGTGGGGGTCTGGGATTACTGCCTGGCTTGTGCTCTGGCCCTTCTTCCCGTAGATTGCCATGGCGGAGGTCCATGGTTGTGGGCTGGATTGCGTTCCTACCAACCCACCCTCGATCGCCATGGTGAGAGTCCGGGGGTGATACCTGTCCTGTGCTCTGGCCCTCCCACCCTTCGATCCACATGGCGATCACCGGAAGTAAGCAAGCCATCAACGCCAGGACCCGGGGTTCCGTGGTTTGTGCCTGGCCTGCAATAACGCCCTCCCTCCCTCCGATCGCCATGGAGATCGAGGGATGTGGGCCATCCATCCCTTCGATTGCCATGTTGCTGGGTCCAGGGTTGCTTCATAGCCTGTAGTTCAGGTTCCCGCCCTTGATCACCAAGGTGGGTGTCCGGGTTTGGTGCCTGGCCTCCGCCATGGCTCTCCTGCCATTCTATTGCCATGCTGATCAAGGGATGCAGGACATCCCGCCAATCGATTGCCATGTTGAGGTTCCGCGTTTGCTGCCTGGACTGCAACACCGAACTCCCACCCTGAGATCGCCATGGCGATTGAGGGATGCAGGCCAACCCGACTTTGATTGCCATGTTGGGGGTCCGCGGTGCTGAATGGCTTGCACACCCACCTCCGATCACCATGGGGATAAAGGAAATTGCCATGGCTGTGTTCCGGGGTTGCTACCTGGCCTGTGCCCCTGCCCTCCCGCCCTTCAATGCCATCTTGGGGGTCCGCGATTGATGCATGGCCTGCACTCTGGCCCTCCTCCTTCTGATGGCCATGATTGCGGGCCATGGTTGCTTCCTGGCCTGCACTAAGGCCATCCCGCGTTATGATTGCCATGGTCGGGGTCCGAGATTGATGCATGGCCTGCGCTCTGGCCCTCCTGCCCTCTGATGATCATAGTAGGGGTCCGCGGTTTCTGCTTGGACTGCACTCCAGCCCTCCCCAGTTTTGATTGCCATGGTGGTGGTCCAAGATTGATGCCTGGCCTGTGCTCCGGCCCTCGCGCCCTACCATCACCAAAGTGTGGACAGGGGCAGCATTTGAATAAGGTATTCTGACCTTATCGATTTCTTCATCATCCAGTTGAGAAACTGACTTCTAATTCCCTTTAGGACTTACAGTTTTTTCATCAATCCTTGTGTTTGGAGTCTTATTCCTTATCTTCACTAGTCTACAATATCTTCTTAGTAAGTTTGGCTATCTTACGGCAACAGACACTACTCAAAGGGTCCTGGCCTCTATATATACTCTGTAGGTCAATGAGGAGCCACTCACTTCAGCTCTGGTTGCCCAAAATCAGTGGTTGCCATGGTGTGGCTTGACATCACAAAGCCTCAGCTTGACCATCCAGGAGGGGCGGGAGTGGGACAGGATGCAGAAGTCTCAGATGCTCTCGTTATAGAAAAGAGACCTTCCTCTTACCTCCTAAAATTGTTTACAAACTAACCTCTCTCTCTCTCATTTCCTCTAGATCCATTATTGTCCAGCATATGGGAGGGAGTTGGTGTTTCTTCTCAACCACTTCTAAAACATACCCTGTCATTTCAGTGGTCCATTCCACTAGGTTCAGATATTACCATTTCCTAGTATTTTGAGGGTTGTTTTAATGGATTTTTTTTTCTTTAGAGATGTTCCAGATTTACAGAAAAATTGTGAAGATAATACCTGTGTACACCGTACTGAATTTCCCTTATTACTAATATTTCACTTTGGTATGGTGTAAATGTAACATGAAGTGAATCATCAGTGAAACAGAGTAAAACCTCACTTCTCTAGTATTTCCAATATCCAACAAGGCTGTTCTAGACCAAGGTGTTAAAGGAAAAACTGTACCAGTTGTGGCATAAAACTTCACATCTTGAGCTGACCATCCTTTCAATAGTTTAACAATATTCAATAGTCTACCATGTAAAAAGGAAATCAAATTCATTATTATACACCGCCAGCACTAACACAACCACCTGTTCCTCATGACTGCGACCACCACCATGGATACCACTCCCCCCCCCCCCAATCCAAACCTAAATTAAACATCAGTTTCTTTTCTTCCTTGCCAGTATGAGCAAGTTTGAGGAAAAAATCCCTCTTCAGTCTTCTCCATGTCCTTATTCTAAGTGTCTGGCTCTGTATGGAATGGCTTCTCTGCTGCCTCAATTAAAGAATTCTACATTACTCCCTTGTCACATGCCTGCCCTTTCCTAAGAATCTCCCACCCCATCATCTGAAAACACGCAAAAATACAAACACATTTCCTTTATACCCTTGCTGGTATTTATTCAAGGAGACCATTAATGTTTTCATCTTCTCATAATTCCCATTTCTGAAGAATTTTTTATAGAGGGATACACATTATTAAATGTGTTCCTCTGGGAGACTCTGGGTATCACCTTTGGTAGATGAACACTCCCGCACTTCTTATTCTACATTTGTTGGCTTGCTTACTGGAGGTTTTCACCTTCCTGTAGTAAAGTACAATTATCTGATTCTTTCAGTCTTTCTCCTTCTTGTCTTCATTCAGCTTAAAGTCCAAATTTACCATCGCCATTATCTTGGTTATGTAGTTTGAAAACAAGTTAAACACAGAAAGACATTGGTTTTGGGGAAGAATTTAGGAAATGATTAGGAAATGTGCTTGTAATTGAATGACAATGGATTGAAAGAGGAAGTGTCCGTGGCCAAAAAGCACAAGGCCAGAATCTTGGGTGAGGAATTACTGGGGAAGGGGCAGCATTTAAATAAGGTATTCTGACCTTATCCACTTCTCATTCATCCAGTTGAGAAACTGACTTCTAATTCACTTTAGGACTTCCAGTTTCTTCATCCATCCTTGTGTTTGGAGTCTAATTCCTTATCTCCACTAGTCTACAATATCTTCTTAATAAGTTTGGCTATATTGAGGCAACAGACTCCACTCATAAGGTCATGGCACCTATTTACTATCTCTAGGTCAATAAGGAGCTACTTACTTCAGCTCTGGTTGCCCAAAATCAGTGGTTGCATGGAGTGGCTTGACAACACTTAGACTCAGCTTGACCATCCAGGAGGGGCGGGAGTGGGACAGGATGCAGAAGTCTCAGATGCTCTGGTTATAGAAAAGAGACCTTCCTCTTACCTCCTAAAATTTTCCCCAAACTGACTTCTCTCTCTCGCTCTCTCATTCTTCTAGTTCCTTTATAGTCCAGCATATTGCAGGGACGTGGAGTTTCCTCTCAGCCACTTCTCAAACTCCCCCATCATTTCAGTTGTCCATTCCACTATGTTCAGATATTATCATTTCCTAGTATTTTGAGTGTTGTTTTAATGGATGTTTTATTTTAGAATAGTTCCAGATTTACAGAAAAATTGTGAAGATAACACCCATGTACACCATACCCAATTTCCCTTATTACCAATATTTCACTTTGGTATGAGGCAAATGTAACATGAAGTGAATCGTCAGTGAAACAGTGAGAGAGAAAGTTCACTTCTCTAGTATCTCCAATATCCAACAATACTTTTCTAGACAAAGGTGTTAAAGGAAAAACTGTACCAGTCTGGCACAAAACTTCACATCTTGAGCTGACCATCCTTTCAATAGTTTAACAATATTCAATAGTCTACCATGTAAAAAGGAAATCGAATTCATTGTTATATTCCGCCAAAAATAACACAACAGAATGTTCCTGCGCCTAGGCACTCCTTCCCTTCAGTTGGCATTGTGGGGTACCTAGTAGCTGCCTTGCCTATGCCATGGCCCTCCCGCCCTTCAATTGCCATGTTGGGGGTCCAGGGTTGATGCATGGTCTGCGCTCTGGCCCTCCCACCCTCCGATGGCCATGGTGGGGCTCCGCGGTTTCTGCCAGGCCTGCGCCCCGGTCCTCCTGCCCTTCAATTGCCAGAGTCGGAGTCCAGGGTTGATGCATGGCCTGCGCTCTGGCCCTCCCCCTCACCAATTGACCTGCGATTGCTGGAGGCAGGTCATCCAGAAACCAGGGCACCCAGGGGTCCGGGGTTGCTGCCTGGCCTACAACACCACCCACCTGCTTTCTGATCGCCATGGCGTTCGAGGGATGCAGGCCATCCTGCCCTTCTATTGCCATGGTGAGGGTCCGGTGTTGATGCATGGCCTGCGCTCTGCCCTCTCGACCTCCAATGTCCAGGTGGGGGTCTGGGGTTGCATCCTGGCCTTTGCACTGGCCCTCCCGTCCTTCAAATGCCTGCTGGGGGTCTGAGGTTGCTACATGGCCTGTGCCCTGGCCCTCCTGCCCTTCAGTTGCTATCGCGAGGGTTCGGGTTTGCGGCCTTGGTTGCACTCTGGTCCTCCCGCCCTCTGATCACCATTGCGGCCGCTGGAAGCAGGCAAGCCAACAACACTGGAACCCAGGGGTCCTCTGGCCAGCCCGCCTTCCTATCGCCATGGCAATCGAGGGATGCCCTCCCGCTTTCTGATCGCCATGGCGATCGAGGGATGCAGGCCAACCCGCCCTTCGATTGTGATGGTGAGGGTCTGGTGTTTTTGGATGGCCTGCGCTCTGGCCCTCTCGACCTCCAATGTCCATCGTGGGGGGTCTGGTGTTGCTGCCTGGCTTGTGCACCATCCCTCCTGCCCTTCGATTGCCATGGCGGGAGTTTGGGGTTGCGGCCTGAGTTGCACTCTGGCCCTCCCGCCCTCTGATTGCCATGGTGATTGCCGGAAGAAGGCCAGCCAGCAACCCCAGCACCCGGGGTTCCTGGGTTGCTGCCTGGCCTGCAACCCCGCCCTCACGTTTTGCGATCGTGGGACACAGGCGATCTCACCCTCCGATCGCCATGGTGAGTGTCCGTGGTTCCTGCCTGGCCTGCAACACTGCCATCCCGTCCTCCGATCGCCATGGCAATCAAGGGACTCAGGGCAACCCACCCTTTGATTGTGATGGTAGGGGTCCGCAGTTGATGGCTTTCCTGCGCCCCGGCCCTCAGCCCTTCGATTGCCATGTTGGGCCTCCAGGGTTGATGCCTGGGCTCGCTCCGGCTAGACTGCCTTCCCATCACCATGGATGGGGTCCGGGGTTGCTTCCTGGCCTGCGCTCTGGACCTCCAGACCTCTGATCGCCATGGCGTTCACCGGAAGCAGTCTAGCCAGCATCCCCGGCACCCAGGGTTCTGCAGTTGATGCCTGGCCTACAAAACCGCCCACCTGCCCTCCGATCGCCATGGCGATGTAGGGACGCAGGCCATCCCGCCCATCTATTGCCACGTTGGGGGTCCGCGGATGCTGCCTTTCCTGCTCCCCGCCCCTCCGCCCATTTGATCGCTATGGTGGGGGTCCGGGGTTGCTGCATGCCCTGCGTTCTGGCCCTCCCACACTTTGATTGCTATGTGGGGGTCCGGGGTTGCTGCCTGGAATGAGCTCTCCCCCTCTCGCCCTCCGATCGCCATGGCGATCACTAGAAGCAGGCCAGTCAGCAACCTTGGCACCTGGAGGTCCTGGGTTGCTGCTGGGCCTGCAACCCCGCCTTCACAACTGCGATCGCCTTGGCGATAGAGGGACACGGGCAATCCCGCCTTTTGATTGCCATTTTGGGGGTCCAGGGTTGATGACTGGGCTGTGCTCCGACCCTCCTGCCATTTGATTGCCATGGTGGGGGTCCGGGGTTGATGCAAGGACTGCGCTCTGACCCTCCCACCTTTCGGTGGCCAAGGTGGGGGTCTGCGGTTGCTGCCTGGCCTGCACTCCGGCTATCCTGCCAAGATCACCATGGTTAAGTTCCGCGGGTGCTGCTTGGCCTGCGGCCTGACCCTGCCACACACCGATCGACATTGTGATCACTAGAAGCAGGCCAGCCAGCAACCACAGAACCCGGGGGTCCGAGATTGCTGTCTGGCCTACAACACCGCCCTTCTGCCCTTTGATCGCCATGGTGATCGAGGGACGCAGTCCATCCCGCCCTTCCATTGCCATGTTGGGGGTCCAGGCTTGATGCCTGGGCTGTACTATGGCCAGCCCGCACTCCCATTGCCATGGCGAGGGTACGGGGTTGCAGCCTGGCCTTTACTCCAGCCCTCCCAGCCTCGGTCACCATGCTGGGTGTCCGCGGTTGCTGCCTGGTCTGCCCTCCAGCTTTCCAGCCCTCGATCGCCATGGTGGGGGTCCGGGCTTGCTGCCTGGCCTGCGCTCTGGACATCCCGACCTCCCATCGCCATGGCCTTTGTCTGGGGTTGTTGTCTGGCCTGCAACACCACCCTCCAATTGCCATGGCAATCACAGGAAGCAGGCCAGAGAGCAACCCCACAAACGGTCGTCCACAATTGCTTCCTGGTCTGCAACACTGCCCTCCGCCCTCTGATCACAATGGCAATCGAGAGCCGCAGGGTATCCCACCATTTGATTGCCATGTTGGGAGTCCAGGGTTGATTCCTGGGCTGCACTCTGGCCAGAGCGCCCTCCCATCGCCATGGTGGAGGTCCGGGGCTGCTGACTTGCAGGCGCCCCGGCCCTCCCGCCCTTCTATTTTCATGGTGGGGGTCTGGGGTTGCTGCCTGGCCTGAGCCCTGGCCCTCCTCACCTTCGATTGACATGGCGTGGGTCCGGGGATGCGGCATGGCCTGCGCTCCAGCACACCCGCCCTCGATAGCTACGGTGGGGTTCCGCGGTTGCTGCCTGGCCTGCGCTCCGATCCTCCCGCTCTCCAATTGCCATGAGAATCAGCATATGCAGGCCAGCCAGCAACCCCAGCCTCCTGGGTTCTGCAGTTGCTAACTGGCCTGCAAACTGCCCTCCAATCGCTAGGGCAATAAAGGGACACAGGCCCTCCTGGCATTCGGTTGCGATGGTGGGGTTCGGGGGTTGATGCATGACCTGTGCTCTGGCCCTCCCGCCCTCCTATGGCCATGGCAGGGGTTTGGGGTTGCTGCCTGGCCTGCGTTCCTGCCCTACAGCCCTCCCATCACCATGGGGGTGGTCCAGGGTTGCTGCCTGGCCTGTGCTCCGGCCCTCCCACCCTTGATCACCCCGGTGGAGGTCCTGGGTTGCTGCTTGGCCTGTGCCCGGCCTTCACGCCCTTTGACTGCCATGGTAGGGGTCCGCAGTTGTTGCCTGGCCTGCGCCCCAACTCTCCTGCCCTTCGATTGCCTGTTGCCTCAAGATAGCCAAACTTACGAAGAAGATATTGTAGACTACTGAAGATAAGGAATAAGACTCCAAACACAAGGATGGATGAAGAAACTGTAAGTCCTACAGGGAATTAGAAGTCAGTTTCTCAACTGGATGACAACGGAGTGGATAAGGTTAGAATACCTTATTCAAATGCTGCCCCTTCCCCCGCCATGGTGATGGGAGGGCAGGAGGGCCTGAGCGCAAGCCAGGCAGCAACCCTGGACCCCAACCATGGCCATTGGAGGGTGTGAGGGAAAGAGTGCAGGCCAATCATCAACCCCAAACCCTCACCATGGCAATCAAAGTGCCGGAGGGCCGGGACACAGGCCAGGCAGCAGGCCCGGACCCCCGCCATGGCGATGGGTGGGTGGGCTGGCCGGAGCGCAGGCCAGGCATCAACCCTCGATTCCCAACTTGGCAATCGAAGGCCATGATGGCCTGCGTCCTTCGATCGCTGTAGCGATCTGAGGGCAGGAGGGCTGTGTTACAGGCCAGGAGGCAACCACGTACCCCTGGGTGCTTGGGTTGCTGGCTGGCCTGTTTTTGGCAATCACCATGGCGATCAGAGGGCAGGAGTGCCGGGCTCAGGCCAGGCAGCAACCCCGGACCCCCACCATGGGGATCGAAGGCGGGAGGGTCAGAGGGCTACCCCGCTACAATCCAGGATGCCTCCATGGCAATCGAACGGCAGGAGGGCTGTGTCGCAGGCCAGGCAGCAACCGCTGACCCCCACCATGGCACAGCAAGGACAGGAGGCCTGGGCCTCAGGCCAGGCAGCAACCCTGCACCCCCACTATGGCGATTGAGGACGGGAGGTCTGGAGTGCAACCCAGGCCACAACCCAGGACCCCCGCCATGGCAATTGAACGGCGAGATGGCCTGGGTCCCTCGATCATCACGGCGATCAGAGGGCAGGAGGGTGTTGTTGCAGGCCAGGCAGCAACTGCGGAACCCTGCCTGCCAGGGTTGCTTGCTGGCTTGCTTCCGGCAATCGCCATGGCGATCAGAGGGCGGTAAGCCAGAACGCAGGCCAGGCAGCATCCCTGGACTACCGCCATGACATTGGGAGGGCGGGCGGTCTGGAGCACAAGCCAGACAGCAACCCCGTGCCCCCACCATGGCGATCGAGGGCCGGAGCACAACCCAGGCCACAACCCAGGACCACTGCCATGGCAATTGAAGGGCGAGATGGCCTGGGTCCCTCGATCGCCATGGCGATCGGAGGGCAGGAGGGTAGTGTTGCAGGCCAGGAAGCAACTGTGGAACCCTGGGTGCCATGGTGATCGGAGGGCGGGAGGCCAGAACTCAGGCCAGGCAGCATCCCCGGACTTCCACCATGACATTGGGGTAGGAGGAAGGAGCGCAACCGAGAACGCAACCTCGGACACCCACCATGGCAATTAAAGGGTGGGAGGGCAGGGGAGCAGGCCAGGATGCAACCCTGTAACCCTACCATGGCTATCGAGGGCGGGAGGGAAGGAGCGCAACCCAGCCCGCAAACTTGGAACCCCGCCATGGCAATCAAAGGGTGGGAGGGCCGAAGCACAGACCAGAGAGCTACCCAGGACGCCCACCATAGAGATCATAGGCGGGAGGGTCAGAGCGCGGACCAGACAGCAACTCCGGACTACCACCATGGCGATCGTAGGTGGGAGGGCCGGAGCACAGGCCAAAAAGCAACCCCCGGGACCCTGCTATGGCAATCGGAGGTTGGGAGGGCCACAGCACATGCATGCATCAACCCAGGACTCCCACCATGGCAATCGAAGGGCTGGAGGGCCAGAGTGCAGGCCAGGCAACAACCCCAGACCTCTGCCATGGCCATGGGAGGGAGGGCTGGTCGGAGCGCAGGCCAGGCAGCAACCCCCACCCCCACCATGGTGATCGAGGGCGGGAAGGCCAGAGCGCTGGCCAGTCATAAACCCCAGACCCCCAAAATGGCCATCGGTGGCCTGGAGGACCGGAGCACATGCCATGCATCAACCCCAGACCCCCATCAAGGCAATCGAAGGGCAGAGGGGCCGGGATGCAAGCCAGGTAGCAACTGCGGACCCCCACCATGGCAATCGATTAGCAGGATGGCCCGTGTCCCTCGATCTCCATGGCGATCGGAGGGCAGGAGTGCGGTGTTGCAGGTCAGACAGCAACCGCAGAGCCCTGGGTTCCGGGGTTGCTGCCTGCCCTGCTTCTGGTGATCACCATGGGTATCGCAGGGTGGGAGGGCCAGAGAGCAGCAACCCCTGACCCCTACTATGGTGATGAGAGTGCCCGCTCGCCGAAGCGCAGTCCAGGCATCAACCCTGGACCCCGGACATGGCAATATAAGGGAAGGATGGCCTGCGTATTGCAGGCCAGGCAGCAACCACGGTCCCCTGGTGCCGGGGTTGCTGGCTGGCCGGCTTCTGGTTGTCACCATATGTTTTGGAGGGTGGGAGGGCCAGAGAACAGGCCAGGCATCAACCCCGGATTTCCACCGGGCGATAAAAGGGCAGTAGGGCCGGGGCACAGGCCAGACAGCCACCCCGACCCCCACCATGGCAATCAATGGGCGGGTGGGCCGGGGTGCAGTCCAGGCAGCAACCGCGGACTCCCACCATGGCGATCGAGGGCAGGAGGGCCATAGCACAAGACAGGCAACAACCCAGGACACCCACCATGGCGTTTGTAGGCGCTAGGGCCGGAGCGCAGGCCAGGAAGCAACCCCCGAACCCCATCTTCGCCATCGGAGGGTAGGAGAGCCAAGGCGCATGCCATGGATAAACCCTGGACCCCCAACATGGCAATCGAAGTGCTGGAGGTCAGGGTGCCAGACAGGCAGCACCCGCAGACATCCGCCATGGCAATCTTAGGGTGGAATTGCCTGCATCCCTGGATCACCAGGGCAATCAAGGGCGGCAGGGCCAGAGCGCAGGCCAGGCATCAATCCCTGACCCCAACCATGGCAACCGAAGGGCAGAGGGCCTGCCCCCCTTAATCTCCATGGTGATCGGAGGGCGGTGTTGCAGGCCATGCAGCAACCCCTGTCTCCCACCATGGCAATCGAAGGGCTTGAGGGCCGGGGTGCAGGACAGGCAGCAACCGCAGACCCCCAAGAAGGCAATCAAAGAGTAGAATGGCTTCTGTCCATCCATCACCATAGAGATCGGAGGGCTGGTGGGCGGTGTTGCAGACCCCACAGCAACCACAGAACCCTGGGTGCTGGGCTTGATGGCTGGACGGCTTTCGGTGATCGCCATGTGGATCGGAGGGTGGGAGGGCCAGACATCAACCCCGTATCCCCTCACTGGTGATTGAGGGCAGGACGGAAGGAGCGCAACCCAGCCCGCAATCTCAGACTGCCACCATGGCAATCAAATGGTGGGAGGCCCGGGGCGCAGACCAGGCAACCACCCATGATGACCACCATGGCTATCATAGGCGGAGGTACCACAACGCAGGCCAGGAAGCAACCCGGGAACCCCGCCATGGCCACCGGAGCATGGGAGGGCCACAGTGCATGCCATGCATTAACCCCGGACCCTCACAATGGCAATCGAAAGGTTGGAGGGTCGGGGTGTAGCACAGGCAGCACCTGTGGACATCCACCATGGCAATCTTAGGGGAGGATTTTCTGCATCCATTGATCGCCATGGCGATCGGAAGGCGAGAGTGCGGTGTTGCACTCCAGTCAGCAACTGCAGAACACCGGATGCTGGGGTTGCTGGCTGGTCTGCTTCCGGCTATCGTAATGTCGATCGGTGGGTGGGAGGCCAGAACACAGGACAGGCAGCATTCCCGGACCCCCGCCATGATCTTGGGAGGGCGGGAGGGCCGGAGCGCAAACCAGGCAGCAACCCAGGAAGCCCACAATGACGATCATAGACGGGAGGGCCCAAGTGCAGACCAAGTAGCAACATCGGACTCCCACCATGGTGATCGTAGGTGGGAGGGCCTGAGCGCAGGCCAAGAAGCAACCTTGGAATGCCGCCATGGCCATCAGAGGTTGTGAGGGCCACAATGCATGCCATGCATCAAACCTGGACCCCCACCATGACAATCAAAGGGCTGGAGGGCCGGGGCACAGGCCAGGCAGCACCTGCAGACATCCACCATGGCAATCTTAGCGGGGGGGTTGTCTGCATTTCTGGATCGCCATTGCGATCAGAGGGCGGGAGGGTGATGTTGCATGCCAGTCAGCAACCGCGGATCCCCGGATGCTGGGGTTGCTGGCTGGCCTGTTCCTGGCAATCACCATGGTGATTAGAGGGAGGGAAGGACAGAGCCCAGGCTAGACAGCAACCCAGGACCCCCCACCATGGCGATGGGAGGATGGGCTGGCTGGAGTGCAGGCCAGGCAGCAACCCTGACCCCCACCTTGGTGAACAAGAGCGGGAGGGCCAGAGTGCTAGCCAGTCAGAAACCCCGGACCCCCACCATGGCCATCGGAGGGCTGGAGGGCAAGAGTGCAGGCTATGCAATAATCCCAGACATCCAACATTGCAATCGAAGGGCAGGAGGGCCGGGGCGCAGGCCAGGTAGAAACCGAGGACCCCCACCATTGCAATCAAAGGGAAGGATGGCCGGGGCGCAGGCCAGGTAGCAACCAGGGAGACCCACCATGGCAATCGAAGGGCAGGATGGCCTGCATCCCTCAATCACCAAGGCAATAGGAGGCAGGAGGGTGGTGTTGCAGGCCAGACAGCAACAGCAGAGCCCCAGGTGCCGGGGTTGCTGCCTTCCCTGCTTATGGTGATCGCCATGGAGTTCGCAGGGTGGGAGAGCCAGAGCAGGCGACTCAACAACCCCGGACCCCCACCATGCCCATCGTGGGTGGGATGGCCTGCGTCCCTACATTGCCATGGCGATCGGAGGGCGGGAGTGCCATATTTCGGGCCAGGCAGTAACCGAGAACCCTCGTTGCTGGGGTTCCTGGCTGGCCTGCTTCCGGTGATCGCCATGTCTATCAGAGGGCGGGAGGACCGGGAGGCAGGACAGGCATCAACCCCTGACCCCCAACATGGCAATCGAAGGGCAGGAGGGCCGTGTCGAAGGCCAGGAAGCAACTGCGGACGCCCACCATGGCACATGAAGTATGGGAGGGCTGGGCCGTTGGCCAAGCAGCAACCCTGGACACCCACCATTGCGGTCGAGGACGGTGGTCCGGAGTGCAACCGAGGCCTCAATCCCAGACCCCCGCCATGGCAATTGAAGGGCAGGATAACCTGGGACGCCCACTGTGGCGATCGAGGGAGGGAGGGCCAGAGCGCAGCCCAGTCAGCAACCCCGGACCCCCACCATGGCAATGAGAGGGCAGGAGGGACGGAACATAGGCCAGGCAGCTACCCCGGACCCTCGCCATGGCCATCAGAGGGCAGGAGAGCCAGAGCACAGGCCATGAATCAACCCCCGAACCCGACAATGGCAAACGAAGGGTGGGAGGGCCTGTGTCCCTTGATCGCCATGGCGATCGGAGGGCGTTGTTGCAACCCCGGGGGCCGGGGTTGCTGGATAGCCTGCATCTGCCAATCCTCATGCCAATTGGAGTGCGGGAGGGCCAGAGCGCAGGCCAGGCAGCAACCACGGACCCCGGCCATGGTGATCAAGGGTGGATGGGCTGGATTGCAGGCCATGCCAGATCCCAAGACCCATGCTATGGCAATCGAATGGGCGGGGGTAGGCCGGGGCTCAGGCCAGGCAGCAACCGTAAACTCCCACCATGGCAATGAAAGTGTGGGGTGGCCTATGTCCCTCAATCGCCTTGGCGATCAGAGTGGAGGAGGGCAGTGTTGCAGGCCAGGCATCAACCACAGAAACCTGGGTGCCGGGGATGCTGGCTGGAATTTTCCGGTGATCAGAGTTCTGGAGGGCCAGAGCACAGGCCAGGCAGCAACCCCGGACACCCGCCATGGTGATGGAAGGGCGGTAGGGCTGGAGCGGAAGCCAGGCTGCAACCCCAGACACCCACCATGGCAATCAAGTGCGGGAAGGCCGAAGCAAAAGCCAGTCTGCAACCCCAGACCCCCACCATGGCGATGGGAAGGCAGGCTGGCCGGAATGCAGGCCATGAATCAACCCTGGATGCCCACCATGGCCATTAAAGGGCGGGACGACCGGGCGCAGGCCAGGCAGCAACCGCGGACCACCACCATGGGCATCGGAGGGCGGGAGGGCCAGAGCACAGGCCATGCAGAAACCCTGGACCCCCCCTCCCCCATGGCAATCGAAAGGCAGGAGGGCCGAGGCACAGGGCATGCAACAACCCCGGACCCCACCTTGGAGATTGAAGAAGGGAGGCCCGGAGCGCAATCCAGGCCGCAATACCGGACCACGCCATGGCAATCGAAGACGGGGAGGACCAGAGAACTGGCGGGAGTGTGGTGTTGCAGGCCAGGCAAAAACCACAGAACCCCGTATGCTGGGGTTGCTGTCTGGCGTGCTTCCGGGGATCGCCATGGGGATCTGAGTGCGGGAGGCCAGGATAACAGGTGAAGGAGCAAGCCTGGACACCCGCCATGGTTATGGGAGAGCAGTAGGGGCAGAATGTAAGCCAGGCTGAAACCCCGGACCCCCACCATGGCAATCGAGGGTGGGAAGGCAGGACCACAACCCAGGCCGCAACCCTGAAACCCGCCATGGCGATGGGAAGGTTGGCTGCCACAGCCCATCCCAGGCATCAATCCTGGACCCTCAAAATGGCAATCAAAGGGCGGCAGGGCCGGGGCGCAGGACAGGCAGCCTCTGCGGACCCCCACCATGGCAATAGATGGGTGGGATGGCCTGCGTCCCTCCATCGCCATGGTGATCAGAGGGCGGGTAGGCAGTGTTGCAGGCCAGGCATCAACCGCAGAACCCTGGGTGCCGGGGATGCTGGCTGGACTGCTTCCAGCGATCGCCATGGCGATCAGAGGTCAGGAGATAGAGAGCACAGACAGGGAGCAACCCCGGACTCCAGCCATAGCGATGGGAAGGCGGGCTGGCTGGAACGCAGCCTAGGCAACAAACCTGGACCCCCAACATGGCAATCGAAGTGTGTGGGAGGGCCAGGGCGCATGCCAGGCATCAACCGCAGACTCCCACCATGGCAATCGAGGACGGGAGGGCCGGAGCACAACCCAGGCTGCAACCCTGGACCCCTGCTATGGCAGTTGAAAGGCGGAGGGTGGGCCGCATGCCATGCATCAAGCCCAGACCCTCACCATGGCAATCAAAGGGTGGGAAGGCAGGGGCACAGGCCACGCAGCAACTGTGGACTCCCACAATGGCAAAGAAAGTGTGGTTTGGCCTGCGTCCCTCTATCGCCATGGTGATCAGAGTGCAGGTGGCTGGGGATGCTGGCTGGACTGTTTCCGGCAATCGCCAGGGCGATCAGAGATCTGCAAGGCCTGAGCACAAGCCAGGCAGCAACCCCGGACACCCACCATGGCAATCGAGGGTGGGAAGGCTGGAGCACAAGCCAGGCTGCAACCCTGAACCCCTACCATGGCGATGGGAAGGCAGGCTGGCCAGAATGAAGGCCTTGCATCAACCCTGGACGCCCACCATGGCAATCAAAGGGAGGGAGGACCGGTCCGCAGGCCATGCAGCAACCACAGACCCCCACCATGGGCATCGGAGGGTGGGAGGGCCAGACCGCAGGCCATGCAACAACCCCGGACCCCCACCATGGCAATCGAAAGGCAGGAGGGTCGAGGCACATGGCATGCATCAAACCCAGACCTTGACCATGGCAATCGAAGGGCGAGAAGGTTGGGCTCAGGCCAGGCTGCAACCGCGAACCCCGACCATGGCAATCAAAGTGCGGGATGGCCTGTGTCCCTCGATTGCCATGGCGTTCAGAGGGTGGGTGGGCAGTGTTGCAGGCCAGGCAGCAACCACAGAACCCTGGGTGCTGGGGATGCTGGCTGAACTGCTTCCAGCGATCGCCATGGCGAGCAGAGTGCGTGAGAGCCAGATCACAGGCCAGGCAGAAACCCTGGACGCCCGCCATGGCAATCAAAGGTCAGGAGGGCCAGGGCACAGGCCAGGCCGCAACCCTGGAACCCCGCCATGGCAAATGGAAAGGCGGGCTGGCTGGAGCACAGCCCAGGAAACAACCCTTGACACCAACATGGCAATCGAAGGGCGAAAAGGCCGGGGCGCAGGCCCGGCATCAACCACGGACCCCCAACATGGCAATAGAAGGGCGGGATGCCCTGTGTCCCTTGATCGCCATGGCGATCGAAGGGCGGGAGGGCAGTTTTGATGTCCAGGCAGGAACCACGGACATCCATCATGGCCATCGAGGGTGGGAAGTTTGGAGCACAGTCCAGGCATCAACCCTGGACACCCAACATGGCAATGAACAGGCAGGATTGCCTGCGTCCCTCGATCGCCATGGTGATCGCAGGGTGGGAGGCCAATTTTGCAGGCCAGGCAGCAACCCCTGACCCCAGGGTCCCAGGGTTGCTGGCTGGACTGCCATTAGCTATCACAATGTTGATGGGAGTGTGGGAGGGCCGGGGCTCAGGGCAGACTGCAACCGCGGATCCCCACCATGGTGATAGAGGATGGGAGGGGCGGTTGCAGGCCATTCATCAATCCCGATCCCCACCATGGCAATCAAACGGCGGGAGGGCCGGGGCGCAGGTCAGGAAGCAACCGCGGACCCACACCATGGCAACCAAAGGGCGGGATGACCTACATCCCTGGATCACCATGGCGATCGCAGGATGGGAGAGCAGTGTTGCAGGCCAGGCAGCAACTGAGGATCACAGGGTGCAGGGGTTGCTGGCTGGCATGCTTCCGGTGATCGCCATGTCTATCAGAGTGTGGAGGACCATAGCACAGGCCATGCATTAACCCTGGAATACCACCATGGCAATCGAAGGGCAGGAGTCCCGCGGAGAGCCCAGGCAGCAACCGCTGACCCCCACCATCGCCATCAGAGGGCGGGAGGGTCAGAGCGCAGGTCATGCATCAACCCTGGACACCCAGCATGGAAATTGAAGTGCGGAAGAGCCGGGGAGCAAGGCAGGTAGTAACCTGGACCCCCACCATGGTTTTCGAAGGCAGGAGGGCCAGAGTGCAGGCCAGGCAACAACCCCAAACCCCCACCAGGGCCTTCGTAGGCGGTAGAGCCAGAACGCAGGCCATGCATGAAGCCCGGACCCCTACCATGGAAATCAAAGGGCGGGAGGCCAGGTGGACAGGCCAGGAATCAACCCCAGACACGCACCAGGGTGATTGAGTGCAGGATTGACTGTGTCCCTCGATCGCCATGGTGATCACAGAACGTGAGGGCAGTGTTGCTGGCTGTCCTGCTTCCGCGATCGCCATGGTGATCATTGGGCGGAGGGCCAGAGCGCAACCCAGGACGCAACCCTGAGCCCCTGCCATGGCAATTTTTTAAGGGCAGGAGGGCTGGGGCACAGGCCATGCATCAACCTCAGACTCCAGCATGGCAATCGAAGGGTGGGAGGGCAGGTGAACATGCCCGGCAGTATCCCCAGACCCACGCCATGGACATTGGAGGTTGAGAGGGCCAGAGCGCAGGCCATGCATCAGCACAGGACCCTCACCATGGCAATCGAAGGGCAGGAGGGGCGGTGTGCAGGCCAGGCAGCAACGCTGAACCCATGCATTGACATTGGAGTTCGAGAGGGCCAGAGCTCAGGCCATGCATCACATCCCTCGATTGCCATGGTGATCAGAGGGATGGAGGGCGGTGTTGCAGGCAAGGCAGCAACTGCGGACCCCAGCCATGGCCATTCAAGGGTTTGAGTGCTGGAGCGCAGGCCTTGCATCAGCCACGGACCCACACCATGGAAATCGAAGGGCGGAGGGCCTGTGTGCATGGCAGAGAACAACCCTGGACCCCCACCATCACAATCCAAGGGCGGGATGGCCAGAGCGCAGGCCAGGCAGCAACCCCTGACCCTCACCATGGCGATGATAGGATGGAGGGCCAGAGCGCGGGCCAGGGTGCAACCCCCAAACCCCACCATGTCAATCAAAGGGCAGGAGGGCCTAGGTCCAGGAATAGGATGTTTTGTTAGTTCTGGCAGAATATAATAATGAATTTCATTTCCTTTTTACATGGTAGACTCTTGAATATTGTTAAACTATTGAAAGGTTGGTCAGCTCTAGATGTGAAGTTTTATGCCACAACTGGTATAGTATTTTCTTTAAAACCTTGGCCTAGAACAACCTTGTTATATATTGGAGATACTAGAGAAGTGAGGTTTCACTCTCACTGTTTCACTGATGATTCACTTCATGTTACATTAGACCCATACCCAAGTGAAATATTAGTAATAAGGGAAATTAGGTATGGTGTACATGGGTATTATCTTCACAATTTTTCTGTAAATTTGGACCTATTCTATAAGAAAATATCCATTTAAACAACACTGAATGCCGAAACCGGTTTGGCTCAGTGGATAGAGCGTCGGCCTGCGGACTGAAAGGTCCCAGGTTCGAGTCTGATCAAGGGCATGCACCAGGGTTGCAGGCACATCCCCAGTCGGAGATGTGCAGGAGGCAGCTGATCAATGTTTCTCTCTCATTGATGTTTCTAACTCTCTCTCTCCCCTCCTCTCTGTAAAAAATCAATAAAATATATTTTAAAAAAATAAACAACACTGAAAATACCAGGCAATGTTAATATATGAACATAGTGGACTGGACCACTGAAATGAAGGGGGAGTTTGAGAAGTAGCTGAGAGGAAACACCACCTCCCTGACTTATGGTTGACTATAATGGAATTAGAGGAAATGAGAGAGAGAGAGAGAGAGAGAGAGAGGTCAGTTTGGGAAAAATATTAGGAGATAATAGGAAGGTCTCTTTTCTATAACCAGAGCATCTGAGACATCTGCATTCTCTCCCACCTGAGCCCCTCCTGGTTGGTCAAGCTGAGGCTTTGTGATGTCAAGCCACACCATGGCAACCATGGATTTTGGGCATCCAGAGCTGAAGTGAGTGTCTCCTCATTGACCGAGAGTGTATATATAGATGCCAGGACGCTTTGAGTAGTGTCTGTTGCCTAAGGTAGCCAAACTTACTAAGAAGATATTGCAGACTACTGAAGATAAGGAATAAGACTCCAAACACAAGGATGGATGAATATTCTGTAAGTTCTAAAGGGAATTAGAAGTCAGTTTCTCAACTGGATGATGAAGAAGTGGATAAGGTCAGAATACCTTATTCAAATGTTGCCCATTCCCCCGCCATGGTGATGGGAGGGCGGAAGGTCCTGATCGCAAGCCAGGCAGCAACCCCGAACCCCCGCCATTTCAATCTAGGGAGGGAGCACCAGAGCGCAGGCCAGTCTGCAACCCTGGACCCCCACCATGGCAAACAAAGGGTGAGAGGGCTGGGGCCCAGACCAGGCAGCAGCCAAGGACCCCTGTCATGGAAATGGGAGGGCGGGCTGGCCAGAGCACAGATCAAGCATTAACCCTAGAACCTCAACATGGCAATCGAAGAGCGGGATGTCCTGCGTCCCTCGATCGCCATGGCGATAGGAGGGCAGGAGGGCTGTGTTGCAGGCCAGGAAGCTACCACGGACCCCTGGGTGCCTGGGTTGCTGCCTGGACTGCTTTTGGCGATCGCCATGGTGAACAGAGGGCAAGATGGCCAGATCGCAGGCCAGGTATCACCTCGAACCAACACCATGGCCATTGGACGCAGGAGGGGCAGGGCTCAGGCAAGACATCAACCGTGGACCCCCACCATGGCAATCAAAGGGTGTGAGGGCCGGAGCATAGGCCAGAAAGCTACCCTGGACCCCAATCATGGCTATCAGAGTGTGGCAGAGCCAGAGGGCTGGCCAGGCAGCAACCCCAAACCCCACCATGGCTATCTTAGGTGAGAGGGGCCCCAAGTGCGAGCCTGGGTGCAAACCCCAAACCCCACCATGTCAATCGAAGGGCAGGAGGGCCTAGGTCCAGGATCAGGATGTTGTGTTAGTTCTGGTGGAGTATAATAATGAATTTGATTTCTTTTTACATGGTAGGATGTTGAATATTGTTAAACTATTGAAAGGATGGTCAGCTCTGGATGTGAAGTTTTATGCCACAACTGGTACAGTATTTCCTTTAACCTTGGTCTAGAACAGCCTTGCTATATATTGGAGGTTCTAGAGAAGTGAAGTTTCACTCTCTGTTTCACTGATGATTCACTTCATGTGACATTTGCCCCAAACCAAAGTGAAATATTAGTAATAAGGGAAATTAGGTATTTTGTATATGGGTATTATCTTCACAATTTTTCTGTAAATCTGGAACAATTCTAAAAAAAAAAAAAATCCATTAAAACAACACTGAAAATACTAGGCAATGGTAATATCTGAACATAGTGGAATGGACCACTGAAATGAAGGGAGAGTTTGAGAAGAGGCAAAGAGGAAACAACACCTCCCTGCCTTATGCTGGATTATAATGGAATTAGAGGAAGAGAGAGACAGAGAGAGAGAGAGAGAGAGAGAGAGAGAGAGAGAGAGAGAGAGAGAGAGAGAGAGATATCAGTTTGGGAAAAATATTACGAGGTAAGAGGAAGGTCTCTTTTCTATAACCAGAGCACCTGAGCCTTTTGCATCCTCTCCCACCCAAGAGCCTCCCGGATTGTCAAGCTGAGACTTTGTGATGTCAAGCCACACCATGGCAACCACGGATTTTGGGCAACCAGAGCTGAAGTGTCTCCTCATTGACCTACAGAGTATATATAGAGGCCAGGACACTTTGAGTAGTGTCTGTTGCCTCAAGATAGCCAAACTTACTAAGAAGATATTGTAGACTAGTGAGGATAAGGAATAAGGCTCCAAACACAAAGATGGATGAATATTCTGTAAGTCCTAAAGGGAATTAGAAGTCAGTTTCTCAACTGGATGATGAAGAAATGGATAAGGTCAGAATACTTTTTTCAAATGCTGCCCCTTTTCCCGCCATGGTGATGGGAGGTTGGCTGGGTCTAAGCACAAGCCATGCAGAAACCCTTGACCCCAACCATTGTGTTCTAGGGTGGGAGGGCCAGAGTGCAGGCCAGGTGCAATCCCAGACCCCCACCATGGCGATCCAGGGTGGGTGGGCTGGAGCGTAGACCATGCCAGATCCCCGGACTCACGCTATGGCAATCGAAGTGGGGGGAGACCGAGGCTCAGGCCAGGCAGCAACCACAAACTCCTACCCTTGCAATGAAAGTATGGGTCGGCCTGCGTCCCTCTATCGCCTTGGTGATCAGAGTGGAGGAGGGCAGTGTTGCAGGCCAAGCATCAACCACAGAAACCTGGGTGCCAGGGATGCTGGCTGGAATTTTCCGGTGATCTCCATGGCGATCAGAGTTCTGGAGTGACAGAGCACAGGCCAAGCAGAAACCCCGGATGCCCGCCGTGGTGATGGAATGGCGGGAGGGTTGAAGCGCAAGCCAGGCAGCAACCCCGGACACCCACCATGGCGATCGAGGGCGGGAAGGCCGGAGCACAAGCCAGTCTGCAACCCCAGACTCCCAGCATGGCGATGGGAAGGCAGGCTGACTGGAATGCAGGTCATGCATCAACCCTGGATGCCCACCATGGCAATCAAAGGGCGGGACGACCAGGCGCAGGGCAGGCAGCAACCGCGGACCACCACCATGGGCATCGGAGGGCGGGAGGGCCAGAGCGCAGGCCATGCAGAAACCCGGACCCCCACCATGGCAATTGAAAGGCGGGAGGGCCGAGTAACAGGGCATGCAGCTACCCCGGACCCTACCTTGGCGATCGAGGGAGGGAGGGCAGGAGCGCAATCCAAGCCACAATACCGGACCACTCCATGGCACTCGAAGGGCAAGAAGGTCAGGGCGCAGGCTAGGCCGCAACCGTGAACCCCCACCATGGCAATCAAAGTGCGGGATGGCCTGCGTCCGATTGCCATGGCGTTCGGATGGTGGGTGGGTGGTGTTGCAGGCCAGTCAGCAACCACGGATCCTCGGGTGCTGGGGTTGCTGGCTGGCCTTCTTCCGGCAATCCCCATGGCGATCAGAGGGCGGGAAGGAAGAGCATACTCCAGGCCTCAACCCCGAACCTCCACAATGGCAATTTAAGGGCAGGATGGCACAGGCCATGCATCAAACTCAGTCCCCCAGCATGGCAATCGAAGGGCGGGAGGGCCGGTTCACAGACCAGGCAGCAACCCCAGACCCCAGCCATGGATATTGGAGGTTAAGAGGGCCAGAGCGTAGGCCATGCATCAACACTGGACCCTCACCATGGCAATCAAAGTGTTGGATGGCCTGCAACCCTCGATCGCCATGGCGATAAGAAAGCGGGTGGGTGTCCCTCCATCGCCATGGTGATTGGAATGTGGGCTGGCTGGAGCGCAGCCAGGAATCAACCCTTTACCCCAACATGGCAATTGAAGGGCGGGATTTCCTGTGTCCCTCAAAGGCCATTGCAATCACAGAAAGTGAGTGCGGTGTTGCAGGCCAGGCAGCAAACCAGGACCCCCTGGTGCCGGGGTTGCTGGCTGGCCTGCTTCAGGTGATCGCCATGGCGATCATTGAGCAGGAGGTCCAGAGCGCAACCCAGGCCGCAAACCCGAACCCCCGCCATGGCGATCGAAGGGCAGGAAGGCCGGGGCACAGCTATGCATGAACATCAGACCCCCTAGCATGGCAATTGAAAGGCTGGATGGCCTGCGTCCCTCGATAGCCATGGCGATCAGAAATCGTGAGGGATGTGTTGTAGGCCAGACAGCAACTGCGGACCCCCACCATGGGCATCGGAGGGCGGAAGGGCTAGAGTGCAGGCCATGCATCAATCCCAGACCCCCACCATGGCAATCAAAGGGCGGGAGGGCTGGGGTGCAGGGCATGCAGCAACCTTGGAACCCCACCATGGCAATGGAATGGTGGGAGTGTCAGAGCGCAGGCCAAGCAGCAACTCCGGACCTCCGCCATGGCAATGGGAGGGCGGGAGGGCCGGATCGCAGCCCAGGAAGCAAACCTGGACTGCCAGCTTGGCATTTGAAGGGTGGGATGGCCTGCGTCCCTAGATCGCCATGGTGATCAGAGGGCAGGAGGGCAGTGTTGCAGGCCAGGCAGCAACTGCAGACCCCTGCCATGGCCATTGGAGTGTGTGAGGACCTCAGCACAAGCCATGCATCAACCACAGACCCTGACCATGGCAATCGAAGGGAGGGAGTTCCGGGGCACAGGGGAGGCAGCAACCCCGGACCCTCACCATGCCAATCGTAGGCAGGAGGGCCTAAGCGCGGGCCAGGGTGGAACCCCCAAACCCCACTATGTCAATCGAAGGGCAGGAGGGCCTAGGTCCAGGAACAGGATTTTGTTTTAGTTCTGGCAGAGTATAATAATGAATTTGATTTCCTTTTTACATGGTAGACTATTGAATATCGTTAAACTATTGAAAGGATGGTCAGCTCTATATGTGAAGTTTTATGCAACAACTGGTACAGTATTTCCTTTAACCTTGGTCTAGAACAGCCTTGTTATATATTGGAGATACTAGAGAAGTGTGGTTTCACTCTGTTTCACTGATGATTCACTTCATGTTACATTTGCCCCATGCCAAAGTGAAATATTAGTAATAAGGGAAATTAGGTATGGTGAACATGGGTATTATCCTCACAATTTTTCTGTAAATCTGGAACTATTCTAAAATAAAACATCCATTAAAACAACACTCAAAATACTAGGAAATGGTAGTATCTGAACATAGTGGAATGGGCCACGGAAATGACGGGGGAGTTTGAGAAGTGACTGAGAGGAATCACCACCTCCCTGCCTTATGCTGAACTATAATGGAACTAGAGGGAATGAGAGAGAAAGAGAGAGAGAAGAAGAAGAAGAAGAAGAAGAAGAAGAAGAAGAAGAAGAAGAAGAAGAAGAAAGAGAGAGAGAGAGAGATCTGTTTGGGAAAAATATTAGGAGGTAAGAGGAAGGTCTCTTTTCTATAACCAGAGCATCTGAGACTTCTGCATCCTCTCCCACCCCTGACTGACGTGGATGGTCAAGCTGAGGCTTTGTGATGTCAAGCCACACCATGGCAACCATGGATTTTGGGCAACCAGAGCTGAAGTGAGTGCCTCCTGATTGACCTAGAGAGTATATATAGAGGCCAGGACCCTTTGAGTAGTGTCTGTTTTCTCAAGATAGCCAAACTTACTAAGAAGATATGGTAGACTAGTGAAGATAAGGAATAAGACTCCAAACACAAGTATGGATGAAGAAACTCTAAGTCCTAAAGGGAATTAGAATTCAGTTTCTCAACTGGATGACGAAGAAGTGGATAAGGTCAGAATACCTTATTCTAATGCTGCCCCTTCCTCCCTGCACCCATGATGATGGGATGGCGGGAGGGCCTGAGCACAAGCCAGGCAGCAAACCGAACCCCAAAAATGGCGATCAAGGTCGGTAGGGCCGGAGCACAGGCCAGGCATCAACTCCGGACCCCCACAATGGCAATGAAAGGGCAAGAGGGCCGGAGCACAGGCCAGGCAGTAGCCCGGACGCCCACCATGGTGATGGGAGGGTTGGCTGGCTGGAGGGCAGACCAGACATCGACCCTGGAACCCCAACATGGCAATCGAAGAGTGGGATGTCCGCCATGGCTATCGGAGGGCGGGAGGGCTGTGTTGTAGGCCAGGAAGCAACCCCGGACCCCTGAAGGCCTGGGTTACTGGCTGGCCCGCTTTTGGTGATCCCATAGCAATGAGAGGGCAGGAGGGCCAGAACTCAGGCCAGGCATCAACCTGGAACCTAAATCATGGTGATTGGAGTGAAGGAGGGCTGGGGCCCAGGCCTGGCAGCAACCACGGACCCCGACCGTGGCAATGAAAGGGCGTGAGGGCCGTACGCAGGCCAGGCAGCAACCCCGGACCTCCACTGAGGGGATCATAGGAGGGCCGGAGCTCAGGCCAGGCAGCAAACGCGGACCCACTCCACGGGCTTCGTAGGCAGGAAGGCTAGAGCGCAGGCCAGGCAGCAAACCCGGACCCCCACCATAGGGATCATAGGCGGGTGGCCTGGACCACTGAAATGACGGGGGAGTTTGATAAGTGGCTGAGAAGAAACACCGCCTCCCTGTCTTATGCTGGACTATAATGGAACTAGAGGAAATGAGAGAGAAAGAGAGAGCTGAAGTGAGTGACTCCTCATTGACCTAGAGAGTATATATAGAGGTCAGGACCCTTTGAGTAGTGTCTGTTGCCTCAAGATAGCCAAACTTAGTAAGAAGATATTGTAGACTAGTGAAGATAAGGAATACGACTCCAAACACAAGGATGGATGAAGAAACTGTAAGTCCTAAAGGGAATTAGAAGTCAGTTTCTTAACTGGATGACGAAGAAGCAGATAAGGTCAACCCCAGACCCCTACCATGGCAATCAGAGGGTGAAAGGGCCATGGCCCAGGACAGGCAGAAACCCTGGACTGCCACCATGGCAATCAAAGGCAGCAGGGGCAGAAATAGGCCAGGCATCAACAACCGACCCCCACCATGGGAACAGAAAGGCGGGAGGGCCTGTCTCCTTTGACTGCCTTGGTGAGCGGAGCAGGCTGTTTCAGGCCAGGCAGCAACCACGGACTCCCAACATGGCAATCAAAGGGCGGGATGGCCTGCATCCCTTGATCGCCATGGATAGAAGGGCGGGAGAGCTGGGGCGGAGGCCTGGCATCAACCCCGGATCCCCACCATGGTGAACAGAGGGCGAAAGCGCCTTGGCGCAGGACAGGCAGCAACCCCGGACCCCCAACATGGCAATCGAAGGGCGGAATTGCCTGAGTCCCTCCATCGCCATGGCGATCACAGGGCGGGAGGGCGGTTTTGAAGGACAGGCAGCAACCCTGGACTCCCGGGTGCTGGGGTTGCTGGGTGGCCTGCTTCTAGCGTTCACAATGTTGATCGGAGTGGGGCGGGGGATGGGGGGCATGGTGCAGGCCATGCATCAGGCCCGGACCCCCACCATGGCAATCGAAGGGCGGGAGGGCTGTGATGCAGATGGGCTGCATCCGCCGACCCCCACCATGGAAATTGAAGGGCGGGATGCCCTGCGTTAATTCATTGCCATGGCAATCGGAGGGCGATAGGGCAGTGTTGCAGGCCAGGCAGCAACTGCGGAACCCCAGGTATTGGGTTGCTGGGTGGCCAGCTACTGGCGATAGCCATGGTGATCGGATGGCAGGGAGGCTAGAGCGCAAGCCAGGCAGTAACCCCAGAAACCATGGCAATAGAGGGCGGGAGGGCCCGTTGCAGGCCAGGCAGCAACCGTGGACCCCACCATGGCAATTAAAGGGGGAAGAGCTGGGGCAGAGGCCAGGCAGCAACCCCGAAATTCCACTATAGCGTTCGAGGGTGGGAGGGCCGGGGCGCAGGCCAGTCAGCAACCACGGACCCCATCCATGGCTATCGAAGGGCGGCAGAGTGGGGGTGGAAGCCAGGCAGCAACCACGGAACTCCACCATGGCAATTGAAGTGCAGAAGAGCAGGGGCAGAGGCCAGGAAGCAACCTCGGACCTCCATTATGGCGATGGGAGGGCACACTGGTGGGAGCGCAGCCCAGGCTGCCACCCCTTACCCCTGCCATGGCAATCGAGGGCGGGAGGGCCTGAGCACAAGCCAGGCAGGAACCCAGGAAGCCCACCATAGTGATCATAGGCGGGAGGGCCGGAGTGCAGGCCAGGAACCAACCCCGGAACCCCACCCTGGCCATCGGAGGGTAGGAGGGCCACAGCACATGCCATGCATCAACCCCGGACACCCACCATGGCAATCGAAGTGCTGGAGAACCGGGGTGCAGGCCAGGCAGAACACGTGGACAACCACCATGGCAATCTTAGTGAGGAATTGCCTGCATCCCTGGGTCACCATGTCAATAGGAGGGTGGGAAGGCGGTTGTGCACGCCAGTCAGCAATCGTGGAACCCCAGATGCTGGGGTTGCTCGTTGGTCATCTTCCAGCGATCGCCATGTCCAACGGAGGGCAGGAGGGACAGAGCACAGGACAGGCAGCAACTGTGGACCACCACCATGGCAATCGAAGGGCTGGAGGGCCTGGGTGCAAGACAGGCAGCAACCCTGGACCCCTGCCATGGCAATCAAGGGCGGCATGACCAGAGCGAAGGCCAGGCATCAACCCCCGAGCCCACCATGGCAACCAAAGGGCGCGAGGGCTTACCCCTCTTAATCACCATGGCGATCAGAGGGCGGTGTTGCAGGCCAGGCAGCAACCGCAGACCCCCAACATGGCAATTCAGGGGCGGGATGGCCTGCATCCCTTGATCGCCATGGCAATCGAAGGGCGGGAGAGCCAGGGCGGAGGTCTGGCAGCAACCCTGTATCTCCACCATGGCGATCGAGGGCCGGAGGGTCAGAGCGCAGGCCAGGCAGCAACCCCGGACCCCCACCATGGCGATCATAGGATAAGGGCCGTGGCGCAGGACAGGCAGCAACCACGGACCGCCGCCATGGCAATCGAGGGCGGCAGGGCCAGAACGCAGGCCAAGGATCAACACCCAACCCCCACCATGGGAACCAAAAGGCAGTAGGGACTTGCTCCCTTGATCACCATGGAGATCAGAGGGGGGTGTTGAATGACAGGCAGCACCGCGGAACCCCAACATGGCAATTGAAGGGCAGGATGGCCCCCATCCCTCAATCGCCATGGTGCTCAGAGGGCGGGAGTGCGCTCTTGCAGGCCAGGCAGCAACTGCGGAACCCCGTGTCCGGGGTTGCTAGCTGGCCTGCTTCTGGTGATTGCAATGGCGATCGGAGTGCGGGGGTGCCAGAGCGCAAGCCAAGCATCAACCCCGGACCCCCAGCAGGGCGATCGATGGCGGAATGGCCAGAGCACAGGCCAGGGAACAACCCAGGACCCCCGCCATGGTCATTGGAGGGTGGGAGGGCCAGAGCGCACGCCATGAATCAACCTCGGACCCTCACCATGGCAATAGAAGGGCAGGAGGGCCAGGGCGCAGGCCAGGCAGAAACCCCGGACTCCCACCATGGACATCAAATGGCGGGAAGGCTTGAGCGCAACCCAGGAATCAACCCCGGACCACTACCATGGTTATTGGGGGCAGGAGCACTGGGGCTCAGGCCAGTAAGCTTCCACGGGCCCCACCATGGCAATCAAAGCGCGGGAGAGCTGGGTGGAGGCCAGGCAGCAACCCAGATCCTCACCATGGTGATCAGAGGGTGTAAAAGCCATGGCGCAGGAGACAACAACCCCGGACCCCCGCCTTGGCAATCGAGGGTGGCAGGGCCAGAACACAGGCCAGGCATCAACAACCGACTCCCACCATGGGAACAGAAATGCAAGAGGGCCTGTCTCCCTTGATTGCCATGGCGGTCGGAACAGGGTGTTGCAGGCCAGGCAGCACCGTGGATCCCCAACATGGCAATCAAAGGGCGGGATAGCTGGGGTGGAGGCCAGGCAGCAACCCAGATCCCCACCATAGCGAGAGGGCCAGAGCACAGGTCAGGAAGCAACCCTGGACCCCCTACATGGCTATTGAAGGGCGGGATGGCCTGCATCCCTCGATCGCCATGGTGATCGGATGGCGGGAGGGCAGTTTTGCAGGCCAGGCAGCAACCGTAGGACCCTGGGTGCCAAGGATGCTGGCTGGACTGCTTGCGGCGATCGCAATGGCAATCGGAGGGCAAGAATGCCAGAGCGCAGGCCAGACATCAACCCCATACCCCCACCATGGCGGTCAGAGGGCAGAAGTGCCGTGGTGCAGTACAAGCAGCAACCGCGGACTCCGACCATGGCAATCAAATGGCGGGAGGGCTTGGGCGCAGGACAGGCAGCAACCCTGGTATCTCGCCATGGCAATCAAGGGCAGGAGGGCCATAGTGTCAGCTAGCCATCAACCCCGTACCCCCACCATGGCGCTCAAAGGGCAGAAGTGCCATGGTGCACTACAGGCAGCAACCGTGGACCCTAACCATGGCAATTAAAGGGCGGGAGGGCATAGGCCAAGCAGCAACCGAGGACCCTCACCATGTCAAAGGATGGGAGGGCCTGGGCAAAGTACAAGCAGCAACCCCGGATCCCCGCCATGGGTATCAAGGGCAGCAGGGCCAATACGCAGGCCAGGCATCAACACCCGACCCCCACCATGGGAACCGTAAGGCGGGAGGGACTGCCTCCCTTGATCGCCATGGCGATCAGAGGGCAGTAGTGCGGTGTTGTAGTCCAGGCAGTAACCCCGGATCCTCATTATGGCAATCGAAGGGCGGGAGGGCCAGGGCGTAGGCCAGGCAGCAACCAAGGACCCCCACCATAGTGATCGGAGAGTGGGAGTGCCAGGGCGCAGGCCAGGCAGCAACCCTGGACCTCCAACATGGCATTCAAAGGGCGGAATGGCCTGCATCCCTCGATCACTATGGCTACAGGAGGGCGGGAGGGTGGTGTTGCAGGACAGGCTTCAACCTTGCACCCCCACAATGGCGATCATAGGCCGGAGGCCCGGAGTGCAGGAGAGGCAGAAACCCAGGACCCCCACCATGGTGGTCATAGGTGGGAGGGCCGGATCGCAGACCAGGAAGTAACCCTGGAACTCCGCAATGGCAATCGGAGGGTGGGAGGGCCATAGCGCATGCCATACATCAAACCCAGAACCGCACCATGGCAATCGAAGGGCGAGCGGGCAGTGGTGTAGAACAGGCAGCAACTCCGAACCCCCGCCATGGCCATCGAGGGTGACAGGGCCAGAGCGCAGGCCAGGCATCAACACCTGACCCCCAGCATGGGAACCGAAAGGCGGAAGGGACTGCCTCCCTTGATTGCCATGGCGATCGGAGGGGGTGTTGCATGCCAGGCAGCACCGCAGATCCCTAACATGACAATCAAATTGCGGGATGGCCTGCATCCCTCAATCTCTGTGGTGATCGGAGGGCGGGAGTGCAGTGTTGCAGGCCAGTCAGCAACCGCTAACCCCCAACATGGCAATCTATTGGCGGGATTTCATTCATCTCTCGATCGGCATGGCAATCAAAGGGCGGGATAACTGGGACGGAGGACAGACAGCAACTCCGGATTCCCACCATGTCGATCGAGGAATGGAGGGCCGGAACACAGGCCAGGAAGCAACCCTGGATCCCCAACATGGCAATCGAAGGACGGGAGGGCCGCGGTGCAGGCCAGACAGCACCCCGTACTCCCTCCATGGCAATCAAAGGGCAAAAGGGTCAGAGCGCAGGCCATGCATCAAACCTGGACCCCCACCATGGCAATCTTAGGGCTAGAGAGCCGGGGCGGCAGCCAGGTAGTTACCGTGGACCCCCACCATGGCGATCGGAGGGCGTTAGGAATGGGGCACAGGTCGGCAGCAACCTTAGACTCCCACTATGGCAATTGAAGGGCGGAAGGGTTGGAGAACAGGCCAGGCAGTAACCACAGAACCCCGGGTGCTGGGGTTGCTGTTTGGCCAGCTTCCAGTGATCGCCATGTGGATCAGAGGGTGGGAGGGCCAGAGTGCAGGCCAGGTATCAACCCCAGACCCTTAGCATGGCGATCCAGGGCATGCTGGCCGGAGCCCAGCCCAGGTATCAACCCTGTATCCCCAACATGGCAATCGAAAGGAGGGATGGCCTACGTCCCTCGATCGCCATGGTGCTCGGAGGGCAAGAGGGCGGTATTGCAGACCAGGCAGCAACCGCGGAACCCCGGTTGCTAGGGTTGCTGGCTGGACTGCTTCTGGCGATCGTCATGTGGATCGGAGAATGTGGGGCAGAGCGCAGACCAGACAGCCACCACGGACCCCACCATGGCAATCAATGGGCACGAGGGCCAGAGCACAGCCCAGAAAGCCACCACAGACCCCCACCATGGCAATCGAAGGGCTGGAGGGCTCGGGCGCAAGCCAGGCAGAAACCCCAGACCCCCACCATGGCGATCTAGAGTGGGAGGGATGGAGTGCAAGCCAGCCCGCAACCTCAGACCCCCACCATCGCAATCAAAGGGTGGGAGAGCCAGAGTGCAGGCCAGGCTCCAACCCCGTATCTCACCATTTCGATCGAGGACAGGTGGGATGGAGTGCAAGCCAGGCAGCGACCAAGGGCGGCCACAATGGAGATCATAGGCGGGAGGGCCGGAGCACATGCCAGGAAACAACCCCAGAACCCTGCCATAGCCATCGGGGGGTGGGAGGGCCACAGCGCAATCCATGCATCAACCCCGGAACCCCACCATGGCAATCGAAGGGCTGGTGGGACGGAGTGCAGGCCAGGCATCACCCACGGACATCCACCATGGCAATCTTAGGGCGGAATTGCCTGAATCCCAGGATCGACGTGGCGATTGGAGGGCGGGAGGGAGGTGTTATACGCCAGTCAGCAACCATGCACCCCCCGGTTCTGGGGAGGCCGGCTGTCCTGCATCGGGCTATCACCCTGACGATCAGAGGGCTGGAGGGCCAGAGCGCAAACCAGGCAGCAATCCTAGACCCCCAGCACGGCAATTGGAGGCATAATGGACAGAGCACAGGCCAGGGAGCAACCCCAAACCCCCGCCATGGACATTGGAGGGCGGTAGGGCCAGAGCACAGGCCAGGCATCCACCTCGGACCCCCACTATGGCGATCGGAGGGCGGGAGGGCCGGGGCGCAGGCCAGGCAGCAACCACGGACCCCCACCATGGCAATCAAAGGTCTGGAGTGCCCAGGCGCAAGCCAGACCGCAATCCCGGACCCCATCATGGCTATGGGAGGGCGTGCTGGCAGCAGCACAGCCCAGGTATCAACCCTGGACCCCCAACACGGCAATCGAAGGAAAGGATGGCTGGTGTCCCTCAATCACCATGGCGATCGGAGGGCATGAGGTCAGTATTGCAGGCCAGGCAGCAACCGGGCCCACAGTTGCTGGGGTTGCTGGCTGGCTGGCTTCTGGCTATCGTCATGTGGATCGCAGAATGGGGGGCAGAGCGCAGGCCAGGCATCAAACCCGGACCCACACCATGGCTAAGGAGGGCAGGAGGTCTGGTGTGCAGACCAGACAGCCACCACGGACCCCCACCATGGCAATCAAAGGGCGGGAGGGCCCAGGCTCAAGCCGTGCACAACCCCGGATCCCTACCATGTCAATCGAAGGGCGTGAGAGGCTGGGCGCAGGGCAGGCAGTAACCCTGGACCCCCCACATGGCAATCGAGGGTGTCATGGCCCGAGCACAGGCCAGGAATCAACCCCTGACCCCCACCATGTCAACCGAAGGGCAGGTGGGCATGCCACACTTAATGCCATGGAGATCAGAGGGCGGTGTTGCCGGCAAGGCAGCAACCACGTGCCCCAACATGGCATTCGAAGGGCGGGATGGCCTGCATCCCTCAATAGCCATGGCAATCGGAGGGCGGGTGTGCAGTGTTGCAGGCCAGGCAACATCTGCGTACCACAAACACGGCAATCCATTGGCGGGATATCCTGCATCCATTGATCGTCAAGGCAGTCGAAGGGGAGGAGAGCCGGGGCGGAGGCCAGGCAGCCACCCCGGATCTCCACCATAGCGATCGAGGGCGAGAGGGCCAGAACACCGGCCAGGCATCAACATCCGACCCCCATCATGGGAACTGAGAGGTGGGAGGTCCTTCCTCCCTTGATTGCCATGGCGATCGGAGGGTGGGAGTGCGATGTTGCAGGCCAAGTAGCAACCACGGACCCCTGGGTGCCGGAGTTGCTGGCTGTCCTGCTTCCGGCGATCTCCCTGGTGATCAGAGGGCGGGAGGGCCAGAGCGCAGGCCAGGCAGCACCCCCGGATCCACACTATTGCAATCGAAGAGCAGGATGGCCTGTGTCCCTTGTCGCAATGGCGATCGGAGCACGGGAGGGCGGTATTGCAGGCCAGGCAGCAACCGCAGAGCCCCCGGGTGGGTGTTGCCTGCTAGCCTGCATCTGGCGATCTCCATGTAATCGGAGGCAAGAGGGCCAGAGAGCAGACCAGCCGTCAACCCCGGACCCCCAACATGGCAGTCGAAGGGCGGGAGGGCCGGGGTGCAGGCCACGCATCTACCCTGGACCTCCCCCATGGCAATCGGAGGGCATTAGGGCTGGGGCACAGGTCAAGGAGCAACCTTGCACCCCCACTATGGCTATCACAGGGTGGGTTGGAGAACAGTCCAGGCAGCAACCCCGGACTCTCGCCATGGCAATGGGAGGGCGGGATTGCCAGAGCACAGCTTAGGCATCAACCCTGGACCCCCAACATGGCATTCGAAGGGCGGGATGGCCTGTGTCCCTCGAGCACCATGGTGATCATAGGGCGGGAGGGCTTGTTGCAGGCCAGGCAGCCACCGCGGACCCCCACCATGGCCATCGGAAGGTGTGAGGACTTGAGCACAGGCCATGCTTCAATTGCGAACCCTCACAATGGCACTCAAAGGGCGGGAGGGCAAGGGCGAAGGCCAAACAACCACACCGGACCCCCACCATGGCAATCAAAGAGTGGGAGGGCAGGGGTTCAGGCCAGGCAGCTACCCTGGACCCCCACCATGCCAATCGGAGGTGGGATGGCTATAGCACAGGCCAGGCAGGCACCATGGTCCTACCCCATAGCGATTATAGGTGGTTGGTCAAGAGCGCAGGCCAGGAAGCAACCCGGGACACCCGCCATGGCCATCGGAGTGCGGGAAGGCCAGAGAGAAGGTCATGCATCAACCCCAGACCCCCACCATGGCAATCAAAGGGCGAGAGGGCCAGGGTGCAGGCCAGGCAAGACTCGCGGACATCCACAATGGCAATCTTAGGGAGGATTGCCTGCATCCCTGGATCACCATGGCGATTGGTGGGCTGGAGTGCAGTGTTGCAGGCCAGGCATCAACCATGGACCCACAAAATGCAATCGATTGGCGGGATGGCCTTTATCCCTCTATCGCCATGGCAATAGAAGGGCGGGAGAACCGGGACGGGGGGCAGGTAGCAACCCTGGACCTCCACCATGGCGATTGGTGGCAGGAGGCCCAGAACGCAGGTGAGGCATCAACAACACACCCCCACCATGGCAACCGAAACGCAGAAGGGACTGCCTGACTTGATCGCCATGGGGATCGGGCGGTTGTGTTGCAGGCCAGGAAGCAACCACAAACCACCAACATGGAAACCGAAGGGCGGGGTGGCTTGCAACCCTCAATTGCCATGGCAATAGGAGGGCGGGAGTGCAGTGTTGCAGGCCAGGCAGTAACCACGGTCCCCAGCGTTGGGGGGTTGCAGGCTGGCCTGTTTCCGGCGATTGCCATGGTGATTAGAGGGTAGAGGGGCAGAGCGCATGACAGGCAGCAACAACGGACCCCCGCCATGGACAGTGGTGGGTGGGAGGGCCTGGGTGCATGCCATGAATTAACCCCGATTACCACCTTGGAAATCTAAGGGCAGGAGGGCCAGGGGAAAGGCCAGAAAGCCACCACGGACCCCAACCATGTCAATCAAAGGGCAGTAGGGCCGGGGCATAGGCCAGGCACAAACCCCGCACCCCCACCATGGCAATCGAGGACAGGAGAGAAGGAGCGCAACCCAGCCAGTTCCACGGACCCCCGCCATGACAATCTAAGGGCAGAAGGTGCGAGGCGCAGGCCAGGCAGCAACCGCGGACCCCCACCATGGCGATCGGAGGTGGGATGGCTGGAGCGTAGGCCAGGCAGTCACCATGAACCCACCCATAGCTATTATAAGTGGTTTGGCAAGAGGCATGCCAGGAAGCAACGTCGGACACCTGCCATGGCCATCGGAGTGTGGGAAGGCCAGAGAGCAGGTCTTGCATCAACCCCGGACCCCCACCATGGCAATCAAAGGGCGGGAGGGCCCGGACGCAAGCCAGGCCACATGCCCAGACCCCTGTCATGGCGATGGAAGGGCGTGCTGGCTGAAGCACAGCCCAGGCATCAACCTTGGACCCCCAACATGGCAATTGAAGGGAAGAATGGCCTGTGTCCCTCGATCACCATGGCAAACGGAGGGTGGGAGGACAGTATTGCAGGTCAGGCAGCAACACGGGACCCTGGTTGCTGGGGTTGCTGGCCTGCCCCTTCCGGCAATCCTCATGTGGATCGGAGGATGGGAGGGCCAGAGCACAGGCCAGGCATCAAACCCGGACCCCCAACATGTCGATCGAGGGTGGGAAGGAAGGTGCGCAACCCATGCCGCGACCTCGGACCCATGGCTATCAAAGGGTGGGAAAGCCAGAGTGCAGGCCATGCGGCAACCCTGGACCCCCACCATTAAGATTGAGGCGGGAGGGCCGGAGCACATGCCAGGCAGTAACCCAGGATTCCCACCATGATGATCGTAGGCAGGAGGGCCGGAGCGCAGGCCAGGAAGCAACCCCGGAACCCCGCCATGGCCATCGGAGGGAGGGAGGGCCACAGCACATGCCATGCATCAACCCCGGACACCCACCATGGCAACTGAAGGGCTGGTGGGCCAGGGTTCAGGCCAGGCACCATTCGCGGAGATCCACCATGGCAATCTTTGGGCGGATTGCCTGCATCCCTGGATCACCATGGCGATCGGAGGGTGAGAGGGCAGTGTTGCACTCCACTCAGCAACCATGAACCCTCGGATGCTGGGGTTGCTGGAAAGTGATAGCCATGTCGATCATAGGGCAGGATGGACAGAGCGCAGAACAGGCAGCAATGGCGGACCATAACCATGGCAATAGAAGGGTAGGAGGTCCTGGGCACAGGACAGGCAGCAACTCTGGACCCCCGCCATGGCAATAGAGGGCGGCAGGGCCACAGCGCAGGCCAGGCATCAAACTCCGATCCCCACCATGGCAATGGAAGGGCGGGAGTGCCTGCCTCTCTTGATTGCCATGGCAATCTGAGGGCGGTGTTGCAGGACAGGCAGCAACCACAGGCCCCAACATGGCAATCAAAGGGTGGGATGGCCTCCATCCTTCAAGCACCATGGCGATCAAAGGGTGGGGTGTGGTGTTGCAAACCATGCATTAACCACGGAACCCCAACATGGCAATCAAAGGGCAGGATGGCCGTAATCCCTTGATTGCCATGGCAATCAAAGGGCGGGAAAACAAGAACGCAGGACAGGTATCAACACCCGGCACCCACCATGGCAACCGAGAGGCGGGAGGCCTGCGTTGCTTCATCGCGATGGAGATTGGAGGTTGGTTTCGCAGGCCAGGCATCAACCGCGGAACCCCAACATGGCAATCGAAGTCGGGATGGCCTGCATCCTTCAATCGCCATGGCAATTGCAGGGTGGGAGTGCAGTGTTGCAGTCCAGGCATCAACCGCGGGACCCCAACATGGCAATCGATTGGAGGGATGGCCTGCATCCCTCGATTGGCATGGCAATCGAAGGGCGGGAGAGCCATGGTGGAGGCAAGGCAGCAAACCCGGATACCCACCATGGTGATCAAGGACGGGAGGCCAGAGCACAGGCCAGGAAGCAACCCTGGACCCCCCAACATGCAATTGAAAGGCTGGATGGCCCACATCCCTCGTTCGCCATGGCAATCGGAGGGTGGGAGGGCATTATTGCAGGCCAGGCACAAACCACGGAGCCCCGGGTGCCGGGGTTGATGGCTGGCCTGCTTCCAGCGATCGCCATGTGGATTGGAGGGTGGGAAGGCCAGAGCCCAGGCCAGGCATCACCCCTGGACCCCCCACCATGGCAATCGAGGGCAGGCGAAGAGGAGCGCAACCCAGCCCGTAACCTCGGTCTCCCGCCATGACGATCTAAGGGTGTGAGGGATGGGGCGCAGGACAGGGAGCAACCCCAGACCCCCACCATGGCGATCGGAGGTGGGATGGCTGGAACGCAGGCCAGGCAGCCACCATGGACCCACCCCATAGCGATTATAGGTGGTTGGGCAAGAGCGCATGCCAGGAAGCAACCCCGGACACCCGCCATGGCCATTGGAGTGTGGGAAGGCCAGAGACAGGTCATGCATCAACCCCGAACCCCCACCATGGCAATCAAAGGGCAGGAGGGCCAGGGCGCAGGACAGGCAACACATGCGGACTTCCACCATGACAATCTTAGGCGGATTGCCTGCATCCCTGGATTGCCATGGCGATTGATGGGCGGGAGGCCCTGGGCACATGAAAGGTAGCAACCCTGGAACCCCAGCATGGCAATCAAGGGCGGAATTGCCATGCACAGGCCAGGGAGCAACCCCAGACCGCCCCCTAGGGTATTTGAATGCGGGAGGGCCATATCTCTGGCCAGGCATCAAGCCTGGACCCCCACAATGGCAACCGAGGGCGGGAGGGCCTGCCCCCCTTCATCGCCATGGCGATCTGAGGGCAGTGTTGCAGGCCAGGCAGCAACTATGGGCCCCAACATGGCAATCAAAGGGCGGGGTGGCTTCCATCCCTTGATCGCCATGGCAATCGAAGGGCAGGAGAGCCGGGGCGGAGTTCAGACAGCAACCCCGGGTCCCCACCATGGCGATCAGAGGGCGGAAGGGCCGTGGCACAGGACAGGCAGTAACCGCAGACCCCCGCCACGGCAATAGAGGGCTTCAGGGCCAGAACGCAGGCCAGGCATCAATATCCGACCCCCACCATGGGAACCAAAAGGCAAGAGGGCCTGCCTCCCTTGATCTCCATGGCGATCGGAGGTGGGTGTTGTAGGCCATGCAGCACCGCGGACCCCCAACATGGCAATCAATTGGCGGGATATCCTGCATCCCTTGATCGGCTAGTCAATGGTAGGGTGGGAGGCCGGTGCGGAGGCCAGGCAGCAAACCCGGATCCCATCCACGGCGATCAAGGGCGGGAGGGCTGGAGCACAGGCCAGGAAGCAAATCTGAACCCCCAACATGGCCATCAAGGTGCGGAATGGCCTGGATCCCTCGATCAGCATATCAATCAAAAGGCTGGAGAGCCGGGTCGGATGCCAGGCAGCAAACCCGGATCCCCACCATTGCGATCAAGGGTTGAATGGCCAGAGCACAGGCCAGGGAGCAACCCCGGATCCCGCCTTGGACATTGGAGTGCAGGAGGGTCAGAGCTCCGGCCAAGCATCAACCCCGGACCCCCACCATGGTGATCAGAGGGCAGGAGTTCCAGGGCGCAGGCCAGACAGCCACCATGAACCCCAATCATGGCAATCAAAGGCCGGGCGGGCCGGGGCGCATACCAGGCAGAACCGCGGACTCCCACCACAGCAATCAAAGGGCGGGAGGTCCCGGGCGCAAGCCAGGCCACATCCCCGGACCTCAATCATGGCGGAGGGGGTGGCGTGCTGGCTGAAGCGCAGCCCAGGCATCAACCCTGGACCCCCAACATGGCATGTGAAGGGAAGGATGGCCTGCATCCCTCGATCACCATGGCGAACGGAGGGTGGGAGGGTGCCTGCATCCCTTCGATTGCCATGTATTGCAGGTCAGGCAGCAACACTGGACCCTGGTTGCTGGGGTTGCTGGCCTGCCCCTTCTGGTGATCCTCATGTGGATTGGAGGATGGGAGGGCCAGAGCACAGGCCAGGCATCAAACCCGGACCCCCAACATGGCGATCGAGGGTGGGAGGTAAGGTGCGCAACCCAGGCCGCAACATCGGACCCATGGCAATCAAAGGGTGGGAGGCCGGGGTGCAGGCCAGGCTGTAACCCCAGACCCCCACCATTGTGATCTAGGCGGGAGGGCCAGAGCGCATGTCAGGAACCAACCCCAGATCCCCGCCATGGCCATCGGAGGGCGGGAGGGCCGAGGCACAGGCCAGGCAGCAACTTCGGCCCCAACAATGGCCATCAGAGGACAGGATGCCAAGGGCACAGGCCCAGGCACCAACCACAGACCCTCACCATGGCAATAGAAGGGCGCGAGGGCCGGAGAGCAGCCCAGGCATCACCCTGGGACTCCCAACATGGCAATCAAAGGGCAAGATTTCCTCTGTCCCTTGATCGCCATGGCAATCGCAGAATGGGAGGGCGGGGTTGTAGGCCAGGCAGCAATGCAGAACCCCCTGGTGCCGGGGTTGCTGGCTGGCCAGCTTCCGGCAATCGCCTTGGCATTTGGAGGGCGGCAGGGCCAGCGTGAAACACAGGTCACAATCACGGACCCCAGGCACGGCAATCGAAGGGCAGGAGGGCTGGTGCGCAGGCCAGGAATCAACATCGCACCCCCACCATGGGAACCAAAAGGCAGGAAGGCCTGCCTCCCTTGATCGCCATGGCGATCGGAGGTGGGTATTGCAGGCCATACAGCACCGCAGACCCCCAACATGGCAATCGAAGGGTGGGATGGCCTGCATCCCTCAATAGCCATGGCGATCAGAGGGCGGGAGTGCGGTGTTGCAGGCCAGGCAACAACCGCAGACCCCCAACATGGCAATCAATTGGTGGGATGTCCTGCATCCCTTGATCTACATGTCAATCGAAGGGCGGGAGTCCGGTGCGGAGGCCAGGCAGTAAACCCGGATCCTCACGATGTCAATCAAGGGCGGTAGGGCCAGAGCACAGGCCAGGGAGCAACCCTGGACCCCCGCCATGGACATTGGAGGGCGGAAGGGCCAGAGCGCACGCCATGAATCAACCCCGGATCCCCATCTTGGAAATCGAAGGGCCAGAGGCCCGGGGCGAAGGCCAGACAGCCACCACGGACCCCACCATGGCAATCGAAGTGTTGGAGGGCCCTGGCAAAAGCCAGGCCGTCAACCCGGACCCCCGTCATGGCAATGGGAGGGCGTGTTGGCCAGAGCGCAGCCCACGCATTAACCTCGGACCCACACCATGGTGATCGTAGGCGGAAGGCCCGGCGCGCAGGCCAGGCAGCAATCCCGGACACCTGCCATGGCCATCGGACTGTGGGAAGGCAAGAGAGCAGGTCATTTATCAACGCCGGACCCCCACCCTGGCTATCAAAGGGCGGGAGGCCCAGGTCGCAGGCCAGGCAACACTCGCGGACATCCACCATGGCAATCTTAAGGCGGATTGCCTGCATCGCTGGATCGCCATGGCAATCGGAGGGCGAGAGGGCGCTGTTGCACACCACACAGCAACCGCGAACCCTCGGATTCTAGGGTTGCTGGCTGGTCTGCTTCCAGTGATAGCTATGTTGATCGCAGGGTGGGAGGGACATAGCACAGGACAGGCAGCAATGGCGGACCATAACCATGGAAATCGAAGGGCGGGAGGTCCTGGGCGCAGGACAGGCACCAACCCTGAACCCCCACCATGGCAATCGAGGGCGGCAGGGCCAGAGCGCAGGACAGGCATCAACCCCCGACCCTGACGATGGCAACTGAAGGGCAGGAGGGCCTGCCACCCTTTTTGCCATGGCGTTCGGAGGGTTGTGTTGCAGGCCAGGAAGCAAAATGGCAATCGGAGGATGGGGTGTCCTGCAACCATCAATTGCCATGGCAATCGGAGGGCAGAAGGGCAGTGTTGCAGTCGAGGCAGTTACCACAGTCCCACGGGTGCCGGGGGTGCTGGCTGGCCTGTTTCTGGCGATCGCCATGGGGATTGGATTGTGAGAGGGGCAGAGCGCATGCCAGGCAGCAACCTCGGACCCCCACCATGGACATTGGAGGGTGGGAGGTCAGAGTGCACACCATGAATCAACCCTGGAACCTCACCATAGCAATCGAAGGCTGGGAGGGCCGGACACAGGCCAGGAAGCAGCCCCAGATGCCCATTATGGTGATAGAGCTCGAGAGGGAAGGAGAGCAACCAGGCCGCAACCTCGGATCCCCACCATGGTCATTGGAGGGCGGGAGGGCCAGAGAACAGGCCTGGCACCAACCAGGGACCCCCACCATGTCAAAGGAAGGACGGGAGGGCGGTGGTGCAGACCAGTTAGCAACCCTGGAGCCCCACCATGGCGATCAAGGGCGGGAGGTATGTAGTGCAGGCCCGGCAGCAATCCGGGACCCCCGACATGGCAATGGGAGGGAGGGCTGACCGTGGCACAGGCCAGGCAGCAACCGTGAACCCCCACCATGGAGATGAGAAGATGGGCTGGCTGGAGTGCAACCTAGGCATCAATTCTGGACACCCAACATGCCAATCAAAGGACGGTATGACCTGCATCCCTCTATCGCCATGGCGATCGGAGGGCTGGAGGGTGGGGTTTCAGGCCCGGCAGCAATTGCAGACCCCCAGGTGCCTGGTTGCTGGCTGGCCTGCTTCTGGCGATCGCCATGGCGATCAGAGCACCGGAGGGCCAGAGCGCAGACCAGGCATCAACCCCAGACCCTCACCATGGCGATCGAGGGTGGGAGCAATGGGGCATAGTCCACACAGCAACCGCGGACCTCCGCCATGGCAATCGAGTTCAGGAGGGCCAGTGTCAATTGATTGCCATGGAGATCATAGGGCCATGTATCAGGCCAGGTAGCAACCGCAGACCACCAGCAGGCCGGGGTTGCTGGCTGGCTTGCGTCTGGCAATCCCATGGCAATTGGAGGGCTGGAGGGCCAGAGTGCAGCCCCAGCAGCAACCCCGGACCTACACAATAGCAATCAAGAATAGGAGGGCCGGAGGACATTCCAGGCCTCAATCCCAGACACCCACCATGGCCACCGGATTTTGGGAGGTCTGTGGCGCAGGCCAGGCACCAACCCCGGACTCCCAACATGGGCATCAGAGGGCGGGAGGGCCAGGTTGCAGGCCAGGCATCAATCGCGGACCCCCACCATGGCAATCGAAACGTGGGATGGCCAGAGCGCAGGACAGGCAGCAACCGCGGCCCCCCACCATGGCCATCAGAAGCGGGGAGGGCCAGAGCGCAGGCCATGCATCAACCACAGACCCCAACCATGGCAATCGAAGGGCGGGAGGGCAGGGGCGCAGGCAGAGAGCAACCCCAGACCCTGCACCATGGCCATCGGAGGGCAGGAGTTCAGTGTTGCAAGACAGGCAATAACCGTGGAACTCTGGATGCCTGGGTTCCAGGGATTGCAATGGCTATCAGAGCGGGGGCGAGCCAGAGTGCAGACCAGGCAGAAACGCCCGATCCCCGCCATGGCAATGGGAAGGCAGGAGGGCTGATGCGCAAGCCAGGCAGCAACCCCAGACCCCTTCCATGGACTTTGGAGTGCGGGTGGGCAAGAGCGCAGGCCATTCATCAACAAGGAACCTCCAACATGGCAATCGAAAGGCGGGAGGGCTGAGGCACAGGCCAGGCAGCAACCGCGGCCCCAACAATGGCCATCAGAGGGCAGGAGGCCAAGGGCACAAGCAAGGCACCAACCGCAGACCCTCACCACGGCATTCGAAGGGAAGGGGGTCAGAGCACAGCCCAGGCATCAACCCTGGAAGCTGACCTTGTCAATCGAAGGGTGGGAGGGCCAGAGCGCAGCCCAGGCATCAACCCTGGGACCTCCAAATGGCAATCAAAGGGCAGGATTGCCTCTGTTCTCGATCGCCATGGCGACCGCAGAATGGGAGGGCAGGGTTATAGGTCAGGCAGCAACCCAGGACCCCCTGGTGCCGGGGTTGCTGGCTGACTGGCTTCTGGTGATCGCCATGGTGATCGGAGTGCAGGAGGGCCAGAGCGCAACACAGGCCGCAACCCCAGACCCCAGCCACGGCAATTGAAGGGCAGGACGGCCAGGGCACAGGCCATGCACCCCGGACCCCCGCCATGGCAATCGATGGCGGGAGAGACAGAGCACAGGCCAGGCATCAACCCCTAACCCCTACACCATGGCAACCGAAGGGCGGGGGGGCCTGCCTCCCTTGATCGCAATGGCGATCGGAGGGCGGTGTTGCAGGCCAGGCAGCAACCTCGGACCCCCACCATGGCAATCGAAGGTCGGGAGGGCCTGGGCACAGGTCAGGAGGCAACCACCGACCCCAACATGGCAATAAAAGGGCGGGTGGGCCGGGAGCAGGCCAGGCTGCAACCCCGGACGCCCACAATGGTGATCATAGGCGAAAGGGCCAGAGCGCAGGCCAGAAAGCAAAGCCGGACCCCTGCCATGGCAACCAAAGGGCGGGAGGGCAGGGGCGCCGGCCAAACAGCACCCGTGGACATACAGCATGGACATCAAAGGGTGGGATGGCCTTCCTTTCTTGATCGCCATGGCTATCGGTGGGCGGTATTGTATGCCAGGCAGCAACCCCGGATCTCCAGTTTGGCGATCGAGGGCGGAAGGGTCGTAGCACAGGCCAGGAAGCAACCCTGGACCCCCAATATGGCAATCTAAGGGCAGGATAGCCTGCATCCCTCGATCACTATGGCGATCGGAGGGCTGGAGGGTGGTGTTGCAGGCCAGGCAGCAACCCCGGACCCCCGGGTGGCAGGGTTGCTGACTGACCTGCTTCCGGCAATCGCCATGGCAATCGGAGGGTGGGAGGGCCAGAGCACAAGCCAGGCAGGAACCCCGGATGCCCACCACAGTGATCGAGGGCGTAAGGGCCGGAGCACAGGCCTGGAAGCAACCCCGGTCCCCCGCCATGAACATTCGATGGCGGGAGGGCCATAGGGCACGCCATGAATAAACTCCTGACCACACCATGGCAATCAAAGGGCAGGAGGCCTGGGACACAGGCCAGGCAGAAACCCTGGACCCACACTTTGGCGATGATAGTCTGAGTGGCCGGAGCACAGCCCAGGCATCAACCCTGGACACCCAACATGGCAATCGAAGTATGGGATGGCAAGCCAGGCAGCCACTCAGGACCCCCAGCACAGCGACCAGGTACAGAAGGGAGAGCACAGACCAGGAAGCAACCCCGGATCCCCACCATGGACATTGGAGGGCGGGAGGTCCAGAGCGGATGCCATGAATAAACCCCGCCCCCCACCATGGGAATCGAAGGGCGGGAGGGTGGGGAGCAGGCCTGGCATCAACCCCAGACCCCACAAAGTCGTTCAGAGGGCAGTAGGGCCGGGGCGCATGCCAGGCAGCCATCAAGTACCCCCCACCATGGCAATCGAAGGGTGGGAGGGCCAGAGCACAGGCCAGGCAGCCACCATGGACCACCCCCATGGACATTGGAGGGTCAGAGGGCCAGAGCACACGCCATAAATCAACTCCGGACCCCCACCATGGCAATCGATGCCAGGAGGGTCGGGGCGAAGGACAGGCAGAAACCGCGGACTCCCAACATGGCAATTGAAGAGCTGGAGGGCCAGGGCGCAGGACAGGCTACAACCCCGGAACCCTGTCATGGAAATCGAAGGGAAAGATGGCCTGAATCCCTAGATCTCAAAGGCGAACGGAGGGTGGGAGGCTGATATTGCAGGCCAGGCAGCAACCGCGGACCCCCAGGTGCCAGGGTTGCTGGCTGGCCAGCTCCCGGCGATAGCCATGTGGATCGGAGGGTGAGAGGGCCAGAGCACAATCCAGGCGTCATCCCCGGACCCCCGCCATGGCGATCAAGGATGGGAGGGAAGGAGCGCAACCCAGCCCGGAACCTCGGACCCTCGCCATGGCAATCAAAGGGCGGGAGGTATGGGCCGCAGGTCAGGAAGCCACTCCGAAACCCCACCATGGCAATTAAAGGGTGGGTAGACCAGAGTGCAAGCAAGGAAGCACCTGTGGACATCCAACATGGCAATTGAAGGGCGGGATGGCATGCATTCATCGATGATCATGGCGATCAGAGGGCAGAAAGGCGGTGTTGCACTCCAGTCATCTACGGCATATCCCCGGATGCTGGGGTTGCTGGCTGGTCTGCTTCCAGTGATCACCATGTCCATTGGAGGGCAGGAGGGACAGAGCTCAGGCCAGGGAGCAACCCTGGACCCCCAGCATGGCAATCGATTGGCGGGATGTCTGGCATCCCTCGATCGGCATGGCAATAGAAGGGCGGGAGAGTCGGGACGGAGTCCAGTAATCAAACCCCGATCCCCACCATGGCAATCGAAGGGTTGGAGAGTCCGGGCAAAGCCAGGCCGCCCCCGAAACCCCGCCATGGACATTGGAGGGTGGGAGGGCAGAGCACACGCCATGTATCAAGCCTGGAAACCCACCATGGCAATTGAAGGCGGGGATGGTGGGGGCGCAGGCCAGGCAGCAGCTCCGGACCCCGTCATGGCGATCGAGGGCAAGAGGGGAAGGAGAGCAACCCAACCCACAACCTCGGACCCCTGCCATGGACATTGGAGGGTTGGAGGGCAGAGCGCACGCCACGAATCAACCCCGGAATTTCACCATGGCAACCGAAGTTCGAGAGTGCAGGAACGCAGGCAAGGCAGCAACCCCGGACCCCCACCATGGCGATCGAGGGCAGTAGAGAAGGAGCGCAACCCAGCCCATAACCTTGGACCCCCGCCATGACAATCTAAGGGCGGGAGGGCCGGGGCGCTGGCTAGGCACCAATCCCGGACCCACACATGGCGATCAAGGGCGGCAGAGAAGGAGCACAACACAGCCCGTAACCTCAGACCCTCGGCATAACATTCTAAGGGTGGGATGGCCAGGGCGCAGGCCAGGCAGAAACCCGGACTGCCACCATGGCGATCACAGCTGGGATGTCTGGAGCACAGGCCACGCAGCCACCATGGACCCACACCATAGCGATTATAGGTGGTTGGGCATGAGCGCATACCTGGAAGCAACCCCCGATACCCGCGATGGCCATCGGAGTGTGGTAAGGCCAGAGAGCAGGTCATGCATCAACCCCGGACCCACACAATGGCAATCCAAGGGAGGGAGGGCCAGAGCTCAGGCCAGGCAAAACTTGCGGACATCCACCATGGCAATATTAGGGCGGATAGCCTGCATACCTAGATCACCATGGCGATCGGAGGGCAAGAGGACAGTGTTGCACGCCACTCAGCAACTGTGATCCCTTGGATGCTGCAGTTCCTGGCTGGTCTGCTTCCAGGGATAGCCATGTTGATCGGAGGGTGGGAGGTACAGAGCGCAGGACAGACAGCAACCGTGGACCACCCCCATGGCAATCGAAGGGTGCGAGGAGGGCCTGGGCGGAGGATAGGCAACAACCCCGGACCCCCGCCATGGACATTGGAGGGCGGGGGGCCAGAGCACATGCCATGAATCAACCCCTGACCCCAACCATAGCCACCGAAGGGCAGGATGGACAGGGCGCAGGCCAGGCAGCAACCTCGGACGCCCACCATGGCGATCGAGCAGGGGAGGGCCGGAGCGCAGGCCAGGCAGCAACCCCAGACCCCCACCATGGTGATCGTAAGTGGGAGGCCTGGAGCACATTCAGGCAGCCACAACGGACCCACAGCATGGCGATCGTAGGTGGTTTTGCCAGAGCGCAGTCCAGGATGCAACCCCGGACCCCCGCCATGGCCATCGGAGTGTGCGAGGGCCAGAGAGCAGGTCATGCCTCAACCCCGAACCCACACCGTGGCAATCAAAGTGCTGGAGGGCCGGGGCGCAGACCAGGCAGCAACCACGGACCCCCACCAATGCATTCTTAGGGCAGGATTGCCTGCATCCCTAGATGGCCATGGCGTTCCGAGGGTGGAAGGGTTGTGTTGCACGCAAGTCAGCAACCGCGGAACCCCGGATGCTTCGGCTGTGGGCTGGTCTTCTTCCAGCGATCACCATATCGATCAGAGGGTGGGAGGCACAGAGCACAGGACAGGCAGCAACCGCGGACCACTACCATGGCCATCAGAGGGCAGAGAGCGGGAGGGCCAGGGCGGAGGACAGGCAGCAACCCCGTACCCCCCACCATGGACATTAGAGGGCGGGAGGGCCAGAACGCAGCCCAGGCAGAAACCCCGGACCTCCACCATGGCATTCGAGGATGACAGGTCCACAGCGCAGGTCAGGCATCAACCCCCAATCCCCACCATGGCAATTGAAGGGCGGAAGGGCATGCCTCTCTTGATTGCCATGGCAATTGGAGGCCCATGCTGTAGGCCAGGCAGTAAACACAGGCCCCAACATGGCAATCGAAGGGAGGGATGACTTCCATCCCTCGACCGCCATGGCGATCAAAGGGCAGGAGTGTGTTGTTGCAGGCCAGGCAGCAACCACGGACCCTCAACATGTCAATCAAATGGCGGGATGGCCATAATTCCTTGATCACCATGGCAATCGAAGGGTGGGAGAGCCAGATCGCAGGCCAAAAATCAACACCTGACACCCACCATGGCAACCGAAAGGGGGGAGGCCCTTCCTCCCTTGATTGCAATGGTGATGGGAGCGGGGTTTTGCAGGCCAGGCAGCAACCACGGACCCCCAACATGGCAATCGAAGTCGGGATGGCCTGCATCTCTCAATATCCATGGCGATCGGTGGGCAGGAGTGAGGTGTTGCAGGCCAGGCAACAACTGCAGACTGCCAACATGGCAATCAATTGGCGGGATTTCCTGCATCCCTTGATCCGCATGCCAATCGAAGGGCGGGAGGCCGGTGTGGAGGCCAGGCAGCAAACCCAGATCCCCACCATGGTGATCAAGGGAGTGAGGGCCAGAGTACAGGCCAGGAAGCAACCCTGGACCCCCAACATGGCAATCGAAGGCCGGGATGGCCTGCATCCCTCGAACGGCATGGCAATAAAAGGGCAGAAGAGCTGGAGGAAAAGCCCAGGCAGCAAACCCAGATCCCCACCATGGCAATCAAGGGTGGAATGGCCAGAGCACAGGCCAGGGAGCAACCCCGGACCACCGCCATGGATATTGGAGTGCGGTAGGGCCAGAGCTCTCCAGGCATAACCCCGGACCCCCACCATGGCGATCGGAGGGCTGGAGGTCGGGGGCACAGGCCAGACAGCCCCACGTACCCCAATCATGGCAATCAAATGGCGGGAGGGCCGGGGCGCATGCCAGGCAGCATCCGTGTACTCCCACCAAGGCAATCAAAGGGTGGGAGGGCCCGGGCGCAAGCCAGGCCACAACCCAGGACCCCCGTCACCGCGATGGGAGGGCGTGCTGGCGGAAGCGCAGCCCAGGCATCAACACTGGACCCCTAACATGGCAATTGAAGGGAAGGTTGGCCTGTGTCCCTCAATCACTATGGTGAACGGAGGGTGCGAGGGCAGTATTACAGGCCAGGGAGCAACACGGGAACCCGGTTGCTTGGGTTGCTGGCCTGCCCCTTCCAGCGATCCTCATGTGGATCGGAGGATGGGAGGGCCAGAGCGCAGGCCAGGCATCAATCCTGGACCTCCACATGGCGATCAGAGGCCGGAAGGGCCATGGCGCAGGACAGGCAGCAACACTAGATGCCGCCATGGCAATCGAGGGCGGCAGGGCCAAAGTGCAGGACAGGCATCAACCCCGGATCCCCACCATGGCAACCGAATTTGCGGGAGAGCCTGCAAATTAATAGCCACGGCAATTGGAGGATGGTGGTGAAGGCCAGGCGGCAACTACGGATCCCCAAAATGGCAATAGAAGGGCGGGATGGCCGGCATCCCTTGATCAGCATGTCTATCGAAGGGCCAGATGCCGGGATGGAGACCAGGAAGAAAACCCGGAACCCACCATGGCGATCAAGGGCGGGCGGATGGGAGGACAGGCCAGGCAGCAACCGTGGACCCCCAACATGGCAATCAAAGGGTGGGATGGGCTGGATCCCTTGATCACCATGGCAATCGAAAGGCAGGAGAGCAAGGGCAGAGGCCAGGCAGCAAACCAGGATCACATGGCGATCAAGGGTGGAATGGCCAAGGCACAGGACAGGAAGCAACCCCGGACTCCCACCATGGACATTGGAGGGCGGGAGGGCCAGAGCGCACACCATGAATCAACCCTGGATCCCCAACATGGAAATCGAAGGGCGGAAGGCCCGGGGCGAAGTCCAGACAGTCACCACAGACCACCACCATGGCAATCACAGGGCTGGATGGCCAGGGGGCAGGCCATGCAGCAATCACGGACTCCCACCATGGCAATCTTAGGGTTGGCAAGCCAGGCGCCACCCCTGACCCTCGTCATGGCAATGGAAAACGTGCTGGCCAGTGCGTAGCCCAGGCAGCAACCCCGGACACACACCATGGCGTACGTAGGCAGGATGGCCGGAGCGCAGGCTAGGGAGCATCCCCGGACCACCGCCATGGACATTAAAGGGAGGGAGGGCCAGAGAGCATGCCATGAATCAACCCCGAAATCCCACCATGTCTATCGAATGTCGGGAGGGCAGGGATGCAGGCCAGGCAGCAACCTTGGACACCCACCATAGCAATCGAGGGCAGGAGAGAAGGAGCGCAACCCAGCCCATAACCTTGGACCGCCACCATGACAATCTAAGGTGGGGAGGGATGGGGCGCAGACCAGGCAGCAACCCCGGATACCCACCATGGCAATCAGAGGTGGGATGGCTGGAGTGCAGGACAGGAAGCCACCATGGACTCACCCCATAGTGATTATAGGTGGTTGGGCATGAGCGCATGCCAGGAAGCAAACCCAGACACCCGCGATGGCCATCGGAGTGTGGGAAGGCAAGAAAGCAGGTCATGCATCAACCCCGGACCCCCACCATTGCAATCAAAGTGCGGAAGGGCCAGGGCACAGGCCAGGCAACACTCGCGGACATCCACCATGGCAATTTAAGGAGGATTTTCTGCATCCCTAAATCGCCATGGCAATCGGTGGGGGAGAGTGCAGTGTTGCACACCACTTAGCAACCATGACCCCTCGGATGCTGGGTTTGCTGGCTGGTCTGTTTCCGGTGATAGCCATGTCGATCGGAGGGCCAGAGGGAAGAGCGCAGGACAGGCAGCAACCACGGACCACAAACGTGGCAATCAAAGGGCAGTAGGGCCTGGGCTCAAGATAGGCAGCAACCCTGGACACCCAGAATGCCAATCGAGGGCAGAATGGCCATGCACAGGCCAGGGAGCAACCGTGAACCCCCACCATGGACATTGGCGTGCGGGAGGGCCAGAGCTCCGGCAAGGTATCAACCCTGGACCCCCAACATGGCAATCAGAGGGCGGGAGGGCTGGGGCACAGGCCAGAAAGCCACCACGGACCCACACCATGGCAATCAATACGTGGAAGGACTGGTTTGCAAGTTAGGCAGCAACTGCAGACCCCTACCATGGCAATCGAAGGCCTGCAGGGCCCGAGCACAAGCAGGACCGCAACCTTTGACCCCCATCATGGTGATTGCAGTGCACACTAGCTGGAGTGCAGCCCAGGCATCAACCCATGGACAGCCAACATGGCAATCACAGGGAAGGATGGCCTGGGTCCCTCGATCACCATGGATATCGGAGGGCAGGAGGGCAGTATTGCAGGCCAAGCAGCAAATGCGGACACCCACCTTGGCAATCGTGGGTGGCAGGTACAGAGATCAGGCCAGGCATCAACCCGCTTACCCCACCATGGCAAAGGATGGGCGGGAGGGCCTACCCCCTTAATTGCCATGGCTACCGAAGGGCGATGTTGCAGGCCAGGCAGCAACACTGGTCCCCCACCCTGGCAAGCAAAGGGCGGTATCGCCGGTATCCCTTGATCGCCATGGCAAACGAAGGGTGGGAGAGCCAGGGCGGAAGCCAGGCATCAACCCTGGGTCCCCACCATGGCGATCGAAGGCGGGAGGGACAGAGTGCCTGCATCAACACTGGACCCCCACCATGGTGATCAGAGGGCAGAAGGGCTGTGGCTCAGGACAGGCAGCAATCACAGACCCCCGCCATGGTAATCGAGGGCTGCAGGGCCAGAACGCAGGCCAGGCATCAACACCCGACCCCCACCATGGGAACCAAAAGGAGGAAGGGCCTGACTCCATTGATCTCCATGGCAATCGGAGGTGGGTATTGCAGACCAGGCAGACCCGCGGACCCCCAACACGGCAATCGATGGGCGGGATGTCCTGCATCCCTTGTTCGGCATGTCAATCAAAGGGCGGGAGGCCAGTGCGGAGGCCAGGCAGCAAATCCGGATCCCCACCATGGCAATCAAAGGGCAGGAGGGCCGGGGCGCATGCCAGGCAGTAATCGCAGCCTCCCAACATGGCAATCGAAGCAAGACCGCCACCCCGGACCCCCGTCATGGAAATGGGAAGGTCTGCTGGCTTGAGCGCAGCCCCTGCAGCAACACCGGAAACACACCATGGTGATCGTAGGCGGGAGGGCCGGTGCGCAGGCTAAGGATCATACCCAGAATACCTCCGTGGACATTGGAGGGCGGGAGGGCCAGAGCACATGTCATGAATCAACCCCAGAACCCCACTATGGCAATCGAGGGCAGCAGGGCCAGAGCGTAGGCCAGGCATCAACCCCGAACCACCACCGTGGCAACTGAAGGGCGTGAGGGGCTGCCCCCCTTAATCGTCATGGTGATCTGAGGGCGGTTTTGCAGGCTAGGTAGCAACCGTGGGCCCCAACATGTCAATCGAAGGGCCGGATAGCAGGCATCCCTTGATTGGCATATCAATCAAAGGGCGGGAGGGCCGTGGCGCAGCCCAGGCAGCAACCCCAGACCCCCACCATGGCGATCGTAGGCAGGAGGACCGGAGCGCGGGCCAGGGTGCATCCCCCAAACCCGACCATGTCAATTGAAGGGCACGAGGGCCTAGGTCCAGGAACAGGATGTTGTGTTAGTTCTGGCGGAGTATAATAATGAATTTGATTTCCTTTTTACATGGTAGACTATTGAATATTGTTAAACTATTGAAAGGATGGTCAGCACTAGATCTGAAGTTTTATGCCACAACTTGTCAAGTATTTCTTTAACACCTTTGTCTAGAACAGCCTTGTTATATACTGGAGATACTAGAAAAGTGAGGTTTCACTCTGTTTCACTGATGATTCACTCTATGTTACATTTGCCCCATACAAAAGTGAAATATTAGTAATAAGGGAAATTAGGTATGGTGTACAGGGGTATTATCTTCACAATTTTACTGTAAATCTGGAACTATTCTAAAATAAAACATCCATTAAAACCACACTCAAAACAGTAGGAAATGGTAATATCTGAACATAGTGGAATGGACCACTAAAATGATAGGGAAGTTTGAGAAGTGGCTGAGTGGAAACACCACCTCCCTGCCATATGCCTGCCATAATGGAACTTGAGGAAATGAGAGTGAGAGAGAGGTTAGTTTGGGAACAAATTTAGGAGGTAAGAGAAAGCTCTCTTTTCTCTAACCAGAGCATCTGAGACTTCTGCATCCTCCCCCACCCTCGCCCCTCCTGGATGGTCAAGCTGAGGCTTTGTGATGTCAAGCCTCACTATGGTAACCTCGGATTTTGGGCAATCAGAGCTGAAGTGAGTGGCTCCTCATTGACATAGAGAGTATATATAGAGTCCAGGACCCTTTGAGTAGTGTCTGTTGCCTCAAGATAACCAAACTAACTAAGAAGATATTGTAGACTAGTGAATATTAGGAATAAGACTCCAAACACAAGGATGGATGAAGAAACTGTAGGTCCTATAGGGAATTAGAAGTCAGTTTCTCAACTGGATGACGAAGAAGTGGATAAGGCCAGAATACCTTATTCAAAGGCTGCCCCCTCCCATGCCTTGGTGATGGGAGGGCTGGAGGGCCAGAGCGCAGGCCAGGCATCAATCTCGGACCACCACTACGGCAATCGAAACGGGGAGGTCCGGAGCGCAGGCCAGGCAGAAACCACGGACCCGCACCATTGTCATCTGAGGGCGGGAGAACCAGAGAGCAGGCCATGCATCAACTGCGGACCCCCACCATGGCAATTGAAGGGCGGGCGGGTAGGGGCGCAGGCCAGGCAGAAACCCTGGACCCCGCACTATGGCCATCAGAGTTCGATGTTGCAAGACAGGCAATAACCGTGAAACATTGGAGGCTAGGGTTGCTGGCTGGCCTGCTTCCAAGGATCGCAATGGGGATCAGAGTGGGGACGAGCCAGAACGCAGTCCAGGCAGCAACCCCCGATCACCGCCATAGCGATGGGAAGGCAGGAGGGCCAGAGCGCAAGCCAGGCAGAAACCCAAGACCCCGTCCATGGACTTTGGAGGGCGGGAGGGCCAGAGTGCAGGCCATCATCAACCAGGAACCTCGAACATGGCAATCGAAAGGCGGGAGGGCAGAGGCACAGGCCAGGCAGCAACCGCGGCCCCAACAATGGCCATCACAGGGCAGCAGGGCAAGGGCACAGGCGAGGCACCAAACGCAGACCCTCACCATGGCATTCGAAGGGCGGGAGGGCCGGATCGCAGCCCAGGCATCAAACCCGGAAGCCGACCTTGTCAATCGAAGGGCGGGAGGGCCAGAGCGCAGCCCAGGCATCAAACCTGGGACCCCCAACATGGCAATCAAAGGGCAGGATTGCCTCTGCCCCTCGATCGCCATGGCGATCGCAGAACAGGAGGGCGGGGTTGTAGGCTAGGCAGCAACCCAGAACCCCCTGGTGCCAGGGTTCCTGGCTGGCTGACATCCAGCAATCACCATGGCGATCAGAGAGCGGGACGGCCAGCACTCAACACAGGCCACAACCCCAGACGCCAGCCATGTTAATCAAAGGGCAGGAGTGCCGAGTCGCAGGCCATGCATCCACCCCGGACCCTCACCATGGCAATCGAGTTCTGGCGGGCCAGGTCGCAGGACAGGGAGCTACCACAGACTCCCACCATAATGATCGGAGGACAGAAGCCCGGGGCGCAGGCCAGGCAGCAACCCTGGACCCCAACATGGCATTCAAGGGGCAGAATGGCCTGCAACCCCCGATCACCATGGCTATAGGAGGGCGGGAGTGTGGTGTTGCAGGCCAGGCATCAATCTCAGACCCCCACCATGGCAATCGAACGTAGGGAGGCCTGGGGCGCAGGCCAAGAGGCAACCGTGGACCCCCAACATGGCAATTAAATGGCCAGGGAGCAGGCCAGGCTGCAACCCCGGACACCCACATGGTGATCATAGGCTTGAGGTCCAGAGGGCAGTCCAGGGAGCAACCCTGGACCCCCACCATGGCGATCATAGGTGAAAGGGCAGGAGCGCAGGCCAGAAAGCAATACCGGATCCCTGCCATGGCAATCAAAGGGTGGGAGGGCTGGGGCACAGGCCAGGCAGGACCTGTGGACATACAGAATGGCAATCAAAGGGCAGATGGCCTGCCTTTCTTGATCGCCATGGCTATCGGTGGGCGGTGTGGTATGCCAGACAGCAACCCCAGATCTCCACTATGGCAATCGAGGGCGGAAGGGTCATAGCACAGGCCAGGAAGCAACCCTTGACCCCCAATATGGCAGTCTATGGGCGGTATGGCCTGCATCCCTCGATCGCCATGGCGATCGGAGGGCGGAAGGGCGGTGTTGCACACAAGTCAGCAACCGTGGACACCCGGATGCTGGGGTTGCTGGCTGCTCTGCTTCTGGCAATTGCAATGTCGATCGGAGTGCAGGAGAGACAGAGCGTAGGATAGGCAGCAACCACGGACCACCACCATGGCAATCGAATGGCTAGAGGGCCGGGGCCCAGTACAGGCAGCCACCCTGGACCGCCACCATGGCAATTGAGGGCAGAAGGGCCAGAGCGCAGGTCAGGCATCAACCCCCAACACCCACCATGGCAATAGAAGGGCGGTAGGGCTTTCCTCCCTTGATTGCCATGGCGATCGGAGTGCGGTGTTGCAGGCCAGGCGCAACCGCGGGCCCCAACATGGCAATCGATGTGTGGGATGGCCTCCATCCCTCGATCGCCATGGCTATTGAAGGGCGGGAGTGCATTGCTGCCAGCCAGGCAGCAACTGCAGACCCGCAACATGGAAATAGAAGGGCGGGATGACCTGCATCCCTTGATCGCCATGGCAATTGAAGGGCAGGAGAGCTGGGGTGGAGGCCAGGCAGCAACCAAGGACCTCCACCATCATGATCGGATGGTGGGAGGGTGGTGTTGAAGGCCAGGCAGCAACTGCCAAACCCCGGGTGAGGGCATCAACCGCGGACTCCCACCATGGCAATCGAAGTGCAAGAGGGCCGGAGCGCAGGCCAGGTAACACCCAAGGACTCCCCACCGTGGCAATCAAAGTGTGTGAGGGCTGGGCGCAGGCCATGCAGCAACCCAACACCCCCACTGTGGCGATCGAGCACGGGGGGCCGGAGCGCAGGCCAGGCAGCAACTCCGGACCCCCGCCATGGCGTTGGGAGAGCTGGAGGACTGGAACGCAGGCCAGGCAGCAACCCCGGACCCCCACCTTGTCCATCAGAGTGCGGGAGGGCCAGAGCACAGGCCATGCGTTAACCCTTGAACCCCACCATGGCAACCGAAGGGCGGGAGGGCCTGTGTCCCTTGATTGCCATGGCAATCGGAGGGCAGTTTTGCAGGCCAGGCTGCAACTGCAGATCCCCGGAGGCCGGGGTTGGTGGCTGGCCTGTATCTGCTGATTCCCATGGCAATGGGAGGGCGGAAGGGCCGGAGCTTATGACAGGCAGCAACCGTGGACCCCCACCATGGTGATCGAGGGCAGGAGGGCCGGAGAGCAGGCCATGCCGCATCCCCAGACCCACACCACAGCAATCGAACGGGGGGAGGGCCGGGGGGAGGGCCATGCAGCAACCAGGGACCTCCACCATGGCAATCGAAGGGCGGGATGCTGGGGCACAGGGCAGGCAGCTTCCTTGGACACCCACCATGGCAATCGAGGGTGGGAGGGCTGGAGCACAGGCCAGGAAGCAACCCTGGAACCCCGCCATGATCATCGGAGGTTGGAAGGGCCACAGCGCATGCCATGCATCAACTCCGAACCCCCAGCATGGCAATCGAAGGGCTGGAGGGCCAGGGCGCAGGCCAAGCAGCACCCGCAGATATCCACCATGGCAATCTTAGGGGGTGTTGTATGCATCCCTGGATCGCCATGGCAATCGGATTGCAGGAGTGCAGTGTTGCATGCCAGGGAGTAACTGCAGAACCCTGGGAGCTGGGGTTGCTGGCAGGCCTGCTTCCACCATGTCGATCGGATGGTGGGAGTGACAGAGCACAGGCCAGGGAGCAACCGCGGACCCCCACCATGGCATTCGCAAGGTGGGTTGGCCTGAGTCCATCGATCTGAGGGCGGGAGGGTGGTGTTGCACCTCAGGCAGCGACCGCAGAACCCTGGGTGCCGGAGATGCTGGCTGGACTGCTTCCATCGATCGCCATGGTGATAAAAGTGCTGGAGGGCCAGAACGCAGGCCAGGCAGCAACATTGGATGTCTGCTATGGCGATGGAAGGGAAGAGGGACTGAGCGCAAGGCAGGCAGCAACCCCGGACACCAACCATGGCGATCGAGTGCAGGAAGGCAGGAGCATTAGCCAGCCACAACCCCGGGCCCTCTCCAAGGCTATGGGAAGGCGGGCTGGCTGCAGCAAAGCCCAAGCATCAACCCTGGACCCCCAACATGGCAACTGAAGGGCAGCATTGCCTGTGTTCCTCGATCGCCATGGCGATCGCAGGGCGGGAGGGTGGGGCTGGACACTAGGACACTAACCATGGCAATCAAGGGGCGGGAAGGCCTGGACTCAGGCCAGGCAGCAACCTCGGATTTCCACCATGGCAATGAAAGTGTGGGATGGCCTGCGTCTCTTGATCGCCATGGCAATCGGAGGGTGGGTGGGTGGTGTTGCAGGCCGTGCAACAACTGTAGAACCCTGGGTGCCAGTGATGCTGGCTCGACTGCTTCCAGCGATAACCATGTCGATTGGAGTGGGGGAGGACTAGAGCGCAGGCCATGCATCAACTCTGAACACCCACCATGGCAATCAAAGGGCGGGAGGATCGGGGCGCAGGCCAGGCAGCAACCACAGACCCCACCATGGGCTTCGGATTGTGGAAGGGCCAGAGGCATGTCAGGCAGCAACCCCAGACCACCCCCATGGGGAACGTAAGCGGGAGGGCTGGAGCGCAGGCCAGGCAGCCACCACAGAACTACACCATGGTGATGGAAGGGCAGGAGGGCCGGAGAGCAAGCCAGGCAGTAACCCTGGACCCACTATGACGATCGAAGGCGGGAAGGCCGGAGCACAAGCCAGGCTGCAACCCCGGAACCCCGCCATGGCAATGGGAAAATGGGCTGGCCAGAGCACAGGTCAGGCATCAACTGCGGACCCCCACCATGGCAATCGAAGGGTGGGATGTCCTGCGTCCCTTGATCACCATTGCTATCGGAGGGTGGAAGGGCAGTGTGCAGACCAGGAAGCACCTGCATAACCCCAGGTATGGGGTTGCTGGGTGACCTGCTTCTGGTGATTGCCATGGTGATCAGGGCGGGGATGGGGGGCAAAGAAAAGCCAGGCAGCAACCCCGGACACCCACCATGGCAATCGAGGGCAGGAAGGTCGGAGCACAGGCCAGGTATCAACCTTGGACCCCAACATGGCAATAGAAGGGCAAGATTGCCTGCGTCCCTGGATCGCCATGGTGATCGCAGTGCGGGAGGGCAGTTTTGAAGGCCAGGCAGTAACCCAGGACTGCCTTTGTGCCAGGGTTGCTGGCTGACCTGCTTCTAGAGATCACAATGTCAATCGGAGTGCAGGAGGCCCGGTGCAAAGGGCAGGCAGCAACCACAGACCCCCACTATGGTGATCGATGGCAAGAGGGCCGAGGCGCAGGCCATGCATCAACCCCGGACACCAACCATGGCAATCCAAGGGCGGAGGGGCCGGAGCACAAGGCAGTCCGCAACCCCGGACCCCCAGCATGGCGTTGGGGAGGCGGGATGGCTGGAGTGCAGGCCATGCATCAACCACGGACACCAACCAAGGCAATTGAAGGGTGGGAGTGCTGGTACGCAGGACAGGCAGCATCCGCGGACTCCCACCATGGCAATAGATGGGAGGGATGGCCTGCGTCCCTCCATCCCCATGATGACCGGAGGGCGGGTGGGCAGTGTTGTCGGCCAGGGATCAACTGCAGAACCTTGGGTGCCAGGGATGCTGGCTGGACTTCCTCCATCGATCGCTATGGCGATCAGAGTTCTGGAGTTCCAGAGAGCAGGCCAAGCAGCAACCACGGACCCCAGCCATGGCGATGGGGAGGCGGGATGGCCGGAGTGCAGGCAATGCATCAACTCTGGACGCCCACCATGGCAATCAAAAAGTGGGAGGGCCAGGGGCAGGCCAGGCATCAACCATGGACACCCACCATGGCAATCGAAGGCGGGAGGGCAGGAGCGCAACACAGGCTGCAACCCAAGACCCCTGCCATGGCAATCGAAGGGCGAGAGTTGGGACTCATGCTATGTATCAAGCCCGGCCCCTCACCATGGCAATAGAAGGGTGGGAAGGCCGTGGTGCAGGCCAGGCAGCAATCGCGGACTCCCACCATGGCAATGAAAAGGTGTGTTGGCCAGCATCCCTTGATCGCCATGGTGATCAGAGTGTGGGTGAGCAGTGTTGCTGGCCAGGCATCAAATGCAGAACCCTGGGTGCAGGGGATGCTGGCTGGACTACTTCTGGAGACCGCCATGGCGTTCAGAGGTTTGGAAGGACAGAGCGCAGGCCAGGCAGCAACCCTGAACACCCGCCATGGTGATGGAAGGGCGTGGGGGCAGGAGTGCAAGCCAAGCAGAAACCCCAGAGACCCACTATGGTGATTGAGGGCGGGAGGGCCTGAGCGCAGGCCAGGCAGCAACCAAGTACCCCTACCTATGTGATCCTAGGCACAAGTGCCAGAGCGCAGGCCAGGCAGCAACCCCGGATCACCACGATTGGGATCGTAGGCAGGAGGGCTGGAACGCAGGCCAGGCAGCCACTACGGACCATCACTATGGTGATTGTAGGCAGGAGGGCCGGAACGCAGGCCAGGAAGCAACCCTGGACCCCCATCATGGCCATCGGAGTGTGGAAGAGACAGAGAGTAGGCCAGGCAGCAACCCCACAACCCCACCTTGGCGATTATAGGCAGGAGAGCCCGAGCACGGGCCAGAGTGCAAATCCCAAATCCCACTATGTCCATTGAAGGGCAAGAGGGCTTAGGTCCAGGAACAGGATGTTGTGTTAGTTCTGGTGGAGTATAATAATGAATTTGATTTCCTTTTTACATGGTAGACTATTGAATATTTTTAAACTATTGAAAGGATGGTCAGCTCTAGATGTGAAGTTTTATGCCACAACTGGTACTGTATTTCCTTTAACACCTTGGTCTAGAACAGCCTTGTTATATATTGGAGATACTAGAGAAGTGAGGTTTCACTCTCACTGTTTCACTGATGATTCCCTTCATGTTACATTTACCCCATACCAAAGTGAAATAGTAGTAATAAAGGAAATTAGGTATGGTGTACATGGGTATTATCTTCACATTTTTCCTGTAAATCTGGAACTATTCTAAAATAAAACACCCATTAAATCAACACTCAAAATACTAGGAAATGGTAATATCTGAACATATTGGAATGGACCACTGAAATGACGGGGGAGTTTGAGAAGTGGCTGAGAGGAAACACCACCTCCCTGCCTTATGCTGGACTACAATGGAACTAGAAGAAGAGAGAGAGAGAGAGAGAAAGAGAGAGAGAGAGAGAGAGAGAGAGAGAGAGAGAGAGAGAGAGATCATTTTTGGAAAATTTTTAGGAGGTAAGAGGAAGGTCTCTTTTCTATAACCAGAGTATCTGGGACTTCTACATCCTCTCCCACACCAGCCCCTCCTGGATGGTCAAGCTGAGGCTTTGTGATGTCAAGCCACACCATGGCACCACTGATTTTGGGCAACCAGAGCTGAAGTGAGTGGCTCCTCATTGACCTAGAGAGTATATATAGAGTCCAGGACCCTTTGAGTAGTGTCTGTTGCCTCAAGATAGCCAAACTCCTCCTTGGTCAAGCTGAGTCTTTGTAATGCCAAGCCACACCATGGGCAAGGAGAGCTTAAGTGAGTGGCTCCTCATTGATCTAGAGAGTATATATAGAGGCTACGTCCATTTGTGTAGTGTCTATTGCCTCAAGTTAGCCAAACTTACTAAGAAGATATTGTAGACTAGTGAAGATAAGAAATAAGCTCCAAACACAAGGATGGATGAAGAAACTGTAAGTCTTAAAGGGAATTAGAAGTCAGTTTCTCAACTGGATGACAAAGAAGTAGATAGGGTCAGAATACCATATTTAAATGCTTCCCCATCCCCGCCATGGTGATGGGAGGGTGGGAGGTCCTGAGCACAAGCCAGGCAGCAACCCCGGACCCCAACCATGGCAATCGAAGGGTGGGAGGGCCGGGGCCCAGACCAGGAGGTAGCCCCGCACCCCCGCCATCTTGATGGGAGTGTGGGCGGTCGAAGCGCAGCCCAGGCATCAACTTTGGAACCCCAACATGGAAATCGAAGGGCAGGTTGGCCTATGTCCTTCGATCGTCCTGCCAATCAGAGGGTGGGAGGGCTGTGTTGCTGGCCATGAAGCAACCACGGACCCCTGGGTGCTTGGGTTGCTTGCTGGCCTGCTTTTGGTGATTACCATGGTGATCAGAGGGCGGAAGGCCAGCGTGCAGACCAGGCTGCAACCCCAGACCCCAAACATGGCAATCGAAGGCAGGAGGCCTGGAGCGCAGAACATGCATTAAACCCAGGACCAACCATGGAATCAAAGGGCGTTAGGGTTGGGCGCAGGCCAGGCAGCAACTGTGGAACCAACCATGGCAATCAAAGGGTGGTATGGCCGGGGCGCAGATGAGGTAGCAACCCCAGAAGCCCACCATGTTGATCGAGGGCAGGAGGGCTGGAGCGCTGGCCAGGCAGGAACCCCTGACCCCCACTATGGCAATCGAATGGCGGAATGGCCTGCGTCCCTCATTGCAATGGTGATCAGAGGATGGGAGTTCGGTATTGCAGGCCAGGCAGCCACCGTGGATTCCTGGAGGCCAGGGTTGCTTGGTAACCTTTGTCTGCCGATCCCCATGTAATCGGAGGCGGGAGGGCCAGAGCGCAGGCCAGGCATCACACTTGGACCCCCACCATGGCGATCGAGGGTGGGAGGGTAGGAGCGCAACCCAGCCTGCAACCACGGACCTCCGCCATGACAATCTAAGGGAAGGAGGGCCAGAGCACAAGCCAGGCAGTAACCCCGGACCCCCATATGGTGATCATAGGCGGGAGGGCAAGAGCACACGCCATGAATCAACCCCGGAACCCCACCATGGAAATCGAAGGTTGGGAGAGCAGGGACGCAGGCCAGGCAGCAAACCCGGACCCCCACCATAGTGTGGTGTTGAAGGCCAGGTGGCAAACACGGATCCCCAACATGGCAATCAAAGGGCGGGATGGCCGGCATCCCTTGATCAGCCTGTCAATCGAAGGGTGGAAGTCCAGGATGGAGGCCAGGCACAAACCCGGATCGCGACCATGGCGATATAGGGCAGGAGGGCCAGAGCGCAGGCCAGGCATCAACCCTGGACCCCGACCATGGTGATCAGAGGGCTGAAGGGCCGTGGCACAGACAAGCAGCAACCCCAGACCCCCACCGTGGGAATCGAGGGTGGCAGGGCCAGTATGCAGGCCTGGCATCAACATCCGACCCCCACCATGGGAACCCAAAGGTGGGAGGGCCTGCCTCCCTTGATGCCCCTGGCGATCGGAGGAGGTTGTTGCAGGCCATGCAGCACCGCGGACCCCCAACATGGCAATTTTATTGGCAGGATGTCCTGCATCCCTTGATCAGCATGTCAATCGAAGGGTGGGATGCCGGTGCAGAGGTCATGAATCAACCCCGGATCCCTACCATGGAAATCGAAGGGCTGAAAGCCCGGGGCGAAGGCCAGACAGCCACCACGGACCACCACCATGGCAATCAAAGGGCGGGAGGGCCGGGGCGCAGGCCAGGCAGCAATCACGGACTCCCACCATGGCAATCTTAGGGTTAGAGGTCCCGGGCACAAGCCAGGCCGCCACTCTGGACTCCCGTCATGGCAATGGGAGGGCGTTTTGATCAGAGTGCAGCCCAGGCAGCAACACTGGACCCACACCATGGCGTTCATAGTCGGGAAGGCAGGAGCGCAGTCTAGGGAGCATCCCCGGGCCACAGCCATGGACATTGGAGGGTGGGAAGGCCAGAGTGAATGGCAGGAATCAACCCCAGAACCCCACCATGGCAAAGGTCGGGAGGGTAGGGACACAGGACAGGCAGCAATCCCGGACCACACCATGGCGATCGAGGGCAGGAGAGGAGCACAACCCAGCCTGTAACTTCAGACCACCACCATGACAATCTAAGGGCAGGAGGGCTGGGGCGCAGGTCAGGCAGCAACCCCGAACACCCACTATGGTGATCAGAGGGCGGAAGGGCTGTGGCACTGGACAGGCAGCCACACCCAGACCCCCACCATTGCAGTCGATGGCAGCATTGCCAGAACGCAGGCCAGGCATCAACATCCAACCACACCATGGAAACGGAGAGGCGGGAAGGCCTGCCTCCCTTGATCGCCATGGCGATCAGAGGTGGGTGTTGCAGGTCATGCAGCACCATGGACCCCCAACATGGCAATTAAAGGGCGGGATCCCTGCATCCCTCAATAGCCATGGAGATTGGAGGGATGGAGTGCGGTGTTGCAGGTCAGGCAACAACCGCGGAACCCCAACATGGCAATCGATTGGCGGAATGTCTTGCATCCCTTCATGGGCAGTCAATTGAAGTGCGGGAGGACAGTGTGGAGGCCAGCTAGCAAACCCGGTTCCCCTCTATGGAGATCAAGGGTAGGAGGGCCGGAGCACAGGCCAGGAAGCAACCCTAGACCTCCAACATGGCAATTGATTGGCGGGATGTCCTGCATCCCTCGATCAGCATGGCAATCGAAGGGCGGGAGAGTCAGGACGGAGGCCAGGCAGCAAACCCAGATCCCCACCATGGCAATCGTACGGTTGGAGGCCCAGACACAAGCCAGGCCGCCACCCCTGGCCCTGGTCATGGACATTGGAGGGTGGGAGGGCAGAGCTCATGCCATGAATCAACCCAGGACCTCCACCATGGCAATCAAAGGCTGGTAGGGCGGGGGCGCCGTCCAGGCAGCAGTCCCGGACTCCCATCATGGCGATTGAGGGCGAGAGGGAAGGAGCGCAACCGAGCCCGCAACCTCAGACCTGTGTGAAGGACATTGGAGGGCTGGAAGGCCAGAGCGCAGTCTAGGCACCAAACAGGGACACCCACCATGGTAATCGAAGGCTGGGAGGGCAGGGACGTAACCCCGGATCCCCACCATGGCGATTATAGGTGGTTGCGCAAGAGCGCAGGCCAGGAAGCTACCCCGGACACCCGCCATGGCCATCGTAGTTTGGGAAGGCCAGAGAGCAGGTCATGCATCAACATCGGACCCCCACCATAGCAATCAAAGGGCGGGAGGGCTAGGGCTCAGACCAGGCAACACTCGCGGACATCCACCATGGCAATCTTAGGGCAGATTTCCTGCATCGCTGGATCCCCATGGCAATCGAAGGGTGTGAGGGCCTGGGTGCAGTACAGGCAGCAACTTTTGACCCCCGCCATGGCAATCGAGGGCTACAGGGCCAGAGCGCGGGCCTGGCATCAACCCCCCACCCCGACGATGGTAACCAAAGGGCGGAAGGGCCTTCCACCCTTCATCGCCCTGGCCATCAGAGGGCGGTGTTGCAGGCTAGGCAGCAACCCAGGGCCTAACATGGCAATCGAAGGGCGGGATGACCTCCATCCCTTGATCACCATGATTCTCGGAGGGCGGGAGTGCAGTGTTGCATTCCCGGCAGCAACCGCGGACCCCCAACATGGCAATTGAAGGGCGGGATGGCCTGCATCCCTCAATCGCCTTGGTGATCAGAGGGCTGGACTGCAGTGTTGCAGGCCAAGCAGCAACCATGGACCCGCAAAATGGTAATCGATTGGCAGGATGGACTTTATCCCTCAATCGCCATGGAAATCGAAGGGCAGGAGAGCCAGAGCGCAGGCCAGCCATCAACACCGCACCACCACCATGGCAACAGAAAGGCAGGAGGGCCCGCCTGCCTTTATCGCCATGGCGATCGGAGGGTTGTGTTGCAGGCCAGGAAGCAACCACGGAACACAACATGGCAATCAGAGGGCGGGGTGGCCTGCAACCCTCAATTCCATGGCAATCAGAGGGCGGGAGAGCAGTTTGCAGGCCAGGAAGTAACCATGGTCCCCCGGGTTCCAGGGTTGCTGGCTGGCCTGTTTCCGGCGATCGCCATGGCGATCGGAGGGTAAGAGGGGCAGAGCGCATGCCAGGCAGCAACCCCAGACCCCCGCAATGGACATTGGAGGGTGGGAGGGCAAAGCGCATGCCATGAATCAACCCTGGAACACTACCTTGGCAATCGAAGGCCGGGATGAGGCACAGGCCAGGCAGCAGCCCCAGACCCCCATCATGGCGATCGAGGCCAAGAGGAAAGGAGCGGAACCCAGCCCACAACCTCGGACCCCTGCCATGGACATTGGAGGGAGGAAGGGCCAGAACGCAGGCCAGGCACTAACCAGGGACCCCCACCATGGCAATCGAAGAGCAGGAGCCCGGGGCGCAGGCCAGGCAGCAACTGCGGACCCCCACCATGGCAATCTAAGGGTTGGAGGGCCCGGGCACAAGCCAGGCCGCCACCCCGGACACCCGTCATGGCAATGGGAGGGAGTGCTGGCCAGAGTGCAGCCCACGCATTAACCCCGGACCCACAGCTTGGCAATCGTAGGGGGAAGTGCCTGAGCGCAGGCTAGGGAGCATCCCCGGACCCCCGCAGTGGACATTGGAGGGTGGGAGGATCAGAGCGCAAGCCATGACTCATCCCCGGAATCCCACCATGGCAACCAAAGGTCAGGAGGGCAGGGGCACAGGCCAGGCAGCAACACCGGATACCCATCATGGCCATCGAGGACGGGAAAGAAGGAGTGCAACCCAGCCCATAACCTCGGACCCCCGCCATGACAATCTAAGGGCGGGAGGGCCGGGGCTCAGGCCAGACAGCAACCCCGGACCCCCGCCATGGACACTGGAATGTGGGAGGGCCGGGGCGCAGGCCAGGCACCAACTCTGGACCCCCAACATGGCGATCCCGGGCGGGAGAAAAGGAGCGCAACCAAGCCCATTACCTCGGACCACCGCCATGATAATCTAAGGGTGGGAGGGCCAGGGCGCAGACCAGGCATCAACCCCGGACCCCCACCATGGCAATCAGAGGTGGGATGGCTGGAGTGCAGGCCACACAGCCACCATGGACCCACACCATAGCGATTATAGGTGGTTGGGCAAGAGCGCATACCAGGAAGCAACCCCGGACACCCTCCATGGCCATCGGAGTGTGGGAAGGCCAGAGAGCAGGTCATACATCAACCCCGGACACCCACCATGGCAATGAATGAGCAGGAGGGCCAGGGCTCAGGCCAGGGAACACTCGCGGACATCCAGCATGGGAATCTTAGGGTAGATAGCCTGCATCCCTGGATCGCCATGGCGATCGGAGGACGAGAGGGCGGTGTTGCACACCACTCAGCAACCGCGAACCCTCGGATGCTGGGGTTGCTGGTTGGTCTGCTTCCAGTGATAGCCATGTCGATTGGATGGTGGGAGGGATATAGCGCAGGACAGGCAACAACCGCGGACCAGAACCATGGCAATCGAAGGGCGGGAGGGCCTAACCCCATTAATCGCCACAGCAATCGGAGGGTGGTGTTGAAGGCCAGGTGGCAAATACAGACCCCCAACATGACAATCAAAGGGTGGAATGGCCGGCATCCCTTGATCAGCATGTCAATCGAAGAGCGAGAGTCCCGGACGGAGGCAAGGCATCAAACCCGGATCGCCACCATGGCAATATAGGGTGGGATGGCCAGAGCGCATGCCAGGCATCAACCCCGGACCCTGACCATGGCGATCAGATGGCAGAAGGGCCGTGGCACAGGACAGGCAGCAACCCCAGACCAACACCATGGAAATCGAGGGCGGCAGGGCCTGTATGCAGGCCTGGCATCAACATCCGACCCCCCACCATGGGAACCGAAAGGCGAGATGTCCTGCATCCCTTGATCGGCATGTCAATCGAAGGGTGGGAGGCCGGTGTGGAGGCCAAGCAGCAAACCCAGATCCCCACCGTGGCGATCAAGGTTGGTGGGGGTGGGGGGCAGAGCCCAGGCCAGAAAACAACCCTGGACCCCAAACATGGCAATCCATGGGTGGGATGGCCTGCATCCCTCGATCGGCATGGCAATCGAAGGGCAGGAGAGCTGGGGCAGAGGCCAAGCAGAAACTCCAGATCCCCACCATTGCGATCAAGGGCGGAATGGCCGGAGCACATGCCAGGCAGTAATCCAGGATGACCCTCATGGCAATCATAGGATGGAGGGCCAGAGAGCATGCCAGGAAGCAACACCGGAACCCCGCCATGGCCATTGGAGGGAGGGAGGGCCACAGTGCATGCCATGCATCAACCCGAACAGCCACCATGGCAATCTTAGGGCAGATTGCCTGCATCCCTGGATCGCCTTGGCAACTGAAGGGCGAGAGGGCGGTGTTGCACACCATTCAGCAACCGCGAACCCTCGGATGCTGGGGTTGCTGGCTGGTCTGATTCCAGTGATAGCCATGTCGATTGGATGGCGGGAGGGATATCGTGCAGGACAGGCAACAACCGCGGACCAGAACCATGGCAATCGAAGGGCGGGAGGACCTGGGCGCAGGCCAGGCATCAACCCCTGATCCCGACGATGGCAATCGAAGTGCGGGAGGGCCTGCCACCCTTGATCGCCATGGCGATCAGAGGGTGGTGTTGCAGGCCAGGCAGCAACCCTGGACCCCCAACATGGCAATCGAAGGGTGGGATGGCCTGCATCCCTCAATCGCCATGGCGATTTGAGGGCTGAAGTGCAGTGTTGCAGGCCAGGCAACAACCACGGACCCGCAAAATGGCAATCAATTGGCGTGATGGCCTTTATCCCTCTATCGCCAGGCAATCAAAGGGCAGGAGAGGTGGGGCGGGTGCTGGGCAGCAACCCGGACACCCACCATGGCAATTGAGGGCGGGAGGGCCAGAACGAAGGCCAGGCATCAACACCACACCCCCACCATGGCAACCGAAGGGCGGGTCGCCTAAACCCTCAATTGCCATGGCAATCGGAGGGCGAGAGGGTGGTGTTGCAGGCCAGGCAGTAACCACAGTCCCCATGGTGCAGGGCTTGCAGGCTGGCCTGTTTCTGGCAATCGCCATGGCGATCGGAGGGTGAGAGGGGCAGAGTGCATGCCAGGCAGCAACCCGGGCCCCCCGTCATGGACAGTGGTTGACGGGAGGGCCAGAGCGCATGCCATGAATCAACCTAGGAACCCCACCATGGCAATCAAAAGATGGGAAGGCCGGGGCTCTGGCCAGGAAGCAGCCCCGGACCACCATCATGGCCATCGAGGGTGGGAGAGAAGGAGCGCAACCCAGCTCGTAACCTCGGACCCCCCCCCCATGACAATCTAAGGGCGGCAGGGCTGGGGCGGAGGCCAGACAGCCACTACAGACCCCCACCATGGCAATCAAAGGGTGGGAGGCCCGGGGCGCAGGCCAGGCACCAACCCTGGACCCCCACCATGGCAATTAAGGGTGGGAGAGAAGGAGCGTAACCCAGCCCATAACCTCGGACCCCGGCCATGATAATCTAAGGGTGGGAGGGCCGGGGCGCAGGCCAGGCATCAAACCTGGACTCCCACCATGGTGATCAAAGTGGGAGGGCTGGAGCGCAGGCCACGCAGCCACCATGGACCCACACCACGATTATAGGTGGTTGGGCAAGAGCGCAGGCCAGGAAGCAATCCCGGACACCCACCATGGACATTGGAGGGCGGGAAGGCCAGAGCACACCCCATGAATCAACCCCGGATCCTCACCATGAAAACCAAAGTGGGGGAAGCCCGGGGCGTAGACCAGAGAGCCACCACAGACCCCCACCATGGCGATCGAGGCCAAGAGGAAAGGAGCGCAACCCAGCCCGCAATCTCGGACCCCCGCCATGGACATTGGAGTGCAGGAGGGCCAGATCACAGGGCAGGCACCAACCAGGGACCCCCACCCTGTCAATTGAAGGGCGGGAGCCCTGGGCGCAGGCCAGGTAGCAACTGTGGACCCCTACCATTGCAATAGAATGGCGGGAGGGCCGCGGTGCAGACTAGGCAGCAAACCTGAACCCCCAAAATGGCGATCGAGGGCAGGAGGGCCAGATCACAGCCCCGGCAGCAATCCAGGAACCCCGACATGGCGATGGGAGTGTGGGCTGCACAGGGCAAAGGCCAGGCAGCAACCGTGGACCCCCGCCGTGGCGATGGAAGGTGGACTGGCCGGAGCGCAGCCTAGGCATCAATTCTGGACACCCAACATGGCAATCAAAGGACGGTATGACCTGCATCCCTTGATCACCATTGCGCTCGTAGAGCTGGAGGGTGGGGTTTCAGGCCAGGCAGCAATTGCGGACCCCCGGGTGCCGGGGTTGCTGGCTGGCCTGCTTCTGCGATCGCCATGGCGATCAGAGGACCGGAGGGACAGAGCGCAGACCAGGCATCAACCCTGGACCCCCGCCATGGCGAACCGCGGACCCCTGCCATGGCAATCAAGGTCCAGAGGGCCTGTGTCCCTTGATTGCCATGGCAATCATAGGGCCGTGTATCAGGCCAGGTAGCCACCGCGGATCACCAGCAGGCCAGAGTTGCTGGCTGGCCTGCGTCTGGCGATCCCCATGGCATTTGGAAGGCTGGAGGACCAGAGTGCAGGCCAGGTTTCAACCCTGGACCTATGCCATGGGGCTGGGAGGGCGAGAGGGCTGGAGCACAAGCCACGCACCAACCCTGGACCCCCTCCATGGACATTGGAGGGCGGGAGGTACAGAGCGCAGGCCATGCATCAACACCGGACCCTCACCATGGCAATCGAAGGACGGGATGGCCTGTGTCCCTCGATGGCCATGGCGATCAGAGGGCGGGAGGGCGGTGTTGCAGGCTAGGCAGAAACCCCGGACCCCCAGGTGCCGGTTTTGCTGGCAGGCCTACTTCCGGCAATCATCATGTCGATTGGAAGGGGGGAGGGCCAGAGCGCAGGACATTCATCAACCCTGGACATCCACCATGGCAATCGAAGGACGGGAGGGACGGGGCTCAGGCCAGGCAGCAAACACGGACCCCCACCATAGCGATCGAAGGGCGGGATGGTCTGCATCCCTCTATCGCCATGGCGATTGGAGGGCGGGAGGGCAGTGTTGCAGGCCAGGCAGCAACTGTAGAACCCAGGGTGCCAGGAATGCTGGCCGGACTCCTTCCAGCGATCGACATGGCCATTGGAGGGCAGGAGGGCCTGAGCTCAGGCTAGGCAGCATCCCCGGACCCCCGCCATGGACATTGGAGGTTGAGTGTGCCAGAGCACAGGCCATGCATCAACCCCGGACCCCCACCATGGCAATCGAAGTGTGGGAGGGTCAGGGCCCAGGGCAGGCAGCAACCCCGGATCCCCACCATGGCAATCGAAGGGCGGAAGGGCCAGGGTGCAAGGCAGGCAGCAACCCTGGAGTCCCACCATGGCGATTGAGGGCGGAAGAGTCATTGGACTGGCCAGGCATCAGCCCCGGACCCCAACCATGGACACTGGAGGTCCATAGTGACAGAGCTCAGGCCATGATTCAACACCGGACCCTCACCATAGCAATCGAAGGGCGGGAATGCTTGTGTCCCTCTATCGCCATGGCGATCGCAGAACATGATGGAAGGGTTGCAGAATGGCCTGTTATGGCCATGGGGATCATAGGGTGGGAAGGCCAGAGCGCATCCCAGGCAACAACCCTGAACCCCCGCCATGGCATTCAAAGGGCAGGAGGGCCAGGCACAGGCCATGCATCAATGTCAGACCCCCAGCATAGCAATCAAACGGCGGAGGGCTGGTGCACAGGACAGGCAGCAACCCCGGACCCACGCCATAGACATTGGAGTTCGAGAGTGCCAGAGCACAGGCCATGCATCAACACTGGACCCTCACCAGGGCAATCGAAGGGAGGGATGGCCTGTGTCCCTGGATCTCCATGGCAATTGGAAAGAGGGAGGGCAGTGTTGTAGGCCAGGGGAAAACCCCGGACCCCTAGGTGCTGGGGTTGCTGGCTGGACTGCTTTCGGCGATTGCCATATCAATCGGAGTGGGGGAGGGCCAGAGGGAGGTCATGCATCAACCTTGGAAGCACATCATGGAAATCCAAGGGCAGGAGGACCGTGACGCAGGGCAGGCAGCATCCGCGGACCCTCACAATGGCCATTGGAGGGTGGGAAGGCCGGAGCACAAGCCAAGCCACAACCCCGGATGCCCGCCATGACGATCAAAGGCGGAAGGGCCGGAGCACAAGCCAGGCCGCAACCGAGGACCCCCAACATGGAGATGGGAAGGTGGGCTGGTCAGAGTGCAGGCCATGCATCAACCCTGGACCCCCAACCAGAGCAATCAGAGGGCAGGAGGCCAAGGGTGCAGGCGAGGCAGCAACCGCGGACCCCCAACATGTCAACTGAAGGTCGGAATTGCCTGTGTCCCTCGATCGCAGAATGTGAGGGCGGGGTTGCAGGCCAGGCAGCAACCCAGGACCCCCGGGTGCCGTGGTTGCTGGCTGGCCTTCTTCCAGCAATCGCCATGGCTATCAGAGGGCAGGAGGGCCAATGCGTGAGCCAGGCCGAAACCCCGAACCCCTGCCATGGCAATCGAAGGGCAGGGTGTCTGGGGCACAGGCCATGCATCAACCTCAGACCTGCAGCCTGGCGATTGAGGGAAGGAGCTCCAGAGTGCAAAACAGGCCACAACACCGGACCCCTGCCAAGGAAATTGAATGGCGGGAGGGCTGGAGTGCAGGCCATGCATCAAATCTGCCCCCCCCCCCCATGCCAATCAAAGGGTGACAAGGTCGGGGCGCAGGCCAGGCAGCAACCATGAACCCACACCATGGCAATCGAAGTGCAGGATGGCTTGCATCCCTCGATCACCATGGCGATCAGAGAGCGGGTGGGCGTTGTTGCAGGCCAGGCAGCAACCACAGAACCCTGGGTGCCCGGGATGCTGGCTGGACTGCTTCCTTCGATCGCCGTGACGATCAAACTGCAGAAGGGCCAGAACGCAGGCCAGGCAGCAATCCTTGATGCCTGCCATGGTGACGGAAGGGTGTGAGGGCCTGAGCGCAAGCCAGGCAGAAACCCCAGACACCAACCATGGCGATCGAGTGCGGGAAGGCAGGAGCATAAGCCAGGCCGCAACCCCAGACCCCCTCCATGGCAATGGGAAGGTGGGCTGGCCGGAGCGCAGCCCAGGCATCAACCCTGGGCCCCCAACATGGCAATCGAAAGGCGGTATTGCCTGTGTTCCTCTATCGCAATGGCGATCGCAGGGTGGGAGGGCGGGGCCGGACACTCACTATGGCAATCAAAGGGCAGGAAGGCCTGGACTCAGACCAGGCAGTAACCTGGATTTCCACCATGGCAATGAAAGTGTGGGATGGCCTGTGTCCCTTGATTGCCATGGCGATCAGAGGGCTGGTGGACAGTGTTGCAGGCCATGCAGCAACCGCAGATATCCTGGGTGCCAGGGGTGCTGGATGGACTGCTTCCGGCGATGGCCATTTCAATCGGAGTGGGTGAGGACCAGAGCGCAGGCCATGCATTAACCTGGGTGCCCACCATCACAATCAAAGTGTTGTAGGACTGGGGCACATGTCAGGCAGCAACAGCGGACCCCACCATGGCCATTGGAGGGTGGATGGGCCCGAGGGCAGGTCAGGCAGCAACCCCCAACGGCCGCCATGGTGATGGAAGGGCGAGAGGGCCGGAGAGCTAGCCAGGCAGTAACCCCGGACCCACCATGGTTATTGAGGGTGGGAAGGCTGGAGCACAAGCCAGGCTGCAATCCCGGAACCCCAACATGGCAATCAAAAGGTGGATGGCCTGTGTCCCTCGATCGCCATAGCGTTTGGATGGCTGGAGGGCTGTATTGCAGACCAGGAATCAACCACGGACGTCTGGGTTCCTGGGTTGCTGGCTGGCCTTGTTTTGGTGATCGCCATGGTGATCAGAGCTCAGGAGGGCCAGAGCGCAGGCCTGGCATCAATCTCCACCTCCACCATGGCTATCGGAGGGCAGGAGGGCCGGGACTATGGCCACGCAGCAACGACGGACCCCGACCGTGGCAATCAAAGGGCGTGAGGGCCTGAGCGAAAGCCAGGCAGCAACCCTGGACCCCATTCATGGCGATCTTGGGCGGAAATGCCGGTCGTAGGCCATACATCACCCCGGACCAACACCATGGCAATTGAAGGGCGGGAGGGCCGGCGTCCAGGGCAGGAGGCAGCCCTGGAACCCGGCCATGGTGATGGGAGGGCGTGCGTACGGAAGCAGCCCAGGCATAAACCCTGGAACCCCAACATGGCAATCAAAGGGAGGGTGGCCTGCGTCCCTCGATCGCTGGGCGGGAGAGCTGTCTTGCAGGCCAGGAAGCAACCACGGACCCCTGGGTGCCTGGGTTGCTGGCTGGCCTGCTTTTGGCGATCGCCATGGTGATCAGAGAGCGGAAGGCCAGCCCGCAGGTCAGGCATCAATCTCGAACCTAGACCATGGCAATCGGACGCAGGGGGGCTGGGGCTCAGTCCAGGCAGCTGCCCTTGACCCCCACCATGGCCATCTGAGGTTGGAGGGGCCAGAGCGCTGGCCATGCATCAACTCTGGACCCACACGATGGCAATCGAAGGGCAGGAGGGCCGGAGTGCATGCCAGGTCGCAGCCCTGATCCCCGCTATGGCAATGGGAGGGTGCGCTGGCCGGAGGGCAGGCCAGGCATCAACCCGGGAACCCCAACATGGCAATTGAACCATGGATGGCCTGTGTCCCTCGATCTCCATGGCGATTGGATGGCGGGAGGGCTGTATTGCTGGCCATGCAAACATGGAACCTTGGGTGCCTGGGTTGCTGGCTGGCCTGCTTTTGGTGATCGCCATGGCAATCAGAGGGCGGGAGGGCAAGAGTGCAGGCCTGGCATAAACCTCGAACCTGCCCCATGGCTTTCGGAGGGCAGGAAGGCCGCAACTCTGGCCAGGCAGCAACGACAGAACCCCACCATGGCAATTAAATGGCGTGAGGGCCGAACGCAGGCCAGGCAGCAACCCTGGACCCCCACCATGGGGATCGTAGGCGGGAGGGCTCGAGCACAGGCCAGGCAGCCACCAAGGACCCACGCCATGGCGATTGTAGGTGGTAGGGCTGGAGCGCAGGCCAGAAAGCAACCCTGGACCCCCATCATAGCCATTAGAGTGTGGCAGAGCCAGAGAGCTGGCCAGGCAGCAACCCCGGATGCCCGCATGGTGATGGAAGTGTGAGAGGGACAGAGAGCAAGCCAGGAAGTAACCCAGGACCCACCATGGTGATCAAGGGTGGGAAGGTCGGAGCACAAGCCAGGCTGCAACCACGGAACCCCGCCATGGCAATGGGAAGGCGGGCTGACCGGAGCACAGGCCAGGCATTAACCTCAGATCCCGACCATGGCAATCAAAGAGTGGGATGCCCTGTGTCCCTTTATCGCCATTGCTATTCGAGGGTGGGAGACAAGTGTACAGGCCAGGCAGCAACCACGTAAGCCCGGGTACGGGGTTGCTGGGTGGCCTGCTTCTGGCATCGACATGGCGATCAGGGCGGTGGGGCTAGAGTGAAAGCGAGGCAGGAACCCCCGACACCCACCGTGGCGATCGAGGGCAGGAAGGCCGAAGCGCAGGCCATGCATCAACCCTGGACGCCCACCATGGCAATCAAAGGGCAGGAGGCCCGGGGCGCAGGCCAGCCAGCAACCGCGGACCCCCACCATGGCCATCGGAGGGCGGAGGGCCAGAACGCAGGACATGCATCAACCCCGGACCCAAACCATGACAATCAAAGGGCGGGAGGGCAGGCGCAAAGGACAGGCAGCATCTGCGGACCCCCACCATGGCAATAGATGGGAGGGATGGCCTGCGTCCCTCCATCCCCATGGTGATCAGAGGTCGAGGGGCGGGGGCAGTGTTGCTGGCCAGGGATCAACTGTAGCACCCTGGGTGACGGTGATGCTGGCTGGACTGCTTCCGGCGATCGCTTTGGTGATCAGAGAGCTGGAGGTCCAAAGCGCAGGCCAGCCAGAAACCACGGACCCCAGCCATGGCAATGGGAAGGCGGGCTGGCGGAATTCAGCCCAGGAATTAGCCCTGGACCCCAACATGGCAATCGAAGGACGGGAGGGCGGGGACAGACCAGGCATCAACCACGGACCCCCACCATGGAAATCAAAGGTGAGAGGGCAGGAGTGCAACCTAGGCCGAAACCCCGGACCCCTGCCAAGGCAATCGAAGGGCAGAGGTTGGGACTCATGCCATGCATCAAGCCCAGACCCTCACCATGGCAATGGAAGGGCGGTAAGGCCGGGGGGCTGGCCGGGCAGCAGCCGGGGGGCAGGCCGGGCAACAACCGCGGACTCCCACCATGGCAATTACAGTGTGGGTTGGCCTGCGTCCCTCAATCGCCATGGCTATCGGAGGGTGGGTGAGCAGGGTTGCCGGCCAGGCATCAAATGCAGAATCCAGGGTGCCAGGGATGCTGGCTGGACTGCATCTGGCGACTGCCATGGAGATCAGAGGTCTGGAGGGCCACAGCACAGGCGAGGCAGCAACCCCGGAATCCCGCCATGGTGATGGAAGGGAGGGGGGGGCCGGAGAACAAGCCTGGCAGCAACCCCGGACACCCACCATAGCGATCAAGGGCAGGAGGGCCAGAGCGCAGGCCGGGCAGCAACCCAGGAACCCTACTTATGTGATCGTAGGCGGGAGTGCCAGAGCGCTGGCCAGGCAGCAACTCCGGATCCCACCATGGGGATCATAGGCAGGAGGGCAGTAGCGCAGGCCAAGAAGCAACCCTGGACCCCCATCATGGCCATTGGAGTGTGGATAAGCCAGATAGCAGGCCAAGCAGCAACCACGGACCCACACCATGGCGATAGTAGGCGGGAGGGCCTGAGAGCAGGCCAGGGTGCAAACCCCAAATCCTACCATGTCCATCGAAGGGCAGGAGGGCCTAGGTCCAGGAACAGGATGTTGTGTTAGTTCTGGCGGAGTATAATAATGAATTTGATTTCCTTTTTACATGGTAGACTATTGAATATTGTTAAACTATTGAAAGGATGGTCAGCTCTAGATGTGAAGTTTTATGCCACAACTGGTACTGTATTTCCTTTAACACCTTGGTCTAGAACAGCCTTGTTATATATTGGAGATACTAGAGAAGTGAGGTTTCACTCTCACTGTTTCACTGATGATTCACTTCATGTTACATTTGCCCCATACCAAAGAGAAATAGTAGTAATAAGGGAAATTAAGTATGTTGTACAGGGGTATTATCTTCACAATTTTTCTGTAAATCTGGAACTATTCTAAAAGAAAACATCCATTGAAACAACACTCAAAATACTAGGAAATGGTAATATCTGAACATAGTGGAATGGACCACTGAAATGACAGGGGAGTTTGAGAAGTGGTTGAGAGGAAACAACACCTCCCTGCCTATGCTGGACTACAATGGAACTAGAGGAAATGAGAGAGAGAAAGAGAGAGGTCAGTTTGGGAAAAATTTTAGGAGGTAAGAGGAAGGTCTCTTTTCTATAACCAGAGCATCTGGGACTTCTGCATCCTCTCCCACCACTGCCTCTCCTGGTCAAGCTGAGGCTTTGTGATGTCAAGCCACACCATGGTAACCACGGATTTTGGGCAACCAGAGCTGATGTGAGTGGCTCCTCATTGATCTAGAGAGTATATATAGAGGCCAGGTCCCTTTGCGTAGTGTCTATTATCTCAAGTTAGGCAAACTTACTAAGAAGATATTGTAGACTAGTGAAGATAAGGAATAAGACTCTAAGCACAAGGATGGATGTAGAAAATGTAAGTCCTGAAGGGAATTAGAAGTCAGTTTCTCACCTGATGACAAAGAAGTGGATAAGGTCAGAATACTGTATTCAAATGCTGCCCCATCGCTGTCATCGTGATGGGAGGACGGGAGGGCCTGAGCGCAAGCCAGGCAGCAACACCGGACCCCAACCATGGCGATCTAGGGCTGGAAGGCTAGTGCACAGCCCATGCATCAACCCCGGACCCCAACATGGCAATCGAAGGGCGGGAGTGCCAGGGCCCAGGCCAGGAGGCAGCCCCGGACCCCCACTAGCGCGGTGGGAGGACGTGCGTCTGGAGCGCAGCCCAGGCATCAACCCTGGAACCCCAACATGGTAATCGAAGGGAGGGTGGCCTGCATCCCTCAATCGCCATGTCGATCGGAGGGCGGGAGGGCTGTGTTGCAGGCCAGGAAGCAAAAACGGACCCCTGGGTGCCTGGGTTGCTGGCTGGCCTGCTTTTGGCGATCACCATGGTGATCAGAGGGCGGAAGGCCAGCGCGCAGGCCAGGCATCAACCTTGGACCTTCACCATGGCCATTGGAGGGCAGGGGTGTGGGGTTCAGGCCAGGCAGCTGCCCCTGACCCCCACCATGGCCATCTCAGGTTGGGAGGGCAGATCGCAGGCCATGCATCAACTCTGGACCCCCACCATGGCAATCAAAGTGCAGGTAGGCCGGGGCACATGCCAGGTAGCAGCCCCTTATCCCAGCTATGGCAATGAGAGTGTGGGCTGTCCACAGCACAGGCCAGGCATTAACCCTGGAACCCCAACATGGCAATCGAACCGTGGATGACCTGTGTCCCTCGATCGCCATGGCGATTGGATGGCGGGATAGCTGTATTGCAGGCCAGGAGGCAAACACAGAACCCTGAGTGCCTGGGTTGCTGGATGACCCGCTTTTGGTAATTAGGGGGCAGGAGGGCCGGAGCTCAGGCCTGGCATCAACCTCGAATCTCCACCATGGCTATCGGAGGGCAGGAGGGCCGCGACTCTGCCAGGCAGAACGAACACCCCCACCATGGCTATTAATGGGCGTGAGGACCGAATCCAGGCCAGGCAGCAACCCCTGACCCCCACCTATGCGATCCTAGGCAGGAGTGCCAGAGCGCAGGCCAGGCAGTGACCACGGACACATGCCATGGCGATTGTAGGCGGGATGGCCAAGCCCAGGCCAGGAAGCAACCCTGGACCCCCATCATAGCCATTAGAGTGTGGCTCAGCCAGAGAGCTGCCCAGACAGCAACCCCGGATGCCTGCCATTGTGATGGAAGGGTGAGAGGGCCGGAGAGCAAGCCAGGCATCAACCGCGGACCCCCACCATGCCCTCCGTTCCTTGATCGCCATTGCTATCGGAGGGTAGGACGGCAGTGTTTCAGGTAAGGCAGCAACCGCATAACCCGGGTACGGGGTTGCTGGGTTGCCTGCTTCTGGTGATCGCCATGGCAATCAAGGTGGTGGGCCCAGAGTGAAAGCCAGACAGCAACCCCTGACACCCACCATGGCGATCAAGGGCAGGAATGTCGGAGCACAGGCCAGGTATCAACGCTGGACCCCAACATGGCCATCGAAGGGCAGTATTGTCTGCGTCCCTGGATCGCCATGGTGATCGCAGGGTGGGAGGGTGGTTTTGCAGGCCAGGCAGCAACCCCAGACTCCCTTTAGCCAGGTGGCTGGCTGGCCTGCTTCTAGCGATCACAATGTTGATCGGAGTGCAGGAGGTCCGGTGCGCAGGGCAGGCAGAAACCATGGACCTCCACCATGGCGATCGATGGCAGGAAGGCTGGGGCGCAGGCCATGCATCAACCCCAGACCCCAACCATGGCAATCGAAGGGCGGGAGGGCTGGAGCGCAAGTCAGTCCACAACCCCAGACCCCCGCCATGGCCATTCAATGGAAGGATGGCCGGAGTGCAGGCCATGCATCAACCCTGGATGCACACCATGGCAAATAAAGGGCGGGAGGACCAGGGCACAGGCCAGTCAGCAACCGCGTATCCCCACCATGGCCATCGGAGGGCGGGAAGGCCAGAGCGCAAGCCATGCATCAACCCTGGACCGCAACTATGGCAATCGAAGGGCGGGAGGGCCGGCGAACAGGACAGGCAGCATCCGCGGACCAACACCATGGCAATAGATGGGAGGGATGGCCTGGGTCCCTCCATCCCCATGGTGATCGGAGGTCGGGTGGGTGGTGTTGCTGGCCAGGCATCAGCCTCAGAACCCTGGGTGCTGGTGATGCTGGCTAGACTGATTCCAGCAATCACTATGGCGATCAGAGTTCGGGAGGTCCAAAGCGCACACCAGGCAGCAAGCACGGACCCCATCATGGCTATAGGAAGGTGGGCTGGCTGGAGTGCAGCCCAGGAATTAGCCCTGAACCCCCAACATGGCAACAGAAGGGCAGGAGGGCCAGGGGGAGCCCAGGTATATACCGTGGACCCCCACTATGGCAATAGAAGGGCGGGAAGGCCGGGGTGCAGGCCAGGCATTAACCGCGGACTCCCACCATGGCAATGAAAGTGTGGGTTGGCCTGCATCCCTCGATCACCATGGCGATTGGAGGGTGGGTGGGTGGTGTTGCTGGCCAGGCATCAACTGCAGAACCCTGGGTGCCAGGGATGCTGGCTGGACTGCTTTTGGCGACTGCAATGGCCTTCAGAGGTCTGGAGGGCCAGAGCGCATGCCAGGCAGCAACCCCGGAACCCCACCATGGCAATTGAAGGGCGGGAGGGCCAGGGCGCATGCCAGGTACAGCCCCTGACCCCTGCTATGGCAATGGGAGGGCGGGCTGGCCGGAGTGCAGGCCAGGTATCAACCCTGGAACTGCAACATGGCAATCAAATGGTGGATGGCCTGTGTCCCTCGATTGCCATGGCAATTGGTTGGCGGGAGGGATGTATTGCAGGCCAGGAAGCAACCACGGAACCCTGGGTACCTGGGTTGCTGGCTGGCCTGCTTTTGGTGATCGCCATGGCATTCAGAGGGCAGGAGGGCCAGAGCGCAGGCCTGGCATCAACCTTGAACCTCCACCATGGCTATCGGAGGGGGGAGGGCTGGGACTCTGGTCAGGTAACAACGACAGACCCCCACTGTCATGATCAAAGGGCGTGAGGGATGGGGCGCAGACCAGGCAGCACCCACGGACATCCACCATGGCAATCGAAGAGTGGGATAGCCTGCATCCCTTGAACGCCATGGCAATAGGAGGGCGGGAGGGGGGTGTTGCACGCCAGTCAGCAACCTCGGGCCCCCGGATGCTGGGGTTGCTGGATGGTCTGCTTCTGGCGATCGGCATGTTGATGGGAAGATGGGCGGGACAGAGCGCAGGACAAGCAGAAATGCGGACCCCCACCATGGCAATCGAAGGGTGGGAGGGCCTGGGCGCAGGACAGGCATCAACCACAGACCCCCACCATGGGAACAAAAACATGGGAGAGCTTGCCTCCCTTGATCACCATGCCAATAGGAGGGGGGTGTTGCAGGCCAGGCAGCAACCACAGACCCCCAGCATGGCGATCATAGGTGGGATGGCTGTAACGCAGTCCAGGCAGCCACCACGAATCCCCACCATGGAGATCATAGTCGGGAGGGCCATAGCGCAGGTCAGGAAGCAACCCCGGAACCCCACACTGTCCATCGAAGGGTGGGAGGGCCACAGCGCATGCCATGCATCAACCTCAGACCCCCACCATGGCAACAGAAGGGCAGGAGGGCCGGGGCACAGGCCAGGAATAAAGCCCGGACCCCCAACATGGCGATCGAGGGCAGGAGGTATGCAGCGCAACCCAGCCCGCAATCCTGGACCCCCGCCATGGCATTCAAAGGGCAGGAGGGCAGGGCGCAGGCCAGACAGCAAACGCAGACCCTCACCATGGCGATCAGGGACAGGACGGCCGGAACGCTGGCCAGGCAACAACCCCGGACGATCACCTAGGCGATCGTAGGCTGAAGGGCTGAAGTGCAGGCCAGGCTGCAACCCCGGACGCCCACCATGGGGATCGTAGGCGGGAGGGTTGGAGCACAGGCCAGGAAGCAACCCTGGACCTCCATCATGGCCATTGTAGTGGGACAGAGCCAGAGAGCAGGCCATGCAACAACCATGGACCCCCACCATGGCAATCAAAAGGCAGGAGGGCCCGGTCGCAGGCCAGGCAGCAACTGTGGACCCCACCATGGTAATCAAAGGGGGCAGAGCCGGGGCGGAGGACAGGCAACAACCCTGGACTTCCACCATAGCGATCAAGGGTGGGAAGGCCAGGGCACAGGCCAGGAAGCAACCATGGACCCCATCCATGGCTATCGAAGGGCGGCAGAGCCAGGGGGGAAGCCAGGCAGCAACACCGGAACCCCATTATGGCGATGGGAGGGCCCACAGGTGGGAGCGCAGCCCAGGCTGCCACCCCAGACCCCCAACATGGCGATCGAGGGCGGGAGGCCGGAGCACAAGCCAGGCAGGATGCCCACCATAGTGATCATAGGCGGGAGGGCCGGAGTGCAGGACAGGAAACAACCCCGGAACACCGCACTGGACATCAGAGGGTTGGAGAGACACAGCACATGCCATGCATTAACTCCGGACACCCACCATGGCAATCGAAGGGCTGGAGGACCAGGGTGCAGGCCAGGCAGCATCTGCGGACAACCACCATGGCAATCTTAGGGAGGAATTGCCTGCATCCCTCAGTCACCATGGCAATCGGCGGGCGGGAGGGCAGTTGTTCATGCCAGTCAGCAACCGCGGAACCCCAGATGCTGGGATTGCTGGTTGGTCTTCTTCCGGCGATCGCCATGTCCAACGGAGGGCGGGAGGAACAGAGTGCAGGACAGGCAGCAACCGCAGACTACCACTATGGCAATAGAAGGGCTGGAGGGTCTGGGAGCAAGACAGGCAGCAACCCTGGACCCCCGCCATAGCAATCGAGGGCAGCAAGACCAGAGCAAAGGCCAGGCATCCACCACTGGCCCCACCATGGCAACCGAAGGCCGAGGGCCATCCCTTCTTGATCACCATGGCCATTGGAGGGAGGTGTTGCAGGCCAAGCAGCCACCACGGACCCCCGGGTGCCGTGGTTACTAGTTTGCCTGCTTCCGGTGATCGCAATGGCGATCAGAGAGCGGGAGGGCCAGAGCGCAAGCCATGCATCAATGCCAACCCAGCAGGGCAATCGAGGGTGGAATATCCAGTGCACAGGCCAGTGAGCAACCCCGGACCCATGCCATGGTCATTGGAGGGTGGGAGGGCCAGAACGCACGCCATGAATCAACCTCGGACCCTCACCATGGCAATAGAAGGCCGGGAGGGCCAGGGCGCATGCCAGGCAGAAACCCCACACCCCCACCATGGCCAGCAAATGACAGTAAGTCTTGAGCGCAACCCAGGCATCAACCCTGTACCACTACCATGGTGATCAGAGGGTGGGAATACTGGAGCACAGGCCAGTGAGCCTCCACGGGCCCCACCATTGCAATCAAAGCGCGGGAGAGCCGGGCGGAGGCCAGGCAGCAACACCGATGCTCACCATGGCGATTAGAGGGTGGAAAAGCCATGGTGCAGGACAGGCAGCAACCCCGGAGCCCCGCCTTGGCAATCGAGGGTGGCAGGGCCAGAATGCAGGTCCATCAACAACGACCCCACCATGGGAACAGAAAGGCAGGAGGGCCTGTCTCCATTGATTGCCATGGTGATCGGAGCGGGGTGTTGCAGGCCAGGCAGCACCGCCGATCCCAAACATGGCAATCGAAGGGCGGGATGACCTGCATCCCTTGATCGGCATGGCAATCAAAGGGCAGTATAGCCGGGGTAGAGGCCAGGCAGCAAACCTGGATCCCGACCATGGCGATCGAGGGTGGGAGGGCCAGAGCACAGGTCAGGAAGCAACCCTGGACCCCCTACATGGCAATCGAAGGGCTGGATGGCCCACATCCCTCAATCATGATGATGATCGTAGGGCGGGAGTGCTGTGTTGCAGGCCAGGTAGCAACCGCGGAACCCGGATACAGGGTTGCTGAGTCGCCTGCTACTGACGATTGCCATAGCGATCATAGGGTGGGGGGCCATGGCCCAGGCCAGGCAGAAACCGCGGACCCCCTCCATGGCGATCAAGGGCAGGAAGGTCGAAGCACAGGCCAGGCATCAACCCTGGACCCCCAACATGGCAATTGAAGGGCAGAATTGCCTGCGTCCCTCGATCGCCAAGGCAATCGCAGAACGGGAGGGTGGTTTTGCGGGCCAGGCAGTAACCCCAGGCTCCCGAGTGCCAGGGTTGCTGGGTGGCCTGCTTCTAGCGATCACAATGTCGATCGGGGTGGGGGAGGCCGGGGCGCAGGCTATGCATCAAGCCCGGACCCCCGTCATGGCGATCGAGGGCAGGAGGGAAGGAGTGCAACCCAGCCCGCAATCCCGGACCCCCGCCATGGCACTCAAAGCGTGGGAGGGCCGGGCGCAGGACAGACAGCAACCCCAGACCCTCACCATTGTGATCAAGGGCAGGACGGCCGGAACGCTGGCCAGGCAACAACCCCGGACGATCACCTAGGCAATCCTAGGCTGAAGGGGAGGAGCTCAGGCCAGGCTGCAACCCCGGACGCCCACCATGAGGATCGTAGGGGGGAGGGTTGGAGCGCAGGCCAGGAAGCAACCCTGGACCTCCGTCATGGCCATTGTAGTGTGACAGGGCCAGAGAGCAGGCCAGGCAGCAACCGTGGACCCTCAACATGGCAATTGAAGGGCGGGATGGACTGCATCCCTAGATCGCCATGGCAATCAATGGGCGGGTGAGCCGGGGCGAAGGCCTGGCAGCAACCCCAGATCCCCACCATGGCGATCAGAGGACGAAAGGACCGTGGCACAGGACAGGCAGCAACCCCAGGCCGCCGCCCTGGCAATTGAGGGCGGCAGGGCCAGAACTCAGGCCAGGCATCAACAACCAACCCCCACCATGGGAACTGAAAGGCAGGTGGGCCTTGCTCCCTTGATCACCATGGCGATCAGAGGGGGGTGTTGAATGCCAGGCAGCACCATGGAACCCCAACATGGCAACTGAAGGGCGGGATGGACTTCATCCCTCAATCGCCATCGCGATCGTAGGTCAGGAGGGCGGTGTTGCAGGCCAGGCAGGAAATGCGGACCTCTGGGTGTGGGGCTTGCTGGCTGGCCTGCTACCGGCGATCACCATGTCAATCGGAGGGGGGAGGGACAGCGCACAGGCCATGCATTAACCCCAGACCCCAACATGGCTTTTGGATGGCGGGAGGGCCAGAGCACAGGACATGCATCAACCCCGGACCCCCACCATGGCAACCAGAGGGCAGGAGGGCTGGGGCACAAGTCAGGCAGCAACCCCAGACTCCCACAATGGTGATCTAAGGTAGTAGGACCGGAGCGCAGGCCAGGCAGCAACCCCGGACACGACCATGGTGATCGCAGGTGGAGGTGCGGTGTTGTAGGCCCGGCAGAAACCCCGGACCCCCGCCATGGTGATGGGAGGTCGGGAGTGCCGGAGCACAAGCCAGGCAGCAACCCGGGTCCACCACCTTGGCAATCGAGGGCGGAAAGGTCGGAGCACAACACAGCCCGCAACCCTGGAGCCCCGTCATAGAAATTGAAGGCTGGTAGTGCCGGTTATAGGCCATGCATCAACCCTGGACACGCACCGTGGCAATCAAAGGCCAGGAGGGCCGGGGTGCAGGCCAGGCAGCAACTACAGAACCCTGGGTGCCAGGGTTGCTGGCTGGTCTGCTTCCGGTGATCGCCATGTCGATTGAAGGGGGGGAGGGCCAGAGCACAGGCCAGGCAGCAACCCCTGAAACTGTCATGGAGATGGAATGGCGGGAGGGCCGGAGCACAAGCCAGGCACCAAACCCGGACACCCACCATGGCGATCGAGGGCAGGAAGGCCGGAGCACAAGCCAGTCTGCAACCCCGGATCCCCACCTTGGCATTCGAAGGACGGAAGGGTAGGGGCGCAGGCCAGGCAGTAACCGCGGAAACCCACCTCAGCAATCGAAGGGCGGGAGGGGCAGGGCGCAGGCCTGGTATCAACCCCGGACCAACACCATGGCAATCGAAGGACGAGAGGGCCAGGACGCAGGGCGGCAGAAACCCCGGACCCACCATGGCTATCGAGGGCGGGAGGGCCGGAACACAACCCTGGCCTCAACACCGGACACCTGCCATGGCAATCGAAGAGCGGGAGGACTGGGGCTGAGGCCATGTATCAAACCCAGACCCCTACCATGGCAATCAAAGGGTGGGCTGGCCTGCGTCCCTCGATCGCCATGGCGATTGGAGGGCAGGAGGCCATTTTTGCAGGCCATGCATCAACCCCAGACACCCACCATGGCAATCCAAGTACGGGATGGCCAGGGCGCAGGGCAGGCAGTAATCCCAGACCTGCACCATGGTAATCGAAGCGAAGGAAGGCCGGGGTACAGGCAAGGCAGGAACCGCAGACCCCCACCATTGTAATTGAAGGGCGGTGGCCCAGGGCGCAGGCTAGGCAACAACCACGGACCCCCACCATGGCGATCAAAAGGAAGGAGGGCCAGGACTCAGGCCATGCATCAAGCCCGGTCCCCCACCATGGCAATTGAAGGGCAGGAAGGCCTGCCCCTTCCCCTGCCATGTTCATGGGAGGGCAGGAGGAACTGAGTGCAGGCCAGGCAGCAAACCAGACCCTAAACATGGCGATCTAGGGTGGAGGGAAGGAGCGCAGGCAGGCATCAACCCCGTTGCCCCACCATGGCCATCGGAGGGCCAGAGCACAGGAGGGCCAGAGCGCAGGCCATGCATCAACCCCGGAACCCAACCATGGCAATCGAAGGGCCAGAGGGCCGGGGCGCAGGCCAGGCAGCAACCCCGACCACCGCCATGACGTTCAGAGGCCAGGAGGGCTGTGTTGCAGCCCAGAAAGCAACCACGGACCCCTGGGTGCCTGGGTTGCTGTCTGGCCTACTTTTGTTGATCGCCATGGCGAACAAAGGGCGGGAAGGCCAGAGCGCAGGCCAGGCATCAACCTCAAACCACCAGCCTGGCGATCGGAGGGTAGGAGGGCTATGGCTCAGGCCAGGCAGCAACCAAGGACCCCCATCGTGGCAATCAAAAGGCTTGAGGGCTGGACGCAGGACAGGCAGCATCCTTGCACCCCCACCATGGCGATCGGGGGCGGGAAGGCCAGAGCGCAGGCCAGGCAGCAACCCCGGACCCCCTCCATGGGGATCGTAGGTGGGAGGGCTGGAGCGCAGTTCAGGAAGCCACCACGGATCAACACCATGGCGATCACAGGCGGGAGAGCTGGAGCACAGTCAGGAAGCAACAATGGATCCCCGTCATGGCCATCGGTGTGTGGCAGAGCCAGAGAGCAGTCCAGGCAGCAACCCCAGACCCTCACCATGGGGATCATGGCCGGGAGGGCTGGAGCACAAGCCAGGAAGGAAATCTGGAACCCCGTCATGGCCCTCGGAGTGTGGCAGAGCCAGAGAGCAGGCCATGCATCAACCCTGGACCCCCACCATGGCAATCGAACGCAGGGAGGGCCTGGGCTCATGCCAGGCAGCAACCGCGGACCCCACTATGGCATTCGAAGGGCTGGAGGGCCGGGGTGCAGTCCAGGAAGCAACCCTGGACCTCCACCATAGCGATCATCGTAGGCGAGTGGGCCAGAACGCAGGCCCGAAAGCAAGCCAGGAATACAGCCATTGCCATCGGAGGTTTGGAGGGCCAGCGCGCTTACCATGCATTTACCCCAGATCCCCACATGGCAATCGAGGGGTGGGAGGGCCAGGGCGCAGACCAGTCAGCAACAGCGGAACCCCGGATGCTGGTGTTGCTGGCTGGACTGCTTCCGGCTATCGCCATGTCCATCAGAGGGCGGGAGGGACAGAGCACAGGCCAAGCAACAACCCCGGACCCCCGCCATGGCAATCAAAGGTTGGGAGGACCAGGGCGCAGGCCAGGCAGCACCTGTGGACATCCAACATGGCAATCGAAGGGCAGGATGGCATGCATTCATCAATCGCCATGGTAATAGGAGTGCAGAAAGGCAGTGTTGCAGTCCAGTCAGCAACCGCATACCCTCGGATGCTGGGGTTGCTGGCTGGTCTGTTTCTGGTGATCACCATGTCGATCAGAGGGCAGGAGGGACAGAGCGCAGGCCAGGCAGCAACCCTGGACCCGCTCCATGGCGATGGGAGGGCGGAAGGGCCGAGCTCAAGCCAGGCAGCAGCTCCGGACCCCTGCCATGGTGATGGGAGGACAGGCTGGCTGGAGTGCAGTCCAGGCATCAACGCCGACGCCCACCATGGCAATCGAAGGGCAGAAGGGCTGAGGCGCAGGCCAGGCAGCAACAGCGGACCCCCGGGTGCAGGAGTTGCTGGCTGGCTTGCTTCTAGGGATGAAAATGTGGATTGGAGTGCGGTAGGGCCAGAGCACAGGCGAAGCCGCAACCACGGATTCCAACCATGGCAATGGACAGGTGGGATGACCTGCATCCCTTGATAGCCATAGAGATAGGAGGGCGGTGTTACAGGCCAACAACAACCCCGGACCCAGGCCATGGTGATGGAAGGTTGGGAGGGCCCGAGCGGAGGCCAGGCAACAACCTCGGAACCCCGGAAGCCAGGGCTGTGGCTGGCTGGCTTCCGGCTATCGCCATGGCCATCGGAGCGCAGGAGGGCCAGGGCGTAGCCCAGGCAAACTACCGTGGACTCCCGACATGATGAACGAAGGGCGGGAGGTCTGGAGCACAGGCCATGCAACAACCCCGGACCCCCACCAAGTCTTTCAGAGGGCAGTTAGGCCGGGGCGCATGCCAGGCAGCCAGCACGGACCCCCACCATGGCAATCAAAGGGTGGGAGGGCCAGAGCACAGGCCAGGCAGCCACCACGGACCGCGGCCATGGACATTGGATGGTCAGAGGGCCAGAGCACACGCCATAAATCAACCCCGGACACCCACCATGGCAATTGAAGTGCAGGAGTGTCGGGGAGGAGAATAGGCAGCAACCGCAGACTCCCAACATGGCAATCGAAGGGCTGGAGGGCCCGGGCACAGGACAGGCTGCAGCCCCAGACCCCCTTCATTACCATGCGAGGGCGGGCTGGCCTGAATGCAGCCCAGGCATCAACCCTGGACACCCTACATGGAAATCGAAGGGAAGGATGGCCTGCGTCCCTCGATCGCCAAGGCGAACGGAGAATGGGAGGGCGGTATTGCAGGCCAGGAGTTAACCCCGGACCCCCACCATGGTGATCGAAGTGGAAGGGAAGGAGAGCAACCCAGCCTGGAACCCACCCCCCACCATGGCAATCAAAGAGCAGGAGGGACGGAGCGCAGGCCAGGAAGCCACCCCGGAACCCCACCATGGCAATCAAAGGGCAGGAAGACCAGGGCGCAGGCCAGGCAGCACCTGTGGACATCCAACATGGCAATCGAAGGGCGGGATGGCATGCATTCATCGATCACCATGGCGATCAGAGGGCGGAAAGGCAGTGTTGCAGTCCAGTCAGCAACTGCATACACCCGGATGCTGGGGTTGCTGGCTGGTCTGTTTCGGGTGATCACCATGTCGATCGGAGGGAAGAAGGGACAGAGCGCAGGCCAGGCAGCAACCCTGGATCCCCTCCATGGTGATGGGAGGGCGGGCTGGCTGGAGCATAGTCCAGGAATCAACGCCGACCACCACCATGGCAATCGAAGGGCAGAAGGGCCAGGGCCCAGGCCAGGCAGCAACAGCGGACCCCCATTATGGCAATTGAAGGGTGGGATGGCCTGCATCCATCGATCGCCATAGCGATAGGAGGCCGGAGGGAGGTGTTGCATGCCAGGCAACAACTGCGGACCCCCGGGTGCTGGAGTTGCTGGCTGGCCTGCTTCTAGGGATCATAATGTGGATTGGAGTGTGGTAGGGTCGGAGCGCAGGCAAAGCCGCAAGCACGGATCCCTACCATGGCAATCAAAGGGCGGGATGGCCTGCATCCCTTGATCGCCATAGCCATTGGAGGGCTGTGATACAGGCCAGACAACAACCCCGGACCCAGGCCATGGCAATGGGAGGTCAGGAGGGGCCGAGCGGAGGCCAGGCAGCAACCTCGGACCCCCTCCATGAAGATCGAGGGCGGGAGGGTGAGAGCCAAGGCCAGGCAGCAACCTCGGAACCCCTGATGCCGGGGTTGTGGCTGGCCGGCTTCTGGTTATTGCTATGGCCTTCAGAGCTTAGGAGGACCGGGGCGTAGACCAGGAAGCAACTGTGGACTCCCACCATGACGAACGAAGGGCAGGTGGTCCGGGGCGCAGGCCCGGGAGCATTCCCTGGACCCCCACCATGGCAATCGGAGGGTAGGAGGGCCGGGGAGCAGGCCACGCATTAACCCTGGACCCCCACCATGGCAATCAAAGGGCGGGATGGCCTGAATCCATCGATCGCCATGTCGATAGGAGGCCGGGTGGGCAGTGTTTCAGGCCAGGCAGCAACTTCGGATACCCGGGTGCCAGAGTTGCTGGCTGGCCTGCTTCTAGGGATCACAATGTGGATCGGAGTGCGGGAGGGCCGGGGCGCAGGCGAGGCAACAACTGCGGATCCCCACCATGGCAATCGAAGGGCAGGATCGCCTGCGTCCCTTGATCGCCATGGCGATTGGAGGGCAGTGTTACAGGCCAGACAACAACCCTGGACCCAGGCCATGGCAATGGGAGGTCAGGAGGGCCAGAGCACAGGCCAGGCAGCAACCCCGGACACAAACCATGATTATCGAAGGGTGGGAGGGCCGGGGCGCAAACCAGGCAGCTACCACGGACCCCCGCCATGTTGATTCTGGAGGGCGGACTGGCCGGAGCGCAGGCCAGGCATCAACGCTGATGCCCACCATGGTGATCAGGGGCGGGAGGGCCATAGGGGAGGCCAGGCTGCAGCCTCGGACCCCCTCCATGGCGATCGAGGGCGGGAGGGCCAGAACACAGGCCAGGCAGCAATCTGGGAACCCCGGAGGCCATGGGTTGGGGCTGGCCTGCTTCTGGCTGACGCCATGGGCATCGGAGGGCTGGAGGGCCATGCCACAGGACAAGCAGCAACTGTGGATCCCCACCAAGGCAACCGAAGGGAGGGAGAGCCGGGGCGCAGAGCAGGGAGCAACCCCAGACCCCCACCAGGGCACTCGGAGGGCGGGAGGGCCGGGGCGCAGACCAGGCAGCAACTTTGGACTCATGCCATGGTAATCGAGGGCGGGAGGGCCAGAGGGCAGGGCAGGCATTAACCCCGGACCGACACCATGGAAATTAAAGGCTCTAGGGCTGGGGAGCAGGCCAAGTAGCTACCCCGGACACCCGCCATAGTGATGAGAGGCGGGCTGCCCAGAGAGGCCAGGCATCAATGCTGACCCCCACCATAGTCATCGAGGGTTGGATGGCCAGAGCGCTGGCCATGCATTAACCCCAGACCCCCACCATGGCCACGCAGCACTCCCGGACATCTACCATGGGAATCATAGTGCGAATTGCCTGCATCCCTGGATCGCCATGGCAATCAGAGGGTGGGAAGGCGGTGGACCACTCACAAGTGTGGACCCCCGGATGCTGGGGTTGCTGAGGTTTCACTCTGATTCACTGATGATTCACTTCATGTTACATATACCCCATATCAAAGTGAAATATTAGTAATAAGCGAAATTGGGTATGGTGTATATGGATATTATCTTCACAAATTTTCTGTAAATTTGGAAGTACTATAAAATATAATATCCATTAAAACAACACTCAAAATACTAGGAAATGGTAATCTGAACCTAGTGGAATTGACCACTGAAATGACGGGAGAGTTTGAGAAGTGGCTGAGAGGAAACACCACCTCCTTGCCATATGCCTGCCATAATGGAACTAGTGGAAATGAGGGAGAGAGAGAGAGGTTAGTTTGGGAAAAATTTTAGGAGGTAAGAGGAAGCTCTCTTTTCTATAACCAGAGCACCTGAGACTTCTGCATCCTCTCCCGCCCCTGCCCCTCCTGGATGGTCAAGCCTTACAATGGAAACCACGGATTTTGGGAAACCAGAGCTGAAGTGAATGTCTCCTTATTGACCTAGAGAGTATATATAGAGGCCAGGATCCTTTGAGTAGTGTCTGTTGCCTCAAGATAGTGAAACTTACTAAGAAGATATTGTAGACTGTGAAGATAAGGAATAAGACTCCAAACACAAGGATGGATGAAGAAACTGTAAGTCTTAAAGGGAATTAGAAGTCAGTTTCTCAACTGGATGACGAAGTAGTGGATAAGGTCAGAATACCTTATTCAAATGCTGCCCCTTCCCGCGCCTTGGTGATGGGATGGCGGGAGGGCATGAGCGCAGGCCATGCATCAATCTCGGACCACCACCATGGCAATCAAAACGGGGGAGGGCCGGTGCACAGGCCCGGCAGCAACTGCGGACCCCCACCATGGTCATCAGAGGGCAGGAGGGCCAGAGCGCAGGCCATGCATCAACCGTGGACCCCCCCCATGGCAATCGAAACACGGGATGGCCGGAGCACAGGCCAGGCAGCCACCGCGGCCCCCCACCATGGCCATCAGAAGGGGGGAGGTCCATAGTGAAGGCCATTCATCAACCAGGAACCTCCAACATCGGAATCGAAAGGCAGGAGTACTGAGGAACAGGCCAGGCACAACTGCAGCCCTAACAATGGCCATCAGAGGGCAGGAAGCCAAGGGCATAGGCGAGGCACCAACCGCAGACCCTCACCACGGCAATCGAAGGGCGGGAGGGCCGGAGCACAGCCCAGTCATCAACCACGGAAGCCGACATTGTCCATTGAAGGCCTGGAGGGCCAGAGTGCAACCCAGGCATCAACCCTTGGACCCTCAACATGGCAATCAAAGGGCAGGATTGCCTCTGTCCCTCGATCGCCATGGCGGGGTTCTAGGCCAGGCAGCAACCCAGAACACCCTGGTGCCGGGGTTGCTGGCTGACCGGCTTCCGGCGATCTCCAGGGCGATTGGAGGGAGGGAGGGCCAGCACGCAACACAGGCAGCAATCCCGAACCCCAGCTATGGCAATCAAGGGCCAGAGGGCCGGGGCACAGGCCAGGGAGCCACCGCGGACCCCCACCATGACGATTGGAGGACAGAAGCCCAGGGCGCAGGCCAGACAGCAACCCTGGATCCGCAACATGGCATTCAAAGGGTGGAATGGCCTGCAACCCTCGATTGCCATGGCTATAGGAAGGCAGGAGGGCAGTGTTGCAGGCCAGCCAACAACCGAGGACCCTCACCCTGGCGATCATAGGCGGGTGGGCAGGAGGGCAATCCAGGCAGCAACCCCAGACCCCCACCATGGTGATCGTAGGTGGGAGGGCCGGATCGCAGGCCAGGAAGCAATCCCGGAACCCTGCCATGACCATTGGAGGGTTGGAGGGCCAGCGCGCTTGCCATGCATATACCCCAGATTTCCACCATGGCAATCGAAGGGTGGGAGGGCCTGGGCACAGGAGAGTCACTAAGAGCGGAACCCTAGATTCTGGGGGTGCTGGCTGGACTGCTTCTGGCTATCCTCATGTCCATCGGAGGGCAGGAGGGACAGAGCGCAGGCCAAGCAGCAACCCCAGACACCCGCCGTTGCGATGGGAGGGTGGGCTGGCCGGATCATAGGACACGCAGCAACCCAGGATCCCCACCATGGCGATCGTAGGTGAAAGGGCCAGTGCGCAGGCCAAAAAGCAATGCCAGACCCCTCCCATGTTAATCAAAGTGCGGGAGGGCCAGGGCGCAGGCGAGGTAGCACCTGTGGACATCCAGCATGGCAATTAAAGGGCGGGATGGCCTGCCTTTCTTGATCGGCATAGTGATCTGTGGCGGTGTTGCATGCCAGGCAGCAACCCCGGAAATCCACTATGGCGATCGAGGGTGGAAGGGTCGTAGCACAGGCCAGGAAGCAACCCTGGACCCCCAATATGGCAATCTAAGGGTGGGATGGCCTGCATCCCTCGATCACCATGGCAATCGGAGGGCAGGAATTCGGTGTTGCATGCCATGCAGCAACCGCGGACCCTGGGTGCTGGGGTTGCTTACTGACCTGCTTCCAGCAATCGCCATGTCTATCGGAGGGGGAGAGGGCCAGAGCACAGGCCATTCATCAACCCTGGACACCCACCATGCCAATCGAAGGGTGTGAGGTCCGGGTCTCAGGCCAGGCAGCAAACCCCGACTGCCACAATGACCATCGAAGGGCATGAGGTCCGGAGCGCAATACAGGCCTCAACCCTCGACCCCCGATTTGGTGATGGGAGTGCGGCTGGCGGGAGTGCGGCTGGCTTGAGCGCAGCCCAGGCATCAACTCTGGACCCCCAACATGGCAGTCGAAGGGTGGGATGGCCTGCATCCCTTGATCTCCTTGGTGATCAGAGGGCGGCAGGGCGGTGTTTCAGGAAAGGAAGCAACCGCAGACCCCCGGGTGCTGAGTTGCTGGCTTTCATGATTCTGGCGATTGCCATGGAGATTGGAGGTTGGAAGCGCTGCTGAGCACGCCAGGCAGCAACCCTGGGACCCCACCATGGTGATTGAGGGCAGGAGCACCAGAGAACAGGCCATGCATCAACACTGGATTCCCACCATGGCTAAGGAGGGTAGGTTGGCCAGAGCGCAGCCCAGGCATCATCCCTGGAACCCCAACATGGCAATCAAAGTGCTGGATGGCCTGCGTCCCTTGGTCGCCATGGCGATTGGAGGCGGGAGGGACATGGAACAGGCAAGGCAACTACCAGGGCTGACACAATGGCAATTGAAGGGAAGGAGGGCCTAGGTGCAGGAACGGGGTGTTGTGTTATTTTTGGCAGAGTATAATAATGAATTTGATTTCCTTTTTACATGGTAGACTATTGAATATTGTTAAACTATTGAAAGGATGGTCAGCTCAAAATGTGACATTTTCTGCCACAACTGGTACAGTTTTTCATTTAACACCTTGGTCTAGAACAGCCTTGTTGGATATTGGAGATACTAGAGAAGTGAGCTTTCTCTCTAACTGTTTCACTGATGATTCACTTCATGTTACATTTGCTCCATACCAAAGTGACATTTTGGTAATAAGGGAAATTGGGTATGGTGTACAGGGGTATTATCTTCACAATTTTTCTGTAAATCTGGAACTATTCTAAAATAAAACAAACATTAAAACAACACTCAAAATACTAGGAAATGGTAATATCTCAACCCAGTGGAATGGACGACTGAAATGACAGGGGAGTTTGAGAAGTGGCTGAGAGGAAACTCCACCTCCCTGCCATATGCTTGAATATAATGGAACTAGAGGAAATGAGAGAGAGAGAGAAAGAGAGAGAGAGAGAGAGAGAGAGAGAGAGAGAGAGAGAGAGAGAGAGAGAGAGAGAGATCAGTTTGGGAAAAAATTTAGGAGGTAAGAGGAAGGTCTCATTTCTATAACCAGAGCATCTGAGACTTCGGCATCCTCTCCCACCCTCGCACCTCCTGGATGTTCAAGCTTAGCCTAATTGTTGTCAAGCCACTCCATGGCAACCACTGATATTGGGCAACCAGAGTTGAAGTGAGTGGCTCCTTATTGACCTAGATATTGTAAATAGATGCCAGGACCCTTTAAGTGGTGTCTGTTGCATCAAGATAGCCAAACTTACTAAGAAGATATTGTAGACTATTGGAGATAAGGAATAAGACTCGAAACACAAGGATGGATGAAGAAACTGCAAGTCCTAAAGTGAATTAGAATTCAGTCTCTCAACTGGATGAAGGAGAAGTGGATAAGGTCAGAATACCTTATTCAAATGCTGCCCCTTCCCCAGTAATTCCTCACCCAAGATTCTAGCCTTGTGCTTTTTGGCCACAGATACTTCCTCTTTCAATCCATTGTCGTTCAATTACAAGCCCATTTCCTAATTATTTCCCAATTTCTTCCCCAAAACCAACGTCTTTCTGTGTTTAACTTGTTTTCAAACTACAAAAACAAGATAATGGCAATAGTAAATTTGGACTTTAAGCTGAATGAAGACAAGAGGGCGAAAGACAGAAAGAATCAGATTATTGTACTTTAATCCAGGAAGGTGAAAAGTTCCAGTAAGCAAGCCAACAATGCAGAGGAAGAGGTGCTGTAGTGTTCATCTACCACAGGTGATACCCAGGGTCTCCCAGAGGAACACACTTAATAATGTGTATCCCTTTATAAAAAATGCTTCAGAAATGGGAATTATGAGAATATGAAAACATTAATGGTCTCCTTGAATAAATACCAGCAAGGTATAAAGGAAATGTGTTTGTATTTTTGTGTGTTTCCAAATGATGGGGAGGGGGGGAATCTTATGAGGGGATAGGCATGTGACAAGGGAGTAATGTAGAATTCTTTAATTGGGGAACCAGAGAAGCCATTACATACAGAGCCAGACACTTAGAATAAGGACATGGAGAAGACTGAAGGGGAATTTTGTTCTTAACACTTGCTCATACTGGAAAGAAAGAAAAGGAGCTGATGTTTAATTTAAGTTTGGATTGGGATGGTGGTATCATTGGTGGTGGTTGCAGCCATGAGGAAGAGGGTATTGTGTTAGTGCTGGCGGTGTATAATAATGAATTTGATTTCCTTTTTACATGCTAGACTATTGAATATTGTTAAACTATTGAAAGGATTGTCAGCTCAAGATGTGAAGTTTTATGCCAAAACTGGTACAGTTTTTCCTTTAACACCTTGGCCAAGAACAGCCTTGTTGGGTATTGGAGATATTAGAGAAGTGAGGTTTTACTCTGTTTCACTGATGATTCATTTCATGTTACATTTACCCCATACCAATGTGAAATATTAGTAATAAGGGAAATTGGGTATGGTGTATATGGGTATTATCTTCATCATTTTTCTGTAAATCTGGAACTACTCTAAAATAAAATATCCATTAAAACAACACTCAAGATACTAGGAAATGGTAATATTTCACCTAGTGTAATGGACCACTGAAAGGACTGGGGAGTTTGAGAAGTGGCTAAGAGGAAACACCACCTCCCTGCCATATGCCTGCCATAATGGAACTAGAGGAAAGAGAGAGAGAGAGGTTAGTTTGGGAACAATTTTAGGAGGTAAGGGGAAGCTCTGTTTTCTATAACCAGAGCATTTGAGACTTCTACATACTCTCCCACCCCTGCCCCTCATGGATGGTCAAGCTTAGGCTTTGTGATGTCAAGCCTCACAATGGAAACCATGGATATTTGGGCAACCAGACCTGAAGTGAGTGGCTCCTCATTGACCTAGAGAGTATATATAGAGGCCAGGACCCTTTTAGTAGAGTCTGTTGCCTCAAGATAGCCAAACTTACTAAGAAGATATTGTCGACTAGTGAAGTTAAAGAATAAGACTCGAAACACAAGGATGGATGGAGAAACTGTAAGTCCTAAAGGGAATTAGAAGTCAGTTTCTCAACTGGATGATGAAGAAGTGGATAAGGTCAGAATACCTTATTCAAATGCTGCCCCTTCCCGCCCATTGGTGATGGGTGGGCGGGAGGGGAGGAGCGCAGGCCATGCATCAATCTCGGACCACCACCATGGCAATCAAAATGGAGGATGGCAGAGCGCAGTCCAGGCAGCAACCGTGGACTCCCACCATGGTCATCAGCGGATGGGAGGGCCAGAGGGCAGGCCATGCATCAACTGCGGACCCCCACCATGGCAATCGAAATGTGGGATGGCCAGAGCACATGCCAGGCAGCAACCGCGGACCCCCACCATGGCAATTGAAGGGCAGGAGGGCAGCGGCGCAGACCAGGCAGCAACCCCCGACAACGCACCATGGCCATCGATGGGCAGGAGTTCAGTGTTGCATGACAGGCAATAACCGTGGAACTCTGGATGCCAGGGTTCCAGATCTGGCTGACCTGCTTCAGGCGATCGCAATGATGATCGGAGCAGGGGAGAGACAGAGCGCAGACCAAGAAGCAACCCCAGATCACCGCCATTGCGATGGGAAGGCAGGAGGGCCGGAGCGCAAGTCAGGCAGCAACCCCAGACACCCTCCATGGACATTGGAGGGCGGGAGGGCAGAAGCACAGGCAAGGCAGCAACTGTGGCAGCAACAATGGCCAGCAGAGGGAAGGAAGCTAAGGGTAATAGGAGAGGCACCAACCGCAGACCCTCACCACGGTAATCGAAGGGTGGGAGGGTCGGAGCGCAGCCCAGCCATCAACCCCGGAAGCCGACCTTGTCCATCGAAGGGCGGGAGGGCCAGAGCACAGCCCAGGCATCAACCCTGGGATCCCCAAAATGGCAATCAAAGGGCAGGATTGCCTCTATCCCTCTATCGCCATGGCGATCACAGAATGGGAGGGCGGGGTTCTAGGCCAGGCAGCAACCCAGAACACCATGGTGCCAGGGTTGCTGGCTGGCTGGCTTCCGGTGATCTCCATGGCGATCGGAGGGTGGGAGGGCCAGCGTGGAACACAGGCAGCAACCCCGGAATCCAGCCATGGAAATCAAGGGCAGGAGGCCCGGGGCGCAGGCCATGCATCCACCCGGGACCCTCACCATGCAATCAAGGGCTGGAGGGTACGGGGAGCAGGCCAGGGAGCAACCTCGGACCCCCACCATGACGATCGGAGGAGAGAAGCCCAGGGCTCAGGCCAGACAGCAACCCTGGAACCCCAACATGGCATTCAAAGTGCGGAATGGCCTGCAACCCTCGATCGCCATGGCTGTAGGAGGGCGGGATGGCGGTATTGCAGTCCAGGCAGCAACCCCGGACCCCTCACGATGGCGATCGTAGGTGGGAGGGACGGATCGCAGGCCAGGAAGCAATCTCGGAACCCTGCCATGGCCATCGGAGGGTTGGAGGGCCAGTGCGCTTGCCATGCATCTACCCCAGATCCCCACCATGGCAATCGATGGGCAGGAGGACAGAGGCAAAGGCCATTCAGCAAGAGTGGAACCCCGGATTTTGGTGGTGCTGGCTGGACTGCTTCTGGCTATCCTCATGTCCATCAGAGTGTGGGAGGTACATAGCACAGGCCAAGAAGCAACCCCAGACACCCGCCATGGCGATGGGAGGGTGGGCTGGCCGGATTGTAGGACAGGCAGCAACCCCGGACCCCCGCCATGGCAATCGATGGTGGGAGAGACAGAGAGCAGGCCAGGCATCAACCCATAACCCCCACCATGGCATCCGAAGGGCGGGAGGGCCTGCCTCCCTGATCGCCATGTTGATCGGAGGACGGTGTTGCAGGCCAGGCAGCAACCGCGGATCCCCAACATGGCAATCGAAAGGCACGATGGCCTGCATCCCTTGATCACCTTGGCGATATGTGGGCAGGAGTGCAGTGTTGCCAGCCAGGCCTCAACCTCAGGTCTCCACCATGGCAATCAAAGGTCGCGAGGGCAGGGGCGCAGGCCAGGAGGCAACTGTGGAACCCCAACATGGCAATAAAAGGGCGGGTGGGCTGGAGCAGGCCAGGCTACAACCCTGGACGCCCACAATGGTTATCATAGGCGAAAGGTCCAGAGCGCAGTCCAGGAAGCAACCCAGGACCCCCACCCTGGCGATAATAGGCGAAAGGGCAGGAGCGCAGGCCAGAAAGCAATGCCGGACCCCTGCCATGGTAATCAAAGGGCGGGAGGGCCAGGGCGCAGGCCAGGCAGCACCTGTGGACATCCAGCATGGCAATCAAAGGCAGGATGGCCTGCCTTTCTTGATCGCTATGGCGATTGGTGGGCGGTGTTGCATGCCAGGCAGCAACCCCGGAAATCCACTATGGCGATCGAGGGTGGAAGGGTCGTAGCACAGGCCAGGAAGCAACCCTGGACCCCCAATATGGCAATCTAAGGGCGGTTTGGCCTGCATCCCTTGATCGCCATGACAATCGGAGGGCGGGAGTGCGGTGTTGCAGGCCAGGCAGCAACTGCGGACCCCAGGGTGCTGGGGTTGCTGGCTGGTCTGCTTCTGGCGATCGCCATGGCGATCTGAGGGCAGAGGGCCAGAGCACATGCCAGGCAGAAACCCTGGATGCCCACCACAGGGATCTAGGGCAGAAGGGCAGGAGCACAGGCCGGGGTACAACTCCGGTTCCCAGCCATGAACATTCGATAGCGGGAGAGCCAGAGGTCAAGCCATGAATAAACTCCTGACCCCACCATGGAAATCGAAGGGCGGGAGAGAAAGGAATGAAGTTCCTGTCAAGAACTTGAAGTAATCACAATTTTCTCAAGCAAAGTAAGAACACAGAATACATTTCCCCTGAGCACACAGGGTTTGTGACTGATGCACACTCTTCAGATGAGACAGGTGGTAGAGATGAAATCTCTTCGGCCACAAATGCTCACTGTGACATCAATTGGGTAGTAGGTCTGGGCATGTTAGCAAGTACAAATGCAGATCCTTCAATCCTCACTTGTACCTGAAACTTATGAGGAATATATCAGAGTACATGTTCCATTCAAAGGGGTTTAAATTCAGAAAAACAGGTCCCAAAGAGCCACCTTCAGTGTTCTTCTAATAAGTAAGAAAAGTAAAACATTTGCTGTACATTTAACACTTCTCTCCAGTGTGATATCTTAGGTGTCTAATAATGCTAGATTTGTGATTAAAAGATTTCCCACATTCAGTACACTCCTATGGCTTCTCTCCATTGTGAACCACGAGGTGTGCAGTGAGGTGAGATATTAGACGAAAGGACATCCCACATTCTTTACATTTACCGGGCTTTTCTCCAGTGTGAACTCTGGTGTTCTTTGAGTAGCCTTATCATTGAAGGACTTCTCACAATCACAGCACTTACACACTTGTTGCCACTGTGAACTCTCAGGTGTCTAAAAAGTTGAGATTTTAGGCTAAAAGCCTTTCCACATTCAGTACACTCATACGGCTTTTCTCAAGTGTGAACTCTCTGGTGTCTTATAACTGCAGGGTATACTTATAACTGCAGGATATTCCACAATGACAGCACTCATATTGCTTGCTGCCACCGTGAACTGTCAGGTGCTTAGTAAGGCTGGATTTTCAGCCAAAAGACTTACCACATTCAGTACATTCATGTGGCTTCTCTCCAGTATGAACTCTCTGGTGTAGTCTGAGATAAGACTTATCACTAAAGGATTTTCCGCAATCACAGCACTCATATGGCTTGTCGCCACTGTGAACTCTCAGGTTCTTAGCAAGGCTGGATTTTTGGCTAAAAGACTTTCCACAGTCAGTACACTCATACGGCTTCTCTCCAGTGTGAACTCAGAGGTGTACAGTGAGTTTAGACCTTTGACAAAAGGACATCCCACATTCTCTACACTCATATGGCTTCTCTCCAGTGTGAACTCGGAGGTGTTCAGTGAGGTGAGATGTTAGACTAAAGGACTTCCCACACTCTTTACACTTACAGGGCTTTTCTCCAGTGTGAATTGTCTGGTGTTTTTTGAGGGTATACTTATCATTGAAGGACTTCCCACAATCACAGCACTCATACGGCTTGTTGCCACTGTGAACTCTCAGGTGTCTAATAAGGTGATATTTGAGGCTAAAAGCCTTCTCACATTCTCTACACTTATAGGGTTTTTCTCCAGTGTCAACTCTGGTGTTGTCTGAGGTTATACTTATTACTGTTGGATTTTCCACAATGACAGAGGTCATATAGCTTGCTGCCACTGTGAACTGTCAGGTGCTTAGGAAGGCTGGATTTTTGGCTAAAAGAGTTACCACATTCAGTACTCTCATATCGCTTCTCTCCAGTGTGAACTCGGTGTACAGTCAGCTTAGACCTATCATGAAAGGACATCCCACATTCTCTATAATCATATGGCTTCTCTCCAGTGTGAACTCTTAAGTGTTCAGTGAGGTGAGCCCTTTGACAAAAGGACTTCCCACATTTTCTAAACTCATACAGCTTTTCTTCAGTGTGAACTCTCTTATGTCGAATTAGGTTCAAGATTCGTCTAAAAACTTTCCTACATTTGTGACACTCATAAATCGGTTCTCCAGAACAGTCAGCGTGACTTTGAACAACTTTCAGATTGTGGCTGGAAGCATCTTTACATTCATCCCAATAGTGATGACTTTTTCCATCAAGAAATTCCTGTGAAATCTCACTTCCACAGGGTAGCTCCTCAGTGTTGAGAGTGGCCTGGTGCTTAGGAAGCCCTGAGTTGTACTGCAAGACTTCCCTGCTGGCGGAAGGCACCGAAGATAAGTAGAAGCTGGACCTGCTCACAAAGGAAACCCTGTCCATAGTTTCTTTCCAGGGCTCATCTCCACATTCATTCCTCTGTTGCTCGTGAAAGTTTGCACTGAAACAGAAGTCTCCAACACGTGTGTCACTGTAGAAGGCTTTCTGCTCAAAGTCTGCTGCATGTGAACCAGTTGGGTGCAAAATAACTTTTAACAGAGAGACACAGTGCTTACACAGAGGGATCTTCTGTGCGCTTGGAGCTGTCTTAGAAGCCCTGACATGCGACTCTCCTTGTATAGATACAGAACAGGCCTTATCACAATCGATTTTATGCCAACAACCTGAAAAGTGAGAAAGGGTAAGGAAATGAATGCTGAATGTGGTGACAGGGGGAAGTCCCAGTTACACATCACACGTTGGTTCCATGCAATTGTCACAAAATAATATATGTGCAGGAAGGATTAATAAGTGGTTCTTGTCACTTTCTGGGCTAATAAAGATTACAAAACAGGGATGCCTCACCAGAAATATGCCACAAAAATGGAAAGCACCACATGGATTTGAATATGGATTTCCAGCTAATACTTCAACTTAAAGAATTCAGCATGGCTTGTCTGCTGGGTACAGGCACAAACTTTGCAAAATATTGGTTAGGTCTTACTCTAAGTAAAATTCAATAATGGAGTAGCTGGTTTCGAGGACTAATTAGCATGTATGTGCACCTCATAACACATGTGCAAGTCAATGCTGCAGAATACTACAGAGGCACACATGTAGAGGAACAGGTAACAAAGAGGTGAGCATTCAACACTGGTCCAGAGCAACACAGCTTGCTATAGTATTCAAGGAAGAGAATATAACAAACAATTGATTGAAGGTCTCACAAGAACAGCCTCTGTTTCATGTAAGTAAAGACCATAACATGGAACAGGTCGCCACAAAGAACCTTTATCTAGATAAAGATGGCAGAAGTTGAAGCCATGCATATGGAAACTGTCAGCCTCCCATAAAGAGAGAGTGCAAGCTGGGACCCATGAAGCTCACTGAAAGACTCCTGACTTTCTGTTTCCTGTACATTTTGAGGTAACAGGTGTTAGAGGGATGTTCATGGAGTCCTCTGCTCAGGACTCACCATCCAGTTCATTCATGTCAGTCACAGCACATTTCACAGGACAGTAGGGAAAATTACCAGAGGCCATGTTCTCGCTGTGGGAGAGAGAAAGCTACCCCTGAGGAATAAAGGCAGACAGGTCATCACCTCAGGACACTGGGAGAACATCAGGTCTTACCTACAGATGACACAAGTGAAAATATTTCCAGCATCACATCGAAGTACAGAAGTCTCTGAGCCTCATCAAGGAGCACCCATTCCTCCTGAGAGAATACAATGGCCACGTCCCCAAAGTTCATAACCTGTCATAATGGAGACAGTACATCCTATGATCAGCTTCACTCCTAAGATTCTAAGTCTGTCATTCTCCCCACACTCCCCACCCATCTGCTCTGTCCACTCCAGAGAAAATACCAGGCCTTTATCCCATGAAAGCCACTGTTTTCGTATATTTATACTGACATTTTGTCTTCCTACTCTAATAAAGGAATTTGAGCAGGTAAGGCACCTGAGCTCTGGACATTCCCTGTATGCCACACTGACTTTTATCAACAGAGTGGTTGTTAAAACCACAGGTTAAAGAGAGATGCTGGCCACAAAGATAGTGTGAGTGATTTGATACTGGTCTTGTCAGTCAATACCCTCAGATTGTTTCTCAAAGATGCCAAATACATGTCATCACACTGGACCCTCTTGACCCCAATTGCAAGGTGCCATGGCCATAGCTTTGCACTACCTGTTGCACAGAGCTCTTTGAACAACACTTCTCTCACACAGCTTCACTCCCAGAAGCACAACTTCAAAGGTAATGCAAATTTGCTGTGGCGAGGACAAATTGTTTCCTAATCAACTTTTTTCCCCAAAATTACAGTTCACCATGTCCATAATCTCTTACCCCTTACTCTTCTCCCCTGCCCATGCCAGTGGAGATTTTGAAGCCTGGGTAACACTGATGTATGCTATGTCACTCCTATTATCCAGGGTGTCATCCCCAACAACAAAAGGCAGGTGGTTAGGTAAATGGCACCTAAGCTCTGTACCTTGAATGTAGTGCCAAAACTACCCTCTTTACAGGCAATTACCCTAAAATTCACCTTACTGGATCATCCAGACACCACCAGAAATGGGCTTTCTGGTAATTCACTCTTATGTCAATGTCAGGGTGCTGTGGCCATGAATTCACATTCCCTCTTCAAGTGCAAATCACTCTTTACCACACCTCTCTCATACCTGCACTCTCTTAGCCCCAGCCCCCAAAGTCCTCTCCTTAATGTCTTATTACTTATCAAGTGTTGTCCAGAGGATGCTTTCTAACATCTCTCACTTAAACACCACTCAATTCCCAGCCCCAATGGCTCTCTGTTCCATGCCTAGTGAGTCTCACAGATGACCACTCAAGACTGTAAGTAATCCACAAGACTGACTGTAACTCCTCACATACAGGCCACACCCAAGACCACAACAAAATTCTGGTGAGTGTTTAAAGTTAATATATACCATCCCTAGTCTAATGTTGTTTCAATAACTCTTCTGCCTCCAAATTAATCTCAGGTCTACTCCTCTTTTAAAGGTCTTGGGCACTGCAAAACCATGATCTCTCCCTGAAACTGTACAGAACAACTTCTATCCGTATGCTGTGCTGTGACCCACAAATACTGGCCATAGCAGGAAAGCCAGTCCTCAGGCTCACACTGTCCCTTTTAAGCTACACTACCATTACCAACCTGACCATGATTCCCTGTATAAAAATGATCTACAGTCCTGGCTGATGTGTCTCAGCTAGTTGAGTATAGACCCATACACTGGGTAAGGTCATATGCCTGGGTTGTGGGCTGGATCCGAAACAGGAGTTATACAGGTAGAAACTGATCATTGTTTCTTGTTCATCACTGTTTCTCTGTCTCTCCCCCTCTCCCTTCCTTTCTATATCTAAAATCAGTATATATACACTGGGTGGCCAGATTATTATTATCACCTGACATTTGTAGGCAAATTAGCTATAATTTCTCACTGAAGTTGCTAGAGGGCCAGACCATTATAAATAGGGAAGAAGTTTGTTTGCCATGACAGTAGAAGTTATTTTTTTCTAAAGATATGGGTAAACAACACGATTTAACAGCCTTTGAATGTGGGATGATTGTTGGCACTTGTAGCCATGAAGCGAGTATCAGCAAAACAGCTGAATTCATTAAATGTTCCACAGCAGCTGTTGATAAAGTAGTTAAAGACTGGGCTGTCAGCTGAAAATATGGGTCTGAACGTGCGAATTGTGGCCGTCAGCGACTAGGCAATGTTAGGGCAGAAGAGAGAGTGGCAAGACTGGTACAAGACAACAGAAGGGCAACAGTGGATTAAATTTATGCAGATCTTACTCAGGGATCCTCTCAAATGATCTCTGAATGCACAGTAATAATCTGGCCATTCAGTATGTGTGAGTGTGTGTGTGTATGTGTGTGTATGTGTGTGTATATAATATACACCGAGTGGCCAGATTATTATAATCTCTGAACACATAATAATCTGCCCCCCCCCTCTCTCTCTCTCTCTCTCTCTCTCTCTCTCTATTTATATATATTTATATATATATATATATATTATATAAATATACATATATATATATATATATATATATATATATATATATATATATATAAAACATACCTGCAGGCTCCTAAATCAGCTCACTCTTCACTCCAAGCCTCTGCACATTCTGGAACCTATGCCCTGGCAGTCTCCCAGTCATTACACTGGTTCCTAAAAACAAGGTCCACGTCATGAAGCCCTAGTCCTGGCCTTAGGATTCTGGGCTTAGTTTCTGTTCAAAGTCCCCAGGTCCAAGGGCTACAAGAGCGGCCGACAGTCCCAGGACTTTACTATCAAAGAGGCCACAAGTGTGTGAGGCCCTGAAATAAGTTCCACAAACCTTGTACACCTAATCGATTCAGCATTTGCAGGAATTTGTGGAAAGGAAATGGTCTGTTGAGAGCCTTGCAAACACCACCTGGATCTGGGGGTAAGGCTGCTCTATACCCTTGCCCAGCCCAAACACCAGGTGACCTTCAGATGCCTGTATTATCTCAGGGCTCAGTCCTCAGTGCTCACTCTTGCCACTTACCTTATCATTTACAGGACTTCTCCTTCCTCTCCACAACTGCTGTCCTCTGTCTTCTAGTCTTTTCTTCCTCTGAGCAATGATAGTTAAAGTTAGAACCCTAATTCAGAAAATGTTCCCCCCCTTTTTTCACAACCATCTATTTTTAAGTCTGATCAAATAATTGAACAGATCCCCCCTCCCCTGGGAACTTACCTTTATGCCATTTCACAATGGAGATTCTACTTGCTTGGACCACATTCCACTTGCTAAGACTGTTATCTCTCCCCTCCAGCATTTCTCAGAATGCAGACATAAACAGAGAATTCTCTGACCAGAAAAAGCCCACGCTAGACTCCTTTAAAAATCTGGCTCCCCATCTTTGGGCGCTGGTGCCATTTTGGGGCTCAGCCCATCTGATATCCTGGTGACCTAATAAATTCATAATTCTTCACCCTTTCTGGCCTAGTGTGATCCTCCTTCGGTGACGCTAACATTTGATGGCAAAACATGGGGGGATTCTATGGGGATGGGGAACCATTGCTCTGCTTTGGTCACCCAAAGTTTCCTACTCGGAGAGCAGTAGGCACTGGCATTTCAGCCTGGGCTTACCTCCAAATTCTATTAGGGTGACTTGATTATAGGCCTCAATTAGACCTCTGTCCCATATCAATCATCCTGAGCCAGCCGATGACTATGCCAGATCAGGAATCTCTCCTTCTCCATTGCTGACCCTCCATCCCACACCGGCCCATCTACTCTAGGTGAGTGACTATCCACAAATTCACTCATCTCGAGTCTTCTACCCACTCTCTCAAAGTGACTTCTCGAAAGTCTCTTATTGTAAAAGTCCTAGTGCTAGACCAGAAGGAAGACTCCGCAGCCATTTAGCTTTGGGTCTTTCTGGAGTGGGGGCACCAAGTTCAGAAGGTCATCTCTCATTTCCCATGGTGATTTGTTTGACTTTGGGGATGCGTGCCTTAGTCACCTCTGGGTTTGCAGTCTGTCACTCACCCTTCCTCTCTCATGGGTCACACTACACTCCCTCTGCACACTCATGGGGAAGATCATGCCCAACCACCTCTTTTTTTTTTTTTTTTTGCAACACTGGCCACAATATAAACTAGATGATAAGTCCCAATGGACTAAAAATGGCACTTTTAATTTTAACACATTGCAAAATTTAGATAATTTTTGTCACGGCAATAGAAAATGGTCAGAGATTCCCTACATCCAGGCCTTTTTCACTCTTCAGTCTCAATCCTTTCTCTCAGTTATGCTCTATCTATTAGACCTTTCTCCTTCACACAAAACATCATACCCCTAACATCTTCTTACACAACCCTTCCCTCACTTGCAGTAGATTCCCAAATCCAGGCCCTCCTAACCAGCAACCACCTTCTCCCCAGCCCTTGAAAGCCGAAATCCCAAGAACTCGAGCTCCAATACAGCCTTTTCCCACCTAACACTTGCTCTTGGGCCACCCTAAGACTGCCTTCCTCAACAGCTGCTTCTATTACTATACCCATTCTACCACTGAGGGAGGGAGCAGGAACTGAGGGTATTGGCTGGGTATACATTCCATTTTCCATATCTGACCTCGCACAGATTGAGAGGCATCTCAGGTATTTTTTCACCAAACCAACCATCTTTACTAAGGAAGTTAAGTACCTGGCCAGTCCTATGGCCTGACCTGGCATGACATCTGAGTCATCCTGTCGTCCTCTCTCACCCCAGAGGAGAAGCAGCACATCTGACTAGCAGCTCAGGACCATGCTGTGCCCTCCATAGATAGGACTCGGAGGCCAACCCAGATGGCGCTATCAGGTCAGTTCTCCAGGGCACTGGCTCGGTAGCCTGACTCATTGTCGAAAGCCTGCCCATAAGGCAGTCAATTATGACAAACTTAATGAAATCACTCAAGGCCCTGACCAAAACCAAGTTCTCCTCTCTGGCCTCACAGAAGCCTTACACAAATTTACCACCTTAGAACCCACCTCCCCAGAGGGAGCCCTCCTTCTGAACAGCCATTCTATATTCCAATCAGCCCCCGACATGCACTATAAACTTTGAAAAGCAGACACAGGCCCACAAACCCCTCAAAGAGACCTACTTAACCTGATCGCTGAGGTTTTTAATAATAGAGAGGAGGAGACCCCAATTCACAAACAAAGGTGAGATCAGGCCAAGGCTGAGGCCCAGGCGAAGGCCCATCAGCTCCTAGCCACTGCTCTCAAGAACCCCAAATGAAATTCTGGTCCTCCAAACAAGGATAAGTCAGGGGCTAAGCCTCTTCCGGGCCCGTGCTTCAAATGCAACAAGGAAGGACTAAGTCCTGCTCAAACCCGAGACCCCTGGCTGTGCCCTACCCACAGTGAAGGGAAGGCCAATGGAAATCAGACTGCAATCTGGCCCCTCCAGACATTGGTCGACCCAGCAAGGCTACCCTCTGGATCTGCTCTGAAGCTCCCAGACCTCCTGGAAATGGCCACCGAAGACTGAAGCTGCCCAGGCCCTGAGAGGGCTCCACAGACTTATGTCAGCAGGACAGATCCTTGGGTAACAATGTGGTGGCAGGTAAGACAATCTCCTTTTTAACTGGCACTGGGGCCACTTATTCTGCCCTCCCAGAATTCACTGGGACCCTTGTCCCTTCCTCAGTCTCCATTATGTGGGTTGATGGATTAGTTTCAGTCATTAGCCACCTCACCTCTATACTATCTTATTAAATACCCCCATCAACTCTTTCCTCTTTCTACCTCTTTGCCCAACCAGGACTACAGTGCATCGCCTCATAAAACCTGGTTGTCCCAAACAACAGTCACCTACCTCAGTTTCACTCTCACCCCACACATCTGTGCCATTCCTTAGACTGTAAAGTGCCTTATCTCCTCCATGACTGTCCTTCCTTCTGAACAAGAAATACTCTCCTTTCTCAGGCTCGCTGGGTACTCTTGCCTCTGAGTTCCCAGCTTCAGTCTTCTCACAAAGCTACTCTATGATAGGACCCCTGCCTCACTGAGCCTTTATATCTTTAATACTCTGAAAACTGCTCTCACCTGGACGCCTTCTGACATCCCCTCACCCCCTTCCCAAGGAACAACTTTCCTTGCTGCAAAACTAGAAATGCTTACTTAAAAGTCTGGCTAATATCAGAAGCTGAACTCATTACCACCCAAACCTTAGCATGTTATCACTAAGGAAAAATGTGGCAGTTTTAAATCCAAGCACCTGGATGCCTGGGGACAGGCTGCAGGGCCTGCTCTCTCCTCCCCTTGCCTTTTCTCCAGCATCATGTGCCTACACATACTTTTCCAGAGTCTTTGGTAACTTAAAGGCTTTGGAGCATTGCTGGGTTAAATGATAAACATCTAAATACTTTAAAACACAATAAAATATTGAAATATTGATTGCCAGACATGTTTCAATTTGTCTGCTCTTAGTTTTTATTATGCACGGTCTCTTGTACTTTGAGGAAGGCATATTAAAGTAAGAGTGTGTTTAAAGTGTGTTCATAAGTGTAAATGCTGTTTGTTTACTTTTTGGCTAAAGCTGGTTATTTGTGAATGGGTAGGAGTGTGTTGACCAGTGAGTCAAGACCTGATCACCCCTGATGTCCCAAAGGAACCCCTTCTCTCCTAGTAAGGTAAAGCAGCCCCACTCATATTCTCTCCTGTTGCTTACATCCTTAAGTTGAAGCCTACACATTATTTCCAGCGCTCATTCACAGTTCCTGACACTAGCATTGAAAGCCTCACAGGTGCAGACTGTCACTCCATGGCTTCTGTTCTCCTTCCCGCCTGCCTCTGCCCTACACCTGGATTGCCTGCAGCGACACCTGGTGGCCGTGGCCTGCCACTGCCGGCGCCTCTCCTAGCAACTTCCATCAGCCAGACTGAGCCCTGGGCTCCTGGAGGGACTGAGATAGCGACTGAGGGCATAAGCCCCGTTTAACCCAATGGGTAGAGCGTCAGCCTGTGAACTGAAAGGTCCCAGGTTCGATTTTGGTCAAGTGCACATCCCCAGTGGGGACTTGCAGGAGGGAGCCCATCAATGATTCTCTCCCATCATTGCTGTTCCCTTTCTTCCTCTCTGAAATTTAAAAAAAAAGAAAAAAAAAAGCCTCACAGGTGTTCCTGCTTGATATCTGGGAACATCTCTCCCCTTTTCTAGCCTTCTTAAATGTCAAATCCCTGGACAAGACTGGCAAATTGACTTCATTCACATGCTCCTATTCAACACACACACACACACACACACACACACACACTCCAAAGGACACCAAGTGGGGAAAGATTCCATAATACAGGGAAATAACAGAGCAGACAGGAGGTCAAGACAGTGGCTCAGGAAAAGCCTCTGTCTCCCCGACTTTTAGCTATACCCCATATAACATATAACACCAGAATACACTCCAGAGGAACTTCAGTCCCTAGTAGCTCTTGGGGCTATGCAGGAAGATCCATGGTGAAAATTGTCGGGGAAAATATATCCTGCCCCAGGAACAGGGCCGTGATATCTTAAAGCCTATGTAAAATTTCCTATGTATAGGATACATTTACAACTCCTACAACCCCTCATCACATGTCAGCCTAGCCTTCCTACTGCAAGAGGTCACCAAAACCTGTTCTACTTGTTACTCAGTATCTCCCCAAGCACAGGTCAGACTTCCTTCTTTCCCCACTCATCAGACAAGGGGCCAAATCCCTGGACAAGACTGGCAAATTGACTTCACTCACATGCTTCCTATTTTTAAAAAAGTGAAGAACAAGTATCTCTTAACCCTTCTAGATGCCTTCTGAGGCTGGGTAGAAACATTCCCCATTGAGTCTGAAAAGTCCATTGAGGTCACACAAACTCCCATTCAGCACATCATTCCCAGATCGAGCCTCCCCACCTCATTACCAGCAGATAATGGACCTGCTTTCATATATCAAATACCTCAATAGGTCTCCTCCACTCTGAATATCCTGTGGAATTTACACCCCCCACCAGCCTCAATCTTCAGACAAGGAAGAAAGAAATTCCTTTGATAAGTCCCACCTAATTAAATTAATTCTCAAAACTAAAGAACCTTAAACTGATCTCCTATTGCTAGCCTTTATGCACAACAGAACAATCCCCCCACCATGCACCCTCATTTCTTAGTCCCTTTGAATTCATGTACGGAAGACTCCTCTTATTAGGAAACTTGCCTTCCACAGAAACCCTCTCGGAGTCTATGTCCCCATTTTAAATCTATTCCAACAATTACTGAGAGAACATGCTAATCAAGCCCTCCCTCCAAATTCTATTGGAGACATCCCGAGAAGCCTCTACAGCCAGAGGACTGTGTCCTCCTAAAGGAAACCCACCCATCAAATTATTTACAGCCCCGATAGCAAGGCCCTTAGCAAGTACTCCTAAACACCTCACTGCAGCTAAACTATCAGAGCAAACCCCATGGTTCCACCTTTCCAGATGAAAACCCATTTCCGAAACACCTCCATAACCTGAGCTGGAGTCCCCTAAAAATTAGTCGCCAGGTTGGACCTACAAGACTCCGCCTTACCCTCATCAATGGTTCACCCAATGCAGATGTAGGCCCCAATAATCAGTATTTACCAGTCCTCGTAACCCACCATATCCAACGTAAAAGCGCAGTTCAGGAAACCCCTCTCCTCAAAACCCAGGGCATCACAGCAGAGGTTGCAACTGGCATAGGGGGCCTAACCACTGCTCTATCCCATTTGGAAATCCTGCCTCAGGACCTACAAGAAAGCTCCAGATGCTAGCAAGGGGCAAAACTGTGAAACAAGCCCTGACAGGTTTGGATCAGTGGAGAGATCCTCGGGCTTGTGGACTCAAAGGTCCCAGGTTCGATTCCAGTCAAGGGCATGTACTTTGGTTGCGGGCACATCCCCAGTAGGGGTGTGCAGGAGGCAGCGGATCAATGTTTCTCTCTCATTGGTGTTCCTACTCTCTATCCCTCTCCCTTCCTCTCTGTAAAAAAATCAACAAAATATATTTTTTTAAAAAACCAAAATACTGGAAAAGAAGAACCTCACCCTCAGGGTAACCTACCCTCCCCTAACAAATAACAAGTCAGGCAACTAAGACCCCTGAACTTTTCCTCCCTAAAGATCACATCTAGGCCTCAGTTGCATTTCAGCTCCTGGCCCAGAAAAGCAGCAAAACCAGACAAGTGACACTGTGGAAGCCTCGGGACCAGCTTCTGCCTCCCAAGTCCCTCAACAGGACGGTTTTCGAGCCTTCCAGGTGGCCTAATAAATCCATAATTGTTTTCCCTTTTGGCCCGTGTGTTCCTCCTTCCTAGTATCTATGGCCCCAGGGTTCTGAGAGTGAAAGTAAAACTCCTTGTGCAAAACCTCTCCTCGCCTCTCTGTGGTCTTTACACCCACAACAGGCCCAGGTTCCCGAGTCCTCCCTGCTCAGTCGCACCATCACGTCCTTACAAGGTGGCCCTGCACCCTTTCACCCTCTTCCCCCATCAGTCATGGGTCACCCACGAGAGACTCACCATTCTGAGGCTGGGACCTGGGCGGCGGGACCTGAGAGGCCGGGTCCCCAAGGCTGGAGGGTGAAATGGGTCAAGCTGAGGGGACGCTGTGAGCAGAGAGGAGTCCGGGAGGCACGGGGACCCCAATCTCGGGCTGTTGGGCTCAAGGAGCCTCAGACACACCCGCACAGCAGGCACACTGCCTCCCAGGCCGCCTCCTCCTCACGACCAGCGCCCTGCAGCCTGTGAATCTGTGAAAACACACCTAAAAGGTTAAAATGGCCACCTTCAGGAGGAAGGTGGAAGTCCCGCCCTAACTGGATGTGCAGACACCAAAATGCCCTTTAGCTCCTCTTAAGTTGGCGCATGACTTTCTGGGTAATGTAGTTTTCTCCACTGCTCAGGCGACTATTAGCATTGCAGCCAATAACTTGGGGAATAAAGGTTTTGTGGCAAACCAAGTGACATCTGGGGAGGGAGAAGATGAGACCAGAGTCCTGGCTAACTGGAATAGACTGAGGCATCTCCAAGGTGAAGAGGGTGGGGAGGAATGCAAGGGATCCAGCAAAGAATATATACACAGAGGGAGAAATGGGAGACATCTGTCATACTAAAAACAATTAAAAATACGTGTACTTAAAAAAAGATTGAAATAATTTATCCCAGCTGGTGTTCCTCAATGGTTGAGCCTCAAGCTATGAATCAAGAGGCCATGGTTCTTTTTCTTTTGTTTTCTTTTGTTTTGTTTTATGTATTTACTAGTGGCCTGGTGCAAGGACTTCGTGCACAGGAGAGAGGGTGTTTCTCAGTGCAGCCTGCACCCTCTCAAACCTGGGACCACTCAAAGGATGTCCTACTGCCAGTTTACAGGGATCAGGCCTAACCCGGCAGTTGGATATCCCTCTCGCAATCCGAGACTGCTGGCTCCTAACCGATCACCTGCCTGCCTGCCTGCCTGCCTGATTGCCCCTAACCACTATGCCTGCCAGCCTGCTCAGCCCCAACTGCCCCTGCTGCTAGCCTGCTTGCCCACAAATGCCCACCCTGCCAGCCTGATCACCCCAACTGCACCACCTGCTGGCCTGCTTGCCCCTACCTTCCCTCCCCACTGGCCTGCTCACCCCCAAATGCCCACCTGCTGGCCTGCTCACTCCAAACTGGCCCTCCTCCCACTATCCTAATCACCTCCAACTGCCCCCCATGCTGGTCTGCTTACCTGCAACGGCCCAGCCGCGCCCCCACCAGCCTGGTCACCCAAAAGTGCTGTCCCCCTTACCCCCTGACTGCCTCTATCTCAGCCCTGCCACCATGGGTTTGTCCAGAAGAATGTCCGGAAGGTCTCCTTGATAGTGACCCAGTCTAATTAGCATATTACCCTATTATTAGTATAGATAGAGGCCTGGTGCACGGGTGGGGTCCTGCTGGTTTGCCATGAAGAGTGTCCTGGATCAGGGTTGGGGTTTATTTGGAGCGTGGGGTGGCCTGGGCAAGGAGCCTCTGGTGGTTTTTAGGCCAGCCATGCCCCCATGGGGGTGAGGGTCCCTGCTAGGGGGGGCATGGCCAGCCTGGGTAAGGGGCTGATGGCTGTTTGCAGGATGGTCACACCCCCTTCAGGGTGGGGGTCCCCACTGGGATGCCTGGCCAGCCTGAGTGAGGGGCTGATGGCTGTTTGCAGCCTGGCCACGGCCCCAGGCAACCCAGGTTCCCAGACCTTCCTAGAGTAGAGGACACAGCGGCTGGAAGCAGGTATCTGGGATTTATTTATATTCCAAAATTGAAACTTTGTAGCCTTGAGAGGAGCCCACAGCCATCTAGGGCAGGCAGAAAGCTTGGTTTCCTCCATTGCCAGTGGCAACCCAAGCCTCCTGTTCGCTCCAGCTCTATGGACACCACCATCTTGGTTGGGATTATTTTCATACTCGCTCCTGATTGGGGTGGCTTGGGGGCTTGGCTTCTGAGTGTTGCGGAGGTATGGTCAATTTTCATGTTTCTCTTTTATTAGATAAGATTTTTAAAATTCTTTATTGTTTGAAATATTACATATATTACTACATTTGTCTCCTTTATCCTTCATTGGCTTCTCCCTGGCCACCCCAACTCCCCAGCACATGTCCTCACCTCCTTAGAGTCTGTGTACATTGGTGCTGCTTATATGCATACACACAAGTTTTTTGGTTGGAGGGGCAGGCCACCCCTCCAACTCCCTGCCTTCCCTCTGAAATTTGTTGGTCTGTTCGAGGCTTCCATGTCTCTGAATCTATTTTTGTTCATCTATTTATGCTGTTCATTATATTCCACGAATGATGAGATCATGTTAAACTGGTTCTTTTCCTAGTCAGGGCACATACATGTGTTGCAGGATTAATTCCCAGTGTGGGGGTAGAGTCGTGCAGGAGGCAATTAATCAGTGATTTTCTCTCATCATTGATATTTTCATCTCCCTCTTTCCCTTCCACTCTCTAAAATCAATAAAAAATATTTTAAAAGTATATACATATACACACAGTCCATGGACATATACAATAATGTGGTGTGGGCCTAGAAGCAGTGGGGACAGGGTAGAGGGAGACAAAGGGGGAGGAGTATGGCAGAAATTGGGAACATCTGTAATTGAGTGAACAATAAAAAAAGATTAGTGTGCACATTAGGTGTGGCTCAGTGTTTGGGTGTAGACCCATGAACCAAGATATCTCTGGTTTGATTTCAGGTCAACACACATGCCCAGGTTGGGGGTTCCATCCCGGTATAGGAACTGCTGGAGGCATCTGGTCAATGATTCTCATCATTGATGTTTCTTCCTCTCTCTTTCTCTCTAAAAAATCTACAAAGACATTTAAAAAATGAATAGTGTCAAGATTGAGTTGACTCAACAAAAGCAAAGTGAGTGTGAGTCATCAGGTTTTCTTCCAAGAGATTATACTTTTCAAAAAATATTTTAGAAAATACTTTTATTATTGTTTTGGGTTGGGGAGGGGAGAAGTAGACAGGGGAAGAGAGATAAACATAGATCTGCTGCCTGCTGTAGGCCCCCAACTGGGGATCCATTTGGGGATGTGCACTGACATGGAATCAAACCAGAAACCTTTCAGTGAATGAGATGACACCCAACCACCTGAGGACACTGGATGGGGCATGTTGATGTTCTTTGTGAACGGAGACACTGAGGCAAGCTTGGCATGCAGGATGAAGTTAGAGCAGAGGGCTATTGCTAGTCAGGAAAGTAGCAATGCCCCTAAAAGCTCTCATGGCTTTTATTTCCAAAGAGAACACTAGTTTGTTTGTTTTCTTTTCACAGTTTGAACTCTCACAATGATCTAAGGGGTAGTCGAGCTCAGTTGAGGTGCACCTGGTAGAGCTTTGTACTAAGGGCTGTGTTTAGAGAATACCAGGAACCTGCTCATATACAACAGAGTTTAGGTTCAAGTGCCACTTGCAGCAGCTCATTTCTACCTTTTCATTCCCATTTTGACACTTTTCTGACTTCTCATTTGATCTTTGACTTCCAGAATTTTAGCTATATTTACCTCTGCGGCCCTTTTGCATCCCCTGTCCAGCTGTAAGGCTCTGTCTGCAGTATTCTCAAATGATAACCTGCACACGTGTTATAAGGTGCTCACACATGCTTCCATAGTCTTCAACACAACATCCTCATTTCTTCAATTATACATGAAATAAGATGTAAGCAACTTCTGCACAGCTTGCCCATGTCACAATCAGACAAGCCCAGCTGAACACTGTTAGCAGAAGAATGATCAGACAATCCAGCTTCTATACAATGGGGTGCTTGCAATGTTTGTTTACATTTAGTTTGAGATCTTCCCTGTTTCATGATCTTAAGTAGCACAGAACTTCACATGAACATCTTATATATTCTTCCCAAGGATATGTTACTATCAGTCAATTATATAAAACCAACGTCTTAAGTGCAACACTTTTGTTAAGGCAGTTCTACCTGTCACCACAGTCGACATTCATTTCAGCTCTATTTTTCTGTTTTCAGATTTTTGGCATAAATTGGACAGTGCGGAGGCCTGTTCTGAGCAGAATGTATCTGTACATGGGGAGTCACAACTGAGGGCTTCAAAGACAGCTCCAGCAACACAGAGGACCCATCTTTGTAAGTGGTGTTTCTCAGTGTTCAAAGATATTCTGCTTCAGACTGAGTCACAAGCAGCAGACTTTGAGCAGAAAGGCTTCTTCAGTGATGCATGTGTGAGAGACTTCTGTTTCAGTGCAAACCCTCACCAGCAACAGAGGAAGCCAGTGGAGAGAAGCCCTGGAAAGGAGCTGTGGACGGGACGTCATTTGTGACCAGGTGCAGCTTCTACTTACCAGGGCTGCCTTCAACCAGGAGAGAGGTTGGGGAAGACTTCCCAGCCATCTCAGAGCTTCTCCAGAACCAAGCCACTCTCAAAACTGAGGGGCCACACAGTGACAGTGAGAGTTCACAGGAATTACTCAATAGAAGTAGGCATCATCAATGTAATAAATGTGAAAACGCTGCCAGCCACCACCAGAAGCTTGCTCAATATTAGGGCGTCTGCTCTAGAGAAGTGAAATATGAGTGCAATACATGTGGAAATGTTTTCAGATGTATCTTTAACCTGAATAGACATAGGAGAGTTCACACTGGAGAAAAGTCCTTTCAGTGTACTGACCATGGGAAGTCCTTCCATCAAACGTCTTCCCTCACTGAACACCACAGAGTTCACACTTGGGAAAAAGCTTACATATGTAGTGAATATGGAAAATCATTTAGACGCAGTTACCACCTTTTTATACACAAGAGAGTTCACATTGGAGAAAAGCCCCATCAATGTAGTGATTTCTGGAAATGCTTTAGTCAAAGCTCTTACCTTATTAAGCACAACAGAGTTCACACTGGGGAAAAACCTCATGAGTGTAGTGAATGTGGGAGGTCATTCACGGAAAACACTGCTCTCAATAAACATCAGAGAGTTCACACTGGAGAAAGGCCGTATAAGTAGTGAATGTGGGAAGTCCTTCAGTATTAGTGGTAACCTCACTGTACACGAGAGAATTCATAATGGAGAAAAACCTTATAAGTGTAGTGATTGTGGGAAGTCCTCCAGTAATACGTCTAGCCTCACTGTACACCAGTCAATTCACACTGGAGAAAAGCCTTATAAGTGTAGTGAATGTGAGAAGTCTTTCATGCAAATCTCCACTCTCACAGAACACCAGAGAGTTCACACTGGAGAAAAGCCATGTGAGTGTAGTGACTGTGGGAAGTCCTTTAGCAGAAGCTTTAATCTCATTCGACACCACAGAATTCTCACTGGATAAGCACCTCATGAGTGTATTCAATGTGGGAAATCTTTTTGCTACAAATCTTTTCTCATTTAACACTTGAGAGTACACACTGGAGAAAAGCTTTAAATGTGAAGGGAATTTTTTATCTTTCTCACTCAGAATAACAATACCAATGGAGAAACTTTTACACTCATGTACCTGAATAGGAATCCCTTTTATCAGAACTTACACTCTGCTAGAATCCTATAAGTTTCAGGTAAAATTGAGGTTTTCTGAAACTACATCACACCTGCTAACCCAGTCAGTCCTACTACCTGATTGATGTCACTGTGAGTATTTGTGGGGAAAGTATTTCACCCGTACCACGTGGCTCACCTTTAGAGTGTGCATGACTCACAGCCTCTGCAGACTCTGGGGTTGTGCTTGAGAATATCATGAATATTCTAATCTTCAGGCTGGACCTTCGTTTCTTTCTCTCTGGCTAGAGAATTGATCTGACCCAGGTTTTCATCAAAAGCTCCTGCCTCTGCTAAGAAGTGCTACCTCTTCAGGGACATTGTGGTTCTCAATTTATGCTGTGGGGAATTGTTTCAGGTTCCCATTCACCATCCGGAAAACCTCTTTCTGTCTTTTGCTCTGTTTTATGATCTATGTAAAAGTGTTTTTTTCTTTGGTACCGTAAGTTTTTTTGTTTGTATTCACTTCCTGCGATTATTGAAAGGAAAATAGTGATTTGTTAGTATGCACAGGTGTCCCAGACTATCTGTGCTTTTGTAGGCATCGCTTGATGGCAGAAAATCACTCTTTGTTCAATATTGGCTGATTTTGCATTGCTGAACAAGGCCTTGAGAGAAAGTGTGCATGACTTTGTGGTTCTAATTTGTTGTCTGGTGCCTCTTTTATCGTAGAGGTCATTAGTCACCCTGAATAGGCAGTGTTTATTGTGCTCTGTGAACAATACGATTTATATTCTCCGTTCACAGTATTTATTACTTAAATGTCAGCGATGTTCAAGCGAACTGCTGTCCAAGTGCTGTAAGATGCCATGTGTCATGATTTATGAGATTTCATAGGTTGGTATCATTTGTTGTAAGACTCTGAGGTGGTATTAGTATCTACACTAATAAAAGACAAGAATGCAAATTGTTGTACCTTTGCTATGCCTTACCCCACACCCATCAGCCAATCAAAGCAGCTATATGCAAATTACTCCAAGCAATATGGCAGTTAATTTGCCTATATCAGCTGGGAGCAAAGACTGAAGACAACATGGAAGTGAAGCACTAAAGAAGGGAGGAAAGTAGAGGCAGCGAAGACAGGAATGAAGCCAAGGCTGTGGAGGCAGGTGGCAGGAGGGGAAACCCAGCCAGAGCAGCTGAGAGTGGGAGGGGAAATCCAACAGCAGCGACTGGGAGCGGGAGGGCAAACCCAGCAGCAGCGGCTGGGAGCAGGAGGGAAAACGCAGCTTGAGCAGCTGGAAACAGGAGAGGAAGCCCGTCTCATGGGGTTTTGCTCCCTTCTCTGCTTCATACCAGCTGCAGGAAGCCCTGTAGCTTGCAGGAATGTTTCTGCAACAGGCCTCTACTTGGGACATAAACACTGTTTTCATAGTCATGGGAGACACTGCAGTTAAATTACATAAAATGTGCCTGTTCTGGACATAAATTCAAAATTACCCTTTGGGCCTGTGGCTTGTATGCTATTTGAGGACATTCTGAGGATCTCCATCACTATTTCCTGTAGCTGAAGTCACTGGCAGAGAAAATAATCTAATGGTTTTGTGGATTCCCCTGGTCCCTCTATGGCAGGGGTGGGCAAGCTTTTTGACTCGAGGGCCACAATGGGTTCTTAAACTGGAAAGGAGGGCCAGAACAAAAGCATGGATGGAGTGTTTGTGTGAACTAATATAAATTCAAAGTAAACATCATTACATAAAAGGGTACGGTCTTTCTTTTTTTTTAAGTTTTATTCATTTCAAACAGGCCGGATCCGGCCCACGGGCTGTAGTTTGCCCACGGCTGCTCTATGGTGTTCACATCAAGGTTGTTGCTAAACAGGCAAGACCTCAAATCTAGAGGAAGCATAATGCTGTATTCAGTCCTAGGATGTGTCTTTTTTAACCAGTCACCATTCCTGTTGATTCCAATGGCAATAGTCTTCACTACTTGCCAACATTTGCTGCCACTGAGGCAAGGGTATCCCATCCGCCCCCCCCCCCCCCAGAAAATGAGAACTGGCATGCAACAAAGTACACCTTTCTCATGTGTGCTATTTGGTGAGCCTTGACATAGATATAAAACTGTGAAACTGTCACATGTGAAATAAACCCTCCTGTAACTCATACCCAGGATGGGGCACTAATGGGCTTACAGTTTTACGTTCAGAAAACACAGAGATTATTCTTTTAAAAATATCATAGAAAATACTTTTATTCTTTTTGGGGGGAGGGAGAGTGAACCAAGGGGAATAGAGAGATAAACATAGATCTGTTGCCTCCTGTAGGCCCCCAACTGACCTGGAATCAAACCACGTTAGTAGATAATACTGTTTGAATTTGGTGTGCATTCTCTGGAAAACACACACTGAGTAATGACTAAGACCAAGGAGATGTCTGTGGGGGCTGGGGCTACAGGAGTACAGGTGTGAGAGAGGTTTGGGAGAAGGAGTGATATGCTCTTGTAGAGGGAGTGTGAGTTCATGGCCACAGATCTCAGATATTGACCTAGAGGGAATGAAGGTTGAGTCCATTTCTGGTGATAACTGGATGATACAACATGGGCAATTTTAGGGTAACTCCTGAAAAGACGAGTGTTGTGGCGGTACATGCCAGGTCCAGTATTTAGGTGTCATATAGGTGCACATCTGCCTGTTGTTGTTGTGCTGATACTATGATCAATAGGAATGGGATAGCATACATCAGTGTCACCTGGGCTTGAATATCTCTACTGATGTGGGGAAGGGAGAAGGGTAAGAGAGGAGTACATTACAGAGGGTTAGTTAGAATGTTGAAAAGAAGGTGGTTAGAAAACATCCCCTCCTCTTCATGGCATATATGTGTTTTCTTTGAAGTTGTGACTCTGGGAATGAAGCTGTATGAGAGAAGTGGGATAGGAAGAATTATGTGGAAAAGGTGGGGAAAGTGTTGGCCTCAGCACCCTAAGATTGGAATCAAAAGGGTGACGAGTGATGCCATGGTTTTCGGGGTCTTGGAGGTGGAATCTGTGGGACAACAGGATATTGCTCCACAAGACCAGTGACAAATCACTCACATCTGTGTTTTTGATAAACATTTCTATGTACCCTATGTTGGTGACACTCATTGCACTGACTCTAAATGTGAGGCCCTGAGGTCAGGTATAATCAATCAGGGCATCTGCTCTATTGTGGGAAGACACAATATCAGTAGGAATGTAAGGAGAGAGTGACTCTGATTTATTCAAGGCCCGCTCTTTTCTGTGATGTGGGAGTTGAGGGAGCAGATGTATATGGAGAGTGGAAAGTATGATGAAATTAAAGCCTAGGAGAGAAGCTGATCATGGACTGAACTGTCTCCATTACGACAGGATATGAACTTTGAGGACGTGGCTATTGCCTTCTCCTTGATGAAGGAGGAGTGGGGACTCCTTGATGAGGCTCAGAGACTTCTGTACTACGATGTGATGCTGGAAGTTTTTGCAGTGGTATCATCTGTAGGTAAGACCTTCACAACTCTCCTAGTGTCTTGAATGATGTCTTCTCTTAATTTGTTTTCCAAATGTAGCTTTCTCTCTCCCACAGCCAGACCATGGCCTAGTTTTCCCAGCTGTCCTGTAAATGTGCTGTGGCTTCTGGTGCTGACTTGTGGTGTGTGGAGATCCCTGAGCAAAGGACTCCATAAATAACCCACAAAATCATTGCCTCAAATAGTGCAGGAAGTGTCTGGGAATTAGGGTTTTTGCAGAACGCTTAATGGGTCCCACATCGAACTTCCTTTTCCTGTGAGGAGGACTATGTCCACATGTGTGGCTTCCACTTCTGACCCCTTCCTCAGCTAAAGGCTGTTTGTGACTATGCCAGGTTATGGTTTTTACTTACATGAAACACGGACAGTTCTTATAAAACATTCCTTCCATTGTTTGTAATACTCTGTTCCCTGGACACTATTACATGCTGTGTTGATAAGAGCTGGTGCTGGCTGCTCTACTCTGTTGTCTTTCAGTAAAAGTCAGAATATTTGTGTTTTATGTGCTTGTACCGTAGAAGGCATAAAGAGAACCCTAGTCTTTTTTGTTCACAGGATGATCTAAGACAGTGGTTCTCAACCATCTGGCCCTTTAAATACAGTTCCTCATGTTGTGGCCCAACCATAAAATTATTTTCGTTGCTATTTCATAACTGTAATGTTGCTACTGTTATGAATCATAATGTAAATATCTGATATGCAGGATGGTCTTAGGTGACCCCTGGGAAAGGGTCATTCAACCACCAAAATGGTCACAACCAACAGGTTGAGAACCGGTGATCTAAGAGGTAGTCAAGCCCGGTTGAGCTGTACTTGGGAGAGCTTTGTCCTAGGGTTTTGTTTAGAGAATACCAGGAACCTACTCATGTCCAACAGAGTTTAGGTTCAAGTGCCACTGGCAGCAGCTCATTTCTACCTTTTCAATCCCATGCTTGACACTTTGGTGACTTCTCTTTTAATCTGTGACTTCCTGGATTTTAGCTAACTTTACCTCTGTGGCCTTTTTGCATCTCCTGTGTACTTGTAAGGCTCTATCTGCAGCATTCTCAAATGTTAACCTGTACATATGTTATGAGATGCACACACGTGCTTATGTAGTCCTCAACACAACCACCCCATTTCTTGTATTTTACTTGGAATAAGATGTAAGCAACCTTCTTCACAGCTTGCCCATGTCACCAGCAGACAAGCCAAGCTGAACACTGTTAGCAGAAGAATGAGCAAATGATCCAGCTTCTATTCCATGGGGTGCTTGCCATGTTTGTTTATATTTTGTTTGGGATCTTCCCCGTTTTATATTATTCAGTAGCGCAGACCTTCACAGGAGCATCTTATATATTCTTCCTACAGATATTTTACTCTCAGACAAATGCATGGAATCAACGTGTTAAGTGCAACACACTTTTGTAAAGGCACTTCTCCCTGTCACCACCGTCGACATTCACTTCAGCACCATTTTTTTCTGTTTTCAGGTTGTTGGCATAAAACGGATGATGCAGAGGCCTGTTCCGAGCAGAATGTATCCATAGAAGGAGAGTCACAAGTCAGTTCTTCTAATACAGGCTCAGCAATCCTAAGAGCCATGTCTGTTGGAGGTGTTTCTCATTGTTAAAAGATATTCTGCATCCGACTGAGTCACAAGCAGCAGACTTTGAACAGAAAGCCTTTATCAGTGATGCATGAGTGAGAGGCTTGTGTTTCAGTGCAAACCCTCACCAGCAACAGAGGGAAGCTAGTGGAGAGAAGCCCTGGAAAGAAGCTGTGGACAGGGCCTCATTTGTGAATTGGCGCAGCTTCTACTTACCAGGGCTGCCTTCAACCAATAAAGAGTTTGGGGAAGACTTCCCAGCCATCTCAGAGCTTCTCCAGAACCAGGCCACTCTCAACATTGAGGAGCCACACAGTGGCAGTGAGATTTCACAGGAATTACTCAATAGAAACAGGCAGCACCAGTGGAATAAATGTGAAAAAGCTGCCAACCACAGTCAGATCCTTGTTCAACATTTGGGTATCTGCTCTGAAGACGTGAAATATGAATGCAATATATGTGGGAAAGTTTTCAGATGTATCTTTAACCTCAATCAACATAGGAGAGTTCACACTGGAGAAAAACCTTATGAGTGTAGGAAATGTGGGAGGTCATTCAGGAAAACCTCTGCTCTGTAAAACCATCAGAGAGTTCTCAACGGAGAAAAGGCATATGAGTGTAGTGACTGTGGGAAGTCATTCAGGCAAATCTCTAGTCTAAATAACCATCAAAGAGATCACACTGGAGAAAAGCCATCTGAGTGTAGTGATTGTGGGAAGTTCTTAAGTAATAGGTCTATCATCACTGTACACAAGAGAGTTCACACTGGAGAAAAGCCGTATGAGTGTAATGACTGTGGGAAGTTATTCAGGCAAATCTCTACTCTCAATAATCATTGGAGAGTTCATAATAAAGAAAAGCCATATATGTGTAGTGATTGTGGGAAGTCCTTTAGCACAAGCTCTAATCTCATTCGACACCTTAGAGTTCACACTGGAAAAGCACCTCATGAGTGTATTAAATGTGGGAAATCTTTCGTTACAAATCTTTCCTCATTCAACACTTGAAAGTACACACTGGAGAAAAGCTTTAAATGTGCAAGCAATATTTTATCTTTCTCACTCAGAATAACAATACCAATGTAGAAACTTTACACCCATTTACCTGAATAAGAACCCTTTTATCAGAACATACACTCTCTAGATTCCTGATGAGTTTCAGGTACAATACTGGTTTTCAGACACTGCATTGCACCTGCTAACCCAGTCTGGCCTCCTACCTGATTGATGTCACCATGAGTATTTGTGGGGAAACTATTTCACCCCTACCACCTGCTCACTTTTAGAGCGTGCATCACTCACAGCCTCTGCATAAACTGGGGTTGTGCTTGAGAATATCATGAATATCCCAAGCTCCTGGCTGGATCTTCTCTCCTTTCTCTTTGACTAGAGAATTGACCTGACCCAGGTTTTGTCAAAAAGCCCCTTTGTCAGCTAAAAAGTGCTACCTCTTTCAGGGACATTGTGGTTCTCACTTTATTCTGAGCCAAACGCTCAACATTAAAACAACACTCAAAATACTAGGAAATGGTAATATCTGAACCTAGTGGAATGGACCACTGAAATGACAGGGTAGTTTGAGAAGTGGCTGAAAGGAAACACCACCTCCCTGCCATATGCTGGACTATAATATAACAAGAGGAAATAACAGAGAGAGAGAGAGGTCAGTTTGGGAAAAATATTAGGAGGTAAGAGGAAGGCCTCTTTTCTATAACCAGAGCATCTGAGTTTTCTGCATCCTTTCCTACCTCTGCCACTCCTGGATGGTCAAGCTGAGGCTTTGTGATGTCAAGCCACACCATGGCAACCACGGATTTTGGGCAACCAGAGCTGAAGTGAGCGGCTCCTCATTGACCTAGAGAGTATACATAGAGGCCAAGACCTTTTGAGTAGTGTCTGTTGCCTCAAGATAGCCAAACTTACAAAGAAGATATTGTAGACTAGTGAAGATAAAGAATACGACTCCAAACACAAGGATGGATGAAGAAACTGTAAGTCCTAAAGGGAATTAGAAGTCAGTTTCTCAACTGGATGACGAAGAAGTGGATAAGGTCAGAATACCTTATTCAAATGCTACCCCTTCCCCCAAAATGGTGATGGGAGGGCGGGAGGGCCGGAGCACAAGCCAGGCAGGAACCCGGGAACCCCACCACTGCGATCGAGGGCGGGAGGGCCGGAGCCCAGGCCAGGAGCAACCCCAGACTCCCACCATGGCCATCGGAGTGCGGGTGGCCCGGGGTGCAGGCCGGGCTGCAACAGCGGACCCCCACCATGGCAATTGAAGGGCAGGAAGGCCTGGGCGCAGGCAAGGCAGTAACCCCGGACCCCCACCATGGCAATCAAGGGCAGGAGGGCCAAGCACAGGAACAGGGTGTTTTGTTAGTTCTGGCGGAGTATAATAATGAATTTGATTTCCTTTTTACATGGTAGACTATTGAATATTGTTAAACTATTGAAAGGATTGTCAGCTCAAGATGGGACCTTTTATGCCACACTGTTACAGTTTTTCCTTAAACACCTTGGTCTTTAACAGCCTTGTTGGATATGGGAGATACTAGAGAAGTGCGGTTTCACTCTGTTTCATTGATGATTCACTTCATGTTACATTTGCCCCATATATGGGGGAAATATTAGTAATAAGGGAAAGTGGGTATGGTGTACACGGGTATTATCGTCACAATTTTTCTGTAAATCTGGAACTATTCTAAAAAAAACATCCATTAAAACAACACTCAAAATACTAGGAAACAGTAATATCTGAACATAGTGGAATGGACCACTAAAATGACGGGGGAGTTTGAGAAGTGGCTGAGAGGAAACGCCACCTCCCTGAATTTGCTGGACTATAATGGAACTAGAGGATATGAGAGAGAGAGAGAGAGAGAGAGAGAGAGAGAGAGAGAGAGAGGGAGGTCAGTTTGGGAAAAAGTTTAGGAGGTAAGAGGAAGGTCTCTTTTCTATAACCAGTGCATCTGAGACTTCTGCATCCTTTTCCACCCTCGCCCCTCCTGGATGGTCAAGCTGAGGCTTTGTGATGTCAACCCACACTATGGCAACCACTGATTTTGGGCAACCTGAGCTGAAGTGAGTGGCTCCTCATTGACCTAGAGGGTATATATAGAGGCCAGGACCCTTTGATTAGTGTCTGTTGCCATAAGATAGCCAAACTTACTAAGAAGATATTCTAGACTAGTGGAGATAAGGAAGAAGAGTCCAAACTCAAGGATGGATGAACATCTTTGGTCAGCTTCTTTAGTTTACCCCATGTGGGGACACTAGCTTCTAAGGTGGCCCTGGTCACTTGCCTTCTGATCCGGGGTCAGTGGCTGAGCTGGCATCATCACCGGAGGCATGATCTTCAGCTTCTTGAACGTCGGGATGAGCTGTTCCCCCAGGTCCATTGTCATAACCCACTGCTAGCTCTGGCACCCAGATGAGGTGAGAAGTACCTCTGGAAAGACACAAACATGGTCTCTTCTCCACATCATTACTGGATCCGGCCCTCTTCACTGCCCTGTTTGTAAATCCTTCCATCGTGCTATACCAGCAGATGCCATGGCACCAGGAGCTTGATGCCTCTGCTGTTGTTCAACCCTCATTGTCACAATTTAAAAAATTTAAAGTGTCAAGAGCATTATTTAACTCATTCTGTGGAGTAGGATAATGCCCATCTCCTCCTTTTTGGTTTTGTAATTGTGTCTTTAAGGTTTGATTGGCTCTTTCTACAATTGCCTGTCCCTGAGGATTATAGGGAATTCCTGTCTCATGTATTATTTGGTATTGCTCGCAAAACTGCTGAATGGAGGAGCTGGTATAGGCAGGTCCATTCATCTGCTTTTATTTCTAGGGGCCATCCTATGACCGGAAAAGCCGCTAGACAGTGGTTAATTACATGCTTTGCATTTTCTTTATGAGAGAGAAAACGAACATTCAAGGTATTTCAGAGCCTATTTGGATGATCTAAAGTCAATTTTAGATCAAGAGAAAGTTTCTTAAAACTCAAACCGTTGAAGGGTTGTCAAACTTGATTTTACCAAAAGATTATATATTAAAGTGTATTAGACAGGAACATAGGCTAGTAAACTTCAATTCCCATGATTAAATGATGATTTTTATTTATTAAATACATGATTAATATAATTATTTTACTAGAGAAAAATTAACCAAAATAAGGCTTATTTTCTAATGTCATTTGTCCTTGGGGTGGACAGTAAATGACACTAATTGGATTTCTGCTATAAATCTTCCTCTGTACTTTGACATAAGCTATTTGCCCTCTATTTAGGGAGGCAAAATGCAAAAACCTTACTTTTTCAATGATCACAAAAAGTAAACAGCCAAATTTTCTTAGATTGACATTTATGAACATATTTCAAATGTACTCTTACTTTCAAGAAAATGTAACTTCAACAAAGTACAAGAGACCTTTTGTAATAAAAGCTAATAGCATGTAAATTAGAAATTGCCTAGCAATCAATGTTTCAGCATTTTATGTTATTTAAAAATATTTAGATGTTTATTATTCGAACCAGCGATGCTCCAAAGTCTTTCAGTTATCCAAGACTTTGGAAAATTACATATAGGTATATGAGGCTGGAGAAAAGGCAGAGGGAGGAGGGAGCAGATATCACAGCCCAGTCTCAGGCCTGTACCCACTTGGATTTAAAACTGCCAGACTTTCCTTAGAAGTAACATGCTAAGGTTACTGCTGTGGCTCCAACTTCCTTCACAGCCTAGAAAAGCTGGTTTCTGCTGGTGCAGAGGCCAAAGGGCTGGTTGGAGCCTGAGGAGGATGCTGAGATTGTAAATCTCTATCTTGGCTGATCCCTTAGGTTCTCCTTAGGTTCTCCTCTCCCCTACCCCTTACCACCGTTGCATAGGAAGGGGAAGGAAGGACAAGGGATTTCTTTTTTTAAATATATTTTTTATTATTATTATTATTTTTTTTTTTTAGAGAAGGAGAGGGATAGAGAGTTAGAAACATCAATGAGATGATCAGCTGCCTCCTGCACACTCCTACTGGGGATGTGCCTGCAACCAAGGTACATGCTCTTTGCCAGAATCGAACCTGTGACCCTTGATTCCACATACCGACGCTCTATCCACTGAGCTAAACTGGTTAGGGGGGCTCTGGTTCATTTTTAGGCCTATTTTTGTTTACGGGTAGAAGGGCAACTAGCCCATTCCTCTAACAGAGCACAATCTTTCTCCTCTTGACTTTCATTATTAACATATTTATAATTATTACTTTAAGGTTTTATCCAAATTCATCATTTTAGTTACACCTATTATATCTTAACAATTTTGAGATTTTAAAGCCAATTATTATCTAAAGCATTTTCCTGACCAATTACCATGATTGCCCTGTGTGTTCAAGGAAAGGACACACTAATCTGGCTGGGAGTCATATGCCCCTGGGCAAGAACTGCCCATTCTCATGGAGGCTTTAATCTTATTGTCCAACCTAGATGCATAGCTTACTTCCTTAAGTAATTTCAAGTATATTATATTGGTCTAATTTAGTTCAAAAACAATTCTTTTATGGAGAGAGTAGATTTTTGTCACCTCAGGGCACAAATCTGTCTCTCAGTTAAATACTTAAAATAACATTCAGGAAAGCTGTCAAATATAACTAATTTAAAGATTATTAAAACTTAACCGGTTTTAGCATTAAAGGTTGGGTCCAGACCACAGAATTAATCCTTTTTAATTTGGTCAATAAATTGTTACATTTTAATAATTCCACAGTACACTTTGAATTGTAGAGAAAATGCTGGCAGGACACGCCTACCACCCGTCCATTCCAATCCTTCCCGTTACATCACGGGCAGGCTTGGAATTAGCTGGCCTTTGTTTAAACTTCCCTGGGTTTCAATCTTCATAAATTTTACACTTTCAAATTAATCTTAGAATTTTAAAATTTTAGCACAGCACAGCAAAATCATAAATCAGAGAAAAGCAAATTAAAGTTATAACAAAGACAGAAATCCCACCAGCAAAGAGTTTCTGGTGGCCAGGGAGGGAATGAAGAACTCTTGGCAGCTGCTGGGAAATTCTTTCAATATCTTCTATGAGGTTCAGCCCACAAGAAGTAGCTTGAACTTCTAGCAAAGTGAAAACTCAAGTCCCTTTCACTTTCGGCCGAATGCCCGCATCCAGCCATAGAGGCGGGGTGGCTGTGAGTAAAAACCTTTCTCATTATCTGAGTTATCCAGATCACAGTGATGACTGTCCCACTCACCTCAAACTCTAGCTCCTGCTCATATTTAGGAGGTAAATCTTTATCAGGTGGGCTTTTGACTGTGGTTGCAAGAGCTGCAGGCAGAGGAGGAGGAGATAGCGCAGAGGGGAAAAGTGGTGTTTTTAAAGATTCCCACCCCTATACTGTAGGCTGCAAAGCCGTGGCCACACCCTGCCTAGACATTCTTTAACTTCCTGCGCTGGATCAAGGCAATCACCAATTAGAGACCATAATGTGAATGTGGGACTAGGAATCTTCTCTGGACCTTCCGCTGTGTATCAGTCATGCAACTGCTTTCCAATCCTTCCCCAGGTTTAAACTTGACAGTTCCCTCATCAGGAAACCAAGGGCAAGTTTCATTAACAAAACTTAAGAAATCAAGAATTTGACTACACTTAACAGAGCATCCTCGAGCTCTGAGCATAGTTTTAAGCATCAGAGAGTAGAGATCTATTTCCTGAGACCCTGAATTTCTCATGTTATGCAGTTGGCTAATACAGCAATCCACTCCTAACCTTACTTCTTGAATTTGTTGCACTGCGCACTTCTTGGAGCTGTCCCTCGCCTGACTTAAAAAATACATACATATGGGAGAGAAACCAAGATGGCGGCATAGGTTAACGCCAGAGATTGCTTCCTTGAACAACCAATTCAAATTACACCTAAAAGACAGAACGGACATCATCCAGAACCACAGGGAGGCTGACTGAGTGGAAATTCTACAACTAGGAGGAAAGAGAATATCATGCCCAGACCCAGAGGAGGCACAGTGCTGAAGTGAAATACTCAGGTGTGGAGTGCGTGCAGAGCGGACTGGCGGCGGAGGGCATGGTTGTTGTTTACAATCGGGAGGGAGCTTCAGACTCTGAGCTCCAGATCCGGGTGAGTCTCTAGGGACTCAGACTCAAACGGGAGAAGCGGGACTGTCTGGCTTTGGTCGGAACCCGAAGGCAGCTTTCTCTCCGAAGTTTGCAGCGGTTGCTGGGACTCTGTGAGGCAGAGCCCCTAGGGATGGAACTGAGAGCAGCCATAACTGCTCCTCTGCCCGCCCTGTAGATCTCCGGGGACCCGCCCCGCCCAAGCCCAGCGCAGAGCCATTTGCCGATAGCCTCAGGCAAACGCTAGATTAGCACCGCCCTAGAGATCCAGCACAGAAGCTCTCCCACTGCAGACACAGCTGACTCTCATAGCCAGTTAGCCTGGAGGTCAAATCACCCCAGGTATTCCCGACATCAATCAAGGCTTAACTACAACAAGACTTCGAACAAATACCACTAGGGGTGCACCAAGAAAAGATAAAAATGCGGAGACAAAGAAACAGGATGGAAATGTCAGAAATGGAAGATATAGAGCTCAAAACCACACTTTTAAGGTCTCTCAAGAACTGTCTAGAAGCTGCCGATAAACTTAGTAAGGCCTTCGAAAAGACTGGTGAGACCGCCGATAAATGTTGTGAGATCCTCAAGAAATCTAATGAGACCCTCGATGTTGTGATAAAGAACCAACTAGAAATTAAGCATACACTGACTGAAATAAAGAATATTATACAGACAACCAACAGCAGACCAGAGGAGTATAAGAATCAAGTCAAAGATTCGAGATGTGAAGAAGCAAAAAACACCCAACTGGAAAAGCAAAATGAAAAAAGAATCCAAAAATACGAAGATAGTGTAAGGAGCCTCTGGGACAGCTTCAAGCATACCAACATCAGAATTATAGGGGTGCCAGAAGATGACAGAGAGCAAGATATTGAAAACATATTTGAAGAAATAATGACAGAAAACTTCCCCCACCTGGTGAAAGAAATAGACTTACAGGTCCAGGAAGCACATAGAACCCCAAACAAAAGGAATCCAAAGAGGATCACACCAAGACACATCATAATTAAAATGCCAAGAGCAAAAGACAAAGAGAGACTCTTAAAAGCAGCAAGAGAAAGAAACTCAGTTACCTACAAGGGAGTCCCCATACGACTGTCAGCTGATTTCTCAACAGAAACTTTGCAGGCCAGAAGGAAATGGCAAGAAATATTCAAAGTGATGAATACCAAGAACCTACAACCAAGATTACTTTATCCAGCAAAGCTATCATTCAGAACTGAAGGTCAGATAAAGAGCTTCACAGATAAGGAAAAGCTAAAGGAATTCATTACCACCAAACCAGTATTATATGAAATGCTGAAAGGTATCCTTTAAGAAGAGGAAGAAGAAGAAAAAGGTAAAGTTACAAATTATGAACAACAAACATGCATCTATCAACAAGTGAATCTAAGAATCAAGTGAATAAATAATCTGGTGATCATAATAGAATCAGGGACATAGAAAGGGAATGGACTGACTATTCTTGGGGGGAAAGGGGTGTGGGAGGTGTGGAAAGAGACTGGACAAAAATCGTGCACCTATGGATGAGGACAGTGGGTGGGGAGTGAGGGCGGAGGGTGGGGCGGGAACTGGGAGGAGGGGATTTATGGGGGGGAAAAAGAGGAACAAATGTAATAATCTGAACAATAAAGATTTAATTTAAAAAAAAGACTGAACATCGAAAAAAATACATACATATATATATATATATATATATATATATATATATATATATATATATTCTTTATTGATTTTAGAGAGGGAGGAGAGATAGAAACATGAATGATGAGAGTCACTGGTCAGCTGCCTCCTGTATGCCGCCTACTGGGGATCGAGCCTGCAACCCAGGCATGTAGCCAGAATCGAACATGGGACCGTTCAGTGTGCAGGCTCACGCTCTATTCACTGAGCCAAAATGTCTAGGATCCTCGCCTGACTTTTGAGAGTTTCCCTGTCCTCAGGTCCCGCTTCTGGGCACAAGATTTAAGTTTTCCATCTTGACCGTGACCAGCATGGCTCGAGAGCAGACTAGTCCCGAGTAGGCACGGCTGGGGATTGAGACAAGGAAAAAAAAGAGACAGACACAAAGACTTTAAGTAAAGCTGGGGCCAGGTGGGATGTTGCTCTCAGATAGAGACAGTGAACCAGAGCTAGAGCATTGCATTTATTATATATAGCATGATACCAGGGAATTTTACTAGAGTTGAAAGCAAAGGAAATTATGTGAAATCATGGTTAAAGATCAAGCTGCAATTTTTCACTCTTGTGGCTTCTTTGTAATTGTCACTCCTGGCTGAGCCCAGATAACTGGGTCAGTTCTGGGCACCTGGCTAAACTTAGATAATGAACCCCAACCCTTGGCGCCCAACCTAAAGGTCAGGCTGACAACACACCTGCCTCAGGCAAGGTGTATTTCCAGGATGTGGATCAGTCCACACCCCTGGACTCAGCGGACAATCAGCTCATGTGCCTTCCCAGACACTCTCTACACATAACCATTAGGATTTGCTAGGTGTTATTGTGGATTACAATCAGGCCCAAAGATTTATTGACTTATATTAAACTAGTGGCCTGTTGCAGGAAGATTCCTGCAAGAATAGGGCTTCCTGTGGTCAGAGCAAAACAGAGAAGGGAGCGAAACTCACTGAGGTGGGCTTCTCTCCTGCCTCCGACACCCCGCTTGTTTCCCTCCTGCCTTCTCTGCCCTACTTGCTTCTCCTCAGTTTTGCTCCTTTCTGCAGTGTTTGGCTTCCTTCTAAGGTGTCTTCAGTCTTTGCTCTGTGTCTGAATATGCAAATTAACTGCCATTTGGGGGGTTAATTTGCATACTCATCTGATTGGCTGGTGGGCATAGTAGAGTGACACCAATTTGCATATTTTGCTTTTATTAGTGTAGATAAGGTATCTTTCTTGTTTTTTAATGCATAAACCTATTTTATTTTTTTGGTTTTTTTTAGAACACTTTATTTATTTTTTTGATGTTTATGATACAATATTTTTTTCACTCCTTTTTTATTGCTTAAAGTATTACAAATAGTATTACAATGTCCCCCCCCCACCCCCCTTGACATTCCCCTGGCCTCCCTTACCCCCAGTCTTATGTCCATTGGTTATGCTTATATGCATGCATACAAGTCCTTCAGTTGATCTCTTACCCCATCTACCACCCGCCACCCCAACCCTCCCCAGCCTTTCTGCTGTAGTTTGACAGTCTTTTCAATGTTGCTCTACCTCTGTATCTATTTTTGTTCATCAGTTTATAATGGTCTTTATTAGCCATAAATGAGTATGATCATGTGGTATTTTTCTTTCATTGACTGGCTTAGTTCACTTACCATAATGCTCTGCGGTTCCATCCATGCTGTTGCAAATGGTAAGAATTGCTTCTTTTTTGTTCATGCCACAAGTTCTCCCTGGTCCTGCTGGGTCTTGTATAAAAAGAAGCTACCATGTAGATACCTCTTGAATAAGATGTACAGAGAAGGTGGTGAGTCTCAGTGCTCCCAGACTTTTCTGTTAGCAGTGACAGGCTTCACTCTGAGCACATTTCATTTGTCAATTCACATCACAGGGTTGCAGCAAATTCAGGTGGTCAAGAGGGAAGGTGACATACTTGATGGGCCTCATTCATGTGATTACATGGGGACAGCCTCTTTTGGAGATGTTTAGGGGCAAAGAAGAGCAATGACGATTGGTAGGAAATGACAGTAGAAATTAGTTCAGATGGTTTACTTTCTCCTCATCCAGGTGCACTCTGTCCCAGAGCTGCCCCAGACCACCACTGTCAAGATTCAAAGGAGTGAACTTCAATAAAAGGAATTTGGTCAGAAGTCATTGGCCATGAACTCAGAGACCCCTCCTGAGTGTGACCTTTGATAAATCCCTGGCTGCCTCAGTTCCCCACTATGGTCGAGGTGAAGACCCACATGTTGAGAATGTTGATTAGAAAGGGTACAGGATTGCAAGCATTCCAGCATCTATGTTCTTTGAAATTAACATCAGTCACTACTCTGTCCCAAGTCTCTTTATCTTTTGCTTTGCTCAGGGGAGGAATCCATCAGGTGGGGCTGAATATAAAAATGCTGACATTAACATCAATGTTGGTCCGAGATTCCCATTCATTTGTGCCTGAAACTGTGCTAAATGTGGTCCCTCCATAGTTCTCTCCATTCCCATTGGAGAGAGCACTAGACCCAGTTTTCCCTCCTCATCCCAATATTCCTAGGTGTCCAAGTTCACCCAGTAAACAATGAGAGCCCAGAGGACAGGAAGTGATACTCTAAGCAACCCCTGGAAACTTCCTTATTAGGTGTCACCATAGCTTACACATGGGCAAGGGATTGACCTTCTGTTCAGGGATCAGGAGGACCACCTGCATATCCCTGCCTTCTCCAGGGATATCCAGGTCCTCATTCCTATCGGGGGTGGTGTGGATTAAGGTCTTAAGATTCTTCACCCTCAGCTTTCCGCTATATTTACCCATCCACTTATTCCCTTCCAGGAATGCCAGATCTTCCATCTCCTCCACAAACGCTTAGAGTCCTCTCAAAACAGTGCCTCCACACTCCATTCCACCTTTCAGCCGTCAGAGTCTTCACCAATTCTCCAACTTCGCTCAACCTGCAGTTCTATGACCCCTCACTTCATCCATCCATGAACCTGAGATGGGATCCAAAGGGATATAACAGTGGCTTGGAAGAGAAGGGGCTCAGCCTGGGGAGCAGGGAAGAAGAACATATTGTCCTCTAAATCACCCCTGTTTAGATTGCCTATGCATTTTCCTGTTGTTGGGGTTTACACATACAAAATCTCACAGGGAACGTACTTACACCATAAGCACAGAAATGCACAGGTAGAGAACACCACCAGGCAAAGATGGGTTCTCAGGTGCAGGGCTGTGGCCAGGCTCACACAGACCCAGACTATTGACTCAGACATCACTTTGAGGGGAATATACAAATCCACACAGATAAGAACACACGGGAACAAGACAGCGTCACAATGCACACATACAGGCACACACCAGCAGAGACATACATGGACACAGAAGACAGACACAAAGAAATAAAAACACACAGAGATACAATCAGGAACACCCAAAGGGGCAGCAAATTCACACATACAACCAACACTGACACATGCAAAAGCAACACTCCCCTTAATGCTGAGTCATACTAATAAAATGTTTTGAAGGAGATATTAAGAATTGAGATGCTGTCTTGATGAGGTGGCACAGTGGATTAGAGAATCATCTCATAAAGCACCCCCCTCAACACCACACACACACACACACACACACACACACACACACACACACACAAAGTGTGGATTTGATCCCTGGTTGAGGCATGTAGAGGGGGCAACTGATCCATGTTAATCTTCCATCGATGATTACTTATTTTTCTCTCCCTCTTTCTCCTTCCACTTTCTCTAAAATTAGTTGTCAGAATCACTTGTATGCAATCTATGTCTGTCTTCTTTTACCTAAGAGGCTAATAGAGTCAATACTGTTGCTCTCAGAAGAACCCCACTTAATTAATATCATTGTCATGATCCTATTCTTGCTTTCATTTAAGCACTAAAATTTGATGGTTTCAGAATAAATTCATATCTTCATTTTCATAACTTAGGTAAAACTTTGAGTGATAAAAATTAACTTACCCTTAGGAGAAGCTATTTCTGAGGGATTCCAACCTAACTTTAGGCACTGGAGTGAGTAGAGCCTAATTTTCCCTCTTGGTCCCAGTGACCCATGTGACCATGCTCCCTCTGTAGATGACTGGAACACAGGAGTGATGCTCTGAATAGACCCAGACTCCTTCCTCTATTAGCTGTCAGCCTAGCTTTTATAAGGGCAAGGGACACCCTCTCCAGGGATGTCCAGTTCCTGCAACCTGGGCCTTATTGAGATGCTTTAATCAATTGAGCTCTATGGCCAGGGCCAAACTTATCAGGGGTTTTAAGAAAATAAATAATGCATCTGAGAATAGATAGAGACCAGAACCAGGATGACAAAAAATAGTGATAGAAGGCTAGACTAGGATTCATGAAGTTTCATCATGTTTTCTTTATATGGATATATTTGTAATGAGATATTACAAAGGTAGATAATGTCCTTGAGCAGTAATATCAAATGCCAATCAGGAAGCACTGAAAATGGAAGGATTTGGTTTCAGGGAGACAGGCATGTTTGGAAACATAAAAGTGTTTGTTAAAAAATGTGTTTTAGCCTAGCCAATATTACTCAGTGGTTGAGTACAACCTATGAACCAAGAAGTCAAGGTTAGAATCTGGTCAGATCATAAGCCAGGATTGCAGACTGGATACACAGTGTAGGAGCATGCAAGAGGCAGCTGATCAATGATTATCTCTCATTATTGATGTTTCCATCTCTCTCCCTTCTTCTCTGAAATCAATAAAAACACATTTTTAATATATTCATTGTTAAAATATGTGATTTAAATCAATTATACTTATATCAAACTTTTAAAAATGTTTAATACTTGCCACTTCCCAATAATTCAGCTGTTTCATTATAAATTTTCTTGAGCAGACCTATTGCTACTGTATCAGTATGCTGAAAATAAAATGTAATGATGTACTACTGAAATATCATGTCCATGTTCCATGTCATCATTTTGACAGTTTGAACCTGGTGATGATGAGAGTATTTACACCAGGGAAATTGAGAAATACTACAAATCTAGTCTTCACCTAATGTTATTATATGTTTAGACTTAAAGAACACTGCTGGAGAATGTTAATGATGCAGATTAAACTTATAACTGTATGGTATGAGTGGCTATTAATTGTCCATAGGATAAAAGTTGAGAAAAACAATTTTCTTTCTAGATTTGAAAACCAATGGTTCCATATAGCAAAAAAGTCACTTGAGTCATTGAGGAAGGAGTGTAACTCAAACACATGTCTTAGATGCTGCACTGTCCTCCTATTGGTTAGAATAATAAATTAACTTAAAAAGTAGGCAAAGGATCCTGAGCAGACATTTTAACAAAGGAGATAAAGACAGTGAAAATTATGCAGAAGAAATGCTCACCAAAAAGAATTCTTAGGGAAATGTTATTAAACAAAAACAAGTTAACAGTATACTCATTGCCTGGCATACTATTTAAAAAAATAACCATCACTTGTGCTGATGGGTAATGTAAAACCTGGAAATTTGATTACTGTGGGTGACTGGGAAGGCAAAGGGAATGACCACTTTAGATCACAGAACTGCATACCTTAAAATATAACACATTCACTGACACTGCAACAGTTAGATAAATAAAACATACACCTGTAGGAAGAACTGAGTGCAATATTTCCAGCAGTTTTATTTATAAAACCCCAAATTTGGAAATAACCGAAAGCATTGACAGATCAATGGATAAAGTGGTTATCCATAGAATATTATTAGCAATAAAAAATTAACTATTTACATAAACATTACTGTTGAAACTAAAAATACCTGTGTAGCAAGAAAGAAGTGATAGTTTGTTGAAATTATACACCTTATAGTGCCTATAAAATTATGAAAAATATGAATTAATCTATCATAAGCGGAGGTAAATCAATGGCTGTATGGAAGGCTAGAGAATCCTGAAGAGTATAAAAGGGCAGGAGGTAAATACAGGGTGTGTAAAACCAGGTTTAGACTTGTTAGTATTGAAAATAATACAATGGTAAATAAATAATAAAAGTATAAACTCTCATAGCTACTGTGTCTTACATTGTCGGGAATGATCACATTCACTGAAAGGTCATTGGTTTCATTCCAGATCAGGGCACATGCCCGCCTGGATCTGCAGTATTGGGCATGGAGGAGGCAGGAGATTGATGTTTCTCTCCCTCTGCCCTTCTCTCTAAAAATCAATAAAAATATATATTTAAAATATCTAAAACCAAAGGCCTGGTTGATGAAATTCATAAACTTTTGATATTTCTCTTGAAATTTTCGTGTTTTCTTTGATTACAAAATCCACCATTATTACCCAGTACACCTAGTAGGAAAAGCCTTAATTTTAGTTCCAAACAAAAAACATAGCTATGCCTTTATTCTTAGAAATTTAAGATGGCAACTCTATGGACATGATCAGCTCTCTCATCATTTCCTGAGAGAATCATTGTTGCCTCTGGGGCAGCAAATACTGTCCAGAAGGGAAGGATACTGCCATCAGATTGATCAGGAATGCTGATTGTCACAAAACACACAACCTCACACTAATTATACAATTATCCTTCCTTTAGCTTTGAATTTTCCTCTTGTGATAACCTTGAGGTGAACACCATAGTGGGGCCCAGGGAATCCCCCAAACCATGAAATTCTTTTTACAACCAATCACTTCAGCTACAAAAAGAACAAACAAGATTCAGGACTGGGTCATTTATGGATAATGTTCAGAAGAGGCAATTTTCATCCAATATACTGATGTCTCTTCTACTCACTATGAAAACAGTGTCTGTCCCAATATTAGTTGCACTTCACAGTGTTATAACAAATGAAACCAGCCTATGAAATTTCACACATCATGGCTCAGGGCTCCTGTGCAGTATGTAAGACATACTATGAACAGAGAATATAATTCATATTGTTCACAGAAGCACAACAAAGGACTCTTCTTCCAGGTGATCATTGACCTCATAAATAATACAGGCACCAGGCTATAAAAGTAGAACCAAAAAGTCATGCAGATTTTTGTTAAAGGACTTGGTTAGCAATAGACAATAAACCAAGATTGGACAAAGAGTGATTTTTTGACATTATTATGTACCTTCCAAAGCGCAGAAAGTTTGGGACCCAACCATAGCTGTTCACCACTAAATGTGACAGATCACAACAATCCCTTCAAATCATCCCAGGCAGTGAATATAACCCACAAAATTAAAGGTACAAAAGCAAAACACCCTTTACTAAAAGATCAGAAGCCAGAACAGAGGACACAAACCAGTCTGTAAGTTGGTGAATTAGAACCTAAAACGACTCATCAGAGGGTAATGTGAGAAAAATGTTAGAAGCACCATTAAGGACTCCTCTTCTGGGGGACCACTGACCTCACCAACATTAGAGGAACCAGGCTGCAAATTGGAACCACAAAATTATGCAAACTTTCTTTCATTGCCTTGGTCAGTGGTATAAAATAAGCCATTATTGGAGAAAGAGGGATTTTTCTGACATTATTATAGCTTTCCAAAGCACAGAAAGATTGGTACCCCACAATATCTGTTCATCTCGCCATGATGATAGAACACAACTTTTGTATCAAATCATCCAGAGAGTGAAATTTAAAAAGAATGAAAGCTACAAAAGAAAAAAACATGTTTACTAAAGATCATAAACCAGAACAGAGAACAGAAAGCAATTTGCAGGTTGGTGAATTAGAAAGTAAAACAATTCATAAAAGCATAATGTGAGACCCGCAATGTCCCTGAAAGTGGTAGCATTCCTTAGCTGAGGACACATGCTCAGGTGGTGGGTGGATTCATACTGTGGTGCTTTCAGGAGGCAGTCTATCATTGAGTCCCTCTCATCTTTGATGTTTCTCTCTCTCTCTCTCTCTCTCTCTCTCTCTCTCTCTCTCTCTCCCTTCTTCTCTGAAATCAATGAAAATATACTTTTTGAATATACAGTGGGGCCTTGACTTACGAGTTTAATTCGTTCAGTAACAGAGCTCATAACTCAAATTACTCATATGTCAAATCACTGTGACGTTCGCCGCGCCAACGAACGTCACAGGTGGGGTATCTGAAGCTGGCTTGTAACTTGAATTTTTTTGAGCTTAAAACTCAAAGCAAAAAATCAGCCGGGAGATGGCTCATATCTCAAAAAAACTTGTTAGTCAGGACATTCGTAAGTCAAGGCCCCACTGTATGTTTTAAATCAACTATACTTACGTCAAAGTTTAAAAGTTGCCACTTAACATTATTTTATTACTTTATCATGAATGTTCTTGAGTATATTTGTACCTACTATATCAGCATGTTGGAAATAATATATAATGATTTGCTACTGAAATATCTTAGCAGGCCCATGCTCAGTCACATCATTTTGTCAGTTTAAAACTGATCATGATGAGAGTACTTAACACCAGGAAAATTGACAAATAATACAATACTTAACTTCACTTAATGTACTATTGAATGCTTTGACTTAAAGTGAGTGGTGGAGAATGTTAGCAATGTAGATTAAACTTAAAAATGTATCATGTAAGTGGGCATTAAATTGTGCATTAGATAATATTTAGAGAAAAAAAAACAATTTGCCTTCCAGTATTAAAAATTTATAGTTCCGGCCCTAACCAGTTTGGCTCAGTGGATAGAGCGTTGGCCTGTGGACTCAAGGGTCCCAGGTTCGATCCAGTCAAGGGCATGTACCTTAGTTGTGGGCATATCCCTAATAGGCGGTGTGCAGGAGGCACTGATTGATGTTTCTCTGTCATCGATGTTACTATCTCTCTATCCCTCTCCCTTCCTCTCTGTAAATAACCAATAAAATATACTAAAAAAACTTTTTTATATTTCCAAAGGCAAAGAAGCCAGTTGTGTCTTTAAGGAATGAGTGAAGTGAATATAGATGTCTTAGATGCTGAAGAGTCCTCCTATTGGTTAAATCCTAACTTCATTTTAAAAATTGCAAAAGTTTCTGACCAGATTTTTAAACAAATAGATAAAGACGACTGGTCCGAGTGCAGTGGTGTCTTACGACAAAGAGATAAAGACAAGGTGTATAAATGCATAAAGAAATGCTCACCATAAACATTTCTTATGGAAATGGTTTTAAAACAAAACAAGTTAACACTATACTGATTTTTGGGCCTACAATTTAAAAGTATAAAACATCTCATGAGCTCATATGAATAAAGAAAAAACAACTAGAATTTTCATTATTGTGTGTGTCTGAGAAGTCAAAGGGAATGGCCACTTTAGATCACAGTTATGCATATCTTCAAAAGTAAAACACGCACTTACACTGTAACAGATAAGTAAAACATACATTTACATAAAGAACTGAATGCGAGAGATCCAAGATGGCAGCCAACATGACAGCAGGCTGAAGCAACACATCACAGTACAGACGTATCCGAGCCTCAAGGAGCTCCCACACCTCCTGAGAGAACCAATGGCCACGACCTCAAAGTTCATATCCTGTCGTAATGGGGACAGTTCAGTCCATGATGAGCTTCTCTCCTAGCCTTTTTCTTTCATCGTACTTCCCACACTCCATATCCATCTCCTCCCTCTACTGCCATATCACAGAAAATAGCAGGCCTTGCATCCATCAGAGTCACTCTCTTCTTATATTGCTACTGATACTGTGTCTTCCCACAGCCATAAAGCAGATGCTCAGATTGATTATACCGAACATCAGGGGCACGCATTTAGGGTCAACGCAATGGGTGTCACCAACACAGGACACAGATAAATGTTGGCCATAAAGAGAGATGTGACTAATTTGAAACTGGTCATTTGTAGCAATATCCTTGTTGTCCCACAGATTCCGTCTCCAAGACCCCCAAAAACATGGCATCACTCGTCACCCTTTCGATTCCAATCCTAGGGTGCTGAGGATAACACTTTTGCTACCTGTTCCACATAATTCTTCCTATCCCACTTCTCTCATACAGCTTCATTCCCAGAGTCACAACTTTAAAGACAACACATATAAGTTATGTAGAGTAGGGGTTGTTTTCTAATCACCTTTCTTCAAAATTCTAACTCACCACCTCTGTATTTCTCTCTTACCCTTCTCTCTTCCAAAATCCAGCAGAAATTTTCAAGCCCAGGTGACATTGATGTATGCTATCACATTCCTATTGATCACTGTATCAGCCCCACAACAACAGGTAGGTGTGCACCTATATGACACCTAAATTTTGGACCTGATGTATAGCGCCACAACATCTGTCTTTTCAGGAATTACCCTACAATTCCCCATGTTGTATCGTCCAGTTAACAGCATAAATGGACTCAACCTTCATTCCCTCTTATGTCAACATCAGGGATCTGTGGCCATGAATTTATGCTCCCTCTCCAAGAGCACATCACTCCTTCTCCCACACCTCTCTCACACCTGCACTCCCATAGTACATACCTCCTTGGTCTTAGTAATTACTCAGCATGTGTGTTCCAGAGACTGCACGGCAAGTTCAAACAGTATCATGTACTAACCTGACTCAGATTGCCCACACCCAAGACACAGCCTTCAGTTCTGCTATGAAGGCCTCCCTCCCAGATTGTTTCTTCCTTCCACCTCACCTATTGAGAACCACATCAGATCTCACTTATCCAGAGCCCAATTCTACTGCTGCTGCACTCGATACCCCTTCTCCACTCACAGCCCTCAGGACTCAAGTACCACTGCCTATGTTCCTCTACCCCATGGCCAGTGAGTCTCACAGATGTCCACTCCTGCCCATAAGGAAATCTACCAAACAGGTTGCAGCACACGAGCCACACAAAGATCACAAGAAATTCTGGTGAGTGTTTAAGATGTAAATATGGCCCTGGCTGGTTAATAAAAGTGTTGTCTAAAATATTTTTAAAAGAATATTCTCTGTGTTTTCTAAACTTAAACTGTAAGCCCATTAGTGCCCTATGCTGGGTATGGGTTATAGGTGGGTTTTTGTCACATGTGACAGTTTCACAGCTTTATCTCTATGTCAGGGCTCAGCAAATAGCACACATGAGAAAGGTGTACTTTGTTGCATGCCAGTTCTCATTTTCTGGGGGGTGAGGGGGAACACCCTTGCCTCAGTGGCAGCAAATGTTGGCAAATAGTGGACTATTGCTATTGGAATCAACAGGAATACTGACTGGTTAAAAAAGACACACCCTGGGACTGATTACAGCATTATGCTTCCTCTAGATTTAAGGTCTTGCCTGTTGAGCAACAACCTTGATGTGAACACCATAGAGGGACCAGGGGAATCTACAAAACCATTAGATTATTTTCTCTGCCAGTGACTTCAGCTACAGGAAATAGCAATGGATGTCCTCAGAATGCCCTCAAATATCATACAAGCTACAGGCCCCAGAGTAATGTTGGATTTATGTCCAGAAGAGGCACTTTTCATCTAGTTTAACTGCAGTATCTCCCATGACTATGAAAAGAGTGTTTATGTCCCAACTAGAGGCCTGTCTCAGGAAGATTCCTGCAAGCATGGAGCTTCCTGAGGCCGGAACAAAGCAGAGAAGGGAGCAAAACCCACTGAGACAGCTTCCCCTCATGCTCCCAGCCACTCAAACTGCGCTTCCCCTTCTTCCTCCTGACTCCACAGCCTTGGCTTCATTCCTGTCTCCACCGCCTGTACTTTCATCCCTTCTGTAGTGCTTCGCTTCCATGTTGTATTCAATCTTCGCTCCCAGCCAGTATATGAAAATTAACAGGCATCTTGATTGCAGTAATTTGCATATAGCTGCTCTGATTGGATGGGGGGTGTGGCTAAAGGCGTAGCAAAGGTACTGCAATTTGCATGTTTGTCTTTTATTAGTGTAGATACTAATTCCACCACAGAATCTTACAACAAATCACACCAGCATATGAAATCTCATACATCATGACACATGGCCTCTTTACAGCACTTGGACAGCAGTTCCCCTAAACATTGCTGACACTTAAGTAATAAATACTGTGAACAGAGAATATAATTCATATTCACAGAGCACAATAAACTCTGCCAATCATCCGAGGGAAAGACTAAACCAAGAAAATAAAAGGTACGAAAGAAAAACACCTTTACATAAAGATCAAAAACAGGAGCAAAGGACAGCAAGAGGTTTGCAGGATGGTGAATTACAACCTGAAACAATTCCCCACAGCATAAAGTGAGAACCACAATGTCCCTGAAAGAGGTAGCACTTTTTAGGTGAGGCAGAGGGTTTTTGACAAAACCTGGGCTAGGTCAATTCTCTAGTCAGAGAGAAAGGAGTGAAGATCCAGCCAGGAGCTTGGAATATTCATGATATTCTCAAGCACAACCCAGAGTATGCATAGGCTGTGAGTGATGCACAATCTGAAGTTGAGCCAAGTGGTAGGGATGAAGTAGTTTTCCCACAAATACTCTCAGTGACATCAATTAGGTAGGAGGCCTGACTGGGTTAGCAGGTGCAATGCAGTTTCTGAAAACCACTATTGTACCTGAAACTTATCAGGAATCTAGAAGAGTGTATGTTCTGATAAAAGGGATTCTTATTCAGGTAAATGGGTGTAAAGTTTCTACATTGGTATTGGTATTCTGAGTGAGAAAGATAAAAAAAATTCCCTGCACATTTAAAGCTTTTCTCCAGTGTGTACTCTCAAGCGTTGAACGAGGAAAGATTTGTAAAGAAAAGATTTCCCACATTTAATACATTCATGAGGTGCTTTTCCAGTGTGAACTCTATGGTGTCGAATGAGATTAGAGCTTGTGCTAAAGGACTTCCCACAATCACTACCCTCATACGGCTTTTCTTTAGTATAAACCAGGGGTGGGCAAACTTTTTGACTCAAGGACCACAATGGGTTCTTAAACTGGACCAGAGGGCCAGAACAAAAGCGTGAATGGAGTGTTTGTGTGAACTAATATAAATTCAAAGTAAACATCATTACATAAAAGGGCGCGGTCTTTTTTTTTTTTTTAGTTTTATTCATGTCAAACAGGCCGGATCCGTCCTGCGGGCCATAGTTTGCCCACGGCTGGTATAAACTCTCCAATGATTATTAAGAGTACAGATTTGCCTGAATGACTTCCCACAGTCACTACACTCATATGGCTTTTCTCCAGTTTGAACTCTCTCGTGTACAGTGAGGATAGACCTATTACTGAAGAACTTCCCACAATCACTACACTCAGATGGATTTTCTCCAGTGTGAACTCTTTGATGGTTATTTAGAGTAGTGGTTTGCCTGAATGACTTCCCACAGTCACTACACTCATATGCCTTTTCTCCGTTGTGAAATCTCTGATGGTTTTTCAGAGCAGAGGTTTGCATGAATGACCTCCCACATTTGCTACACGCATAAGGTTTTTCTCCAGTGTGAACTCTCCTATGTCTATTGAGGTTAAAGATACATCTGAAAACTTTCCCACATATATTGCACTCATATTTCATGTCTCCAGAGCAGACGCCCTGATGTTGAACAGGGATCTGGCTGTGCTTGGCAGCGTTTTCACATTTATTCCACTGGTGATGCCTGTCTCTATTGAGTAATTCCTGGGAAATCTCACTGCCACTGATTGGCTCCTCAGTGTTGAGAGTGGCCTGGTTCTGGAGAAGCTCTGAGATGGCTGGGAAGTCTTCCCCAACCTCCCTACTTGTTGAAGGCAGCCCTGGTAAGTAGAAGCCTCACCAATTCACGAATGAGGCCCTGTCCACAGCTTCTTTCCAGGGCTTCTCTCCACTGGCTTCCCTTTGTTGCTGGTGAGGGTTTGCACTGAAACACAAGCCTCTCACACATGCATCACTGAGAAAGGCTTTCTGCTCAAAGTCTGCTGCTTGTGACTCAGTCGGATGCAGAATATCTTTTAACAATGAGAAACACCTCCAACAGACATGGCTCTTTAGGGTTGCTGAGCCTGTCTTAGAAGCACTGACCTGTGACTCTCCTTCTATGGATACATTCTGCTCAGAACAGGCCTCCACATCATCTGTTTTATGCCAACAACCTGAAACACAAAAATAGTGCCAAAATGAATGTCGACTTTGGTGACAGGAGAAGTGCCTTTACAAAGGTGTGTTGCACCTAACACATTGGTTCCATGCAATTGTCTGACAGTAACATATGTGTAGGAAGAATTTATGAGATGCTCCTATGAAGTTCTGTGCTACTGAAGATCACAAAACAGGGAAGATCCCAAAGAAAAGATAAACAAATATGGCAAGCACCCCATGGATTAGAAGCTGGATCTTCTGCTCATTCTTCTGCTAACAGTTTTCAGCTGGGCTTGTCTGCTGGTGACATGGGCAAGCTGTGCAGAAGGTTGTTTACATCTTATTCCAAGTAAAATTCAAGAAATGAGGAGGTTGTGTTGAGGACTACATAAGCACGTGTGTGCATCTCATAACACGTGTGCAGGTTAACATTTGAGAATACCGCAGAGAGCCTTACAAGTACACAGGGGATGTAAAAAGACCACAGAGGTAAAGTTAGCTAAAATCCAGGAAGTCACAGATCAAAAGAGAAGTCTCCAAAGTGTCAAGCATGGGAAATAAAAGGTAGAAATGAGCTGCTGCATGTGGCACTTGAACCTAAATTCTGCTGGACATGAGTAGGTTCCTGGTTTTCTCTAAACACATCCTTAGGACAAAGCTCTCCTAAGTACACCTCAACCGGGCTCGGCCACCTCTTAGATGACCGGTTCTCAACCTGTGGGTAACGACCCCTTTGTTGGTCGAATGACCCTTTCCCACGGGTCACCTAAGACCATCATGAATATCAGATATTTACATTACAATTCATAACAGTAGCAACATTACTGTTATGAAATAGCAAGGAAAATAATTTTGGTTGGGTCACAACATGAGGAACTGTATTTAAAGAGCCAGAAGGTGAGAACCACTGTCTTAGATCATCCTGCAAGTTCTCTTTGCACCTTCTACTGTACAAGCACATAAAACACAAATATTCTGACTTTTACTGAAAGACAACAGAGGTGAGCAGCCAGCACTGGCTCTGATCAACACAGCATGTAATAGCATCCAGGGGCCAGATTATTACAAACAATGGAAAGAATGTCTTACAAGAACCGCACGTGGTTCATATAGGTAAAGACCATAACCTGGCCTAGTCATGAACAGCCTTTAGCTGAGTCAAAAGTGGAAGCCATGCATGTGGACATAGTCCCCCTCACAGGAAAAGGAAGTTCGAGGTGGGACCCATTAAGTTTTCTGAAACAATCCTGATTCCCGGACACTTCCTGCACTATTTGAGGCAATGGGTTTGAGGGTTATTCATGGAGTCCTTTCACAAGGATCTCCACACACCACAAGTCAGCGTTGGAAGCCACAGCACATTTACAGGACAGCTGGGGAAACTAATCCATGGTCCGGCTGTGGGAGAGGGAAAACTACATTTGGAAAACAAAGGAAGAGCGGACATCACTTCAGGATGCTAGGAGAGGTGTGAAGGGCTTACCTACAGATGATACCAGTGCAAACACTTCCAGCATCACATCGCAGTACAGAAGTCTCTGAGCCTCATCAAGGAGCCCCCACTCCTCCTGAGAGAAGGCAATGGCCATGTCCTAAAAGTTCATATCCTGTCATAATGGGGACAGTACAGATTCACTCCAAGGATTTTATGTTCATCATGTTCCCCACATTCACATATATCTGCTCCCTCAACTCCAGACATCAGAAAAGATACCAGGCATGGATCCCATCAAAGTCACTCCCTCCTTGTATTCCTACTGATACTGTGTTTTTCCACAACAATAAGGGCAGATGTCTGTATAGATGATACCTGTGCTCTGGGACTCACATGTAGACCACACTGTCCCTTGTCAACACAGTGGGTGTCATGAACATAGGGTAGAGAGAGATGTTGTCCATGAGGAGACTGTGAGTGATTTGACACTGCTGCTGTTAGGCAATAGCCTTGAGGTCACTCCCCTCCCCCATTCTAATTTCAAACCCAGAAAATTATGGCATCAGACTTCAACCTTTTGAACACAATCCCAGGGTGGTGAGGCCATCCCTTTGCACTTCCTGCTGCACATAAGTCTTTGAACCACACCTCACACACAGCTTCATTCCCAGAGGCACAACGTGAAACGTAACACAAATTGACCATGACGAGCACAGTTTATTTTCTATTTATCTTATTTTCCAAATGTCAAATTTACCACCTCTCTAATGTATTTCTCTCTCACCCTTCTCCAAGCTAGTGGATATTTGCAAGCCAAGATGACACTGATGTATGCTATCACATTTCTACTGATCACTGTAACAGCCCTAACAACAAAAGGCAGGTGTGCACATAAATTTCTCCTAAAATCTGGACCAGGAATATACCACCAGAACACACCCTCTTTTCAGGAATTGATATGAATTTCATCATATCATATTATCCAGACATCACCAGAAATGGACTCAAACTTCATTTCCTCTTATGTAAATGTTATGGCCCTGCATGCATGAATGCACAGGCCCTCTCCAAGGGCACACTCTTTCTCCACACCTCTCTCACACCTGCACTCCCACACCCACAGCCCCCATAGTCATATCCTTGACTTCCTATTCATTACTTGGCATGTGTGGTGTAGTGACGACTTGGCAAATCCACACAGGATTATGTTCTATACCCACTCTGAGAGTCCACACTCATTGAGGCAGCCTTGAATCCTGCATTGAAGGCCTCCTTCCCTGATTGTGTTTTCTTTCAACATCATCTATTGAGAACCACACCAGGTCTCATATATCCAGACTCTACCTCCACTGGTGCTGCACCTGATCTCCCTTCTCCAGTCACAGCCTTCAGCACTCATGTCCCATCACCTAAGGCCCTCTAGCCCTGCCCAGTGAGTTTCACAGATGACCATTCATGCCCCTAAGTAAATCAAACAGACTGAGGACAACACACCAGACTAATGCTCAATCAAAATCTTGGTGTGCCCTAGGCAGTTTGGCTCAGTGAATAGAGTATTGGCATGTGGACTAAAGGGTCCCAGGCTCGATTCTGGCCAAGGGCACCTGCCTGGGTTGCAGGCTCGATCTCCCCCTCCCAGTAGGGGATGTGCAGGAGGCAGCCAATCAATTATTCTCTCTCATCACTGACGGTTCTATCTTTCTAACTTTCTCCTTTCCTCTCTGAAATCAATAAAATATATTTTTAAGAATCCTGGTGTGTGTTTAACCAGTAAATATGCAACAGCTGAAGTCTCATCTTGTTTAAATTGCTATTTGGCCTCCAATTAAAAAAAAAAAAGTTGACCTACAACTCCACCCTGGTACCTACATTCCCCATACCATATTTAAAAAATATATATTCTATTGACTTTTTACAGAGAGGAATGGAGAGGGATAGAGAGTTAGGAACATTGATGAGAGAGAAACATCAATTAGCTGCCTCCTGCACACCCCCTACTGGGGATGTGCCTGCAACCAAGGTACATGCTCTTGACCAGAATCCAACCTGGGGCCCTTCTGTCTGTAGTTTGAGGCTCTATCCACTGAGCCAAACCAGTTAGGGCCCTATACCTTTTAGGACGTTTTCATCCTGAACTGTTTGTCAGAGTTGCAGACACTCATGAACTGCTCTCTAAAATACCCCAAACCATAAAAGGTAAAAAATAAAAGTTTTGGTATTCACAATGAACATCACACTTCCTACTATGAATATCTACCCGCATCTCAGTTTATGCTTCCATACCTCCAGTTGCCAAATCCAAACGTTCATGTCGTCCATGACTCTTACCTTTCTCTCATCCTCAAAATTAGAAAAGTCAGGTGGCAACACCCAAAACACTGATCAAGAATCCAACTGCTTCTTTCACTTCCACAGGTACCATCATGGGCCAGTTACCCTCACACTCACCCACAGATGCTTCCTTCCTTGTCTTTCCACCACACCCTTCATACCCTATAGTTTATTATGCTTCAATCAAAGGAGTCTACTTAGACCTGGGTCAGATCACTTGCCTCCACTTCTCCAAATCTCCCACTGCTCCCATCACCTGCAGAACAGACTCCCAAATTGTCACAAAGCTCCTCCAGACCTCACTCCTATCCAATTTACCACTTCCCCCCACCCTTTTTTGTTTTTAAAAAAGGATTCCTGCAAGTCCCTCCACAAACCCAGTCTTTACTCCAAGCCTTTGCATATTCTAGAACATATGCCTGGGATGACCTCTCATGTCCCATTCCACTGGTTGCCAAAAACAGGAACTACTCATATAATCAAACACAGGACTTAGAATTCCAGGCTTGGTGTCTCTTCAAGAGTGCCCTTACCAGGATTCAAACTGGCAACGTTTCTGCGCATAAGAGGTTGCTCAACAAATTGAGTCACTCCAGTCATCAGATTTTTATTTTTTTATATAAAACTATGACATTATTAAGAGAAAATGCAGGCTATGAGTGAATATATATGATCCGGTCCTATTACTTTAAAAGTAATATTTGAAAGGATACAGAGCCCAACAGGTTGATGTTTCCTACATTGTCTGAATGTCTGCAGTCAGTACACATTATGAAGTGGAGGAGCTAACATTGACTGTATGTTCACTATGTTTGCCAGGCCCTGGATTCAAAGCTATATATGGCTTAGTATTATATCATTTAATCTTCTCCCCACCTGAGATGGTTTAACCGACTATTTTCTGGGGAGGAAATCCAAGTTAAGACACTCAACCTAAATTGCCTGATTGTGGAGTTAATAAAAGGCTGGGCTGGAAGTCAAACCCATGCGTCTCCAAAAAAAAGAGCTCAGGCTTCTTTTTTTTTATTTTTTTTTTATTTTTATTCTTATTTTTTTATTGCTTAAAGTATTACAAAGGGTATTACATATGTGTCCATTTCCCCCCCGCCCTAGACAGTCCCCTAGCCTCCCCGATCCCCCAGTGTCTTATGTCCATTGGTTATGCTTATATGCATGCATACAAGTCCTTTGATTGATCTCTTACCCCCATAGCTCCTGCCCCCCAAACCTCCCCAGCGTTCCCGCTGCAGTTTGACAATCTGTTTGAGGCACCTCTGCCTCTGTATCTATTATTTTTTTATTTTATTTTTTTTTTTACAATATCATGTGCATTTTATTTTTTTAAAAAAAAATTTATTACAAAGGGTATTACATATGTGTCCATTCACCCGCCCCCCCCCGCCCTAGACAGTCCCCTAGCCTCCCCTATTCCCCAGTGTCTTATGTCCATTGGTTATGCTTATATGCATACATACAAGTCCTTTGGTTGATCTCTTACCCCCTACCTCCCGCCCCTCAACACTCCCCGGCCTTCCCGCTGCAGTTTGACAATCTGTTTGAGGCAGCTCTGCCTCTGTATCTATTATTGTTCAAAAGTTTATAATGGTCTCTATTATCCATGAATGAGTGAGATCATGTGGTATTTTTCCTTCATTGACAGGCTTATTTCACTTAGCATGATGCTCTCCAGTTCCATCCATGCCGTTGCAAATGGTAAGAGTTCCTTCCTTTTTAGAGCAGCATAGTATTCCATCGTGTAGATGTACCACCACAGTTTTCTAATCCATTCATCTACTGGTGGGCACTTAGGCTGTTTCCAGATCTTAGCTATGGTGAATTGTGCTGCTATGAACATAGGGGTGCATATATCCTTTCTGATTGGTGTTTCTGGCTTCTTGGGATATATTCCTAGAAGTGGGATCACAGGGTCAAATGGGAGTTCCATTTGTAGTTTTTTGAGGAAACTCCATACTGTCTTCCATAGTGGCTGCACCAGTCTGCATTCCCACCAGCAGTGCACAAGTGTTCCTTTTTCTCCACATCCTCTCCAGCACTTGTCGTTTGTTGATTTGTTGATGATAGCCAGTCTGACAGGTGTGAGATGGTACCTCATTGTTGTTTTGATTTGCATCTCTCGGATGATTAGTGACTTTGAGCATATTTTCATATGTCTCTTGGCTTTCTGAATGTCCTCTTTTGAAAGGTGTCTATTTAGGTCCTTTGCCCATTTTTTGATTGGATTGTTTATCTTCCTTGTGTTAAGTTGTGTGAGTTCCCTATAAATTTTGGAGATTAGGCCCTTATCAGATATGACATTGGCAAATATGTTTTCCCACACAGTGGGTTTTCTCATTGTTTTGTTGATGGTTTCTTTTGCTGTGCAGAAGCTTTTTATTTTGATGTAGTCCCATTTGTTCATTTTCTCTTTAGTTTCAAGTGCCCTAGGAGCTGTATCAGTGAAGAAATTGCTTCGGCATATGTCTGAGATTTTGTTGCCTTGGATTCTTCTAGAATTTTTATGGTTTCCTGACATACATTTAAGTCCTTTATCCATTTTGAGTTTATTTTTGTATATGGTGTAAGTTGGTGGTCTAGTTTCATTTTCTTGCATATATCTGTCCAACTTTCCCAGCACCATTTATTGAAGAGACTATCTTGGCTCCAATGTATGTTCTTGCCTCCTTTGTCAAATATTAATTGAGCATATTGGTTTGGGCCAATTTCTGGGCTCTCTATTCTAGTCCATTGATCTATATGCCTATTCTTGTGCCAGTACCAGGCAGTTTTGAGAACAGTGGCTTTGTAATACATCTTGATATCTGGAATTGAGATCCCACCTACATGGTTCTTTTTCAGGATTGCTGCAGCTATTTGGGGTCTTTTTTTATTCCAGATGAATTTTTGGAGAGTTCGTTCTAGATCTATGAAGTATGCCGTTGGTATTTTAATGGGAAGTACATTGAATTTATAGATTGCTTTGGGTAGTATGCACATTTTAATGATGTTGATTCTACCAATCCATGAACACGGTATGTTCTTCCATCTGTTTATGTCTTCCTCTATATCTTTTTTCAACGTCCTGTAGTTTTCTGAGTAGAGGTCTTTTACCTCTTTAGTTAAGTTTATTCCTAGGTAGCTTAATTTTTTTGGTGCAATGGTAAATGGGATTGTTTTTATAATCTCTCTTTCTGAAAGTTCACTATTGGTGTATAGAAATGCCTCAGATTTCTTGGGGTTAATTTTGTATCCTGCTACATTGCCAAATTCATGTGTTAAGTCTAGTGGCTTTTTGATGGAGTCTCTAGGGTTTTGTATGTATAATATCATGTCGTCTGCAAATAAGGACAGTTTTACTTCCTCTTTTCCAATTTGGATGCTTTTTATTTCTTCTTCTTGCCTAATTGCAATGGCTAATACTTCCAAGGCTATGTTGAACAGGAGTGGTGAGAGTGGGCACCCCTGTCTTGTTCCTGTTCTTAGGGGAAATGGTGTTAGTTTTTGTCCATTGAGTATGATGCTGCCTGTGGGCCTGTCATATATGGCTTTTATTATGTTGAGGTATGATCCTTCTACTCCCGCCTTACTGAGAGTTTTTATCAAAAATGGGTGTTGAATTTTGTCAAATGCTTTTTCTGCATCAATTGATATGACCATGTGTTTTTTTTCTTTCAATTTGTTTATGTGATGTATCACGTTTATTGATTTGCAGATATTGTACCATCCTTGCATCTCTGGGATAAATCCTACTTGGTCATGGTGTATGATCTTTCTGATGTACTGCTGGATCCGATTTGCTAAGATTTTGTTGAGGATTTTGGCATCTATGTTCATGAGGGATATTGGCCTGTAATTCTCTTTCATTGTGTTGTCTTTCCCTGGTTTTGGTATTAGGGTGATGCTGGCTTCATAGAATGAGCTTGGAAGGGTTCCTTCCTCTTGAATTTTTTGTAGTAGCCTGAGGAGGATAGTTCTTCCATGAATGTTTGGTAAAACTCCCCTGTGAAGCCATCTGGTCCTGGGCTTTTGTTTGCTGGAAGCTTTTTGATGACTGCTTCAATTTCTTCCATAGTTATTGGCCTGTTGAGATTTTTAGATTCTTCCTGATTGAGTTTTGGAATGTTGTATTTTTCTAGGAATTTGTCCATTTCCTCCAGGTTGTCTAGTTTGTTGGAGTAGAGCTGTCCATAGTATTTTTTAACAATCATTTGTATTTCTGTGGGGTTTGTTGTTATTTCGCCTCTGTCGTTTCTGATTTTGTTCATTTGGGTCCTCTCTCTTTGCTTCTTGGTGAGTCTGGCTAGGGGTTTGTCAATCTTGTTTATCCTTTCAAAGAGCCAGCTCTTGGTTTCATTGATTTTCTGTATTGTTTTTTTTGGTCTCTATGTCATTTATTTCTGCTCTAATCTTTATTATCTCCTTCCTTCTGCTCACTCTGGGGTTTTCTTGTTGCTCTCTTTCTAAATCTTTGAGTTGTAGAGTTAGATGACTTACTACCATTTTTTCTTGTTTTTTTTTGAGATAGGCCTGTAGAGCTATAAACTTCCCTCTCAGGACTGCTTTCATTGTGTCCCATAGGCTTTAGATTGTTGTGTTTTCATTGTCATTACTTTCCAGGATATTTTAATTTCTCCTTTGATCTCATTGGTAACTCAATCAATATTTAATAGCATGCTATTCAGCTTCCAGGTGTTTGAGTATTTTGGGTTGTTTTTATTGTAGTTTATTTCTAATATTATGCCATCATGGTCTGCGAAGATGCTTGGTATGATTTCAATCTTCTTGAATTTGGGGATACTTTGCTTGTGACCCAATATGTGGTCTATTTTTGAATATGTCCCATCAGCACTTGAGAAGAACGTATATTCCCTGGCTTTGGGGTGAAGTGTTCTGAAGATGTCTATTAAGTCCATCTGATCAAGTGAGTCATTTAGGATTGCTGTATCTTTGCTGATTGTTTGTCTATAGGACTTATCCAGTGCTGTCAGTGGTGTATTAACGTCCCCTACTATGATTGTATTGTTGTCGATCTCTCCTTTGATATCTTCCAGGAGTTTTTTTTATAAATTTGGGTGCTCCTGCATTGGGTGCATATATGTTTACCAGGGTTATATCTTCTTGTTGTATTGATCGCTTTAGTATTATGAAGTGGCCTTCCCCATCTCTTGTTATGGCCTTCACTTTGAGGTCTATTTTGTCCATTATAAGTATTGCTACCCCAGCTTTCTTTTCCTTTCCATTTGCCTGAAAGATATTTTTCCATCCTTTCACTTTCAGTCTGTGTGAGTCCCTTCTAATGAGGTGGGTTTCTTGTAGACAGCAGATGTATGGGTCATGTTTTTTTATCCATTCAGCCACTTGATGTCTTTTGGTTGGAGCATTTAGTCCGTTTACATTTAAAGTTATTATTGAAAGGTACTTGTTTGTAGCCATTTCTTTTTTTTGTGTGGCTGTTTTCTTTCTGAGCTTTTTATTTCTTCTTTTTATACCAGACCCTTTAGCATTCCTTGCATTGCTGGCTTGGTGGTGATAAACTCCCTTAACCTTTTTTAGTCTGTGAAGCTTCTTATTTCCCCTTCAAGTCTGAATGATAGCCTTGCTGGATAGAGTATTCTTGGATTCAGTCCTTTGCTTTGCATCACTTTGTAAATTTCTGTCCTTTCTTTTCTGGCCTGATGTGTTTCTGTTGAGAAATCATTTGATAATCTAATGGGAGAAACCTTGTATGTGACTTTCTGTCTCTCTCTTGTGGCCTGTAAGATTTTCTCTTTGTCCTGAACATTTGCCATGGTAATTATGATGTGTCTTGGTGTGGGTCTTTTCGGGTTCACCTTGTTTGGGACTCTCTGTGCTTGTGTGACTTTTTCTTCTCCACCTCAGGGATGTTTTCTGATATTATTTCTTTGAATAGATTTTCTAATCCTTGTTCATCTTTCTGTTGTTCTGGTACCCCTATTATTCGTATGTTGTTTCGTTTCATGTCCCAAAGCTCCCTTAGGCTCTCCTCCTGTCTTTTATTTTTTTTCTCCAATTGTAGTACATTTTGGGTGTGTTTTGCTTCCTTGTCTTCTAATTCACTAATTCGGTCCTACGCTTCTCCTAGTCTACTGTTGATACTTTCAATGGTGTTTTTTATTGCAGCTATATCACTCTTCATTTCTTCTTGGGTGTTACTTAAGTTGTTGATTTTTTCATCTGTTTCTTCTAGCTTCTTGCAGAGGTTGTCGATTTTTTCCTCCATCTGGTTTCTGCACTCTAGGACCCTTATTCTGAAACCTTTTTCTGTCATGTTGCATGCCTCTGTATTACTTAGCTACTTTTCTGGAGAGTCCTCCTTCTCTTTCCTTTGGGGGTTTCTTTGTCTACCCATGTTTGATCTCACTGACATATCTAGACGTTGAGTCGTTCAGTGGCTGCTCCCTGGGTGGCAGTGAGTCCTTGGTCTGTGGTTGCTCTTCGGGCGGTTGTGGTAGCAGCTGCTCTTCAGTTGGCAGCAGCTCCTCTGGTGGGTGCTGTTCACAGCTGTGGTGGCTCTTCTGGTTGGTGGGGGGCAGTTTCACATACAGCTGCTGTTCCTTAGCAGAGGTATGGTGCTCAGGAAGTTGCTGTTGCGTGGATCTGCTGCGTTGATTTAAGGGCACAAAATACAACACAACAAGGCACCTCGTACCAGGCACTAAACACAAATATATTCACGATATTAATAACCCCAAATAAAGGCGACCACCCGAATTAAGAGAATTAGGGGATAGGGAAGATGGAAGAGAAAAAGATAAAAGAGAAAAAAGAAAAGAAAAGTAGGGACCAAAAAAAAGGAGTGCAAAAATGAAATTGGGGAAAAGATGGGGGGAAAATAAAAGCGAGAAAAGAAAAAAAAAAAAAGAGCGAAAAGAGAGAATGAAGTGGAAGAGGGGAAGAGACTTTTTATATGAAGAGAATACTCCTATAGAACTGCCACTAATCCCAGGAAATTCCAGCAACAGCTCCCTGTAGATGGATGCAAACTAGAAACAACCAATAATATAACGATGAAAAGAGAATGGAGAACACTAATCCCAAAATAAAATAAAGAGAAAATAAAATGACACTTTAAAAGATGGTAAAATGGTAGCAGTAATAATACTGGTTAAAAATAAGAAGGTAGTAATTAAAAGGGTAAAATCAGGTGATGGAAAAAGAGGGGAAAAAAAGAAGAAAAAAAGGAAAAAAAGAAAAAATTGGTTTCTTAGTTAAAAGGTGAAAAAAGAAAAAAAAATTGCAGTAGTGAAGGTCCTTCAGTTCTTCTATTCTTCAGTCTGGCTCGCCTTTAGTCCTGCCAGGTATTCAGGAGAGTGCTGAGTTTCCCTGCGATACACTGTTCCTCTGTGTTGTAAACCACAGTCCTTATTTTAAAGCAGGTCGTATATGTTTCCCAGACTGCCTTATTTTGTGTTTAGCAAAGAGTCAGTTTGTGGCTCAGCCTCTGGGTGGCAGTGTTCTGGGCTTGGCCTCTGAGGCTATAAGGCATCCAAAATCCCTCTATAGGCCAGACCCTGTTAACTCCCAGGGGCTGATCAGATTATTTTAATCCTTGATCTTGTTCAGGGTGGAATCTGGGTGTGGCTGTGCTCCTTGCCTGGGGGTTGGGGGGAGGAGTCTCACTATCCGGAGAGACTGGCTGCCCCAGTCCTGGGCTAAGGGGCGTCTCAGCACTCAATTCGCTGCCACCTGTCCTGGCCCCCCCTCTCTCCTCAGTCTCTCCCCGGATTCCACTCCTCTGCACCCTCTCCCTCTCTTCAGCACAGGTGAGTGTCTGTATCCGAAATGTCCCATGAACAGGATTCGGCGAGAACAAACAAACAAATGCTGGCTGCGGAAACGGGGAAGGCTTGATTTCTGTAAACTCTTCTTTTACGGGCACTGCATGGTCAGGTCAGCTCTTCAGGCTGCCCCCTTTAGGCTCAGTCCTCCGTGATCACAGGACCCAGCTCTCAAATCCCCCAGCGGTGCCAGGAATCCCGCGGATGTCCTTTCCCCAGTCAGGGCCTGTGCCTGTCCCAAGGGACGCGGCTGTCTGCCACGCAGTCTCCCTCCGACCCTCTAGGCTCAGAGGTCTGGCAAACTTTCCTGCCCAAATCCCTGTGTTTTTTTGTTTTGTTTTGTTTTGTTTGTTTGTTTGTTTTTACCTTTCCAGGGGAGTTCTGCCCTTCCTGGCTGCAAACCGTCTCACCAGCTGAGCAATTTCGCCAATTCGGAGTGGGTGTTATTAGTTTCAGCTGCTCACTCCATTTGCTCCGGGGCACAACCTGGGATGCGTCTGCCTATATCGCCGCCATCTTCTCAAAACGACAAGTTTACAGGTCAGAGCTCTGGCTTCTAATGTTAGGCTCTGGTGCCTCCTAGAGACCAGAATAGGGGTTTTGTTCCCATTAGGAGAGGCTAGATGTTATTGCCGGCAATGGACAGCCCCAAAGCTTCACACTAAAGAAGGTAAGTTTCTTATTCATAACACCTGACCACCCTGGTTCTCCTGGGATGGGAATAAAGGAGAAGCACTATATAGGACCTGTTGGGTGTTATCAGAGGTGGACAGAGGGGATGACAGTCTCAGTGCTTCCAGACTCTTGTGTCATAGGTAACAGCTTCACCCCTCCACATTTCATTGATCACAGCACATCATAGGCTGCAGCCAATATCCGGGTTCTGTAGCAGAACCTGACAAGCGTGATGGGCTGAGTAGGTTGACCACATGGTGTCAGCCTCTTTGGGAGACTGTGAAGAGCCAAGGAGAGGAGAGGGGATTGGCAGGAAATGACAGTGGAAATCAGTCTGGATGGGTTCCTGTCTCCTCATCCAAGTAGACATTGTCCCGGAGCTTCCCTAAACTGTCACTGGCAAGATTCAAAGGAGTGGACCTCAGAAAAAGGAGTTTGTTCAGATGTCATTGGCAGCAAACTCAGAACTCACTTGTGAGTGTGAGCCTGGTAAATCCATGGCTGCCTGGGCTCCCCACTGTGCTCGAGGTGAACACCCACATGGTGTGTAGATTGGGAAGGTAAAGGACTGCAAGTATCCGGCATCCATTTTCATTTCTTTTTATTTTTTTAAAAATATATTTTATTGATTTTTTACAGAGAGGGAGAGAGAGAGAGTTAGAAACATCGATGAGAGAGAAACATCGATCAGCTGCCTCCTGCACACCTCCCACTGGGGATGTGCCAGCAACCCAGGAAATGCCCGTGACCGGAATCGACACCCGGGACCCCTCAGTCCAAAGGTTGATGCTCTATCCATTGAGCCAAACCGGTTTTGGCTCCATTTTCTTTTAAATAAATATCAGACACTACCCTGATTACCAGTATCACCTTTTGCATTGCCCAAGGAAGTGCTTCATTAGGTGGTAAAAACGCTGACATTCAAATCAATGGTGAGTCTGTGGTTTCCATTCACTCTGTGCATGAACCTGTGGTGAACTAGGAACTATTCTTATGAAGAGACACCCAGGTTTCTAATGTTAATCATCCCTGCCAGTGACACAGGAAGCCAAATGGCAGTTTTCTTAAACTAGAGAATCTGGTGGAGACCATGTGGAGGTTGTACTTGATTTTCCAAAGATGATTTCTTGAGACAGATGTAAGGCTCTTTAGTCTCTCAAATATTATTTCATCTATTACATATCCTGCCTCATTATGGTGACTTTTGGCCAGGTTTTTTGAAATTCTGTGGAAATGAACCATCATGACTGTCTCCTTGTAAATTTCTGTATTTTTCATTTACCCCTGGAGGACTATTCTTGTTGACTCTCTTAACATTTAGGCACACTGGGCAGGCCAGGGTGGATGTTTACCCATTAAGGGCCATTTTCTCTCCCTACATTGATAAATATCTACAATCTCCTTCACTTTCTAATCTTCAAGACACTTCCAATCCAACAGAGGACCAGGTGGCTCAGCAGCTAGCAAGTCCTCCTGCTGGGCAGACAGGGACTCAGCCTCTGCAGAAAGAGCTCCTCTCCCTCCCTTGGCAGGGCAATGGCTGGAGCACTTCAACATTGTGGACTAGGTTGGCCCTGCCTGGGTCACTAGTTTTCTTGGAGCACATGCTCACTCCCAGGAGGTGATCCCCGCCCCCCCCCCCCGCCCCAGAACTCATGTAGCAGAGCTTGCTCCATCTCCCACTAACCATGGCCCCAAAGAACAGAGTGGTCACTAGCCTGGACTAGGACTAGAGAGGGCCACAGACCCAAAACACGGCCCAGCACCAACTCTCCCTGGGAACTACCTGAGTTTTTCTGCCCACACCAGCTGCCCAGCTGCCACCACTGCTCCCAGCCTTGACACCTGAGAGGAAACTGAGCTCTGCAACCAACTAAAGGTGAAAAAGCCCTGGATCAACACCTGGGTGGAAGGTGCAGAGACAACAAGGGGCATGTCCGGGCCCAGTGTTTCTCCCGGCTGCTTTGGTTTTAGTCCAGAGAGCACACTGTGTCATTGTCCCCTGTGGGTGCTGGTGCAGCTCAGCCCAGGCCCCCCACCTGCTACACTGACAGCCATGGCCCACCCATAGAGATCATTGCCTGCTCTGCCTCCATGAGAACCCTGGCTGCTGGTCACGACGGGGTCACAGGGCAGCTCTGGTGTTCACAAGTGTGTGGACTGCTGGGTGATTAAAGTATATATTGATTTTACAGAAAAAGAAAAAATAGGGATAAAGAGAGAGATTCATCAATTTTTTAGTTCCATTATTTTTATACATTCTTTGGCTGATGCTAGTAATTGTCCTGACCTGGGATGAAATTTGCAACCTTGGTGTGATTGACATGATTCTCTGACATGACTCTACCTCACACAATGTCCCTCTTTTGTTCAGGGCCATCCATGGACCCAGTTTCCTGAGAATGACAGCACAATTCCTCATGCAAAACTTGGCCTCATCTTCTTTGTTGCCTTTAGTCACAAAACAAGGCCTGGATTCCAAAATCCTCCTCATTCAGACACACTACCATCTTCTTACAAGGTGGCATTGCAGCCTTTCACCCTCTTCCCCCATCACATCCTGTCATCCGGAATCGACTAACTGTTCTGGATGCTGTGACCTGGGCTACAGGACCTGAGAGGAGCCCACATTCCAGGTTGGAGGGTTATATCAGGTGAGGCGGAGCCAATCTCAGTGAGCAGACAGGAGTCTGGGAGGCACAGAGGTCCCAATCCCTGCATGTTTGTGTTCAAGAAGCCTCACACACACCACTGTACAGGGTGGCACTGCCTCTGATGCCTGGACTGCAGGGAGGCCTGGTGCTCTGAAGCCTATGTCTACGTGAACAGACCAAAGAGGTCAACTTGCCCTTACCATGTGAACGTGGATAATATGTCTCTCCCCTGGCTTTCACTGGCTAAACCCAGCCATCATTAGGTGCATTGCCTTTTGTGCAATGTACTGTTTGAGCTTCACAGGTGGAATTCGAATCCCAGTTTGTAACAGGAATGGTGAGCCGGGATTTTTCCTGCAGCCTTGTTTTGCAAAGCCAGAGAATGAAATCACAAACCAGAAAATTGCAGCAAAAGTGTGATAAATTCATTGAAGCATTCAGACTCTCCGCATGGGGAGGGTACTTCTATAATAGGTAGGCCATAAAGCTTTCTATCTAGGGTTATATATTTGCTACAAGCCTGCTCTCTATCCTTCTCATCACCTGATTCTCTGTATTATTATTATCCAGCAAGGTACCTGAACTTTCCCTGTTTCTATGCCTCAGTTCACTGTTTTTGTTGCAGAACTTCCCTAGTTTCCCATGCCTCCCACTGTGAGTCCAATAAACATTTTATTATTTCTGCACTGTTGGTTCCTGTCATTAGGCTTGTTCAAACTGCCGTGTCTGCCCCTGGAAAAGTCCACCTGCCTTTGTTTTGAATCAGAACCCTGCCCTGTGTGTCAAACTAATGTCTCTCACAGTCACTCATTGACAACTGGGAATATTGTTATTTGGCATCCTGAGTAATGCTGGGAACTGAGAATGTTAGGCTTCAGTGCCTGGTGGCAGGGGTAGGGGAGTGTTGTATAAAACTGTCCTTTTGTTTGGAGATATTATTTCAGATTCTGTGAAGCTCAGAATGCTTCTTGAGGTATAAATATTACTGCAATTAGTCCTGAAGCCCACAAATATCAATGGATTTATATAAGTAATATTTTAATTGACTTTTAAAGGGAGACAAAGTGAAAGAGTAAGAGAGAAATACCGATCATATGGCCTCTGCAAGCCCCCACACTGAGGACTGAGCTTGCATGCTCCACTTACTTGTGTCATCACTGGGAGTCGAACTGGAAACCTTTCTGTGAATGGGATCATGCTCAAGCTATTGAGGTCGATTTTTTTATTTTATTAAAATACCACAATAGTACGAGAAAACACAAGCTTACGAGAGAATATACATAATACTATCCTATTTATTTAAGAACAAAATTTGAAAAGATACAAAAGACAATAATTTCACACTCCATACATTGTTAGAATGTTTTAGGCAATACACATTGTGAAGCTATGGAGCTAAGAGTTGGAATGTTTATTACAGGTACCAGGAACTAGATTCAATGCTTTACATGCATTATTCCTCTCCCCAACCTGATATGGTTGAAACATCTGTCTTATAGAGGAAATCCAGGGTCAGAGACTCAAGGTAGATTGCCTGATTGTAGAGTAAATAAAAGGCAAGGCTAGAAGTCAAACCCATGTGTCTCTAACAACAGAGGTCTGGCTTCTAATCTTAGGCTCTGCTGCCTCCTAGAGAGTAGAGTTGGTACTTCATAACCATTGGGATGGGCCTGCAGCTGCAGCCCCAAAACTTTAGTGGCTTAGCTTACAGAAGGCATCTATCCTGTTCATACCACATGTCTACCCTGGTTCTCCTGGGACTGGCATAAAGAAGGAGCCACCATGTAGATACCTGTTGAGATTATCAGAGATGGGCAGAGAGGGTGGCCAGTCTCAGTGGATCCAGAGTTTTCTGTTAGTGCTGACAGGCTTCACTCCCACCACATTTCATTGGTTAAAGCACATCACAGAGCTGCAGCCAACCTCAGGGGGTCAGCAGCAGAAACTGGTATACTGGATGGGCGTCACTAAGGCGACCATATGGTGCCAACCTCTTTTGGGCTGTGCAAGGGCAAAGGAGATGAGGGGATTGGTAGGAAATGACAGTGGTAACCAGTCAGGATGGTTCAGTTTCTCCTCATTGAGATGGATGTTCTACCCAAGCTGCCCAAAACCATCTCTTTCAAGATTCAAAGGAATGAACTTCCAAAAAAAAAGGAGTATGGTAAGATGCCATGGGCAGCAAACTCAACAGCAATTCTGAGCGTGACTTTGGGAACATCCCTGGCTGCCTGGATTCCCCTACTATGGTCAAGGTGAATTCCCACATGTTAAGAATGTTTACTGGGAAGGGCACAGGACTGTAAGCATCCCAGCATCCCTGTTCTTTTCAATTAACATCAGTTGATATCAGCTTCCAAGTCTCCTTATCTTGTGCATTGCCCTGTTGAGAGCTCCCAGTGAGGATAATGGTGAAAAAAGCTGACGTTAACATCAATGGCGATCCTGTGTTATTTCATTTGTTCTGTGTATGAACCTATGCCACAGTGTGGCTAAATGGTACTCCACACTGGACCTAATTCTCCCTTTTGGCCCCAATGTTGGGTGGGCCATGCAAACCCAGTAGATGACCAGAGCCCAGAAGTCCAAGAGTGATGCTCCACAGAGCCCCAGGCACCTTCCTCTATTACTTGTCAGTCTAGCTTTGACACGGCAAGGGACACTCCTCTCCTCGGATGTCCAGTTCCTCATTACCAGTGGGGACATAGGAGCCTAAAAGTCTTTCTCCTCAGCTCACAACCCCCGACCCCGCCCCTCCCCACACAAGAATTCATCCTTATAGTCCTTCACAAGGGTCCTGGATCCAACTCCTTCACAAAGACCAGTGTCCTTCACAAATGTTCCCAAACCACATTCTATATCTCCAATCTGTCATCAGAGTCTTCCTCAATTCCCCAACTTCCCACAGCCTGGGATTCTCTGAACTGACCCTATGCTTAATCCATCCTAGAGACCTCAGATGGGACCTCCAGAGGGACACCAGATTCCTGGGAGAAGGGGCTCACCTGGGGGTGGGGAAGAGGAATATATTGATGTAGAGGAGGGTGCCTCTAAAACGCCTCTACAGAGACTGCTATGTACTTGCCCATTGTGAGGGTGCACAGACTGAGAAACATACAGATAACCCAAGCACAGAAACACACAGGTGCAGAACACACCCAGCCTTTTCTGGGCACTCAGGTGCTGGGCTTATGTCTAGGTTTACACGGACCCGAAGTGTAGACCTGTGCAATGCCCTGAGGGACACAGACACACACACACACAGACACACACACACACACACACACACACACACACACACACACACACATAGAAACAAACAGAGCCACCCAGACAGTGTAACAGGACACACACACAATGTACCCTCCCCATAGGCTGGGAGGAAACCCTATCATCAATCCTGTCCCAAGCCTACCCTCTCTGTCCCCCTCAGCCTCACATCCCATAGTATATAGTCCCTCAGAGTCCAGACTCTATCACCTCACTTCAGGTGCAAGGGTCTGCTCTGCATAGGCCAGACATATGGAGGGTGGAGGCCACCCGTAATGCATCCCCCCAACGTGGTATTATGTTGAGACCAAGCCTCCCTTTCTGGAAATGCTTGTACTGCAGAATGGTCTCACCATTGAAAATACACAGCACCATTTCCTGGAGAATCCATGCTATCTCCAGGACTGGTTAGGTGGTGGTATTTTTAATGAAATAAAAGTGGAAAATATCCCAGAAATGCAAAAATAGAGAGACTCAAACAATGCCGTGGGGCTCAGGGGTGTGTGGGGGCTGCTTAGATGTAGGTGGACTGATCTGAGGGCCTCAAGTATCAGGAGCTGATCCAGAACACCTGGGAGGGATCTGGGCTCCTCAATCACCTGAATCAAAATAGCCCAGTCTCAACCCCTGGCTGGAAGGTACTGAGTCCACAAGGCCCATGTCCAGGCCCAGAACTTTACCCAGCTCCCTAGGGGTTAGTCTCAGGGAGCACAGATATCATAATTACCTGTGGGTGACAGTAGCTCAGCCCCAGTTCCCCACCCTCCACACTGACAGCAGGGCCCCTCCCCTCCTGTCCTCTCCCTCACTGTGTGCTCTGCCCTCATGAGAACCCTTATGGCTGGTTCGCCACAGGGTCCCTGCCTGGTATGAATGGTATTCACATGTGTTGACTCATTTGGTGAACACACACACAAATATATTGATTAGAGTGAGATAGAATACAGAGAGACAGAAACTCCCGTTTGTTGTTCCACTAATTTCATACATTCATTACTTGATTCTTCCATGGGCCCTGACTGAGGATGGGACCTCTATCCTTGGGGTTATTAAGATGATGCTTTAATCAACTAGCTCTCTGGCCAGGGAAAAACTTACCAGGGGTTTTAAGTAAAATAATTAATATATCTGAGAATAGGCAGATACCAGAACCACTGGGACGAGAGATAGTGATGGAAGACTAGACTAAAATTCATGAAGTTTCGTAAGTGTTTTCTTTTCAAATATACCCATAAAGTATATTTGAAATACGCTATTACAAATGTAGACTATGTCCTTGCTGCAGTAATATCATATGCCAATCAGGAAGCACTGAAAAGGGGAGGATTTGGATTCAGGGAGACAGGTATGTATGGTAACATAAAAGTGTTTGTTAAAAAGTGTGTTTTTGCCTGGCCAATATTACTTAGTCATTTTGTACAACCTATGAGCCATGAAGTCAAGGTTAGATTCTGGTCAGAGCATAAGCCAGGACTGCAGGCTTGATACACAGTGTAGGAGCATGCAAGAGGCAGCTGATCAAAGATTATCTCTCATCATTGATCTTTCCATCTTTCCCACGGGCCATAGTTTGAGGACCTCTGCTCTTTATCTATAGGGCTTTTCTCCAGTGTGAACTTCTCTGGTGTTCTTTGAGGATAGACTTATCACTGAAGGACTTTCCAGTCACAGCACTAATATGGCTTGTCGTCACTGTGAACTCTCAGGTGCCTAATAAGGTGAAATTTTTGGCTAAAAGACTTCCCACATTCAGTACATTCATATGGCTTCTCTCCAGTGTGAACTCTGAGATGTCCAGTGAGGTGAGCCCTTCGACAAAAGGACACCCCACATTGACTACATTCATATGGCTTTTCTCCAGTGTGAACTCTCTGGTGTTGTTTGAGATAAGACTTATCATTGAAGGACTTCCCACAATCAGAGCATTCATATCGCTTGTTGCCATGGTGAGCTCTCAGGTGCTTTGTAAAGTTGGATTTTTGGCTAAAAGACTTCCCACATTCCATACACTCATATGGCTTCTCTGCAGTGTGAACTCTGAGATGTCCTGTGAGGTAAGCCCTTTGATGAAAGGATACCTCACATTGTCTACACTCATATGGCTTGTCGTCACTGTGAACACTCTGGTGCCTTGTAAAGTTGGATTTTAGGCTAAAAGACTTCCCACATTCTGTACACTCATATGGCTTTTCTCCAGTGTGAACTCTGACATGTGAAGTGAGGTAAGACCTTACACGAAATGACACCCCACATTGTCTACACTTATAGGGCTTTTCTCCATTGTGAACTCTCTGGTGTACTTTGAGGGTTAAGTTACCATTGGAGGACTTTCCACAATCAGAACATTCATATTGCTTGTTGCCACTGTGAACTCTCAGGTGCTTTGTAAAGTTGGATTTTTGGCTAAAGGACTTCCCACATTGCATACACTGATATGGCTTCTCTGCAGTGTGAAATCTCTGGTGTCTAGTGAGTGCAGGTCTTTCTCTGAAGAACTTCCCACATTCACTACATTCATACTGCTTTTCTCCAGTGTGAACTCTCTTATGTTGAATGACATTCAAGTGTTGTCTAAACACTTTCCTAAGTTTGTTACACTCATAAATAAGTTCTCCAGAAAATACACCCGGATGTTGAACAAATTTCAGGCTGTGTCTGGCATCGTTTTCACATTCACCCCACTGGTGGTGACTATTTCCATGAAGAAATTGCTGTGAAATATCACTGCCACAGTGTAGCTCCTCAGCCTGATGGTGGAGAAGCTCTGAGTTGTACTTCAAGTCTTCCCCAACCTTCCTGCTGGTGGAAGGCACCAACAATAAAAAATTGGACCTACTCACTGAGGAGACCCTGTCCATAGCTTGTTTCCAGGGCTCCTATCCACATTCATTCCTCTGTTGCTGGTGAGGGTTTGCACTGAAACAGAAGTCTCCAACAAATGCGTCACTACAGAAGGCTTTCTTCTCAAAGTCTGCTGCATGTGACCCAGTCAGGTGCAAAATACCTTTTAGCAGAGAGAAACACCGCTAACACAGTGGGATCTTCTGGCTGCTTGGAGCTGTCTTAGAAGCCCTGACCTGTGACTCTCCTTTTATAGATACACTCTGAGCAGAACAGGCCTCATCACCATCAATTTTATGCCAACAACCTATAAAGTGAGAAAGGGTAAAGAAATGAATTTTGAATGTGATGAAAGGGGGAAGTCCCATTACCAAAGTGTATTATACATCACATGTTGTTTCTATTCAATTTTCTGAAAATACGAGATGTGTAGGATGGATTGATAAGAGGCTCTTGAGACTTCCTGGGCTAATGAAGATCACAAAATAGGGAGGCCTCACCAGAAATAAGACAGAAACATGGCAAGCACCACATGGATGAGAATATGGATTTCCAGCTAATACTTCTACTAACCGCATTCAGCATGGCTTGTCTACTGGGGACAGGGACGAGCTGTAAAAGAATTGGTCATTTCTTACTCCAAGTAAAATTCAGTAAAGGCATAGCTAGTTTCGAGCACTAATTAGCATGTATGTGCACCTCATTACACACATGCAAGTAAATGTTGCAGAATACTGCAGAGGCACCAGTATAGCGGAACAGGTGATGAAGAGGTGAGCAGTTAGCTCTGGGCCAGAGCAACACAGCTTGCTCTAGTATTCAGGGAAGAGAATATAACAAACAATTGATTGAAGGTCTAACAAGAACAGCTTATGGTTCATTTAAGTAAAGACCATAACATGGCACAGGTCACCACAAAGAACCTTCACCTAGAGAAAGAAGGCAGAAGTTGAAGACATGCATGTGGAGACTGTCAGCCTCCCATGGAGAGAAAGTGCAAACTGGGACCCCTTAAGCTCACTGCAAGATTCCGGACTCTCTGTTTCCTATACTTTTTGAGGTAACAGGTGTTAGCGGGTTGTTCGTGGAGTCCTTTGCTCAGGACTCTCCATCCAGCTCATCCCTGGCAGCCACAGCACATTTGACAAGACAGTGGGGAAATTTAGCAGAAACCATATTCTTGCTGTGGGAGAGAGAAAGCTATGCCTGAGGAATAAAGGAAGAGAGGGCATCACCTCAGGACACTTGGGAGAACATCAAGGTCTTACCTACAGATGACAAGTGCAAACACTTCCAGCATCACATCGCAGTACAGAAGTCTCTGAGTCTCATCAAGGTGCCCCCATTCTTCCTGAGAGAAGACAATGGCCATGTCCTCATAGTTCATATCCTGTCATAATGGGGACAGAACAGCCCAAGATCAGATTCACTCCTGTGACTGTTAGTCGGTCATGCTCCCGACCCTCCACATCCATCTGCTCCGTCTACTCCTCACATCAGAGAAAATACCAGGCCTTCATCCAATGAAAGCCACTGTCTTCTTATATTCCTACTGACATTTTGTCTCCCCACTATAAAGGCATTTGAGCAGATAAAAGATACCTGAGCTCTGGACCTTCCGTACACGCTACACTGACTTTTATCAATAGAGTGTGTCAAAACCATAGGTTAAAGAGAGATGTTGGCCATAACGATAGTGTGAATGATTGGATACTGGTCTTGTCAGACAATACCCTCAGATTGTTTCTCAAAGACACCAAATACATGGCATCACCCTTCGCCCTCTTGACCCCAATTGCAAGGTTCTGAGACCATAGCTTTGCACTGCCAGTTGCACAGAGTTCTTTGAACAACACTTCTCTCACACAGCTTCATTCCCAGAAGCACAACTGCAAAGGTAATGCAAATTTGCTGTGGCGAGGACAAATTGTTTCCTAATCACTTTTTTCCCCAAAATTATAGTCCACCATGTCCATAATGTCTTACCCCTTAGCCTTCTCCCTTACCCATTCCAGTGGAGATTTTGAAGCCTGGGTAACACTGACGCATGCTATTTCACTCCTATTAACCAGGGTGTCATCCCCAACAACAAAAGGCAGGTGGTCAGTTAAATGGCACCTGAGATCTGTACCTTGAATGTAACACCAAAACACCCCTCCTTAGAGGCAATTACCCTAAAATTCACCTTAAGGATCATCCAGACACCACCAGAAATAGACTTTCCATCATTCACTCTTCTGTCAGTATCAGGGTGCTGTGGCCATCAATTCTCATTCCCTCTTCAAGTGCATATCACTCTTTTCCACACCTGGCTCATACTTGCACTTTCTCAGCCCCAGCCCCCATAGTCCTCTGCTTGGCTTCTGAGTAATTACTCGGCATGTGTTGTCCAGAGAATGCTTGCCAACATATCTCATTAACCGCCTGTCAAGTCCAAACCCCGATGGCCCTCTGCATCATGCTCAGTTAGCCTCACAGATGACCACTCAAGCCTCTAAACTAATCCACAAGACTGACTGCAAATTCCCACAGCCAGTTCACACCAAGGGTCATAAAAAATCCTGGTGAGTATATAGAGAAGGTAATGTGTACCAGCCTTAGTCTCATCTTGTTTGAATAACTCTTCCGCCTCCTAATTAATCTGAGGTCTACTCATCTTTTAAAGGTCTTGGACACTGTAAAACCATGATCTCTCCCTGAAACTGTACAGGACAACTTCTGTCCCTATGCTGTTTTGTGACCCACAAATACTGGCCAAAGCAGGAAAGCCAGTCCTCAGGCTCACACTGACCTTTCTGAGCTACTACTACCATTACCAACCTGACTATGATTCCCTATAGAAATGATGTACAGTCCTGGCTGATATGTGTCTCAGCTGGGTGAGCATAGACCCATGCACAAGGTCATATGCCTGGGTTGTCGACTCGACCCAAAATAGGAGTTATGCAGGAGAAACTGATCACTGTTTCTTGTTCATCACCGTTTCTCTGTCTCTCTCCCTCTCCCTTCCTTTCTATACCTAAAATCAATATATATAAACTGGGTGGCCAGATTATCATGATCACCTGATGTTTGTAGGCAAATTAGCTATAATTTCGCGCTGAAGTTGCTGGAAGGCCAGACCATTATAAATAGGGAAGCAGTCTGTGTGCCATGACAGTAGAAGTGATTTTTTTCTAAAGATATGTGTAAACAACGCAATTTAATAGCCTTTGAATGTGGGATGATTGTTGGCACTTGGAGCGAGTATCAGCAAAACAGCTGAATTAGTTAAATGTTCCAGAGCAGATGTTGATAAAGTGCTTAAAGACTGGACTGTCAGCAAAAAATCTGGGTCTAAACATGCGAATTGTGGCCATCAGCGAATAGTCAATGTTAGGCCAAGACTGGTACAAGACAACAGAAGGGCAACAGTGGATTAAATTTATGCATATCTTACTCAGGGATCCTCTCAAATGATCTCTGAATGCACAATAATAACCTGGCCATTCAGTATGTGTGAGTGTGTGTGTGTATGTGTGTGTATGTGTGTGTATATAATATACACCGAGTGGCCAGATTATTATAATCTCTGAACACATAATAATCTGCCTCTCTCTCTCCCTCTCTCTCTCTCTCCCTCTCTCTCTCTCTCTCTCTCTCTCTCTCTCTCTCTCTATTTATATATATATATATATATATATATATATATAAATATATATATAAATATATATATATAAATATATATATATAAATATATATATAAATATATATATAAATATATAAATATAAATATATAAGTATATAAATATATATATATATATATATCTATATAAGTATATTTATATATATATAAAACATACCTGCACATTCCTAAATCAGCTCACTCTTCACTCCAAGTCTCTGCACATTCTGCAACAACCTATGTCCTGGCAGTCCTCCCACTCATTACACTGGTTGCTAAAAACAAGTTCCAATGTCATGAAGCCCTAGTCCTGGCCTTAGGAGTTTGGGCTTAGTGTCTGTTCAAAGTCCCCAGGTCCAAGGGCTACAAGAGCAGCTGACAGTCCCAGGACAGCACTATCTCAGAGGCCACAGGTTTGTCAGGCCCTGAAATAAGCTCCACAAACCTTGTACACCTAATCGATTCTGCATTTGCAGGAATTTGTGGAAAGGAAATGGTCTGTTGAGAGCCTTGCAAACACCACCTGGATCTAGGGGGTAAAGCTGCTCTATACCCTTGCCCAGTCCATAGGCCTGGGGACTTTCAGATGCCTGTATTATCTCAGGGCTCTGTCCTTAGCGCTCACTCTTGCCAATTACCTTATCATTTACAGGACTTCTCCTTCTTCTCCACAACTGCTGTCCTCTGTCTTCTAGTCTGTTCTTCCTCTAAGCAATGTTAAAGTTAGAACCCTAAATCAGAAAATGTTCCCCCCCTTTTTTCACAACCATCTATTGTTAAGTCTGAACAAATAATTGAACAGATACCCCCTCTCCTGGGAACTTACCTTATTGCCATTTCACAGTGGACATTCTACTTGCTTGGACCACATTCCATTTGCTAAGACTGTTATCTCTCCCCTCCAGCATTTCCCAGAATGCAGACTTAAACAGAGAATTGTCTGACCAGAAATAGCCCACTTTAGAGTCCTTTAAAAATCTGACTCCCTTGCCCTGACCGGTTTGGCTCAGTGGATAGAGCGTCGGGTCTGTGAACTCAAAGGTCCCAGGTTCGATTCTGGTCAAGGGCACGTACCTTGTTTGCAGGCACATCCCCAGTAGGAGGTGTGCAGGAGGCAGCTGAATTGATGGTTCTCTCTCATCAATGTTTCTAACTCTCTATCCTTCTCCTTTCCTCTCTGTAAAAAATCAATAAAACATATTTTTTTTAAAAAATCTGACTCCCCATCTTTGGGCGCTGGTGCCATTTTGGGGCTGTGCCCATTTGATACCCTGATGACCTAATAAATTCATAATTCTTTACCCTTTCTGGCCTTGTGTGATCCTCCTTCAGTGACCCTAACATTTGATAGCTAAACATGGGAGAGTTCTATGGGGATGGGGAATCATCGCTCTGGCTTCAGTCACCCAAAGTTTGCTACTCGGAGGGCAGTAGGCAGTGTCAGCTCAACCTGGGGTTACTCAATTACAGGCCTCGGTTAGACCTCCCTCCCTTATCAACCATTCTGAGCCAGCCGATGACTATGCCAGATCGGGAACCTCTCCTTCTCCATTGCTGACCCTCCATCCCACACCTGCCAATCTTCTCTAGGTGAGTGACGATCCACAAATTCACTCATCTTGAGTCTTCTGCCCACTCTTTCAAACTGACTTCTCAAAAGACTCTCATCGTAAAAATCCCAGCGCTAGGCCAGAAGGAAGACTACACAGCCATTTGGCTTTGGGTCTTTCTGGAGTGGGGGCGCCAAGTTCAGAGGGTCATCTCTCATTTCCCATGGTGATTTGTTTAGCTGCGGGTTTGCGTGCCCTAGTCACCTCTGGGTTTCTGGTCTGTCAATCACGCTTCCTCTCTCATGGGCCACGCCACACTCCCTCTGCACACTAATGGGGGAGATCATGCCTAACCACCTCATTTTTTTTTTTTTGTAACACTGTTTGGCCACAATATAAACTAGATCAGTGACAGTGAACCTATGACACGCTTGTCAGAGATGACACCCAAATTCATTTTTTTTCGTTGATTTTTCTTTGTTAAATGGCATTTAAATATATAAATCAAATATCAAAAATATAAGTCTTTGTTTTTCTGTGGTGGCAAATATCAAAAAATTTCTATATGTGACACAGCAACAGAGTTAAGTTAGGGTTTATCAAAATGCTGACACACCGAGCTCAAAAGGTTTGCCATCATTGAACTAGATGATAAGTCCCAATGGCCTAAAAATGGACTTTTAATTTTAACACATTGCAAAATTTAGATAATTTCTGTCACGGCAATGGAAAACGGTCAGAGATTCCCTACGTCCAGGCCTTTTTCACTCTTCAGTCTCAATCCTTTCTCTCAGTTCTGCTCTATCCATTAGACCTTTCTCCTTCACACAAAACATCATACCCCTAACATTTGTGATGCTGAATGTACTTTTCACCCAGCGGACCATGAACATCCATCTTCTTACACAACCCTTCCCTCACTTGCAGTAGATTCCCAAATCCAGACCCTCCTAACCAGGAACCACATTCTCCTGAGCCCCTGAAAGCCGAAATGCCAAGAACTCGAGCTCCAATACAGCCTTTTCCCACCTAACAATTGTTATCAGGCCACCCTAAGATTGCCTTCCTCAACAGCTGCTTCTATTCCTACACCCATTCTACTACTGAGGGTGGGAGCAGGAACTGAGGGTATTGGCTGGGTATACATTCCATTTTCTGTGTCTGACCTTGCACAGATTGAGAAGCATCTCAGGTATTTTTTCACCAACCCGACCACCATTACTAAGGAAGTTAAGTACCTGGCCAGTCCTATGGCCTGACCTGGCATGACATCTGAGTCATCCTGTCGTCCTCTCTCACCCCAGAGGAGAAGCAGCACATCTGACTAGCAGCTCAGGACCATGCTGTGCCCTCCATAGACAGGAATCAGTGGCCAACCTCGGTGGCGCTATCAGGTCAGTTCTCCAGGGCACTGGCTAGGTAGCCTGTCTCATTGTTGAACTCAAAAGGCTGCCCTGAAGGCGGTCAATTATGACAAACTTAATGAAATCACTCAAGGCCCTGACCAAAACCAAGTTCTCCTCCTCTCTGGCCTCACAGAAGCCTTACACAAATTTACCACCTTAGAACCCACCTCCCCAGAGGGAGCCCTCCTTCTGAACAGCCATTCTATATTCCAATCAGCCCCTGACATACACTATAAACTTTGAAAAGACACAGGCCCACAAATGCCTCAAAAAGACCTACTTAACCTGATTGCTGAGGTTTTTAATAATAGAGAAGAGGAGACCTCAATTCAAAAACAAATGTGAGATCAGGCCAAGGTTGAGGCCCAGGCGAAGGCCCATCAGCTCCTAGCCACTGCTCTCAAGAACCCCAAATGAAGTGCTGGTCCTCCAAACAAGGGTAAGTCAGGGGCTACGCCTCTTCTGGGTCCATGCTTCAAATGCAACAAGGAAGGACTAAGTCCTGCTCAAACCCGAGACCCCTGGCTGTGCCCTACCCACAGTGAAGAAGGCAAGGCCAATGGAAATCAGACTGCAATCTGGCCCCTCTGGGTAGGACATTGGCAAGCCCAGCAAGGCCACCTTTTGGATCCGCTTTGAAGCTCCCAGACCTCCTGGAAATGGCCACCGAAGACTGAAGCTGCCCAGGCCCTGAGAGGGCTCCACAGACTTACGTCAGCAGGACAGAGCCTCGGGTAACAACGTGGTGGCAGGTGAGCCAATCTCCTTATTAATTGGCACTGCAGCCACTTATTCTGCCCTCCCGGAATTCACTGGGACCCTTGTCCCCTCCTCAGTCTCCTTTATGGGGGTTGACAGATTAGTTTCACAGTCATTAGCCACCTCACCTCTACACTCTTATTAAATACCCCCATCAACTTTTTCCTCTTTCTACCTCAGTGCCCAACCAGGACTACAGTGTATCCCCTCATAACACCTGGTTGTCCCAAACAATAGTCACTTACCTCAGTTTCACTCTCACCCCACACATCTGTGCCATTCCTTAGACTGTAAGTGCCTTATTTCCTCCATGACTGTCCTTTCTTCTGAAAAAGAAATAGTCTCCTTTCTCAGGCTCGCTGGGTAATCTTGCCTCTGAGTTCCCAGCTTCAGTCTTCTCACAAAGCTACTCTATGATAGGACCCCTGCCTCACTGAGCCTTTATATCTTTAATACTCTGAAAACTGCTCTCACCTGGACGCCTTCTGACATCCCCTCACCCCCTTCCCAAGGAACAACTTTCCTTGCTGCAAAACTAGAAATGCTTACTTAAAAGTCTGGCTACTATCAGAAGCTGAACTCATTACCACCCAAACCTTAGCATGTTATCACCAAGGAAAAATGTGGCAGTTTTAAATCCAAGCGCCTGGATGCCTGGGGACAGGCTGCAGGGCCTGCTCTCTCCTCCCTTTGCCTTTTCTCCAGCATTATGTGCCTACACATACTTTTCCAGAGTCTTTGGTAACTTAAAGGCTTTGGAGCATTGCTGGGTTAAATGATAAACATCTAAATACTTTAAAACTCAATAAAATATTGAAATATTGATTGCTAGACATGTTTCAATTTGCCTGCTCTTAGTTTTTATTATGCACGGTCTCTTGTACTTTGAGGAAGGCATATTAAAGTAAGAGTGTGTTTAAAGTGTGTTCATAAATGTAAATGCTGTTTGTTTACTTTTTGGCTAAAGCTGGTTATTTGTGAATGGATAGGAGTGTGTTGACCAGTGAGTCAAGACTTGATGTCCCAAAGAAACCCCTTCTCTCCTAGTAAGCTAAAGCAGCCCCGCCCAGATTCTCTCCTGTTGCTTACATCCTTAAGTTGAAGCCTACACTTTATTTCAAGCACTCATTCACAGTTTTTGACACTATCATTGAAAGCCTCACAGGTATTCCTGCTTGATATTTGGGAACATCTCTCCCCTTTTCTAACCTTCTTAAACGTCAAATCCCAGGACAAGACTGGCAAATTGACTTCATTCACATGCCTCCTATTAAACACACACACACACACACACACACACACACACACACACACACACTGCAAAGGACATCAAGTAGGGAAAGATTCCACAATACAGGGAAATAACAGAGCAGCCAGGAGGCCAAGAAAGTGGCTCAGGAGAAGCCTCTGTTTTCCCATCTCGTAGCTATACCGCATATAACACCAGAATACACTCCAGAGGAACTTCAGTCCGTAGTAGCTCTTGGGGCTATGCAGGAATATCCATGGTGAAAATTGTCGGGGAAAATATATCCTGCCCCAGGGACAGGGCCGTGATATCTTAAAGCCTATGTAAAATTTCCTATGTATAGGATACATTTACAACTCCTACAACCCCTCATCACATGTCCTAGCCTAGCCTTCCTACTGCAAGAGTTCACCAAAACCTGTTCTACTTGTTACTCAGTATCTCCCCAAGTACAGGTCAGACTTCCTTCTTTCCCCACTCACCAGACAAGGGGCAAAATCCCTGGACAAATCTCGCAAATTAACTTCACTCACATGCTTCCTATTTTTAAAAAAGTAAAGAACAAATATCTCTTAACCCTTGTAGATACCTTCTCAGGCTGGGTAGAAGCATTCCCCATGAGTCTGAAAAGTCCATTGAGGTCACACAAGCTCCCATTCATCACATCATTTCCACATCCAACCTCCCCACCTCATTACAAGCAGATAATGGACTTACTTTCATATATCAAATAACTCAACAGGTCTCCTCCACTCTGAATATCCTGTGGAATTTACACCCCCCACCAGTCCCAATCTTCAGGCAAGGTAGAAAAGAGAAATTCCTTCCTTAAGTCCCACCTAACTGAATTAACTCTCAAAACTAAAGAACCTTAAATTGATCTCCTACTGCTAGCCTGTATGCACAACAGAGCAATCCCCCGACCAGGCACCCTCCTTTTTATTCCCTTTGAATTCATGTATGGAAGACTCTTCTTATTAGGAAACTTGCCTTCCACAGAAACCCTCTTGGGGTCTATGTCCCCATGTTAAATCTATTCCAACCACTACTGAGATAACATGCTAATCAAGCCCTCCTCCACCTTCTAAGGGAGACATAGCACTAGGCCTCTAGAGCCAGGGGACTGGGTACTCGCCATGGTCGGCAAACTGTGGCTCGCGAGCCACATTGGCTTTTTGGCCCCTTGAGTGTGGCTCTTCCTAAGCCTTAGGAGTACTCTATTTAAGTTAATAACAATGAACCTACCTATATAGTTTAAGTTTAAAAAATTTGGCTTTCAAAAGAAATTTCAATCATTGTACCCTTGATGTTTGGCTCTGTTGACTAATGAGTTTGCCAACCTAAAGGAAACCCACCTATCAAATAATTTACAGCCCCGATGGCAAGGCCCTTAACAGGTACTCCTAACCACCCCACTGCATCTAAACTACCAGAGCAAACCCCGTGCTTCCAACTTTCCAGATTAAAACCCATTCAAAGAACACTTCCATCCGGTGAGCTGGAATCCCCTATTACAGCCACCAGATTGGGCCCACCAGACTCCACCTTACCCTCATCAGTGGCTCACCCAATGCAGATGTAGCCTCCAATAATCAGTCTTTACCTGTCCCGGTAACCAACCATATACGACACAAAAGCGCAGTTCAGGAAATCCCTCTCCTCAAAACCTTGGGCATCATAGCAGAGGTTGGAACTGGCATAGGGAGCCTAACCACTGCTCTATCCCATTTGGAAATCCTGTCTCAGGACCTACAAGAGAGGTCTGGATGCTAGCAAGGGGCAAAATTGGGAAACAAGTCCTGACGGGTTTGGATCAGTGGAGAGATCCTCGGGCTTGTGGACTCAAAGGTCCAGGGTTCGATTCCAGTCAAGGGCATGTACTTTGTTTTTTTTGTTGTTGTTGTTTTTTTGTTTTTGTTTTTTTTTTGTTTTTTTTTAATTTTATTTTTTATTACAAAGGGTATTACATATGTGTCCATTTTTTCCCCCCCGCCCAAGACAGACCCCTAGCCTCCCCTATCCCCCAGTGTCTTATGTCCATTGGTTATGCTTATATGCATGCATACAAGTCCTTTGGTTGAAGGGCATGTACTTTGATTGTGGGCTAATCCCCAGTAGGGGTGTGCAGGAGGCAGCAGATCAATGTTTCTCTCTCATTGGTGTTTCTAACTCTCTATCCCTCTCCCTTCCTCTCTGTAAAAAATCAACAAAATATATTTTTTAAAAAAACGAAACACTGGGAAACAAGAACCTCGCCCTCAGGGTAACCTACCCTCCCCTAACAAATAACAAGTCAGGCAACTAAAACGCCTGACCTTTTCCTCCCTAAAGATCACATCTAGGCCTCAGTTGCATTTCAGCTCCTGGCCAAGAAAAGCAGCAAAACCAGACAAGTGACGCTGTGGCAGCCTCGGGACCAGCTTCTGCCTCCCAAGTCCCTCAACAGGACTGTTTCGAGCCGTCCAGGTGGCCTAATAAATGAAGGGCATACGGGAGGAGGAGTCTGGCCACTGGGCTCTGGGATCCCTCCATGCCCGCTGGCTCCGAGTGCCCGGACTGGCTGCGTGGCTGGCGGCGGGCCAAGGGGTGCCAGGCGGTGACCCACCACGGGGGAGCCCTTCCCCCATGGTTGGACCCCCGCCTGCCCACACTGGGGCTGGGGGTCCGTGCGGCCCTTGGGGCCTGGTCTGGCAGGGGGGCTGGGGCCTGCGTGGGCCGGCCGCCGAGCCCCATGAGGCCTGGCCTGGCCGTGCTGCAGGCAGCCTCAGGCGTCGGCCCCCAGCCCGCGGCGGGAGTCCAGCGCGGGCTGCCACCCGCCCGCTGCCCCCCGGACCGGGCCTGCGCTGGCCGCGTGGACCCGCGGCCCCCAGTGCAGGGGCGGCAGCGGAGTGGGGCGCGTGCCCTAGCCCGGGGAGGCCGCCAGGCTGCAGTGCCCCGGCCCTGTGGGCCGGGCCTGCTCTGAGCGGATGCTGCTCTCCCGGAGCTAGGCCGCTCCACTGGCCGCACCCCGTTTGCTGGGCCTGTGCCGCCCAGGCGCGCCGCTGCGGGAGTCCCGGTCCGCCCGCAGGCCGGCTGCGGGTGCTGTGCGGGAGGGCCATCCTGCCTTGTGGCGTGTTCAAGCGGCGGCAGCGGGAGCCAGGCGGGGACTGCGCCCTCCATCTTGCCTTGGGTCCTCCATTTTGGGACAGAGCCGTGTGCGCCCTCCATCTTGCCTTGGGTCCTCCATTTTGGAACAGTGCCATGTGCTTCACCGGAAAAAGCTGCTGCTAGACCCACCCAGGATTTCTCTGGACTAACCAATAATAATCAAGGAAAGTGCACACCATCACTATGACCACATCCTGTACCAACTCACGCCTGGCCAATCAGCGGGGCCCACAGTCCCCTCTCCTGCCCTCACTCCACCCCCCTATTTAACCCCCTGTCCCATCAGGCCTCGGTCTCTCGGCCACTGGATTTTCCGCTGTGTTAGTAGGTCTGGTGAACCAGGAGCGCAACCCGGCTTGCATTAAAAAGGACTCTTTGCTTTTGCATCGGACTGACTGGCTCCCTGGGGGTCTTGGGAACTTTGAAATCTGGGCACAACATTTTGGGGGCTTGCCCGGGGTTTCCAGGACCATCGAGGGACCCCCCAGTCCGAAGAGTCTGACTGACCGCGCGGTAGGTGTGTTGTTTGTTGTTTGTTGTGTGTTCTGAGCTCGTTTCTGGAATCTGTAATTGCCTGAGGGGTCTTAGCGGACGCGCCCGATAAAGACCACGGGGGGTGGGGGGGAGTTGGAAGATGTTCCACCCCCCCCCCCAGGAGGGATGGATATGCCCCTCAGAGGGATGGATATGCCCCTCGCAGAAAGCGGGTCGCTCCCGCTAGTTTGGCGTAAGGCCATTGTCTAGCTTTCGGGTTTGGCTTCCATGGAATTGGAAGCCTGTTTTGGTTCTGCTTCCATGGAGTTGGAAGACTGTATTTTTGGGCCCGTTTGTTCTTTGTGTTTGTGTCTTTTCGGTTTTATTTTGTGGACTCACTGGACGGACATTATGGGACAGACTCAAACTAATCCTTTAAGCATTATGGTCGATCATTTCAGAGAGGTAAGGGAAAGAGCCAGGGACCTCAGTGAGGAGGTTAGGAAAGACCGGTGGCAGACGTTTTGTTCCAGGGAGTGGCCAACTTTGGACGTCGGTTGGCCGCCGGAGGGGACTTTTGACCTGCCCACCATCCGCCGGGTCAGGGATGTCGTCTCCCAACTTAGGGGGGGACATCCTGGTCACTTTCTTACATTGTTACTTGGCAGGACCTCGTGGAAGACCCGCCATCTTGTCTCAGGCCCTTCCTACCTCCACTTCCTCCTGGGCCCAAGCCCATTCTTGCTTTGCAGAGAACGGAAAAGGAGGAGAAAAGGAAGACTTTCACCCAGCCTTTGGCCCCTCCCCTCCCTATCCTGCAGGAGGGGACTGAAGAAGAACTAATCTTTCCTCCCCCATATAGCCCACGGGGGGGGGGGGGGGGGGGGGACAGACGATCCTTCCAGGCTGGGAGTGGCTGGGGGCGGAGTTCTGGGAGTGGCTGGGGGCGGAGTTCCGGGAGTGGCCTCGGTAGGAGGCCCGCCTCTCACCCGGCAGAGGGCTCAGCAGGAACTGTCTGCTGCAGCACGCGACTCCACTATGAAGACCCTGCCCTTACGGGCCGCTGGACCCCCAGATGCGGATGGCAACCAGCCCTATCATTATTGGCCTTTTTCAACATGCGATCTCTATAACTGGAAGGCACAAAACCCCAAGTTTTCTGAGAAACCAGGGGGACTTATTGACTTGCTAGATTCTGTTCTTTTCACCCATCAGCCCACTTGGGACGACTGTCAGCAGCTTTTACAGTTTCTGTTCACGACGGAAGAGAGAGAAAGGATCCTCAATGAGGCCCGGAAAGTGGTTCCAGGCGTGGACGGAAACCCAACTGCCAACCAGGTCCAGATAGATGTCTCTTTTCCCTTAATTAGGCCTGAATGGGATTTCAACACAGCAGAAGGTAAGGAGAGGCTTTCAGTCTACCGTCAGACCCTAATGAGGTGTCTCAGAATGGCTGCTAGAAAGCCAACTAATTTGGCCAAGGTGGGGAATGTTCAGCAGGAAAGGGATGAGTCTCCAGCTGCCTTTTTAGAACGGATCATGGAGGCTTACCGCACCTACACCCCCATGAATCCAGAAGCTCCTGAAAACAAGGCAGCCGTGATCATAAGCTTTGTAAACCAATTGGCCGCGGATATTAAAAGGAAACTACAAAAAGTAGATAGGTTGGGAGAGAAGAGTTTACAGGATTTACTGGCAGTGGCAGAGAAGGTGTACAATAACCGAGAGTCTCCAGAAGACAGGCAAGCTCGCGTCGTGGCTGCCACTAGCAGTAGGCAAGCTCGGGACCTGGCTAGGGTCCTGCTGGCTACGACCATGGACTTCCCCAAGGAGCGAGACCGTCGCCTCCGACAGCTTGCAAGCAATAAAGGAAGAGGTAAGCAGACCTCCCGAGAGGGGAGGCGGGGGCTACGGAAGGATCAATGTAAGTTTTGCATGGACATAGGGCACTGGGCTCGGGAATGTCCGAAGAAGGCCAGTGGGAAGGAAGACAGGACTGACCGAGTCAAGGTCTTAGAGCTGGGTGAACTGAGTGATTAGGGGAGTCAGGGTTTGGACCCCCTCCCGGAGCCCAGGATAACTCTCAGAGTGGAGGGGACTCATATTAACTTTCTTGTTGACACCGGGGCACAACATTCGGTCCTCCGTACCCCACAAGGAAAACTGGCGAACAAAAAGTCCTGGGTGCAAGGGGCAACTGGTATGAGCCAGTATTCATGGACTACGCGCAGGACAGTAGATTTAGTAACGGGCCAGGTATCCCACTCTTTCATGGTAATACCGGAATGCCCCTACCCACTATTGGGACGGGACCTACTGACCTAAATTGGAGCTCAAATAACTTTCAGACAAGGGGGGCCTCAGGTCACCGATGGGGAGGGCCACCCCATTCAGGTCCTGACCATGAGGCTAGAGGATGAATATCGCCTCTACCAGAAGACTTCACTGAAATTAAACCAGGGAAGTATAGTTATAAATATCTTTTAGTATTTGTAGATACCTTCTCTGGCTGGGTAGAGGCATAGCCAACCAAGCATGAAAGAGCTCAGACGGTGGCCAAGAAGCTGCTGGAAGACATCTTACCCAGGGCTTCAGAAGGCACATGAGGACATTTGGCCATGCCTCCGCACCATCTACGAGGCCAGCCCAACCCCAACTCCTCATCAGCACAGACCAGGAGATTGGGTCTACATCAGAAGGCACCACCGGGAGACCCTAGAACCACGTTGGAAGGGTCCGTACACTGTGGTGCTAATGACCCCCACCGCTCTCAAGGTAGACGGCGTCGTGACCTGGGTCCACCACACTCACGCCCAGTCAGCGGATCCATCCATGACTCGGAAAGACTTCACCACCAAATGGAGCATCGATGGAGATCAATGCAACCCGCTCAAGCTCAAGCTACGGCGTGCTCGACCTGCCTGATGCCAGTAACATGGCTCGCGATCACTCCTGTCACCAGGAGCCCCCACAATACTGTGTAATACACTTAGATAATGCCTGCATCTTCATGGACAAGGCTCCAAGGAGACAAGGACAATTTATGGGGTCACATGTTTAGTAGCAGAAGATTTGGCTGCCTAAAGAGGCCATGATGTTTCATTTTATTGATATGTTATATTAACCTTTGATTCTTTTGCAGGTTTTGAATGTATGTTGGCTGTCCTGGAAGGGAGCTGTGTAGGGTGAACCCCAAAAGTAAAGGGTGTCTAGCTGCCAAGGGGGCAGGTGCCCAACTGGGCAGGAAAGGGTGCCCATCAGGTTTTAGACTCTGTTGAGAGACAGCTAAGAGTTGGCAGCCTGTATACTGCCTTGCAGGCCTGAGTCACCATGCCCATGTCGGGGGTAGTAAAGCTGGAAAAAGCCTGTTTAGAATAGAAGGTCTGGGGCATAGTTATGCATAGAAAGAAGGTTTTATGCCAACAGTTACTGTTTTGTTTTAAATCCATGAAAAGGAATTAGCAAGGAAAGTCAGAAAATCTTAGAGTAGATCAGTATGTTCTTCTCCTTATGTAATTCCTCCAGAATCAGGTGATATGTGAAGGGATTTATTCCCTCCTGGGAAGGCACTTAAGCATTCTGTATTGCCAAAAGGATCCCAATTGTCTACAGCTGTTGTCTGAGCCCTCCGTTCAAGCTGGGTTTATGAAAAGCTGGTACCATGGATCTGTCTCTTGCCTAATGGCGTCAGCTGGGCCCTCTCTGGAGAAGAAACCTGGGTTTCCCAAGAGATGTGATCAATGCCAGGGCCCCGCCAGGGGAACCCAAGGCGGGTGCTGGGCGTGGAGGCCACAGGGGGCATAGGCTAAAAAGGAGACAGAACTGAACCTCACATCACCCTACTTGGCCCAGAGATGGTTGGTAGTCAGAGACAGGTAAGACTCCACAGAGGTGGGCAACCTAAGACAGACACAGCCAAGGGCCAGTAGGAGAGAACTTGGGGTTCAACAGAGGTGGAGCGCAGATCCTCACCCCCCCAATGGTGCAGGGGCTTGAACAGTCACCCCTTCTGAGGAAGGCCTCCTGTCCCCATGGCTGCTTCTTGCTTCCCATGCCCAGCCCAGACCAGGAACCAAATAACAGAAGAGACTTGGTCCGGCTGAAAATGGGACCCAGAAAAACGGAGGCTTAGTTCAACAGACTCTAAATTTAAACCTAGCCTAATAAACATGAATGCTTGAGCCTCTTCAAGGACTAAATCTTGATTTGTTTTTTGGTTTTTTTTTTTTGATAACCATGGAGGAATTCTAAGAAGAAAGATCCTATTTCAATAGAAGTTATTAAATCTAAAAATGGTTTCTTTCACTTCCACCGGACCAATTGTTAACCTTATAGGGATAGTTCAGTTGATAGTTTTGGTGGAATAGAATTGCAGTCCATCTCATGATTGAGCCAGAAGTTCCAAGACAAGGCGGGGAATGAAGGGCATATGGGAGGAGGAGTCTGGCCGCTGGGCTCTGGGATCCCTCCGCGCCTGCCGGCTCCGAATGCCCGGACCGGCTGCGTGGCTGGCGGCAGGCCAAGGGGTGCCGGGCAGCGACCCACCACGGGGGAGCCCTTCCCCCGTGGTCGGACCCCCGCCTGCCCACACTGGGGCCGGGGGTCTGTGCGGCCCTTGGGGCCTGGTCTGGCAGGGGGGCTGGGGCCTGCGTGGGCTGGCCGCTGAGCCCCATGAGCCTGGCCTGGCCGTGCTGCTGGTGGCCTCGGGCGTCGGCCCCCGGCCCGCGGCAGGAGTCCAGCGCGGGCTGCCACCCGCCCGCTGCCCCCCGGACCGGGCCTGCGCTGGCCGCGTGGACCCGCGGCCCCCAGTGCAGGGGCGGCAGCGGAGTGGGGCACGTGCCCTAGCCCGGGGAGGCCGCCAGGCTGCAGTGCCCCGGCCCTGTGGGCCGGGCCTGCTCTGAGCGGATGCTGCTCTCCCGGAGCTGGGCCGCTCCACTGGCCGCACCCCGTTTGCTGGGCCTGTGCCGCCCAGGTGCGCCGCTGCGGGAGTCCCGGTCCGCCCGCAGGCCGGCTGCGGGTGCTGTGCGGGAGGGCCATCCTGCCTTGTGGCGTGTTCAAGCGGCGGCAGCGGAAGCCAGGCGGGGACTGCGCCCTCCATCTTGCCTTGGGTCCTCCATTTTGGGACAGAGCTGTGTGCGCCCTCCATCTTGCCTTGGGTCCTCCATTTTGGAACAGTGCCATGTGCTTCACCGGAAAAAGCTGCTGCTAGACCCACCCAGGATTTCTCTGGACTAACCAATAATAATCAAGGAAAGTGCACGCCATCACTATGACCACATCCTGTACCAACTCACGCCTGGCCAATCAGCGGGGCCCACAGTCCCCTCTCCTGCCCTCACTCCACCCCCCTATTTAACCCCCTGTCCCATCAGGCCTCGGTCTCTCGGCCACTGGATTTTCCACTGTGTTAGTGGGTCTGGTGAACCGGGAGCGCAACCCGGCTTGCATTAAAAAGGACTCTTTGCTTTTGCATCAGATTGATGGCTCCCTGGGGGTCTTGGGAACTTTGAAATCTGGGCACAACAATAAATCCATAATCTTCTCCCCTTTTGGCTCGCGTGTTCCTCCTTCCGTGAACCTAGTACCTATGGCCCCGGCATTCTGAGAGTGAAAGTAAAACTCCTGGTGCAAAACCTCACTTCATCTCTTTGTTGCCTTTACACCCACAACAGGCCTGGTTCCCGAGTCCTCCCTGCTCAGTCAAACCATCATGTCCTTACAAGGCGGACCTGCAGCCTTTCACCCTCTTCCCCATCAGCCATGTGTCACCCACGAGGGACTCACCATTCTGAGCGCTGGGACCTGGGCGGCGGGACCTGAGAGGCCAGGTCCCCAAAGCTGGAGGGTGAAATGGGGTCAGGCTGTGGGGACGCTGTGAGCAGAGAGGAATCTGGAGGCACGGGGACCCCAACCTCAGGCTGTTGGGCTCAAGGAGCCTCAAACACACCCCGCACAGCAGGCGCGCTGCCTCCCAGGCCTCCTCCTCCTCACGACCAGCGCCCTGAAGCCTGTGAATCTGTGAAAATACACCTGAAAGGTTAAATTGGCCACAGCCTGGAGGAAGGCGGAAGTCCCGCCTTAACTGGATGTGCAGACAACAAAATGCCGTTTAGCTCCGCCTACGTTGGCGCATGACTTTCTGGGTAATGTAGTTTTCTCCACTGCTCAGGTGACTATTAGCATTGCAGCCAATAACTTGGGGAATAAAGGTTTTGTGGCCAACCAAGTGACATCTGGGGAGGGAGAAGATGAGACCAGAGGCCTGGCTAACTGGAATAGACTGAGGCATCTCCAAGTTGAAGAGGGTGGGGAGGAATGCAAGGGATCCAGCAAAGAATATATACACAGGGGGAGAAATGGGAGACATCTTTCATACAAAAAAAACAATAAAAAATACATGTACTTAAAAAAAGATTGAAAGAATTTATCCCAGCTGGTGTTCCTCAATGGTTGAGCCTCAAGCTATGAATCAAGAGGCCATGGTTCTTTTTGTTTTGTTCTGTTGTGTTTTATATATTTACTAGTGGCCTGGTGCGCGGAATTCATGCAAAGGGGAGAGGGTGTTTCTCAACCCGGCCTGCACCCTCTCCAATCTGGGACCACTCAGAGGATGTCCTACTGCCAGTTTACAGGGATCGGGACTAAACCGGCAGTTGGACATCCCTTTCGCAATCCGGGACTGCTGGCTCCTAACCGATCACCTGCCTGCCTGCCTGCCTGATTGCCCCTAACCACTATGCCTGCCAGCCTGCTCAACCCCAACTGCCCCTGCTGCTAGCCTGCTTGCTCAAAAATGCCCACCCCACCAGTCTGATCACCCCAACTGCCCTCCTGCTGGCCTGCTCACTCCAAACTGGCCCTCCACCCACTGCCCCGATCACCTGCAACTGCCCCCCCTGCTGGTCTGCTTACCCCCAATGGCCCAGCCCCCCCCCCATCAGCCTGATCACCCAAAAGTGCCGTCCCCTCTTGGCCTCTGACTGCCTCTACATCAGCCCTGCAACCATGGGTTTGTCCAGAAGAATACCCAGAAGGTCTCCTGAATAGTCTGCCAGTCTAATTAGCATATTACCCTATTATTAGTATAGATAGAGGCCTGGTGCATGGGAGGGGTCCTGCCGGTTTGCCATGAAGAGTGCCCTGGTTCAGAATGGGGGTTGACTTGGGGCGTGGGGTGGCCTGGGCGAGGAGCCTCTGGTAGTTTTTAGGCTGGCCACACCCCCTTGGGGAGAGGGTCCCCGCTAGGGGGGGCATGGCTAGCCTGGGTAAGGGGCTGATGGCTGTTTGCAGGATGGCCACACCCTCTTCAGGGTGGTGGTCCACACTGGGATGCCTGGCCAGCCTGAGTGAGGGGCTGATGGCTGTTTGCAGCCTGGCCACGGCCCCAGGAAACCCAGGTTCCCAAACCTTCCTAGAGTGAAGGACACAGCAGCTGGAAGCAGATATCTGGGATTTATTTATATTCCAAAATTGAAACTTTGTAGGCTTGAGGAGAGCCCACAGCCATCTAGGGCAGGCAGAAAGCTTTGTTTCCTCCATTGCAAGTGGCAACCCAAGCCTCCTGCTCGCTCCAGCTCTGTGGACACCACCATTTGGATGGGATTATTTTCATACTCGCTCCTGATTGGGGTGGCTTGTGGGCATGGCTTCTGAGTGTGGTGGAGGTATGGTCAATTTGCATGTTTCTCTTTTATTAGATAAGATTTTTAAAAATTCTTTATTGTTTGAAATATTACATATATTACTACATTTGACTCCTTTATCCTTCATTGGCTTCTCCCCGGCCACCCCCACTCCCCCGCACATGCCCTCACCTCCTTAGAGTCTGCGTACATTGGTGCTGCTTATAGGCATGCACATAAGTTTCTCAGTTGATCTCTAACGCACCCCTCCAACTCCCTGACTTCCCTCTGAAGTTTGTTGGTCTGTTCGAGGCTTCTATGTCTCTGAAGCTATTTTTGTTCATCAATTTATGGTGTTCATTATATCCCCCGAATGATGAGGTCATGTGATGCTGGTTCTTTTACTGGTCAGGGCACATACATGTGTTGCAGTATTAATTCCCAGTGTGGGTGTAGAGTCGTGCAGGAGGCAACTAATCAGTGATTTTCTCTCATCATTGATGTTTTCATCTCTCCCTTTCCCTTCCACTCTCTAAAATCAATAAAAAATATTTTAAAAGAATATACATATATGAACAGTCCATGGACATATACAATAATGTGGTGTGGGCCTAGAAGCAGTGGGGACAGGGTAGAGGGAGAAAAAGGGGGTGGAGTATGGCAGGAATTGGAAACATCTGTAATAGAGTGAACAATAAAAAAAGATTAGTGTGCACAGTAGGTGTGGCTCAGTGTTTGGCGTAGACCCATGAACCAAGATATCTCTGGTTTAATTCCAGGTCAACACACATGCCCAGGTTGGGGGTTCCATCCCAGTAGAGGGACTGCTAGAGGCAGCTGGTCAATGATTCTCATCATTGTTGTTTCTTCCTCTCTCTTTCTCTCTAAAAAATTACAAAGACATTTAAAAATGAATAGTGTCAAGATTGAGTTGACTCAACAAAAGCAAAGTGAGTGTGAGTCATCAGGTTTTCTTCCAAGAGATTATACTTTTAAAAAAATATTTTAGAAATACTTTTATTCTTGTTTTGGGTGGGGGAGGGAAGCAGTAGACAGGGGAAGAGAGATAAACATAGATCTGCTGCCTGCTGTAGGCCCCCAACTGGGGATCCATTTGGGGATGTGCACTGACCTGGAATCAAACCAGAGACCTTTCAGTGAATGAGATGACACCCAACCACCTGAGGACACTGGATGGGGCATGTTGATGTTCTTTGTGAACGGAGACACTGTGGCAAACTTGGCATGCAGGATGAAGTTAGAGCAGAGGGCTATTACTAGTCAGGCAAGTAGCAATGCCCCTAATAGCTCTCATGGCCTTTATTTCCAAAGGAACACTAGTTTGTTTGTTTTTTTCCAATGGTTGAACTCTCAGGATTATCTAAGAGGTAGTCGAGCTCGGTTGAGGTGCACCTGGTAGAGCTTTGTCCTAAGGGCTGTATTTAGAGAATACCATGAACCTGCTCATGTACAACAGAATTTATGTTCAAGTGCCACTGACAGCAGCTCATTTCTACCTTTTCATTCCCATTTTGACACTTTTCTGACTTCTCATTTGATCTGTGCCTTCCTGGATTTTAGCTACATTTACCTCTGTGGCCTTTTTGCATCCCCTGTCCAGCTGTAAGGCTCTGTCTGCAGTATTCTCAAATGATAACCTGCACATGTGTTATGAGGTGCTCACACATGCTTCCGTAGTCCTCAACACAACTTCCTCATATCTTCAATTTTACATGAAATAAGATGTAAGCAACTTCTGCACAGCTTGCCCATGTCACCATCAGACAAGCCCAGCTGAACACTGTTAGCAGAAGAATGATCAGACAATCCAGCTTTTATTCCATGGGGTGCTTGCCATGTTTGTTTACATATTGTTTGGGATCTTCCCCGTTTCATTATCTTTAGTAGCACAGAACTTCACATGAACCTCTTACGTATTCTTCCCAAGGATATGTTACTATCAGTCAATATATGGAACCAACGACTTAAGTGCAACACTTTTGTAAAGCACTTCTCCCTGTCACCACAATCGACATTCATTTGAGCTCTATTTTTTTGTTTTCAGGTTGTTGGCATAAATTGGACAGTGTAGACACCTTTTCTGAGCAGAATGTACCTGTACAAGGGGAGTCACAGATGAGGGCTTCTAAGAGAGCTCCAGCAACCCAGAGGACCCATCTTTGTAAGCGGTGTTTCTCAGTGTTCAAAGATATTCTCCATTTAACCTAGTCACAAGCAGCAGATTTTACCAGAAAGGCTTCTTCAGTGATGTATGTGTGAGAGGCTTGTGTCTCAGTGCAAACCAACACCAGCAACAGGGGGAAGCCAGTGGCGAGAAGCCCTGGAAAGGAGCTGTGGACGGGACGTCATTTGTGACCAGGTGCAGCTTCTACTTAGCAGGGCTGCCTTAAACCAGTAGGGAGGTTGGGGAAGACTTCCCAGCCATCTCAGAGCTTCTCCAGCACCAGGCCAGTCTCAACACTGAGGGGCCACACAGTGGCAGAGAGAGTTTACAAGAATTACTCAATAGAAACAGGCTTCAGCAATGCAATAAATGTGAAAATGCTGCCAGCCACCACCAGAAGCTTGCTCAACATCAGGGCATCTACTCTAGAGAAGTGAAATATGAGTGCAATACATGTGGGAATGTTTTCAGATGTGTCTTTAACCTCAGTAGACATAGGAGAGTTCACACTGGAGAAAAGTCCTTTCAGTGTACTGACCATGGGAAGTCCTTCCATCAAACATCTTCCCTCACTGAACACCACAGAGTTCACACTTGGGGAAAAGCTTACAAATGTAGTGAATGTGGAAAATCATTTAGGCGCAGTTACCACCTTTTTATACACAAGAGAGTTCACATTAGATAAAAGCCCCATCAATGTAGTGATTGTTGGAAATGCTTTAGTCAAAGTTCTTACCTTATTAAGCACAACAGAGTTCACACTGGGGAAAAACCTTATGAGTGTAGTGAATGTGGGAGGTCATTCATGGAAAACTCTGCTCTCAATAAACATCAGAGAGTTCACACTGGAGAAAGGCCATATAAGTGTAGTGATTGTGTGAAGTACTTCAGTATTAGTTTAACCTCATTGTACACCAGAGAATTCACACTGGAGAAAAGCCTTATAAGTGTAGTGATTGTGGAAAGTCCTCCAGTAATATGTCTGTCCTCACTGTACACCAGTTAATTCACACTGGAGAAAAGCCTTATAAGTGTAGTGAATGTGCGAAGTCTTTCAGGCAAAACTCCACTCTCACAGAACACCAGAGAGTTCACACTGGAGAAAAGCCATGTGAGTGTAGTCACTGTGGGAAGTCCTTTAGCAGAAGCTTTAATCTCATTCGACACCACAGAGTTCACACTGGATAAGCACCTCATGAGTGTATTCAATGTGGACCCCCATCAAGGCGATTGAAGATGGGAGGGCTGGAGCGCAGGCCATGCATCAACCACAGAGCCCCGACATGGCAATCGAGGGGGTGAAGGCCAAGGGCAGGCCGGGCATCAACCCCGACCCCGACCATGGCAATCGAAGGGCAGGAGGGAATAGGCACAGGAACAGGGTGTTGTGTTAGTTCTGGCGGAGTATAATAATGAATTTGATTTCCTTTTTATATGGTAGACTATTGAAGATTGTTAAACTATTGAAAGGATGGTCAGTTCAAGAAGTGAAGTTTTATGCCACAGCTGGTAGAGTGTTTCCTTTAACACCTTGGTCTAGAACAGCCTTGTTGGATATTCGAAATACTAGAGAAGTGAGGTTTCACTCTAACTCTTTGACTGATGATTCTCTTCATGTTACATTTTCCCCATACCAAAGTGAGATATTAGTAATAAGGGAAATTGGGTATGGTGTACATGGGTATTATCTTCATAATTTTTCTGTAAATCTGGAACTATTCTAAAATAAAACATCCATTAAAACAACACTCAAAGTACTAGGAAATGGTAATATCAGAACCTAGTGGAATGGACCACTGAAATGATGGGGAGGTATGGGAAGTGCCTGAGAGGAAATACCTCTTCCCTGCCATATGCTAGACAATAATGGAACTAGAGGAAATGAGAGGGAGAGAGAGGTCAGTTTGGGAAAAATTTCAGGGTGTAAGAGGAAGGTCTCTTTTTTATAACCAGAGCATCTGAGATTTCTGCATCCTTTCCTACCCCCGCCCCTCCTGGATGGTCAGGCTGAGGCTTTGTGATGTCAAGCCACACCATGGCAACCACGGATTTTGGGCAACCCTGCTGCCATAAGATAGTCAAACTTACTAAGAAGATATTGCAGACTAGTGGAGATGAGGAAGAAGAATTCAAACACAAGGATGGATGAGCATCTATGGTCAGCTTCTTTAGCTGACCCCATATGTGGACACTAGCTTCTCAGGTGGCCCTGGTCACTTGCCTTCTGATCCGGGGTCAGTGGCTGAGCTGGCATCATCACCGGAGGCATGATCTTCAGCTTCTTGAATGCCGGGATGAGCTGATCTCCCAGGTCCATGGTCGTAACGCACCGCTCTCTCTGGGACCCAGATGGGGTTAGAAGTGCTTCTGGAAAGACACAAACATGGTCTCTTCTCCACATCATTACTGGATCCGGCCCTCTTCACTGCCCTGTTTGTAAATCCTTCCATCATGCTATACCAGCAGATGCCATGGCACCAGGAGCTTGATGCCTCTGCTGCTGTGCGACCCTCATTGTCACAATTTAAAAAATTTAGTGTCAGGAGCATGATTTAACTGATTCTGTGGAGTAGGATAATGCCCATCTCCCCCTTTTTGTTTTTGTAACCGAGTCTTTAAGGTTTGATTGGCTCTTTCTACAATTACCTGTCCTGAGGATTATAGGGCATTCCTGTATCATGTATTATTTGGTATTGCTTGCAAAACTGCTGAATGGAGGAGCTGGTATAGGCAGGTCATTAATCTGTTTTTATTTCTAGGGCCCATCCTAGGACCGGGAAAGCCGCTAGGCAGTGGTTAATTACATGCTTTGCCTTTTCCTTTATGAGAGAGAAAGCAAACATTCAAGGTATTTCAGAGCTTATTTGGATGGTCTAAAGTCAATTTTAGATCAAGAGGAAGTTTCCTAAAATTCAAACCGTTGAAGGGTTGTCAAACTTGATTTTACCAAAAGATTATATATTAAAGTGTATTAGACAGGAACATAGGCTAGTAAACTTCAATTCCCATGATTAAATGATGATCTTTTTTATTTATTAAAAGCTGATTAATATAATTATTTTACTAGAGAAAAATTAACCAAAATAAGGCTTATTTTCTAACTTCATTTGTCCTTGGGTGTGGACAGTAAACATCACTAATTGGATTTCTGCTATAAATTTTCCTCTGTACTTTGACATAAGCTATTTGCCCTCTATCTAGGGAGGCAAAATGCAAAAACCTTACTGTTTCAGTGATCACCAAAAAGTAAACAGCCAAATTTTCTTAGATTGACATTTATGAACACATTTCAAATGTACTCTTTCAAGAAAATGTAACTTCAACAAAGTACAAGAGACCTTTTGTAATAAAAACTAAGAGCAGGTAAATTACAAATTACCTAGCAATCAATGTTTCAGCATTTTATATTACTTAAAAATATTTAGATGTTTATTATTTAACCCAGCAATGCTCCAAAGTCGTTCAGTTATCCAAGACTTTGGAAAATTACATATAGGTATATGTGGCTGGAGAAAAGGCAGAGGGAGGAAGGAGCAGATATCACAGCCCAGTCTCAGGCCTGTACCCACTTGGATTTAAAACTCCCAGACTTTCCTTAGAGGTAACATGCTAAGGTTACTGCTGTGCTCCAACTTCTTTCACAGCTTAGGAAAGCTGGTTTCTGCTGACGCAGAGGCCAAAGGGCTGGTTGGAGCCTGAGGAGGAGGCTGAGATTGTAAATCTCTATCTTAGCTGATCCCTTAGGTTCTCCTCTCCCCTACACCTCCCACCATTGCATAGGAGAGGGAAGTAAGGACAAGGGATTTCTTTTTTTAAATATATTTTTTATTGATTTTTTTTTTTTTTTTTTTTTTTAGAGAAGGAGAGGGATAGAGAGTTAGAAACATCGATGAGATGATCAGCTGCCTCCTGCACACTCCTACTGGGGATGTGCCTGCAACCAAGGTACATGCCCTTGGCCGGAATCAAACCTGCGACCCTTGAGTCCACAGACCGACGCTCTATCCACTGAGCCAAACGGGTTAGGGGGGCCGTTGTTCATTTTTAGGCCTTTTTATGTTTACGGGGAGAAGGGCAACTAGCCCATTCCTCTAACAGAGCACAATCTTTCTCCTCTTGACTTTCATTATTAACATATTTATAATTATTACTTTAAAGGTTTTATCCAAATTCTTCATTTTAGTTACACCTATTATATCTTAACAATTTTGAGATTTTAAAGCCAATTATTATCTAAAGCATTTTCTTGACCAATTACCATGATTGCCCTGTGTGTTCAAGGAAAGGACACACTAATCTGGCTGGGAGTCATATGCCCTTGGGCAAGAACTGCCCATTCTCATGGAGGCATTAATCTTATTGTCCAACCTAGCCTGCATAGCTTACTTCCTTAAGTAATTTCAAGTATATTATATTGGTCTAATTTAGTTCAAAAACAATTCTTTTATGGAGAGAGTAGATTTTTGGCACCTCAGGGTGCAAATCTGTCTCTCAGTTAAATACTTAAAATATTACATTCATAAAAGCTGTCAAATGTAACTAATTTAAAGACTATTAAAACTTAACCGGTTTTAGCATTAAAGGTTGGGTCCGGACCACAGAATTAATCCTTTTTAATTTGGTCAATAAATTGTTACATTTTAATAATTCCACAGTACGCTTTGAATTGTAGAGAAAATGCTGGCAGGACACACCTACCACCCTGTCTATTCCAATCTTTCGCGTTACATCAAGGGCAGGCTTGGAATTAGCTGGCCTTTGTTTAAAATTCCCGGGTTTCAATCTTCATAAATTTTACACTTTCAAATTAATCTTAGAATTTTAAAATTTTAGCACAGCATAGCAAAATCATAAATCAGAGAAAAGCAAATTAAAGTTATAACATAGACAGAAATCCCACCAGCAAAGAGTTTCTGGTGGCCAGGGAGGGAGAGAAGAATTCTTGGCAGCTGCTGGGAAATTCCTTCAATACCTTCTACGAGGTTCAGCCCACAAGAAGTAGCTTGAACTTCTAGCAAAGTGAAAACTCAAGTCCCTTTCACTTTCGGCCGAATGCCCGCATCCAGCCCTAAAGGCTGGGCGGCTGTGAGTAAAACCTTTCTCATTATCTGAGTTATCACAGTGATGACTGTCCTGCTGGCCTCAAACTCTAGCTCCAGCTCTTATTTAGGAGGTAAATCTTTATCAGGTGGGCTTTTGACTGAGGTTGCAGGAGTTGCAGGCAGAGGAGGAGGAGATGTTGCAGAGGGGAAAAGTGGTGTTTTTAAAGGTTCCCACCCCTACATAGTAGGTTGCAAAGCCGTGGCCACACCCTGCCTAGACATTCTTTAACTCTCCTGCGCCGGATCAAGGCAATCACGAATTAGAGACCATAATGTGAATATGGGAATAGGAATCTTCTCTGGACCTTCTGCTGTGTATCAGTCATGCAACTGCTTTCCAATCCTTTCCCAGGTTTGATAGTTGACAGTTCCCTCTCAGGAAACTGAGGGCAAGTTTCATTAACAAAACTTAAGAAATCAAGAATTTGACTACACTTAACAGAGCATCCTCGAGCTCTGAGCATAGTTTTAAGCATCAGAGAGTAGAGATCTCTTTCCTGACACCCTGAATTTCTCATGTTATGTGCTCAGCTAAGACAGCAACCCACCCCTAACCTTACTTCTTGAATTTGTTGCACTGTGCACTTCTTGGAGCTGTCCCTCACATGACTTAATATATATATATACCAGGAGCCAGTCCATCCTTGCTGTTTCAAGAGACCTGGCATATATGGCATACTGTTCTTAATATGTTTGCTCCCCTTCTTGGCACTATGTGTTTTAACCAAGGACACCTCTCCGAGAAAGATTGTTTCCCCAGGTAGGGATTTTCCCCTGAAGTTAGGGAGGGAATAAAACCTCTTAACTAAGTGCCAGGCAGGTAATTAATCACTTTAACTATGAACAATCATGCTTAAGCTACATAATCTTTACTCCCTGGAATGGAGATAAGAAACGCCCTAACCTTTGGAATAGAGATTGATAGGATTGGAATCAACTGGTATAAATACAGATGTAACAAGACAACTGGACACAGAACTTAGATGAAGATTCTACAAACAGAACTTAGAAGACAGAACCTACACAGAACCTAGAGACAGAAGAACTTCACTGGAGAGAACATGGCAAAAGATCCTGGACAGAACCTGGCTGAAGAACTCGGCTACAGAACCTGGCGACCGATCCTGGCTGGAGAACCTAAACTGAACCTGGCTGGAGAACCTAGCAAGAGAACATGGCTACAGAACCTGGCTGGAGAACCTGGAGAACCTGGCTGGAGAACCTGGAGAACCTGACTGGAGAACCTAGCAAGAGAACATGGACACAGAACTTGGCTGGAGTTTGTGGCTACAGATCCTAGAAAGGCTGCTGATCAACTGAGCGCTGTCTCCATGTCATTCCTTCTTTGCCGACTCCGTCCACACCTTTGGGGACCCGTGGACCTGCTGTGGTTGGACCCCAGTATGTGTGTGTGTGTGTGTGTGTGTGTGTGTGTGTGTATATATATTTCTTTATTGACTTTAGAAAGGGAGGGCAGATAAAAACATCAATGATGAGAATCACTGGTCAGCTGCCTCCTGTATGCCGCCTACTGGGGATTGAGCCCGCAACCCAGGCATGTAGCCAGAATCGAACGTGAGACCGTTCAGTGTGCAGGCTCATGCTCTATTCACTAGGCCAAATGTCTAGGATCCTCGCCTGACTTTTGAGAGTTTCCCTGTCCTCAGGTCCCAGTTCTGGGCACCAGATGTAAGTTTTCCATCTTGACCATGACCAGCATGGCTCGAGAGCAGACTAGTCCCGAGTAGGCGCGGCTGGGGATTGAGACAAGGAAAAAAAAGACAGACACAAAGACTTTAAGTAAAGCTGGGGCCAGATGGGATGTTGCTCTCAGATAGAAACAGTGAACCAGAGCTAGAGCATTGCATTTATTATATATAGCATGATACCAGGGAATTTTACTAGAGTTGAAAGCAAAGGAAATTATGTGAAATCATGGTTAAAGATCAAGCTGCAATTTTTCACTCTTGTGGCTTCTTTGTAATTGTCACTCCTGGCTGAGCCCAGATAACTGGGTCAGTTCTGGGCATCAGGCTGAACTTAGATAATGAACCCCAACCCTTGGCGGCCAACCTAAATGTCAGGCTGACAACATACCTGCCTCAGGCAAGGTGTATTTCCAGGATGTGGATCAGCCCACACCACTGGACTCAGCGGACAATCAGCTCATGTTCCTTTCCAGACACTCTCTACACATAACCATTAGGATTTACTAGGTGTGATTGTGGATTACAAACAGGCCCAAAGATTTATTGACTTATATTAAACTAGAGGCCCGTTGCAGGAAGATTCCTGCAAGAATAGGGCTTCCTGTGGTCAGAGCAAAGCATAGAAGGGAGCGAAACTCACTGAGGTGGGCTTCTCTCCTGCCTCCGACACCCCGCTTGCTTCCCTCCTGCCTTCGCCGCCCTACTGCTTCTCCTCAGTTTTGCTCCCTTCTTCAGTGTTTGGCTTCCTTCTAAGTTGTCTTCAGCCTTTGCTCTGTGTCTGCATATGCAAATTAACTGCCACTTTGGGGGGGTTAATTTGCATACTCATCTAATTGGCTGGTGGGCATAATGGAATGACACCAATTTGCATGTTTTGCTTTTATTAGTGTAGATAAGGCATCTTTCTTGTTTTTCAATGCCTAAACCTATTTTATTTTTTTGGTTTTTTTCTTAGAACATTTTATTTAGTTTTTTGATGTTTATGATACAATATTTTTTTCACTCCTTTTTTTTTGCTTAAAGTATTAAAAAGAGTATTACAATGTCTTCTCCCCCACCCTTGACATTCCCCCAACCTCCCCTACCCCCAGTGTCTTATGTCCATTGGTTATGCTTATAAGCATGCATACAAGTCCTTCAGTTGATCTCTTACCCCATCTCCCGCCCGCCCCCACAACCCTCCCCAGCCTTTCTGCTGTAGTTTGACAGTCTGTTCAATGCTGATCTGCCTCTGTATCTATTTTTGTTCACCAGTTTATAATGGTCTTTATTATCCATAAATGAGTATGATCATGTGGTATTTTTCTTTCATTGACTGGCTTAGTTCACTTACCATAATGCTCTGCAGTTCCATCCATGCTGTTGCAAATGATAAGAATTGCTTCTCTTTTGTTCATGCCACAAGTTCTCTCTGGATCTGCTGGCACTTGTATAAAAAGAAGCTATCATGTAGATACCTCTTGGATAAGATGTACAGAAAAGGTGGTGAGTCTTAGTGCTCCCAGACTTTTCTGTTAGCAGTGACAGGCTTCACTCTGAGCACATTTCATTTGTCAAATCACATCACAGGGTTGTAGCAAATTCAGGTGGTCAGGAGGGAAGGTGACATACTTGATGGGCCTCATTCATGTGATTACATGGGGACAGCCTCTTTTGGAGATGTTTAGGGGCAAAGAAGAGCAATGACGATTGGTAGGAAATGACAGTGGAAATTAGTTCAGATGGTTCACTTTTTCCTCATCCAGGTGCACTCTGTCCCAGAGCTGCCCCAGACCACCACTGTCAAGATTCAAAGGAGTGAACTTCAATAAAAGGAATTTGGTCAGAAGTCATTGGCCATGAACTCAGAGACCCCTCCTGAGTGTGACCTTTGATAAATCCCTGGCTGCCTCAGTTCCCCACTATGGTCGAGGTGAAGACCCACATGTTGAGAATGTTGATTATGAAGTGTACAGGATTGCAAGCATTCCAGCATCTATGTTATTTGAAATTAACATCAGTCACTACTCTGTCCCAAGTCTCTTTATCTTTTGCTTTGCTCAGGGGAGGAATCCATCAGGTGGGGCTGAATATAAAAATGCTGACATTAACATCAATGTTGGTCCGAGGTTCCCATTCATTTGTGCCTGAAACTGTGCTAAATGTGGTCCCTCCATAGGTCTCTCCATTCCCATTGGAGAGAGCACTAGACCCAGTTTTCCCTCCTCATTCCAATATTCCTAGGTGTCCAAGTTCACCCAGTAAACAATGAGAGCCCAGAGGACAGGAAGTGATGCTCTAAGCAACCCCTGGCACCTTCCTTATTAGGTGTCACCATAGCTTACACATGGGCAAGGGATTGACCTTCTTTACAGGGATCAGGAGGACCACCTGCGTATCCCAGCCTTTTCCAGGGGTATCCAGGTCCTCATTCCTATGGGGGTTGGGGGGGAATTAGGGTCTTAGGATTCTTCACCCTCAGCTTTCCCCTATATTTACCCATCCACTTATTCCCTTCCAGGGATGCCAGATCTTCCATCTCCTCCTCAAACGCTTAGAGTCCTCTCAAAACAGTGCCTCCACACTCTATTCCACCTTTCTGCCATCAGAGTCTTCACCAATTCTCCAACTTTGCTCAGCCTGCAGTTCTATGACCCTTCACTTCATCCATCCATGAACCTGAGATGGGATACAAAGGGATATAACAGTGGCTTGGAAGAGAAGGGGCTCAGCCTGGGGAGCAGGGAAGAAGAACATATTGTCCTCTAAATCACCCCTGTGGAGATTGCCTATGCATTTTCCTGTTGTTGGGGTGTACACATACAAAATCTCACAGGGAACGTACTTACACCATAAGCACAGAAATTCACAGGTAATGAACACCCCCAGGCAAAGATGGGTTGTCAGGTGCAGGGCTTGTGGCCAGGCTCACACAGACCCAGACTATTGACTCGGACATCACTTTGAGGGGAATACACAAATACACACAGATAAGAACACACGGGAACAAGACAGCGTCACGATGCACACACACAGTGGACACACACAGGCACATACCAGCAGAGACATACATGGACACAGAACACACACACAAAGAAATAAAAACACACAGAGATACAATCAGGAACACCCAAAGGGGCAGAAAATTCACACATACAACCAACACTGACACATGCAAAAGCAACACTCCCCTTAATGCTGAGTCATACTAATAAAATGTTTTGAAGGAAATATTAAGAATTGAGATGCTGTCTTGATGAGGTGGCACACTGGATTGGAGAATCATCTCATAAAGCACCCCCCACAACACCACACACACACACACACACACACACACACGCACACACACAAATTATGGATTTGATCCTGACTGAGGCATGTATAGGAGGCAACTGATCCATGTTAATCTCCCATCGATGATTACTTATTTCTCTCTCCCTCTTTCTCCTTCCACTTTCTCTAAAATCAGTTGTCAGAATCACTTGAATGCAATCTATGTCTCTCTTCTTTTACCTAAGAGGCTAATAGAATCAATACTGTTGCTCTCAGAAGAACTCCACATAATTAATATCATTGTCATGATCCTCTTCTTGCTTTCATTTAAGCACTAAAATTTGATGGTTTCTGAATAAATTCATATCTTCATTTTCATAACTTAGGTTAGACTTTGAGTGATAAAAATTAACTTACCCTTAGGAGAAGCTATTTTTGAGGAATTCCAACCTAACTTTAGGCACTGGAGTGAGTACAGTCTAATTCTCCCTCCAGGTCCCAGGGTCCCATGTGGCCATGCTCCCTCCGTAGATGACTGGAACCCAGGAGTGATGCTCTGAATAGACCCAGACTCCTTCCTCTATTAGCTGTCAGCCTAGCTTTCACATGGGCAAGGGACACCCTCTCCAGGGATATCCAGTTCCTGCAACCTGGGCCTTATTGAGATGCTTTAATCAATTCAGCTCTATGGCCAGGGCCAAACTTATCAGGGGTTTTAAGAAAAATAACTAATGCACCTGAGAATAGATAGATACCAGAACCAGCATGACAACAAATAGTGATAGAAGGCTAGACTAGGATTCATGAAGTTTCTTCATGTTTTCTTTATATGGATATATTTGTAATGAGCTATTACAAAGGTAGACAATGTCCTTGCAGTAGTAATATCAAATGCCAATCAGGAAGCACTGAAAAGGGAAGGATTTGGTTTCAGGGAGACAGGCATGTATGGAAACATAAAAGTGTTTGTTAAAAAATGTGTTTTAGCCTGGCCATATTACTCAGTGTTTGAGTACAGCCTGTGAACCAAGAAGTCAAGGTTAGATTCTGGTCAGATCATAAGCCAGGATTGCAGACTGGATACACAGTGTAGGAGCATGCAAGAGGCAGCTGATCAATGATTATCTCTCATCATTGATGTTTCCATCTCTCTCCCTTCTTCTCTGAAATCAATAAAAACATATTTTTAATATATACATTGTTAAAATATGTGATTTAAATCAATTACACTTATATCAAACTTTTAAAAATATTTAATACTTACCACTACCCAATAATTCAGCTGTTTCATTATAAATTTTCTTGAGCACATCTATTCCTACTGTATCAGTATGCTGAAAATAAAATGTAATGATGTACTACTGAAATATCATGTCCATGTTCCATGTCATCATTTTGACAGTTTGAACCTGGTGATGATGAGAGTATTTACACCAGGGAAATTGAGAAATACTACAAATCTAGACTTCACTTAATGTGTTATTATATGTTTACACTTAAAGAACACTGGTGGAGAATGTTAATGATGCAGATTAACTTATAACTGTATGGTATGAGTGGCTATTAATTGTCCATAGGATAAAAGTTGAGAAAAACAATTTTCTTTCTAGATTTGAAAAACAATGGTTCCATATGGCAAAGATGTCACTTGAGTCACTGAGGAAGGAGTGAAACTCAAACACATGTCTTAGATGCTGCACTATCCTCCTATTCGTTAGAATAATAAATTAACTTAAAAAGTAGGCAAAGGATCCTGAGCAGACATTTTAACAAAGGAGATAAAGACAGTGTAAATTATGCAGAAGAAATGCTCACCAAAAAGAATTCTTAGGGAAATGTTATTAAACAAAAACAAGAAAACAGTATACTCATTGCCTGGCCTACTATTTAAAAAAAAATAACCATCACTTGTGCTGACGGGTAATGTAAAACCTGGAAATTTGATTACTGTGGGTGACTGGGAAGGCAAAGGGAATGACCATTTAGATCACAGATCTGCATACCTTAAAATATAACACATTCACTGACACTGCAACAGGTAGATAAATAAAACATACACCTGTAGGAAGAACTGAGTGCAATATTTCCAGCAGTTTTATTTATAAAACCCCAAATTTGGAAATAAATGAAACCATAGACAGATCAATAGATAAAGTGGATATCCATAGAATACAATATTATTACCAATAAAAAAGTAACTATTTACATAAACAGTACTGTTGATTCTAAAAATACCTGTGTAGCAAGAAAGAAGTCACAGTTTGTTAAAAACTATACACCTTATACTACTGCCTATAAAATTATGAAACATATGAACTAATATGTCATAAGAGGAGGTAAATCAATGACTGTATGGAGGGAAGAGAATCCAGAAGAGTATAAATGGGCAAGAGGAAAATACAGGGTGTGGAAAACTAGGTTTAGAGTTGTTAGTATTGAAAATAATACAATGGTAAATAAATAATAAAAGTATAAACTCTCATGGCTACTGTGTCTTATATTGTTGGGCATGATCACGTTCACTGAAAGGTCATTGGTTTCATTCCAGATCAGGGCAAATGCCCGTCTGGATCTGCAGTACTGGGTATGCAGGAGGCAGGAGATTGATGTTTCTCTCCCTCTGCCCTTCTCTCTAAAAATCAATAAAAATACATTTTATAATATATAAAACTAAAGGCCTGGTTGATGAAAATCATACGCTTTTGATATTTCTCTTGAAATTTTCGTGTTTTCTTTGATTAAAAAATCCACCATTAGTACCCAGTACACCTAGTAGGAAAAGCCTTAATTGTGGTTCCAAAAAAATATATAGCTATGCCTCTATTCTTAGAAAATTAAGATGGCAACTCTATATAGACATGACCATCTCTCTCCTAATTTCCTGAGAGAATCATTGTTGCCCTGTGGCAGCAAATACTGTCCAGAAGGGAAGGATACTGCCATCAGATTGATCAGGAATGCTGATTGTCACAAAACACACAACCTCACACTAATTATATGATTATCCTTCCTTTTGCTTTGAATTTTCCTCTTGTGATAACCTTGAGGTGAACACCATAGCGGGGCCCAAGGAATCCCCAAAACCATGAGATTCTTTTTACAACCAATCACTTCAGCTACAAAAAGAACAAACAAGCTTCAGGACTGGGTCATTTATGGATAATGTTCAGAAGAGGCAATTTTCATCCAATATACTGATGTCTCTTCCACTCACTATGAAAACAGTGTCTGTCCCAATATTAGTTGCACTTCACAGTTTTATAACAAATGAAACCAACCTATGAAATTTCACACATCATGGCTCAGGGCTCCTGTGTAGTATGTAAGACATACTATAAACAGAGAATATAATTCATATTGTTCTCAGAAGCACAACAAAGGACTCTTCTTCTGGGTGATCATTGACCTCATAAATAATACAGGCACCAGGCTACAAAAGTAGAACCAAAAAATCATGCAGATTTTTATTAAAGGACTTGGTTAGCAATAGAAAATAAACCAAGATTGGACAAAGAGTGAATTTTTGCCATTATTATGTACCTTCCAAAGCGCAGAAAGTTTGGGACCCAACCATATCTGTTCACCACTAAATGTGACAGGTCACAACAATCCCTTCAAATCATCCCAGGCAGTGAACATAACCTACAAAATTAAAGGTACAAAAGCAAAACACCCTTTACTAAAAGATAAGAAGCCAGAACAGAGGACAGCAACCAGTCTGTAAGTTGGTGAATTAGAACCTAAAACGACTCATCAGAGGATAATGTGAGAACAATGATAGAAGCACAAAAAAGGACTCTTCTTCTGGGGGACCACTGACCTCACCAACATTAGAGGCACCAGGATGAAAATTGGAACCACAAAGTTATGCAAACTTTCTTTCATTGCCTTGGTCAGTGGTATAAAATAAGCCATTATTGGAGAAAGAGGGATTTTCTGACATTATTATAGCTTTCCAAAGCACAGAAAGATTGGGACCGCACAATATCTGTTCATCTCGCCATGATGATAGAACACAACTTTTGTATCAAATCATCCAGAGAGTGAAATTTAAAAAGAATGAAAGCTACAAAAGAAAAAAACATGTTTACTAAAGATCATAAACCAGAACAGAGAACAGTAAGCAATTTGCAGGTTGGTGAATTAGAAAGTAAAACAATTCATAAAAGCATAATGTGAGACCCGCAATATCCCTGAAAGTTGTAGCATTCTTTAGCTGAGGACACATGCTCAGGTGGTGGGTGGATTCATACTGTGGTGCTTGCAGGAGGCAGTCTATCATTGATTCCCTCTCATCTTTGATGTTTCTCTCTCTCTCTCTCTCTCTCTCTCTCTCTCTCTCTCTCTCTCTCTCCCACCCTCCCTTCTTCTCTGAAATCAATAAAAATATATTTTTTGAATGTACAGAGGGCCTTGACTTACGAGTTTAATTCGCTCCATAACAGAGCTCATAACTCAAATTACTCATATGTCAAATCACTGTGACGTTCGCTGCGCCAACGAATGTCACAGGTGGGGTATCTGAAGCTGGCTTGTAACTTGAATTTTTTTGATCTTGCAACTCACAGCAAAAAATCGGCCGGGAGACGGCTCATATCTCAAAAAAACTCGTTAGTCAGGACACTCGTAAGTCAAGGCCCCACTGTATGTTTTAAATCAACTATACTTACATCAAAGTTTAAAAGTTGCCACATCACATTATTTTACTGCTTTATCATGAATGTTCTTGAGTATATTTGTGCCTACTAAATCAGCATGTTGGAAATAATATATAATGATTTGCTACTGAAATATCTTAGCAGGCCCATGCTCAGTCACATCATTTTGTCAGTTTAAAACTGATCATGATGAGAGTACTTAATACCAGGAAAATTGACAAATAATACAATACTTAACTTCACTTAATGTACTATTGAATGCTTTGACTTAAAGTGAGTGGTGGAGAATGTTAGCAATGTAGATTAAACTTAAAAGTGTATCATGTAAGTGGGCATTAAATTGTGCATCAGATAACATTTGGAAAAAAAAAACAATTTGCCTTCCAGTATTAAAAATTTATAGTTCTGGCCCTAAACCAGTTTGGATCAGTGGATAGAACATTGCCCTGTGGACTCAAGGGTCCCAGGTTCGATCCGGTCAAGAGCATGTACCTTGGTTGTGGGTATATCCCCAGTAGGCAGTGTGCAGGAGGCACTGATCGATGTTTCTATCTCTCTATCCCTCTCCCTTCCTCTCTGTAAATAACCAATAAAATATACTAAAAAACTTTTTTATAGTTCCAAATGGCAAAGAAACCAGTTGTGTTTTTAAGGAATGAGCGAAGTGAATTACAGATGTCTTAGATGCTGAAGAGTCCTCCTATTGGTTAAATCCTAACTTCATTTTAAAAATTGCAAAAGTGTCTGACCAGATTTTTAAACAAATAGATAAAGACGACTGGTCCGAGTGCAGTGGTGTCTTACGACAAAGAGATAAAGACAAGGTGTATAAATGCATAAAGAAATGCTCACCATAAACATTTCTTATGGAAATGGTTTTAAAACAAAAGTTAACACTATACTGATTTTTGGGCCTACAATTTAAAAGTATAAAACATCTCATGAGCTCATATGAATAAAGAAAAAACAACTAGAATTTTCATTATTGTGTGTGTCTGAGAAGTCAAAGGGAATGGCCACTTTAGATCACAGTTATGCATATCTTCAAAAGTAAAACACGCACTTACACTGTAACAGATAAGTAAAACATACATTTACATACAGAACTGAATGCGAGAGATCCAAGATGGCAGCCGACATGACAGCAGATTGCAGCATCACATCGCAGTACAAACGTCTTTGAGCCTCATAAAGGAGCTCCCACACCTCCTGAGAGAAGCCAATGGCCACGACCTCAAAGTTCATATTCTGTCGTAATGGGGACAGTTCAGTCCATGATGAGCTTCTCTCCTACCCTTTTTCTTTCATCATACTTCCCACTCTCCATATCTATCTCCTCCCTCTACTCCCATATCACAGAAAATAGCAGGCCTTGCATCCTTCAGAGTCACTCTCTTCTTATATTGCTACTGATACTGTGTCATCCCACAGCCATAAAGCAGATGCCCAGTTTGATTATACCTCACATCAGGGGCACGCATTTCGGGTCAATGCAATGGGTGTCACCAACACAGGACACAGATAAATGTTGGCCCTAAAAAGAGATATGACTGATTTGAAACTGGTTTTGTATAGCAATATCCTTGTTGTCCCACATATTCTGCCTCCAAGACCCCGAAAACATGGCATCACTCGTCACCCTTTCGATTCCAATCCTAGGGTGCTGAGGCCAACACTTTGTGCTACCTGTTCCACATAATTCTTTGTATCACACTTCTCTTACACAGCTTCATTCCCAGAGTCACAACTTCAAAGACAACACATATAAGCTATGTAGAGCAGGGGTTGTTTTTTAATCACCATTTTTAAACATTCTAACTCACCTCCTCTGTAATATATCTCTCTCTTACCTCTCTCTTCCAAAATCCAGTAGACATTTTCAAGCTTAAGTGACACTGATGTCTGCTATCGCATTCCTATGTTCACTCTAACAGCCCCACGACAACAGGTAGGTGTGCACCTATATGACACCTAAATTTTGGACCTGGCATATAGTGCCACAACATCTGTCTTTTCAGGAATTACCCTACAATTCCCCATGTTGTATCATCCAGTTAACAGCAGAAATGGACTCAACCTTCATTCCTTCTTATGTCAACATCAGGGATCTGTGGCCATGAATTTATGCTGCCTCTCCAAGAGCACATCACTCCTTCTCCCACACCTCTCTCACACCTGCACTCCCATAGTACATACCTCCTTGGTCTTAGTCATTACTCAGCATGTGTGTTCCAGAGACTGCATGACAAGTTCAAACAGTATCACGTACTAACCTGACCCGGATTTCCCACACCCAAGACACAGCCTTCAGTTCTGCTATGAAGGCCTCCCTCCCAGATTGTTTTTTCCTTCCACCTCACCTATTGAGAACCACATCAGATCTCATTTATCCAGAGCCCAATTCTACTGCTGCTGCACTCGATACTCCTTCTCCACTCACAGCCCTCAGGACTCAAGTACCACTGCCTATGTTCCTCTACCCCATGGCCAGTGAGTCTCACAGATGTCCACTCCTGCCCATAAGGAAATCTACCAAACAGGTTGCAGCACACGAGCCACACAAAGATCACAAGAAATTCTGGTGAGTGTTTAAGATGTAAATATGGCCCTGGCTGGTTAATAAAAGTGTTGTCTAAAATATTTTTAAAAGAATATTCTCTGTGTTTTCTAAACTTAAACTGTAAGCCCATTAGTGCCCCACCCTGGGTATGGGTTACAGGTGGGTTTTTGTCACATGTGACAGTTTCACAGCTTTATCTCTATGTCAGGGCTCAGCAAATAGCACACATGAGAAAGCTGTACTTTGTTGCATGTCAGTTCTCATTTTCTGGCAGGTAGGGGTAACACCCTTGCCTCAGTGGCAGCAAATTTTGGCAAATAGTGAAGACTATTGCCATTGGAATCAACAGGAATACTGACTGGTTAAAAAGACACATCCTGGGACTGATTACAGCATTATGCTTCCTCTAGATTTGTGGTCTTGCCTGTTGAGCAACAACCTTGATGTGAACACCATAGAGGGACCAGGGGAATCTACAAAACCATTAGGTTATTTTCTCTGCCAGTGACTTCAGCTACAGGAAATAGCAATGGAGGACCTCAGAATGCCCTCAAATAGCATACAAGCCACAGGCCCCAAGGTAATGTTGGATTTATGTCCAGAAGAGGCACTTTTCATCTAGTTTAACTGCAGTATCTCCCATGACTATGAAAACAGTTTTTATGTCCCAATTAGAGACCTGTCGCAGGAAGATTCCTGCAAGCATAGAGCTTCCTGAGGCTGGAACAAAGCAGAGAAGGGAGCAAAACCCACTGAGACTGCTTCCTCTACTGCTCCCAGCAACTCAAACTGCATTTCCCCTCATGCTCCCAGCCACTCAGGGTGGGTTTCCCCTTCTGCCTCCTACCTCCACAGCCTTGGCTTCATTCCTGTCTCCACTGCCTCTACTTTCATCCCTTCAGTAGCGCTTTGCTTCCATGTTGTATTCAATCTTCTCTCCCAGCCAGTATATGCAAATTAACCAGCATCTTGGTTGCAGTAATTTGCATATAGCTGCTCTGATTGGATGGGGGGTGTGGCTAAAGGCGTAGCAAATGTACAGCAATTTGCATGTTTATCTTTTATTAGTGTAGATACTAATTCCACCTCAGAGTCTTACAACAAATGACACCAGCCCATGAAATATCATACATCATGACACATGGCCTCTTTACAGCACTTGGACAGCAGTTCCCCTAAACATTGCTGACACTTAAGTAATAAATACTGTGAACAGAGAATATAATTCATATTGTTCACAGAGCACAATAAAGCCTGCCTATTCAGGGTGACAATGACCTCTATGATAAAAGAGGCACCGGACAAAAAATTAGAACCACAAAGTCATGTACACGTTCTCTCAAGGCCTTGGTCGGCAATACAAAATCAGCCAATATTGAACAAAGAGTGATTTTCTGCCATCAAGTGGTGCCTTCAAAAGCACAGAAAGTTTGGGACCCACCATATCTGTTCACCTGTTCATGCTAACAGATCACTACTTTCCTGTCAATCATCCGAGGGAAAGACTAAACCAAGAAAATAAAAGGTACGAAAGAAAAAACACCTTTACATAAAGATCAAAAACAGGAGGAAAGGACAGCAAGAGGTTTGCAGGATGGTGAATTACAACCTGAAACAATTCCCCACAGCATAAAGTGAGAACCACAATGTCCCTGAAAGAGGTAGCACATTTAGCTGAGGCAGAGGGTTTTTGACAAAACCTGGGTTGGATCAGTTTTCTAGTCAGAGAGAAAGGAGTGAAGATCCAGCCAGGAGCTTGGAATATTCATGATATTCTCAAGCACAACCCAGAGTATGCAGAGGCTGTGAGTGATGCACAATCTGAAGGTGAGCCAGGTTGTAGGGATGAAATAGTTTTCCCACAAATACTCTCAGTGACATCAATTATGTAGGAGGCCTGACTGTGTTAGCAGGTGCAATGCAGTGTCTGAAAACCACTATTGTACCTGAAACTTATCAGGAATCTAGAAGAGTGTATGTTCTGATAAAAGGAATTCTTATTCAGGTAAATGGGTGTAAAGTTTCTACATTGGTATTGGTATTCTGAATGAGAAAGATAAAAAAATTCCCTGAACATTTAAAGCTTTTCTCCAGTGTGTACTCTCAAGTGTTGAACGAGGAAAGATTTGTAAAGAAAAGATTTCCCACATTTAATACATTCATGAGGTGCTTTTCCAGTGTGAACTCTATGGTGTCAAATGAGATTAGAGCTTGTGCTAAAGGACTTCCCACAATCACTACCCTCATATGGCTTTTCTTTAGTATAAACCAGGGGTGGGCAAACTTTTTGACTCAAGGACCACAATGGGTTCTTAAACTGGACTGGAGGGCCAGAACAAAAGCGTGGATGGAGTGTTTGTGTGAAATAATATAAATTCAAAGTAAACATCATTACATAAAAGGGTTCGGTCTCTTTTTTTTTAGTTTTATTCATTTCAAATGGGCGGGAATCGGCCCGAGGGCCATAGTTTGCCCATAGCTGGAATAAACTCTCCAATGATTAGTGAGAGTAGAGATTTGCCTGAATGACTTCCCACAGTCACTACACTCATATGGCTTTTCTCCAGTGTGAACTCTCTCGTGTACAGTGAGGATAGACCTATTACTGGAGAACTTCCCACAATCACTACACTCAGATGGATTTTCTCCAGTGTGAACTCTTTGATGGTTATTTAGAGTAGTGGTTTGCCTGAATGACTTCCCACAGTCACTACACTCATATGCCTTTTCTCTGTTGTGAAATCTCTGATGGTTTTTCAGAGCAGAGGTTTGCATGAATGACCTCACACATTTGCTACACTCATAAGGTTTGTCTCTAGTGTGAACTCTCCTATGTCGATTGAGGTTAAAGATACATCTGAAAACTTTCCCACATATATTGCACTCATATTTCACGTCTCCAGAGCAGAAGCCCTGATGTTGAACAGGGATCTGGCTGTGTTTGGCAGCTTTTTCACATTTATTCCACTGGTGATGTCTGTCTCTATTGAGTAATTCCTGTGAAATCTCACTGCCACTGTGTGGCTCCTCAGTGTTGAGAGTGGCCTGGTTCTGGAGAAGCTCTGAGATGGCTGGGAAGTCTTCCCCAGCCTCCCTACTTGTCGAAGGAAGCCCTGGTAAGTAGAAGCTTCACCAATTCACGAATGAGGCCCTGTCCACAGCTTTTATCCAGGGCTTCTCTCCACTGGCTTCCCTCTGTTGCTGGTGAGGGTTTGCACTGAAACACAAGCCTCTCACACATGCATCACTGATAAAGGCTTGCTGCTCAAAGTCTGCTGCTTGTGACTCAGTCGGATGCTGAATATCTTTTAACAATGAGAAACACCTCCCACCAAGATGGTTCTTCTGGGTTGCTGAGGCTGTCTTAGAAGCACTGACCTGTGACTCTCCTTCTATGGATACATTCTGCTCAGAACAGGCCTCCACATCATCTATTTTATGCCAACAACCTGAAAACAGAAAAATAGTGCCGAAGTGAATGTTGACTATGTGGACAGGGAGAAGTACCTTTTAAAAAGTATGTTGCACTTAAGACGTTAATTCCATGCAATTGTCTGACAGTACCATATCTGTAGGAAGAATATATAAGATGCTGCTGTGAAGTTCTGTGCTACTTAAGATCACGAAACGGGATGATCCCAAAGAAAATATAAACAAACATGGCAAGCACTCCATGGATTAGAAGCTCAATTGCCTGCTCATTCTTCTGCTAACAGTGTTCAGCTGGGCTTGTCTGCTGGTGACATGGACAAGCTGTGCAGAAGGTTGCTTACATCTTATTCCAAGTAAAATTCAAGAAATGAGGAGGTTGTGTTGAGGACTACGTAAGCACGCGTGTGCATCTCATAACACGTGTGCAGGTTAACATTTGAGAATACTGCAGAGAGCCTTACAAGTACACAGCGGATGGGAAAAGGCCACAGAGGTAAAGATAACTATAATCTAGGAAGACACAGATCAAAAGAGAAGTCAGAAAAGTGTCAAGCATGGGAATGAAAAGGTAGAAATGAGCTGCTGTCAGTGTCACTTGAACCTCAACTCTGTTGGGCATCCTGCATATCAGATACTTACATTACGATTCAAACAGTAGCAACATTACACTTATGAAGTAGCAACAAATATATTTTTATGGTTGGGTCACAACATGAGGAACTGTATTTAAAGGACCAGAAGGCTGAGAACCACTGTCTTAGATCATCCTGCAAGTTCACCCCGTGGGAAAAAAAAAAAAAAACAACAAAAACTAGGGTTCTCTTTGTACCTTCTACTGTACAAGCACATAAAACACAGATATTCTGACTCTTACTGAAAGACAACAGTGGTGAGCAGCCAGCACTGGCTCTGATCAACACAGCATGTAATAGTATCCAGGGAACAGAGTATTACAAACAATGGAAGTAATGTCTTACAAGAACCGCACGTGGTTCATATAGGTAAAGACCGTAACCTGGCATAGTCACAAATAGCCTTTAGCTGAGGAAGGGTTCAGATGTAGCAGCCATGCATGTGGACATAGTCCTCCTCATAGGAAAAGGACATTCAAGGTGGGACCCATTAAGCTTTCTGCAACAATCCTGATTCCCTGACACTTGCTGCACTATTTAAGGTGATGGGTTTGAGGGTTATTCATGGAGTCCTTTGCTCAGGGATCTCCACACACCACAAGTCAGCACCGGATGCCACAGCACATTTACAGGACAGCTGGGGAAACTAGCCCATGGTCTGGCTCTGGGAGAGGGAAAGCTACATTTGGAAAACAAAGGAAGAGAGAACATCACCTCAGGGCACTAGGAGAGTTGTGAAGGGCTTACCTACAGATGATACCCGTGCAAACACTTCCAGCATCACATCACAGTACAGAAGTCTCTGAGCCTCATCAAGGAGCCCCCACTCCTCCTGAAAGAAGGCAATGGCCATGTCCTCAAAGTCCATATTCTGTCATAATAGGGAGAGTACATCCCATGATCAGCTTAACAACAAGGATTTTATGTTCATCATGTTCCCCACATTCACATATATCTGCTCCCTCAACTCCTGACATCAGAAAAGATACCAGGCATGGGTCCCATCAAAGTCACTCTCTCCTTATATTCCTACTGATACTGTGTTTTCCCACAACAATAAGGGCAAATGTCTGTATAGATGATATCTGTGCTCTGGGATGCACATGTAGGCCACACTGTCCCTTGACAACACAGTGGGTACATGAACATAGGGTAGGTAGAGATGTTGTCTGTAAGGAGACTGTGAGTGATTTGACACTGCTCCTGTTAGGCAATAGCCTTGTCGTCACCCCCCTCTCCCATTCTAATTTCAAACCCAGAAAATTATGGCATCAGACTTCAACCTTTTGAATCCTATCCCAGAGTGCTGTGGCCATCACTTTGCACTACCTGCTGCACATAAGTCTTTGAACTACACTTCTCTCACACAGCTTCATCCCCAAAGGCACAATGTGAAACATAACACAAATTTGCCATGATGAGCACAGTTTATTTCCTAGCTATCTTATTTTCCATATGATGAATTCACCACCACTGCAATGTATTTCTCTCTCACTCTTTTCCACGCTGGTGGATACTTTCAAGCCCAGATGACAATGATGTATACTATCTCATTCCTATTGATCACTGTAACAGCCCTCAACAACAAAAGACAGGTGTGCACATAAATTTCTCCCAAAATATGGACCAGAAATATACCACCAGAACACACTCTTTTCAAGAATTGATCTGAAATTCATCATATCATATTATCCTGACATCACCAGAAATGGACTCAAACTTCATGCCCTCTTTTGTCAATGTTAGGGCCCTGCATGCATGAATGCACAGGCCCTCTCCAAGGGCACACTCTTTCTCCACACCTCTCTCACACCTGCACTCCCACACCCACAGCCCCCATAGTCATATCCTTGACTTCCTACTCATTACTCGCCATGTGTGATGTAGTCACTGCTTGGTAAAATCAAACAGGATTAAGTTCTATAACAACTCTGAGAATCCACAGTCATTGACGCAGCCTTGAGTCTGGCTATGAAGGCTTCATTCCCTGATTGTGTTTTCCTTCAACCTCATCTATTGAGAACCACATCAGGTCTCATAGATCCAGACTCCACCTCCACTGGTGCTGCACCTGATCTCCCTTCTCCAGTCACAGCCTTCAGCACTCAAGTCCCATCACCTAAGGCCCTCTAGCCCTGCCCAGTGAGTCTCACAGATGACCACTCATGCCCCTAAGCAAATCAACCAGAATGAGGACAACACCCCAGAAAAAAACTCTATCAAAATCTTGGTGTGCCCTAGCCAGTTTGGCTCAGTGAATAGAGCATTGGCCTGCAGACTAAAGGGTCCAGGTTCGATTCTGGCCAAGGGCACATGCCTGGGTTGCAGGCTCCATTCCCCCCGCCCGCCTCCAGTAAGGGATGTGCAGGAGGCAGCCAATCAATGATTCTCTCTCATCATTGATGTTTTGATCTCTCTAGCTTTCTCCCTTCCTCTCTGAAATCAATAAAAATCTATTTTTAAAAATCCTGGTGTGTGTTTAACCAGTAAATATGCAACAGCTGGGAGAAACTAAGGTGGCGGCATAGATAAACACCGGGAAATTGATGCCGCTCACAACAATTGATTAATACCTCAGAAACACAATATGGACATCATCCAGAATCACAGGAAGCCTGGCTGACTGTAAATTCTACAACTAGAAGGAAAGAAAAGCACACTGAGACCCAGAGGAGTTGCAGAAGTAAAGCGCAGAGGTAGGGGGCTCGCGCGCGCGGAAAGGGGCTGGCACCTGAGGATGCGGCTGTCTTTTTGAATCCAGAGGGAGTCACAAGCTCCCGACGGCTCTGAACTCCAGTTCCGGGAAGTCTCTGGGGACCCAGGACTCATGCGGGGAGAAACTGGACTGTCTGGCAGTGGGCGATCTTGAGGGCGGCTTTCCCTCAGAGGTGCTTGCAGCAGTTACTGGGACACTGAGACTCGCAGCTCCTTAGGGCAGGGCTGAGGCTCTGCCATAGGTGCTTGCTCCGCCCTTTGATTCCTTGAGACCCCGCCCCACCCAGGCTGCTGCAGAGGCTTTTGCATATGAATGCCCCATCCATTTGCAACCTGTAATTACCTAACTGCAGCCAGGTCAGACAGACCCAGAACTTATAAGAGAAGGCCCAAGGCCCCACAGCACTTGCATCCTTCGCAGCTGAGCCTTATCAAGGCACTTCCAAACTCCAAAAAAAAAAGGGAAGGGGAATCTGCAGCCCTCTTCTTAGTTCCTGCTGGGTAACCTCGGGCAGAGGCTAAATTAGCACCTCCTTAGATTCAAGAGCCACTGTACCCAGTGGTCAGAGGGGGACCATCCAGATCACAACTTCTCAGATCTATAAGGGACACACTCAGGGTGCAGTCTCAGTAAGCACCAAAGCCCCACAGAAGCAAGTCGTGCCCCAGAAGGGTGTCTCCAGCACAGAAGTCCTCCCACTGCAGACACAGCTGATTCTCACAGCCAATTGGCTGGGAGGTGAATTCCTCCCAGTGATCCTACAACAACCAAGGCATAGCTACAACAAGACTGTGCACAAAGCCCACAAGGGGGTGAACCAAGAGTGTCCACCTCAGGTAACTGGGGAGGCTGAGCCACTGTGCCCTACAGGACACCTAGCACACAAAGCCTCTCTATCAACACAGGGAAGCAGCCAAAATGTGGAGACAGAGAAACAGGTCACGAATGGTAGAAATAGAGGAAAGCAAACGATTGGATATAGAGTTCAAGGCCACGTTTATAAAGTTTTTCAAGAATATTATGGAAACCGCCGATAAATTTAATGAGTCCCTCAATAAGTATAGTGAGACCATGGAGGACATGAAAAAGGACCAACTAGAAATTAAGCATACACTGATTGAAATAAAGAATAATTTACAGAGATCCAACAGCAGACAAGAGGATCCCAAGAATCAAGTCAAAGATTTGAAATACAAAGAAACAAAAAAAAATACCCAACCGAAAAAGAAAAAAGAAAAGAGATTCCAAAAATATGAAGATAGTGTAAGGAGGCTCTGGGACAACTTCAAGCGTACCAACATCAGAATTATAGGGGTACCAGAAGAAGAGAGAGGGCAAGATATTGAAAAACTATTTGAAGAAATAATGACAGAAAACTTCCCCCACCTGGTGAAAGAAATAGACTTACAAGTCCAGGAAGCGCAGAGAACCCCAACCAAAAGGAATCCAAAGAGGACCACACCAATACACATCAGAATTAAAATGCCAAGAGCAAAAGACAAAGAGAGAATCTTAAAAGCAGCAAGAGAAAGACAGTCAGTTACCTACAAGGGAGTACCCATATGACTGTCAGCTGATTTCTCAACAGAAACCATGCAGGCCAGAAGAGAGTGGCAAGAAATATTCAAAGTGATGAGTAGCAAGAACCTGCAACCAAGATTACTTTATCCAGCAAAGCTATCATTCAGAATAGAAGGTCAGATAAAGAGCTTCACAGATAAGAAAAAGCTAAAGAAGTTCATCACCACCAAACCAGCATTATATGAAATGCTGAAAGGTATTCTTTAAGAAGAGGAAGAAGAAAAAGGAACTCTTACCATTTGCCACAACATGGATGGAACTGGAGAGCAGATAAATACCACATGAACTCACTCATTTGTGGAATATAAGGAACAACATAAACTGATGAACAAGGACTGATCCAGAGATGGAGAGGCATTGATTGGACTGTCAGGCTTTGGAGGGAGGGTAGGGGAGGGTGGGGGGAAGGGGGGAAGGTCAACCAAAGGACTTACATGCAGGCATATAGGCCTAACCAATGGACACGGACAACGGGAGGGAGGGAAAGAGCGGGGGGGGGGGTAGAGGGTAACGTGGAGACAAGGACACATATGTAATATCTTAATAAAAAATATATTAAAAAATATGCAACAGCTGAAGTCTCATCTTGTTTAAATTGCTCTTTGGCCTCCAATTAAAAAAAAGATGACCTACAACTCCACCCTGGTACCTACATTCCCCATACCATTTTTTAAGAATATATATTCTATTGACTTTTTAGAGAGGAAGGGAGAGGGATAGAGAGTTAGGAACATTGATGTGAGAGAAACATCAATTAGCTGCCTCCTGCACACCCCCTACTGGGGATGTGACCACAACCAAGGTACATGCCCTTGACCAGAATCTAACCTGGGGCCCTTCAGTCCACAGGGTGAGGCTCTATCCACTGAGCCAAGCAAGTTAGGGCCCAGTACATTTTAAGGAAATTTTTATCCTGAACTCTTTCTCAGAGTTGCAGAAACTCATGAACTGCTCTCTGAAATATCCCAAACCCTAAAAGGTAAAAAATCAAAGTTTTGGTATTCACAATGAACATCACACTTCCTACTATGAATATCTATCTGCATCTCAGTTGATACTTCCATACCTCCAGTTGCCAAATGGAAATGTTCATGCCATCCCTGACTCTTACCTCTCTCTCATCCTCAAAATTAGAAAAGCCAAGTGGCCACACCCAAAACACTGATCTAGAATTCAACTGCTTATTTCACCTCCTCAGGCACCATCATGGGCCAGTTCCCCTCACACTCACCCACAGATGCTTCCTTCCTCATCTTCCACCACACCCCTCATACCCTATAGTTCATTATGCTTCAATCAAGGGAATCTACTGAGACCTGAGTCAGATCACCTGCCTCCACTTCTCCAAAGCTCCCACTGCTCCCATCCCCTGCAGAACAGACTCCCAAGTTGTCACAAAGCTCCTCTAGACCTGACTCCTATCCATTTTACCACTTCCCTTTTTTTTTTTTAAAAAAAAAAAAAAAAAAAAAGGATACCTGCAATCCCCTCCACAAACCCAGTCTTTACTCCAAGCCTTTGCATCTAGAACATATGCCTGGGAGGACCTCTCATATCCCACTCCACTGGTTGCCAAAAACAGGAACAACTCATATAATCAAACACAGGACTTAGAATTCTGGGATTGGTGTCTCTTCAAGGTCCCCACCTCCAATGGCTGGGAGAGTAGCTGGACAGTCCCAGAAGCCACAAGAGTGGGAGGCCCTGAAATAAGCTCCACAAACGAGTCCCCCTAAGTGGTTCTGCATCAGCGGGAATATGTGGAAACTGAAGGTCTGTTGAGAGCCTGGCAACCACCGTCAGGATCCATAAGTCGGGCTGCCCAGCCCCAGGGTCAGGTACTTTGAGATGCCAGCATTACCTCAGGACTCGGTCCTCAGTGCACACTCTTGCTAGGTGGCTGTATTTTACAGGAATTTTCCTTTCTGTCCCTAACCGCTGTCCTCTCTCTAGCCGGTTCTTCCTCTGAGCAGTTTTCAGAAAAGGTTAGAAGCCTCCCTCGCACAAGGTCCCTCATTTGTTCACAGCCATCGATGGCAGCAGCTTCCTGAAAATGAAAGAAAAATTCCTCACCCAAAACTCTGCTTCACCTTCTTTGTTGCCTTTTGACATTAAACAGACCTGGGGTCTGGAATCCTCCCAGGTCAGCCACCCCACCATGTCCTTACTGGCTGGCATTTCAGTCTGTCACTCTCTTTCACTGTGTCACCCCGTGTGTCACCCACCTGAGACTGACTCTTCTGGAAACGGTGACCTGGACTGCAGGACCTGACAGGCTCCCTCACCAAAGCTTGGAGCGTAAATGGCGTGAGGCTGAGTGGAACTCTGGAAACCGAGGGGAGGCTGGGAAACAAGGAGGCTTCCGTTGCACCAGTGGCTGCTCAGCAAGCTTCAGACACACCTTGCAGAGTGGGGACACTGCCTCTGTTGCCTCACTGGAGTTTAAACGCCCAGCGCTGGAGCCTCTGGCTATGGTAACAGAATAAAGAGGTCAAAAGGACCACGGGGAGAAAGGCACCAGAAGTCACAGCCAAACAATGAGCACTGGATAATGCGCCTCTCCTGGACTTTCATTGGCTAAACCCAGCCATCATTAGGCGCATTGCCTGTTGGGTAATGTACTTTTGCAGGCCCAACAGGTGGCATTAGGATCCTAATTACTTGCTGACCATTGCAGTATTGGCCATGGGGCACCTGATTAGCGCTGGTAAATGATAACATTAGGTTTTGGTGGCTGGCTGCAGGTTTCTACGGAGTGTTGTCTACAACTGATCAGCTGCCTTCTGCAAGCCCCACCAAGCCCACACAGCCCCCTACTGAGGGCCCTCACCAGGAATCGAACTGGCAAGGTTTCTGTGCATGAGAGGTTGCTCAAACAATTGAGTCACTCCAGTCATCAGATTTTTTTTTATAAAAAATTATGACATTATTAAGAGAAAATGCATGCTATGCGAGAATATATATGATCCTGTCCTATTACTTTAAAAGTAGTATTTGAATGGATACAGAGCCCAACGGGTTGACATTTCCTACATTGTCTGAATGTCTGCAGTCAGTACACATTGTGAAGCAGTGGATCTAACAGTTACTGAATGTTCACTATGTGTGCCAGGCCCTGGATTCAATGCTTTATATGCATTATTATTATTGCATTTAATCCTCTCCACACCTGAGATGATTTTTTATATATATTTTATTGGTTGTTTACAGAGAGGAAGGAAGAGGGATAGAGAGTCAGAAACATCGATGAGAGAGCAACATCGATCAGCTGCCTCCTGCACATCTCCCACTGAGGATGTGCCCGAAACCAAGGTACGTGCCCTTGACCAGAATCAAACCTGAAAACTTTCAATCCACAGGCCAACAGTCTATCCACTGAGCCAAACCAGTTAGGGCCACACCTGAGATGATTTAACCAACTATTTTATGGGGTGGAAATCCAGGCTCAGACTCAATATAAATTGCCTGATTGTAGAGTTAATAAAAGGCAGGGCTGGAAGTCAAACCCATGTGTCTCCAACCACAGAGCTCTGGCTTCTAATTTTAGGCTCTGCTGCCTGCTAGAGGGCAGAATAGGGGTTGTGTTCGCATTAGGAGAGGCTATGTTATTGCAGGTAATGAAGAGCCCCAAAGCTTTAATGGCTTACACTAAAGAAGGTAAGTATCTTGTTCATAACACATGTTCACCCTGATTCTCCTGGGATGGGAATAAAGGAGAAGTACTATGTAGGACCTGCTGGGTGTTATCAGAAATGGACAGGGGGGATGACAGTCTCAGTGCTCCAGACTCTTGTATCAGAGGTAACAGCTTCATTCCCTCCACGTTTCATTGATCACAGCACATCATAGGCTGCAGCCAACATCCGGGTTCTGCAGCAGAACCTGACAAGCGTGATGGGCCAAATAGGTCGACCACATGGTGTCAGCTTCTTTGGGAGACTGTGCAGAGCCAAGGAGAGGAGTGGGGATTGGCAGAAAATGACAGTGGAAATCAGTCTGGATGAGTTCCTGTCTCTGGTAGGGATTGTCCCGGAGCTTCCCTAAACTGTCACTGGCAAGATTCAAAGGAGTGGACCTCAGAAAAAGGAGTTTGTTCAGATATCATTGGAAGCAAACTCAGAACTCACTTGTGAGTGTGACCCTGGTAAACCCATGGCTGCCTGGGTTTTTAATAGCACAGAAACACACAGTTGCAGAACACTGCCAACCTCTGCTGCACACTCAGGTATAGGGCTTATGTCTAGGTTTACACAGACTCACACTGAGGGACACGCACACACACACACACACACACACACACACACACACACACACACTTGGAGCCACCCAGACAGTGCCACAGGACACACACACAATGTACTCTCCCCCATAGGCTGGCAGGAAACCCGATCACCAATCCTGTCCCAGGCCTACCCTCTCTGTTTCCCGCAACCTCACATCCCATAGTGTATTGTTCCTCAGAGTCTTGGCTCCATCACCTCACTTCAGGTGCAAGGGTCTGCTCTGCACAGGCCAAACCTATGGAGAGTGGAGGCCACCCATAATGCATTCCCCCCAATGTGGTATTATGTTGAGACCAAGCCTCCCTTTCTGGAAATGCTTGTACTGCAGAATGGTCTCACCATTGAAAATACACAGCACTATTTCCTGGAGAATTCATGCAACCTCCAGGACTGGTTAGGTGGTGGTATTTTTAATAAAAGTGGAAAATAACCCAGAAATGCAAAAATAGATTCAAACAACGCCCGTGGGGCTCAAGGGTGTGTGTGGGCTGCTCAGATGTAGGTGGACTGATTTGAGGGCCTCAAGATACAGGAGCTGACCTGGAACACCTGGAAGGGATCTGGGCTCCTCAACTACCTGAATCCAAAATAGCCCAGTCTCAACCCCTGGCTAGAAGGCGCTGAGAACACAAGGCCCATGTACAGACTCAGAGCTTTACCCAACCCCCTAGGGTTTAGTCTCAGGGAGCACAGATGTCATAATTACCTGTGGGTGACTGTGCAGCTCAGCCGCAGTTCCTCACCCTCCACACTGACAGCAGGGACCCTCCCCTCCTGTTCTCTCCCTCACTGTGTGCTCTGTCCTCATGAGAACCCTTATGGCTGGATCACCACAGGGTCTGTGATGATGTTCACATGTGTTGAATCATTTGGTGGGGCAAAAAACCCCACAAATATATTGATTAGAGAAAGATAGGATAGGGAGAGACATCCATTTGTTGTTCCACTAATTTTATATTCATTATTTCATTCTTGCATTATCCCTGAGGATGGAACCTGCGATCTTGGCATTATTGAGATGATGCTTTAATCAACTCAACTGTCTGGCCCTGGCCAAACTTATCAGGGGTTTTAAGTAAAATAACGAATGTATCTGAGAATAGATAGATACCAGAACCACTGAAAGAAGAGATAGTGATGGAAGATCAAAGTAGGATTCATGACATTTCATAAGTGTTTTCTTTATATGGATATATTTGAAATAAGCTATTACAAAGGTCGATTATGTCCTTGCATCAGTAATTCCATGTGCCCATTAGGAAGTACTGAAAAGTGGAGGATTTGCTTTCAGAAATGCAGGCATGTATGGAAACATAAAAGTGCATGTTAAGAAATGTGTTTTTGCCCTGACTGGTTTGGCTCAGTGGATAGAGCATCGGCCTGTGGACTGAGTGCTCCTGGGTTTGATTCCAGTCAAGGGCATGTACCTTGGTTGTGGACACATCCCTAGTGGGGAGTGTGCAGGAGGCAGCTGACCGATGTTTGTCTCTCATCAATGTTTCTAACTCTCTATACCTCTCCCTTCCTCTCTGTAAAAAATCAATAAAATATATTTAAAAAGAAAAAAAAAAGAAATGTGTTTTATCTGGCTGGTGTTGCTCAGTGTTTCAGGATCAAGCTATGAACCAGGAGGTTACAGTTGGATTACTGTCAGGGCAAATATCCATGTTGCAGGCATGATACCCAGTGTAGGTCTTCAGGAGGCAGCTGATCAATGATTCTCTCATATCGCTGATGTTTCTCCATCTCTCTTCCTTCCTCTCTCTAATAAAAACATATTTTAAATATGTAAAATACTACAACCTATACTTCCCTTAATGTATTATTAAATGCTTAGACTTAAAGACCACCAGTAGAGAATGTGAACAATGCAAATTAAACTTATAAGTGTAAGGTACAGGTGGGCTATAAATCATATATAAAGTAAAAATTGAGAAAAAAATATTTTGTATATAAAATTCCAAACCAAGAATTCCACAGGACAAAGAAGTCAGTGGAGGCCCTGGCCGGTTTGGCTCAGTGGATAGAGTGTCTGTCTGTGGACTCAATGGTCCCAGGTCGATTCCGGTCAAGGGATGTACCTTAGTTGTGGGCACATCCCCAGTGCGGGGTGTGTAAGAGGCAGCTGATCGATGTTTCTCTCTCATTGATGTTTCAAACGCTCTATCCCTCTCTGTAAAAAATAAAATATATTTTTAAAAAAACAAAAGAAGTCAGTGGAGTCATTGAGGAATGAGTGAAACTCAAATATATGTCTTAAAGGCTGCACTGTCCTCCTATTGGTTAGAATGAGAAATTAACTTTAAAAGTAGATAAAAATCCTGAGCAGACATTTAAACAAAGGAGATAAAGACAGTGTAAAGAAATGCATGAAGAAATGATCACCATCAAACATTTTTACGGAAATGGAATTAAAACAACAGCAAGTTAACAGTATACTCATTGATGGGGCTAGTATTTAAAAAGATTAACCTTCGCATGTGCTGGCAGGGTTGCAGAAAAATGGAATTTTCATTATGTGGGTGGTGGGAAGGCCAAGTGTTTGACGATTTTAGATCACAGTTGTCCATATGTTAAAATGTAACACATTCACTGACACTGGAACAGTTTGAGCCCTAAGACCTACACCTGTAGAAAGAACAGAATAAAACATTCCTAGCTGTTTTATTTTTAATTATTTATTTAATTTTTATTTTTAATATAATTTATTGATTTTTTACAGAGAGGAAGGTAGAGGGATAGAGAGTTAGAAACATCGATGAGAAAGAAACATTGATGAGCTGCCTCCTGCACAGGCCAATGCTCTATCCACTGAGCCAAACCCGTCAGGGCCCAGGTGTTTTATTTATAAAACTCCTAATGTACAAATAACTGAAACCATAGACAGCTCAATAGTTAAAGTGGTTATCCATAGATACATTATTTCCTAGAAATAAAAAATTAACTATTTACATAAACAATAGTGTCGAATCTCAAAATATCTATGTAGCATGAAGGAAGCCAGTGTTTGTTAAAGAGAATGCACCTTATAGTGCCAATAAAATTATGAAAAATATAAACTACTCTACTGTACAGGAAGGTAAATCAATGCCTGCATGGAGGGCTGGGAGGCAGAAAGCTGACAAAAGCACTGGAGGTAAATACAGGGTGTGGCAGAAGTAGGTTTAGAGTTGTTGGCACTGAAAATAATACAATAATAAATAAATAACAACCCAAATATAAACTCCCCATGGCATTTTGTGCCTCATTTTGTTGGCTGTGATCATGTTCACTGAAAGCCAGTGGTTTGCTTCCAGGTCAGGGCACATGCCTTCCTGAATCGCCAATAATTGGTCACACAGTAGGCAGATGATTGCTGTTTCTCTCCCTCTCCCTTCCCTTCAAAATTTAATAGAAAATGCATTTTAAAATATATAAAATAGTTACTTGAAAAAGAGAATTAACCATGTGTTTTGGCATACTCACAACAGTAAGCCTACTTTTTCCCCAATATGGATGTAGGTAATAGAGAAGCCTATTTCACCTGTGGCGGTTTCTCAGCTTTATCTGCATGTTCAACCTCACCAAATAGTACACATTAGAAAACTGCATTCCCTTGCTCGTCAGTTATACATATACCTAAGTAAAGTCTTGAAAGGTGGTTTCATATAAATCCTAGATATCCTTCCTAGATATCCTTAGAAAATTAAGATGGCAACCCTAAATAGACAGGACCATCTCTCTCCTCATTTCTTGGGCAGACCAGCCTAGCCCAGGGATAGCAAATATTGGCAAGCAGTGAAAACTACTGCCATCAGCCCAGCCGGTGTGGCCCAGTGGTCGAGCATCGACCTATGAAGCAAGCAGCCAAGGTTCAATTCCTGGTCAGGGCACATGCCTAGGTTGTCACCTTGATCCCCAGAGCAGGGCGTGCAAGAGGCAAGTGATCAATGATTCTCTCTCATCATTGATATGTTGCTCTCTCTCTCCCTTTCTCTCCAAAATCATAAAAGTATATATTAAAAAAAAAAACTATTGCCATGAAATTCAACAAGAATGCTGACTGCTTACAAAAGACACATCCTGGGACAGACTGCAGGACTATTCTTCCTCTAGCTTTGACTTCTTGCCTGTTGAGCAACTACCTTATGTAAACACTCTACAGGGGTCAGGGAATACACAATAACATTAGATTATTTTATCTGCCAATGACTTCAGTTACATGAAACAGTTTTGAAGGTCCTGAGACTGTCTGTACATAAAGGTCTCACAAGCCACAGGCCCTGGAACATTGGTGGCTTTATGTTCAGAAGAGGCACCTATCATTTAATTTACTGCAGTCTTTCCACTCACTATTGAAATAGTGTTTCTGTCCTAATTGTGGTTACACCTCAGAGTCTTTAAACAAATGACACCAGCCTATGAAATTCCATGCTTCCTGGAACATGGCTCGTTTGCAGTACGTGGAGAGCAGGCTCTCTAAACATTGCTGAAGCTTATGTAATACATATTGTGAACACAGAACATGATTCATATTGGTCACAGAAGCAGAGCGGCCTTCAGAGTGACCTTTGCCCTCACCAATAATCGAGGCACTAGGCTGCAGATTAAAAACACAAAGTCATGTGGTCTTTATTTCAAGGCCATGGGCTGCAGTAAATAATAAGCCAATATTGGACAAAAGGTGATTTCCTGCCATTATGCTCTCCCTTCCAAACCACATAAACTTTGGGATAAACACAATATCTATTCATCTCTGCATGCTAACATATTACATTTGTGTTTGCAAATCATCTGTGGCCATGAATAAAACCAAAATTAAAGGTACAAATGTGAAAACACCTTTAAAAAAAGATAATAAACCAGAGCACAGGAGAGCAAGGGGTTTGCGGGTTGGTGACTAAGAATCCCCCCAAATTTATCAAAGCATAATGTGAGTACCTCTATGATCCTGAAATAGGTAGCACTTCTTAGATGAAAAGGAGTGCTCTGGATGAATCCTGGGTCAGGTCAATTTTCTAGTCATAGAGAAATGAATGAAGACACTGCCAAGAGCTTGGAGGAACCATAATTACTTCAAGCAGAAGCGAGAACACAGAATACAGTCCCATGAGCAGCCAGGGATGATGACCGATGTATACTCCTCAGGTGAGCCAGGTGTTGGAGGTGGAATCTCTTCAGCGACAAAGACACAGTGACATCATTTGGGTTGTAGGTCTGGGCATTTTAGAAAGTACAGTGCAGCTCCTTCAAGTCTCACTTGTATCTCAAATTTCTGAGAATCTAGCAGAGTGTACATTCCCATAAGAGGGGTTTACATAAATATAAAGGGTCCCATAAAGCCCCTTAAGGTTTCTTACAATAAGTGAGAAAAATAAAAACATTCCCTGCACATTTATGGCTTTTCTCCGGTGTGAACTCCGTGGTATCTAGTGAGGGCAACCCTTTCACTGAAATGCTTCCCACACTCACTACACTCATATGGTTTTTCCCCAGTGTGAACTCTGTGGTGTAGAGTGAGGTAAGACCTTCGACTGAAGGATTTCCCACAATCAGTACACTAATATGGCTTTTCTCCAGTGTGAACTCTGTGGTGTACAGTGAGGGCAGCCCTTTCACTGAAATGCTTCCCACATTCACTACACTTATATCGCTTTTCTCCAGTGTGAACTCTGTGTTGTATAGTGAGGTAAGATCTTCAACTGAAGGACTTGCAACATTCACTACACTCATATGGCTTTTCTCCAGTGTGAACTCTGTGGTGTCTAGTGAGGGCAGCCCTTTCACTAAAATGCTTCCCACATTCACTATACTCATATGGCTTTTCCCCAATGTGAACTCTGTGGTGTCTAATGAGGTGAGACCTTTGACTGAAGGACTTCCCACATTCACTACACTCATATAGCTTTTCTCCACTGTGAACTTTGTGGTATACAGTGAGGTGACACCTTTGACTAAAGGACTTCCCACATTCACTACACCCATAAGGCTTTTCTCCAGTGTGAACTCTCTGGTTTCCAGTGGAGTCAGACCTTTGACTGAAGGACTTCTCACATTCACTACACCCTTATGGCTTTTCTCCAGTGTGAACTCTGTTGTGTTTAATGAGAGCAGTGATTTCACTGAAGACCTTCCCACAATCAGTACATTCGTAGGGCTTTTCTGTAGTGTGAACTCTCCTGTGTTGAAGGTGGTTGAAGGTTCTTCTAAATACTTCCCCACATTTATTATATTCATCAATCATATCTCCAGAGTAGAGATCTTTCTCATAAGCATCTTTCTGTTTTTGGCTGACAGCTGTTCCACATTCAACCCACTGGTAATGTCTTTTTCCACTGAGAAATTACTGTGAAATCTCATTGTTACTGTGTGGCTCCTCAGTGTTAAGAGTGGTCTGGTGCTGGAGAAACCCTGAGATGACGGGGGAGTCTTCACCACCCTCCGTACTGGCTTCAGGCACCCCAGATAAGTAGAAGCAGCAACTTTTCACAAGCAAGGCACTCTCCATATCTTCTTTCCAGTGCTTCTCTCCACTGGTATCCTTCTGTTGCTGGTGAGGGTTTGCACTGAAACACAAGTCTCTCACACACGCATCACTTAAGAACACTTTCTTCTCAAAGTAAACCACTTGTAACTCACTCAGTTGCAAAATATCTTTTAACACTGAGAAGCACAGCTTACACAGATGGGTCCTCTGGGTGGCTGCAGCTGTCTTGGAAGCCCTGACCTGAGACTCTCCTAAAGATACACTGTGTTCAGAATAGGCCTCCACATCATCCCTTTTATGCCAATGACCTGAAAACAGAGAAATGATGAGAAAATGAATGATGACTCTGGCGAGAGGGGGAAGTCCCAGATAAAAGTGTGTTGCACATACTACATTGGTTTCGTGCAATTGGCTGAAAATAAAAGACCTATAGGATGGCTTAATAAGAGGCCCCTGTGAAGTTCTTGACCCCTGCAGATCACAAAACAGGGGAGATTTCAACAGAAATAGAGGAAAAACATGGCGAGCACCACATGGAAGATAAGTGGACTGTCCAGCTCATTCTGCTGCTATCAGCATTCAGTACACCTTCTCTGCCTGTGACAAGGGCAAGCTGATCAGAAGGTTGGTTCACTTTCCAAGTAAAATTCAGTACATAAGTAGCTGGTGTTTGAGGGGTGGTTAAGCATGTATGTGCTCCTCATAACACTGGCATAGATCCATGTTGTAGAATACTGCAGAAAGAGATGTGCAGAAGAATAGGTGATGTAAAAATGACACAAAGGAGAAGATAGCCAAACTAAGAAGTCATTGATGAAATGACAAGTCAGCAAAATATCAAGTGTGGAAAAGGAAAGGTATAAATGAGGTGTGGCCCAACTGGTTTCACTCAGTTGATAGAGCGTCGGCCTGCGAACTGAGGTGTCCCAAGTTCGATTCTTGTCAAGGTCATGTACCTTGGTTGCAGGCACATCCCCAGTGGGAGGTGTGCAGAAGGCAGGTGGTCAATGTTTCTCTCTCATCAATGTTTCTAAGTCTCTATCCCTCTCCCTTCCTCTCTGTAAAAAACCAATAGAAAATATTTGAAAAAAAAAAGAAGAAAAAGGAAATAAATAAGTAAATAAATAAATAAATGAGGTGTGGCCACTGGAACCTGCACCAAACACTGTTGGACAGAAGCAGGTTTCTGGTACAATCTGAACACCATCCTTATGTCATACCTCCCCCCAGTTGCCACTCAGCCAGGCCAGCCTTCCTCTAGGACCGTCCTGTACATTCACTCTGGAAAAAACTGAGGTTCTCCCTGCTCCTCCTTCTCTAGAAATACGTACAAAATAAATATTCCAAGTATCAATGAAAGACAACAGATGTGAGCAGCCATTACTTGCCCATTGCATTCGGTTTGCAATAGTATTCACAGAAGGTAATATTACAAACAACAATTGAAGGAGGGTCTTACAAGAACAGTCTCTGATGAATGTACGTAAAGACGATACCTGGCACAGGCATTCACCAAGGTCCTTATCTATAGGAAAGGTGCAGAAGTGGAAGCCATTGATCTGGATATAGTCACCCTCCCATGGTGTGATAGAGCAGGAGGGACCCAATAAGCTGTCTGTAAGACTGGTGACACCCACACAGTTACTGCAGTTTTTGAGGCAACTGGTGTTAGGGAGGCTTATGGAGTCTATAGCTCAGGGTTCTCTGAGAGCTCAGCACTAGCAGCCACAGCCCACTAGACAAGACAGTGAGGGAAATTAGCAGAGTGCATGGTCTGGCTTTGAGAGAGAGAGAGTGCTAAGTCTGGAGAATAAATAAAGAGTGGGCATCACCTCAGGACACTAGGAGAGATGTGAAGGTCTTACCTATGAATGATACAAGTGCAAACACTTCCAGCATCACATCACAGTACAGATGTCTCTGAGCCTCATCAAGGAGCCCCCACTCCTCCTGAGAGAAGGCAATGGCCACATCCGCAAAGTTCATTACCTGTCATAATGGAGACAGGCCATCCCATGATAAGATTCTCTCTTGAGATTCCAAGTTTGCCATACGTCCCACCCTGCACATCCATATGCTCCCTTACTCCCCACATCAGAGAAGATAGCAGGCCTTGGTCCCATTAAAGTCAATCCCTCCTTATACTGATGCTGTGTCTTCTCACAACAATAAAGGCAGATGAACAGATACAAGATACCTGTCTTCTGATCCTCAAATGTGAGTCACACTGCCCCCTTTTAATAACAGTGGGTGTTAGGCACACAGGGGAGGAAGAGATGTTATACATAATGTTGTCCTCCAAATTGTGCCTCCAAGACACCAAACAACATGGTAATGCCAATTACACTTCTGACTCCAATCCCAGTTTGTTGAGGCCATCACTTTGCATTACCTGCTGCCCATAGTTCTTTGATCCACATTTGTCTCACAGCTTCATTCTCAAAGGCACAACTTCACTGGTAACACAAATAAGCCATGACAAGGACAGAGTGTTTTCTAATCAGCTTCTTTCTAAAAAGTCTATTTCACCACCTCTGTAATATATTTCTCGCTCACCCTTCTCTCTTCTCCTTTCCCCACCCTGGTGGGAATTTTTTTTTTTTTAACCTGGGGATATAGGGCCTACCCGGGGTACATGGACCCGACCAATTCGCTGGAAGTTAGGCAGCCATACCTTTCACACACCCATAAGTATCCTGGGATCATCATATCTACAGAGTTTGTGCCAGTAATAATGCTTTCCATTGCCTGGCTTTTGGACCTCAACATCAGTGGCTATGTGACAGTACAACTCTGGACAATGGATTCCTATCACATCACTGTTGCTCTATAAACATGTCTGTGGGTTCTCTTAATTCTACTTTTTCCCCTAACAACCACCACCATCTGTTCCAAATTGTGTAACCTAGAAAGGGGCAGGTACTGCAATGGTCCCGCCAGATCAGAGTCTCTATGGGTTGACACATGGGGTCCCGGGAGCATTGCCGGAGTCCTGTTCAGCTAGCCACATCCAGTTGGCAGTGGTGGCCGGATGGGTGCACCATGGGAATCTGTTGGCTGCTCCTGGGGGAATCTTTGTGCAAACCCCAAAATGAGAGACATTATACACTCGAACATAGGTGTGCGCCCATGACACTATGCTGTAAGCCAAGCTCACCTGGTGGGAATTTTCAAGTGCAAGTGACACTGATGTATGCTATCTCCTTCTTATTGTAAACTGGGTCAGCACTCACTAAGAAATGGCAGGTGGGCACATATATGGCACCTAAGCATGATGTACGCTATCTCATTTTTATTTTTCACTGTGTCAGCACTCAATAAGAAATGGCAGGTGGGCACATATATGACACCTAAGCTCTGGACCTGGCATGTAGCACCACAGCAACCCATATTGTTAGGAATGATCCTAAAATTCCCCATATCGTATCATAAAGACACCATCAGAAATGGACTCCCACCCAAAAAAATGGCGACCAGCAAGAAGGTAAGGAGGGTTTGTGAGAGAGTGAGGGAGTGATAGAGGAGTGTGTGGACCTGTGTGTTGTGTGTGAGTGAGAGCTAGGGACAGCTAGATCCTACAGGTTTTTCAAAGGGCTGCCAAACCGGGCAGTCTTAGACGGCACAACCTGCTGCCAACACAAACACTCAGGGGAGGACAACCCCGGCACAGAGACTGCACCATCTTGAAGAACAGAACTGCTTGAGACTAGGATCCTAGCCTCGCTATTACCCAATCTGGTCTCAGTTGCAAACCAGGAGCCTACAGCCACTCGGGTAAAAGATCTGCAACCACAGCTGCAGAGCCACAGGCACCAAGACCCCAGTCACCGAGGTCACAGATTCCTGTAAGTCACAGAGCCAATCCCCCTCACCGCCACCCCCACGGTAGTGGCATAGGAACTGCCAGGCCCTCTCTACTCAAACAGACCTCTTTCCCACACACAGCAGTGGCAGCTCTACCTGAATTTGGGCCTGGGTGTGTGGACACGGGAAGTTAGTTTCCTGTGACCAGAATCCGTGCCCAAACAGGAAGGCTGCACTGAATTTGAGCCTAGGAGTGCAGATTCAGGGAATTTGTTTTCTGCGACCAGACCCTGCGCCCCAGAAGGTAGGCTGTGCTGAATTTGAGCCTTGGTGCACGATCTTGGGGAGTATGATTTACACAACCAGATCCGACACCCATGCAAGGAGACAGCGCTGAATCTGAGCCTGGGGGCATTAACTCAGGGAACTTGTTTCCCACGACCAGACCCTGCAACCAACCAGGGAGGCAGAGCTGAATTTGAGCCTGGGCGCGCGAAATCCGGGAGTTTGTTTCCAGCAACCAGACCCTGTGCCCACACAGGGAGGCAGTGCTGAATTTGAGCCTGCGTGACCGACACGGGGACTTTGTTTCTTGCAGTACACACTCACGTGACCAGACCCAAGGACCACACTGGGGGGCAGGGCCACCTGACTTTGATTCAGGGCAAGCACACACAGAAGGCTTTTCTCCGCAGGGCAGGAGTGCACCTTCGCTGAAACAGTGCGACTGTGCAATCGGTCACCCAAGCAGACCAGGGAACCTGATTTTCCATGCAAGAGGCAGCACCAGTGACTTGAATCTGTTTCTCATTGCATGTACCTGGGATCCCTGATTCCCAGTGCATTCACACTAAGAGCTAGTAACTCCAATTAATGGCACGTGCCCAGACAGGGACCCTGATTCTCAGCGCGAGACCACACCAAGCAACAGAGACTCTGATACTCGATTCTCAGTGCGGACACGGGGGTCTCTGACTCCTGCCATGCTCTAGGGGAATTTTATTTTTGGCACATGCCAGCGGGATCTATTTCAGGATGGCGCAGGCAGGCTCCCGAATTCTAGGTGTGCACATGAGGCCACATTAAGTGCCTCTGAATGTGATCCTGGGTGACCGTAGCTCCCACCAACCCAAGGCAGCCACACATCTTGGTGTCAGAGCTCTTCAGTGACACTTGCAGGGTGTGAAGCTCCCACTACACATGGCCCGTTACTTGACATTTGAACCTTTGGCTGATAGAATGGAGAGACAATGAAACAATCCCCAGAGGAACGAAAAAGAGAGATCGCCAAGAAATGAAATAAGTGAAACAGAAGCATGCAACATGACAAAAACAAAAAAAAATTCAGATTAATGGTGATAGAGTTCAAACACCTGATGGATGAGAAAATCAATAACCTATGCAAAAATCAGGAAGAAATGAAAAGTGGTATAGCTACAATCAAAAACACCATGGAAGGTTGCAACAGTAGACTAGAAGAAGCAGAGGCCCGAATTACTGAGTTACAAAAAAGTACAGAAACAAGCCCAATCTGAACAGCAACTGGAAAAAAAAATTAAAAAGCAAGAGGAGAGCCTAAGGGAGCTTTGAGACAATACAAAACGAAGTAACATGCATATAATAGGGCTGCCAGAGGACAAGAAGAGCAGCAAGGATTAGAAAATCCATTTGAAGGAATAATGACAGAAACCTTCCCTGAGAAGAGGAAGAAAAAAGTTACACAAGTACAAGAGTCCCAAACAAGATGAATCCCAAAAGACCCACACCAAGACACGTCATAATCACAATGGCAAATGTTAGTGACAAAGAGAGACTCTTAAAGGCTGTAAGGGAGAGACAGAGAGTTACCTACAAAGGATCCCCCATCAGTTATCAAAAGATTTCTCAACAAAAACACATGAAACTAGAAGGGAATGGAAGGAGGTATACAAAGTGATGTAAAGCAAAGGACTGAATCCAAGAATACTCTATCCAGAAAGACTATCAATCAAAATTAAAGGGGAAACCAGGAGCTTTACAGACGACAAAAAAAAAAAAAAGGCTAAGGGACTTTATCACTACCAAGCCAGCAATGCAACAACTGCTAAAGGGAATGCTGCAAAAAGAAGAAATAAAAAGGTAAGCCAGAACACAGGCACAAAAATATAAAAATGGCTACAAACAAGTACCTTTCAATAAAAACTTTAAATGCAAATGGACTAAATGCTTCAATCAAAATACATCGAGTGGCCCTGGCTGGTTTGGGTCAGTGGATAGAGCATCGGCCTGTAGACTGAGGGTTCCCGGGTTCGATTCCATTCAAGGGCATGTACCTTGCTTGTGGACACATCCCCAGTGGGGGGTGTACAGGATGCAGCTGATCGATGTTTCTCTCTCATCGATGTTTCTAATGCTCTGTCCCTCTCCCTTCCTCTCTGTAAAAAATCAATAAAATATATTTTAAAAAAATGCATCGAGTGGCTGAATGGATAAAAAAACATGACCCATATATATGCTCTCTACAAGAGATCCACCTCAGAACAAGGGACACACATAGACTGAAAGTGAAGGTTTGGAAAAATATCTTTCAGGCAAATGGAAGTGAAAAAAAAAAAAGCTGGGAGTAGCAATACTTATATTGGACAAAATAGACCTCAAAGTGAAGGCCATAACAAGAGATAAGAAGGCCACTTCATAATACTAAAGGGATTGATACAACAAGAGGATATAACCCTGATAAACATATATGCACCCAACGCAAGAGCACCTAAATACATTAAAAAAAAAAAACAAAACCCAAAATCCTGGAAGATATCAAAGGAGAGACAGACAACAATATAATCATAGTAGGGGACTTTAATACACGACTGACATCACTGGAAAAATCCTCTAGACCAGTGGTTCACAACCTTCTGGCCCTTTAAATACAGTTCCAAATGTTGTGACCCAACCATAAAATTTTTTTCATTGCTACTTCATAACTGTAATGTTGCTACTGTTATGAATCGTAATGTAAATATCTGATATGATGGATGGTCTTAGGCAAACCCGGGGAAAGGGTCGTTCAACCGCAAAAGGGGTCGCGACCCAGAGTTGAGATCTGCAGCTCTAGACAAAAAATTCAGCAAAGAAATAGCAATCCTAAATGACTCACTAGATCAGATGGACTTAATTGACATCTTCAGAACATTTCACCCCAAAGCCATGGAATATACATTTTTCTCAAGTGTACATGGACATTTCAAAAATAGACCACATATTGGGTCACAAGCAAAGTCTCTCCAAATTCAAGAAGATTGAAATCATACCATTTTCTCAGACGACAATGGCATAATATTAGAAATAAACTCCAATAAACAATCGAAAAAACTCAAAACACTTGGAAGCTGAAAAGCATGCTATTAAACAATGACTGGGTTACAAATGAGATCAAAGAAGAAATTAAAAACATCCTGCAAAATAATGACAATAAATACACAACAATCCAAAATCTATGAGAAACAATGAAAGCAGTCCTCAGAGGGAAGTTTATAGCTTTACAGGCCTACCAAAAAAAAAAAAAAAAAAAAAAAAAAACCAATAAAAAATGGTAGTAAATCATCTAACTCAACATCTCAGAGAATTAGAAAGAGAGCAACAAGAAAAGCCCAGAGTGAGCAGAAGGAAGGAGATAATAAAGATGAGAGCAGAAATAAATGGCATAGAGACCAAAAAAAAAACAAAATACAAAAGATCAATGAAACCAAGAGCTGGTTCTTTGAAAGGATAAACAAGATCGATGAACCTGTAGCCAGTCTCACTAAGAAGCAAAGAGAGAGGATCCAAATAAACAAAATCAGAAATGAAAGAAGTGAAATAACAACAGACTCCACAGAAATACAAATGATTGTTAAAAATACTATGAACAACTCTATTCCAACAAACTAGACAACCTGCAGGAAATGGACATATTCCTAGAAAAATACAACCTTACAAAACTCAATCAGAAAGTTTCTAAAAATCTCAATAGGCCAATAACTATGAAAGAAATTGAAGCAGTCATCAAAAAGCTCCCAGCAAACAAAAGCCCGGGGCCAGACGGCTTCACAGGGGAGTTTTAGCAAACATTCAAGGAAGAACTAAAACCTATCCTCCTCAGTCTATTCCAAAAAATTCAAGAGGAAGGAAAACTTCCAGGCTCATTCTGTGAAGCCAGCATCACCCTAATACCAAAACCAGATAAAGACAACACAATGAAAGAGAAATATAGGCCAATATCCTTCATGAACATAGATTCCAAAATACTCAATAAAATTCTAGCAAATCAGATCCAGCAGCACATCAGAAAGATTATACACCATGGTCAAGTAGGATTTATCACAGGTAAGGACACATATATAATACCTTAATCAATAAAGAAATTTAAAAAAAAAAGAAATGGACTCCCTTTTCATTCACTCGTCTGTCAATGTTAGTGCCTGGCCGCTTTGCTTTTAGTCCCCGGGACCACACTGATGTCATCATCTCCTGTGGGTGATTGTGCAGCTCAGTCCGGGTTCCCCACCTGCCACACTGACATAGATGGCACCTCCCATACTGTTCTCTGGGTCACTGTATGCTCTGCCCTCAAGAAAACCTTGGCTGCTTGTCATCACAGGTCCCTAGGCTGTGCTGGTGTTCAGATGTCTGTGGATTGACTAGGTGATTAAAACACATATATTGATTTGAGAGAGAGAGAGAGAGAAATAGGGATGTGTGTGTATATATATATATATATATATATATATTTGCACACACGCATACACACACACACATATGTAGAGAGAGAGAGAGATCTATATTTTGTCCCATTAATTTTATACATTCTTTGATTAACTGCTGTAATATATATATATATATATATATATATATATATATATATATATATATATATATATCTCCAGTCCTACGGCATGACATAATGCAATTTTCGCCGTAAGTCAGAACCCAGCTACATAAGCACCTATATCACTCACATGGCACACATACACAGCAGTAATGAAGTTAAATAGTAAAAAAAAAATTAAAAGAAAGATAACAATTCCTGACCTTGTGGTAAGTAAATAATTACCTTGGGTAGTTTTACTTAAAATGTCACATATGTCGGATCGAGGCCAAACAGCTAAGTGGGCCTCATAACCACGTAACCACGAAACAACATATGTCCAGTCTGAAGTAACTCGAGGGCTGTCTGTATAGAGAGAAAGAGAGAGATCTATTTTTTTGTTCCATTAATTTTATACATTCTTTGAGTAACTCTTGTAATTAATGTGACTAGCATTGGAACTTGCAACCTTCCATTATTGAAATTATTTGCTGACCCACTTACCCTTGTGGTAAGTAAATAATAAAAAACATAAAGCACATATGTACATACAAGGATAAATATGGTATTATCCTTACCTTTATTACTGTTGTTGGCACACTGGACATTGTAAAGGAGGGAAAGACAGGCTTACACTGGGCTGCTGCGGGGAGGAGGTTTGAGAGGCAGAACCTGGAGAAGGTGAATGAGATACTGGGTCAGGTGAGTCTGGAGAGGCAGAACCTGCAGAAGGTGCTGGAGATACTGGGTCAGGTGAGTCTGGAGAGGCGTATGAGGTAGAGAGTATGGCATCTGTTGCAGGTCTCTCTACCCTCTTAAAATAATGTTCAAGGCCAGTCTGGAAGGATGCCTTCTTCTTGTCCTCCCAAATCTCCTTGTAACACTGCAGGCTATCCATGACCCCTCTGGCAACCTTAGTGTGCCTGTCAATGTTGGGTTCCTGAGCCTCAAACCTTGCCAAGGCATCCTCTATCATGACAAAGGCCCCTGCCAGTTCCTTGCTTGTAAATCTCATGGGCTCTGGGGTTGGTATGTCTTCCTCTTCAATTAACTGCTGTTTCAGTTGAATGAAATCCTTCGTTGATAGCTCCTCTCCATGAGATGCCAGCAGCTCTGTGACATCCTCAGCCTCCACCTCCAAATCAAGCCGCTTACTCAGCTCAACAACATTCTGGATGACAACCTCAACTGAATCCTCAAAGCCATGGAAATCATTCACAACCAGGGGACACAATTTTTTCTAAACACCATTCAAGTTCGTCTCCTTAACTTCAGCCCAAGAATCAGAAATGTTCTTTATAGCAGCAAGAACATTGCAAGATTTCCAAAAGTCATTGAGATTCAACTCTTTATCCTCAGTTGTCCTAAAAGCCATAGAAAATGTCCTTTGGAGGTAGTAGGCCTTGAACAAAGAAATGACACCTTCATCCATAGGCTGTAAAAGGGAGGTGGTGTTAGGTGGAAGGTAAACCACCTTGACACTTGGATGAAAGTCATTCAGGCCAAAACCTGTTTGGCTCGGTGGGTAGAGCATCGGCCTGTGGACTGAAGGGTCCCAGGTTCGATTCCCGTCAAGGGCATGTACCTGGGTTGCGGGCACATCCCCAGTAGGAGATGTGCAGGAGGCGGCTGATTGATGTTTCTCTCTCATCGATGTTTCTAACTCTCTATCTCCCTCCCTTCCTCTCTGTAAAAAATCAATAAAATATGTATTTAAAAAGAAAGTCATTCAGATCGGCAGGGTGACCAGGGGCACTGCCCAGCACTAGCAGCACCTTAAAGGGCAGCCCCCTGGAAGCACAGTAGTCCTTCACTTCTGGAACAAAATGGTTGGTGAACCAGTCCTCAAATACACTAAGTGTCACCCAGGCCTTCTTGTTAGATTTCCAGATGACAGGTAGTTGACCCTTCCATATGCCCTTGGGTGCCCTTGGCTTCTTGGCCAGACACACCAAGGGCTTCAGCTTGAAGTCACCAGCACCATTCGTCCCAAGTAGCAAAGTCAATCTTTCCTTGCTGGCTTGATGGCCTGATGCTGTCTTCTCCTCCTTGGCAATGTGGGCACGTGTAGGCATAGGCTTCCAGAACAAGCCTGTCTCATCCACATTAAACACTTGTTTATCACAGTAACCCCCCTCCCTAATTGCTGGGGTCCAACCCCAGCGGGTCCAGGGGTCCCCAAAGGTGTGGACGGAGTTGGCGCAGACTATCCACCCTCTTCCTATGGTGGAGTCCTATCCGTCCCGAGTGCGGGGCGCTTACCTAGGGGTCCCTGTTCGGGCGCCAGATGCCGGGGTCCAGTGCCAGCAGGTCCAGGGGTCCCCAAAGGTGTGGACGGAGTCGGCGAAGTCTATCCACCCTCTTCATACGGTGGAGTCCTATCCGTCCCGAGTGCGGGGTGCTTACCTAAGGGTCCCTGTTCGGGCGCCAGATGCTGGGGTCCAACCCCAGCGGGTCCAGGGGTCCCCAAAGGTGTGGACGGAGTTGGCGCAGACTATCCACCCTCTTCCTATGGTGGAGTCCTATCCGTCCCGAGTGCGGGGCGCTTACCTAGGGGTCCCTGTTTGGGCGCCATATGCCGGGGTCCAGCCCCAGCGGGTCCAGGGGTCCCCAATAGGTGTGGACGGAGTCAGCGAAGAAGGAATGAATGGCACAGAGGCAGTGTTCAGTTCATCAGCATAGTTGGGTTCTCTTGTCACGGATCTCCAGCCAGGTTCTCTTGCCAATTTCTGTAGTCAGGTTCAGTCCAGGATCTTTTGCCATGTTCTCTCCAGCGAAGTTCTAGGTTCTGTGTAGGTCCTGTCTGCTAAGTTCTGTCTTCTGAGGTCTGCCTTCTGAGGTCTGCCTTCGGAGGTCTGCCTTCTGAGGTCTGCCTTCGGAGGTCTGCCTTCTGAGGTCTGCCGCTAAGTTCTGTCTCCTGTTGTCTTGTTGCATCTGTATTTATACCAGGTGATTCTAATCCTGTCAATCTCTATTCCAAAGGTTAGGGTGTTTCTTATCTCCATTACAGGGAGTAAAGATTATGTAGCTTAAGCATGATTGTTCATAGTTAAAGTGATTAATTACCCGCCTGGCACTTAAGAGGTTTTATTCCTCCCTAACTTCAGGGGAAAATCCCTACCTGGGGAAACAACCTTTCTCGGAGAGGTGACCTTGGTTAAAACACATAGTGCCAAGAAGGTGATCAAATATATTAAGAACAGTATGCCATATATGCCAGGTCCCTTGAAACAGCAAGGATGGACCGGCTCCCGGCAAATTCCCCCTTTTTTATTTTTTAAAAGCGAGCATTAAAAAGAAAAAACCCCAAATGCTCTCTTGTATCCATTTTAAGAGTAGGATTAGCACTTTCCACTACTACCTGAGTCCTGATCTATCATCCCAGGGAGAGCTTGCCAATCCTGCACTTTCCTGGGGTGGAAAGGCTGCAGTGGGATTAAGGATAAGGCTCCTTGGGCCTACCTTCTCCCATGCCATTACATTTACCTTTCCTTCCTCAGAAAAGCATGGACATACTTCTTGTATGAAACATTCTGTCTGACTGGGGGTAACCTTAATTCCTCTGCTAGCAAGCAAAAAGATCAATACAGAGTCTTTTTTCTTTGGACTGAGTATGGCACATCTTCTCAATCTAAGTTCTGTACTATCCACCTTCTTACCCTACTTATCCTCTATAGGGGGGTCTGCAGGACCCTGGTGGAGTCCTATCCGTCCCGAATGTGGGGGTTCTCAATAGGGGGGCTTACCTATGGGAATCCTGTTCCAGGGGTTCCCAAAGGTGTGGACAGAGTCGGCGAAGACTATCCACCCTCTTCCTACGGTGGAGTCCTATCCGTCCCGAGTGCAGGGGGGCTCTCTTCCTATGGTGGAGTCCTATCCGTCCCGAGTGCGGGGCGCTTACCTAGGGATCCCTGTTCGGGCGCCATATGCCGGGGTCCAGCCCCAGCGGGTCCAGGGGTCCCCAATAGGTGTGGACGGAGTCAGCGAAGAAGGAATGAATGGCACAGAGGCAGTGTTCAGTTCATCAGCATAGTTGGGTTCTCTTGTCACGGATCTCCAGCCAGGTTCTCTTGCCAATTTCTGTAGTCAGGTTCAGTCCAGGATCTTTTGCCATGTTCTCTCCAGCGAAGTTCTAGGTTCTGTGTAGGTCCTGTCTGCTAAGTTCTGTCTTCTGAGGTCTGCCTTCTGAGGTCTGCCTTCGGAGGTCTGCCTTCTGAGGTCTGCCTTCGGAGGTCTGCCTTCTGAGGTCTGCCGCTAAGTTCTGTCTCCTGTTGTCTTGTTGCATCTGTATTTATACCAGGTGATTCTAATCCTGTCAATCTCTATTCCAAAGGTTAGGGTGTTTCTTATCTCCATTACAGGGAGTAAAGATTATGTAGCTTAAGCATGATTGTTCATAGTTAAAGTGATTAATTACCCGCCTGGCACTTAAGAGGTTTTATTCCCTCCCTAACTTCAGGGGAAAATCCCTACCTGGGGAAACAACCTTTCTCGGAGAGGTGACCTTGGTTAAAACACATAGTGCCAAGAAGGTGATCAAATATATTAAGAACAGTATGCCATATATGCCAGGTCCCTTGAAACAGCAAGGATGGACCGGCTCCCGGCACCTAATTATCTCAGCCAGCACACTAGGAAAAGCACCTGCTGCTTTCGCATCACTACTAGCAGCTTCCCATGGCACCTTAAGATTATGCAAATTAGCACAAGCCTTAAAACACATAAACCAGCCTTTACTAGACACAAACTCTTCACTTTCACTCCCTTCCCCCTTTTCTTTTTTCAAGGCCTCAAACAATCTTTTAGCCTGTTCCTGAATCAACATCAGGCTAACTGGGATATGCCATTGATGCTGGTCATCCAACCAAAGCAGTAATAATCTTTCCATCTCAATCATGAGACCACTGTGCTGCTCTGTAATCACAGTTGATTTCATAGAAGCAGATCCTTTCACATGGTCAAGTGTATGCTTTTTATCGTGGATGATCGTTGAGATAGTCGTAGGACTGAGGCCAAGCAACCGGCCAATGTTTCTCGGTGTTTGGCCCTTTTCCGAGAGTCTTATTACATCTACTTTCACTTCCATTGTGGTTTTCCTTCTTTTCGTAGCACTGCCATCAGAAGACTCTGCCTTTCGCTTAGGAGCCATAAGGAAGGGCAAAAAGTGTTCAAAATAACAACACAAGAGAACGAGAGCAAATGAAGCACAATCCAAAATGGCTTATAAATGGCGACTGAAGGACAGTGTCTTCCTCCTATAGCGCTGCGTGAGGACTTATTCATCTGCTCCGCTGGCCAACTAGTTCCCGAGCGAACTTCCTGCAAACGCCTTACATCGAAATGACAGAACGTTTTTTATATCAATAAATTGCAGATGGCGACGTAACCATGAAACAACATATGTCCAGTCTGAAGTAATTCGAGGACTGTCTGTATAGAGAGAAAGAGAGAGATCTATTTTTTTGTTCCATTAATTTTATACATTCTTTGAGTAACTCTTGTAATTGATGTGACTAGCATTGGAACTTGCAACCTTCCATTATTGAAATTATTCGCTGACCCACTTAGCTGTTTGGCCTCGATCCGACATATGTGACATTTTAAGTAAAATTACCCAATAATGTACCTGAGCATAGGTAGATACAGAAACCATCTTGATGACCGATAGTGGTGCACCGGGCTACTAGGAAGGCTAGATTAGGATTCATGGAATTTCATAAGTGTCTTTTTTACAAGGAAATAAAGTAAGCTATTTCAATGTCAGACTGAATTATTGCATCAATTATTTTATAGGCCGAGAATGAAGAACTGATAAGGGTAGGAGGAACTTGGTATCAGCAATGCAGGCATGCAGGGAAACACCAAAATTGTACTTTTTTTATGTCAATTTTAAATCAATTCTACTTAAATCAATCTTTAAAAAAAAGGTTTAAACTTGATGCTTCCCAATAATTTTACTGTTTTATTGTGAAAATTTTTGAACATACTGTATCAGCATATTAGAAATAAAATATAATGATGTGCTACTGAAATATCTTATCATGTCCATGTTCAGTGCCATCATTTTGGTCGTTTGAACTGCATAACGATGAGAATATTTACACCGGGGATATTAATAAAGATTACAAACGTCCCACAATCAATACATGCATATAGCTTTACTCCAGTGTGAACTCTGTTATGGATAAGGAGGTGATTAATGCAGGTAAAACATTTCCCATATTCACTACTCTCATAAGGTTTTGCAGCACTGGGAACTTTCTGGTATTGAGTGAAGTTACTGTGTTGCCTAAAGGACTTTCCACAATTACTACACTCTTAGGGCTTTTCTCCAGCATGAACTCCCTGTGGGTAAGGAGGTGATTATTGTGAGTAAAAGATTTCCCACATGCACTACACTCATAAGGTTTTTCGCCAGTGTGAACTCTCCAGTGTGGAGTGATGATACTACTTTGATTGAAGGGCTTCCTGCAATCACAACACTCAAACAGCTTTTCTCCAGTGTGGACTTTGTGTTGTTGAATGAGATTGGACCTCAGTATGATGGACATCCCACCATCACTACACTTGTATGGCTTTTCTACAGTGTAAACTCTTCTATGATGAATGGGGTTAAAGATTTATATAAAAGCTTTCCCATATTTTTTACACTTATAAATCACTTCTCTGGAGCAGACAACCTGTGTTGAACAACTTTCTGGTTGTGGCTAGCAGCTTTTTCACATTCACCCCACTCGTCATGACCTCTTCCATTGAGAAATTCCTGTGAAATGTCACGACCACTGTGTGGCTCCCCAGTGTTCAAAGTGGCCTGGTGCTGGAGAATGTCTGAGATGGATGGCAAGTCTTCCCCAACCTCCCTAGCAGTTGAAGGCACCCATCTTAAGTAAAAGCTGCACTGGGACACAAATGAGGCCCTGACCATACATTCTTCCCAGGGCTTCTGTCCACTGGCATCTCCCTGTTGCTGGTAAGAGTTTACACTGAAACAGAAGATTCTCACACATATATCACTGATGAAGGCTTTCTGCTCAAAGTATGCTGCTTATAACTCAGTCAGGTGCAAAATATCTTTTAAGACTGAGAAGAAGATGGGTCTTTTGGGTTGCTGGAGCTCTCTTAAAAGTCCAGACCTGTGACTCTCCTGGAACATACACATTCTGCTCAGAATTGGCTTCCTCCTCACCCGTTTCATGTCAACAACGTGAGGTAAAATAAATGGTGAGGAACTGAATGTTGACTGTGGTGACAGGTGGAAGTCCCTTTACAAAAATGTATGGCACATAACACGTTGGTTCTGTGCAATTGACTGACAATAAAAGGTCTGTAGGAAGGATTATAAGATACTTCAATGAAGGACTGGGCTACTGAAGATCACAAAACAAGGAAGACCTCAAACAAAATAACATACATGCGGCAAGCAGCACATGGAAGAGAAGTAGGATAGTCATCTCATTCTTCTGCTAAGAGTGTTCAGCATAGTTTGTCTGCTGGTGACATGGAAAGCTGTGCTGAAATATGGTTATGTCTCATTCCAAGTAATGCAAAGTGTACCCTCAGGAGTTCAGCCAGGAGAAAGATCGCTTGCCATGATGTGCACTGACCACCAGGTGCGGTGTGGAACATGGTGGATGACCAATGGCAGCAGCAGGGTGCTGACAGAGCGAGGGACGGAGGGAAGGAGGAAAGGAGGAGGTGGGGAGGCAGGGAGAAACGTGGTAGTAGTGGGCATGTGGCAAGGGATGGAGTAGGTTGGGAGGCAGGGAATCTGATCAGCCCTGATCGCTGGCCAGGCCAAGGGACCCTACCCATGCACAAATTTCAGGCACGGGGCCTCTAGTATTCAATAAATTAGTACCTGGTATTCAAGAACTATTTAAGCTTTTATGTGCATCTTATAACACTTGTTCAGGTCAATGTTAGAGAATACTGAAGACGGAACAATGTGGAGGAACAGGTGATGCAAAAAGGCCACACAGTTGAACGTAGTCAACGGCCAGGAAGTTACAGGTGAAATGACAAGTTACCACAGTGTCAAGTATGGCAAAGAAATGGTAGAAATGTGCTATTGTCCATGGTACTTGCATCTAAACACTGTTTGAAATGAGCAGGTGCTTGGTATCTTCTAAAAACCCCTTTATATCATATCCAGCCCACAGTTGCAACTCAACAGTGCCAAGCCTCTTCTGAACCATTCTGCATGTTCACCCCATAAAAAATATCAGGGTTCATCCTGCACATTCCTCTCTACAAACACTTACAACAGAAATATTCTAAGTATTAATGAAAGATGACAGAGATGGGCAGCCAGCACTGGCCTAGAACAATTTGGTTTGCAATCTTATTTACAGAAGATAATATTACAAACAACAACTGAAGTGTGATCTTGTAAGTACAGTTCAAGGTTCATGTAAGTAAAGACCATAACCTGGCACAGGCAGTCACCAAGGACCTTTGCCTAGAGGAGGGAGGTAGAAATGGAAGCCATGGATCTGAGCATAGTCACCCTCCCAGGGAGAGGAATAGCAGATGGGACACATTGAGTTGTCTGTAAGATTCCTGACTCCCAGACACATCCTGCACCATCTGAGGCAATGCTTGTGGAGTCCTTCACTCAGGGCTTTCCACAGACCTCACCCATGGCAGCCACAGCACATTTGACATGGCAGTGGGGGAAATTAGCAGAGCCCATGGTCTGGCTGTATAAGAGCAAAAGCTACATCAGAGGAATAAAGGAAGAGAGGACATCATCTCAGGACACTGGGACAATGTGAAGGTCTTACCTACAGATGATACAAATGCAAAAACTTCCAGCATCACATCACAATATAAAAGTCTCTGAGGCTCACCGAGGAGCCCCCATTCCTCCTGAGAGAAGGCAATGGCCACATCCTAAAAGTTCATATATTCTCATAATGGGGACAGTACAGCCCAGGATCAGATTCAGTCCTAAGATTCCAAATCTATCATAGTCCCACCCTCCACATCAGTCTGACCCCTCGACTGCACACACCAGAGAAGATACGAGGGCTTTATCACATGAAAGTCACTGTCATCTTATATTTCTACTGATATTTTGTCTTCCTACAATAAAGGCAGTTGAGCAGATAAAAGATAACTGAGCTATGAGATTCACACGTACGCCATATTTCCTCTTGACAGTAGAGTGAGTGTCAAGAATATAGGGTAGGAAGAGATGTTGGCCAGGAAGGGAGTGTGAGTGATTTGATATGGTCTTGTCAGGCAATACCTTTGTAGTCCCTCAGATTGTTCCTCAAAGATACCAGGAACATGACACCACACTTTATCACTACAACCAAAATCCCAGGGTGCTTGAGGCCATAGCTTTGCACTACCTGCTGCACATAGTTCTTTGAAAAACACTTCTCTCGCACAGCTTCATTCCCAGAGGCACAACTTCAAAGGTAACACAAATTTGCCATGGTAAGGACGGGTTGTTTCCTAATTACCTTATTTTCCAAAATTATAGATTACCACCTCAATAAGCCAATTCTCTCTTAGCCTTCTCCCTTACCCATGCCTGTGGAGATTGTCGAGCCTGGGTAACACTGATGAATGCTATCTCATTCCTAACAATCAGTGTGTCACCCCCAGCAAAAGGCAGGTGGGTACATAAATGTCATCTAAGCCCTGAACCTGGCAGATAGCACCAAAACACCCCTCTTTTTAGGCAATTACCCAAAAATTACCCTTATTTTATCATCCAAATTCCACAGGATATGAACGCTCCATTCATTCTTTTTTATTAAATATATGTTATTGACTTTAGAAAGGAAGGAAGAGGGAGAGATAGAAATATCAATGATGAGAGAAAATCTTTGATTGGCTGCCTCCTGCATGCCCCCTACTGGAGATCGAGCCAGCAACCCATGCATGTACCCTTGGCCGGAATCAAACCCTGAACCCTTCAGTCTGCAAACCGCCGCTCTATCCATTGAGCCAAAGCAGCTAGGGCTCTTCATTCATTCTTATGTCAATGTCAGGGTGCTCTGACCATGAAGTCACACTCCCTCTAGTGCACATCTCCCTTTCTACCACAAGGCTCTCACACATGCACTCCTACGTCAGAGCCCCCATATTCATGTCCTCGCCCTCTTACTTATTACTGAGCATGTGTGGTCCAGACAATGTTCGCCAAATTCAAACAATATCAAGTAATGCCCAGTTTCTGATCGTCCACCTCATAAAGGCAGGCTTGAGTTCTGCTATGAAGGCCTCTCTCCATGACTGTTTTTATCCTTCAATCTAACCTCTGAATAACCACAATCTGATCTGAGATATCCAAAGCCCACCTCCCCTGGTGCCGCACTTCATGTCACTTCACTAGTCACAGACAACATCTCTCTACTTAACCTTCACTCAAGTCCCAGCCCCAATGGCCCTCTGCATGATGCCCAGGGAGTCTCACAGAGGACCACTCAAACCTCTGAGCTAATTCACAAGGCTGACTGCAACTCCCCATAACCAGGCCACATCAAGGGTCACAACAAAATCCTTGTGAGTGTTTAGAGAAGTAACTATGTAACAACCCATCTCATCTTGTTTGAATTACCCATCAGCCTCCAATTAATCTCAAGTCAACTTATCTTTTAAAGGCCCTGGCCACTACGAAACCATTATCTCTCCCAGAACTCTATATGACAACTGAAAGGGCGAGGACTATGCCCTCCACCTTGCCCCAGGGTAAGAGCTATGCCCTCCATCTTACCTTGGCCATGTGCTCAGCAAGGCTTCTTCCGGGAGGCCAAGCTGCTGCTGGCCACGCCCAGGATTTCTCTGGACTGGCCAATGATAGTCAAGGGAAGTGCACTCCATCACTATGACCACATCCTGTGTAATGAGACACCGACTCGCACCTGGCCAATCAGCAGGGCCCACAGTCCTTTCTCCTCCCCTTACCCCAACCCCCTATAAAACCTCTCTCCACACAGAGTTTGCTCTCTCTCTGCCACTTGCTGCTGTGCCAGTAAGGGGGAGGGGTGGCAGGGAAGCCAAACCTAGGTTTGAAATAAATGACTCTCTACTTTTGCATAGGACTCGCTGGCTTCCTGGAGGGCCCTTGGGAATCTTGAAATCTGGGCACAACATTTGGGGACTCGTCTGGGATTCCCAAGACCATCGAGGGACCCTGATCCGAAAAGTCTGACTGACCGCAGTAGGTGTGTGTTGTTGTGTGTTCTGTTCTGTGTGAGCTCATTTCTGGAAACTGTAATTGCCTGAGGGTTTAGGCGGACGTTCTGTGAAAGACCACAGGCGGGGGATAGTTGGACGACGTTCTGTTCCCCAGGAGGGATGGATATGCCCCTCGCGGATTTGAGACAAGGCGGGTCACTCCTGCCGGTTTGGCGTAAGGCCATCATCTCGTTAATTCCATGGAATTGGAAGGCTGTATTTTTGGGCCCTGTTTAGTGTTCTGTGTTTGTACTGGATGGACGTTATGGGATGGACTCACACTGCTCCTTTGGGTATTGTGATTGATCATTTCAAGGAGATTGGGGGAGGCTTTAGAGCTCCCTCAGGAGTTGGGAAGTTGTTAGGAATTGAATGGATTGTTTAAACTCTGAATGAATGTCTGGTGAAAGTGTATAAATGTGGAGGGAGGGGGCCTGCCTTCTTCCCTCCTTTGTGTGGCTAACTGAGTATGCCTAGTATGAAGTCTAGATGATAGAAGTTAATCTATTAATTGAAAATGCCTTATATTTTAATTGAAATATATCCTAAATGTAAAAGTATTGATTTGAAAAATACTAAGTATTTAATTTGCTACCTAAGATTTAAAAAAGTTCTGCAATATAATGTTGGCCATCTATCTTTTAGGGGTTTTGGTTTGCTCTTCCCTTGTTTATTGTGAGAATGAGGAAATCATCTTTTCTGTCAGAGAACAATTTAGACAGCCACAATGTTGAGCTGCCTGACTTGGCAGCCGCCATGTTGGCCGCATGGCATGCCGTGCCCCTGGGTGCCGCCATCTTGGAACAGTAAAGGCCCCACCCTCTGACTTAGTCAATCACAAAAGGAATGTCTGCTCACTGAGGCAGGATGGGATTTCAGGGGTGGAGTTTTAAGGCGGAGTTTTACTAAGGAAATGCAGATGGGGCAGAAAGTGTGCCTGCCTCTCAGATTTATTTAATACTAAATTAGCAATCACGGTCTTAATATAATTTTAGTGATATGATAGACCAATGTTTTGAGCGGTTGGCTTTATAAGGGCCAACAATAGAGCTCGTATTTCTTGAAGGGCTTGTAGATAGACAATTGAAAAGCTTTTACAAATTCATAAATGCATCCGGGATTTCTGTGCACATGTAAAGGGAAAAGGCCAGTTTAAAAACGAGTGTGCATAGTTTTGAGCTGAACTTGACCTTTTGCTATGTACAGAATAAAAACCCGAGACTGTTTTGGCCTTAATAGTTATGGGTTTGCTTCTTGAATTCCCCAGCAGGAAAATTGTGACCATTTTGAAATTTAGCAGCTATGCCAGGATAGCAGTAATCCAATTTCTGAAGTAAAGTACAATTATTTCAGGTAGAAACTGTGGTTTAAAAGTTCTAGCTACCTGGAAAGCATGGCCTTGGTGTGAAAGGAGGAAAAAAGAAATGTTAAATGGATGGTAGACCAGTGAGCTGGGACTGGTCACTAATGGTGGATTGTGAGAAGGGCTGGACATGGCCTAACTTCTCCTTCCTTGGTACCCCAAAAAACGCCAGAGGGTACTTCTGGCCTTGGTTTTCCAATGTGTTTACATTAAATGGTTCTTTCCTTCCTCTTTAACTTTTGGGGGATTGTGTGAATGAATTACTTATGTAGATTATCAAGAATCTCTAAGGGACTTGTCCTGTATCTGGAGGAATGGCTTCTAGATGGTATTCATCATCTCTGAGACTTCCGGAGGGAAGTCAAAGCTCGGACTGGCTCGAATCTGGCCTATCTTTTAAAGGGGTAGAAAAGAAGCATTCCTATGCAGTTTTCTACTGCCTCTGTTCAGGGACTTGTTCTGTATCTTGACACAACTGAAACTGATTTGTTGGTATTTTGTGGTATAAATGTGGCATGCACCTCAAAGTTCTTAATGGGGAATGTATCTAGTTATCATGTCTATTTAGTTTTGATTTCCTTGTTCAATATGAGTACCGTTTCTATCTGGGTGAGACATAGGTCAAGAATCCTGTCCCGGGATGTGGGAAAGGGAGGACCCCACATCTGTTCCAGTCAGGCCCCCATCAGAGGATTTGGGCTATATTCCTGTTATCTGCTCAAGTACCCAGGACTGTAAAAGTACTTGTTCACTGAAAGGGTGTTAGTGTGGATGTTTATTTGATGTTTGTATGTCTACTTGGGTATAATTATTTGTTATGAAAGTGTGGAAGTATATTCTGTGCTAGGTTGGGATTTTGGAATTCTGGGGTAGATTTAAAAGGTATTTGTGGCTTTTCTAGTCTGATTGGGACATTTAAGGGTGGGGCTCACAGTTCCTCAGGGCAGAGATTTCATGGGCCCTTCCCCCTGCCTGTGCTGGATTAAATAATACAGGCCAGTGTCATTTAGCTTGCTGGTTAAAGGAAAACAATGGGCCTTAGAATCTGTAAAGGTGGGCGGGAATGAAGCTGTTCAAATGTACCAAAAGGGTTTGGTACCTGTTGCTGCTAGCAGGGGAGGGGCTGATACCCACTTCTAGTGCACTCCCTTGAAAGAGGCCAGGTTGCTGCTCTGCCACAAAGGGAAAGCAGAGCGCTGTACTGATAAACAGGGTTACCTAGAAGCCATCAGGACTTTGAAGTTCTCCAAGAGAGGAGGAATCTGACTCAAAGACGGGCGAGGACTGTGGCTTTTCTTTAACAATCTTTTTCGTTGAGAGGGCTCCAGAGGGCACACGAGGACATTTGGCCGTGCCTCTGCACCATCTATGAGACCAGCCCAACCCCAACTCCTCATCAGCACAGACCAGGAGATTGGGTCTACATCAGAAGGCACCGCCGGGAGACCCTAGAGCCACGTTGGAAGGGTCCCTACACTGTGGTGCTGAAGACCCCCACCACTCTCAAGGTAGATGACATCGTGACCTGGGTCCATCACACTCACGTCTGGTGAGCGGATCCATCCATGCCCCGGAAAGACTTCATCACCAAATGGAGCATCAATTGATCGAGATCAATGCAACCTGCTCTACGGCGTGCTCAACCTGCCTGATGCCGGTAACATGGCTCGTGATCACTCCTGTCACCAGGAGCCCCCACAATACTGTGTAATACACTTAGATAATGCCTGCATCTTCATGGACATGGCTCATCACATGTTTAGTCTTCATGGACATGGCTCCAAAGAGACAAGGACTATTTACAGGATCACATGTTTAGTAGCAGAAGATTTGGCTGCCTGAAGCGGCCATGATGCCAATATTATGTTTCATTATATTGATATGTTATATTAACCTTTGATTCTTTTGCAGGTTTGAATGTATGTTGGTTGTCATGGAAGGGAGCTGTGTGGGGTGACCCCCAAAAGTAAAGGGTATCTAGCTGCCAAGAGGGCAGGTGCCCAACTGGGCAGGAAAGGGTGCCCATCAGGTTTTGGTCTCTTTGAGAGGCAGCTAAGAGTTGGCAGCCTGTAATACTGTCTTGCAGTCCTGAGTCACCATGCCCATGTCAGGGGTAGTAAAGCTGGAAAAACCCTGTTTAGAATAGAAGGTCTGAGGCATGTTTATGCATAGAAAGAAGGTTTTATGCCAACAGTTACTGTTTTGTTTTAAATCCATGAAAAGGAATTAGCAAGGAAAGTCAGGAAATCTTAGAGCAGATCAGTATGTTTTTCTCCTTATGTAATTCCTCTGAAATCTGGCAATGCTAAATAAGTCATGGCAAACATCAGGCTTTGCATAGATACAATAAGACTGGTACCTAATAGTGGTTTTATTAATGGAAAACTTTGACTGGAGTATTATGTTTTAAAGAGTCCTGTCTGAACTCTAAAGACTTGACGCCACTAAGAATGCCACTAAGAAAGCCTGGTATCCTGCTTGGGAGCCCTGAAGATGGCTGGCGCTGGAGCGTCAGGCCCATGCCCTACCATCACTGGTGGTTGGTAAGAGTAGAAGGGGAGCAGTAAAGATGCCTCTGCATCCCTGTGGAACCCCCCCACACTCTGGGCAGCAATGAGTAGGAGGGCTACTGAGATGGGCCTTAAAGCCTGGAGCGTGGGCTCAGGTGGAGTTGCTACAGGTGAGGGATTCACCTAACTCAGCAGATACTGCAGGCAGGCCTGATGACAGCTGGATGGCTTGGCTTCCTGGCCCTACAGGGAACATTAAGATTCAACCATGAAATTCCAGCAAAGGTAGTCAGTTACCATTCTTGTTACTGCATTCTTGTTTATGCAAACATCAGGACAATAGATAAATCAATCTTGATTTGGCTTTTTGATAGGCATGGAGGAATTTTAAGAAGAAAAATCCTGTTTCAATAGAAGTTGTTAAATCTAAAATGGTTTCTTTGCCTTCCACCGGGCCATTTGTTAAGCTTATAGGGATAGTTCAATTGATAGTTTTGTGTGCCCAGTATGGGCCTCTAACAACAGTGGATTAGAAATGCAGTCAGTCTCATGATTGAGCTGGAAGTTCCAAGACAAGGGGGGAATAAAAGGGCGAGGACTATGCCCTCCACCTTGCCCCAGGGTAAAGGCTATGCCCTCCATCTTACCTTGGCCATGTGCTCAGCAAGGTTTCTTCCGGGAGGCCAAGCTGCTGCTGGCCACACCCAGGATTTCTCTGGACTGGCCAATGATAATGATAGTCAAGGGAAGTGCACTCCATCACTATGACCACATCCTGTGTAATGAGACACTGACTTGCGCATGGCCAATTGGCAGGGCCCACAGTCCTTTCTCCTCCCCTTACCCCAACCCCCTATAAAACCTCTCTCCACACAGAGTTTGCTCTCTCTCTGCCACTTGCTGCTGTGCCAGTAAGGGGGAGGAGGGCAGGGGAGCCAAACCTAGGTTTGAAATAAATGACTCTTTGCTTTTGCATCAGACTTGCTGGCTTCCTGGTGGGCTCTTGGGAATCTTGAAATCTGGGCACAACAAAAACTTCTGTCCCTATGCTTTGTTGGGCACCAACCTCCCACAAACAGTGGCCCCAGCATAAAAGCCAGTCCCCAGGCTCAAAATGTCCCTTCTGAGCTAATACTACCATTACCAACCGGACCATGACTCCCTGTATTAAAGTGATCCATAGACGTGGCTGATTTGTTTCAGTTGGTTGAGCATAGACCCATGCACTGGTGAGGTCACATGCCTGGATTGTAGGCTGGATCCAGAGTAGGGGTTGTGCAGGCAGCAACCAATCCTTGTTTCTGGCTTATCACTGTTCTCTGTCTCTCTCCCTCTCCTATGTCTAAAATCAACATCTATATCTACATCTATATCTATATCTATATATACACACATACATATACATACACACATATATAGATATATATAGACATATATAGACATATATAGAGATATAGATAGATGATAGATAGATAGATAGATAGATATACATTTTGTTCTTTTATTTTTCCAAAAACATACCTGCCAGTTACTGAATCAGCTCACTCTTCACTCCAAGCCTTTGCACATTCTGGAACCTATGTCCTATAGGACCTCCCACTCATTACACTGGTTTCAGAAACAAGGTCCACTTCATGAAGCCCTCGTCATGGCCTTAGGATTCTGGGCTTAGTATCTGTTCAAACTACCCAGGTCCAAGGGATACAAGAGCGGCTGAACAGTCCCAGGACACCACTCTCTCAGAGGCCACAAGTGTGTGAGGTTCTGGAATAAGCTTCACCGTCCGGTACATCTAATTCATTCTGCATTTGCAGGAATTTGTGGAATGAAAATGGTTGGTTGAGAGCCTGGCAAACACCACTGGGATCTATAGGCTTAGGCTGCTCAGTGCCCTTGCCCAGCCCAGAGGCCTGGTGCCCTCCAGATGCCTGTGTTATCTCAGGGCTCAGTCCTCAGGGCTCACTCTTGCCAGTTAGCTTACCATTTGCAGGACTTCCCCTTCCTGTTCACAATGCTGTCCTCTGTCTTCTAGTCTGTTCTTCCTCTGAGCAAATTTAGCAAAACGTAGAACCCTACCTCAGACAATGTCCCTCTTTTTTTTCACAACCATCTATGCTCCCAGCTTCCTGAGAATGAAAGTAAAACTCCTCGTGCAAAAACACACCTCATCTCTTTGTTGCCTTTGGACCCAAAGGAGTCCCGGGTTTTCCAAATAATCCAGGCTCAGCCCCACCACTGTGTCCTTACAAGGTGGCACTGCAGCCTTTCACCCTCTTTCCCCATCAACCACGTGTCACCCCCGAGTGACTTACTGTTCTGAATGCTGCAACCTGGGCGGCAGGACCAGAGAGGCGCCAGTCCCCAAGGCTGGAGGGTTTAATGGTGTCAGGCTGACTGAATGCTGTGAGCAGAGAGCAGTCCCGGAGGCAGGAAAGCCCCAATCCCCGCCTGTTGGTGCTCAATTAGCCTCAGACACAGCAAGCACAGCAAGGACGCTGTCTCATAGGCCTCCTCCTCCTCATGACCGGTGGGCTGAAGCCTGTGAGTCCTTGAAGAAACTGAAAGGGTCAAAATGCCCGCCCGGAGGAGGAAGGCGGAAGTCCCGCCCTAACCAAATGCACTGAATCCAAAATTGCCCTTTAGCTCCGCCCATGGGGGGGGCGCATTCCTTTCTGGGTATTGAAGTTTTCTCAACACCAAGGGGAGGACTAGCATCCCAGCCAATGACATTGGTGAATAAAGGTGATGTGTTTCAGCAAGGGGTCCTGGGGAAGGAAAATACGGGGCCAGAGTCTGGTTAACTGGAATAGACTGGCAGATCTCCCAGAAGAGCTGTGTGGTGTGTGGGGAGAACCGGGAGAGATCCCCCAAAGAATATATGCACAAGCAAAAAAATGGGAGACATATGTAATATTATCAATGATCATACATACATATTAATTTAAAAAAACAAAACAATATAACCCAGCTGGTATTGCTCACTGAGTGAACATTGACCTCTGATCCATGAGGTCATGGTTCTATTCCAGATTAGGGAACATACATGGATTTTAAGTTCAATTCTCAGTTGGGTAAGGGTGGGGACGCACAGCAGGCAGCTAATCAGTGATTCTCTCTCATCATTGATGTATGTATCTCTCCCACCTCTTCCTCTCTCCAAAATCAAATAAAAAATATTTTTAAAAGTATATCCATATATGCATAGTCCATGGTCATAGGCAATAATGTGCTGAGTGCCAGAAACAGTCGGGGCAGGGTAGAGGGAGGCATAGGGTGATGAGGATGGGGGAAATTGGGTCTATTTGTAATAGAGTCAACAATAAAAAACAATAGTTTGCCTACATGGCATGGCTCAGTGGTTGGGCGTGGACGCATGAATCAAGGTTTCTTTGGTTGGTCCAGGTCAGGACACATGCCTAGGTTGGGGAGCTCATTCCCTGTAGGGGGCATGCAGGAAAGAGCTGATCAACAATTATCTCTCATCATTGATGTTTCTCCATCTCCCACTCTCTCTAAACAATTAATAAAAAATAATTGTGTTAAAATTTATTTGAATGAACAACACCAATGTGAATGAGGACCATGATGTTTTCTCCAAAGTCTTCTAAGCAAAGCCATGCCTCCTTGGTCTTCAAAGAGGATGTCCCAAGTATAACTGTGTTCAGGAACAGGAAGCAGCTTGGAGCAGGTCCGCCTCATCTTGATCTGTAGTGATTTAGTTCATTACTTCAAGTTTGAAAATATTTCACAACACGAGTTCAGAACATTTTGAGGGTACATTAATTGGAGCTGGAGATAATGAAAAAAAGTAAGCCTTATGAAAGAACAGGGAACAGCAGAGAGATTAAACCAGGCTCCTTTAACTCTCTAGAAAAGTGAGTTAACTGCTGTTAACTCACTGGGCAATCAGAGTAAAGGAGGACTTGAGCGCAGACTCAGGGGGCTAGGCCAGGATGAGCTGCCACTGCTCATTGCGACCCTGGTTGCATGTTGAGTGGGATCCCTGAAAATCTTAGGAGAGCCAGACAAGTGTGATTCAGTGGTTGAGTGTTAACCTATGACCCTGCAGGTCACTGTTCAATTCCTGGTCAGGACACATACTCAGCTGGTGGGCTGGATTCATATTGTGGTGCCTGGGATAGGCAGCCTATCAGTGATTCTCTCACATCATTCATGTTTCTCTCTCTCTATCCCCACTCCCTTGCCCACTGAATTCAATAAACATATATTTTTGAATGTATATTTTATTGATTTTTTTTGATTAGTTAAATCTTTATTGTTCAGATTTATTACATTTGTTCCTCTTTTTTTCCCCCATAACTCCCCTCCACCCAGATCACACCCCACCCTCCTCCCTCACTCACCACCCACTGTCCTCATGCATAGGTGCACAAATTTTGTCCAGTCTCTTCCCGCATCCCTCTCACTCCTTTCCCCCCCACCACCAAGAATAGCCAGTCCACTCCCTTTCTATGCCCCTGATTCTATTATAATCACCAGTTCATTCTGTTCATCAGATTATTCACTTGACTTTCAGATTCACTTGTTGATAGATGTGTATTTGTTCTTCATAATTTGTATCTTTACCTTTTTCTACTTCTTCCCCCTTTTTTAATTAAATCTTTATTGTTCAGATTATTACAGTTGTTCCTCTTTTATCCCCATAACTCCCCTCCACCCAGTTCCCACCCCACCCTCCTCCCTCACTCCCCACCCACTGTCCTCATCCATAGGTGCACGATTGTTGTCCAGTCTCTTCCCACATCCCCCTCCCCTTTTTCCCCCAAAGATAGACAGTCCACTTCTTTTCTATGCCCCTGATTCTATTATAATCACCAGTTCATTCTGTTCTTCAGATTATGCACTTGTTGATAGATGTGTATTTGTTGTTCATAATTTGTATCTTTACCTTTTTCTTCTTCCTCCTCTTCTTAAAGGATGCCTTTCAGCATTTCATATGATACTGGTTTGGTGGTAATGAACTTCTTTAGCTTTTCATTATCTGTGAAGCTCTTTATATGACCTTCAATTCTGAATGATAGCTTTGCTGGATAAAGTAATCTTGGTTGTAGGTTCTTGGTATTCATCACTTTGAATATTTCTTGCCACTCCCTTCTGGCCTGCAAAGTTTCTGTTGAGAAATCAGCTGACAGTCGTATGGGTGCTCCCTTGTAGGTAACTGACTTTCTTTCTCTTGCTTGTTTTAAGATTCTCTCTTTGTCTTTTGCTCTTGGCATTTTAATTATGATGTGTCTTGGTGTGGTCCTTTTTGGATTTCTTTTGTTTGGGGTTCTCTGCACTTCCTGGAGTTGTAAGTCTCTTTCTTTCACCAGGTAGGGGAAGTTTTCTGTCATTATTTCTTCAAATAGGTTTTCAGTATCTTGCTCTCTCTCTTCTTCTGGCACCCCTATAATTCGGATGTTGGTACACTTGAAGCTGTCCCAGAGGCTCCTTACAATATCTTCGTATTTTTGGATTCTTTTTTTATTTTGCTTTTCCGGTTGGGTGTTTTTTGCTTCTTCATATTTCAAATCATTGACTTGATTCTTGCGATCCTCTATTCTGCTGTTGGAATATTCTGTATAATATTCTTTATTTCAGTCAGTGTATGCTTAATTTCTAGTTGGTCCTTTATCACAACGTCAAGTGTCTCATTAGATTTCTTGTAGGCCTCATTAAGTTTATTGGCAATTTCTAGAAAATTCTTGAAAAACTTCAAAAGTGTGGTTTTGAACTCTATATCCAGTACTTTGCTTTCCTCCATTTCTGTCATTTGTGTCCTTTTTCTTTGTTTCCACATTTTTTATGCTTCCCTGTGTTGATAAAGTGGTTTTCTGTGCTAAGTGTCCACTAGGGCCCAGTGGTTCAGCCTCCCCAATTACCTGAGGAGGACACTCTGGGTGCACCCCCTTGTGGTCTTTGTGCACAGTCTTGTTGTAGTTCAGCCTTGATTGTTGTTGGTATCACTGGGAGGAACTGACCTCCAGGCCAATTGGCTGTGAGAATCAGCTGTGTCTGCAGTGGGAGAACTTCTGTGCTGGAGACAGCCCTCCGGGTCATGACTTGCTTCAATGGGGCTTTGGTGCTCACTGAGTCTGCCCCCTGAGTGTGTCCTTTATGGTTCCATGGAGCTGCAAACTGGATGGTCCCACTCTGGCCTCTGGGTTTCCTGGCTCCTGGTTCTCTAGGGAGGTGCTAATCTAGCCTTTGCCTTAGGCTATCCAGCAAAAGCCTCCCTGCAGGGCTTCGGCGGGGCAGGTCCCACGGGATCAACAGGGCAGGGCTAGCAGTTATGGCTTCTCTCAGAGGCTTTGGTTTTCAATGTCCTGGTAATCGCTGCAAGCCCCTCTGAGAGAAAGCTGCCCTCAAGTTCTGACCGATGCCGACAGTCCCACTTATCCCATCTGAGTCTGGGTCACGAGAGACTTGCCCAGAACTGGAGCTCAGAGCCTGAGACTCCCTCCCGATTGCAAAAGACAACCGTGCTCTGAGCCGCACCCCGCTCTGTGTGCACCTCTGTACCTTAGTATTTTACTTCCGCACTGTGCCTCCTCTGAGTCTCAGTATGCTTGTCTCTTTCCTTCTAGTTGTAGGATTTCCACTCAGCCAGCCTTCCTCTGGTTCTGGATGATGTCCGTTCTGTCTTTTGGTTGTGTTTTTGAAGTGGTTGTTCAAGGCAGCAAACTCCAGTGTTTACCTATGCTCCCATCTTGGTTTCTCCTGAATGCTTATTTTAAATCAATTACACTTGTATCAAAGTTTTAAAAAATGATTAAAAGTTGCCACTTCCCATTATTTTACTATTTTATCATGAATGTTCTTGAGTATATTTGTACCTACTGCATCAGCATGTTGGAAATAAAATATAATGATATGCTACTGAAATATCCTAGCAGGCCCATGTTCAATGCCAACATTTTCACATTTTAAAACTCATTATGATGAGAGTAGTTACCACCAGGAAAATTGACAAATAGTACACAACTTCACTTAATTTACTATAGAATGCTTTGACTTGGAAAACAATGGTGGAGAATGTTATCAACATAGATTTAACTTAAAAGTGTATCATGCAACTGGGCATTAAATTGTGCATATGATAAAAAGTTGAGAAAAACAATTTTGCTTCCAGTATTCAAAACATATAGTTCCAATTGTCAATTAAATCAGTTGGGTCTTTAAGGAATGAGTGTAGTGAATACAAATTTCTTAACACTGAATTGTTCTCCTATTGGTTAAATCCTAAATTCATTTTAAAAATTGCAATAGTTTCTGAACAAAACTTTCAACAAAATAGGTAAAGACAGTGTAAATAAATGCATAAAGAAATGCTCACCATAAAAATTTCTTATGGAAATGGATTTAAAACAAGTTAACCCTACACTGATTTTTGGGCCTACAGTTTAAAAATATTAAACATTGCATTTGTCTATAGAGATTAAAAAAAACACACTAGAATTTTCATTATTGTGTGTAACTGGGAAGGCAAAGAGAATGAATATTTTAGATCACAGTTTTGCAAACCTTCAAAAGCAAAACATGCACCTACACCGTAACAATTAGATAGGTAAGACATACATTTATGTAAAGAACAGAACACAATATTTCCAGAAAATTTCTTTATAATACCCTAAACCTGGAAATAACAAAAAACATAGAAAGTTCAATAGATAAAGTTTTTATACTTTATAAATATAAAGTAACCAAGGAACCCAAAGTAAGGAGAAGCTGATCTGAAACTCAAATGGAGCTCTGCTCACATCCTCTTTCCAGGGCTTCTCTTCACTAGCATCACTCTGTTGCTGGTGAGAATTTGCACTCAAGAGAAGTCTTTGTCACATGAATCCCTGAAGAAAGCTTCCTACACAGTGTATGCTGTTTCTACCTAAGTCAGGTGCAGGATATATTTTAACACTGAGAAACAATGCTTACACAGAAGGGCTTTCTGGCTTGCTGGAGTTGTCTTAGAAGCCCTGACCAGTGACTGTCCTTCCACAGATACACTCTGCTCAGAAGGTGCCATCTTATCTACCATTTTCTAACAAAAACCTAAAAACACAGAATGATAAGGAAATGAATGTTGACTATGGTGCCATGAGGATGATCTAATACAAAATCTGTATTGTATAGATTGTAATTCTCAACATTGTTGAGAATTATGTAATACAGACTGAGACCAGAGACTATAATTAATATTGTCCACAGAAACACAACAAAGGACTTCTTTCCAGGGTGACCATTGACCTCACCAATTATAGAGGCCCGAGGCTACAAATTAGAACCACAAAGTCATGCAGACAATTTTCCATGTACTTGGGCAGCAATTCCCAAAAAAAGGGCAATATTGGAGAAATAGTGATTTTATGCCATTATTATGTGCCTTCCAAAGCACAGAAAGTTTGGGACCTCATCATATCCGTTCACCTCTCCATGCTGACAGATCACGACTTTCTTTCTAGTCATCCCAGGCAGTGACTATAAGCCCCAAAATTAAAGGTACAAAAGAAAAAACACCTTTTCTGAAAGATTATAAACCAGAACAGATGACAGCAATTGGTTTGTAAGTTGGTTAACTAGAACCTGAAACAATTCATCACAGCTTAATGTGAGAACCACAATGTCCCTGACAGGGGTAACACTTTTTTAGCTGAGGATGAGTGTTGTGGATGAAGCCTGCATCAGTTGCACTCCCTAGTCAGAGATAAACTAATGAAAATACTGCCAAGAGTTCAGAGTAATCATAATTTTCTCAAGAACAAGTGAGAACACAGAATTCATTTCCCCTGAACACACAGCGGTTGTGACTGATGAACATGCTTCAGATGAGCCAGGTGTTAGAGGTAAAATCTCTTCAGCCACAAGTACTCGCTGTGACATCAATGGGATAGTAGGTCTGTGCATGTTAGCAAGTGCAATGTAGCTCCTTCAAGCCTCACTTGCATCTGAAATTTATGATGAATCTAGCAGAGTGTATGTTCCATTAAATACAATTTAAATTCAGGTAAATGTTTCATAATGAATCTCCTTCAGTGTTATCATTCTAAGTGAGAAGAATAAAGCATTGCTTGCATAATTTCATATTTTCTCCAGTGTGAAGTCTGAAGTGTATAAGCAGGGTAGATTTGTGGCTAAAAGGTTGTCTACATTCACACACTCATGAGATCTTTCCCCAGTGTGACCTCTGTGATGTTCCATGAACTTAGGTTCTTGGTTAAAGGACTTTCCATAATCACTACACTCACATAAATTTTCTCTAGTGTGAACTCTCCTGTGGTCTTGAACAAAAGAGGGACATTGTGTGAAGTAGGTTTCTAAACTTTTCCCAAAGCAGGTAGGGGAAGAACAACTAGAAGAGAGAGGACAGCAGTTGGGGACAGGATTGACTCTCTAAGGGGTCAATATAGCACGTAAAAGACTTCCCACAACACACTATTTAAACGCTTTGTCTCCAGTGGGAACTCTGAGATGTTCAGAGAAGTGAGACCTCTGATTGCAAGACTTCCCACAATCACTACATTCATTTAGCTTTTCTCCTTTGTGAACTCTGTAGTGTTTAGTGAGGTGAAGCTTTGATGAAAGGACATCCCGCATTCTCTATACTCATACAGCTTTTCTCCAGTGTGAGTTCTTTGATGTTGAATCAGGATAGAGCTATGACTGAAGGAATTCTCACAATTAGTACATTCATATGGCTTTCTTTAGTGTGAACTCATTGGTGATCATTGAGGTCAGACCTTTGGCTGAAATATTTCCCCCATTTACTAAAATCATACTTCTTTTTTTACTGTGAATTTTCTGGTATTGTATGAGGGTAGACCTTTGATTGAAGGACTTCCCAGAATTACTACATTCATAAGGCTTCTCCCCAAGCTGAAATGTGTGGTGGTTAGTGACCAGAACCTTTTTGATGACAGGACATCCCACATTCTCTACACTCATATGGGTTTTCTCTACGGTGAACTCAGCAGTGTTCAGTGAAATCAGAACTTCGGGAGAAGGAATTCCCACACTAATGACACACATACCTCTTTTTTTCAGTGTGAATGCTGTCATGTTGAATGAGGGTAGACCTTGACTGAAGGCCTTCCCCTAATCAATATATTCATATAGCTCTTCCCCATTGTGAATTCTCCAGTGTTTAATGAGAGCAGTGTTCTCACTAAAATAATTCTTGCAATCAGTTCACTTACAGCGCTTTTATTCAGTATAAATTCTCTAAAATTCCTAATTAGGTTAAAGATTCTTCTAAAAACTTTTTCCACATTTTTTACACTCATTATTCATTTCTCCAGAGCAGACACCCTGCTGTTGAACAACTTTCTGGTGTGACTGGGGCTATTTTCACAACTACCATTCTGGTAAGTACTATTTCCAGCAATAAATTCTTGTGAAATCTCATGACCACAGTGTGAATTCTCCGTGTTAAGAGCTTGCCTGGTCCTGGGGGTGATATGTGATGGCTGAAAAGTATTCCTAAGTCTCCTTATATGGGTTGAAGGCACCCAAGGTAAGGAAAAGCTGATCTGGGGCTCAAATGGAGCTCTGCCCACATCCTCTTTCCAGGGCTTCTCTTCACTAGCATCCCTCCGTTGCTGGTGAGAATTTACACTCAAAGAGAAGTCTTTGTCACATGAATCCCTGAAGAATGCTTCCTACACAGTGTATGCTGTTTCTACCTAAGTCAGGTGCAGGATATATTTTAAAACTGAGAAACAATGCTTACACAGAAGGGCCTTCTAGCTTGCTGGAGTTGTCTTAGAAGCCCTGACCAGTGACTGTCCTTCCACAGATACACTCTGCTCAGAAGATGCCACCTTATCTTCCATTTTCTGACAAAAAAACTAAAAAGAGAGATTGATAAGGAAATGAATATTGACTGTGGTGTGATGAGAATGCTCTAATAAAGTGTGTTCCACACAATAGACTGTATTCATGCAATTCTCTCAAAGTAAGTGGTGTGCAATAAAGATTAATAAGAGGTTCCAGTGTCCTCAGTTCCAAGGACTGGAAAAGACATAAGACAGTCCCAGGGTACCGCTATTTTAGAGGTCATAAGGGTGTGAGGCCCTGAAATCAACTTTAATCCAGTACTCCTAAGCATTTATGTAGAAATCTATGGAAAAAAGATTTGTTGAGAGCCAGGCCATCACTGGCAGAATCCATGGGCTCAGGCTGCTCAGTACCCTTGCCCAGCCAAAGGGGCTACATGTCCTTGAGATGACCACATTACTTCAGGACTCAATCTTCAGTGCACACTCCTGCCAGGTACCTCATCTTTTACAGGACTTCTCCATCCTGTCCCCAACTACTGTTCTCTCTCTTCTAGTTGTTCTTCTCCTGAGCTGCTTTTAGAAAAGTTTAGAAACCTACCTCACACAATGTCCCTCTTTGGTTCAGGACCATCCATGGACCCAGTTTCCTGAGAATGGCAGCACAGTTCCTCATGCAAAACTTTGCCTCATCTTCTTTGTTGCCTTTACTCACAAAGCAAGGCCTGGATTCCCAATTCCTCCTCATTCAGACACACTACCATGTCCTTACAAGGTGGCATTGCAGCCTGTCGCCCTCTTCCCCCATCACACCCTGTCATCCACAATCCACTCACTGTTCTGGATGCTGTGACCTGGGCTACAGGATCTGAGAGGTGCCCACACCCCAGGCTGGAGGGTTACATAAGGTGAGGCGGAGCCAATCTCAGTGAGCAGACAGGAGGCTGGGGGACACAGAGGCCCCATACCTTGCCTGTTTGTGCTCAACAAGCCTCACACACACCACTGTACAGGGTGACACTGCCTCTGATGCCTGGACTTAAGGGAGGCCTGGTGCTCTGAAGCCTCCGTCTCTGTGAACAGACCAAAGCGGTCAACTTGCCCTAATCATGTGCACCTGGATAATATGTCTCTCCCCTGGCTTTTACTGGCTAAACCAAGCCATCAATAGGTGCATTGCCTCTTGTGTAATATACTGTTTGAGCTTCGCAGTTGGAATTTGGATACCAGTTTATAACAGGAATGGTGAGCCGGGATTTTTCCTGCAGTCTTGTTTTGCAAAGCCAAAGAGTGAAATCACAGACCATAAGATTGCAGCAAAAGTGTGAAATTCATTGAAGCATTCAGACTCTCCGCATGGGGAGGGTGCCCAGTAATAGATAACCCATGAAGCTTTCTAGTCTAGGGGTATATATTTGCTACAAGTCTGCTCTCTATCTATCCTTGTCATCACCTGATTGATTCCCTCTATTATTATTTCCCAGCAAGGAACTTGAACTTTCCCTATTTCTATGGCTAAGTTCACTTTATTGTTGCAGAACCTCCCTAGTTTCCCATGCCTCCCACTGTGAGTCCAGAAACAGTTTATTATTTCTGCACAGGTGGTTCCTGTCATCAGGTTTGCTCAAACTGCCATTTCTGCCCCTGCATAAGTTCACCTGTCTTTGTTTTGAATTGGACCCCTGCTCTGTCTGTGTGTCAAGCTAACATCTCTCATAGTCACTCATTGACAACTGGGAATATTGTTGTTTGGGAGACTGAGTAATGCTGGGAACTGAGAATGTTAGGCTTCAGTGGCTGGTGGCAGGAGTTAGGGGAGTGTTGTAGAGCATGTCCCAAAATTCACGCAAGATTTGAATTTTGCGTGAGGAATATCACCAAAAAAATAAATAAATAAAAGCCTAATTTTACCTGGTTTATTGAATCAGATTCTAATATCTGTTGCCCTTTGATTTCAATCCCTTCAATTTGATAAGCATTACCAATTACCAATTATGGCCCAGGAGCAGGGACAATGAAGACCAATGAAGACCACGGCTTTGCATCTGTGCCAGCAAAGCCGTGGAGGCCATTTACCCAATGTGCTATTCCATACATAACCCTATACTGTATCCTTTAGAATCAATAAAAAATTTACAATTTTTCATTATAAACCTGTGTTTTCTATAAAAATTACTTCTTGCATGAATCTTGGGACACCTTATGTAAAACTGTCTTTTTGTTTGGAGATATTATTTCAAATTCTGTGAAGCTCAGAATGCTCCTTGAGGTAAGAGTATTACTGCAACTATTCCTGAAGCCCACAAATATCAATGGATTTATATAAGTAATATTTTAATTGACTTTTAAAGAGAGATGAATTGATAGAGTAAGGGAAATATGGATCAGATGGCCTCTGCAAGCCCCCACACTGAGGACTGAGCTTGCATGCTCCACTTATTTGTGTCATCACTGGGAGTCGAACTGGAAACCTTTCTGTGACTGGGATCATGCTAAACCTATTGAGGTCAATATTCTATTTTATTATTAAAATATCACATTAGTACAAGAAAATGCAAGCTATGAGAGAATATACATAATCCTATCCTAATTATTTAAAAACAAAAATTGAAAAGATACAAAAGACAAAACTTTAACATTCCATACATTGTTAAAATGTTTTTAGACAATACACATTGTGAAGCTGTGGAGCTAAGTTTGAATGTTTACTACAGATACCAGGACCTGGATTCAATGCTTTACATGCATTAATCCTCTCCCCAACCTGTTATGGTTTAAACATCTGTCTTATAGAGAGGAAATCCAGGGTCAGAGACTCAAGGTTGATTGCCTGATTGTAGAGTAAATAAAAGGCAAGGCTAGAAGTCAAACCCATGTGTCTCTAACAACTGAGGTCTGGCTTCCCATGTTAGGCTCTGCTGCCTCCTAGAGAGTAGAGTTGGTACTTCATAACCGTTGGGATGGGCCAGCTGCTGCAGTCCCAAAGCTTTCGTGGTATAAAGAGGGCATATTTCCTGTTCATACCACATGTCCACCCTGGTTCTCCTGGGACTGGCATAAAGGAGGAGCCACCATGTAGATACCTGTTGACATTATCAGAGATGGGCAGAGAGGGTGGTCAGTCTCAGTGGATCCAGAGTTTTCTGTTCGTGGTGACAGGCTTCACTCCCACCGCATTTCATTGGTTTAAGCATATCACAGAGCTGCAGCCAACCTCAGAAGGTCAGCAGCAGAAACTGGTATACTTGATGGTGCCAACCTCTGTTGGGCGGTGCAAGGGCAAAGGAGAGGAGTGGGGACTGGTAGGAAATGACAGTGGAAACCAGTCAGGATGGTTCAGTTTCTCCTCATCTAGATGGATTTTCTACCCAAGCTGCCCAAAACCATCTCTTTCAAGATTCAAAGGAATGAACTTCCAAAAAAGGAGTTTGGTAAGATGCCATGGGCAGCAAACTCAACAGCAATTCTGAGTGTGACTTTGGGAACATCCCTGGCTGCCTGGATTCCCCTACTATGGTCAAGGTGAAGACCCACATGTTAAGAATATTTACTGGAATGGATACAGGACTGAAAGCATTCCAGCATCCCTGTTCTTTTCAATTAACATCAGTCAGTACCTGCTTCCAAGTCTCCTTTCTTTTGCATTGCCCTGGTGAGTGCTCCCAGAGAGGATGATGGTGAAAAATGCTGATGTTAGCATCAATGGTGATCCTGTGCTTTCCATTTGTTCTGTGTATGAACCTGTGCTAAAGGTTCGCTGGATGGTTCTCCACACTAGTTCTAATTCTCACTCCTGGCCCGTTTCTGGTGGGCCATGCACACCCAGTTAATGACCAGAACCCAGAAATCCAGGAGTGATGCTCCACACAGTCCATGCACCTTTCTGTATTAGTTGTCAGACTAGCTTTGACATAGCAAGAGACACCCCTCTCCTGGGATGTCCAGTTCCTCATTACCAGTGGGGACATAGGAGCCTAGAAGTCTTCCCCCTCAGCTTTCCCTCACAAGAACTCATCCTCATATTCCTTCACAAGGGTCCTGGATCCTCCAAATCCTTTACAAAGACTAGTGTCCTTCACAAATGTTCCCAATCCACACTCTATATCTCCTGTCTGTCATCAGAGCCTTCCCCAGCTCCCCACCTTCCCACAGCCTGGACTTCTCTGAACTGACCCTACGCTTAATCCATCCTTGAGACTTCAGGTGGGACCTCCATAGGGACACCGGATGCCTGGAAGGGAAGAAGGGGCTCACCTGGGGGTGAGGAAGAGGAACATATTGATGCAGAGGAAGGTGCCTCTACAATGCCTTGCCGGAGATTGCCTATGCACTTGCTCACTGTGGGGGTGCACAGACTCAGAGAAAACACATAGATAACCCAAGCACAGAAACACACAGGTACAGAACACTCCCAGCCTATGCTGGGCACTCAGGTGCTGGGCTTATTTTCAGGTTTACAAAAACCCACACTGTAGACCTGGGCAATACCCTGAGGGGAACACACACACACACACATACACACACAAAGAGAGAGAGAGAGAGAGAGAGAGAGAGAGAGAGAGAGAGAGAGAGAGAGAGAGAGAAAGAGAAACAGTTGGAGCCCCCCCATACAGTGCCACAGGAAACACACACAATGGACACTCCCAATATGCTGGCAGAAAACCCTATTACCAATCCTGTCCCAGGGCCCTCCTCTCTGCCCCCTCAACCTCACATCCCACAGTATACTGTCCCTCACAGTGCAGGTGCCATCACCTACCTCAGGTGAAAGGGTCAGCTCTGCACAGGCCAAACTTATGGAGGGTGGAGACCACCCATGTGCATCCACCAATGCATCCCCCAATGTGGTATCATGTTGAGACCAAGCCTCTCCTTCTGGAAATGCTTGTACTGCAGAATGGTCTCATCATTCAAAATACACAGCACCATTTCCTGGAGAATCAATGCTACCTCCAGGACTGATTAGGTGGTGGTATTTTTAATGAAATAAAAGTGAAAAATTACACAGAAATTGAAAAATAGAGAGACTCAAACAATGCCTGTGGGGCTCAGGGGTGTGTGTGGGCTTCTCAGATGTGGGTGGACTGATTAGAGGGCCTCAAGTATCAGGAGCTGTTCCAGAACACCTGAGGGGGATCTGGGTTCCTCAACCACCTGAATCAGAATAGCCCAGTCTCAACCCCTGGCTGGAAGATGCTGAGACCACAAGGCCCATGTCTAGGCCCAGAGCTTTTCCCAGCCCCCTAGGGATTAGTCTCAGGGAGCACAGATATCATAATTACCTGTGGGTGACAGCAGCTGAGCCAGTTCTCCACCCTCCACAATGACAGCAGGGCCCACCCTCTCCTGTCCTCTCCCTCACTGTGTGCTTTGCCCTCATGAGAACCCTTATGGCTGGTTCACCACAGGGTCCCTGCCTGGTCTGAATGGTGTTCACATGTGTTGACTCATTTGGTGAACACACACACAAATATATTGATTGGAGTGAGATAGAATACAGAGAGAAAAAAACTCCCATTTGTTGTTCCACAAATTTCATACATTCATTACTTGATTCTTCCATGGGCCCTGACTGAGGATGAGACCTGCAACCTTGTCGTTATTAAGATGATGCTTTAATCAACTGAGCTCTCTGGCCAGGGAAAAACTTACCAGGGGTTTTAAGTAAAATAATTAATGTATCTGAGAAGAGATAGATACCAGAACCACTGGGACGAGAGATAGTGATGGAAGACTAGACTAAAATTCATGAAGTTTCGTTAGTGTTTTCTTTATATTGGTATATTTGAAATACGCTGTTACAAAGGTATATTATGTCCTCGCCCCAGTAATATCATATGCCAATCAGGAAGCACTGACAAGGGGAGGATTTGGTTTCAGGGAGACAGGTATGTATGGAAACATAAAAGTGTTTGTTAAAAAGTGTGTTGTTGCCTGGCCAATATTACTCAGTGCTTGAGTACAAACTATGAACCAAGAAGTCAAGGTTAGATTCTGGTCAGAGCATAAGCCAGGACTGCAGGCTTGATACACAGTGTAGGAGCATGCAAGAGGTAGCTGATCAATGATTATCTCTCATCATTGGTTTTGCATCTTTCCCACGGGCTGTAGTTTGAGGACCTCTGCTCTATATCTATAGGGCTTTTCTCCAGTGTGAATTTCTCTGGTGTTCTTTGAGTATAGACATATCACTGGAGGACTTTCCACAGTCATAGCAGTAATATGGCTTGTCGTCACTATGAACTCTAGGGGCCTAATAAGGTAAAATATTTGGCTAAAAGACTTCCCACATTCAGTACATTCATATGGCTTCTCTCCAGTGTGAACTCTGAGATGTCCAGTGAGGTGAGACCTTACACGAAATGACACGCCACATTCTGTACACTTACAGGGCTTTTCTCCAGTGTGAACTCTCTGGTGTTGTTTGAGATAAGACTTATCATTGAAGGACTTCCCACAATCAGAGCATTCATAACACTTGTCGCCATGGTGAGCTCTCAGGTGCTTTGTAAAGTTGGATTTTTGGCTAAAAGACTTCCCACATTCCATACACTCATATGGCTTCTCTGCAGTGTGAACTCTGAGATGTCCTGTGAGGTAAGCCCATTGTCTACACTCATATGGCTTATCATGACTGTGAACACTCTGGTGCCTTGTAAAGTTGGATTTTAGGCTAAAAGACTTCCCACATTCCGTACACTCATATGGCTTCTCTGCAGTGTGAACTCTGAGATGTCCTGTGAGGTGAGCCCTTTGACGAAAGGACACCCCACATTGTCTACACTCATATGGCTTTTCTCTAGTGTGAACTCTGAGGTGTGAAGTGAGGTGAGACCTTACACGAAATGACACCCCACACTGTCTACACTTATAGGGCTTTTCTCCATTGTGAACTCTCTAGTGTACTTTGAGGGAAAAGTTACCATTGAAGGACTTTCCACAATCAGAGCATTCATATTGCTTGTCGCCACTGTGAACTCTAGGATGCTTTGTAAAGTTGGATTTTTGGTTAAAAGACTTCCCACATTGCATACACTGATATGGCTTCTCTGCAGTGTGAACTCTCTGGTGTCTAATGAGTGCAGGTTTTCTATAAAGAACTTCCCACATTCACTACATTCATACTGCTTTTTTCCAGTGTGAACTCTCTTATGTCGAATGACATTCAAGTTTTGTCTAAACACTTTACTACAAATGGAAAGTGTTTACAGTCATATATCAGTTCTCCAGAAAATACACCCTGATGTTGAACGACTTTCAGGTTGCGTTTGGCATCATTTTTCACATTCATTCCACTGGTGGTGGCTATTTCCATGAAGAAATTGCTGTGAAATCTCACTGCCACAGTGTAGCTCCTTGGCCTGGTGCTGGAGAAGCTCTGAGTTGTACTGCAAGTCTTCCCCAACCTTCCTGCTGGTAGAAGGTGCCAACAATAAGAAATTGGACCTACTCACTGAGGAGGCCCTGTCCATAGCCTCTTTCCAGGGCTCCTCTCCACATTCATTCCTCTGTTGCTGATGAGGGTTTTCACTGAAACAGAAGTCTCCAACACATGCATCACTGCAGAAGGCTTTCTGCTCAAAGTCTGCTGCATGTGATCCAGTCAGGTGCAAAATACATTTTAATACAGAGAAACACCACTTACACAGAGAGATCTTCTGGGTAGCTGGAGCTGTCTTAGAAGCCCTGACCTGTGACTCTCCTTTTATAGATACACTCTGAGCAGAACAGGCCTCATCACCATCGATTTTATGCCAACAACCTGAAAAGTGAGAAAGGGTAAAGAAATGAATGTTGAATGTGGTGACAGGGGGAAGTCCCATTACTAAAGTGTATTACACATCATATGTTGTTTCTATTCAATTGTCTGAAAATAAGAGATGTGTACGAAGGATTCATGAGTCTCTTGAGACTTGCTGGGCTAATGAAGATCACAAAATAGGGAGGCCTCACCAGAAATAAGACACAAACATGGCAAGCACCACATGGATGAGAATATGGATTTCCAGCTAATACTTCTACTAACAGCAATCAGCACAGCTTGTCTGTTGGGGACAGGGAGGAGCTATACAAGAATTGGTCATTTCTTACTCCAAGTAAAATTCAATGAAGGCATAGCTGGTTTAAGGACTAATTAGCACGTATGTGCACCTCATAACACACATGCAAGTCAATGTTGTAGAATACTGCAGAGGCACCAATTCAGAGGAACAGGTGATGAAGAGGTGAGCAGTCAGCTCTGGGCCAGAGCAACACAGCTTGCTCTAGTATTCAGGGAAGAGAATATAACAAACAATTGATTGAGGGTCTCACAAGAACAGCCTATGGTTCATTTAAGTAAAGACCATAACATGACACAGGTCACCACAAAGAACCTTCACCTAGAGAAAGAAGGCAGAAGTTGAAGCCATGCATGTGGAGACTGTCAGCCTCCCATGGAGAGAAAGTGCAAGCTGGGACCCTTAAGCTCACTGTAAGATTCCTGACTCTCGGTTTCCTACGCTTTTTGAGGAACAGGGGTTAGCGGGATGTTCATGGAGTCCTTTGCTCAGGACTCTCCATCCAGCTCATCCCTGGCAGCCAAAGCACATTTGACAAGACAGTGGGGAAATTTAGCAGAAACCATATTCTTGCTATGGGAGAGAGAAAGCTATGCCTGAGGAATAAAGGAAGAGAGGGCATCACCTCAGGACACTTGGGAGAACATCAAGGTCTTACCTACAGATGACACAAGTGCAAACACTTCCAGCATCACATCGCAGTCCAGAAGTCTCTGAGCCTCATCAAGGAGCCCCCATTCCTCCTGAGAGAAGACAATGGCCATGTCCTCATAGTTCATATCCTGTCATAATGGGGATAGAACAGCCCAAAATCAGATTCACCCCTATGACTGTAAGTCTGTCATCCTCCTATTCCATCTGCTCTGTCTATTCCTCACATCAGAGAAAATACCAGGCCTTCATCCCATGAAAGCCACTGTCTTCTTATATTCCTACTGACATTTTGTCTTCCCACTATATTAAAGGCATTTGAACAGATAAAAGATACCTGAACTCTGGACCTTCCGTGCATGCTACACTGACTTTTATCAAGAGTGTGTCAAAACCACAGGTTAAACTGGAGAGCATTATGCTAAGTGAAATAAGCCAGTCAATGCAGGAAAAATACCACATGATCTCACTTATTCATGGATAATTGAGACCATTATAAACTTTTGAACAATAATAGATACAGAGGCAGAGCTGCCTCAAACAGATTGTCAAACTGCAGCGGGAAGGCCGGGGAGGGTTGGGGGGCGGGAGGTAGGGGGGGTAAGAGATCAACCAAAGGACTTGTATGCATGCATATAAGCATAACCAATGGACATAAGACACTGGGGGATAGGGGAGGCTAGGGGACTGTCTAGGGCGGGGGGGGGGAGGGAAATGGACACATATGTAATACCCTTTGTAATAAAAAATAAAAATAAAAAAACACAGGTTAAAGACAGATGTTGGCCATAAAGATAGTGTGAGTGATTGGATAATGGTCTTGTCAGGCAATACCCTCAGATTGTTTCTCAAAGACACCAAATACAAGGCATCATACTTCGCCCCCTTGACCCTAATTGCAAGGTTCTGAGACCATAGCTTTGCACAGCCTGTTGCACAGAGTTCTTTTAACAACACTTCTCTCACACAGCTTCATTCCCAGAAGCACAACTGTAAAGGTGATACAAATTTGCTGCGGTGAGGACAAATTGTTTCCTAATCACTTTTTTCCCCAAAATTATAGTTCACCATGTCCATAATGTCTTACCCCTTACCCTTCTCCCTTACCCATTCCAGTGGAGATTTTGAAGCCTGGGTAACACTGATGCATGCTATGTCAATCCTATTAACCAGGGTGTCATCCCCAACAACAAAAGGCAGGTGGTCAGTTAAATGGCACCTAAGCTCTGTACCTTGAATGTAACACCAAAACACAACTCCTTAGAGGCAATTACCCTAAAATCCACCTTATTGGATCATCCAGACACCACCAGAAATAGACTCTCCATCAGTCACTCTTCTGTCAGTATCAGGGTGCTGTGGCCATCAATTCACATTCTGTCTTCAAGTGCATATCATTCTTTTCCACACCTGGCTCACACTTGCACTCCCTCAGCCCCAGCCCCCATAGTACTGTCCTTGGCCTCTGAGTTATTACTTGGCATGTGTTGTCCAGAGGATGCTTGCCAACATCTCTCACTTAACTGCCAACTGAAGTCCCAGCCCTGATAGCCCTCTGCATCATGCCCATTGATTCTCACAGATGAGCACTCAAGCCTCTAAACTAATCCACAAGACTGACTGCAAATTCCCACAGCCAGTTCACACCAAGGGTCATAAAAAATCCTGGTGAGAAATTAATATGTACAATCCCTAGTCTCATCTTGTTTGAATAACTCTACCGCCTCCAAATTAATCTCAGGTCTACTCATCTTTTAAAGGCCTTAGCCACTGCAAAACCATGATCTCTCCCTGACACTGTACAGGACAACTTCTGTCCCTGTGCTGTGTTGTGACCCACAAATACTGGCCAAAACAGAAAGCCAGTCCTCAGGCTCACACTGACCTTTTTGAGCTACTACTACCATTACCAACCTGACTATGATTTCTTGTAGAAATGATCTACAGTCCTGGCTGATGTGTGTCTCAGCTGGTTGAGTATAGATCCATGCACTGGTAAGGTCATATGCCTGGGTTGTGGACTAGATCCAAAATAGGAGTTATGCAGGTAGAAACTGATCATTGTTTCTTCCTCATCACTGTTTCTCTGTCTCTCTCCATCTCCCTTCCTTTCTATATCTAAAATCAACATATATACACTGGGTGGCCAGATTATTATGATCACCTGACATTTGTAGGCAAATTACCTATAATTTCGCGCTGAAGTTGCTAGAAGGCCAGCCCATTATAAATAGGGAAGCAGTTTGTTTTCCATGACAGTAGAAGTGATTTTTTTCTAAGGTTATGTGTAAACAACGCAATTTAACAGCCTTTGAACGTGGGATGATTGTTGGCACTTGGAGCCATGGAGCGAGTATCAGCAAAACAGCTGAATTCATTAAATGTTCCAGAGCAGCTGTTGATAAAGTGTTTAAAGACTGGACTGTCAGCCAAAAATCTGGGTCTGAATGTGTGAATTGTGGCCATCAGCGAATAGGCAATGATAGGGCAAGACTGGTACAACACAATAGAAGGGCAACAATGGATTAAATTTATGCAGATCTTACTCAGGGATCCTCTCAAATGATCTCTGAGTGCACAATAATAATCTGGCCACTCAGTATGTGTGTGTGTGTCTGTGTGTGTGTGTATGTGTGTGTGTATAATATACACCGAGAGGCCAGATTATTATAATCTCTGAACACATAATAATCTGGCCACTCTGTATATACATATATTTAAAAAACATACCTGCACGTTTCTAAATCAGCTCACTCTTCACTCCAAGTCTTTGCACATTCTGTAACCTATGCCCTGGCAGTCCTCCCACTCATTACACTGGTTGCTAAAAACAAGGTCCATGTCATGAAGCCCTAGTCCTGTCCTTAGGATTCTGGGCTTAGTGTCTGTTCAAAGTCCCCAGGTCCAAGGGATACAAGAGCAGCTGACAGTCCCAGGACACCACTATCTCACAGGCCACAATTTGTCAGGCCTTGAAATAAGTTCCACAAACCTTGTACACCTAATCAATTCTGCATTTGCAGGAATTTGTGGAAAGGAAATGGTCTGTGGAGAGCCTGGCAAACACCGCCAGGATCAGGGATTAAGGCTGCTCTATACCCTTGCCCAGCCCATAGGTCCGGGGACTTTCAGATGCCTGTATTATCTCAGGGCTCAGTCCTCAGTGCTCACTCTTGCCACTTACCTTATCATTTACAGGACTTCTCCTTCCTCTCCACAACTGCTGTCCTCTGTCTTCTAGTCTGTTCTTCCTCTGAGCAATGATAGTTAAAGTTAGAACCCTAGCCGAAGCCGGTTTGGCTCAGTGGATAGAGCGTCGGCTTGCAGACTGGAGGGTCCCGGGTTCAATTCTGGTCAAGGGCATGTACCTGGGTTGCGGGCACATCCCCAGTGGGAGGTGTGCAGGAGGCGGCTGATCGATGTTTCTCTCTCATCGATGTTTCTAACTCTATCTCTCTCCGTCTCTCTCCCTTCCTCTCTGTGGAAGGTCAATGAAATATATTTAAAAAAAAAAAAGTTAGAACCCTAATTTGGAAAATGTTCGCCCCCTTTTTTCACAACCATCTATTGTTAAGTCTGATCAAATAATTGAATAGATACCTCCTCCCCTGGGAACTTACCTTTATGCCATTTCACAGTGGACACTGTACTTGGTTGGACCACATTCCACTTGCTAACACTGTAATCTCTCCCCTCTGGCATTTCCCAGAATGCAGACCTAAACAGAGAATTCTCTGACCAGAAATAGCCCACCTTAGAGTCCTTTAAAAATCTGACTCCCTTGCCCTGACCTGTTTGGCTAAGTGAATAGAGTGTAGGCCTGTGGACACAAGGGTCCCAGGTTCAATTCTGGTCAAGGAGATGTACCTTGGCTGTGGGCAAATCCCCAGTAGGAGGTGTGCAGGAGGCAGATGAATTGATGTTTCTCTCTCATCGATGTTTCTAACTCTCTATCCCTCTCCATTCCTCTTTTAAAAAATCAATAAAACATATTTTTTTAAAAAAATCTGACTCCCCGTCTTTGGGTGCTGGTGCTGTTTTGGGGCTCAGCCCATCTGATATCCTGATGACCTAATAAATTCATACTTCTTTACCCTTTCTGGCCTTGTGCGATCCTCCTTCAGTGACCCTAACATTTGATAGCAAAATATGAGAGGGTTCTATGGGAATGGGGAACCATCACTCTGCTTTAGTCACCCAAAGTTTGCTACTCGGAGAGCAGTAGACAGTGGCAGCTCAACCTGGGCTTACCTCTAAATTCTATTGGGGTAACTCGGTTACAGGCCTCAATTAGACCTCCCTCCCTTATCAACCATCCTGAGCCAGCAGATGACTATGCCAGATCACGAACCTCTCCTTCTCCATTGCTGACCCTCCATCCCACACCAGCCAATCTTCTCTAGGTGAGTGATGATCCACAAATTCACTCATCTCGAGTCTTCTGCCCATTCTCTCAGACTGACTTCTAAAAAGACTCTTATCATAAATGTCCTAGCACTAGACCAGAAGGAAGACTCCACAGCCATTTGGCTTTGGGTCTTTCTGGAGTGGGGGAGTCAAGTTCAGAAGGTCCATCTCCCATTTCCCGTGTTGATTTGTTTAGTTGTGGTGAGGCTTGCCCTGCTCACCTCTGGGTTTCTGGTCTGTCACTCACCCTTCCTCTCTCACGGGCAAGGCCACACTCCCTCTGCACATTCACAGGGGAGATCATGCCTAACCACCTCATTTTTTTTTTTTTGTAACACTGTTTGGCCACAGTGTAAACTAGATCAGTGACAGTGAACCTATGACACGCTTGTCAGAGTTGACACGCGAACTCATTTTTTTAGTTGATTTTTCTTTGATAAATGACATTTAAATATATAAAATAAATATCAAAAATATAAGTCTTTGTTTTACTATGGTTGCAAATATCAAAAAATTTCTATATGTGACACAGCAACAGAGTTAAGTTAGGGTTTTTCAAAATGCTGATACGCCGAGCTCAAAAGATTTGCCATCACTGAACAAGATGATAAGTCCCGATGGCATAAAAATGGAACTTTTAATTTTAACACATTGCAAAATTTAGATAATTTCTGTCACGGCAATGGAAAATGGTCAGAGATCCCTAAGGCCAGGCCTTTTTCACTCTTCAGTCTCAATCCTTTCTCTCAGTTCTGCTCTACCCATTAGACCTTTCTCCTTCACACAAAACATCATACCCCTAACATTTGTGATGCTGAATGTACTTTTGACCCGGCAGACTATGAACATCCATTTTCTTACACAACCCTTCCCTCACTTGCAGCAGATTCCAAATCCAGACCCTCCTAACCAGCTACCACCTTCTCCCCAGCACTTGAAGCCAAAATGCCAAGAACTCAAGCTCCAATACAGCCTTTTCCCACCTAACACTTGCTCTTGGGCCACCCTAAGACTGCCTTCTTCAACAGCTGCTTCTATTCCTACACCCATTCTACCCCTGAGGGTGGGAGCAGGAACTGAGGGTATTGGCTTGGTATACATCCCATTTTCCATGTCTGACCTTGCACAGATTGAGAGGCATCTCAGGTATTTTTTCACCAACCCGACCACCTTTACTAAGGAAGTTAAGTACCTGGCCAGTCCTATGGCCTGACCTGGCATGACATCTGAGTCATCCTGTCGTCCTCTCTCACCCCAGAGGAGAAGCAGCACATCTGACTAGCAGCTCAGGACCATGCTGTGCCCTCCATAGACAGGAATCGGTGGCCAACCCAGATGGCGCTATCAGGTCAGTTCTCCAGGGAACTGGCTCTGTAGCCTGTCTCATTGTTGAACTCAAAAGGCTGCCCTGAAGGCGGTCAATTATGACAAACTTAATGAAATCACTCAAGGCCCTGACCAAAACCAAGTTCTCCTCCTCTCTGGCCTCACAGAAGCCTTACACAAATTTACCACCTTAGAACCCACCTCCCCAGAGGGAGCCCTCCTTCTGAACAGCCATTCTATATTCCAATCAGCCCCTGACATACACTATAAAATTTGAAAAGTAGACACAGGCCCACAAACACCTCAAAAAGACCTACTTAATCTGAACGCTGAGGTTTTTAGTAATAGAGAGGAGGAGACCTCAATTCAAAAACAGAGCTGAGATCAGGCCAAGGCTGAGGCCCAGGCGAAGGCCCATCAGCTCCTAGCCACTGCTCTCAAGAACCCCAAATGAGGTGCTGGTCCTCCAAACAAGGATAAGCCAGGGGCTACGCCTCCTCCGGGCCCATGCTTCAAATGCAACAAGGAAGGACTAAGTCCTGCTCAAACCCGAGACCCCTGGCTGTGCCCTACCCACAGTGAAGAAGGCAAGGCCAATGGAAATCAGACTGCAATCTGGCCCCTCCAGGTAGGACATCAGCCAGCCCAGCAAGGCCACCTTTTGGATCCGCTTTTAAGCTCCCAAACCTCCTGGAAATGGAAACCGAAGAAGGAAACTGCCCAGGCCCTGAGAGGGCTCCACAGACTTACTCAGCAGAACAGTGCCTCGGGTAACAATGTGGTGGCAGGTAAGCCAATCTCCTTTTTAATTGGTACTGGAGCCACTTATTCTGCCCTCCCGGAATTCACTGGGACCCTTGTCCCCTTCTCAGACTCCATTATGGGGGTTGACAGATTAGTTTCACAGTCATTAGCCACCTCACCTCTACACTCTACCTTATTAAATATCCCCATCAACTCTTTCCTCTTTCTACCTCAGTGCCCAACCAGGACTACAGTGCATCCCCTCATAAAACCTGGTTGTCCCAAACAACAGTCACCTACCTCAGTTTCACTCTCACCCCACACATCTGTGCCATTCCTTAGACTCTAAGTGCCTTATCTCCTCCATGACTGTCCTTTCTTCTGAACAAGAAATACTCTCCTTCCTCAGGCTCGCTGGGTACTCTTGCTTCTGAGTTCCCAGCTTCAGTCTTCTCACAAAGCTACTCTAGATAGGACCCCTGCCTCACTGAGCCTTTAGATCTTTAATACTCTGAAAACTGCTCTCACCTGGGTGCCTTCTGACATGCCCTCACCCCCTTCCCAAGGAACAACTTTCCTTGCTGCAAAACTAGAAATGCTTACTTAAAAGTCTGGCTACTATCAGAAGTTGAACTCATTATCACCCAAACCTTAGCATGTTATCACTAAGGAAAAATGTGGCAGTTTTAAATCCAAGCGCCTGGATGCTTGGGGACAGACTGAAGGGACTGCCCTCTACTCCCCTTGCCTTTTCTACAGCATCATGTGCCTACACATACTTTTCCAGAGTCTTTGGTAACTTAAAGGCTTTGGAGCATTGCTGGGTTAAATGATAAACATCTAAATACTTTACAACAGAATAAAATACTGAAACATTGATTGCTAGACATGTTTTAATTTGCCTGCTCTTCGTTTTTATTACTCATGGTCTCTTGTACTTTGAGGAAGGCATATTAAAGTAAGAGTGTGTTTAAAGTGTGTTCATAAATGTAAATGCTGTTTGTTTACTTTTTGGCTAAAGCTGGTTATTTGTGAATGGGTAGGAGTGTGTTGACCAGTGAGTCAAGACCTGATCACCCCTAATGTCCCAAAGGAACCCCTTCTCTCCTAGTAAGCTAAAGCAGCCCCTCCCAGAATCTCTTCTGTTGCTTACATCCTTAAGTTGAAGCCTACACTTCATTTCCAGCGCTCATTCACAGTTCCTGACACTATCATTGAAAGCCTCACAGGTATTCCTGCTTGATATTTGGGAACATCTCTCCCCTTTTCTAGCCTTCTTACAACATCAAATCCCTGGACAAGACTGGCAAATTGACTTCATTCACATGCCTCCTATTCAACACACACACACACACACACACACACACACACACTCCAAAGGACACAAAGTAGGGAAAGATTCCACAATACAGGGAAATAACAGAGCAGCCAGGAGGCCAAGAAAGTGGCTCAGGAGAAGCCTCTGTCTCCCCGACTCTTAGCTATACCCCATATAACACCAGAATACACTCCAGAGGAACTTCAGTCCGTAGTAGCTCTTGGGGCTATGCAGGAATATCCATGGTGAAAATTGTCGGGGAAAATATATCCTGCCCCAGGGACAGGCCCGTGATATCTTACAGGCTATTCACAGTTCCCTATGTATAGGATACATTTACAACTCCTACGACCCCTCATCACATGTCACCCTAGCCTTCCTACTGCAAGATGTCACCACAACCTGTTCTAATTGTTACTCAGTATCTCCCCAAGCACAGGTCAGACTTCCTTCTTTCCCTACTCATCAGACAAGGGGCCAAATCCCTGGACAAGTCTGGCAAACTGACTTCACTCCCATGCTTCCTATTTTTAAAAAAGGAAAGAACAAATATCTCTTAACCCTTGTAGATACCTTCTCAGGCTGGGTAGAAGCATTCCCCATAGAGTCTGAAAAGTCCATTGAGGTCACACAAGCTCCCATTCAGCACATCATTCCCAGATTCAACCTCCCCACCTGATTACCAGCAGATAGTGGACCTGCTTTCATATATCAAATAACTCAACAGGTCTCCTCCATTCTGGATATCCTGTGGAATTTACACCCCCTACCAGTCCCAATCTTCAGGCAAGGTAGAAAAGAGAAATTCCTTTCTTAAGTCCCACCTAACTGAATTAACTCTCAAAACTAAAGAACCTTAAACTGATCTCCTACTACGAGGCTTTATGCACAAAAGATCAATCCCCCCACCATGCATCCTCCTTTCTTAGTCCCTTTGAATTCATGTATGGAAGACTCCTCTTATTAGGAAACTTGCCTTCCACAGAAACCCTCTCGGAGTCTATGTCCCCATTTTAAATCTATTCCAACAATTACTGAGAGAACATGCTAATCAAGCCCTCCTCCATCTTCTAAGGGAGACATCCCACTAAGCCTCTACAGCCAGGGGACTGGGTCCTTGCCATGGTCATCAAACTGCGACTTGTGGCTCTTCCTAAGCCTCAGGAGCACGCTATTTAAGTTAATAACAATGTACCTGCTTATATAGTTTAAGTTTAAAAAATTTGGCTCTCAAAAGAAATTTCAATCGTTGTACTTCTGATATTTGGCTCTGTTGACTATAGTTTGTCGACCTAAAGGAAACCCACCCACCAAATAATTTATAGCCCCAATGGCAAGGCCCTTAGCAGGTACTCCTAACCACCCCACTGCAGCTAAACTATCAGAGCAAACCCCATGTTTCCACCTTTCCAGATTAAAACCCATCCCGGAAAACCTCCATCATGTGAGCTGGAGTCCCCTAGCCATTACAGCTACAAGGTTGGGCCCACAGGACCCTGCCTTACCCTCATCAATGGCTCACCCAATGCAGATGTAGCCCCCAATAATCAGTCTTTACCTGTCCCCGTAACCCACCATTATCCGACACAAAAGTGCAGTTCAGGTAATCCCTCTCCTCAAAACCCTGGGCATCACAGCAGAGGTTGGAACTGGCACAGGGGGCCTAACCACTGCTCTATCCCATTTGGAAATCCTGCCTCAGGACCTACAAGAAAGCTCTGGATGCCAGCAAGGGGCAAAACTGGGAAACAAGCCCTGACCGGCTTGGATCAGTGGATAGATCGTTGGGCTTGTGGACTCAAAGGTCCCAGGTTCGATTCCAGTCAAGGGCATGTACTTTGGTTGTGGGCACATCCCCAGTAGGGGGTGTGCAGGAGGCAGCTGATCAATGTTTCTCTCTCATTGGTGTTCCTAATTCTCTATCCCTCTCCCTCTCTGTAAAAAATCAACAAAATATATTTTTAAAAAAACCGAAACACTGGGAAACAAGAACCTCACCCTCAGGGTAACCTCCCCTCCCCTAACAAATAACTAGTCAGGCAACTAAGACCCCTGAACTTTTCCTCCCTAAGGATCACATCTAGGCCTCAGTTGCATTTCAGCTCCAGGCCCAGAAAAGCAGCAAAAGCAGACAAATGACGCTGTGGCAGCCTCAGGACCAGCTTCTGCCTCCCAAGTCCCTCAACAGGACCGTTTTTGAGCCTTCCAGGTGGCCTAATAAATCCATGATTCTTCTCCCCTTTTGGCCCGCATGTTCCTTCTTCCACGAACCTAGTATCTATGGCCCCAGCGTTCTGAGAGTGAAAGTAAAACTCCTCGTGCAAAACCTCACCTCATCTCTTTGTTGCCTTTACACCCACAACAGGCCCGGGTGCCCGGGTAGTCCCTGCTCAGTCGCACCATCACGTCCTTACAAGGCGGCACTGCAGCCTTTCACCCTCGTCCCCCATCAGCCATGTGTCACCCAGGAGAGACTCACCATTCTGAGTGCTGGGACCTGGGCGGTGGGTGAAAGGGCAAGGACTACACCCTCCACTTTGCCCCAGGGTAAGGGCTACGCCCTCCACCTTGTCCCAGGGTAAGGGCTATGCCCTCCATCTTACCTTGGCCATGTGCTCAGCAAGGCTTCTTCCGGGAGGTCAAGCTGCTGCTGGCCATGCCCAGGATTTCTCTGGACTGGCCAATGATAGTCAAGGGAAGTGCACGCCATCACTATGACCACATCCTGTGTAATGAGACACCGACTAGCGCCTGGCCAATCGGCAGGGCCCACAGTCCTTTCTCCTCCCCTTACCCCAACCCCCTAAAAAACCTCTCTGCACACAGAGTTTTCCCTCTCTCGGCCACTGGGCTTACCATTGTTGGTGAGTGTGGTTGGGGAGCCGAACTAGTTTGAAATGAAGGACTCTTTGCTTTTGCATCGGACTCGCTGGCTCCCTGTGGGTTCTTGGGAATCTTGAAATCTGGGCACAACACGGGAACTGAGAGTCGCCGGTCCCCAAGGCTGGAGGGTGAAATGGGGTGAGGCTGCGGGGACGCTGTGAGCAGGGGAGTCTGGGAGGCACCGGGACCCCAATCTCGGGCTGTTGGGGCTCAAGGAGCCTCAGACACACCCCGCACAGCAGACACGCTGCCTCCCAGGCCGCCTCCTCCTCACGACCAGCGCCCTGAAGCCTGGGAGTCTGTGAAAAAAGAACTAAAAGTTTAAAATGGCCACAGCGCCGAAACCGGTTTGGCTCAGTGGATAGAGCGTCGGCCTGCGGACTGACAGGTCCCAGGTTCGATTCTGGTCAAGGGCATTTACCTGGGTTGCAGGCACATCCCCAATAGGAGGTGTGCAGGAGGCAGCTGATCAATGTTTCTCTCTCGATGTTTCTGACTCTGTCTCTCTCCCTTCCTCTCTGTAAAAAATCAATAAAATATATTTTACAAAAAAACCAACAGAATAAATCAAAGAAACAAAAAATAAAATGGCCACAGGGAGGAGGGAGGCGAAGTCCCGCCCTAACCGAATGCACAGACACCAAAATGTCCTTTAGCTCCACCTATATTGGCGCACAGCCTTCTGGGTAATGTAGTTTTCTCCACCGCCCAGGCAATAACTAGCATCCCAGCCAATAACTTGGGGAATAAAGATGTTGTGGCAAACCAAGTGACATCTGCAGAGGGACAAGATGAGACCAGAGGCCTGGCTAACTGGAATAGACTGAGGCATCTCCAAGGTGAAGAGGGTAGGAGGAATGCAAGGGATCCACCCAAGAATATATACACAGGGGGAAATGGGAGGCATCTGTCATACTAAAAACAATAAAAAATATATGTACTTAAAAAATGATTGAAATAATTTATCCCAGCTGGTGTGCCTCAATGGTTGAGCCTCAAGCTATGAATCAAGGGGCCATGGTTCTTTCTGTTTTGTTTTGTTTTGTTTTGTTTTATATATTTACTAGTGGACTGATGGCCGGAATTCGTGCACAGAGAAGGGGGTGTTTCTCAGCACGGTCTGCACCCTCTTTAATCTGGGACCCCTCAAAGGATGTCCTACTGCCAGTTTACAGGGATCAGGCCTAAACCGGCAGTTGAACATCCCTCTCGCAATCTGGGACTGCTGGCTCCTAACCACTCACCTGCCTGCCTGCCTGCCTGATTGCCCCTAACCACTCTACCTGCTGGCCTGTTCACCCCCAACTTCCCCCGCCGCTAGCCTGCTTGCTCCCAAATGCCCCCCCACCAGCCTGATCACCCCAACTGCACCCCCTGCTGGCCTGCTTGCTCCCACCTTCCCTCTCCACTGGCCTGCTCACCCCCTACTGCCCCCCTGCTGGTCTTTTTACCCCCAACGGCCCAGCCCTGCCACCAGCCTGGATTTTTTTTCCATTGATTTTTAGGGAAAGTACAAGAGAGAGGGAAAGACGGAGAAACATCGATGTGAGAGAGACACATCGATGGGTTGCCTCCTGCACGCACCCCGACCAGGGGAGGAGCCTGAAACCGAGGTCCATGTCCTTGACCAGAATCGAACCCGGGACCTTTTGTCCTGCAGGCCGATGCTCTAGCCACTGAGCCAAACTGGGTAGGGTTAAAATATTTTTTAATTTATCTCAGAGAAGAAGGGAGAGGGAGAGAGAGAAACATCCATGATGAGAGAGAATCATGGATCAGCTGCCTCCTGCATGCACCACACTGGGGATCAAGCCTGCAACCTGGGCCTGTGCCCTGACCAGGAATCAAACCCTGACCTCCTGGTTCATAGGTCGATGCCAAACCACTGAGCAACACCAGCTGGGCCAGAAGATATCTATTGACATAGGATCATGGAGAAGCACGGATCACAAGGGTCAAGGACAGAAAACATGGACTTCGATAAGCGAGTCACAGGAATCACAGATTGGAGTGGAAAGAGGCTGGGAACGGAGCCCCCGAGGCAGAGAGGTGTGATTTATGCACCCGGGCATAAATCTCTGTTCGTGCGCGCATGCTCCCTTCACGGACGTTAAAGCTCCTACTAAGTGCCAGGCCCTTTGCTAGACACTGAGGGTGCGCAGGCCACCAAGCCTCGTGCCCGAAAATTACGTCAAACGCAGGTGGCTTCCTGGTTTCAATTCATACAAGACACGTGTGGACTACCCTGTTCCATTCACACAGGACACGTGTGGGCTAGCCTGTTCCATTCACACATGACACGTATGGGCTAGCCTGTTCCATTCACACATGACATGTGTGGGCTAGCCTGTTCTATTCATACATGACATGTGCGGGCTAGCCTATTCCATTCACACATGACATGTATGGGCTAGCCTGTTCCATTCACACATGACACGTATGGGCTAGCCTGTTCCATTCACACATGACACATGTGGGATAGCCTGTTCCATTCACACATGACATGCGTGGGCTAGCCTGTTCTATTAACACATGACACATATGGGCTAGCCTGTTCCATTCACACAGGACACATGTGGGCTAGCCTGTTCCATTCACACAGGACACGTATGGGCTAGCCTGTTCCATTCACACAGGACACGTGTGGGCTCGCAGCAGCCCTCAGGACACGACACTGACTAAGGTGTGTGTGTTCTGTACCTTCACATCTGAGACTAAAACGTCTGGACCCTCGCTTGGCCACAAGCACAGCTGTCTGACTCTCAATGCTTTAACTGGGGGATTTCCCAGGGCATCCAGCTGGCCCAGCTGCCTGGGGAAATGGGAAAACCTGGCCGTCATGGGCCTGTGCCCCAACTGGGCGAGGAGCCACTGGAGGGGAGCAGAGGGGGCTCTGCATGGGTGAAGCCTGTGCCAGCAACTTGGCCACTGTCCCCACCACTCCCTACTGTCTCGCAGGCAATGCTCATGTCACTCCTGTGAGCCGGCCCTGTCGGCGAAGGAGGATGCGAGACCGACGGGAAAGACAGGAGTCTAAAGGAAATACTGCAGCCCTGGCCAGTGTTTCTCAGTGGATAGAGCATCGGCCTGCAGACTGGAGGGTCCCAGGTTCGATTCCTGGTCAGGCCACATGCCCGGGTTGCAGGGTCAATCCCCAGTAGGCGGCGTTCAGGAAGCAGCCAATCCATGATTCTCTCTCATCATGGATCTTTCTATCTCTTTCCCTCTTCCTTTCTCCCTGAAATCAGTAAAAATATATTTTAAAAGAGACAGCTAACAATAAATCTTGGCCTGCCGGAGTCCATTCATTGTCTTCACTAGCTGAGTTTAGACAGAGACCCCACAAAAAGCTAGTAGCCCTAGAAAGTCCTAGTAAAGGTCAGGGCTTGAAAGTCCTAGCAAAGGTCAGGGCTGTGCACTACCCAGTTAATCTAGGAACCACTCAGTTAATTTAGGTAATAATAGTTGAAGCATCCCCACCTTAGTTCCCTTAATTCCTTAGATACTTATGTAGATCCCTGTTGATTATTGTTAATCAGATACTCCCGGAAATCTATTGATGAGCTAATCAGATACTTTGTCTATTCCTGGAAATTGTCTGCTAATCTGTGTGTCATTGAAACTTCCTTACCCTAAGGGCTACTCCAGATCAATAAAAGATTGGAGCAGCCTGAGCAGGGGTGGAAGTCCCTCTCCTTGAGTTGGACTTGCCCGCCTGGTCCTCCAATATTGCAAAATTATCTCGTGTCTTTTTCTCTCATTTGTTGTGCAGCTCCTCTTTCAGGCACCGAACCCTACTCCACGCGGGACGTGGAAGGAAACACACCCAACATTGGCCTAGTCACGGTTTTTTAAAAAATAAAGAAAATACTGCAAAGCAGCGTGGTGTGTGCGGACCGGCCTACACTCAGCACACAGACTGAGGGGCCGAGCTAAGGCCCCTGGCCCTGAGCTCTGCCCATTCCCAGTCTCCGGGCCTCTCTCTGCCCAGCCTCTACCGGGCACATGCAGACCCCAACTCCACCACAGCCCCACATCATCGCTGACACATGGGACCCACAGAGGTACCGAGGCCCCGGCTCAGGCCTCAGAGGGGTCCCTGGGGATGTGGGTGACGCCTTCAGGCACGTCACCCCGAAATCCCATTTGCTGGAAGTGAGAGAATGGTACATTCTCTTTGGGGTATTAGTAACGGATGGATCCATAGACACGGAAGCACGGAACAGAATGTGGAAGCTCGGAGGGAAGGAGGGTGGTGGGTGCGAGGGGATCAACCAAAGACCATGTATGTGTGTATGCATGGCCCCTGCATACATGCATACCACAGACGGAGGAGTGGTGAAGGCCGAGGTGGGGGTGGGAGCGCTGGAGAGGGTCAGTGGGGGGTGGGGGGAGAAGGGGACATCTGTAACACTTTCAACAATAAAGAACTATTGAAAACACACTCACACAAATCACAGCCCATCTGAGGTGACGGAGAACGCTCCTACGGAAACGGAGGCCCGCACCCACCCACCTTCCTCTCCTCTCTTTGGTACCTGCAGGAACGCCCAGTGCCTGAAGACCATCCACACCAGCAACCACCAGGGGCTCATCCAGGAAGCCATGGGGGCCGGCGTCCTGGGGGGTCTCACGTGGAGCCTACGGGAGAGGAAATGGTCGGTGTCCAACAGGCTCTGGCCCCCGGTCCTGCCCCCACGACATAACAGACCCACCAGAGGGAGCCTGGCGAGGTCTGTGTTGGTCGAGGATGGGGCTGCTTACCACAGGGGTAGGGGCTGCCTGGGGCTCTTTCTCTCTCTCTCTTTCTCTCTTTTCTTTTTATGGTTTGGAAGTTCTGTTTTATTTCCTTATTTATAATATACTAGAGGCCCGGTGCACGAAATTTTGTGCACTGCAGGGAGGGTCCCTCAGTCCGGCCTGTGCCCTCTCTCAGTCTGGGACCCCCGCTCCTTACCGCCCACCTGCAGCAGAGATGGGAGAGGCTCCCACCACCACTGCCGTGCTCACCGTGAGCCCGGTTTCTGGCTGAGCGGTGCTCCCCTTGTGGGAGCACACTGACCACCAGAGGGCAGCTCCTGCCTTGAGCGTCTGCCCCTGATGGCCAGTGTGTGTCATAGCGACCAGCCGTTCCACTGTTTGGTCAATTTGCATATTAGTCTTTTATTATATAGGACAAGAAGCCTGGTGCACAAAAGTTGTGCACTGGGGTGGGGGGGTCCCTCAGCCCTCTCACAGTCAGGAGCCCTCGGGGGATGTCCAAGTGGTGGTTCAGCTGAAAGTTGGGCATCCTTAGCACTGCCCCAGAGGCAGGAGGGGCTCCTACCACCACTGCTGTGCTCACCAGCCATGAGTCCGGCTCAGGGCTTCTGCCTTGAGTGTCTGCCCCCTGGTGGTCAGTGTGTGTCATAGCGACCGGTTGTTCCACGATTCAGTTGATTTGCATATTAACCTTTTATTATATAGGATTTGTACTGATTTCAGAGAGGAAGTGAGAGGGAGAGAGAGAGAAACATCAATCATGAGAGGGAATCATGGGTATCGGCTGCCTCCTACCCACCCCATACTGGGGATGGAGGCCATCACCCAGGCATGGGCCCTGACCAGGAATCGATCCCGGGAGCCCTCAGTCCGCTCGCAGGCTGATGCTCTACCCACTGAGCCACACCAGCCAGGATCTCTCTAGGCTGCGACCTCATCTCGCCAGGGGGGCAGCTGGGACCGCCTCCGTGTGCAGCCCATGCCTGCTGCCTTCCAGAAGCCTCTTTCCAGCTCGGCCGTCAGCAGCGGGTGTGGCCACTGGCAACCAACTCAGGAAGCTGACTTGCAGCCAAGGGTGAGGCCACCTGCCAGCTCCTGCTGCTTCGGGCAAAAAGGAGTCTCAGGCAGCCCTGGCCCGTGTGGCTCAGCAGATAGAGAGCCGGCCTGCGGGCCAAAGGGTCCCGGGTTCGAGTCCGGTGAAGGGCACCTACCTCTGTTACATGCTCCTCCCCTCCTACTCCTGCAGGAGGCGACCCATCAATGTCTCTCTCACATCAATGCTTCTCCCTGTCCCTCCCTCTCCCTTCCACGCTCCCTAAAAATCAATGGAAACATATCCTCGGGTGAGGATCCCCCCCCACCCCCCAAATGCTTCTCAGGCCAGGAAGCCAGCCCAGAGAGGGCAAGGCAGCTGCCTAAGGCTGCACAGCAAGAGAGTGGCTATTCCAGGCCTGGAATGCAGGACTTCGAAGGCTCCCGAATTCCCCACCCGGCGACATGGAGCCCCAGGCTGCAGCCAGGGAAGAAGCGGAGACTCCCCCTGCAGGGAGGGCGCGAGGCCGGGGCCCTGCGCCCCCTGGAGGGCGCCTGGGGTTACTGCAGAGCCTCCCGAGCGGGCGATCCCAGCGGCAGCGGCCCTGCCTGAGCGGAGGCTGGAAAAGCCGCAGCCACCTCGCCTCGCCTTGGCCAGGCCGGTGTCCGGGGGCGGGCAGGTGGCTCGGCTCCATCTGGAGAAAGCATTACGGGCCCGGCCTAATGCGATCCGCAAATGTGCTGCCGCTTCCGACCCGGGGCGGCGGCTCCCGGCTGCAGGGAAGGGGGGCCAGGCGGGGGGCCGCGCGCCCCTCGCCGGCTCGCTGGCCCCTGTGTCCGGGGCAAACGGCCTCCGCTCCCCGCGCCCACCTTCTGCGCCGCCGGGCACGTCGCCTCCCCCCCACCACCCCCCATCTCCGCCCTTGAAGCGCTCGCGACCCGTCCAGCCAACCTGTGGGACCTCCCAGCTGCCTCCCGCCCGTTTTACCTGGACCCCCCAAAGCTGAAAGTCCCCCCAAAACACTCCAGGGGCCGCTCCGCCCGCGCAGAGCCGGGGACGTCCCTCCCCGCATCCTCCAGACCCAAGGAGTTTTTTTGGGGGAGGGAGTGTGGGGGGAGGGCCTAACATCAATATTTATTTTAAAAGTTTGAATTGTCTAAAATTGTCTAAAGTGTCCCCAACCTCTGAGAGACCCACCCCGTCTTACCCGCTGGGTGGGGGAGCCCCCACCCGGCCCCTCCGCTCCCAGCACCCACCTGGCGCCGAGGATGGGTCCTGAACGGGGCAGCCTGGACGGCGCGGGCGAGACACGTGCTGGGGGACGGGCAGTGGGCGACCCCGCGGACACCCGGACACCCGGTGCAGACCCGGCCGGACCTTCCCCGACGCCGGCCTCCAGCCGCCGCGCCGCCGCCGGGAAGCGAACTGGGGCCACGACGGGCCGCTCCGCCTCCCCGCCCCTCGGGGCGCGCGGCGCGGCGCTGGCGAGGACCCAGGACCCAGGGCGCCGGGCGCGCGCGGCCACCTGCACCGCCAGCAAGTGCACGGCGCGCCCCGCGGGTCGGCGGCGGGAAGGGACCGGAGGGGCCCGGCCGGGCGCCCGCAGACGCGGCTGGATCGCGCCCCCGCCCGCTTACTGGAAGCCACTCCTCGCCGGGCCGGCCGCCAGGCGCGGTGCCAGAGCCGGGTCGCCGCCGGCGGGTGCGCTGGGGAGAGGCTGGCGGCCGTGCGAGCCAGCCGGGCGCCCCGCCTATGTCGGATCCGGAGTGGGGATGCCGCCCCCCGCCCCCGCCCCCCCCGACCTCCGGCCCCCGCGGGCCCCCTCCGCCCGGGCGCCGGCTCCGTTCAGGCAGCCCAGCGACCACAGGACGCTTGCCCGGAACCGCTGGCTCCGTCCGCGCTCCGGGCCAGGCGTGAGCGAAGCCGGAGACCAGCGCCTCTCCGGGCGCAGCGCCCGGCACAGGGGCCGCGGGACTCCGGGGGGCTCGCCGCCCGCGTGCATCTGGCTGCCCGGGGCCAGGAACCGCCGAGTAGGGCCACCTCTTAGCTGGGAACCAGGAGCCGCTTGTATTTGAGCCGAGCTGGGCTGCGTAAAGGCTCTGCAGCTGCCCCCATAGCGGGGCGCCCACGCCTGTGATTTGGAGGGAATGGTGGCGGTGTCACCAGACAAGTAAGGGGTCCGGGCGGCCTGTCCCTCCCTGAGCCAATGCAGCCGAGACAGGCTGGCATCGACTGTGAGGCTGATGCCAATCGCGCCGGCAGCGTGGGGAGCAGCAGGTCACCCACAAACATCTGCTCTGCCCACACCACAGGTGGCTGCTTATACTGGGGAGAAGGACAAAGATGGCATGGGGAGGAGGCGAAGGGAGGTCCAGGTGGGCAGTGCACAGGCAATGCGGGCTGGGGGTTTGCAAAAGCCTGTGGGTATGCAAAGGTCTGGGAGCCAGCAAAGGCCTGTGGGTCTGCAAAGGGCTAGGGACTTGCAAAGGCCTGTGGGTGTGCAAAGGCCTGTGGATGTGCAAAGGCTGGGAGTCTGCAAAGGCCTGTGGGTGTGCAAAGGTTGGGGGTCTGCAAAGGCCTGTGGATATGCAAAAGCTGGGGGCCTTCTAAGGGCTGGTGACATGCAAAGACCTGGGGGCCCTGGTTTCTGCAACCAGGTTGTTATGTTTCCATGGTAACAGGCAGCTCCGGGTGGGAGGATGGGCTGCCCTCCCAGGTGAGCTCCCAGGTCCCACTGCAGCTCCCAGGCCCGCCAGAAGGTGCCTCCTCTACTCAGAACAGCACAGTCAGGTTAACCGAGCATGATTCATATTCTTATCATTCTAGCTGGCCCCCAATATTCTATTTCTACCATATTAGGGTGAATTTCCTGTAGGCTTTGGAGGTGACAAAAACTAAGGCGAAACATCTGTCCCTGGCCTGGGGCCAATCTCAGGGTCACAAAGCCAAGGGCAGGGGATTGCTCGGAAAGCCCCCTCTTCCTCCCCTCCCCAGCCCCCCACCCGGCCTGCCCATGCTCTCACCCACGTGCCACAGTCAGCATTTCCTGGGGTGCAGAGTGTGTGCCAGGCACTGTGCCCACTTCCTATGCGCAGCTAGTTAGTGTGAGACATGCTCACCCCTCCAAATTCAGTGACAGACTCAGAGACAGAACTATGGTGCAAAGGAGGTACAGGCTGGGGGTACAGGCACGTTTGGGGCAACGAACGTGCAACGAGTGCGGCCTATTTATCTGGTCCCTCCTCTGGCTCCTCATTGGCTGAGTACTATGGGGTTGTCTAGGTCTGGCTGTCTCCTATTGGTCCATCTATATATATAAAAGCATAATATGCTAAGTGTCCAACCAATCGGTCGACTGTTCGGTCGACCACTCGACCAGCCGCTATGACGTGCACTGACCACCAGGGGGCAGACGCTCCAACCGGTGGGTTAGCTTGCTGCTGGTGTCTGGCCCATCAGGACTGGGTGAGACAGGCTGGACACATCCTGGAGCCCTCCTGCAGTCCTTCCCCGGCCAGCCAGCCTCCCGCGGTCCCTCCCTGGCCTCTAAAATATTTCTAATTAATTTCCTTTCGCTGGGCATGAATTCGTGCAACGGGCCTCTAGTTTTTAAAAAATTGGGGTGAGGCCTTTTCTAGTGGCCGCCACCTTCCCTTCCCACCCAGATGCTGGCCCATGCCCACAGTTCTTTGTTCCTGTGTCCTCTTCCCTCCTCCCTATAGTCTGTTGGCCCCTCAAGGAAATTCAGCAAATCCATCGAAAGCCGATCACACTGGAGATGGATCCCAGAGGCCCACTTCCCACTGAGAGGAGCATCATTCCCATTTCCCCCCCTGAGCACACGGAGGCTCAGGGGATCAATCGCCAGGACATAGTGAGATGCAAAGCCAGGATGGAGCCCAGAGCTTCTGATGGTGCCCTGTTGCCACACGTGTGCACCTGTGCACAGGTGAGTCTCTCTATTATTTATCTACTAGAGTCCCAGTGCATGAAATTCGTGCATGGGTGGGGTCCCTAGTGGCTGCCGGCTGCCGGCCTGGGCCTCCCTTCCCCCAGCTGCCTGCCACCACCGCCGGCCCCGGGGCCTCTCTTAGCACCTGCCTTGGCCTGGCGCCACCTGCTCACCTGCTCCACCATCCCGCCATGGTCCCACTCTCCTCGCTGCTGCCAGCGCCATGTGGCTGATGCCTGCCATATTCTGCACCGCCCCCTGGTGGTCAGTGCATGTCTAACTCCCTCTCCGTTGAACTCCCACCCATGGAGACAATTTGCATATTAGCTTTTTATTGCATAGGATACACACACACACACACACACACACACACACACACTGAGTGGCCAGATTATGATGACCATCCCACCAGTACTTCATTGATGCTTACAAAAATACTGAATATTGAAAACTTCCTAAGCAAATACTCTCAAGGTATTATTATTATTATTATTATTATTTGTATAACTAATTCACTTCATTGTACTGATGGGGTGGTCATAATAATCTGACCATTCATTATATAGAGAGAGATTTAGATATATAAATAGATAGATTTTAGAGAGGAAGGGAGAGGGAGAGAGAGAAGCATCAATGATGAGAGAGAATCCTTGATCGGCTGCTTCCTGCATGCCCCCATTGGGGATCAGGCCCACAACCCTGGGCAAGCTCCCTGGCCTGGAATTGAACTCGGGACCCCTCAGTCTGCAGGCCGACGCTCTATCCACTGAGCCAAACCTGCTAGGGCCAGGTGAGTCTCTTCAGTCACCACACTTATGTTCTACAATCTGCTTGAACTTGTGAGCAGGGGAAATACTGGGTCTGCTTCCTGCCAGCCTCTGCCCACAACGTTTCTTGTTGGCAAATCCATGCGTAACCTTATTGGTTGTTGTTTCTCTTTCAAAACACGTTCTTTCGCCCAGCTGGTGTGGCTCAGTGGTTGAGCGTTGACCTATGAGCCAGGAGATCACAGTTTGATTCCCCATCAGGGCACATGCCCGGGTTGTGCGCTCGATGCCCAGTAGGGGGAGTGCAGGAGGCTGCCGATCCATGATTCTCTCATCATGGATGTTTCTCTCTCTTTCCCTCTCCCTTCCTCTCTGAAATCGATTTAAAAAAGAAAAAAAGAAAGCCAGCCCTGGCTATCACGGGGTCTGCTGCAGAAACCACATGAATATTCAAGGTGAAATGGAGAATTCAAAGGGACATTATGCTCTGGGTGGCAGCTGCGCTGAGCGGAGCTCCCAGCGCTGCCCTCGGGAAGGCACAGAGAAGGCCTCTGAGCGGGGCTGGCTGGGGCATCACTGCCACTGTGATGTCAGGGCAGACCACGGCTCCCTGGGGCTTCCTGTCTCTTTCCCCCTGGGCAGTTTATTTTATTATTATTAATTTTCAATCCTCACCCGAGGATATTTTTCCTTTTTTTTTTTTTTTATGGAGAGTGTAAGATAGAGGGAGAGACAGAGAGAAACATCGATGTAAGAGAGACACATCCATGGGTTGCCTCCTGCAAGAGTCCGACCAGGGCCCGGGGCCAGGGAGGAGCCTGCAACCGAGGTACATGCCCTTGGCTGGAATCGAACCCGGGACCCTTCAGCCCACAGGCCGATGCTCTAGCCACTGAGATACACCGGCCAGGGCTTCCCTGGGTGGTTCAGATTCCACAGCCCCCTCCCGGGAGTGCCCCAAGTTAAGGATGGAGGCCAGAGCTGAGTCTTTGGCTCCCACACGGTCTATGTCCAGGCCTGGACCAGTGGTGAGCTTTTTTGTTTTTTGTTTAACTCTTACTTAGGCCATCTTTTTTTTTTTTCAATATATTTTATTGATTTCAGAGAGGAAGGGAGAGGGAGAGATAGACACATCCATGATGAGAGAGAATCACGGATCAGCTGCCTCCAGCACACACCACACTGGGGATCGAGCCCAAAACCTGGGCATGTGCCCTGACCAAGAATCGAACCAGGTACGCTGCAGTCTGCAGGCTGACCCTCCATCCACTGAGCAATACCGGCCAGGGCTGGTGGTGGGTTTTTTGACTATAGCGTCAGTGTTATCTACACTCACCTTCTGTCCTTTTTTATTTTTTAATAAATCTTTTTTGATTTTTTTACAATATACAAAATAAATCTATTACCAGATTGTAGATACAAAATAATCAGCCATTTACATGCAATAAACATTAATATTTCAGGGGGGAAAATTTAAATATAGTAATATTACCGAAACTGCACTAACACAGTATAATATCACAGAAGTTGCAGGAAATAGTAAAAATCTGCAAATAACAGGATTACTTCTATTATATCCCACATATGAGTGAGATCATGTGGTATTTATCTTTCTCCGACTGGCTTATTTCACTTAGCACAATGCTCTCCAGGTCCCTCCATGCTGTTGCAAATGGTAAGAGTTCCTTCTTTTTCACACCAGCGTAGTATTCCATGGTGTAGATGGACCACAGTTTCCTAATCCACACATCTGCTGATGGACACTTGGGCTGTTTCCAGATCTTAGCTGTTGTAAATGGTGCTGCTATGAACACAGGGGTGCGTATGTCCTTTCTGATGGGTGTTTATGGTTTCTTGGGATAGATTCCTAGAAGTTCACCTACTGTCTTGAGGGCCAGGAGACAGGGTCTTGTCCAAGGGCAGAGTGTGATGAGGTCAAAGGTAGCAGGAGAATGGTTCCCATGGAGACCATTCTCTCCACATTCTGGGGCTCCTGTCATCTTGAGCCTCAAGGATCCGGTTGGCAGCCCGCTGGGCCAGCAGGAAGGCGGGGCCTCCGTCCGGCACTGGGCGGTGCCTTCTCTTTTGCTTCCTGTCCTGACCATCCTTTTCTTTTTTTAATTTTTTTTTTATTATTGATTTCAGAGAGGAAGAGAGAGGGAGAGAGAGAGAGAAACATCAATGATGAGAGAGAATCATGGATCGGCTGCCTCCCGCACGCCCCACACTGGGGACCAAGCCCACAACCCGGGCATGTGCCCTTGACCAGAATCAAACCTGGGACCCTTCAGTCCGTAGGTCGACGCCCTATCCACTGACCCCAACTGGCTAGGGCCGTGGGCGGCAAACTGCGGCTCGAGAGCCACAGGAAGCTCTTTGGCCCCTTGAGTGTGGCTCTCCCACAAAATACCATGTGCGGGCACGCACGTACAGTGCGATTGAAAGTTCGTGGCCCATGCACAGAAGTCGGTTTTCGGCCTGGGTGAGTCTATTTTGAACAAGTACTGTTGATATTTGTCTCTCTTGACTAATGAGTTTGCCGACCACTGGGCTAGGGCATGACCTAGCCTTGGACCTTAGCGTTTGTTGCCTTGGGCCTCAGCTCACTCTGCTCTGGACAAGACCTTATCTCCTGCCCATCAAGACAGAAGGTGAGGCCCTGGCCCAAGCGTGTCCCACTCAGAGGCTAGTACCGGCCGCAAAAGAACAAAAGCTTCCACTTTCATAGAAACGTAGGTTTGTTTCGATGGAGACGTGCTGAATACAAAGGGCTGAAATGAATGAGTCGTCGTCAACATAAAGTAACGGACATTTTAATAAAAGCAAATACTTTTTTCTTAAACTCTGACTCACCAGACCCTGAGTAACTGCACAAATGGATAAGCGTCACGCAGATAAACCCATTTCTCTTGTTCTCCAAAAGCGAGGTATTTCCTGTTGCCACACCAAGCCGGTCAGTCCCAGACTAAGGACGTGGCCATCGGCTGCCAGAACTTTCGCTGCCGGTATCAGTGGGGAGAGACGGTGCACCTGTGCGTAAGGCGTGTGAGGGACGTGAATGCAACACGATGACAGTCATCAGTCACTAGCGAACTTTGTAGCTCGTTATTCATAATTATGTACAATAGGACATTGCAGAAATTAGGTTGCAAAATTTTTATTAAAACGTTTCTTACATACCGTTACATTGGCTGGGCCACAAAAATATTCGTTGTGGCCACATGTGGCCCTCAGGCCATGAGTTTGACATGCTTGTGCCGGTTTGGCTCAGTGAATAGAGCATCGGCCCACGGACTGAAAGGTCCCGGGTTCGATTCCAGTCAAGGGCACGTACCTCGGTTGCAGGTTTGATCCTGCGTGTGAGAAGGCAGCCAATCCATGTGTCTCTCTCATGTTGATGTTTCTCTCTCTGTCTGTTTCTCCCTATCCCTTCCATTCTCTCTCTCTCAAAAAAAAAAAAAAATCAATGGAAAAATGTCCTCAGGTGAGGATTAACAACAACAACAAAATAAATAAAAAGTATTAAAAATCAAACAAGCAGACATGGCCTGGCCATTTTGGCTTGGTGGGTAGAGCGTCGGCCTGTGGACTGAAAGGCCCTGGGGTTGGATTCCGGTCAAGGGCACAGGCCTGGGTTGCAGGCTCTATCCCCAGTAGGGAGCGTGCAGGAGGCACCCGGTCAATGATTCTCTCTCATCATTAATCTTTCCATCTCTCTCTTCCTCTCCCTTCCTCTCTGAAATCAATAAATATATATATATTTAAAAAAAAAAAAAACAAAACAAAACAGAAGGTGAGTGTGGCGAGCACTGAAGTTACAGTCAGAAGACCCACCACCTATCCAGGCCCGGCCACAAATTGGGGGATTCTGGGCAAGTCCCCTCCCTTCTCTGATCATCAATTGTCTCCTTTGTTATTACAAAAGCATAAAATGAGAAAGTTCCAGTATGTTCTTTCAGTGTAGCTTCTGACATTGCCTTTATTTACATTTTTTAAAAATATATCTTTATTGATTTCAGAGAGGAAGGGAGAGGAAGAGAGAGAGAAACATCAATGAGTAGAGAGAGTCACAGATCAGCTGCCTCCTGAACACCCCACACTGGGGATCGAGCCCACAACCCGGGCCTGTGCCCTGACCTAGAATTGAACTGTGACCTTCTGGTTCACAGGTAGATGCTCAACCATTGAGACACACCGGCCGTCGATGTGCTACTTTTTAGAAAAAATTCACTCACAAAAGGGTAAACTTAAGCTTAAAGAAAACAGCGCCAAGCAATACACATTCCTTCAATGGCTCACACTTGGCTTTCTGAAAAATTCCCCTCTAAACTATCATCTCTTTGTCCAGCCGGCGTGGCTCCGTGGTTAAGCGTCGACCTAGGAACCAGGAGGTCACTGTTCTATTCCTGGTCAGGGCACATGCCTAGGTTGCGGCTTGATCCCCAGTGTGGGGTGTGCAGGAGGCAGCCGATCCTTGATTCTCTCTCATCATTGATGTTTTTCTATCTTCCTCTCTGAAATCAATAAAAATATATTTTAAAAAAACAAAAGAGGACAGAGGGATTCTGGGAAGTCCCTTACCTATGCTGACCATCAACTTTATACTAATAAAAGGGTAATGTGCTAATTAGACTGGACGTCTTCCGGACATCCTTCTGGACAAAGCCACAGTGGCAGGGGCCAAGGCAGAGGCAATCAGGCCTGCAGGGGAGAGTGGTTAGGGGCGATCAGGCCGTCAGGGGAGAGTGGTTAGGGGCAATCAGTCTGGCAGGGGGAGAGCAGTTAGAGGCGATCAGGTAGGCAGGCAGGTGAGTAGTTAGGAGCCATCGGTCCCAGATTGTGAGAGGGATGTCCAAGGGGTCCTGGATTGGAGAGGGTGTAGACTGGGCTGAGGGACACCCCCCCACCCAGTGCACAAATTTCATGCATCGGGCCTCTATATTATGAATGTATAAACTGAAAAAGTTCCAGAAGGCCCTTCTATTGTAGCCTCTGTATTGTTTTTTTAAATTTCCTTTTTAAAATATAGTTTCTTCTTCTTTTTTATTTTTAGTCTTTTTATTTTGTTTATTTTTGTTGTTGTTGTTAATCCTCACCCCAGGATACTTTTCCATTGATTTTTTTTTTTTTTTTTTAGAGACAGTGGGAGGGAGTGTGAGAGAGACACAGAGAGAGAAACATCAGTGTGAGAGAGACACATCGATTGGCTGACTCCCACAAGCACCCCGACCAGGGCTGGGGATGGAGCCTGCAACTGAGGTCTGTGCCCTTGACTGGAATCGAACCATGAACCCTTCAGTCTGATGATCTATCCACTGAGCTAAACTGGCCGGGGCCTGAGATTGTTTGAATGCTCTGCCTCTATGACAGAGCAACCCCTCCCTCATCTAAAACAGTTTTTGGCCCTAACTGGTTTGGCTCAGTGGATAGAGCGTCGGCCTGTGGACCGAAGGGTCCCAGGTGCGATTCCAGTCAAGGACATGTACCTTGGTTGTGGGCACATACCCAGTAGGGGGTGTGCAGGAGGCAGCTGATCGATGTTTCTAACTCTCTATCCCTCTCCCCTTCTCTCTAAAAAATCAATAAAACATATATTTTTAAAAAATAAAATAAAAATAAAAGTTTTTGACCTGGGCTGGAGTCATTCATGAATGTGGGAGATGTAAGAGGCAGCAGAACCTGCAGAGTTGGAGGGGGCAGAGCCAGGACCACAGCTTCCCTGCCCACATTTTGAACTGGAAATGCCTGAGGGCCTGGAATTGGGGGGACACCTGGGCTGGGGGTTCAGCTTTGTGACTCGTCGGCATATGGCGGACACTGGGTGTCATAGGAATGGACGGTGTGGATTAAAGCAGCCGGTACCTCCAGCCACCGCCTGCCCCTACTCCCATTCCTCGGGGATTTCTAAACATCCTGTGACGTGTATGTCGTAAGTTATAATCCCCCTACATGGTAAAAACATTGAAGGTCTTCTTCTTTTTCTTTTTCAAAAATATATTTTTACTAGAGACCCAGTTCATGAAATTTGTGCACTGGTAGGATCCCTAGTGTCTGCCAGCTGCTGTCTGGGGCCTCCCTCCCTTCCCCCAGCCTCCCCGCCCCCTGGTCGAACTCCCAGCCAACCTCCCGGTCTAGGAGACAATTTGCATACTACGCTTTTATTATGTAGGATTAATCTCAGAGAGGAAGGGGGAGAGAGAGAGAGAGAGAGACAGAGAGAGAGAGAGAGAGAGAGAGAGAGAGAGAGAGAGAGAGAATGAGAGAGAGAAAACCATCAATGATGAGAGAGAATCATGGATCGGCCGCCTCCTGCACGCCCCACACTGGGTATCGAGCCTGCAACCCAGGCAGGTGCCCTGACCGGGAATCAAACCCTGACCTCCTGGTTCATAGGTCGATGCTCAATCACTGAACCAGCACACCAGGGAAAAGGTATTTTTCTTAAAAACAAAACAAAACCAAGAAGCAGCAATGGGGAGTCACCTGTGACATCTACCTGTCTGCACTCCTCGCCCCCACGGCTCAGGAGTCCCCTTAAGCCCTGGGCTTTGTGCTGCCATGAACTTAGCCTGGAAGACACCCCACCCCCACCCACAGGCCCCAAACCTCCCAGGCGCGTCTGACATCATCCCTCCAGGACTCCGGTTTACCATCAAATCCAGAGCGAGACGCACCCGGCATTTCCTGTGAAATGGCTAAATGCTGCTTCGCTAACCACTTGCTCTTCTTGTTGTGTTTTTAAAATTAAAGAAAGAAAAAAAAAAAGACGTCAGGAGAACAGCCCCAAAGTCAAGGGTAGGAGTCGGGCCAACCCAGAACACAATGTCCCGTGTTCTGGGAGGCGTGAATGAGAGAAAGGGAAGGGAGACTGTCCATATCTTTTCATGGATTTCGGAGAGGGTGGGGGAGGGAGAGAGAGAAACACCCTTGATGAGAATCAGGGATCGGCTGCAAATGGGGATCCAGCCCGGGTTCTGTGACCTCCTGGTTCCCAGGTCGATGGGTCAGGCAGGGACTTCTGAGCCAAGAGGATGATTTGAGCTCCAAAGTGTTCCTCAAGCGGCCCATTCAGCCCCCGGCCCCTGAATCACTAGATAGAGACTAGGAACCAAGGTCGAAGACCAAAGATGAGAAATGTGGACACCAAGTCGGTAGTCTTCCTTTTTATTTTCTTTATATATTTTTATTGATGTCAGAGAGGAGGGGAGAGGGAGAGAAACATCAGTGATGAGAGAGCATCATGGACCGGCTGCCTCCTGCATGCCCCCCGCTGGGGATGGAGCCCGCAACCTGAACATGTGCCCTGACCAGGAATCAAACCCTGACCTCCTGGTTCCTAGGTCAGTGCTCAACCACTGAGCCATGCCGGCCAGGAGATAGTCTTCTTTTTTCTTTAAATATATTTTATTGATTTTTTACAGAGAGGAAGGGAGAGGGATAGTTAGAAACATCGATCAGCTGCCTCCTGCACGCCCCCTACTGGGATGTGCCCACAACCAAGGTACGTGCCCTTGACCGGAATCGAACCCAGGACCTTTCAGTCTGCAGGCCAACGCTCTATCCACTGAGCCACACCGGCTAGGGCAGCCGTGGGCAAACTACGGCCTGCGGGCCAGATCCGGCCCGTTTGAAATGAATAAAACTTAAAAAAAAAAGACTGTACCCTTTTATGTAATGATGTTTACTTTGAATTTATATTAGTTCACACAAACACTCCATCCATGCTTTTGTTCCGGCCCTCCGTTCCAGTTTAAGAACCCATTGTGGCCTTCGAGTCAAAAATTTTGCCCACCCCTGGGCTAGGGCATAGTCTTCTTTTTTAAAAAAACATTTTTATTGATCTCAGAGAGGAAGGGAGAGGGAGAGAGAGAAACATCCATGACAAGAGGGAATCACGGATCGGCTGCCTCCTGCACGCCCCACACTGGGAATGGAGCCTGCAACCCGGGCCTGTGCCCTGACCAGGAATCAAACCCTGACCTCCTGGTTCCTAGATCGATGCTCAGCCCCTGAACCCTGCTGGCCAGGCTTCTTTTATTTTTAAATCCTTACCCCAGGAACGAGGATATTTTTTTCTTCTTTTTTTTTCCTTTTTAGAGAGAGCAGGAGAGAGCGGGTAGGGGATAGAGACATTGATGTGAGAGAGTCTCATCGATTGGCTGCCTCCTACTTGCTTCCAACTGGAGCCAGGGATTGAACCTGCAACCGGAGGTACGTGCCCTCAACTGGGAATCGGACCCGCGACCCTGTGGGCTGCCCGCTGACGCTGTAACCACTGAGCTACACTGGCCAGGGCGAGCTGGGCTCTTCCACAGACCAACTGGACAGCGGAGGGAGGGGAGGGTTTTTAGCCCCAAATGGGCAGGAGGATGTGCTGCATCCGAGTCAGGGCAAAGTGAAGCCAGGCCAGCTGCTGTCCAGGGTCAGGAGCAAACAGCCAGGCGGCGACCCCTGCAGTGAGCCCTGGCCAGCCCCGGGCACAGGAGTCTGCAGCCAGAGGAGACTGCGCTCACACTTCAGCTCCACGTGAAGAATCACCAGGGCTGCCCGGCTGGCGTGGCTCCGTGGCTGAGCGTCGACCTAGGAACCAGGAGGTGAGGGTTCGATTCCCGGTCAGGGCACAGGCCCGGGTTGCGGGCTCCAGCCCCAGTTTGGGGCATGCAGGAGGCAGCTGGTCCATAACTCTCTCTCATCATGGATGTTTCTCTCTCTTCCTCTCCCTTCCTCTTTGAAATCAATCCATAAAATAAGATAAAAATCACCAAGACCATTTGCCAACACATTCATTGGGTCACTCATAGGTCAACTCACACCCAACGGAGGGGAAAGGCCAGGGCCATGGGTCACTTCGGTGTAGCTCAGTGGATAGAGCATCGGCCTGTGGACTGAAGGGTCCCAGGTTCGATCCGGTCAAGGGCATGTACCTTGGTTGCAGGCACATCCCCAGTGGGAGGTGTGCAGGAGGCAGCTGATTGGTGTTTCTCTCTCATCGATGTTTCTAACTCCCTCTCCCTCTCCCTTCCTCTCTGTAAAAAATCAATAAAATTTATTTAAAAAGAAACAGGACATGTAGCGTCTCTTCGTGCTGCATTTTGGGTTTGGCAGTTCGTGACGTCGCTGCATGGGGCACGATCTCTTTGTAGCAAAACCAGAGAGGCACATGCATTTATCTGAACCAGGGCTTTCTTGGGCAGGAAGCAAACAGAGCACTGCATTTACATGGAGCCACAAGGAAAAGAATCATGCAAACTAAATCGGAGTAAAATACATTACAAAGGGAACACAGGGGACAACGGTCATGAGGGCCCTGGCCTGTGTGGCTCAGTGGATACAGCATTGGCCTGGGGACTGAAGGGCTCTGGGTTGTGGACTCGATCCCCAGTGTGGGGTGTGCAGGAGGCAGCCGATCCATGATTCTCTCTCATCATGGATATTTCCATCTCTCTCTCTCCCTCTCCCTTCCTCTCTGAAATCAATAAGATTATATTTAAAGCCCTGACCAGTGTGGCTCAATGGATAGAGCATCAGCCTGCGGACTGAAGGCTCCCGGGTTCGATTCTGGTCAAGGACACATGTCCGGGTTGTGGGCTCGATCCCCAGTGTGGGGCGTGCAGGAGGCAGCCGATCCATGATTCTCTCTCATCATGGATGTTTCTGTCTCTCTCTCCCTCTCCCTCTCTGAAATCAATACAAATGTATTTTAAAAAAAGAGGGGCGTTTTTTAAAAAAGCAAAAAAAAACAAAACCAACAGACCTGACGAAATATTTTAAGCGAAACGATGGGGTTTCGATCCCGAATCGACAAAGTAACAAAATAACACACGGGTCGCCCCCGCGATCTATTGGAGGCGACTGAGTTGGACCGGGTTCCCTCGAAATGGCAAGATTCTGCTTTTTCCACCATTAGGAGGAATGGAAAAAATATATGTAAATGCATATTTTTGGCCAACGACACGCAGACATGGAAAAAAGATTAAGCTGTTTCCGCCACTGGTCCACGCAGGGCTCCTGGCGAGCTCAGTTAGAGAGCCGTGAAGCAGCTGCCCACCTGGTGACCCCGTGGCCTTTCCCTCTGACAGAAGCAAGCCACTGTCCCCATGGATGGCCCCCGAGAGCCGGGGCAGGACGGGCTGCCTTCCCCAGGGGTGTTTCAAGGCTAGGGTCTTATTAGAGACTAATTTAGAGCATCCATAAAAATTATAATGTTCAATCTTTTTGAGACAATTCCACTCTTTGAACTTATTTGATAGGAATTCAAGAAGCAGTGTAAGAAATGACTGGTGTGGCTCAGTGGATAGAGCGTCGGCCTGCGGACTGAAGGGTCCCGGGTTCGATTCCGGTCAAGGGCATGGACCTCGGTTGCGGGCACATCCCCAGTAGGGAGTGTGCAGGAGGCAGCTGATCGATGTTTCTCTCTCATCGGTGTTTCTAACTATCTATCCCTCTCCCTTCCTCTCTGTAAAAAGTCAATAAAAATATATTTAAGAAAAAAAGAAAATATATATGAGTACTAGTAAATTTATGACAACATTGTCATCATGAAAATTTGGAATTACTGCAACATCTAGCAGTAAACACATCATTGTGCATACATAATGAATACCTATAGCGGTTGTAAAAAGTAATCACGTTATGTTAAGGCAGAAATGAAAATATTTTTCAAGGATTTAAAATAAAACCATATTGGTATTGATTTCAGAGAAGAAGGGAAGAGGAGAGAGAGAGATAGAAACATCAATGATGAGAGAGAATCATGGATTGGCTGCCTCCTGCACGCCCCCTACTGGGAATCGAGCCCACAACCCGGGCCTGTGCCCTTGACCGGAATCGAACCCAGGATCCTTCACTTGGCAGGCTGACGCTCTATCCACTGAGCCATACCAGCTAGGACCGCAGTGGGGTGTTTCAACCTGGACCCCTCCCCCACACACACACACAGGCAAGGGGCTGCCCACCCAGCATTCCTGCGTCCTACCCAGTAGAGCCGCCTGCGCCTCCGCTCTCGTGGGTCCAGAACATGGCACCTGCCCCCTGTGAGGGTCAGTGCCCACAAGCTCCCGGCCGACAGGCATGGATGGGGTGCCATCCAGACAACACCCAGCTGACCCCCGACCCCGGGCTGTGCCCCAGGTCCTGGGAGGGCTCCCAGTGCGCTCTCCACCCAAACCCTTCCCCAGCCCAGGGCAGTCCCCCTGGGCCTGCCTCCTCGCAACATGCAGGGTGCCCCCCGCTTGGGGTGCCCTCGCTGGGGTGCCCCCGCTTGGGGTGGCCTTGGGGGTACTTCCTCTCTCAGTCGTGCCTCCCTCAGCCTGAGCTCCTGATCCAAAGTGAGCAGCTTGAGGCTTTAATAAAGGGAAAGAAAAGCCCTGACCGTGTGGCTCAGTGGATAGAGCGTCGGCCTGCGGACTGAGGGGTCCTGGGTTCGATTCCGGTCAAGGGCATGTACCTTGGTTGGGGCACATCCCCAGTAGGAGGTGTGCAGGAGGCAGCTGATCAATGTTCCTCTCTCATCGATGTTTCTAACTCTATCCCTCTCCCTTCCTCTCTGTAAAAAAATCAATAAAATAAAAACCTGGGTGGGGGTGGGGGTTGAGGGTTGGGGTCAGTTTCCTTTGCTGTAAGGACTTGGTACCCAGCTCCAGTGTTTCCTATGACATCTACTTGGATCCCATGCCTGAAATTTGGAAGCATATGGACAAAAATCCTTTTTACGTTTAGTTTTAATAAATCATTGTGTTTGACCGCACATGTCTAACACTTTTTTTTTCTTGGATTCATTTCGTACTGTTTTAAGGGATATTAGTTGAAAATTTTCTGTGTTAACTTTTTTAAATATATTTTATTGATTTTTTACAGAGAAGAAGGGAGAAGGATAGAGAGTTAGAAACATCGATGAGAGAGAAACATCGATCAGCTGCCTCTTGCACACCACCCACCTCCGCAGGCCGATGCTCTATCCACTGAGACAAACCAGTCAGGGCTAATTCTTAATTTGGATGTGTAGTTAGACAAACTTTTAAAAGATCCTGTGTTTTGGTTTTTTTTTTTGTTTTGTTTTCTGTTGCCCTGCTAGTGACGTGCTGAATTTTATCCCTTTACAACAGCGGTTCTCAACCTGTGGGTCACGACCCCTTTGGGAGTCGAACGACCCTTTCATAGGGGTCACCTAAGACTATCAGAAAACACATCTATAATTACATATTGTTTTTGTGATCAATCGCTATGCTTTAATTATGTTCAATTTGTAACAATGAAAATCCATCCTGCATATCAGGTATTTACATGACCATTCATAACAGGAGCAACATGACAGTGATGAAGTAGAAACGAAGATAATTTTATGGTTGGGGGTCACCACAACATGAGGAACTGTGTTAAAGGGTCACGGCATCAGGAAGGTTGAGAACCACTGCTTTACAGGCAAAACTTTTGAAATGGTGGATGTGGCTTTTCAAAATCTTTTAAAATTTCTGTGCATCCATCTCTTGTACTTAAAGGATTTGTTTATCATCTTGGCATGATTGGTTATTTCTTTCTATGAGAATTTATTTCAAAGTATGGACTGTGCAGTTCTAAAATATTTTGTGTTAAGCATGTGTTTTCATTCATATAAACCAGTGGTTCTCAACCTATGGGTCGCGACCCCTTTGGGGGCCAAATGACCCTTTCACAGGGGTCGCCTAAGACCATCGGAAAACACATCTATAATTGCATATTGCTTTTGTGATAAATCACTATGCTTTAATGATGTTCAATTAGGAAGGTTGAGAACCACTGAAACTGTTTAAAAATTTTCAGATGGTCGAGTTTCACCCCTCTTATTGGTTTGTCTGTAATGACTGGTTACAATAAGGGTTATATTTTACCCTCTAGATGCATTTTTTGCATTTTCAGAGCAGGGTTAAACGTTTTTTTTCCTATGGCTGCTGGCCTCATGGCAATCCTTCTCCCAGTGTTTTGTAGCGCCATCTATTGGCAGGATGGCATTATATGGGCAAAACAATTTGTTTAAAAACTCGGAGTTTAGGACAATTGCATCAGATTGAGACGTTTTGCCATCAAAAATCTGTGCAGACTTGGTCACACATGTACTTGCAACTAAGGTGGGCTTTACAGCAATGTAGCTTCGAGTCCAAATCTCATGTAAACTGCTCTGCACAGCTTGGGCAATGGCCCCGAATTGCTATGACAACTAACAAACCAGCTGCGTGTCCTGGCATCTTAGGTGCAAGTTGTAAAGCAAAATACCTGTATTCTGCTTGGTTAACAAATGTGTACTTGCAGCCCTTTCATGCAATAGATTTCAAGTTATTTTTTATAAAAACAAAACAAAACAATGATATAGGAGAAAATTACCTTCCTGAATAGAAATATAGAATAGCAACGTTTATGAATATCACAAATAAAGAATTCAATTCTTTAAAAAGAAAAGAATTTCAGTTAAAAAAATCACACACACACCAAATAAATGAGCTGATAAAAAATATCCTATATACTTTGTTCTCTCTTCTTTAAATTTATGCCCTAGCCCAGCCATGGGCAAACCACGGCCTGCGGGCCGAATCCAGCCCATTTGAAATGAATAAAACTAAAAAAAAAAGACCGTACTCTTTTATGTAATGATGTTTACTTTGAATTTATATTAGTTCACACAAACACTCCATCCATGCTTTGGTTCCGGCCATCTGGTCCAGTTTAAGAACCCATTGAGGCCCTCGAGTCAAAAAGTTTGCCCACCCCTGCCCTAGCCGGTGGGGCTCAGTGGATAGAGTACCAGCCTGCAGGCTGAGGGGTCGTGGGTTCGATTCTGGTCAAGGGCACATGTGCCAGTTGTGGGCTCAATCCCAGTAGGGGGTGTGCAAGAGGCAGCTGATCAGTGATTCTCTCTCATTATTGATGTTTCTATCTCTCTCTCCCTCTAAATTCCTTTCTGAAATCTATAAAAAATATATATTTTTAAAAAAATATAAAATTCACTACGTGACAATGTGGGGCTTGATAAAAATTACCTGGGGTGACTTGGACAGTGTGGCTCAGTGGACGGAGCATCATCCATGCACTGAGAAGTTGCTGGTTTGAGTCCCGGTCAGGGTACATGCCCGGGTTGTGGGCTCGATCCCCAGTAGGGGACAAGCAGAAAGCAGCCAACAGATGTTTCTCTCTCTCTCCCCCTTTCTCTCTCTAAAAGCAGTAAAAACATATATATTTTTAAATATATTTTTATTGATTTCAGAGATGGAGAGAGACAGAGACAGAGAGAGAGACATCAATGATGAGAGAGAATCACTGATCAGCTGCCTCCTGCACGCCCCACACTGGGGATGGAGCCCATAACCTGGGCCTGTGCCCTGACCGGGAACTGAACACTGACCTTCTGGGTCATAGGTCGGCGCTCAATCCCTGACCCACGCCAGCCAGGCTGGAGGGCTCTTCTCAGCCCCCTCTTCTGTGCGAGGATGGTACAGGCTGATGAAGCACCACGACCCACCCTCATGGGCTTGGCCAGCAGTGCTTCTCGCAGCCAGGCCTGAGCTTGGCCGTGGTGTGGGACCCATCGTGGCAAGGGGACGCCCACTCCCCGCCCCCTGCATCTCAGGCTCCCTCCATTCATCCTAGTTGAGCACCTGAAAGTGGTAATATCACAGGTCCCATCTGGGCCCAAGGAGGGTTCTGCCTAATAGACTGGGTCTTTCATCCCCCCTCCCCCCTTTTTTTCCTGCAGAGAGAAGAAACAATGGAGAGCATGTTCTTGGATCGCGATGCTGGCACGGGCCAGCGAGCTTTGCTTTAAATCGTCAGTCAGATGCTTGACATTGTTCCTCCACTTTATAAACATAACTAGAGGCCCGGTGCACAAAATTTGTGCACTGGGGAGGGGGGTGTTCCTCAGCCCAGCCTGCACCCTCTCCAATCTGGGACCCACTGGCAGTGCAGTCCTACATCCCTCTCACAATCTGGGACTGCTGGCTCCTAACCAATCGCCTGACTGCCTGCCTGATCACCCCTAACCATATCCTTTTTGGCCTTATCACCCCCTAACCATTCCCAGGTTAGCCTGATTGACACCAAACTGCTCCCCTACCAGCCCGATCACCCCCAACTGCTCTCCCCTGCAGGCCTGATTGCCCCCAACAGCCCTCCCCTGCTGGCCATCTTGTGACAATGTGAGGGTGGCCATCTTGTAATGGGAGGGCATGAGGGACAATTTGCATATTACCTCTTTATTATATAGGATGAGCAAATCAAGATGCCTAATGGAAAGTAGTTTCCCATTAAAGGGGCTATACAACACCATGCTCTTTTGAAACTGTGCCTTAGCCTGGCCAGTGTGACCCAGTGGTTGAGCATTGGGTGACCTATGACCCAGGAGGTCAGGGTTCGATTTCCAGTCAGGGCACATGCCTGGGTTGTGGGCTCAGTTCCCAGTAGGGGGCATGCCAGAGGCAGCTGTTTAATGATTCTCTCTCATCATGGATGTTTCTATCTCTCTCTCCCTCTCCCTTCCTCTCTGAAGTCAATAAAAATGTATATCCTATATAATGAAAGCCTAATATGCAAATTGACTGAACGGTGGAATGACTGGTTGCTATGATGCACACTGATTACCAGGGGGCAGACACTCAATGCAGGAGCTGCTCCCCGCCTGCAGGCCCCAGGCTAGCCAAGGCAGGTGCCACCTTAGGCCTCCCCCCCGATTGCCCCATCGGTCACCCCACAGTTTGGCCCTGATCACCGGCCAGGCCTAGGGACCCTACCCATGCACAAATTTCATGCATTGGGCCTCTAATCCAGAGGTTATCAACCTGTGGGTCAAGACCCTTTGGGGGTCGAGTGACTCTTTCACAGGGGTCACCTAAGACCATCGGAAAACACATCTATAATTACATATTGTTTTTGTGATTAATCACTATGCTTTAATTATGTTAATTTGTAACAATGAAAATACATCCTGCATATCACATATTTACATTATAATTCCTAACAGTAGCAAAATTACAGTTATGAAATAGCAACGAAAATAATTTTATGGTTGGGGGTCACCACAACATGAGGAACTATATTAAAGGGTCGCGGCATTAGGAAGGTTGAGAACCACTGCTCTACTCTATACTAATAAAAGGGTAATATGCTAATTAGACTGGATGTCTTCCGGTCATCCTTCCAGACAAAGCCACAGTGGCAGAGGCCAAGGCAGAGGCAGTTAGGGCCGATCAGGCTGGCAGGGGAGAGCAGTTAGGGGTGATCAGGCAGTATGGCTAGAGGTGATGAGGCAGGCAGGCAGAGGTGGTTAGGGCAATCAGCCAGGCAGGCAGAGGTGGTTAGGGGTGATCAGGCAGGCAGGAGAGCAGTTAGGGGCATCAGGCAGGCAGGCAGAGCGGCTAGAGGTGATGAGGTAGGCAGGCAGAGGCAGTTAGGGGCAATCAGGCAAACAGGCACAGTAGTTAGGGGAGATCAGGCAGGCAGGCAGGTGACTGTTTAGGAGCCAGCGGTCCCGGATTGCGAGAGGGATGTCTGACTGCTGGTTTAGGCTGATCCCGCATCAGGCCTAAACTGGCAGTTGGATATCCCCCAAGGGATCCCAGAGTGTGAGAGGCTGCAGACCAGGCTGAGGATCCCCCCGCCCCAGCCAAGTGCACAAGTTTCATGCACAGGGCATCTAGTCCTATCTAATAAAAGAGAAACATGGTAATTAGCGTACATCCGCTACCCTTCCCATTGGCTAATCAGCAAGATATGCAAATTAACTGCCAGCCAAGATGGCGGCCAGCAGCCAGGCAGCTTGAAGCTAACATGAGGCTTGCTTGCTTCAGTGACAGAGGAAACCAACATTCCCTGCCTGCCTTGCCGGCCTCTGAGCTTGCAGTTTGAAACATTACAAATATAGAAGCTAAACAAAACCCTAGAAACCTGCTTTCAGCCAGCCGGGATCTCAGAGCTGGAGTTGAAACAGTGTTTCGATTATAGAACCCAAACAAACCAGATACCTGCTTTCAGCAGTGGAGGCCTCAGAGCTGGAGCCAGAGCTAAAGCTGGCCCAGAATAAAAAGAAAAAAAGGAGCAGTTGGGAGCTTCAGTCACCCGCCAGCCTGAAAACAACCCTCAGCCCCTCACCCAGACTGGCCAGGCACCCCAGTGGGGACCCCCACCCTGATCCAGGACACCTTTCAGGGCAAACCAGCCAGCCCCGACCCATGCACCAGGCCTCTATCCTATATAGTAAAAGGGTAATATGCCTCCCAGCACCGGGGATCAGCGGAGCCATGAGGCCTCCCAGCACCGGGATCAGTGGAGCTGAGAGGCCTCCCAGCACCGGGATCAGTGTGACAGGGGGGAGCGCCCAAACCTCCTGATCACCCTGAGGCTCTGTGTGTGACAGGGGGTGGGGCCACAACCTCCCTATCTGCCCTGCTCTGTTCGTGACAGGGGAAGGCGCCCCAACCCCCTATCACCCTGTGGCTCTGTGTGTGACAGGGTGTGGCACCCCAACCCCCTCCCCCACAGGCCCTGCTCTGTGTGTGACGGGGTAGAGCCATAACCTCCCCATCGGCCCTTCCTGAGTGTGACAGTGGCAGCGCCCCAACCCCCTGATCGGCCCTGCTCTGTGGGTGATGGAGGGTGGCGCCCCAACCCCCTGATCCGCCCTGCTCTGTGTGTGACAGGGGGGAGCTCCCCAACCCCCAAATCGGCCCTACCCTGAGCGTGACTGAGGGTGGCATTGCAACCTCCTGATCAGCCCTGCTCTGTGCATGACAGGGGGTGGCACCTCAACTCCCCAGTCGGCCCTGCTCTAAGCCTGACCAGGGGCTGCACCTAGGGATTGGGCCTGCCCTCTGCCACCCGGGAGCAGGGCTAAGTCAGCAGGTCGTTATCTCCCGAGGGGTCCCAGAGTGCGAGAAGGCACAAGCCGGGCTGAGGGACCGCCCCCCCCCTCCCCTGAGTGCACAAATTTTTGTGCATCAGGCCTCTAGTACATATATAAAAAAACACTGCCCATCTTTCGAGCATGCTGAGTTTTATCCACTAGAGGGAACCAGCGAGCCCTATCCAGGCTCCTTCATCATCAAGGGCCCTCATATGGGCTGAGCCCTGGGAAAGAACTGCCTTTTGGGTCCCAGGATCCACTCCTGTGTGTGAGCATCAGACTCCACCCTCTTCCCAGGATCGGCGTGTCTCATCTCACAACTACAGGCAAAATTTCTTTCCTTTTTAAAAAATTTTTCCCACCAGATTTCTTCCTCTCTTTTTTAAAAGAATTCGTTATTGTTGAAAGTATTACATATGCCCCCTTTACCCCCCAATTGCCCCCCTCCAGCCCACCCCGCCCCCTGACCCAGGCCCTCACCACCCCATTGTCTGCGTCCCTAGGCCATGCACAGACATGTGCAAGGTCCTTGGTTGGTTACCTCCCACCATCCACCCTCTCAGGCCCTCCCTCCCAGGCCCCGTCCTCTGTTCCAAGCTTCCCTGTCTCTGCATCCACTCCGATCACCAGTTTATTTTGTTACGTAGACTCCACATCCGAGTGAGATCATGCGATGAGACTCACGTCCCGCACACAATTGACATTAACGTGCTCTTACCCTTTCCATGTCACCAAAGCGGTCATCTGGTTTCGTGCCTTCAATGCCACTTACTTTTTCACGAATTAGCTGCAGAAATAAAGACAAACAATTATGATATACAATGATGTGTGATCACAGTATCTGATGCAAATTATCTTTCACACACACACATACAAAACACTCTCAGGTTCAGCCTGTTTTAGTTTGTTTCTTTGTTTTGTTTTTTAAAATATATTTTATTGATTTTTTTACAGAGAGGAAGGGAGAGGGATAAAGAGTTAGAAACATCGATGGGAGAGAAACATCGATCAGCTGCCTCCTGCACACCCCCTACTGGGGATGTGCCCGCAACCAAGGTAAATGCCCTTGACTGGAATCGAACCTGAGACCTTTCAGTCTGCAGAAAGGTCTGTATCCACTGAGCCAAACCGGTCAGAGCTATTTGCTGTTTTTTAAATGTATTTTTTGCTGGCTTCAGAGAGGAAGGGAGAGGGAGAGAGAGAGAAACATCAAAGATGAGAGAGAACCATGGATCGGCTGCCTCCTGCATGTCCCACTCTGGGGATGGAGCCCCCAACCGGGCATGTGCCCTAACGGGGAATCAAACCCTGACCTCCTGGCTCAACAGTCGATGCTCAATCACTGAGCCATGCCGGCCAGGCCTGTTGCATTGCTTTTGGACTCAGACCTTTAGGAAAATTACTGGCAGAAGTAACCGTACCTGAGGACATAGGAGGTTGCACAATGCCACTGGCTCGGCAGATGTTTACTGTGCTCCTACTGTGCGTGACAGCACATGGAAGGGGCTCCAGGAGAGACAGGAGATGTGCCTCCACCCAGGGACCCCCTCAGAGTGCCCAGGGTCAGCGGGGCGTCCAACATCTCCCCCTCCACCTGACCCTCCTGGAGGACCCTCTCCCAGGGCACCACGGTCCACCCAGGGCTCCCAGCCGGAACCCGACATCACCCAGGCAGCATCCAGGGACGGGAAGAGATGGAGGAAAGAGAGAGCCCAGGCCTGGGACTGAGGCAACAAGAAGAGAATCTGCTCATCCCAACAGCTTTTCAGGAGAGAATGTGTGGAGGCGCAGGGTGAGACCTCAGGAATGTGTATTCCAAAGGATGTCCCTCACCTGCTTCTAGCAACATTGTGGGGTGGTGGGGAGGGGGAGCCAGAGTGCAGGTCCAGGGGTGCAGGGATATGACAGGTTTTACAGGGAGAGCCCTGCCGTGGCCGAAGGAAGCTGCAGGATTGGAATACAAACTGGCTTCTCCACACACACTGTCTACACACACACACACACACACACACACACACCAACGTCCACCCACACACACACACATCCACACACACCAACGCCCACACACACCATCCAAACACACCAACATCCATACAGACCATCCACTCTCACCATCCACACACATACACCATACACACACACCAACGTCCACACACACCATCCACTCTCACCATCCACACACACACCATCCACACACAACCTCCACTTTCACCATCCACACACACCATCCACTCTCACCATCCACACACACCAACGCCCCCCCACACACACACCATCCACACACACCATCCACTCTCACCATCCACACACACCAACACCCACACACACTATCCACACACACCAACGCCCCCCCCACACACACCCACCATCCACACAAATCATCCACACACACCATCCCCACACACCAATATCCACACACACCAATGTCCACACACACACCAAGGCCCCCACACACCAAGGCCCACACAGGGATCTCAGGCCTCCAGGCCATATTTCCTGTTTCCTCAGCACAGAACGCCTTTCCTCCTTTTCTCCCAGCCCCCAACCTCCAATTGCTCCTCCTACTTCATTCTCCCAAGACATCGCCTCCTCCTCGAGGAAGGCCTCCAGGACGACCCCCGCAGTGTCGTCTGCGATCCTCTGGGCGTGCGTGGCGGGAGGGGGGGGGAGTGTCTAACACCATTGACTCGCCCATCTAGGTGTCCCCCCACCTGGGGGCCAGGCTGGGGCGACCCGGAGAGAGGAAGGGGGAGGAAGGATGGCGGTGGGAACCCTGGGCGGGAGGGAGGCGCTGTCCAGCGGGTCCATCTCTGGGCGCATCCACGGGGAGCCCCAGGCCCGTGGGGGACAGGACTCAGGGTCCCGGCCCGCATATGCCCGCGGGGACCGCGCACTCCCTGCGTCCTCCTCCCAGGGCGTGGGAAGAGGGGAGAGGCACAAGCGGGGTGCCCGGTCGCCCCCCCGCCCCCTCTCCGCTTGGAGGCCCTGCGATCCGCCATGTCCTCAGCCCCCAGACCCTCACTCCACCCCCGCGCACTTGTGGGCGGGCAGATTTGGAGCCACAGAGGCCCCGGAGCCTCGGGGACCCAGCCTCCACCCCACTTTCCCGCCCCACTTTCCCGCACCCCCACCTGGCTGGCTCTGAGTAACGGCCTCTTCAGCCTCCCCACTGACATCGCGGCCAGCACCCCAAAACAGCGTGGTCCCTGCGCTGGGCCGGGCCCGCGGACACGCGGCGCCGTGGGAACTGGCCCCAGGCGGGTCCCCGCCCCCCCCGCCCCCCCCGCCCCCCCCCCCCCCCCCCCGCCCCCGCCCCCCCCCCCCCCCCCCCGCCTCCGGTGCTGGGCTCTGCCGGGCCCGCCTCCAGGGCCACAGTCACTCCCGTATCCGCGCGCGGTTGGTTGGCAAGACCGCGTTCCAAAGCCCCTGCGCTGCCCATTGGCCGAGCCCAGGCTTATGCAAATGAACCGCAGGCACCGCCCCCGGTCCATTGTTGCCTGGAGACGCGGAGGACGCTCAGCAGCCGGAAAGACCCGCCTAGGAAGCTGGGTCCCTGGACGCGTTGGAAGGAGCGGGACGCGGGGCCACACTGCGCTTTTGGTTGCGCGCAGCTGAGATGCGCCCGCTTTGTGATGCCCGTGGGTGGGAGCCGGGCCCCACTCACCGCGCTTCTGGGACTTCCCCTGGTTTCACTCACAGGTAGCCCCGCCCCCCTCTGGCGCATTTGGGTAAGGGACGCTCCGAGGGGCGCCTATGGGGGAGCAATCAGACCCAGGGACCCGCCGTGGGAGGAAGAGGCCCATGGGCTGCGGGGGGTTCCTTCTGTCCCCAGGCGGTTCTCTGGGCGCCATCTGCCTGGAGCCCGGGTTTCTGCGTCTTTGTCTGATCAATATTGCGCTCGCCTCCCTGGAGGCTGAGCCCACTGTCACCTGCATTGAGAGCAACCATTCCCCGGGCCTCACTGGTGTGGCTCAGTGGATAGAGCCTCGGCCCGCAGACTGAAAGGTCCCGGGTTCGATTCTGGTGAAGGGCATGTACCTGGTTGCAGGTTCCCCAGCCCTAGTCCGGGTGTGCGCCAGAGATTCTCTGACACCCATGTTTCTCTCTGTTTCCTCCCCTCCTTTCCACACTCTCTAAAAACGAATGGAAAAATATCCTCAGTTAAGGATTAACAAACAAAAAAAGAACAACTATCTCCAAGGAGCCATCAACAGCCCACTCAGTCCCCGGAATAAGTCACCAGATGGGAGACCCAGCTCCCTCGCTGTGTCGAAGACAGTGTCGTTTTGCACAGGGACCGGAAGTCTCCGAGTCCATGGCCCAGGCCAGCCGCGGAGCAAGCTGGTTGAGTCCCCTATCCAAGCCGAGCCCAGCAGGTCAGCATCTTTGAGGCATCTGACCTCCAAAGGCCCTGAGGTCTCCCAAGACCTACCACCCACTCCACAAAGAAACACCTCCCCCTCCAGCCTCCATCTCAAACAAAACTCCTCTTTCTGGCTCTCAGCATATCCATTGGGATGGCCAAGGGCTCCCACTCCCCACTCCCCCCAGCCCCCGTTAGTGTGTCATTGTCTGATCCATGTGGTGCTCCCTCCCTGGAGAGCTGAGCCCACTGTCACCTGTATTGAGAGCAACTATCCCCAGGCCTGGGTGGTGTGGCTCAGTGGATAGAGCGCCCACCCCTGGCATCCTGTTTTCTCCAGGACAGAAGTCACCCAGCCTCTCCTTTGCCATTAGCTCCCAGCTCCTTTATCCCTAACTTCATCCCAGTGAGGATTGGGCTGGGAACACACACCCCCATTCCTCAATGTCTCCACGTTCCCTTAGAGGGGTGGACAGAAGCATTCTTCCTCTGAGATGGGACAAAATGGGTCAGTCGAGCTGAGGGGATGAAGGCAGCAACCCCGAGGGTGAGTCAATATGGCTTGGCTGAGTGCTGTGGGCCTGACTGGGTGACTAGCCACCCTCTCCCTCAAGGGCAGCCGGGTCAGGACTGGGGCACAGCCCCCCTTGTCGTGGGCAGGGCTGCTGGGATCCAGCCCGTCTGTCTTTTTTCTCCATGTCCAAGAGTTGTTTAAATAGCCCAGGTTTGAAGAAACTTGCCTGTAAACCAGTGGTCGGCAAACTCATTCATCAACAGAGCCAAATGTCAACAGTACGATGACTGAAATTTCTTTTGAGAGCCAAATTTTTTAAACTTAAACTCTATAGGTAGGTACATTGTTATTAACTTAATGAGGGTCCTCCTAAGCTGGCCTTTGCTAAAAATGTCCTCAATCTGATGGAGGTACATTCACTGTGTCGAACCCCTTCCAACTCTCCCATCCACACTCGTTTTGTATACTTGTTTCGTCTATCTCCTTTCGTTCATCCTCTCTCTATGTCCAAACTATCTCAACACACCTTTCTCCATCCTCGACACTACATCTTCTTTCACTCCACAACATTCCCTAAAATTAACTTAATAAACTTTATTTAAAGTTTTAAGTAAACTTCACACTGTATGTGCACGCCCACATGTGGTATTTTGTGGAAGAGCCAAATTCAAGGGGCCAAAGAGCCGCATGTGGATTGCGAGCCACGGTTTGCTGACCACTGCCCTAACCAATCTGACTCTCTACCCTTTGGGAAGGGGTGATTATATATATATATATTTATTTATTTATTTAAGACTAGAGAACCAGTGCATGAAATTTATGTACTCGAGGGAGGGGGATCCCTCAGCCCAAATTGTGAGAGGGCACAGGTCAGGCCGAGGGACCCCACTGGTGTACGATCGTGGCTGGGGAGGACTGCAGGAGGTTGGCCAGCTGGGGAGGGACGGCAGGAGGGCTCCAGAGCATGTCTGGCCCATCTCTATCAGTCCTGATCAGCCGGACCCCAGCGGCAAGCTAACCTACCAGTCAGAGCGTCTGCCCCATGGTGTTCAGTGCACATCATAGCAAGCAGTTGAGTGGCCTTAGCTTATCATTAGCATATTTGATTGGTTGAATGGCCTATTGGACGAACAGGCAAAATTAGCATATTAGGTTTTTACTATAGAGGATTTCACTTTTATTATTATCCTATATAATAAAACCCTCATATGCAATTCAACCACACAGAGGAATGACCAATTGCTATGATGTGCACTGATCACCAGGGGGTAGATGCTTAATGTAAGAGCTGTCCCCTGGTGGTCAGTTCTCTGCCATAGGCTGTGCTCACAGCTGGCAAGAGCAGCAGCAGTGGAGGAAGCCTCTCCTGCCTCCACAGCTGTGCTAAGGACCCCTTGGTGGATGTCTGGCTGCTGGCTTAGGCCTGGACCCCGCAGCTTAGGCCCACTCCCCATGGTGAGAGGGCCTAAGCCAGCAGGCGGACATCCCCCAAGGGGTCCTGGACTGCGAGAGTGCACAGGCCGGGCTGAGGGACCCCTGCCCCTTGCTCCAGTGCATGAATGCCGTGCACCAGGCCTCTAGTTTAAATATATTTTTATTGATTTTGACTTCAGAGAGGAAGGGAGATGGAGAGAGAGAAACATCAATGATGAGAGAGCCATGGATGGGCAGCCTCTTGCATGTTCCTCACTGGGGATTGAGCCTGCAACCCTAGCATGTGCCCTGACCGGGAATTGAACCGTGACCTTCTGGCACATAGGTCAATGCTCAACCACAGGGACCATTCTTTAAAAATATTTTCTTGGTGGTTTGATTTCTTCTATTCATTGTATATTAAATTCTAGACTTGTGGTACTACATTAGGTCCTCGGGTTATGGCTGAGATCCATTCCTATGGCCGACATAAAGCGATTTTCACAGTAAGTAGGAAACCTCCTACATAAGCACCTATGTCCCTCACATGGAGCACATACACAGCAGTAATGAAGTGAAAAAGTAAAGAAAAAAATTAAAAGATAACAATTCCTGCCAAACCGGTTTGGCTCAGTGGATGGAGCATCAGCCTGTGGACTTGAAAGGTCCCAGGTTCGATTCTGGTCAAGGGCATGTACCTTGGTTGCAGGCACATCCCCAGTAGGTGGTGTGCAGGAGGCAGCTGGTCAATGGTTCCATCTCATCTATGTTTCTAACTCTCTATCCTTCTCCCTTCCTCTCTGTAAAAAATCAATAAAATATATTTTTTAAAAAAGATAATTCCTGACCTTTACTTGTGGTAAATAAAAAACAACCATAAAGCATATATGTACATATGTCTAAATGATGGAACTTTTTTATATTTATAAATAAATGGGAGATAGTGATGTAACCACAAAACAATGTATGTCGAGTCCAATGTAATCTGAGGACTATCTGTTATATCAAAACAAATTTTTTTTTATTAAATTCGAAGATCACCTATAGGACATTGGAAAAAAGCTAGCACATTAACACCCTCTAACCCTTTAAGTTAGACCCTGCTCCCTGATAGCCCCTAACTGCCCTCCCCTGCCTGCCTGATCACCCCTAACTGCCCTCCCCTGGCTGCCTGATTGCCCCTAACCACCTCTGTCTGCTGACCTGATCACCCCCTAACTGCTCCTCTGCTGGCCTGATTGCCCTATAACTGCTCCCCTGCCTGCCTGATCGCTCCTAACCGCTTCTGCCTCAGCCCCTGACACTGTGGCTTTGTCCAGAAGGATGTCCAAAAGACATCCGGTCTAATTAGCATATATACTTTTTTTAGTTTAGAGTTTATGAATTTTAAATCTTTTTTAAAAATATATATTTTATTGATTTTTTACAGAGAGGAAGGGAGAGAAATAGAGAGTTAGAAACATCGATGAAAGAGAAACATCAATCAGCTGTCTCCTGCACATCTCCCACTGGGGATGTGCCCGCAACCCTGGTACATGCCCATGACCAGAATCGAACCTGGGACCTTTCAGTCCACAGGCCGATGCTCTATCCACTGAGCCAAACCAGTTTCGGCAGATTTTTAAATCTTTATTGTTGAAAGTATTGCATAGGTCTACCGTTCCCCCCATCAACCTCTTCCAGCCTGCTCCTGCCCCCACCCCCCCACCAACCAGGCCCTCACCACCCTTTTGTCTGTGTCCATGTGTTATTAATATATGCCTATGAGTTCATTTATTGATCTTTTTGCCTCCACCCCACCCCGGCCTTCCCTCTGAGGTTTGATAATCTGTTCAATGCTTCTATATCTCTGGGTCTATTTTTGTTCATCAGTTTATGCTGCTCAGTAGATAGAGTCCACCTTAAGTGAGATCATGTGATAACTTATCTTTCTCCAGCTGGTTTATTTCACTTAGCATAATGCTCTCCAGATCTATCCATGCTGTTGCCAATAGTAAGCATTCTTTTTCATAGTAGCGTAGTATTTTGTTGTGTAGATGTACCACAGTTTTCTAATCCACTCAGCATTTGGGCTGTTTCCAAATCTTAGATATTGAAAATTGTGTTGCTATGAATATAGGGGTGCATATATTCTTCCTGATTGGTGTTGTTGATTTCTTGGGATACTTTCCTAGAAGTGGGATTACTGGGTCAAATGGAAGCTCCATTTTTAGTATTTTGAGGAAACTCCATACTTTTTTCCACAGCAGCTACACCAGTCCGGATTCCCACCAGCAGTGTACGAGGGTTCCCTTTTCTTCACTTCCTCACTGGCACTTTTTGTTTGATTTGTTGATGGTAGCCATTCTGACAGGTGTGACATGATACCTCATTTTCATTTTTATTTGCATCTCTCAGATGATTAGGGACTCTGAGCATTTTTTTTCATTGATCTCTTCGCTTTCTGTATGTCCACTTTGGACAAGTGTCTATTTAGGTCATTTGCCCATTTTTTAATTGGATTGTTTGTGTTTCTTTTGTTAACTTGTGTTTCCTATATATTTTGGAGCTTAAGCCCTTATCAGGTGTATCATTGAGAAATATGTTCTCCCATGTAATAGACTCTCTTGTTTTGCTAATGATTCCTTTTGCTTGCAAAAGCTTTTTATTTTCATGTAGTCCCACTTGTTTATTTTTTCCTTAGTTTCCATTGTCCTAGGACAGTGATGGTGAACCTTGTGAGCTCGGCATGTCAGCCTTTTGAAAAACCCTAACCTAACTCTGATGCCATGTCACATATAGAAATTTTTTGATATTTGCAACCATAGTAAAACAAAGACTTATATTTTTGATATTTTATATATTTAAATGCCATTTAACAAAGAAAAATAAACCAAAAAAATGAGTTTGCATGTCACCTCTGACATGCGTGTTATAGGTTCACTGTCCTAGGAGATGTATCAGTAAACGTATTGCTATGAGAGATATCTGAGATTTATGGTCTATGGTTTCTTTTAGGGCTTTTTTTTTGGTTTCACCTCTTACATTTAAGAGTTTTATTCATTTTGAGATGAAATAGACTCTCTTGTCTAAATTGTATGCTCTTGCTTCCCTTGTCAAAAATTGAGCACAGTGACTTGGGTCAAATTCTGGGTTCTCTATTCTGTTCCATTGGACTACATGCCTGTTCTTGTGGCAGTATCAGGCTGTTTTGATTACAGTGGCTTGTGGTATAACTTGATAACTGCTATTGTGATCCCTCCATTTTTGTTCTTTCTCAAGATTGCTGCAGCTATTTGGGGTCTTTTTTGGTTCCATGTATATTTTTGGAGTGCTTATTCTAGATCTGTGAAATATACCTTTGGCATTTTAATAGGAATGGCATTGAATCTGTAGACTGCTTGGGGTAATAGGGACATTTTAATGATGTTATTCCGCAAATCCTTGAACACAGTATATTTTCCCACTTGTTTATATCTTCCTCTCTTTTTTCTTTTTTTCCCTCTTTATTAAGATATTAAAAATGTGTCCTTATCTCCCCATTATCCCCCATACCCCCACTCACCCCCTGGCGTCTGTATCCATTGCTTATGCTTATATGCATGCACACAAGTCCCTTGGTTGATATCTATCTCTATTTTCAATGTCCTCTATTTTTTGGAGCATAGGTCTTTTACCTCCTTGGTTAGGATTATTTCTAAATATCTTAATTTTTTGTTGCAATGGTTAATGGGACTGTGTGTGTTTCTATTTCTGAGAGTTCACAATTGTATAAAAATGACATATTTCTGGTTGCTAACTTTGAATCCTACTACATTTCTGAATTTATATCTAGTAGTTTTATTGCGTCTTTAGGTACAATATTATGTCATCTGTGAATGAGAGTTTTACTTCTAATTTGGATGCCTTTTATTTCTTCTTCTTGTCTGATCACCATGGCCAGTAATTCCAGTACAATTTGAACAAGCGTGTGAAGGCAGATATTCTATCTTGTTCCTGTTCATAGGGGATATGGTTTTAATTTTTGCCCATTGAGTAGGATGTTGGCTGTAGGTCTGTCATATATGGCCTTGGTTATGCTGAGGTATGTCCCTTCTATTCTCACTTTGCTGAGTTATTTTAAAAAAAAACAGTGTTGGATTTTTGTCTAATGCTTTTTCTGCATCGGCAGATATGATCATGTGATTTCTTTTACAATCTGGGTTTGTTTTTGTTTTTGTCTTGCAATCTAAGTACGTGCTGTATCACGTTTATTGATTTGCAAATATTGTTCCAGCCTTGCATCCCCAGAATAAATCCCACTTGGTCATGATGTTTGATGTCTTTATTGTATCGCCGGACCTGGTTTGCTAAAATTTTGTCAAGGACTTTAGTGTCCAGGTTTATTAGGGATATTGGCCTGTAGTTCTTTTTTTTTTTTTTTTCAATATATTTTATTGATATTTTACAGAGAGGGAGAGGGATAAAGAGTTAGAAACATTGATGAGAGAGAAACATTGATCAGCTGCTTCCTGTACACCTGCTACTGAGGATGTGCCCACAACCAAGGTACATGCCCTTGACTGGAATCGATCCTGGGACCCTTCAGTCCACAGGCCAATGCTCTATCCACTCAGCAAACTGGTTAGGGCCTGTCCTTTTTCTTTGTCATATCTTTATCAGGTTTTGGAATTGGGATAATGCTGGCTTTGTAAAATGAGGTTGGAAGTGTTATATCCTCTTGGATTTGTTGGAATGGTGTGAGGGGTATAGTTGTTAGTCCTTTGAATGTTTGGTAAAACTCTGTTTGGGTAAGCCATCTGGACCAGACCTTTTATTTGCTGGGTGTTTTTTGTTTTGTTTTAATTACTGCTTCAATTTCGTTAGTAATTATTGGTCTTTTCAGGTTTTCTGATTCTTCCTGAATGAGTTTTGGAAGGCTGTATTTTTCTAAGAATATGGGCATTTTGTCCAGGTTGTCCTGTTTGTTGGAATAATGTCCGTCATAGTATTTTCTTACAGTCCTTTGTATTTCTGTGGGGTCAGTTTTTACGGCACCTCATTCTCTGTCAAGTCCACTTCCCAGTTCTTGCCATTCCCTGGGCATCTTTCCTTATTGTAAATGGTCTGCTCAGCTGCATGTAATTTGTTAATAACAAGTGGGTGTTCTTTGATTTAGTTGTATTTCCAGTCTGGCTCAGGACGAGATGCACAATACATCAGCCTATTTGGCCACCATTTATTTTATTTTTATTTTTAACCAATTTCTGATCCTTGCTGTTAAAACCAGCCAGAGTGACCCCCCTACAGCTCACAAATGCACAGGGCAGGCTTCCACCTGGAGCCTGCCAAACCTTCCCAGACTTCCTCAGTGAAGACCCCACTGACCAATGCTGGTTTCACCACCCCCCATTGCTGCTGTCACCTCTCACAGGTATCCTGGTCCATTGTGTACTGTCCTCCACTAGATGCCAGTTCCCAAGGATGGGGGACTCTGTATTTGGGGAATCTGAAACAGTTGAGCTCAACAGTATCCAAAGCCACAGTCTTTATATGTGTTCCTTATGCCTGCCCATGGCTGCTGACCCTCCATCCAGCCTGATTCAAGTTCTCATCCCTACAGCCTTCCCTCAGCCCACCCGCTCAAGGAACCTGGCCCATGAGCTGGCAGGAACACGTTCACAGGCACCCAAACTCTCTGCCGCCTCAACCGCACCCCCCAGCAGCACACTATTCCCCAGAATCCAGGAACTATGCCCTCATTTCAGGTCTTCCATGCACAGGCAAAACTTAGGGGCGGGGGCACACCAACCACAAATCACCCTCCAAATATGGAATTATATTGAGACCAATCCTCTCCTTCTGGAAATGGTTGTATTACAGAATGTCCCCACCATTGAAAATAAACAAAACCATATCCTGGAGAATCCATGCTACCTCCAGGATGGCTGGGTGAGGGGGTAGGGGAGAGGTGTGCTGTATTTTTTTTTTTAATCTTTATTTTATTGATTTTTTACAGAGAGGAAGGGAGAGGGTTAGAGAGTTAGAAACATCAATGAGAGAGAAACATTGATCAGCTGACTCCTGCACACCCCCTACTATGGATGTGACCGCAACCAAGGTACATGCCCTTGACCGGAATCAAACCTGGGACCCTTCAGTCCGCAACCTGATGCTTTATCCACTAACCCAAACCGGTTAGGGCTGTATTTTTAATAAAGTGCAAAATAATCCCTAAAATGAAAAAAGAGACATAAACACCAGTGGGTCTCAGGGGTGAGAATGGGTTACCGGGAGTCATGATTTTCTAAAGGTGAACTGATTTCAGGGCCCATAGCATCAGGGGGCTTCTCCCAGATACAGAAGTAGGTTCATTTGCAGCAGGCCAGGTGCCTGGTGGGTGGGGAGGAGCAGGCTGGAGAGACCTCTGAATGGAGACAGAAGAGCCCTGGCCAGCACATCTCAGGGAGACTCAGAACCCAAATCCCTCCCACGGCCTTGCCTGGGCCTCCTCTCTGCAAAACACTGGGAAGGGCACAGCGTGCCCAGCTGCAGTGGGAACATCCGAGGCAAAGGCAGGAAAGAGTGAGCAAAGGTGGGCTGTGCAGGCAGAGGTCCCATCTCAGGGCACCAGGGTGAATGTTTGGATTTTTTTTGGTAATCCTCACCTGAGGATATTTTTCCACTGATTTTTAGACAGAGTGCAAGGGAAGGGGGAGAGGAAAAGAAAGATTGGGAGAGACATCAATACGAGAGAGAAGGAAAAATCAGATGCCTCCTACAAAGCTCCATAGGAGCCAGGATCAAACCTGAAAATTAGAACCACAAAGTCGTGCAGTCTTTTTTCAAGGCCTGGGGAAGCAATTCAAAATAAGCCAATACTGGTCAAAGAGTGATTTTCTGGCATTGTACTGTCCCTCCTGAAGCACAGAAACGTTGGGATCCATGCAATAGCTGTTAATTCTACAATGTAGATCACAACAGTGCTTGAAAATCATCCCTGGAAGTAAATATAACCAGGAAAATTCAAGGTATGAAAGAAAAAACACCTTTACTAAAGATCACAAACCAGAAAACAGTTTACAGGTTGATGAGTCAAAATCTGAAACAATTCCTCACAGCATAATGTGAGAACCACATGTCCCTGACAGAGGCCGCACGTCTTAGCTGAGGAGGGTGCCCTGGATGAACCCTGGGTCAGGTACATTACCTCCTCGGAGATAAATGAAGATCCTGTCAGGAGTAGAGAGATCCTAATGTACTCAAGCACAAGTGACAACACAGAATACATTTCCCCTGAGCACGCAGTGGTTGGGACTGATACACACTCTTCAGGTGGGCAAGGTGGTAGAGGTGAAATCTCTTCAGCCACAAATCAATCGGGTAGAAGACCTGGGCATGTTACAAAGTGCAATGCACCTCGTTTAAGCTTCACCTGTACTGGAAACATAAGGAATCTAGAAGAGTGTACGTTCCATTAAAAGGGGTTTACATTTAGGAAAATAGGTCGCAAAGAGTCTCCTTCAGTATTGTTATTCTAAGTGAATAAAGGGAAACTTTCCCTGCACATTTAACACTTCTCTCCAGTGTGAACTCTCAGATGTTTATTAAGGTTAGATTTTTGGCTAAAAGACTTCCCACATTCAGTACACTCATGTGGCTTCTCTCCAGTGTGAACTCTGAGGTGTCTAGTGAGGTGAGTCCTTGTATGAAAGGACATCCCACATTCTCTACATTCATGTGGCTTCTCTCCAGTGTGAACTCTGAGATGTCTAGTGAGCTGAGCCCTTGTACGAAAGGACATCCCACATTCTCTGCACTTATATGGCTTTTCTCCTGTGTGAACTTTGTTGTGTTGTTTGAGGTTAGAGTTGGAACTGAAGGATTTCCCACAATGTCTGCACTCATATGGTTTCTCTCCTGTGTGAACTCTGAGGTGGTTATTGAGGTGGGGCTTTTGACGAAAGGACATCCCACATTCTCTACACTCATATGACTTCTCCCCACTGTGAACTCTGAGGTGTCTAGTGAGCTGAGCCCATTGACAAAAGGAGATCCCACATTCTTGACACTCATATGGCTTCTCTCCAGTGTGAACTCTGAGGTGTTTAGTGAGCTGAGTCATTGTACGAAAGGACATCCCACTTTCACTGCACTTATATGGCTTTTCTCCTGGGTGAACTCTGTTGTGTTGTTTGAGGTAAGACTTGGAACTGAAGGATTTCCCACAATGCACTCATATGGTTTCTCTCCAGTGTGAATTCTGAGGTGTTCAGTGAGGTGGGTCTTTTGACGAAAGGATATCCCACATTCTCTGCACTTATATGGCTTTTCTCCTGTGTGAACTCTGTTGTGTTGTTTGAGGGTAGACTTATAACTGAAAGACTTCCCACAATGTCTGCATGCATATGTCTTCTCTCCAGTGTGAACTCTCTGGTGTTTAATGAGTGCAGGTCTTTTTCTGAAGAACTTCCCACATTCATTACACTCATACTGTTTTTCTCCAGTGTGAACTCCCTTATTTCGAATGACCTTAAAGTTTTGTCTAAACACTTTCCTATATTTGTTACACTCATAAATCAGTTCTCCAGCACACACACTCTGATATTGACCAACTTTCAGGTTGTGGCTGGCAGCGTTTTCACATTCATCCGACTGGTGATGACGTTTTCCACTGAAAAATTCCTGTGAAATCTCACTGCCACAGTGTAGCTCCTCAGTGTTGTGAGTGGCCTGGTGCTGGGGAAGCTCTGAGTTGGATTGCAAGTCTTCCCTAACCTTCCTGCTGGTTGAAGGCTTTGAAGATAAGGAGAAGCTGCACCTGTTCACAAAAGAGGCCCTGTCCATAGCTTGTTTCCAGGGCCCCTCTTTGCATTCATTCTTTTGTTGATGGTGAGGGTTTGCACCGAAATAGAAGTCTCCAACATATGCGTCACTACAGAAGGCTCTCTGCTCAAAGTCTGCTGCATGAGACCCAGTCAGGTGCAAAATATGTTGTAACACAGAGAAACACCGCTTACAGAAATGGTTCTTATGGGTGGCTGCAGCTGTCTTAGAAGTCCTGACCCGTGACTTGCCTTGTATACATACATGCTGATCAGAACAGGCCTCCTCATCTTCCATTTTATGCCAACAACCTGAAAAGTGAGAAATGGTGAGGAAATGAATTTTGAATGTGATGGCAGGGAGAAGTCCCATTGCAAAAGTGTGTTACACATCACACGTTGGTTCCATGCAATTGTCTGAAAATAAGAGATGTGCAGGAAGGATTAATGAGAGGCTCTTCTGACTTCCTTGACTAATGAAGATCACAACACAGGGAGGCCTCACCAGAAATATGACAAACATGGCAAGCGCCACATGGAGTAGAATATGGATCTCCAGCTCATCCTTCAATTAACAGCATTCTGCACGGATTGTTTGCCGGGGATGGGGGCGAGCTGTGCAAGAAGTTGTTTAGGTCTTACTTCAAGTAAAATTCAGTAAAGGAGTAGCTGGTTTCGAAGGAATAATTCGCACATATATGCACCTAATATCACATGTGCAAGTCAATGTTGCAGAATACTGCAGAGGCTCCAGTGCAGAGGAACAGATGATGAAGAAGTGAGCAGTCCGTACTGGGCCAGAGCAACACAGCTTGCTATAGGATTCAGGGATGAGAATATTACAAACACTTGAATGAGGGCCTTACCAGAACTGCCCATGGTTCATGCAGGTAAAGACCATAATGTGGCACAAAGAACCCTTACCTAGAAAGAGGGCAGAAGTAGAAGCCATGCATGTGGACACTGTCAGCTTTCAATGACGAGAAAGTGCATGCTGGGACCCATTCAGCTCACTGAAAACTCCTAACTCCCTAACACTTCCTGTACTTTTGGAGGTTACGGGTGTTAGTGATGTTCGTGGAGTCCTTTGCTCAGGGTTCCCCGTCCAGCTCATCCCTGGCAGCCACAGCACATTTGACAGGACAGTGGGGGAAATTAGCAGGGACAATGTTCTGGCTAGGGGAGAGAGAAAGCTATGCCTGAGGAATAAAGGAAGAAAGGTCATCACCTCGGGACACTGGGAGAATGTGAAGGTCTTACCTACAGATGACACAAGTGCAAACACTTCCAGCATCACATCGCAGTACAGAAGTCTCTGAGCCTCATCCAGGATCGCCCACTCCTCTTCAGAGAAGGCAATGGCCACGTCCTCAAAGTTCACATTCTGTCATAATGGGAACAGTACAGTCTATGATCAGATTCACTCTTAAGATTGTAACTCTGTCATATTCCCCACCCTCCACACCCATCTGCTCTTTGCACTCTTCACATCCGAGAAAATACCAGGCCTTCATCCCATGAAAGCCACTGTCTTCTTATTTTCCTGCTGATATTTTTCTTCCCACAACAATGAAGGCAGTTCAGCAGACAGAGGATACCTGAGCTCTGGACCTCCCATGTATGCCACACTGTCTCTTATCCAATAAGTGGGTCAAAATATAGGTTAGTGAGGGATGTAGGCCATAAAGACAGTGTAATTTGATACTCTTCTTGTCAGGATTTAGCATTGTAGTCCCTCCGATTGACACCAAAAACATGGTATCACACTTCATCCGCTTGACCCAATCCCTTTTCACAATCTGCTGCTCATAGTTTTTGAACAACACTTCTCTCGCACAGCTTCTTTCCCAGATGCACAACTTCAAAGGTAGTGGAAATTTGCTGTGGCATGGATATATTATTTCCTAATCACCTTTTTTCCAAAAATATAGGTCCTCACCTCCATAATCTACTTCTCTTTTACCCTTCTATCTTACCCATGCCAGTGGAGATTTACAAGCCTGGGTAACACTGATGAATGCTATGTCATTCCCATCAACCAGTGTGTCACTCCCAACAACAAAAGGCAGGTGGTTAAATGGCACCTAAGCTCTTAACCTAGAATGTAGCACCCACACACTCCTCTTTCCAGGCAATTACCCTAAAATTCACCTTATTGTTCCATCCAGGGACCACCAGAAATAGACTCTTCCTTCATTCACTCTTATGTCAATGTCATGGTGCTGTGGCCATGAATTCACATTCCCTCTCCAAGTGCACATCACTCCATCTACCACACCTCTCTCACACCTGCACTTCCACAGCTCCTGCCCCCATACTCATCTCCCAGCCTTTACTTATTACTCAGCATGTGTGGTCCAATGGATAGTTGCCAAACTGAATCAGGATCAAGTACTGCCCAGATTCTGATAGTCCACACTCATAGTGGCAGCCTTGAGTGGTGGTATGTAGGCCTCTCTCCATGACTGGTTTTTTTTTTCCTTTAACCCCAACTATTAAGAACAACAATCAGATCTCAGATATCCATAGCCCATCTCCTGTTATGCTGCACTTGATGTCCCTTCACTAGTCACAGCCAACATCCCTCACTTAACCTTCACTCAAGCCCCAGCCCTGATGGCCCTCTGCACCATGCCCTGTGAGTCTCACTCAAGCCTCTAAGCCAGTGATGGCGAACCTATGACACGCATGTCTGAGGTGACAAATGAACTCATTTTTTTTGGTTGATTTTTCTTTGTTAAATGGCATTTAAATACATAAAATAAATATCAAAAATATAAATCTTTGTTTTACTATGGTTGCAAATATAAAAAAATTTCTATATGTGACACGGCACCAGAGTTAAGTTACGGTTTTTCGAAATGCTGACACGCCAAGCTCAAAAGGTTCGCCATCACTGCTCTAAGCTAATCCACAAAACGAACTTCAACTCCCCACAGCCAGGCCACACTGAGGGTCACAACAACATCCTGGTGAGAGTTTAGAAAAGGTGTATGTATCAACCCTAGACTCTTGTTATTTGAATTACTCTTCGGCCTCCAATTAATCTCAGGTCCACTCATCTTTTGAAGGTATTTCCCACTGCAAAATGATTATTTCTCCACCACACTCTACATGACAACTTCTGTCCTTATGACAACCACCTCCCACAAACAGTGGCCACAGCATGAAAGCCAGTCCTGGTGCAGAATGTGAGGCTATTGCTAGGCGAGCAAGCATTTTACCCTCTGGCCTCGCCCATATGTGCAGCGGTTGCTGGGTGCCAGGGAGCCTCCCGCCAGCAGCATGCTAAAAGAGTCGTGGCTATCCAGACATCTGATAAGAGGACTCGTAACAAGATATTGTCACTGTAACCCTTAAATATCTGGATCATTACAGATATTTAAATTTCACAGGATATATAAAGAAATCTTGGCCCAGTCCGAGGAGCAGCAGCCACATGCAGCCAGCCCCCATCAAAGGAGTAGCAGCTACTTGAGCAGTCCACCCCTGTCCAAGGAGCAACAGCCACACAAGTAGCCCTCCACCGTCCGAGGAGCAGTATAGCCATGCACAGCCTGCCCCCATCCGAGAAGCAGCAGCCTCTTGAGCAGCCCACCCCAGTCTGAGGAGCAGCAGCTGTGTGAGCAGCCCTCCCCCACCTGCCAGAGGAGCCACCACTGCTGCGAACAGCACCCACTATAGAAGCCACTGCCAACTGAGAAGCAGCTGCTGCCATGACGGCCCAATGGGCAACTGCAGCCCGAGGAGCCACTGCCACCCAAGGAACAGGCCCTGCATGAATCGACATCTAGATCTGTTGGTGAGATAAAAAATGGGTAGACAAAGAAACCCCCAAAGGAAAGAAAAGGAGGCATCACCAGATAAGCAGCTAAGTGGAACAGAGGCATGCAATATGTCAGAAAAAGAATTCAGAATAAGCGTCATACAGTTCATAAACAGGATGGATGAAAAAAATCAGTAACCTATGTAAGAATCAAGCAGGAATAAAGAATGAAATAGCTGCAATAAAAAACACCATGTAATGTTTCAGCAGTAGAGTAGGAGAAGTGGAGGACCGAATTAGTGAATTAGAAGACAGGGAAGCAGAACACAACCAAACTGAACTGAAATTGGAAAAAAAAAAAACATTAAAAGATAGGAGGAGAGCCTAAGGGAGCTATGGGACAATATGAAATAATCAACATATAAATAATAGGGGTGCCAGAACAACAGGAAGAGGAACAAGAGTTAGAAAACCCATTTGAAGAAATAATGTCAGAAAACTTCCCTGGCCCTGACTAGTTTGGCTCAGTGGCTAGAACTTCGGCCTGTGGACAGAAGAGTCCCAGATTCTATTCCGGTGAAGGGCATGTACCTTGTTTGCAGGCATATCTCCAGTGGGGGGTGCACAGGAGGCACCTGATCGATTTTTCTAACTTTCTATCCCTAATCCCTTCTTGTCTGTAAAAAAATCAATGAAATATATTTAGAAAAAAAAAAAAAAAAAAAAAACAGAAAACTTCCCTGATGTGGAAAAGAAAAAAGTCATGCAAGCATAGAGAGTCCCAAACAAGATGAACCCAAAAAGACCCACACCAAGACACATCATAATTACCATGGCAAATGTTCAGGACAAAGAGAGAATCATAAAGGCTGCAAGAGAGAAACAGAAAGCTACATACAAGGGCTCTAAACCATTAGATTATCAAATGACGTCCCAACAGAAACACATCAGGCCAGAAAAGAATGGAAGGAAATTTACAAAGTGATTCAAAGAAAGGGACTAAATCCAAGAATACTCTCTCCAGCAAGGCTATCATTGAAAATTGAAGGGGAAATAAGGATCTTCACATACAAAAAAAAAAGCTAAGGGGATTTATCACTACCAAGCCAGCAATGCAAGAAATGCTCAAGGGAATGGTGTAAAAAGAAGAAATAAAAAGGGAAGAAGGAACACAGGCACAAAAAATACAAATGGCTACAAACAACTATCAATAACTTTAAACATAAACAAACTAAATGCTCCAATCAAAAGACATCGAGTGGCTGAATGGCTAAAAAAAACATGACCTATATATATTCTGTCTACATGAGACACACCTCAGAACAAAGGATTCACACAGACTGAAAGTGAAGGGATGTAAAAATATCTTTCAGGAAAATAGAAATGAAAACAAAACAAACAAAAAAAAAAAAACACGCCGGGGTTGCAATATTTACATATAACAAAATAGACCTCAAAATAAGGGCCATAACATGAGATAAAGATGGCCACTTCATAATACTAATGGGAACGATATAACAACAGGAGACAACCCTGATAAAAAAATATATGCACCCAATGCAGGAGCACCAAATACATTAAAAATAACTCCTGGAAGATATCAAGGGAGAGATCGACAACAATACAATCATAGTAGGGGACTTTAATACACCACTGACATCACTGGATAAATACTCTAGACAAGGGGTGGGCAAATTTTTTGACTTGAGGGCCACAATGGGTTCTTAAACTGGACCGGAGGGCCGGAATAAAAGCATGGATGGAGAGTTTGTGTGAACTAATATAAATTCAAAGTAAACACCATTACATAAAAGGTTATGGTCTTTTTTTTTTTTTTAGTTTTATTCATTTCAAACAGGCCGGAGGCGGCCCACGGGCCATAGTTTGCCCATGGCTGCTCTAGACAAAAAATCAGCAAAGAAACAACAATCCTAAATGACTCACTAGATCAGATGGACTTAATTGACATCTTCATAACATTTCATCCCAATGCCATGGAATATATGTTCTTCTCAAGTACACATGGGACATTTTCAAAAATAGACCACATATTGGGTCATAAGCAAAGTTTCCCCAAATTGAAGAAGATTGAAATCATATCAAGCATCTTCTCAGACCACAATGGCATAACATCCTATCTAATAAAAGAGAATCATGGGAATTAGCCGTAACTTCGCTGCCGTTCCCATTGGCTAATCAGGGTGATATGCAAATTAACTGCCAACCAAGATGACAGCCAGCAGCCAGGCAACTGACACGAACAGGAGGCTTGCTTGCTCCAGTGACGGCGGAAGCCAAGTTTCCCCGCCTGCCGCTGCTGCGCTCTGAGCTGCTAAGAAACATTGATACAAATATAGAAGCTAAACAAAACCCCAGATACCTGCTTTCAGCCAGCCGGGATCTCAGAGGTGGAGTCGCAACAAAGTTTCAAATACAGAAGGTAAACAAAGCCCAGAAACCTGCTTTCAGCAGACGAGGTCTCACATCTAAAGCTGGCTCTCAGCTCCAGTGACAGCCATAGAAGGTAAATAAATCCCAGAATAAAAAAAAAGGAAAAAAGGAGAGGTTGGGAGCTTCAGTCACCCACCAGCCTAAAAACGGTCCTCAGCCCCTCACCCAGATTGGCCAGGCACCCCAGTGAGGACCCCCATCCTGAAGGGGGTGTGACCAGCTGCAAACAGCCATCATCCCCTTACCCAGGCTGGCCAGGCACCCCAGTGGGGACCCCCACCCTGATCCAAGACACCCTTCAAGGCAAAACAGCCGGCCCCCACCTGAGCACCAGGCCTCTATCCTATATAGTAAAAGGGTAATATGCCTCCCAGCACCGGGATCAGCGGAGCAGCGAGGCCTCACTGCCCCTGTGTCAAGCGGAGCCGCGAGGCCTCCTAGCACTGGGATCAGTGGAGCCACAAGGCCTCTTGGCCCATGGAGCAGCGTGACAGGGGCCAGCGCCCAAACCCCCTGATCACCCTGCGACTCTGTGTGTGACAGGGGGCGGGGCTACAACCTCCCTATCCGCCCTGCTCTGTTCGTGACAGGGGAAGGCAACCCAACCCCCTGATCAGCCCTGCTCTGTGCCTGATACGAGGGAGCTCCCCAACCCCCTGATTGGCCCTGCACTGTGTGTGACAGTGTGTGGCACCCCTACCCCCCCCATGGGCCCTGCTCTGTGTGTGATGGGGTGGAGCCTCAATCTCACCATCGGCCCTGCACTGAGTGTGACAAGGGGGAGTGCCCCAACCCCCTGATTGGCCCTGCTCTGTGGGTGACAGGGGGCGGTGCCCAAACCTCCCTACCGACCCTGCCTTGAGTGTGAAAGGGGGCGGCGCCCCAACCCCCCAATCGGCCTCACCCTGAGCATGACTAAGGGTGGAATCGCAACCCCCTGATCGGCCCTGCTCTGTGCGTGACAGGGGGGAGCTCCCCAGGCCCCTGATCGGCCCTGCTCTGTGCATGACAGCGACCAACCCCCTGGTCGTCCGGCTCTGTATGTGATGGGGTGGCACCACAACCCCCTGATCCGTCCTGCTCTGTGCGTGACAGGGGGTGGTGCCACAACCTCCCCATTGACCCTGCCTTGAGTGTGACGGGGTGGCACCCCAACCCCCCAATCGGCCCTACCTGAGCATGACTGAGGGTAGCGTCACAACTTCCTGATCCGCCCTGCTCTGTGCATTACAGAGGGTAGCACCCCAACTCCCCAATCGGCCCTGCTCTGAGCACAACCAGGAGCTGCGGGGCAGGCACCTAGGGATTGGGCCTGCCCTCTGCCACCTGAGAGTGGGCCTAAACCAGCCGGTCGTTATCTCCTCAGGGGTCCCAGACTGTGAGAGGGCACAAGTGGGGCTGAGAGACACCCACCCCCCACCAGTGCACAAATTTTTGTGCACCGGGCCACTAGTTAGAAATGAACTACAATAAAAACAATCCAAAAAATTCAAACACTTAGAAGCTGAATAGCATGCTATTAAACAATAATTGGGTTACCAAAGAGATCAAAGAAGAAATTAAAAACATCACAGAAACTAATGATAATAAAAACACAACAATCCAAAATCTATGAGAAACAATGAAAGTAGTCCTGAGAGGGAAGTTTATAGCTCTACAGGTCTACCTCAAAAAACAAGAAAAATGGTAGTAAATCATCTACTCTGCCACTTAAAGAATTAGAAGAAGAGCAACAAGAAAAACCCAGAGTGAGCAGACGGAAGGAGATAATAAAGATCAGAGCAGAAAGAAATGACATGGAAACCAAAAAAACTATTCAAAAGATCACTGAAACCAAGAGCTGGTTCTTTAAAAGGATAAACAAGATTGATGAACCTCTAGGGAGGCTCAACAAGAAGCAAAGAGAGATGACCCAAATTAACAAAATCAGAAATGAAAGGAGGCAAAATTACATCAGACCCCATAGAAATACAAAGGATTGCTAAAAAATACTATGAACAACTCTATTCCAACAAACTAGACAACCTAGAGGAAATGGACATATTCCTAGAAAAATACAACATTCCAATACTCAGTCAGGAAGAATCTAACAATCACAATAGGCCAATAACTATAGAAGAAATTGAAGCAGGCATTAAAAAGCTTCCAGCAAACAAAAGCCCAGGGCCAGATGGCTTCACAGGGGGGATTTACCAAACATTCAATGAAGAACTAAAACCTATCTTCCTCATACTATTCCAAAAAAGTCAAGAGGAAGGAACACTTACAAGCTCATTCTATGAAGCCAGCATCACCCTAATACCAAAACCAGATAAAGACAACACAATGAAGAGAATTACAGGCCAATATCCTTCATGAACAGATGCCAACATCCTCAATAAAATTCTAGCAAATTGGATCCAGCAGTACATCAGAAAGATCATACACCATGACTAAATAGGATTTATCCTGGGGATGCAAAGATGGAACAACAACCTGCAAATCAATAAACGTGATACATCACATATAAAAACTGAGACATAAAAATCACATAGTCATATCAACTAATGCAGAAAAAGCATTTGACAAAATCTAACACCCTTTCCTGATAAAAACTTTCAGCAAGGTGGGAATAAAGGATCATATCTCAACATAATAAAAGCCACATATAACAAACCCACAGCCAACATCATACTCAATGGGCAAAAACTAAAACTATTTTCCCTAAGAACAGGAACCAGACAAGGATGGCAACTCTCACCACTCCTACTCGACTGGAAGTACTAGCCATTGCAATCACACAAGAAGAAGAAATAAAAGGCATACAAATTGGAAAATACGAAGTAAAACTGTCCATATTCGTAAATGACATGATACTGTATATAGAAAATCCTAAAGACTCCATCAAAAAATTATTAGACTTAATAAATGAATTTGGCAATGTAGCAGGATACAAAATTAACATCAAGAAATGTATGGAATTTCTATACACCAATAGTGAACTTACAGAAAAAGAGACTAAAAAAGCAATCCCGTTGACCATCACACGAAAAATAATTAGGATACCTAGGAATAAACTTAACTAAGGAGGTAAAAGACCTATACACGGAAATCTATATGGAACTGAAAAAAGAGATAGAAGAAGACATAACCACATGGAAGAACAGACTCTGCTCATGGATTGTTAGAATCAACATCATTAAAATGTCCATACTACCCAAAGCAATCTATAGATTTAATACACTTCCCATTAAAATACCAACGGCATGTTACACAGATCTAGAACAAACATTCAAAAAATTCATCTGGAATAAAAAAGACCCCGAATAGCTGCGGCGATCCTGAGAAAGAAGATCAAAGTAGGTGGGATCTCAATACCAGATATCAAGCTGTATTACAAAGCCACTGTTCTCAAAACAGCCTGGTACTGGCTCAAGAACAGACATATACATCAATGGAATAGAATAGAGAACCCAGAAATGGACCCAAACCACTATGCTCAATTAATATTTGACAAAGGAGGCAAGAACATACAATGAAGTCAAAACAGTCTCTTCAATAAATGGTGTTGGGAAAATCGGACAGATACATGCAAAAACAATGAAACTAGACCATCAACTTACACCATACAAAAAAATAAACTCAAAATGGATAAAGGACTTAAACATAAAACAGGAAAACATAAAAATACTACAACAGTGATGGCGAACCTATGACACGCGTGGCAGAGGTGTCACGCAAACTCATATTTTGGTTGATTTTTCTTTGTTAAGTGGCATTTAAATATATAAAATAAATATCAAAAATATAAGTCTTTGTTTTACTATGGTTGCAAATATCAAATAATTTCTATATGTGACACGGCACAAAAGTTAAGTTAGGGTTTTCAAAATGCTGACACGCCGAGCTCAAAAGGTTTGCCATCACTGTACTAGAGGAATCCACAGGCAGCAAAATCTCAGACATATGCTGAAGCAATGTCTTCACTGATACAGCTCCTAAGGCATTGGAAACTAAAGAGAAAATAAACAAACGGGACAACATCAAAATAAAAAGCTTCTGCACAGCCGAAGCCAGTTGGCTCAGTGGATAGAGCGTCGGCTTGTGGACTGAAAGGTCCCAGGTTCGATTCCGGTCAAGGGCATGTACCTGGGTTGCAGGCACATCCCCAGTGGGAGATGTGCAGGAGGCAGCTGATCGATGTTTCTCTCTCATCAACGTTTCTAGCTCTCTCTCTCTCTCCATTCCTCTCTGTGAAAAATCAATAAAATATATTTAAAAGAAAAAAAAAAAAAAAGCTTCTGCCCAGCAAAAGAAACCATCCACAAAACAACAAGGAAGCCCACTGCATGGGAGAACACATTTGCCAATGTTATCTCTGATAAGGGTTTAATCTCCAACATTTACAGGGAACTCATACAACTTAACAAAAGGAAGATAAACAACCCAACCAAAAAATGGGCAGCAGACCTAAATAGATATTTTTCGAAAGAAGACAGAAGGAAGGCCAAGAGACATATGAAAACATGCTCAAAGTCACTAATCATGCAAGAGATGCAAATCAAAACAACAATGCGGTACCATCTCACACCTGTCAGAATGGCTATCATCAACAAATCAACAAGGGACAAGTGTTGGAGAGGATGCGGAGAAAAAGGAACACTTGTGCACTGCTGGTGGGAATGCAGACTGGTGTAGCTACTGTGAACAGTATGGAGTTTCCTCAAAAAACTAAACATGTTGGAACTCCCATTTGACCCAGTGATCCCATTTTTAGGAATATATCCCAAGAAACCAGAAACACCAATCAGAAAGGATATTTGCACCCCCCTGTTCATAGCAGCACAATTCAACATAGCTAAGATTTGGAAACAGCCTAAGTGCCCCTCAACAGATGAGTGGATTAGAAAACTGGTACATCTACACAATGGAATACTACGCTGCGGTAAAAGAGAAGGAATTCTTACCATTTGCAACAGCAAGGATAGAACTGGAGAGCACTGTGCTAAAGTGAAATAAGCCATTCAGAGAAAGATAAATATCACATGATCTCACTCATTCATGTAATATAATGACCAACATAAACTGAGGAACAAAAACAGACCTATGCTGATGCAATAACTTCACCGATACAGATCCTAGGGCAATGGAAACTATAAAGAAAATAAACAAATGGGACGACGTCATAATAAAAAAGTTTAGATCCAGAGACAGAGAAGCATCGATCAGACCATCAAACCTCAGGGAGAAAGTAGGGGAGGGTGGGGTTAAGGGGGAGAGATCAACCAAAGGACTTGTATGCATGCATATAAGCCTAACCAATGGACACAGACAATAGGGGGGTGAAGGCATGAGTGGGAGGGTGGGAGGTAAATGGGGGGATAAGGACACATATGTAATAAATTCATCAATAAAGAAATTTTTTAAAAAAGTAAAAGAAAGCTAGTCCTCAGGTTCACGCTGTCACTTCTGAGCTACTACTACCATGACCAATTGACCATGATTCCCTGTATTAAAGTGATCCACAGTCCTGCCTGATGTGTCTCAGTTGGTTGAGCATAGACCCATGCACTGGTGAGGTCACATGCCTGGATTGTGGGCTGGATCCAGAGTAGGGGTTGTGCAGGTGGCAACCAATCCTTGCTTCTTGCTCATCCGTTTCTCTCTCTCCCTCTTCCTTCCTCTCTACATCTAATATCAATAAAAATATAGTTGTATTTTAAAAAACATGAACCTAGAGACAGAACATGGCAAAAGATCCTGGACAGAAACTGGCCACAGAACCTAGAGACAGAACCTTGTGAGAGAACCTAGCTGAAGATCCTAGAGACAGAACCTGGCTACAGAACCTGGATAGAACATGGCAAGAGAACCTGACTAGAACCTGGTGACTGAACCTGGCTAGAGAACCTGGACAGAACCTGGCTGGGGAACCTAGCGAGGGAACATGGCAACAGAACCTGGCTGGAGAACCAGGAGAACCTGGCTGGAGAACCTAGCAAGAGAACATGGCGACAGAACTTGGCTGGAGATTGTGGCTAGAGATCCTGGCAAGGCTGCTGATCAACTGAACGCTGTCTCCGTGTCATTCCTTCTTCACCAACTCCATCCACACCTTTGGGGACCTCTGGACCTGCTGGGGTTGGACCCCAGCAGTATATAATAAAGAGATAATATGCACACACACAAAAAAACATACCAGCAGGTTCCTGATTCAGCTCACTCCTCACTGCAAGCCTTTGCACATTCTTGACCCTATGTCTGGAGGACCTCGCACTCATTACATTGGTTGCCAGAAACAAGGTCCATGTCATGAACCCCTAGTCCTGGCCTTTGGAGTCAGGGCTTAGTGTCTGTTCCAAGTCCCCAGGTCCAAGGGCTACAAGAGCAACTGGTTACAGTCCCAGGACTCCACTATCTCAGAGGCCACAAGGGGGTGAGGCTCTGAAAGAAGCTCCACAAACCTGTATACCTAATCGATTCTGCACTTGCAGGAATTTGTGGGAAGAAAACAGTCTGTTGAGAGCCTGGCACCCACCAGGCTCTATGGCAGCGGTTCTCAACCTGTGGGTCGCGACCCCTTTGGGGGTCGAATGAACATTTCACAGGGATCTCCTAAACATATCCTGCATATCAGATATTTACATGACGATTCATTACAGAAGCAAAATTACAGTGAAGTAGCAACGAAAATAATTTTATGGTTGGGTCACAACATGAGGAACTGTATTAAAGGGTCGCGGCATTAGGAAGGTTGAGAACCACTGCTCTACAGGCTCAGGCTGCTCAGTGCCCTTGACCAGCCCAGAGGCCAGGTGCCCTCAAGATGCCTATTATCTCAGGGCTCAGTCCTCAGGGCTCACTCTGCCAGTTCCCTTATCATTTACGGGACTTCCCCTCCCTGTCCACAGCTGCTGTCCTCTGTCTCCTAGTCTGTTCTTCCTCTGAGCAACTTTAGGAAAAGTTAGAATCTGGCGTCAGGAAATGCCCCTGTTTTTTTTTCACAACCATCTATGGCCCCAGCATCCTGAGTGTGAAAGTAAAACTCCTCGTGCAAAATCCACACCTCGTCTCTTTGTTGCCTTAAACAGCCCGGGTTTCTGAATCCTCCCTGTGCACTCGCACCATCACGTCCTTCCAAGGCGGCACTGCAGCCTTTTACCCTCTTCCCCCATCAGCTATGTGTCACCCATGAGGGACTCACCATTCTAAGCGCTGGGACCTGGGCGGCGGGACCTGAGAGGCCGGGTCCCCAAGGCTGGAGGGTGAAATGGGGTCAGGCTGCGGGGACGCTGTGAGCAGAGGAGTCCGGGAGGCACAGGGACGCCAATCTCGGGCTATTGGGGCTCAAGGACCCTCAGACACACCCCGCACAGCAAGCGCGCTGCCTCCCAGGACAACTCTGTTGTGCCCAGATTTCAAAGTTCCCAAGATCCCCAGGGAGCCAGTCAGTCCGATGCAAAAGCAAAGAGTCCTTTTTAATGGAAGCCGGGTTGCGCTCCCGGTTCACCAGACCCTCTAACACAGCGGAAAGTCCAGTGGCCGAGAGACCGAGGCCTGATGGGACAGGGGGTTATATAGGGGGGTGGAGTGAGGGCAGGAGAGGGGACTGTGGGCCCCGCTGATTGGCCAGGTGCGAGTCGGTACAGGATGTGGTCATAGTGATGGCGTGCACTTCCCTTGATGATTATTGGTTAGTCCAGAGAAATCCTGGGTGGGTCTAGCAGCGGCATTTTCTGGTGAAGCACATGGCACTGTCCCAAAATGGAGGACCCAAGGCAAGATGGAGGGCGCAGTCCCCGCCTGGCTCCCGCTGCCGCCGCTTGAACATGCCGCAAGGCAGGATGGCCCTCCCGCACAGCACCCGCAGCCGGCCTGCGAGCGGACCGGGACTCCCGCAGCGGCGCGCCTGGGCGGCACAGGCCCAGCAAATGGGGTGCGGCTGGTGGAGCGGCCCAGCTCCGGGAGAGCAGCATCCGCTCGGAGCAGGCCTGGCCCAGGGGGCCGGGGCACTGCAGCATGGCGGCCTCCCAGGGCTAGGGCACGCGCCCCACTCCGCTGCCGCTGCTGCACTGGGGGCCACGGGTCCACGCGGCCAGTGCAGGCCCGGTCCGGGAGGCAGCGGGCGGGTGGCAGCCCACGCTGGACTCCCGCCGCGGTCCGGGGGCCGATGCCCGAGGCCGCCAGCAGCACGGCCAGCCCGCGCCCCATGGGGCTCGGCGGGCGGCTCACGCAGGCCCCAGCCCCCCACCAGACCAGGTCCCAAGGGCCGCAAGGACCCCCGGCCCCAGTGTGGGCAAGCGGGGAGCCGACCACGGGGGAAGGGCTCCCCCATGGTCGGTCGCTGCCCGGCACTCCTCGGCCCGCCGCCAGCCACGCAGCCGCAGCCGGTCCGAACACTCAGAGCCAGTGGGCGCGGAGGGATCCCAGAGCCCAGCGGCCAGACTCCTCCTCCCGTACGCCCTTCATTCCCCGCCTTGTCTTGGAACTTCTGGCTCAATCATGAGACGGACTGCAATTCTATTCCACCAAAACTATCAACTGAACTATCCCTATAAGGTTAACAAATGGTCCGGTGGAAGTGAAAGAAACCATTTTTAGATTTAATAACTTCTATTGAAATAGGATCTTTCTTCTTAGAATTCCTCCATGGTTATAAAAAAAAAAAATCAAGATTTAGTACTATTTGCCTTGAAGAGGCTCAAGCATTCCTGTTTGTTAGGCTAGGTTTAAATTTAGAGTCTGTTGAACTAAGTCTCCGTTTTTCTGGGTACCATTTTCAGCTGGACCAAGTCTCTTCTGTTATTTGGTTCCTGGTCTGGGCTGGGCATGGGAAGCAAGAAGCAGCCATGGGGACAGGAGACCTTCCTCAGAAGGGGCGAGTGTTCAAGCCCCTGCACCATTGGGGGGGTGAGGATCTGCGCTCCACCTCTGTTGAACCCCAAGTTCTCTCCTACTGGCCCTAGGCTGTGCCTGTCTTAGGTTGCCCACCTCTGTGGAGTCTTACCCATCTCTGACTACCAACCATCTCTGGGTCAAGTAGGGTGATGTGAGGTTCAGTTCTGTCTCCTTGTTAGCCTATGCCCCCAGTGGCCTCCACGCCCAGCACCCGCCTTGGGTTCCCCTCGCCTGCTGGCGGGGCCCCGGCATTGATCACATCTCTTGGGAAACCCAGGTTTCTTCTCCAGAGAGGGCCCAGCTTATGCCATTGGGCAAGAGACAGATCCATGGTACCAGCTTTTCATAAACCTAGCTTGAACGGAGAGCTCAGACAACAGCTGTAGACAATTGGGATCCTTTTGGCAATACAGAATGCTTAAGTGCCTTCCCAGGAGGTAATAAATCCCTTCACATATCACCTGATTCCAGAGGAATTACATAAGGAGAAGAACATATTGATCTACTCTAAGATTTTCTGACTTTCCTTGCTAATTCCTTTTCATGGATTTAAAACAAAACAGTAACTGTTGGCATAAAACCTTCTACCTATGCATAACTATGCACCAGACCTTCTATTCTAAACAGGCTTTTTCCAGCTTTACTACCCCCGACATGGGCATGGTGACTCAGGCCTGCAAGGCAGTATACAGGCTGCCAACTCTTAGCTGTCTCTCAACAGAGTCTAAAACCTGATGGGCGCCCTTCCCTGCCCAGTTGGGCACCTGCCCCCTTGGCAGCTAGACACCCTTTATTTTTGGGGTTCACCCCACACAGCTCCCTTCCAGGACAGCCAACATACATTCAAAACCTGCAAAAGAATCAAAGGTTAATATAACATGTCAATACAATGAAACATCATGGCCTCTTTAGGCAGCCAAATCTTCTGCTATTAAACATGTGACCCCATAAATTGTCCTTGTCTCCTTGGAGCCTTGTCCATGAAGATGCAGGCATTATCTAAGTGTATTACACAGTATTGTGGGAGCTCCTGGTGACAGGAGTGATCGCGAGCCATGTTACCGGCATCAGGCAGGTCGAGCACTCCGTAGCTTGAGCTTGAGCGGGTTGCGTTGATCTCCATCGATGCTCCATTTGGTGATGAAGTCTTTCCGGGTCATGGATGGATCCACTGACCGGACGTGAGTGTGGTGGACCCAGGTCGCGACGCCGTCTACCTTGAGAGTGGTGGGGTCGTCAGCACCACAGTGTAGGGACCCTTCCAACGTGGTTCTAGGGTCTCCCGGTGGTGCCTTCTGATGTAGACCCAATCTCCTGGTCTGTGCTGATGAGGAGTTGGGGTTGGGCTGGCCTCGTAGATGGTGCGGAGGCCTGGCCAAATGTCCTCATGTGCCTTCTGAAGCCCTCTCAAGGAAAGAGATAGTTCTTGATTTTCAAATTCAGTGAGAAGGTCAGCTTTAAGGTTAGGAATGATAGGGGGTGGCCTGCCAAACATGATTTCATAGGGAGTAAAGCCCAGGGTGTATGGGGAGTTCCTTACCCGGTAAAGGGCATATGGTAGGAGAGCCACCCAGTCCCCGCCAGTCTCCATGGTTAATTTGGTAAGGGTCTCTTTTAGAGTTCTGTTCATTCTTTCTACCTGACCTGAACTCTGGGGTCTATAAGCACAATGTAATTTCCAATTTGCCCCAATAGCCCTGCTTACTACCTGTGTCACCTGTGAAATAAAGGCTGGCCCGTTGTCCGACCCTATCATAGCAGGAAAACCATATCTGGGTAAGATGTCTTCCAGCAGCTTCTTGGCCACCGTCTGAGCTGTTTCATGCTTGGTTGGGTATACCTCTACCCAGCCAGAGAAGGTAACTACAAATACTAAAAGATATTTATAACCATACTTCCCTGGTTTAATTTCAGTGAAGTCGACTTCCCATTGTGCTCCTGGTTTGGTGCCTCTGAGCCTGGTCCCTTTTTCATTTGATCCGACCCTCGCGTTCGTGAGTTGACAGGTCTTGCAGGCAGACACAACCTGATCTATCTTGGTATCCTGCTGGTGAATCTTGATCCCGGCATGTCGGATTAAGTCCTTCATTTTCCGGGTTTCCAGGTGAGTGGAACGATGCATATGTTCTAATACCGTGTCCCCGAGCCGGTCTGGCAGTATGAGTTCCCCTTCTGGTGTATGCCACCATCCCTTTATTTCCTGGGCTCTGGGGAGCTTTCTGATACGTTGCAATTCTTCCTGGGAGTACTTGGGCTGGTCTGGTAAGACTGGGTCCCCTGGGTCTGGGAGTTGTAAGGCCATAGTAGGGACCGAGGTAAGGGCTACTGCCTTCGCAGCCTGGTCAGCCTTTTGGTTATCTCTTGCTACTGGGTCATCGGCTTTCTGGTGCCCCTGGCAGTGGATTATGGCTAACTTGGCAGGAAGCCATAAGACCGCAAGCAGATCGAGAATCTCCTGCTTATTTTTTATTGTCTGTCCCTCTGCCGTCAGCAGCCCTCTCTCCTGATAGATTGCCCCGTGGACATGAGCTGTAGCAAATGCATAATGGCTGTCTGTGTAAACGTTAAGCCGCTTCCCAGCCCCCAGTGTCAGTGCCTTAGTAAGGGCGATGAGTTCTGCTCGCTGGGCTGACGTCCCGGAGGACAGGGCCTCCGCCCACACAGTGTCGGTTTCAGTGACCACCGCTGCACCCGCATACCTGCACCTGTCCCGCACAAAGCTGCTCCCATCCGTGAACCAGGTGGCCTCTGCATCAGGGAGGGGCTGGTCGATCAAGTCCTTCCGGAGTCCATGTACCTGCTCTAGGATTCCCGCACAGTCGTGTAGTGGGGCATCTAAGTCAGGGTCGAGCAGCAAAGTAGCAGGATTGAGGGCCGCACTGGGGTGGAACCGTACTCTTATTTACTTCTCGGAGGTCCTGTACTGGCCTGTAGTCGTTTGTCTGGGGCTTTTAAACCGGCAGTAGGGGAGTGTTCCACGCAGACTGGCAGGGAACTAACACCCCCAAGCTCTTCAGTCTCCTGATATGAGGCTGAATTCCCTTCCGTGCCTCCTGAGGCATGGGGTACTGCTTGATTCTTACCGGACCTTCTCCTGGTTTTAGTTCTACCAGGACTGGGGCCCTGTGGGCGGCCAGCCACGCCCCCCTCCTGTCTCTGCCCATGCTGTTGGGAATTCTTGTAGCCATTTGTCCATACTGCCCTCTACCAGGGAAGTCTTCTGGTAGAGGCGATATTCATCCTCTAGCCTCATGGTCAGGACCTGAATGGGGTGGCCCTCTCCATCGGTGACCTGAGGCCCCCCTTGTCTGAAAGTTATTTGAGCTCCAATTTTGGTCATTAGGTCCCGTCCCAATAGTGGGTAGGGGCATTCCAGTATTACCATGAAAGAGTGGGATACCTGGCCCGTTCCTAAATCTACTGTCCTGCGGGTAGTCCATGAATACTGGCTCATACCAGTTGCCCCTTGCACCCAGGACTTTTTGTTCACCAGTTTTCCTTGCGGGGTACAGAGGACTGAATGTTGTGCCCTGGTGTCAACAAGGAAGTTAATAGGAGTCCCCTCCACTCTGAGAGTTATCCTGGGCTCGGGGAGGGGGTCCGAACCCTGACTCCCCTAATTACTCAGTTCACCCATCTCTAAGACCTTGACTCGGTCAGTCCTGTCTCCCTTCTCACTGGCCTTCTTCGGACATTCCCGAGCCCAGTGCCCTATGTCCATGCAAAACTTACATTGATCCTTCCGTAGCCCCCGCCTCCCCTCTTGGGAGGTCTGCTTACCTCTTCCTTTATTGCTTGCAAGCTGTCAGAGGCGACGGTCTTGCTCCTTGGGGAAGTCCATGGTCGTAGCCAGCAGGACCCTAGCCAGGTCCCGAGCTTGCCTACTGCTAGTGGCAGCCACAGCGCAAGCTTGCCTGTCCTCTGGAGACTCTCGGTTATTGTACACCTTCTCTGCCACTGCCAGTAAATCCTGTAAACTCTTCTCTCCCAACCTATCTACTTTTTGTAGTTTCCTTTTAATATCCACGGCCAATTGGTTTACAAAGCTTATGATCACAGCTGCCTTGTTTTCAGGAGCTTCTGGATTCATGGGGGTGTAGGTGCGGTAAGCCTCCATGATCCATTCTAAAAAGGCAGCTGGAGACTCATCCCTTTCCTGCTGAACATTCCCCACCTTGGCCAAATTAGTTGGCTTTCTAGCAGCCATTCTGAGACCCCTCATTAGGGTCTGACGGTAGACTGAAAGCCTCTCCTTACCTTCTGCTGTGTTGAAATTCCATTCAGGCCTAGTTAAGGGAAAAGAGACATCTATCTGGACCTGGTTGGCAGTTGGGTTTCCGTCCACGCCTGGAACCACTTCCCGGGCCTCATTGAGGATCCTTTCTCTCTCTTCCGTCGTGAACAGAACCTGTAAAAGCTGCTGACAGTCATCCCAAGTGGGCTGATGGGTGAAAAGAACAGAATCTAGCAAGTCAATAAGTCCCCCCGGTTTCTCAGAAAACTTGGGGTTTTATGCCTTCCAGTTATAGAGATCGCATGTTGAAAAAGGCCAATAATGATAGGGCTGGTTGCCATCCGCATCTGGGGGTCCAGCGGCCCGTAAGGGCAGGGTCTTGATAGTGGAGTCGCGCGCTGCAGGAGACAGTTCCCGCTGAGCCCTCTGCGGGGTGAGAGGCGGGCTTCCTACCGAGGCCAATCCCGGAACTCCGCCCCCAGCCACTCCCGGAACTCCGCCCCCAGCCACTCCCGGAACTCCGCCCCAGCCACTCCCAGAACTCCGCCCCCAGCCACTCCCAGAACTCCGCCCCCAGCCACTCCCGGCCTGGAAGGATCATCCCCCCGTGGGCTATATGGGGGAGGAAAGATTAGTTCTTCTTTAGTCCCCCCCTTCAGGATAGGGAGGGGAGGGGCCGAAGGCTGGGTGAGAGTCTTCCTTTTCTCCTCCTTTTCCGTTCTCTGCAAAGCAAGAATGGGCTTGAGCCCAGGAGGACATGGAGGTAGGAAGGGCCTGAGACAAGATGGTGGGTCTTCCACGAGGTCCTGCCAAGTAACAATGTAAGAAAGCTGACCAGGATGTCCCCCCCTAAGTTGGGAGACGACATCCCTGACCCGGCGGATGGTGGGCAGGTCAAAAGTCCCCTCCGGCAGCCACCCGATGTCCAAAGTTGGCCACTCCCTGGAACAAAATGTCTGCCACCGGTCTTTCCTAACCTCCGCACTGAGGTCCCTGGCTCTTTCCCTTACCTCTCTGAAATGATCGACCATAATGCTTAAAGGAGTAGTTTGAGTCTGTCCCATAATGTCCGTCCAGTGAGTCCACAAAATAAAACCGAAAAGACACAAACACAAACAACAAACAGGCCCGAAAATACAGTCTTCCAACTCCATGGAAGCAGAACCAAAACAGGCTTCCAATTCCATGGAAGCCAAACCCGAAAGCTAGACAATGGCCTTACGCCAAACTAGCGGGCGCGACCCGCTTTCCGCGAGGGGCATATCCATCCCTCCTGGGGGGGGCGGAACGTCTTCCAACTCCCCCCTGACTGTGGTCTTTATCGGGAGTGTCCGCTAAGACCCCTCAGGCAATTACAGGTTCCAGAAACGAGCTCAGAACACACAACAAACAACAAATACACCTACCGCGTGGTCAGTCAGACTCTTCGGATTGGGGGGTCCCTCGATGGTCCTGGGAACCCCGGGCGAGCCCCCAAAATGTTGTGCCCAGATTTCAAAGTTCCCAAGACCCCCAGAGAGCCAGTCAATCCGATGCAAAAGCGAAGAGTCCTTCTTAATGCAAGCCGGGTTGCGCTCCCGGTTCACCAGACCCTCTAACACAGCGGAAAGTCCAGTGGCCGAGAGACCGAGGCCTGATGGGACAGGGGGTTATATAGGGGGATGGAGTGAGGGCAGGAGAGGGGACTGTGGGCCCCGCTGATTGGCCAGGTGTGAGTCGGTACAGGATGTGGTCATAGCGATGGCGTGCACTTCCCTTGATGATTATTGGTTAGTCCAGAGAAATCCTGGGTGGGTCTAGCAGCGGCATTTTCTGGTGAAGCACATGGCACTGTCCCAAAATGGCGGACCCAAGGCAAGATGGAGGGCGCAGTCCCCGCCTGGCTCCCGCTGCCGCCGCTTGAACATGCCGCAAGGCAGGATGGCCCTCCCGCACAGCACCCGCAGCCGGCTTGCGGGCGGACCGGGACTCCCGCAGCGGTGTGCCTGGGAGGCACAGGCCCAGCAAATGGGGTGCAGCTGGTGGAGCGGCCCAGCTCCGGGAGAGCAGCATCCGCTCGGAGCAGGCGTGGCCCATGGGGCCGGGGCACTGCAGCATGGCGGCCTCCCTGGGCTAGGGCACGCGCCCCACTCCGCTGCCGCTGCTGCACTGGGGGCCACGGGTCCACGCGGCCAGCGCAGGCCTGGTCCAGGGGGCAGCGGGCGGGTGGCAGCCCACGCTGGACTCCCGCCGCGGGCCTGGGGCCGATGCCTGAGGCCGCCAGCAGCACGGCCAGCCCGCGCCCCATGGGGCTCGGCGGCCGGCTCACGCAGGCCCCAGCCCCCCGCCAGACCAGGTCCCAAGGGCCGCACGGACCCCCGGCCCCAGTGTGGGCAAGTGGGGAGCCGACCATGGGAGAAGGGCTCCCCCGTGGTCTGTCGCCGCGCCTGGCACCCCTCGGCCTGCCGCCAGCCACGCAGCTGCAGCCGGTCTGGACACTCGGGGCCGGCGGGCGTGGAGGGATCCCAGAGCCCAGCGGCCAGACTCCTCCTCCCGTACGCCCTTCAGCCTCCTCCTCACGACCAGCGCCCTGAAGCCTGGCAGTCTGTGAAAAAAAGACCTAAAAGTTTAAAATGGCCACCTCGAGGAGGAAGGCGGAAGTCCCACCTTAACCGGATGCGCAGACAGGGAAATGCCCTTTATCAATGCCCATAAGGGTGCAGTTCCTTCTGGGTAATGTAGTTTTCTCAACATCTCAGGGCAGGCCTCCATCCCAGCCAATGACTTAGGTGAATAAAGGTGATGTGGCCCAGCAAGAGATGCCTGGGGAGGGAGTAGATGGGACCAGAGGCCTAGCTAACTGCAAAAGACTGACAGAACTCCAAGGAAAAGAGGGTGGGGAGGACTGGAAGAGATCCACCAAGAATATATACACAGGGGGGAAATTGGAGACATTCGTAATAGTATCAACATGAAAAAAAAAATACACGTATTTTTAAAAATTTTAAATAATGAAGCCCAGCTGGTGTGACTCAATGGTTGAGCATTGACCTATGAAACCGGAACTCATGGTTCTTTTCCTAGTCAGGGCACATTCATGGGTTGCAGGCTCCATTCCCAGTGTGGGGATGGAGTTGTGCAGGAGGCAGTTAATCAGTGATTCTCTCTCATCATTGATGTTTTTATCTCTCCCTCTTCCATTGACTCCCTAAAATCAATGAAAATAAATTTAATAATGTGTATACATATATGCATAGCCCATGGACAGAGACAATAATGTGGTGAGGGCCTAGAAGAGGTGGGGGCAGGGGAGAGGGAGGATAAAGGTAAGGGGGATGGAGGAAATTTGGGGACATCTGTAACACAGTCATCAACAATAACAAAAGAACAGTGTGCACAGTCAGTGTTGCTCAGTGGTGGGGTGTGTACCCATGAAGCAATAAATCACGGGTTTGATTTCAGGTCAAGGCACATTGACCAAGTTTGCGGCTCCATCTTAGGAGGTTGGGCAATGCAGGAGGCAGCTGATTAATGATTCTCTCTCATCGGTGATGTTTCTTCCTCTCCCTTTCTCTCTAAAGATCCAATAAAAACATTTAAAAAAATGAATAATGTTAAGATTGATTTGACTCATCAACAGCAAACTGAGTGTGGGCCATCATGTTGTCTCCCAAGTCTTGTAAGCAAAGTCATGCGTTGATCTGTATTTATAGTGGATGTCCCAGGCATAACCAGCCTGGAGCACGTCTGTGTGAGGTTGGCCTGTAGTGTTTGTGTTCTTGACTTCATGCAGAAAAGATTTCACAACATGAGTTCAGAAGATTTTGAGGGAACATTTATTTAAGCTGGGGATGATGAAAGAATGTAGATGTCTTAGATGCTGAACGTTCTGCCTATTTTTTAAATCATAAATTCATTTTTAAAATTGGCAAAAGTTTCTGACCAGACTTTTCAACAAAAGAGATAAAGACAATGCAAATAAATGCATAAAGCAATGCTCACCATATTTTTTTTTTTTTTTAGGGGAATGGATTTTAAAACAAAACAAGTTAACACTATAATGATTTTCATGCCTGCAATTTAAAAATATTATATGTTGCATGAGCTCATATGGATAAAGGAAAACTAGAATTTTCATTATTGTGGGTGTCTGGAAAGCCAATGAGAATGTCCATTTTAGAACACAGTTCTGCATGTCTTAAAAAGTAAAACCTCACCTACACTAAAACAGATACGTAGAACATATATGTATTAACAACATAACCCAAGTTCCCCTAAAATTTATTTATAATGCCCAAACCTAGAAATAAAATAAAGCATAGATCAATAAAGTGGTTATTCACTGAACACAATACTACTCAGCAATAAAAAATAATAAGCTTTTCACATAAGCATTAGTGTTGAATCTCAAAAAAACTCTGTAGCATGAAAGAGTCCAATATTTGTTAAAGTATACACAAATTATAGTGTTTATAACATTATGAAAAATATGAACTAATCTTTTAAAGTAAGGAAAATGAATGACTGCATTTAGAGCAGGGGGAGCAGAGAGATTATAAAAGGGCAGGAGGTAAATATAGGGTGTGGTAAAGTAGGTTTAGAGTTGTTGGTATGGAAATTAATACAATAGTTAGTAAATAATAATACTAGTACAATCTCTTCTCTGGCCATTGTACTTCAGTTATTTGGGCACCATCCCTTGCCCTGCAAGGTCACTGGTTCCAGCCCAAGTCAGGGCACATGCCTACCTGGAAGCCCTGTAGGTGGCGAACAGGAGGCAGCAGTTCAATGCTTCTTTCTCATATCTCCATTTCTCATTCTCTCCCTTCTTCTCTTTCCAAATCTCAATAAAATTGTTTTTAAAAATGAAAAAGACATATAAAATAAGAGAACTCTGGGATTTGCATACTCACATCTGTAAGCCTACTTTTGCTCTAACCTGCACATGGGTGAGATATATGTTTATTTCACATGTGATATTTTTACAACTTTATCTATATGTCCCAGCTCACCTTAGAGTACACACTAGAACAGTGCATTTTGTTGTATGTCAGTTTTAAATATACTTAATAAAGTCTTTAAAAAAAGTACTTCCAAATAAAGACCTGGATATCCCTGTCTTGTTAGGAAATTAAAATCCCAACCATATATGAGCTCTGCCATCTCTCTCCTAATTTCCTGGGAGGACCAGCCTTGGCACAGGAGCAGCAAATATCGGCAAGCAGTGAAGACTTTTGCCATTGGAATCCACAGGAATTCTGACTGGTTACGAAAAATAAATCCTGGGACTGATTATAGGGTTATCCTTCCTCAGCTCTGAGGTCTTGCCAGTTAAGGAAACCTTGAGGTGAGGCCAGGGGCTCCAACAAACTCTTTATTTTTTCTACCAATGAGTTCAGCCACAGAAAACAGATATGGAGGCCCTCAGAATGTCTGTAAGCAAACATCACACAAGCCACAGACCTTGGATCATTTTTGGAAAACGTTCAGAAGGGCACTTTTCCTTCAGTTTACTGCAGTCTTTCCCACTCACTGTGAATACAGTGTTTCTGTCCTAATGGTAGTTCCATTTAAACCTCAGAGTCTTACAACAAATGACACCAGTGTATGAAATTTCATACTTCATGGCACATGGCTATTTTGCAGTCTGTGGGGAGGCGTTCCGCTAAACATTGCTGAGAATTATGTAGTACCATGAACAGAGAGTCTACCGTATATAATAAAAGGGTAATATGCAAATTGACCCTGTCGAACCACTGGGAAAGACTGGTTGTTATGATGCACACTTACCACCAGGGGGCAGATGCTCAGACCAGTAGGTTAGCTTGCTGTTGGGGTCTGGCTGATCTGGACTGGGCAAGATGGCCCTGATTTGCCCCAACGGAAATCCCACACATGCACAAATTCATGCACTGGGCCTCTAGTATAATTCATATTGTTCCCAAAAGCACAACAGACTCCTATTCTTTTTTTCCCATTGAACTCACCAATCACAGAGGCAACAGGCTGCAAATTTAAACCACAAAGTCATGCAGACTTTGTTTCAAGGCACTGGTCAGCAATGCAAAATAACCGCATATTGGACAAAAACTGATTTTCTACCATTATTCTGTCCCTTCCAAAGCACAGAAAGTTTGAGAATCGACAAATGCTGAGTCATACTAGTTTACTCTCTTACAGGAAACATTAAGAATTAAGGTGCTGCCGAAAACGGTTTGGCTCAGTGGATAGAGCGTCGGCCTGCGGACTGAAGGGTCCCAGGTTTGATTCCAGTTGGGGGCATGTGCCTGGTTTGCGGGCACAACCCTAGTGGGGAGTGTGCAGGAGGCAGCTGAATCGATGTTTCTCTCTCATTGATGTTTCTGGCTCTCTGTCTCTCTCTCTTCCTCTCTGTAAAAATTAATAAAATATATTTTCTTAAAAAAGAATTCAGGTGCTGCCTGCTCAGGGGGCTCAGTGGGTCGGAACATCCTCCTGTAAAGCACAGCCCCACACATTGATGGCCTGTTTGATTCATGGTAAGGGCACTTAACTAACAGTTGCAAATTTGATCCTTGTTCAGAGAGAAAAGAGGAGGCAATTGATCCATGTTTCCTGTTTTATTGGTTTCATCTTCTTCCACTCTCTATCTCTCCCTCCCCCCACCCCCCCACTTTCTTTCTCTCTCTCATTCTAAAATTAGTAAACAATTCCTTTGGACAGAATTTTTAAAATGAAGGTGTTGATGTTTCAAGTACATATGGTTAAATCTAAAGCTCTCTGTCTAGAACAGTTAGAGAATCATCTGAACTCAGTAGAAATCCGTCTCCTTTCATGAAAAGAATAACACATTTCAGAAAAACTTCACACTATTAGTGTCATAGTCATGATCCTCCCCTTGTTTGTATTTAAGCCCTAAAATCTAATGGTTTCTGATTAAAGCCATCGCCTTTGCTTTTACCTTAGGTTAGTCTTTGGGTGATAAAAATTAACTTTCTCATGGGAGAAGCTGTTTCTGAGGGATTCCATCATGACCTAGACACTGGAGTGAGTATGGCTTATGGTGAACTAGAAACTGTGCTTTCCCCAGAGAAACCCATGTTTAATGTCTATACATACAGCCAGTGTCACAGGAGGCACGAGTCAGCCAACTTGCAGTCTTCCTTAAAGCAGAGCATCCTGTGGAGATCACATGGAGGCTGGTGTTGGGATTCCAAAGATGATTTCCTGAGACAGATGTATTGTAAGTGTCTAAAGCTCCTCACGATCTCATATAGTATTCCATCTATTGCAGATCCTGTCCCTTTCTTTACTGTGTCCTCCCTCCAGTTTTTTGAAATTCTTGGAAGCTTACCATCATCACTGCCTCCTTATACATTTCTGTGTTTGTCATTTTCCTCTGGAAAACTATCCTTGTGGTGAGTTTACTAAAGCTCCTTCCAGATGCACTTTTACTCATAAATGAGCAAACATGCTTAAGCCCCTGGATTCTTTATGTGCATTCAGGACTATAAATTTCCCTCCGTCAATGATTTTTCTGAAGGGGCTGCCCATCAGCCCTTCTGAAGGCAGCCTGGGGCTGGAGGCAAACTGTGAGGCCTCCTGAGAAGGCCAAGTCCTGTCACAGCGCCCACATGCCAGCCAGGACCCCCCTTTCTGATTTCAGTCCACACAGCTATAGTGACCTCCCTTCACCTCCTAAATGGGGCGGGGGGGGGGGGGAGAATGCTCCCAGTAGGCCTTCCAACTGGACTCTGCTACCCCTTCCCGGATTGTCTCAGGGAGGTCACCACTGACCACCACTGGCTTCACCTTATGGCGTCACTGTCTGTGGGGTCCGATAAGGGCCGGAAGAATTTGGTTTCAGGAATGTATGAAAACATCAAAAGGGTACATAGTGTTTTTGAAATGTCCATTTTACGTCAATTCTACTTGAATCAAACTTTAAGAAAGCTTTAAACTCGATGCATCCCAATAATTTTACTGTTTTATTATGAAAGCTCTTGTGCATATTTGGTGCTACTGTATGAGCATATGGGAAATAAAATATAATGATGTGCTGCTGAAATATCTCATTATGTCCACATTCAGGCCATCATTTTGCCAGTTTGAACTTCATGGTAATGAGAATATGTGCACCAGGGATATTAACAAAGATTATACATGTAGACTTCACTTAATGCATTATGGAGTGCTTAGACTTATTAAGTTTGGTGGAGAATGTTAACAATGAAGATTAAATCTGTGTATGGTGCAATTGGGTTTAAATTCTGCATGGGTTAAAAATTGAGGAAAAAAAATTCCGTGCAATATTTAAAACCTCTGGTTCCATAGAGCAAAGAAGTCATTGCAGTCACTGAGAAATGAGTGAACTTCAAACATGTCTTACATTGTACATTGTCCTCCTATTGGTTAAATTGATAAATTCATTTTTTAAAATTCTTTATTGTTGAAAGCATTGCATATCCCCCATTTTTCTCTCCAACCCGCCCCCACACTGCAGCCCAGGCCTTCACTCCCCTATTGTATGTGTTCAATGGTTATGCTTATATGCATACAACTTCTTTGGTTGATCTCTTAACTCTCCCACCCCCAGCCACCCTCTCCTACCTTCACTCTGAGGTTTGAAGGTCTGCTTGCATCTTGTCTGTCTCCTGATCTGTTTTTATTCATTAGTTTATGTTGTTCATTACATTCCACACATGAGTGAGATCATGTGATACTTATCTTCCTTTGGCTGGATTACTTTTTCCTAGCATAATGCTCTCAAGGTAATAAATTTATTTAAACAATTAGTAAAAGATTCTGAGAAGACATTTTAACAAATGTGATAGAGATAGTGTAAGTAAATGTATGAAAAAAAATGATCACCATAAAAAATCCTCAGTAAATAAAAGTAAAAAGAAAGGGATTTGATACTATACTCATTTATGGTGTTAGTATTTAAAAAGATTATCCATTGGATGTGCTGGCAGGGTTGCAGAAAAAGTGGAGTTTTTATTACTGTGGGTGGGTAGGCGGGCAAAGAGCATGACCATTTTAGATCACAGTCCCGCATATCTTACAATGTAACACATTCACCTACACTACAACATTGTGATCAGTAAAACATATATCTATATAAAGAAGTGAATGCAAATATTCCCAGCAGATTTATTTATACTATCCCAACCGTGGAAATGGACAAAATCATAGACAGATCATTAGTTAAAGTGGTAACTCACAGATCACCATACTACTCAGAAATAAAAAAATAACTATTCACATAAGTGTCTGTGTTGAATCTCAAAATAACTGTGCAGCATGGAGGGAACCAATATTTGTTAAAGAGTACACATATTATAGTGCCTATCCTATCTAATAAAAGAGAAGAGAACATGGTAATTAGCATACGACCGCTACCCTTCCCATTGACTAATCAGGGTGATATGCAAATTAACTGCCAGCCAAGATGGCGGCTGGCAGCCAGGCAGCTTAAATGGAACGTGAGGCTTGCTTGCTTCAGTGACTGAGGACTGCAACGTTCCCCGCCTGCCTTGCTGGCATCTGAGCTTGCAGTTTAAGAAACATTGTAACATATAGAAGCTAAACAAAACCCAGAAACCAGCTTTCAGCTGGCTGGGATCTCAGAGCTGGAGTTGATACATTATAGAAACTAAACAAACCAGATACCTGCTTTCAGGAGCAGAGGCCTAAGAGTTGGAGCCTCAGAGCTAAAGCTGGCCCAGAATAAAATAAAAATAAAAATAAAATAAAAATAAAAAAAGGAGCAGTTGGGAGCTTCAGTCCCAGCCTGAAAACAGCCCTCAGCACCTCACCCAGACTGGCCAGGCACCCCAGTGGGGAACCCCAACCTGAAGGGTGTGTGACCAGCTGCAAATAGCCATCATCCCCTCATCCAGGCTGGCCAGGCACCCCAGTGGGGACCCCCACCCTGATCTAGGACACCCTTCAGGGCAAACCAGCCAGCCCCCACCCATGCACCAGGCCTCTATTCTATATAGTAAAAGGGTAATATGCCTCCCAGCACTGGGATCAGTGGAGCTGAGAGGCCTCCAGGCACCGGGATAAGCATGACAGGGAGCAGCGCCCAAACCCCCTGATCGCCCTGTGTGTGTGACTCTGGGTATGACAGGGGGTGGGGCCACAACCTCCCTATCTTCCCTTCTCAGTTCCTGACAGGGGAAGGTGCCCCAAACCCCTGATCGGCCCTGCTCTGTGCCTGATAGGGGGAGCTCCCTAACCCCCTGATGGCCCTGCGGCCTTGTGTGTGACAAGGTGCGGCACCCCAAACCCACCCCCCAGACAGGCCCTGCTCTGTGTGTGACGGGGTAGAGCCATAACCTCCCCATTGGCCCTGCCCTGAGTGTGAGAGTGGCGGCGCCCCAACTCCCTGATTGACCCTGCTCATGACAGGGGGTTGTGCTGCAACCTCCCCATCGACCCTTCCTTGAGTGTGACAGGGGGCGGTGCCCCAAGCCCCCAATTGGCCCTACCCTGAGCATGACAAGGGGTGGCATCGCAACCTCTCAATCCGCCCTGCTCTGTGCATGACAGGCGGCAGCACCCCAACACCCCAATCAGCTCTGCTCTGAGCCCGACCAGGGGCTGCACCTAGGGATTGGGCCTGCCCTCTGCCACCTGGGAGCAGGCCTAAGCCAGCAGGTCGTTATCTCCCGAGGGGTCCCAGACTGCGTGAGGGCACAGGCCGGACTGAGGGACCCCCCCTCCCCGAGTGCACAAATTTTTGTGCACCGGGCCTCTAGTAATAATATAAAAAATAAGAACTAATATGTTGTAATGGAAGAAAAATCAATGCCTGGATGGAGGACTGGGGCGGGGGTGTGGTAGTGGGGGTAGGGGAGTGAGAGAGAGAGGTGTTATAAAAGGGCAGGAGGAAAATATAGGGTGTGCCAAAAGAAGATATACAGTTGGGATATAAACTAATACGATAATTAACAATAATACAAAAACTTACTCTGCCCTGCCCAGTGTTGCTCAATTGGTTGGGCACCATCCCCCACACTAAAAGGTGACTAGAACAGGTCAGGGCACATGTCGTCCTCAAATTCCAGTAGGGGAGAGCAGGAGGCAGCTGATTAATATATCTCTTTCATATAGATCTTTCTCTCTCATTCACCCTCCCTTCCAATTCCCTAAAAGAAACAATGAAAGTAATGTTTAAAATACTTTTTAAAAGAATAAACTGTGTTTTGGGTGCTCAAATTTTTACATCTATTTTTGTTCCACTGTGTATATTAGAGATAGATAAGTTTCTCTCATGTGTGATGGTTTCATAGATTTGTATGTACATCAGAGCTCACCAAATAGTACACATTAGAAGAGAACAGTCTGTCGCATGCCAGTTCTCATGTGCTGGAGCAACAGCCTTGCCTCAGTGGCAGGAAATATTGACAAGCAGGGTAGTCTATGCCATCAGAACCAACAGGAGTGCGGACTGGTTACAAAAAGGCACAACCTGGGATTGGTTAGACTCAAAATACCGACTTCTGCGCATGGGCCACAAAGTTTCAATTGCACTGTACATGTGCGCCCACACATAGTATTTTGTGGAAAAGCCACACTCATGGGGCCACAGAGCCACATGTGGCTTGCGAGCCCCAGTTTTTCGACTACTGGGTTAGAGGGTTATCCTTCCTTTATCTTTGAGTTCTTGCCTGTTGAGCATCAACCTTAAGGTGAACACCCTAGAGAGACCAGCACAATTCACAAAACCATTAGGTTACATTCTCTGCCAATGTATAGCCAAATGTTCTCATAACTAAAAACACAGCACCATTTCCTGGAGAATCCATGCTACCTCTGGGACTGGCTGTGTGTGTGTGTGTGTGTGTGTGTGTGTGTGTGTGTGTGTATGTGGTGGGGGCAGCTGTATTTTTAATAAAATCAAAATGGAAAATTACCCCAAAGATGCAAAAACAGAGACACAAACAATACCAAAACTTCATGGCTGTGAGTGTGCTGGCCAGAGGCAGGACTTTCCAAAGGTGAAGTGGGTTGTGGGCCCAAAGCATCATGGGCTTCTCCCAAATACAGAAGTAGGTGCAGTTGCAGTGAGCCAGGTGCCTGGGGTTGGAGAGAAGCAGGCTGGAGAGACCTCTGGATGGAGATAGAAGAGCCCTGGCCAACTTCTACCCGCGAGACACAGAACCCAAGTTCCACCCAGGACCTTGCCTAGGGCTCCTCTCTGCCAACTCCTGGGAAAAATAGAGCTTGCCCAAGCTGCAGTGGGAACATCCCAGGAAAAGGCAAGACAACAAAAGTGGGGGTGGGCTGTGCAGGCAGAGGCCCCTTGTCAGGGTATCGGTGGTGGATGGTTCTATTTTGTTTTTCATAATCCTCGCAGGAGGATATTTTTCCATTAATTGTTATTCAGAGTGTAAGAGTGGAGATGGGGTGTGGAGAGAGAGAGGGAGGGAGGGAAGAAGGGGGGAATGAAGGGAGAGAGAGAATATCTTGGATGTAAGAGACACACATCAACTGGATTCCACCTGCTTGAGCCCCCAATAGTTCCCAGGTATTAAATCTGGAACCCAGGTACTTGCCCTTGACCAAGGATTTAATTCACCACTCTTCATGTGTGTAGGCTGACACTCTTACCATTAAGCCACACTGGCCAGGCCATGGTGGATGTTGACCCAATAAGGAAAAAAGAGGACCATTTTGTTTCCTTAGATTGATAAATATCTACAATTTTAGTGGCTAAACTTCAAAACACTTTCATCCCACAAGGGGACCCTGTGTCTCAGCAGCCTGCAGCACATCACGCTGGGAAGATAGGGCATCAGCCTCTGCAGAGACACCTCCTCTACCTCCATGAGCAGGTCAATGGCTGGAGCACCTCATTACAGTGGCCTGGTTTGGGTATGACTGAGTCTCAAGTTTTCTTGAAGGGCATGCCAACTCCCAGGTCATAACTGCCCTGGTAACTTATGTTCCATTTCCCAATAATCATGGCCCCAAAGAACAGAGCGGACACCAGCCTGAACTGGGACTACAGCAGCCTCAGGTCCACACACATGGTCCAGCACCAACTCTCCCTGGCAACTGCCCTCGCTTATTCCTGCCCATACAAACCTGCCCAGCTGCCACTCCTGCTCCCAGCCTTGACACCTGAGAGGAATCTGAGCTCCTAAACCACATGAATTCTGAAACAGCCCAGTCTCAACCCCTGGCTGGAAGGTGCAGAGACCTCAAGGGGAATGTCAAGACCCCGATCTAAACCCAGCCCCTTAGGTTTTAATCTCAGGGAGCACAAACAATACCAAATATCATCACCCTGGGTGGGTTCACCACCCTCCACACTGACAACAGGGGCACCTCCCAAACTGTTCCATAGGTCATTGCATGGTTAACCCTCATGAGGACCCTGGCTACATGTCACCATGGGGTCCCTGAGCTGTGCTGGTGTTCACATGTGTGTGGACTGACTGGGAGAATAAAACATGTATATTGATTGATTTGAGACATAGGGAGAGACAGAAGCATTAATTTGTTGTTCCTGTAACTTCCTACAGTGGATTATGTTGGGCCTGCCAGGGTCATACATTTTCTTGCATGTGCCCTGACTGGAGGTGGAACCTGCAGTCTTGGCACTATTGAGATTATGCTCTGACCCACTGAGCTATCTGCGCACATCCTGACACATCAGGTGTTTCAAGTTAAGTAACCAACTAATGTGCCTACGGATAAATAGATACAAGAACAACTATCATGGTAGATGATGGAAGGCTAGAATAGGATTCATGGGGTTTCATAAGCATTTTCCTCATATAGGTAGATTTCAAATAAGCTACTTTAAAGGCAGAATGGGGCCTTGCATCAGTTATATTATTTGCCAAGAAAGAAGCCCTGAGGAGGGCAGGAGGAACTTGGTTTCAGGAATGCAGGCATGAATGGAAACATCAAAAGGGCATGCCTAAAAAGTATACATGTTAGCCCTCCCTGGTTTAGCTCAGTGGATAGAGTGCTGGCCATTCAACTGAAGGGTTGCAGGTTGACTCCAGTCAAGTGTCTGTACCTTCATTACAGAGTTCATCACAGGCACCGGTTAGGATGTGTACAGGAGGCAACCAGGTGATGCGTCAACCTGAATGGTTTAAACCTCTGTCTCATAAAGAGTAAATCCAGGCTCAGAGACTGAATGTAGATGACCTGATTATAGAGTAAATAAAAGGCAGACTAGAAGTCAAAACCATGTGTCTACAACAACGGAGGTCTGGCCTCCAATGTTAGGCTGAGATTAACACCAATGTCTCCTAGAGAGTAGACTTGCTACTTCATAACCATTAGGATTGGCTAGATGTTACACCCATAAAGCTTTAGTGGCTTTGCATATAGAAGGTATCTTTCTTGTTCATACCACATGTCCATTCTGGTTCTCCTGGGACCAAAATAAAGGAGGAGCCACCATGTAGGTACCTGTTGACATTATCAGAGATGGACAGAGAGGGTGGCCAGTCTCAGTGTTTCCAGTATTCTGTTAGTGGTGACAGGCTTCACTCCCACCTCATTTCTTAGGTCAGAGCACATCACAGCGCTGCAGCCAACCTCAGGGAGTTGCAGCAGAACCTGGTATACTTGATGGGCCTTATTAAGGCGACCATATGGTGCCAACCTCTTTGGGGCTGTGCAAGGGCAAAGGAGAGGAGTGGGGATTGGTAGTAAGTCAGGATTTTGTCCCCAAGCTGCCCAAAACCATCACTTTCAAGATTCAAAGTGGTGAACATCCAAAAAAGGAGTTTGGTAAGATTTCACCGGCAGCAAACTCAACACCAATTCTGAGTGTGACTTTGGGAACATCCCTGGCTGCCTGGATTCGCCTACTATGGTCAAGGTCAAGACCCACATCTTAAGAGTGTTTACTGGGAAGGGTATAGGACTGAAAGCATCCCAGCATCCCTGTTCTTTTAACTAAGACCCCTGACCTTTTCCTCCCTACGGATCACATCTAGGCCTCAGTTGCATTTCAGCTCCAGGCCCAGAAAAGCAGCAAAAGCAGACAAGTGACGCTGTGGCAGCCTCGGGACCAGCTTCTGCCTCCCAAGTCCCCCAACAGCACCGTTTTTGAGCCTTCCAGGTGGCCTAAGAAATCCATGATTCTTCTCCCCTTTTGGCCCGAGTGTTCCTCCTTCCGCGAACCTAGTATCTATGGCCCCAGCGTTCTGAGAGTGAAAGTAAAACTCCTCGTGCAAAACCTCACCTCCTCTCTATTGCCTTTACACCCACAACAGGCCCGGTTCCCGAGTCCTCCTGCTCAGTCGCACCATCACGTCCTTACAACGCGGACCTGCAGCCTTTCACCCTCTTCCCCCATCGCCAGGTGTCACCCACGAGGGACTCACCATTCTGAGCGCTGGGACCTGGGCGCCGGGACATGAGAGGCCGGGTCCCCAAGGCTGGAGGGTGAAATGGGTCAGGCTGAGGGGACGCTGTGAGCAGAGAGGAGTCCGGGAGGCACGGGGACCCCAATCTCGGGCTGTTGGGCTCAAGGAGCCTCAGACACACCCGCACAGCAGGCGCACTGCCTCCCAGTCCTCCTCCTCCTCACGACCAGGCCCTGAAGCCTGTGAATCTGTGAAAATACACCTAAAAAGTTAAAATGGCCACCGCCAGGAGGAAGGAGGAAGTCCCGCCCTAACCGGAAGTGCAGACACCAAATGCCCTTTAGCTCCGCCTACGTCGGCGCATGACTTTCTGGGTAATGTAGTTTTCTCCACGGCTAAATCGACTATTAGCATTGCAGCCAATAACTTGGGGAATAAAGGTTTTGTGGCAAACCAAGTGACATCTGGGGAGGGAGAAGATGAGACCAGAGGCCTGGCTAACTGGAATAGACTGAGGCATCTCCAAGGTGAAGAGGGTGGGGAGGAATGCAAGGGATCCAGCAAAGCATATATACACAGGGGGAGAAATGGGAGACATCTGTCATACTAAAAACAATAAGAGATACATGTACTTAAAAAAAGATTGAAATAATTTATCCCAGCTGGTGTGCCTCAATGGTTGAGCCTCAAGCTATGAATCAAGAGGCCATGGTTCTTTTTGTATTGTTTTCTTTGTTTTGTTTTATATATTTACTAGTGGCCTGGTGCACGGAATTCATGCACAGTGGAGAGGGTGTTTCTCAGCCCGGCCTGCACCCTCTCCAATCTGGGACCGCTCAGAGGATGTCCTACTGCCAGTTTACAGGGATCGGGACTAAACCGGCACTTGGACATCCCTCTTGCAATCCGGGACTACTGGCTCCTAACCGATCACCTGCCTGCCTGCCTGCCTGATTGCCCCTAACCACTCTGCCTGCCAGCCTGCTCATCCCCAAATTCCCCTACCGCTAGCCTGCTTGCTCACAAATGCCCGCCCCGCCAGTCTGATCACCCCAACTGCACAACCTGATGGCCTGCTTGCCCCCACATTCCCTCCCCACTGGCCTGCTCACCCCCAACTGCCCCCCTTTTGGCCTGCTCACTCCAAACTGGCCCTCCTCCCGCTGTCCTGATCACCTCCAACTGCCCCCCTGCTGGTCTGCTTACCCCCAACGGCCCAGCCACCCCACCAGCCTGATCACCCAAAAGTGCCGTCCCCTCTTGGCCTCGGACTGCCTCTACCTCACTCCTGCCACCATGGGTTTGTCCAGAAGATGCCCAGAAGGTCTCCTGAATAATCTCCCAGTCTAATTAGCATATTACCCTATTATTAGTATAGATAGAGGCCTGGTGCATGGGTGGGGTACTGCTGGTTTGTCATGAAGAGTGCCCTGGATCAGGGTGGGGGTTCCCTTGGGGTGTGGGGTGGCCTGGGAAATGAGCCTCTGGTGGTTTTAGGCCGGCCATGCCCCCATGGGGTGAGGGTCCCCGCTAGGGGGGACGTTGCCAGCCTGGGTAAGGGGTTGATGGCTGTTTGCAGGATGGCCACACCCTCTTCAGGGTGGGGTCCCCACTGGGATGCCTGGCCAGCCTGAGTGAGGGTCTGATGGCTGTTTGCAGCCTGGCCATGGCCCCAGGCAACCCAGGCTACCAGACCTTCCTAGAGTGGAGGACACAGCGGATGGAAGCAGGTATCTGAGATTTATTTATCTTCCAAAATTGAAACTTTGTAGCCTTGAGGGGAGCCCACAGCCATCTAGGGCAGGCAGAAAGCTTGGTTTCCTCCATTGCCAGTGGCAACCCAAGCCTTCTGTTCGCTCCAGCTCTATGGACACCACAATCTTGGTTGGGATTATTTTCATACTCGCTCCTGATTGGCATGGCTTGTGGGCATCACTAGTGAGTGTGGCGGAGGTAACGTCAATTTGCATGTTTCTCTTTTATTAGATAAGATTTTTAAAAATTCTTTATTGTTTGAAATATTACATATATTACTACATTTGTCTCCTTTATCTGTCATTGGCTTCTCCCTGGCCACCCCCACTTCCCAGCCCATGCCCTCACCTCCTTAGGGTCTGTGTACATTGGTGCTGCTTATATGCATGCACACAAGTTTTTTGGTTGATCTCTAACCCACCCCTCCAATTCCCTGCCTTCCTCTGAAGTTTGTTGATCTGTTCGAGGCTTCCATGTCTCTGAATCTATTTTTGTTCATCAATTTATGCTGTTCATTATATTCCATGAATAATGAGATCCTGTGATACTGGTTCTTTACCTAGTCAGGGCACGTACATGTGTTGCAGGATTAATTCCCAGTGTGGGGGTAGAGTCGTGCAGGAGGCAACTAATCAGTGATTTTCTCTCATCATTGATGTTTTCGTCTCTCCCTTTCCCTTCCACTCTCTAAAATCAATAAAAAAATATTTTAAAAGTATATACATATATGCACAGTCCACAGACATATACAATAATGTGGTGTGGGCCTAGAAGCAGTGGGGACAGGGTAGAGGGAGAAAAAGAGGGAGGAGGATGGCAGAAATTGGGAACATCTGTAATAGAGTGAACAATAAAAAAGATTAGTGTGCACAGTAGGTGTGGCTCAGTGTTTGCGTGTAGACCCATGAACCAAGATATCTCTGGTTTGATTCCAGGTCAACACACATGCCCAGGTTGGGGGTTCCATCCCAGTAGAGGGACTGCTGGAGGTAGCTGGTCAATGATTCTCATCATTGATGTTTCTTCCCCTGTCTTTCTCTCTAAAAAATCTAGAAAGCCATTTAAAAAATGAAGAGTGTCAAGATTGAGTTGACTCAACAAAAGCAAAGTGAGTGTGAGTCATCAGGTTTTCTTCCAAGAGATTATACTTGATAAAAATTATGTTAGAAAATACTTTTATTCTTTTTTTGGGTGGGGGAGGGGAGAAGTAGACAGGGGAAGAGAGATAAACATAGATCTGCTGCCTGCTGTAGGCCCCCACCTGGGGATCCATTTGGGGATGTGCACTGACCTGGAATCAAACCAGAGACCTTTCAGTGAATGAGATGACACCCAACCACCTGAGGACACTGGATGGGGCATGATGATGTTCTTTGTGAAAGGAGACACTGAGGCAAGCTTGGCATGCAGGATGAAGTTAGAGCAGAGGGCTATTGCTAGTCAGGCAAGTAACAATGCCCCTAAAAGCTCTCATGCCTTTTATTTCCAAAGAGAACACTAGTGTGTTTGTTTTTTTTCACAGGTTGAACTCTCAGGATGATCTCAGTTGAGCTCGGTTGAGGTGCACCTGGTAGAGCTTAGTCCTAAGGGCTATTTTTAGAGAATACCATGAACCTGCTCATGTACAACAGAGTTTAGGTTCAAGTGCAACTGGCAGAAGCTCATTTCTACCATTTCATTCCCATTTTGACACTTTTCTGACTTCTCATTTCATCTGTGACTTCCTGAATTTTAGGTACATTTACTTATGTGGCCTTTTTGCATCTCCTGTCCAGCTGTAAGGCTCTGTCTGCAGTATTCTCAAATGATAACCTGCACATGTGTTATGAGGTGCCGACACATGCTTCTGTAGTCCTCAACACAACATCCTCATATCTTCAATTTTACATGAAATAAGATGTAAGAAACTCTGCACAGCTTGCCCATGTCACCGTCAGAGAAGCCCAGCTGAACACTGTTAGCAGAAGAATGATCGGACAATCCAGCTTCTATTTCATGGGGTTCTTGCCATGTTTGTTTATATTTTGTTTGGGATCTTCCCCGTTTCATGACCTTAAGTAGCACAGAACTTCACATGAGCATCTTATATATTCTTCCCAAGGATATGTTACTATCAGTCAATTATATGGAACCAACGTGTTAAGTGGAACACTTTTGTAAAGGCACTTCTCCCTGTCACCACAGTCGACATTCATTTCAGCTCTATTTTTCTGGTTTCAGGTTGTTGGCATAGATTGAACAGTGCGGAGGCCTGTTCTGAGCAGAATGCATCCGTACAAGGGGAGTCACAGGTCAGGGCTTCTAAGACAGCTCCAGCAACCCAGAGGACCCATCTTTGTAAGCAGTGTTTCTCAGTGTTCAATGATATTCTGCATCTGACTGAGTCACAAGCAGCAGAGTTTGAGCAGAAAGGCTTCTTCAGTGATGCATGTGTGAGAGACTTCTGTTCCAGTGTAAACCCTCATCAGCAACAGAGGGAAGCCAGTGGAGAGAAGCCCTGGAAAGTAGCTGTGGACAGGGACTCATTTGAGACCAGGTGCAGCTTCTACTTACCAGGGCTGCCTTCAACCAGTAGGCAGGTTGGGGGAGAATTCCGAGCCATCTAAGAGTTTCTCCAGAACCAGGACACTCTCTACACTGAGGAGCCACACAGTGACAGTGAGAGTTCCCAGAAATTACTCAATAGAAACAGGCATCACCAATGCAATAAATGTGAAAACGCTGCCAACCACCACCAGATGCTTGCTCAATATCAGGGCGTCTGTTCTAGAGAAGTGAAATATGAGTGCAATATATGTGGGAATGTTTTCAGATGTATCTTTAAACTCAATAGACATAGGAGAGTTCACACTAGAGAAAAATTCTTTCAGTGTTCTAACCATGGGAAGTCGTTCCATCAAAGGTCCTCCCTCCCTGAACACCACAGGATTCACACTTGGGACAATGCTTACAAATGCAGTGAATGTGGAAAATCATTTAGGCGTCGTTACCACCTTTTTATACACAAGAGAGTTCACATTGGAGAAAAGCCCCATCAATGTAGTGATTGTGGGAAATGCTTTAGTCAAATCTCTTACCTTATTAAGCACAACAGAGTTCACACTGGAGAAAAACCTTATGAGTGCAGTGAATGTGGGAGGTCATACCCGGAAAACTCTGCTTTCACTAAACATCAGAGAGTTCACACTGGAGAAAGACCATATAAGTGTAGTGATTGTGGAAAGTCCTTCATTATTAGTTGTAATCTCACTGTACACCAGAGAATTCACACTGGAGAAAAACCTTATAAATGTAGTGATTGTGGGAAGTCCTCCAGTAATTTGTCTAGCCTCACTGTTCACCAGAGAATTCACACTGGAGAAAAGCCTTATAAGTGTAGTGATTGTGGGAAGTCCTTCAATAGTATGTCTGTGCTTACTGTACACCAGAGAATTCACACTGGAGAAAAACCTTATAAGTGTAGTGAATGTGAGAAGTCTTTCAGGCAAAATTCCACTCTCACAGAGCACCAGAGAGTATACACTGGAGAAAACCGATGTGACTGTAGTGACTGTGGGAAGTCCTTTAGCAGAAGCTCTACTCTCATTCGACACCACAGAGTTCACACTGGATAAACACCTCATGAGTGTATTAAATGTGGGAAATCTTTTTTTTTTTAATTTTATTTTTTATTACAAAGGGTATTACATATGTGTCCATTTTTCCCCCCCCCCGCCCAAGACAGGCCCCTAGCATCCCCTATCCCCCAGTGTCTTATGTCCATTGGTTATGCTTATATGCATGCATACAAGTCCTTTGGTTGATCTCTTACCCCCCTACCTCCCGCCCCCCAACCCTCCCCGGCCTTCCCGTTGCAGTTTGACACTCTGTTTGAGGCAGCTCTGCCTCTGTATCTATTATTGTTCAAAAGTTTATAATGGTCTCAATTATCCATGAATAAGTGAGATTCAACACTTGAAAGTACACACTGGAGTAAAGCTTTAAATGTGCAGGGAATTTTTTATCTTTCTCACTCAGAATAACAATACCAATGGAGAAACTTTTACACTCATGTACCTGGATAGGAATCCCTTTTATCAGAACTTACACTCTGCTAGATTCCTTATAATTTTGAGGTACAATTGAGGTATTCAGAAATTGCATTGCACCTGCTACCCCAGTCAGGCCTCCTACCTGATTGATGTCACTGCGAGTATTTGTGGGGAAACTATTTCACCCCTACCACCTGGCTCACCTTTAGATTGTGCATCACTCACAGCAGCCTCTGCAGACTCTGGGGTTGTGCTTGAGAATATCATTCACATTCTAATCTTCTGGCTGAACCTTCATTTCTTTCTCTCTGGCTCGAGAATTAATCTGACCCAGGTTTTTGTCAAAAGCCCCCTGCCTCTGCTAAGAAGTGCTACCTCTTCAGGGACATTGTGGTTCTCACTTTATGCTGTGGAGAATTGTTTCAGGTTCCCATTCACCATCCTGCAAACCTCTTGCTGTCCTTTGCTCTGGTTTATGATCTATGTAAAGGTGTTTTTTCTTTGGTACCGTAAGTTTTGTTGGCTGTATTCACTTCCTGGGATTATTGAAAGGAAAATAGTGATTTGTTAGTATGCACAGGTTTCCCAGACTCTCTGTGCTTTTGTAAGCATCACTTGATGGCAGAAAATCACTCTTTGTTCAATATTGGCTGATTTTGCATTGTTGAACAAGACCTTGAGAGAAAGTGTGCATGACTTTGTGGTTCTAATTTGTTGTCTAGTGCCCCTTTTATCTTAGTGGTCATTGGTCACCTTGAATAGGCAGTGTTTATTGTGCTCTGTGAACAATATGAATTATATTCTCTGTTCACAGTATTTATTACTTAAGTGTCAGCAATGTTCAGGGAAATTGCTGTCTTAGTGCTGTAAGATGCCATGTGTCATGATGTATGAGATTTCATAGGCTGGTATCTTTTGTTGTAAGACTGAGGTGGAATTAATATTTACACTAATAAAAAACAAGAATGCAAATTGTACCTTCGCTATGCCTTAGGGCACACCCACCATCCAATCAGAGCGGCTATATGCAAATTACTCCAACCAAGATGGCAGTTATTTTGCATAAACCGGCTGGGAGCAAGGACTGAAGACAATATGGAAGCGTAGCGCTAGAGAAAGGAGCAAAGTAGAGGCTGCAGAGACAGGAATGAAGCCAAGGCTGTGGAGGTGGGAGGTGGGAGGGGAAACAGCCTGAGCAGCTGGGAGCAGGAGGGGAAACCCAGCCTGAGCGGCTGCGAGTGGGAGGGCAAACCCACACTGAACTGCTGGGAGTGGGAGGGCAAACCCAGACTGAGTGGCTGGGAGCAGGAGAGGAAGCCCGCCTCAGTGGGTTTTGCTCCATTCTCTGCTTCGTACCAGCTGCAGGAAACCCTATAGCTTGCAGGAATCTTCCTGCAACGGGACTCTACTTGGTACATAAACACTGTTTTCATAGTCATGGGAGACACTGTAGTTAAATTAGATGAAATGTGCCTCTTCTGGACATAAATCCAACATTACCCTGGGGGCTGTGGCTTGTATGCTATTTGAGGACATTCTGAGGACCTCCATTGCTATTTCCTCTAGCTGAAGTCACTGGCAGAGAAAATAATCTAATGGTTTTGTGGATTCCCCAATTCCCTCTATGGTGTTTACCTCAAGGTTGTTGCTCAACAGGAAAGACCTCAAATCTAGAGGAAGATAATGCTGTAATCAGTCCCAGGATGTGTCTTTTTTAACAAGTCAGCATTCCTGTTGATTCCAATGGCAATGGTCTTCACTACTTGCCAACATTTGCTGCCACTGAGGCAAGGGTGTCCTCCCCCCAGGTCCCCCCCCCACAGAAAATGAGGACTGACATGCAACAAAGTACACCTTTCTCATGCGTGCTATTTGGTGAGCCCTGACATAGAGATAAAGCTGTGAAACTGTCACGTGTGACATAAACCCACCTGTAAGTTATACCCAGGGAGGGGCACTAATGGGCTTACAGTTTTAAGTTCAGAAAACATAGAGATTATTCTTTTAAAAATATTTTAGAAAACACTTTAATTAACCAGCCAGGGCCATATTTACTTCTTAAACACTCACCAGAATTTCTTGTGATCTTTGTGTGGCTTGTGTGTTGCATCCATCTTGGTTGATTTGGTAATGGGCAGGAGTGGGCATCTGTGAGACTCACTGGCCATGGGAAAGAGAGTCATAGGCAGTGGGACTGGATTACTGAAGACTGTGAGTGGGGAAGGGGCATCAAGTGCAGCAGCAGTAGAATAGGGCTCTGGATAACAGATCTGATGTGGTTCTCAATACGTTAGGAAGTTGAAGGAAAAAACAATCTGTTAGGGAGGGCTTCATAGCAGAACTGAAGGCTATGTCTTGGGTGTGGGCAATCCGAGTCAGGTTAGTACGTGATACTGTTTGAACTTGCCATGCAGTCTCTGGAACACACATGCTGAGTAATGACTAAGACCAAGGAGATGTCTATTGGATCTGGGGCTATGGGAGTGCAGATGTGAAAGAGGTGTGGGAGAAGGAGTGATGTGCTCTTGGAGAGGGAGTGTAAATTCATGACCACAGATCCCTGATGTTGACATAAGAGGGAATGAAGGTTGAGTCCATTTCTGCTGTTAACTGGATGATACAACATGGGGAATTGTAGGGTAATTCCTGAAAAGACAGATGTTGTGGCGCTATATGCCGGTCCAAAATTTAGGTGTCATATAGGTGCACACCTACCTTTTGTTGTGGGGCTGTTACAGTGAACAATAGGAACGTGATAGCAGACATCAGTGTCACCTGGGAATGAAATGTCTACTGGATATTGGAAGAGAGAAGGTAAGAGAGAAATATATTACAGAGGAGGTGAGTTAGAATGTTTAAAAAATGTGATTAGAAAACAAACCCTCCTCTACATAACTTATATGTGCTGTCTTTGAAGTTGTGACTCTGGGAATGAAGCTGTGTAAGAGAAGTGTGATACAAAGAATTATGTGGAACAGGTAGCACAAAGTGTTGGCCTCCCATTCTAGGATTGGAATCGAAAAGGTGATGAGTGATGCCATGTTTTTCGGGGTCTTGGAGGCAGAATCTGTGGGACAACAAGGATATTGCTACACAAGACCAGTTTCAAATCAGTCACATCTCTCTTTACGGCCAACATTTATCTGTCCCCTGTGTTGGTGACACCCATTGGGTTGACCCTAAATGCAAGCCCCTGATGGCAGGTATAATCAATCTGGGCATCTTCTTTATGACTGTGGGAAGACACAGTATCAGTAGCAATATAAGAAGAGAGTGACTCTGATGGATGCAAGGCCTGCTATTTTCTGTGATATGGGAGTAGAGGGAGCAGATGTATATGGAGAGTGGGAAGTATGATGAAAGAAAAAGGCTAGGAGAGAAGCTGGTCTTGGACTGAAGTGTCCCCATTACAACAGGATATGAACTTTGAGGTCGTGGCCATTGGCTTCTCTCAGGAGTTGTGGGATCTACTTGATGAGGCTCAGAGACATCTGTACTACAATGTGATGCTGCAGCCTGCTGTCATGTCGGCCACCATCTTGGATCTCTCGCATTACGTTCTTTATATGCACATATGTTTTACTTATCTGTTACAGTGTAAGTGCGTGTTTTACTTTTGAAGATATGCAGAACTGTGATCTAAAGTGGTCATTCCCTCTGACTTCTCAGACACACACAATAATGAAAATTCTAGTTGTTTTTTCTTTATTCATGTGAGCTCATGAGATGTTTTATACTTTTAAATTGTCAGCTCAAAAATCAATAGAGTGTTAACTTGTTTTAAAACCATTTCCATAAGAAATTTTTTTTTAAAAAATATATTTTATTGAGTTTTTACAGAGAGGAAAGGAGAGAGATAGAGAGTTAGAAACATCGATGAGAGAGAAACATCGACCAACTGCCTCCTGCACACTCCCCACTGGGGATGTGCCCACAACCAAGGTACACTCCCCTGACCGGAATCGAACCTGGGACCCTTCAGTCCGCAGGCCGACGCTCCATCCCCTGAGCCAAACCGGTTTCGGCCATAAGAAATTTTTATGGTGAGCATTTCTTTATGCATTTATACACCTTGTGTTTATCTCTTTGTTTTAAGACACCACTGCACTCGGACCAGCCGTCTTTATCTATTTGTTAAAATATCTGGTCAGAATTTTTAAAATGAAGTTAGGATTTAACCAATAGGAGGACTGTTCAGCATCTAAGACATCTGTATTCACTTCACTCATTCCTTAAAGACACAACTGGTTTCTTTGCCATTTGGAACTATAAAAAAGTTTTTTAGTATATTTTATTGGTTATTTACAGAGAGGAATGGAGAGGGATAGAGAGTTAGAAACACTGATGAGAGAGAAACATCGATCAGTGCCTCCTGCATACTGCCTATTGGGGATATGCCTGCAACCAAGGTACATGCCCTTGATCAGAATCGAACCTGGGACCCTTGAGTCCACAGGCCAATGCTCTATCCATTGAGCCAAACCAGTTAGAGCTGGAACTATAAATTTTTAATATTGGAAGCCAAATTTTTCCCCCCAAATTTTATCTTAGCACAATTTAATGCCCACTTACATGATACACTTTTAAGTTTAATCTACGTTGCTAACATTCTCCACCACTCACTTTAAGTCAAAGTATTCAATAGTACATTAAATGAAGTTAAGTATTGTATTATTTGTCAATTTTCCTGATGTTAAATACTCTCATCATGATCAGTTTTAAACTGACAAAATGATGGCACTGAGCATGGGCCTGCTAAGATATTTCAGTAGCAAATCATTATATATTATTTCCAACATGCTGATATAGTAGGTACAAATATACTCAAGAACATTCATGATAAAGTAGTAAAATAATGTGAAGTGGCAACTTTTAAACATTTTAAACTTTTATGTAATTATAGTTGATTTAAAACATACAGTGGGGCCTTGACTTACGAGTGTCCCAACTAACGAGTTTTTTTGAGATATGAGCCGTCTCTTGGCCGATTTTTTGCTTTGAGTTGCAAGCCCAAAAATGTTCGAGTTACAAGCCAGCTTTAGATACCCCACCTGTGACGTTCGTTGGCGCAGCGATTTCACATACGAGTAATTTGAGTTATGACCTCCGTCACAGAACGAATTAAACTTGTAAGTCAAGTCCCCACTGTGTATTCAAAAGATATATTTTTATTGATTTCAGGGAAGAAGGGAAGGTAGGAGAGAGAGAGAGAGAGAGAGAGAGAGAGAGAGAGAGAGAGAGAGAAGCATCAAAGATGAGAGGCAATCAATGATAGACTGCCTCCTGCAAGCACCACAGTATGAATCCACCCACCACCTGAGCATGTGTACTCACCAGAAATTAGAGACCTGCAGCGTTATAGGTTAACATTCAACCACTGAACCGCACCACCTGGGCTTTCCTAAGATTTTCCGGGATCCCACTCATCTGTAACCAGGGTAGCAGTGAGCAGTGGCAGCTCATCCTGGGCTAAACCCCAGAATCTGCACTCAAGGCCTCCTTTTCTCTGAATGCCCAGTGAGCTAACAGCAGCCTCTCTTTGGCTCCTTTATTTCACGCTACGTTCCTAGAGTGGCAAAGGAGCCACACCTAGTCTCTGTGCTGTGGCTTGTTCTAACATAAGGCCTCCTTTTATTATTATTATTATTATTATTATTATTATCCCCAGCTTTAATTAATGTACCCTCAAAATATTCTGAACTCATGTTGTGAAATCTTTTCTAACATGAAGTAATGAACTCAAACTCTAAAGTCCAAGCTGAGGCAGACCCACTGCAGGATGCTTCCTGTTTCCGAACACAGTTATGCCTGGACATCTTCTATAAAGAGAAACCAAGGCATTATTTTGTTTCAAGGACTTGGGGGAAAACATGATGACCCTCATTCACCTTGGTGTTGTTGACTCAAATCACTCTATTTTTAAAAAATATATATTTTATTGATTTTTTTTACAGACAGGAAGGGAGAGGGATAGAGAGTTAGAAACATCAATGAGAGAGAAACATCGATCAGCTGCCTCCTGCACACCACCCACTGGGGATGTGCTGGCAACCAAGGCACATGCCCTTGACAGGAATTGAACCCAGGTCCCTTCAGTTCACAGGCCGACACTCTATCCACTGAGCCAAACCGGTTACAGGGACTCAAATCAATCTTAACACTATTTGATTTTTTAGAGAGAGAGAGAAATGGAGAAACATCAATGATGAGAGAGAATTATTGACCCATTGCCTCATGCGTGCCCCCTATAGGGATGGGGCTCCCAACCTGATCATGTGCCCTGTCCTGGAATCGAACCAGAGATACCTTGGTTCTTGGGTCCACGCCCAACCACTGAGCCATGCCATGTGGGCAAACCATTGTTGTTATTGTTGACTCCATAACAAATAGTCTGCATTTACTCCATCCTCATCCCCTTTGCTTCCTTTTATCCTGCCCCCACCATTTCTAGCCCTCACCTCATTATTGTCGCTGCCCATGGACTATGCATATATGTATATACTTTTAAAATTATATTTTTATTGATTTTAGAAAGAGGAGGTTAGAGGGAGAGATAAATACATCAATGATGAGAGAGAATCACTGATTTGCTGCCTCCTGTGGGTCCCCATTCCCATCCCCACCCTTACCCAACTGAGAATTGAACCTACAACCCATGTATGTTTCCTGACCAAGAATAGAACTGTGACCTCATGGATCATAGGTCATTGCTCAACCATTTAGCTATAGCAGTTGGGCTATATTATTTAAAGTAAAATGTATTTTTTATCATTGATAGTATTACAGATGTCTCCCATTTTCAGCTGTGCATATATTCCTTGGGGGATCTCTCCCAGTACTCCCCACAAACGTCTCCTAGGAGATCTGCCCCTCTGTTCCAGATAACCAGGCCTCTAGTTCCATCTTGTCTTTCCCCAGGGCCACTTGCTTAGCCACATCACCTTTATTCACCAATGTCATTGGCTGGGATGCTAGTATTCCCCTTGGCATTTGGGAAAACTACATTACCCAGGAAGAAATGTGCCGACACGGGCGGAGCTACAGAGCACTTTTGGTGTCAGCGAATCTGGTTAGGGCAGGACTTCCACCTTTCTCCTCCTGGCGGGCATTTTGACCTCTTAAGTTTGTTTAAGGACTCACGGGCTTCAGCCCACTGGTTGTGAGTAGGAGGAGGCTTAGTAGGCAGGCAACGTCCTTGCTGTGCAGGGTGTGTCTGAGGCTTGTTGACCACCAACAGGCCAGGGTTGGGAACTCTGTGGCTCCCAAAGTCCTCTCTGCTTAAGCTTTATCTCAGCCTGACCCCATTCAACCCTCCAGCCTTGGGGTCTGGGGCCTCTCAGTAACTGCAGCCCAGGAAGCCACATCCAGAACAGTGAGTCGCTCCTGGGTGACACAGGTGTGATGGAGAAACAGGGCCACAGGCTGCAATGCCACCTTGTAAGGACACGGTGGTGCGGCTAAGCCTGGAGGATTTGGAATCCCGGGCCTCTTGTGGGAGTAAAGGCAACAAAGAGACGAGGTGTGGTTTTGCAGGAGGAGTTTTACTTTCAATCTCAGAACGTTGGGGCCATAGATGGTTGTGAAAAAAAAAGGGACATTTTCTGAGGCAGGGATTCTAACTTTTCCTTAAATTGCTCAGAGGAATAACAGACTAGAAGACAGAGGACAGCAGCTTTGGACAGTGAAGGGAAGTCCTGTAAATGATAAGGTAACTGGCCAGAGTGAGCACTGAGGAGTGAGCCCTGAAGTAATACAGGCACCTGGAGGGCAGCTGGCCTCTGGGCTGGGCAAGGGTATTGAGCAGTCGGAGCCCATAGATCCTGGTGGTTGACAGGCTCTCAACAGACCATTTTCTTTCCACAAATTCCTGCAAATACAGAATGAATTAGGTGTTCTTGTTCATGAATATTATTTCAGTGCCTCACACTCTTGTGGCCTCAGTGAGAGTGTTGTCCTGGCACTGTCCAGCCCCTCTTGTAGCCCCTGGACCTGGGTACTTTGAACAGACACCAAGCTCAGAATCCTAAGGCCACGAGTAGGGCTTTGTGAAGTGAACCTTCTTCCTGGAAACCAGTGTGATGATTGGGAGGTCATCCAGGGCAGTCTTTGCCAACCAGTTGTCTTTGGACGACTGGTGCTCCATGAGGTCCGAAAGGTTGACAACCTCTTCTCCAGGGCATAATTTCCAGAATGTGAAAAGGCTTTGAGTGAAGAGTGAGCTGATTCAAGAACCAGCAGGTATGTTTTTTAAATGTGTACAACCCAGGATATGACCTCACCAGTACATCGGTCTCTACTCAACCAACTGACACACATGAGCCAGGGCTGTAGATCACTTTAATACAACGAATCATGGTGAGGTTGGTAATGGTAGTAGTAGCTCAGAAGGACAGTGTGAGGCTGAGAACTGGCTTTCCTACTAGGGCCACTGTAGGTGGTGGGTGTCAGAACACAGGAGAGGGAGAGAAGTTGTCATGTAGAATTTGGGGAGAGGCAATCATTTTGCAGTGGTCAAGGCCTTTAAATGATGAATGGACCTGTGATTAACTGGAGGCTAAAGAATTACTCAAAACAAGATGAGACTAGGGCTGGTATATATTAACTTCTCTAAACACTCACCAGGATTTTTTATGACCCTTGGTGTGGCCTGGATTTGTGAATATGCAGTCAATCTTGTGGATTAGTTTAGAGGCTTGAGTGGTCCTCTGTGAGACTCACTGGACATGATGCAGAGGGCCATGGGGGCTGGGACTTGAGTGGCTGTTAAATGAGAGATGTTGGCAAGTATTCTCTGTACAACACATGCTGAGTAATAACTCAGAGCCCAAGTAGAGGACTATGGGGGCTGGGGTTGAGGGAGTGCAGGTGTGAGCCAGGTGTGGAAAAGAGTGGTATGCACTTGAAGAGGGAATGTGAATTGATGGCCACAGCACCCTGATACTGACCGAAGAGTGAATGATGGAGAGTCTATATCTGGTGGTGCCTGGATGATCCAATAAGGTGAATTTTAGGGTAATTGCCTGTAAGGAGGGGTGTTTTGGTGTTACATTCAAGGTACAGAGCTTAGGTGCCATTTCACTGACCACCTGCTTTTTGGTGTTGGGGATGACACCCTGCTTAATAGGAGTGAGATAACATGCATCAGTGTTACTCAGGCTTCAAAATCTCCACTGGAATGGGTAAGGGAGAAGGGTAAGGGGTAAGACATTATGGACATGGTAGACTATAATTTTGGGGGGAAAAAGTGATTAGGAAACAATTTGTCCTCACCACAGCAGATTTGCATCACCTTTGCAGTTGTGCTTCTGGGAATGAAGCTGTGTGAGGGAAGTGTTGTTCAAAGAACTCTGCAACAGGCAGGGAAAAGCTATGGTCTCAGCACCTTGCGTTTGGGGTCAAGAGGGCGAAATGTGATGTCATGTATTTGGTGTCTTTGAGAAACAATCTGAGGGTATTGCCTGACAAGCCCAGTATCCAATCACTCACACTATCATTATGGCCAGCATATCTCTTTATCCTGTGATTTTGACACACTCTGTTGATAAAAGTCAGTGTAGTGTGCATGGAAGGTCCAGAGCTCAGGTATCTTTTATCTGTTCAAATGCACTTAATATAGTGGAAGACAAAATGTCAGTAGGAATATAAGAAGACAGTGGCTTTCATGGGATAAAGGCCTGGTATTTTCTCTGATGTGAGGAGTAGACAGAGCAGATGGATGTGGAGGGTCGGAAACATGACAGGTTTACAGTCACAGGAGTGAATCTGATCTTGGGCTGTACTGTCTCCATTATGACAGGATATGAACTTTGAGGTCATGGCCATTGTCTTCTCTCAGGAGGAGTGGGGGCTCCTTGATGAGGCTCAGAGACTTCTGTACTACTATGTGATGCTGGAAGTGTTTGCACTTGTGTCATCTGTAGGTAAGACCTTGATGTTCTCCCAAGTGTCCTGAGGTGATGCCCTCTCTTCCTTTATTCCTCAGGCATAGCTTTCTCTCTCCCATAGCAAGAATATGGTTTCTGCTAAATTTCCCCACTGTCTTGTCAAATGTGCTTTGGCTGCCAGGGATGAGCTGGATGGAGAGTCCTGAGCAAAGGACTCCATGAACATCCCGCTAACCCCTGTTCCTCAAAAAGCATAGGAAACTGAGAGTCAGGAATCTTGCAGTGAGCTTAAGGGGTCCCAGTTTGTACTTTCTCTTCATGGGAGGCTGACAGTTCCACATGCATGGCTTAAACTTCTGCCGTCTTTCTCTAGGTGAAGGTTCTTTGTGGTGACCTGTGCCATGTTATGGTCTTTACTTAAATGTGAGACCTTCAATCAATTGTCATATTCTCTTCCCTGAATACTAGAGCAAGCTGTGTTGCTCTGGCCCAGAGCTGACTGCTCACCTCTTCATCACCTGTTCCTCTGAATTGGTGCCTCTGCAGTATTCTACAACATTGACTTGCATGTGTGTTATGAGGTGCACATATGTGCTAATTAGTCCTCGAAACCAGCTATGCTTTTATTGAATTTTACTTGGAGTAAGTACTGACCAATTCTTGTACAGCTTGACCCTGTCCCTAGCAGACAAGCTGTGCCGAATGCTGTTAGTAGAAGTATTAGCTGGAAATCCATATCCTCATCCATGTGGTGCTTGCCATGTTTGTGTCTTATTTCTAGTGAGGCCTCCCTATTTTGTGATCTTCATTAGTCCAGCAAGTCTCAAGAGCCTCCTATCAATCCTTCCTACACATCTCTTATTTTCAGACAATTTAATGGAAACAGATGTGTAATACACTTTGATAATGGGACTTTCCCCTGTCACCACAGTCAACATTCATTTCTTTACCCTGTCTCACTTTTCAGGTCGTTGGTGTAAAATCGATGGTGATGAGGCCTTTTCTGCTCAGAGTGTATCTATGAAAGGAGAGTTGCAGGTCAGGGCTTCTAAGACAACTCCAGCCACTCAGAAGATCCCTCTGTGTAAGCGGTGTTTCTCTGTGCTAAAAGGTATTTTGCACCTGACTGGGTCACAAGCAGCAGACTTTAAAGCAGAAAACTTTCTGTAGTCATGCATGTGTTGGAGACTTCTGTTTCAGTGCAAATCTTCACCAACAACAAAGGAATGAATATGGAGACGAGCCCTGGAAACAAGCTGTGGACAGGGCCTCCTCAGTGAGTAGGTCCAATTTCTTATTGTTGGTGACTTCCACCAGCAGGGAGGTTGGGGAAGACTTGCAGTACAACTCAGAGTTTCTCGGGCACTAGGCCACTCTCAACACTGAGGAGCTACACTGTGGCAGTGAGATTTCACTGCAATTTCTTCATGGAAGTAGTCACCACCAGTGGTGTGAATGTGAAAACACTGCCAGACACAACCTGAAAGTTGTTCAACATCAGGTTGTATGTTCTGGAGAACTGATTTATGAGTGTAACAAATGTAGGAAAGTGTTTAGACAAAATTTGAATGTCATTTGACATAAGAGAGTTCACACTGGAGAAAAGCAGTATGAATGTAGTGATTGTGGGAAGTTCTTCAGAAAAAGACCTGCACTCATTAGACACCAGAGAGTTCACACTGCAGAGAAGCCATATGAGTGTGTGGAATGTGTAAAATCTTTTAGCCAAAAATCCAACTTTACGAAGCACCTCAGAGGTCACAGTGGTGACAAGCAATATGAATGCTCTGATTGTGGAAAGCCCTTCAATGGTAACTCCACCCTCAAACAACACCAGAGAGTTCACACTGGAGAAAAGCCCTATAAGTGTACAGAATGTGGGATGTCATTTCGTCAAAGGACTCACTGCCTTAGACATCTCAGCGTTCACCTTGGAGAAAAGTCCTATAAGTGTAGAGAATGTGGGGTGTCATTTCATGTAAGATCTAATCTCACTGCCCAACTCAGAGTTCACACTGGAGAGAAGCCATACGAGTGTACTGAATGTGGGAAGTCTTTTAGCCAAACATCCCACTTTATTAGGCATCTGAGAGTTCACAGTGACAACAAGCCATATGAGTGCTGTGATTGTGGGAGGTCCTTCAATGATAAGTCTTATCTCAAATGACACCACAGAGTTCACATTGGAGAAAAACCCTATAAGTGTAGAGAATATGGGGTGTCATTTCGTGGACGGTCTCACCTCACTGCACACCTCAGAGTTCACACTGGAGGGAAGCCATATGAGTGTACTGAATATGGGAAGTCTTTTAGCCAAAAATCCAACCTTAATAAACATCTGAGAGTTCACACTGGAGAGAAGCTGTATGAGTGTACTGAATGTGGGAAGTCTTTTAGCCAAAAATCCCACCTTATTAGACACCTGAGAGTTCACAGTGATGGCAAGCCACTGAAAGGAGAGAACGGGACTGATAGCTGTGTCCCTAACTCCTCTTCCAAGGAAAAGCCACAGACTGTATCAGTTACTCAGCCTGACCTTATCTCAGCTAATTGGAATGCAAGGAAAACAAACCCAAGGCCAAAAGTATGCTGACCACCCCACCTGTCTTTGTGTAACCAGACCCTAGCTCAGGGGTGGGCAAACTTTTTGACTCGAGGGCCACAATGGGTTCTTTAAACTGGACCGGAGGGCCGGAACAAAAGCATGGATGAAGTGTTTGTGTGAACTAATATAAATTCAAAGTAAAAATCATTACACAAAAGGGTATGGTCTTTCTTTTTTTTAGGTTTATTCATTTCAAACGGGCCAGATCCGGCCCGCAGGCTATAGTTTGCCCATGGCTGCCCTAACTGCACTCTGCCCCTGCGTCACTAGCTCCCAGCCATCACTCAATCAGCCGGAATCGGCCAAATCAGTAGTCCGAGTGTGCCCCCACCCGCTAACCCCAAGTCCTATTAATTCTTCGTTCTCCTGGGATCTGGGGCTCTCTCGCATCCTGCCGCTGCGCCGGTAAAGGAGGCAGAGGGACCAAGTCCAGGCTTGAATAAAGGCTGTATGCTTTTGCATTGGACTCAGTGCTCCCTGGTGGTTTTTTGGGGATCTTGAAATCTGGGCATTACAAATATGAATTATATTCTCTGTTCATAGTGTGTCTTACATACAGCAAGGGAGCCCTGTGCCATGTTGTGTGAAATTTCATAGGTTGGTTATTTGTTTGTAACACTGTGAAGTGCAACTAATATTGAGACAAACACTGTTTTCATAGTGAGTGGAAGAGACATCAATATATTGGATGAAAATTGCCTCTTCTGAACATTATCCATTAATGACCCAGTCCTGAAGCTTGTTTTTTCTTTTTGTAGCTGAAGTGATTGGTTGTGAAAAGAATCTCATGGTTTTGGGGATCCCCTGGGCCCCGGTATGGTGTTCACCTCAAGTTTATCACAACAGGAAAAACTCAAAACTAAAGGAAGGATAATCGTATAATTAGTCCAAGGTTGTGTGTTTTGTGACAATACAGCATTCCTGATCATTCTGATGGCAGTAGCCTTCCCTTCTGGACAGTATTTGCTGCCCCAGAGGCAACAATGATTCTCTCAGGAAATAAGGAGAGAGATGGTCATGTGTATATAGAGTTGCCCTCTTAATTTCCTAACAACAGAGGGATAGCTATGTTTTTATTTGTAACCAAAATTAAGGCTTTACCTACTAGGTATACCAGGTAATAATGGTGGATTTTGTAATCAAAGAAAACATGAAAATTTCAAGAGAAATATAAAAAGTGTATGAATTTCATCAGCATTTAGTTTTATATATTTTAAAATGTATTTTTATTGATTTTTAGAGAGAAGGGCAGAGGGAGAGAAACATCAATCTCCTGCCTCCTGCATGCCCACTACTGCAGATCCAGGCAGGCATGTGCCCTGATCTGGAATCAAACCAATGACCTTTCAGTGAATGTGATCATGCCCAACAATGTAAGACACAGTAGCCATGAGACTTCATACTTTTATTACTTATTTACCGTTGTATTATTTTCAAAACTAACAAGTTTAAACCTAGTTTTACACACCCTGTATTTACCTCTTGCCCTTTTATACTCTTCTGGATTCTCTAGCCTTCCATACAGCCATTGATTTACTTCCTCTTATGATAGATTAGTTCATATTTTTCATAATATTATAGGCACTATAAGGTGTATAATTTTCAACAAATTATGAATTCTTTCTTGCTACACAGGTATTTTTAGTTTCAACAGTAATGTTTATATAAATAGTTAATTTTTTATTGGTAATAATATTGTATTCTATAGATAACCACTTTATCTATTGATCTGTCAATGGTTTTGTTTATTTCCAAATTTGGGGTTTTATACATAAAACTGCTGGGAATATTGCATTCAGTTCTTCCTACAGGTGTATGTTTCATTCATCTAACTGTTGTAGTGTCGGTGAATGTGTTACATTTTAAGATATGCAGATCTGTGACCTAAAATGGTCATTCCCTTTGTCTTCCCAGCCGCCCACAGTAATCAAATTTCCAGGTTTTACATTACCTGCCAGCACACATGATGGTTATTTTTTAAATAGTAGGCCAGGCAGTGACTATACTGTTAACTTGTTTATGTTTAATAACATTTCCCTAACAATTCTTTTTTAAAAAAATATATTTTATTGATTTTTTACAGAGAGGAAGGGAGAAGGATAGATCATTAGAAATATCGATCAGCTGCCTCCTGCACACCACCTACTTGGAATGTGCCCTCAACCAAGGTACATGCCCTTGACTGGAATTGAACCTGGGACCTTTCAGTCTGCAGACTGATGCTCTATCCACTGAGCCAAACCGGTTACAGCTCTCTAAGAATTCTTGATGGTGAGCATTTCTTCTTGCATAATTTACACTGTCTTTATCTCCTTTGTTAAAATGTCTGCTCAGGATCCTTTGCCTACTTTTTAAGTTAATTTATTATTCTTACCAATAGGAGGACAGTGTAGCTTCTAAGACATGTGTTTGAGTTTCACTCCTTCCTCAACGACTCAAGTGACTTCTTTGCCATATGGAACCATTGATTTTCAAATCTAGAAAGAAAATTGTTTTTCTCAACTTTTATCCTATGGACAACTAATACCAACTCATACCATACACTTATAAGTTTAACCTGCATTAATAATATTCTCCACCAGAGTTCTTTAAGTCTAAACATATAATAACACATTAAGTGAAGCGTAGGTTTGTAGTATTTCTCAATTTCCCTGGTGTAAATACTGTCATCATCACCAGGTTCAAACTGGCAAAATAATGACATGGAACATGGACATGAAAAGATATTTCAGTCGTACAGCATTATATTCTATTTTCAGCATACTGATGCAGTAGCAATGAAAATTTATAATGAAACAACTGGATTATTGGGAAGTGGCAAGTATTAAACATTTTTAAAAGTTTGATATGAGTGTAATTGATTTAAAGCACACATTTTTTAAATTAAATCTTTATTGTTCAGATTATTACATTTGTTCCTCTTTCCCCCCCTCCCCATAACTACACTCTACACTCCTCCCAGTTCCCACCCACCCTCTGCCCTCACTCCCCACCCACTGTCCTCATCCATAGGTGCAGGATTTTTGTCCAGTCTCTTCCTGCATCTCCCACACCCCTTTCCCCCCCAAGAATAGTCAATCCATTCCCTTTCTATGTCCCTGATTCTATTATAATCACCAGTTCATTCTGTTCATCAGATTATTTAGTCACATGATTCTTAGATTCACTTGTTGATAGATGCGAATTTGTTGTTCATAATTTGTATCTTTACCTTTTTCTTCTTCTTCCTTTTCTTAAAGGATATCTTTCAGCATTTCATATAATCCTGGTTTGGTGGTGATGAACTCCTTTAGCTTTTCCTTATCTGTGAAGCTCTTTATCTGACCTTCAGTTCTGAATGATAGCTTTGCTGGATAAAGTAATCTTGGTTGTAGGTTCTTGGTATTCATCACTTTGAATATTTCTTGCCACTCCCTTCTGGCCTGCAAAGTTTCTGTTGAGAAATCAGCTGACAGTCGTTTGGGTATTCCCTTATAGGTAACTGAGTTTCTTTTTCTTGCTGCTTTTAAGATTCTCTCTTTGTCTTTTGCTCTTGGCATTTTAATTATGATGTGTCTTGGTGTGGTCCTCTTTGGATTCCTTTTGTTTGGGTTTCTCTGCGCTTCCTGGACCTGTAAGTCTATTTCTTTCACCAGGTAGGGGAAGTTTTCTGTCATTATTTCTTCAAATAGGTTTTCAATATCTTGCTCTCTCTCATCTTCTGGCACCCCTATAATTCAGATGTTGGTACAATTGAAGCTGTCCCAGAGGCTCTTTACACTATCTTCGTATTTTCGGATTCTTTTTTCATTTTGCTTTTCCGGTTGGATGTTTTGCTTCTTCGCATTTCAAATCTTTGACTTGATTCTTGCGCTCCTCTAATCTGTTGTTGGGAGTCTGTATAATATTCTTTATTTCAGTAAGTGTATGCTTAATTTCTAGTTGGTCCTTTATCACAACATTGAGGGTCTCATTAGATTTCTTGTACATCTCATTATGTTTATCGGCAGTCTCTACAAGACTCTTGAAAGACCTCAAACTGTGGTTTTGAATTCTGTACCCAGCATTCTGCTTTCCTCCATTTCTGTCATATTTGTCCTGTTTCTTTGTCTCGGCATTTTTTATGCTTCGCTGTGTCGATAGTGTGGCTTTCTGTGCTAAGTGTCCCAATTACCTGAGGTAGACACTCTTGGTGCACCCTCTTGTGGGCTTTGTGCACAGTCTTGTTGTAGCTAAGCCTTGATTGTTGTCGGTAACACTGGGAGGGATTTGACCTCCAGGCCAACTGGCTGTGAGAATCAGCTGTGTCTGCAGTGGGAGAACTTCTGTCCTCTAGGGAGGTGCTAATCTAGCCTTTGCCTGAGGATATCCCACAAATGCCTCTGTGCAAGGCTTGGGCAGGGCAGGTCCCAGGGGATCAACAGGGCAGGCAGAGCAATCCATTATGGCTGCTCTCAGTCCTATCCCCAGAGGCTCTGCCTCTCAGTGTCCCAGCAACCACTGCAAACCTCGGAGAGAAAGCTGCCCTCGAGTTCTGACCGATGCCAGACAGTTCCGCTTCTCCTGTTTGAGTCTGGGTCCTTAGAGACTGTCCCATAACTGGAGCTCAGAGCCTGAGACTCCCTCCTGACTGAAACAGACAGCTGCGCCCTCAGCCACCATCCCACTTCGCATGCACCCCCACACCTTAGTATTTCATTTCCACACTGGGCCTCCTCTGAGTCTCAGTATGCTTTTCTCTTTCCTTATAGTTGTGGAATTTCCACTCAGCCAGCCTGCCTGTGGTTCTGGGTGAGGTCCGTTCCATCTTTTAGTTGTATTTTTGAAGTGGTTGTGTGAGGCAGCAATCTCCAATGTTTACCTATGCAGCCATCTTGGTTTCACCTAAAGCACACATTTTAACAACATATATATTAAAATAGTTTTTTTATTGATTTCAGAGAAGAAGGGAGAAAGAGGGAAAGATCAATGATGAGAGATAATCATTGATCAGCTGCCTCTTGCATGCTCCTACACTGTGTATCAAGCCTGCAGTCCTGGCTTATGTTGTGACCAGAGTCTAACCTTGACTTCTTGGTTCATAGTTTGTACTCAACAACTGAGTAATATTGGCCAGGCAAAAACACACTTTGTAACAAACATTTTTATATTTCCATACATACCTGTCTCCCTGAAACCAAATCCTCCACTTTTCAGTGCTTCCTGATTGGCATAGGGTATTACTGCTGCAAGGACATTATCTACCTTTATAATAGCATATTTCAAATATACCCATATAAAGAAAACACTTAGGAAACATCATGAATTTTAGTCTAGTCTTCCATCACTATCTCTCATCCCAGTGGTTCTGGTATCTATCTATTCTCAGATATATTAATTATTTTACTTAAAACCCGTGATAAGTTTTTCCCTGGCCAGAAAGCTCAGTTGATTAAAGCATCATCTTAATAATGCCAAGGTTGCAGGTCCCATCCTCAGTCAGGGCCCATGGAAGAATCAAGTATTGAATGTATAAAATTAGTGGAACAAGAAATGGGAGTTTCTCTCTCTCTGTATACTTCTATCTCACTCTAATCAATATATTTGTTTGTGTGTTCACCAAATGAGTCAACACATGTGAACACCATTCAGATCAGGCAGGGACCCTGTGGTGAACCAGCCATAAGCGTTCTCATGAGGGCAGAGCACACAGTGAGGGAGAGGACAGGAGGGGGAGAGGCCCTGCTGTCAGTGTGGAGGGTGGGGAACTGGGGCTGAGCTGCTGTCACCCACAGGTAATTATGACATCTTTGCTCTCTAAGACTAACCCCTAGGGGGCTGGGAAAAGCTCTGGGCCTGGACATGGGCCTAGTGGACTCAGTGCCTTCCAGCCAGGGGTTGAGACTGGGATATTCTGATTCTGGTGGTAGAGGAGCCCAGGTCCCTCCCAGGTGTTCTGGATCAGCTCCTGATACTTGAGGCCTTCAAATCAGTCCACCTCCATCTGAGCAGCTCACACACACCCCTTAGCCCACGGGCATTGTTTGAAGCTCTCAGTTTTTGCATTTCTGGGTTATTTTCCACTTTTGTTTCATTAAAATTACCACCACCTAACCAGTCCTGGAGGTAGCATGGATTCTCCAGGAAATGGTGCTGTGTATTTTCAGTGGTGAGACCATTCTCCAGTACAAGCATTTCCAGAAATGGAGGCTTGGTCTCAACATAATACCACATTGGGGGGATGCATTACAGGTGGCCTCCACCCTCCATAGGTTTGGCCTGTGTAGAGCATATCCTTGCACCTGAAGTGAGGTCATGGAGTCTGGACTCTGAGGGACAGTATACTATGGGATGTGAGGTTGAGGGGGGGCAGAGAGGGTAGGCCTGGGACAGGAATGGTGATAGGATTTCCTGCCAGCCTATGGGGGAGGGTACATTGTGTGTGTGTCCTGTGGCACTGTCTGGGTGGCTCCAACTGTGTGTGTGTGTATGTGTGTGTGTGTGTGTGTGTGTGTGTGTGTGTGTGTGTGTGTGTGTGAGAGAGAGAGAGAGAGAGAGAGAGAGAGAGAGAGAGAGAGGGAGAGAGAGAGACTGTTTCCGTGTCCCTCAGGGTATTGCTCATGTCTACAGTGTGGGTCTGTGTAAACCTAGACATAAGCCCAGCACCTGAGTCCCCAGAAAAGGCCAGGCGTGTTCTGCACCTGTGTGTTTCTGTGCTTGGGTTAACTGTATGTTTCTCTCTCAGTCTGTGCACACCCACAATGGGCAAGTACATAGCAATATCCATAGAGGCGTTTTAGAAGCAACCTCCTCCATATCAATATGTTCCTCTTCTCCACCCCCAGTCGAGCCCCTATTTCTCTCCATATCAATATGTTCCTCTTCTCCATATCAATATGTTCCTCTTCTCCACCCCCAGTCAAGCCCCTATTTCTCTCAGGAATCTGGCCTCTGGAGGTCCCATCTCAGGTCTCAAGGATGGATTAAGCATAGGGTGAGTTCAGAGAATCCCAGGCTGTGGGAAGGTGGGTAATTGAGGAAGACTCTGGTGACAGACAGGAGATATAGAGTGTGGATTGGGAATATTTGTGAAGGACACTAGTCTTTGTGAAGGAGTTGGAGGATCCAGGACCCTTGTGAAGGAATATGAGGATGAGTTCTTGTCAGGGAAAGCTGAGGGGGAAGATTCTAGGCTCCCAAGTCCCCAGTAATAATGAGGAACTAGACATCCTAGGAGAGGGGTGTCCCTTCCCATGTCAAAGCTAGGCTGACAACTAATAGAGGAAGGTGGCTGGGGCTCTGTGGAGCATCACTCTCGGACTTCAGGGCTCTGCTCATCTACTGGGTTTGCATGGCCCACCCAACACTGGGGCCAGGAGGGAAAATTAGGACCTGTGTGGAGAACCATCCAGCCACGCCGTAGCACAGGTTCATACACAGAACAAATGGAAAGCACAGGATCACCATTGATGTTAACATCAACATTTTTCACCATCATCCTCACTGGGAGCACTCACCAGGGCAATGCACAAGATAAGGAGACTTGGAAGCTGGTACTGACTGATGTTAATTGAGGAAAACAGGGATCCTGGGATGCTCACAGTCCTGTGCCCTTCTCAGTTAACATTCTTAACATGTGGGAATTCACCTTGACCATAGTAGGGGAATCCAGGCAGCCAGGGATGGTCCCAAAGTCATACTCAGAATTGGTGTTGAGTTTGCTGCCCATGGCATCTTGCCAAACTCCTTTGTTTTTTTTTTGAAGTTCATTCCTTTGAATCTTGAAAGACATGGTTTTGGGCAGCTTGGGCAGAAAATCCATCTGGGTGAGGAGAAAGCGTACCATCCTTACTGATTACCACTGGCATTTCCTACTAGTTCCCACTCCTCTCCTTTGCCCTTGCACAGCCCAAAAGAGGTTGGCACGATATGGTCACATTAATGAGGTCCATCCAGTATACCAGTTTCTGCTGCTGACCCCCTGAGGTTGGCTGCAGCTCTGTGATGTGCTTTAACCAATGAAAATGTGGTGAGAGTGAAGCCTGTCACTACTAACAGAAAACTCTGGATCCACTGAGACTGGCCACCCTCTCTGCCCATCTCTGATAATCTCAACAGGTATCTACATGGTGGCTCCCTTTATGCCAGTCCCAGGAGAACCAGGGTGGACAGGTGGTATGAACAGGATAGATGCCTTCTTTAAGCTAAGCCACTAAAGCTTTGGTACTGCAGCAGCTGGCCCATCCCAATGGTTATGAAGTACCAAATCTATTCTCTAGGAGGCAGCAGAGCATAACATTAGGAGCCAGACCTCTCTTGTTAGAGACCCATGGGTTTGATTTCTAGCCTTGCCTTTATTTTCTCTACAATCTGTCCATCTACCTTGGGTCTCTGACCCTGGATTTCCTCTCTATAAGACAGATGTTTAAACCATATCAGGTTGGGGAGAGGACTATTGCATGTAAAGCATTGAATCCAGGTCCTGGTACCTGTAGTAAACATCAAACTCTTAGCTCCATAGCTTCACAATGTGTAGTGTCTAAAAACATTTTAACAATGTATGGAATGTCAAAGTGTTGTCTTTTGTATCTTTTCAAATTTTGTTTTTAAATAAATAGGATAGGATTATGTATATGCTCTCATAGCTTGCGTTTTCTCATACTATTGTGATATTTTAATAAAATAAAAAAATCAACCTCAATAGGTTGAACATGATCCCATTCACAGACAGGTTTCCAGTGATGACACAAGTAAGTGGAGCATGCAAGCTCAGTCCTCAGTGTGGGGGCTTGCAGAGGCCATATGATCGGTATTTCTCTCTTACTCTTTCACTTTGTCTCCCTTTAAAAGTCAATTAAAATATTACTTATATAAATCCATTGATATTTGTGGGCTTCAGGACTAATTGCAGTCATACTCTTACCTTAAGGAGCATTCTGAGCTTCACAGAATCTGAAATAATATCTCCAAACAAAAAGACAGTTTTATACAACATTCCCCTAACCCCTGCCACCAGCCACTGAAGCCTAACATTCTCAGTTCCCAGCATTACTCAGGCTGCCAAATAACAATATTCCCAGTTGTCAATGAGTGACTGTGAGAGACGTTAGCTTGACACACAGGGCAGGGGTCCAATTCAAAGCAAAGGCAGTTGAACTTATGCAGGGACAGACACGGCAGTTTGAGCAAGCCTAATGACAGGAACCAACAGTTCAGAAATAATAAAATGTTTACTGAACTCACAGTGGGAGGCATGGGAAACTAGGGAAGTTCTGCAGCAAAAACAGTGAACTGAGGCATAGAAACAGGGAAAGTTCAGGTTCCTTGGTGGAAATAATAATAGAGGGGATCAATGCGAAGGATAGATAGAGAGCAGGCTTGTAGCAAATATATATCCCTAGATAGAAAGCTTCATGGGATACCTATTATTGAAGTGCCCTCCCCATGTGGAGGGTCTGAATGCTTCAATGAATTTATTACACTTTTGCTGCAATTTTCTGGTTTGTGATTTCATTCTGCGGCTTTGCAAAACAAGGCTGCAGGAAAAATCCCGGCTCACCATTCCTGTTACAAACTGGGATCCGAATTCCACCTGCGAAGCTCAAACAGTACATTGCACAAAAGGCAATGCACCTAATGATGGCTGGGTTTAGCCAATGGAAGCCAGGGGAGAGACATATTATCCAGGTGCACATGGTAAGGGCAAGTTGACCTCTTTGGTCTTTTCACATAGACATAGGCTTCAGAGCACCAGGCCTCCCTTAAGTCCAGGAATCAGAGACTGTCACCCTATACAGTGGTATGTGTGAGGCTTGTTGAGCACAAACAGGCAGGGAATGGGGCCTCTGTGCCTCCCAGACTCCTGTCTGCTCACTGAGATTGGCTCCACCTCACCTGATGTAACCCTCCAGCCTGGAGTGTGGGCTCCTCTCAGGTCCTATAGCCCAGGTCACAGCATCCAGAACAGTGAGTTGATTGCGGATGACAGGGTGTGATGGGGGAGAAGGGTGACAGGCTGCAATGCCTCCTTGTAAGGACATGGTAGTGTGTCTGAATGAGGCGGGTTTGGGAATCCAGGCCTTGTTTTGTGACTAAAGGCAACCAAGAAGATGAAGCAAAGTTTTGCATGAGGAATTGTGCTGTCATTCTCAGGAAACTGGGTCCATGAATGGCCCTGAACAAAAGAGGGACATTGTGTGAGATAGAGTCATGTCAGAGAATCATGTCAATCACACCAAGGTTGCAAATTTCATCCCAGGTCAGGACAATTACAAGCATCAGCCAAAGAATGTATAAAAGTAATGGAACTAAAAAATTGATGAATCTCTCTCTCTATCCCTATTTTTTTCTTTTTCTGTAAAATCAATGTATACTTTAATCACCCAGTCAGTACACACACTTGTGAACACCAGAGCTGCCCTGTGACCCTGTCATGACCAGCAGCCAGGGTTTTCATGGGGGCAGAGCAGGCAATGATGCTCTATGGGTGGTGCAAGGGCTGTCAGTGTAGCAGGTGGGGGGCCTGGGCTGAGCTGCACCAGCACCCACAGGGGATGATGACACAGTATGCCCTCTGGACTAAAACCAAATCAGCCGGGAGAAGCTCTGGGCCTGGACGTGCCCCTTGTTGCCTCTGCACCTTCCACCTGGGTGTTGATCCAGGGCTTTATCACCTTTAGGTGGTTGCAGAGCTCAGTTTCCTCTCAGGTGTCAAGGCTGGGAGCAGCGGTGGCAGCTGGGCAGCTGATATGGGCATAAAAACACAGGGAGTTCCCAGGGAGAGTTGGTGCTGGGCCATGTGTTGGGATCTGAAGCCCTCTCTAGTCCTAGTCCAGGCTAGTGACCTCTCTGTTCTTTGGGACCATGGTTAGTGGGAGATGGAGCAAGCTCTGCTACATGAGTTCTGGCGGGGGGGGAGGTCATCTCCTGGGAGTGAGCATGTGCTCCAAGAAAACTAATGACCCAGACAGGGCCAACCTAGTCCACAATGATGAGGTGCTCCAGTCATTGACATGCCCAGGGAGGGAGAGGAGCTCTCTCTGCAGAGGCTGAGTCCCTGTCTGCCCAGCAGGAGGACTTGCTACCTGCTAAGCCACCTGGTCCTCTGTTGGATTGGAAGTGTCTTGAAGATTAGAAAGTGAAGGAGATTGTAGATATTTATCAATGTAGGGAGAAAAAATGCCCGTTAATGGGTAAACATCCACCCTGGCTGGCCCAGTGTGCCTCAATGTTAAGAGAGTCAATAAGGATAGTTCTCCAGGGGTAAATGACAAATACAGAAATTCACAAGGAGAGAGTCATGATGGTTCATTTCCACAGAATTACAAAAAATCTGGCCAAAAGTCACCATAATGGGGCAGGATATGCAATAGATGAAATAATATTTGAGAGAATAAAGAGCCTTACATCTGTCTCAAGAAATCATCTTTAGAAAATCAACTACAACCTACAAATGGTATCCACCAGATTCTCTAGTTTAAGAAAACTGCCATTTGGCTTCCTGTGTCGCTGGCAGGGATGAATGACATTAGAAACTTGGGTATCTCTTCATAAGAACAGTTCCTAGTTCACCACAGGTTCATGCACAGAATGAATGGAAACCACAGACTCACCATTGATGTGAATGTCAGCGTTTTTACCACCTGATGGAGCACTTACTTGGGCAACACAAAAGGTGAGAATGGTAATTAGGGTAGTGTCTGATGTTTATTTAAAAGAAAATGGCGGCAAAACCGGTTTGGCTCAGTGGATAGAGCGTCAACCTGCGGACTGAGGGTTCCTGGGTTCGATTCCGGTCAGGGGCATGTACCTGGGTTGCTGGCACATCCCCAGTGGGAGGTGTGCAGGAGGCAGCTGATCGATGTTTCTCTCTCATCGATGTTTCTAACTCTCTCTCTCTCCCTCTCTGTAAAAAATCAATAAAATATATTTTAAAAAAATAAAAAGAAATGAAAATGGATGCTGGATACTTGCAGTCCTTTACCTTCCCAATCTACACACCATGTGGGTGTTCACCTCGAGCACAGTGAGGAGCCCAGGCAGCCATGGATTTACCAGGCTCACACTCACAAGTGAGTTCTGAGTTTGCTGCCAATGACATCTGAACAAACTCCTTTTTCTGAGGTCCACTCCTTTGAATCTTGCCAGTGACAGTTTAGGGAAGCTCCAGGACAATGTCTACCTGGATGAGGAGACAGGAACCCATCCAGACTGATTTCCACTCTCATTTCCTGCCAATCCCCACTCCTCTCCTTGGCTCTGCACAGTCTCCCAAAGAGGCTGACACCATGTGGTTGACCTACTTGGCCCATCAATCTTGTCAGGTTCTGCTGCAGAACCCGGATGTTGGCTGCAGCCTATGATGTGTTGTGATCAATAAAATGTGGAGGGTGTGAAGCTGTTACCGCTGACACAAGAGTCTGGAAGCACTGAGACTGGCATCCCCTCTGTCCATCTCTGATAACACCCAGCAGGTACCTATATAGTGCTTCTTTATTCCCATCCCAGGAGAACCAGGGTGGACATGCGTTATGAACAAGAAACTTGCCTTCTTTAGTGTAAGCCATTAATGCTTTGGGACTGTTCATTACCTGCAATAACATCTAGGCCAGTGGTTCTCAACCTTGGCTGCACATTACAATCACCTGGGAATCTTTTTTAAATCCTGTTTTCTGGGCCTCAATCTCTGGGAATTCTGTGTCTTTGTTACTAATGTTTTGGCCCCACCCCATAACCAAGAAAGAGAATATCTGAAGTATGAGGCCCAGAAAGTAGAATTTTAAAAAGATTCCCAGGTGATTCTAATATGCAGCCAAGGTTGAGAACCACTGTTATAGTCTATCAATGGGAACATAACCCCTATTCTACTCTCCAGGTCACAGTGGTTCTCAACCTTCTGGCCCTGTAAATACAGTTCTTCATGTTGTGACCCAACCATAAATTTATTTTTGTTGCTACTTCATAAGTGTAATGTTGCTACTGTTATGAATCATAATGTAAATATCTGATATTCAGGATAGTCTTAGGTGAACCCTGTGAAAGGGTCGTTCTACCGCCAAAGGGGTCGCGACACATAGGTTGAGAACTACTGCTCCAGGGGGAAGAAGAACCTAACATTAGAAGCCAGAGCTCTGTTGTTGGAGACACATGGGTTTGCCTTCCAGCCCTGCCTTTTATTAACTCTGCAATCGGGCAATTTATGTTGAGTATCTGAGCCTGGATTTCTGCCCTTTAAGGTAGTTGGTTAAATCATCTCAGGTGTCGAGAGGATTAAATGAAATAATAATAATGCATATAAGGCATTGAATCCAGGGCCTGGCACACATAGTGCACATTCAGTCACTGTTAGCTCCTCCGCTTCACAATGTGTACTGACTGCAGACATTCAGACAATGTAGGAAATGTCAACCTGTTGGCCTCTGTATCCTTTCAAATACTACTTTTAAAGTAATAGGACAGGATCATATATATTCTTATAGCCTGAATTTTCTCTTAATAATGTCATAGTTTTATATAAATAAAAATCTGATGACTGAATTGACTCAATTCGTTGAGCAACTTCTTATGCACAGAAAGGTTGCCAGTTTGATGCCTGGTGAGGGCACTCAGTAGGGAGGCGTGTGGGCACAGTGAGGGCTTGCAGAAGGCAGCTGATCAGTATTTTTCTCCATCTCATTTTCTCTCTCTCTAGAATTCAAATAAAAAATTTTAAATATGTTAATATATACATATATATATGTAATGAGTAGCCATATTATTATGACTGTCCAGATTATTATGACTACTCCATCAGTACAATGAAGTGAATTAGTTATGCAAATAATAATAATAAAACCTTGAGACTATTTGCATAGGAAATTTTCAATATTCAGTATTTTTGAAAGTGTCAATGAAGTACTGATCAGGTGGTCATAATAATCTGGCCACTCAGTATATATATAAGTTGTTTAGGATAGCTGTTTCTTTGGTGTTATTTATTTATTTATTATTTTTATTATTTATTTACTTTTTGCCTAGAAGAATTATCTAGTGATGTCAATGGGGTATTAAAGTCCCCTACTATGATGGTATTGCTGTCAATTTCTCCCTTGGTATCTTACAGAAGTTTTTTTAAAACATATTTGGGAGTTCCTGTATTGGGTGCATATCTGTTTAACAGAGTTATATTCTCTTGTTGAATAAATCCCTGTGGTATTACATTACAAAGTGGCCTCCCTTATGACATATTCTGGCCTTCACTTTGAGGTCAATTTTGTCAGGTATAAGTATTGCTGCCCCAGCTTTTTTTTTTTTTTAAGTTTTTTAAAACATATTTTTATTTATTTCAGATAGGAAGGGAGAGGGAGAGTTAGAAACATCAATGATGAGAGAGAATCATTGATTGGCTACTGCCTCCTACACACCCCCAAATGGGGGTCAATTCTTCAACCCAAGCATGTGCCCTTGACCAGAGTCAAACCCAGGACTTTTCAATCCACACTCCGATGCTATATCCACTGAACAAAACCAGCTAGAGCTGCCCCAGCGGGGTTTTTTCTTTAATTTTTTTTCTTTCCATTTACCTGAAAATTTTTTTCCATCCCTTCACTTCCAGTCCTTTGTTCTTAGTTCTTTGTTCTAAGCTGACTCTCTTTTAGGCAGCATATATACATGGGTCATTTTTTTTTAAATTTTATTTTTTATTACAAAGGGTATTACATATGTGTCTATTGGTCATTTTTTCTTATCCATTCAGCTACCCTTTATCTTTTGACTTAAGCATTTAATCCATTTACATTTAAGGTTATTGACAGGGCTTGTTTGTTGCCATGTTTTTTTATGCCTGTCTTCCTTCTTCCCTTTTTATTCTTTTCATAGCATTCCCTTTAGCATTTTTTGTATGGCAGGCTGAGTGGCAATAAACCCCCTTAGCTTTCTTTTGTCTGCGAAGCTCCTGATTTCACCTTCAGTTTTGAATGATAGCCTTGCTGGATAGAGTATTCTTGGATTTATGAGTTTATTCTCCTGCTTTATAAGTTTTTTTCCCCAGTTACTGCTCTGCTTGGGTGTTTTTTCTACCTTGTCTTTTAACTTACTGATTCTGTCCTCAGCTTCTCCTAGTATACTGTTGAAACCTTCATTTTTCATTTCCTCCCTATTCTTACACATATTGGTGAATTTCTCATCTGGTTGTTTGAGCATCCTTATATCCATTACTCTGAATTCTTTCTCTGACAAATTGCTTACCTCCACTTCATTTATTTCCTTTTCTTGTGATCTGTCATTTTCTTTTATATAGGGGTTGTTTCTTTGCCTCCCCATTTTTGTTGTTCCTTTGTGACTGTTTCTATGTATTAGATCAAACTGCTATGCCACCCAGAGTTTTTGAATTTGTCTATGTAGTAGATATTTTATGGGACCCAGTGGTGCAGTCTCTCAGGTCTTCTGGGCTGGTTATTTTAGGGGTGCCCACTAATTGAGATATTTGGGTTCTCCTGATGTAGTTGAGTCTTAAATGTTATTGTCCTGTTTATGGATGGAGTCTCCACTGAGGTGTCTGATTATGTGGCTCAGTCTCTACCATGTCGTGCCAACCTTTGTGGAAGTGCTGACCAACAAACAGCACAAAATACAACACAACAAGACATTACACAAGAGGAACAGAAAACAATTGTATACAAGACACCTGTGACCAACAGAGGAAAGAGAATTAGGAGAGAGAAAGAGAGCAAAAATGATAGCAAGAACAGAAAAAATAATAATAAAAAAAAAACAGAAAGAAAGAATATGGGGAGAAAACACAAAACAAACAGATAAACCAAAAAGTGCAAACAGAGAACACCCAGAAAAGGAATTGAATGAATAGGGGAAGGACCACAGTTTAGTATAGAAGAGGTTGAAAGAGAATGAGAGGACAAGAAGAAAAAATGAAAAAATATTTTATTTGTTTTTTTATTTTCAGAAAGGAGAATGGAAGAGAGATCAGATGGGCCTGAATTTAGGAAGTGAAACTAATTTAAAATTAGAAGAAAAGAGAAAGAGAGGAGAGGTGGAAAAATTAGTAGCGAAGAAAGAGAGAAGAGAAGGGGAAAAGGAGTATTAGCAGGAAAGAGGAAATTAGATATGTGAATAAGCCGACAGAGACTACAATAATAATAATACATCAATAAAACCGGTAAATAATATCCATTTTTAGAAAGGGGTAAAAAGAAAGGAAAGAGAAAAACTAAATCATGGAAAGAAGAAAAATAAGATGAAAAAAGGAGAAATGAGGAAGGAAAAGGTGAAAAGAATACTAACAATAAAAAAGTAAAGAACATTTTTAAATAAAAAATAAAGTGAAGTGTTGTTCACTTCACCCATGTTTTAATGCCCAATGGGGGATGGTTTTGGACCCCTTCTTCTGTCTTCCAATTCTGGTCTTCCTATTTGGTAGGTAGTTGCTGACCACTGTCAGGCACTGTCTTTTGGCTTTTAGCACCAAGTGGAAACTCCAAGCGATCCACTGCTCCTCTGCTTGTGTCTGTCTCCACAGGCCTTGGGTGCAAGAAAGTGAGACAGTCTTTGCCTGTCTACCAGCTGTCAAAGTTTATCACTCAAGGGTCCTTTTCTGATAGGACTTTAGGTGTGGGTGGTGCTGTTTCACTTTCCAGTAATCAGCTGGGTGTTTTTTGTGCTGACCTAGAGCTACTCCTCCATGAGTGGCCAAAAATACAACTCTGGCCTTTGTTGATCAGAGATCCTTGTATGGAGACCAGTGGGGTTGGCTGACAACCTGGAGTTCTTCTCAGTCTGGTTCCTAGAATAGTGGGGCAACTGGCCCCTCTTCCAGTCCAGTCACTAAGGGTTCTTTGGGCCTATTCAGACTTGTAAACTTGGCCTCTGCCTTTGTCTCCTTTGTATAGCTCAAAATGCAGGCAGGGTGTGGCAAGCTGCATTACCAGCCTTGAGGCTACTGGGAGGCAGTAGTTCTCCACTGGACAAATGGCCGCTTAGATTTGGAAGGTTCAGAATGTCCCAATGCCAGGGTCCTGGCCATGTCTCTCTGCCCTGCTTCCCACCCCAGCTTCACCTCAGGCACCTCAAGCCTGTGCCTCTTCCTGTGCCACAGCCTTGGGTGATGTTTGTAATTGAAAAGTCCTATGTTCTGGTTTAGCAAATAAAAGCAAAGACAAAACAAAAGCAAAACAACCATGAAACTGGGTTTCTCCCTGCTGTCACCGTGCTGCTCAGGCTGCCTTTCAGACTGCCTTGTTGAGGTGCAACTTTTTGCAGCTGTGGCTTAGGTCTAGATTCTCTGGCCACCAGCAGCCTTGTTGCTTATTCTTTCCAGAGTTGGATCTTATGCCTATCGCCAGGGGAGCAGGCTTTGGTGCAAGGCAGCTTCCTTACCCTCTGGACCTGCTGGTTGCGTGTGCCTCCCCAGCCCAGGTTCCTGTTCCTACTATTCTCCAAGTATCTTCTGCCTTTCCTTGTCAATTGTCTCCTTGGCTGTGTCTAATTTGTTAATTCCAGGTGGACGTTCACTGATTTAGTGACTTTGCCAGTCTGGTCCTTGGACGAGGTACACAACGTGTCTGCCTGTTTGGCTGCCGTTTTCCTCCCCTTGATTGTGGTTCTTAATAGATGAGTTTGGGGAGGTGGGGAACTGTCATGGAGAGAGGCCTTCAAAGCAGGACTCAGGGCTGCCTCTATGAGTACAGACTATCAGAGTCTGGGCAATAATTGATCCCGTTTGAATTTGACAAGCATTCTCTGGATCACACTTGCTGAATAGTAATAGGCAAAGGAAATGACTATGTGGCCTAGGACTGGGAGTGCAGGTGTGAGAGACGTGTGGTAGAGTCATGTGCCCTTGGCGAGGAAGTGTGAATTCATGGCCACAGGGCCCTGATGTAGACAGCAGAGTGAACGAAGGGGGACTCCTTTTCTGATAGTGTCTGGATGATACAATAAGGGCAATTTTAGGGTACTTGCCTGAAAAGAGGGGCGTTGTGGTGCTACATGCCAGGCCCAAAGCTTAGATGCCATTTATCTACCCACTTGCCCGTTGTTTAGGGCTGTTAGAGTGATCGATAGGAACGAGGTAGCATACATCAGTGTCACTCAGGCTTGGAAATCTCCACTTGCGTGGGGAAGGGAGAAGGGTAAGACAGAGATAGATTATGGAGGTGGGAAACTATAATTTTGGAAGGAAGGTGATTAGGAAACAACCGGTCCTCACAACAGCAGATTTGTGTTATCTCTGAAGTTGTGCTTCTGGGAATGAAGCCGTGTAAGAGAAGTGTGTTTCAAAGAATTATGTGGAGCAGGTATTGCAAAGTGATGGCTTTAGCAAACTGGGGGTGGAGCAGAAGGATGAAATATAAGAAGAAAGTGACTTTGATGAGATCAAATCCTGGTATCTTTTCTGATGTGGGGACTAGAGGGAACCACTGGATATGGAGGGTGGGGAGTATGACGAAAATAAAATCCTAGGAGAGAAGCTGCTCAAGAACTGAACTGTCCCCATTATGACAGGACATGAACTTTGTGGACATGGCCATTGCCTTCTATCAGGAGTGGGGGTTCCTTGATGAGGCTCAGAGACTTCTGTGACGTGATGCTGAAAATTTTTGCACTTGTAGCATCTATAGGTAAGACCTTGACATCTCTCTTAAAGTCCTAAAGCAGGCATCCTCAAACTATGACCCGCGGAAAGGGTGTTTTTGCCTCCACAGTGCACATAGGAATTTTTTCGTAGTTTTTTTTTTTAAACTGTAGTCCGGCCCCCCAACCGTCTGAGGGACAGTGAACTGGCCCCCTGTTTAAGAAGTTTGAGGACCTCTATCCTAAAGTGATGTCCTCTCTTCCTATATTCTCTGATGTAACTTTCTCTCTACCACAGCCAGTCCATGGACTCTGCTGATTCACCCACCCTCTTGTCATCTGTGCAGCAGCTGCCAGTGCTGAGCAGTGTGGAGAGTCCTGAGCAATGAACTCCTCGAGCATCCCTAACACCCATTGTTTCACAAAGTGCAGAAAGTGTCTGGAGTCATGAGTTTTACAGACAGCTTCCCCTCAGAGGTATGGACAGTCATCCTGAGGGGGCACCAAGCTGGAGGGCATCCTGGCCCTTTCTCTCCTGGCCAGGTAGGCCTGGCTGGCCTCTGATTATCGGGAGATTGTGGTCTTTCTGAAGAGGTCACTTAGCACGTCATCCCAGCAACTGGGGGAGTGTACTCCAGAGAAGAGAGGAAGAACTGAAAGGCAGGCGTGAGGGCAGGAGTGTCCTCAGAGAGCCCTCTCTTCCCCTACCTGCCTCCCCCAATGTCCCCTGTGCATCCCACATGTCCAGGACCAAAATTTCCACTCCTACTCACCTGTTCACAGCCTAGCATCGCCCCAACACAGCGCCCTTGGTCACGATGGCTAAGGCTTGGTGGCTGGGTCAGCAGAGGCACCTGTGTGGTCAAGTCTGCCTCTATGGGGGCCCCTCTATCTTTGGTATTAGGTCCCCAGGGCCTGTGGCAGAGAAGGACAGTGACAAATGGGGCTGCAACATCCCATGCCACGGTGGGCAATCACACCAGGACCGAGAAGCAGAGGCAGCAGGGGAAAAAGCGGGGCTGCGTACCTCACAGGCTGTGGTCTGAATGAGAGCCCCTGGCTGCAGACCTGAGCTGGAGGCCCTGCGAGGCCAGCCCTTGCTCTAACCATGGCTCAGAGGTTGAGCCCTGAGCAGTGGGGAGAAAATCCTCATCTCTACATGGTGATTTTGACTGCAAAATCAGTTTCACCCTGTATTTTGTGCTTTTCTGCAATCTCTGAATTTTCTACCATGAATATGCACTCTTGTCAAAGGAAATTGAAGAAAAAAAATTAGGGAAAAAACCCAAAAAGACCTTCTACTACCTCATAGTAAGACGGGGGATGGGCTCTCCAAATACAAGTGAAAAATGCATTCAGTTGGAGTTCTAGGAGCATTAGGACAAGGCTGTTTTGCACAGTGTCTGGCTCCAGGCCGCCTGAGGACTGTGGGCCCAGAGCCACTCCCACTGTTGGGATTCTTGCCCCTTCCACACTTTCCTAGGACCTGACCCCCCTGTCCCTCAGCCACTCAATGTCTGCACTCACCGTGAAGTTTGAAGCACTCACGTCTTATGACTTGAAATCAAGGGAAAATTCGGTTTTAAGTCTGGTGCAATGAAGTGGACAAGCATCCACTATGAAGTCAGCATGAGGAGCAGAGAGGTGGAGATGTGCAGACAGCAGCAAAAGCAGAGAGATCATGAGTTCGCAGCAGCACATTCAGGAGACAGGCGGAGGGCAGGCCAGGACTTGGCAGCCCAGGAATCAGAGCAGGTGCATAAGCTCAAGTCAGTGCTGTATCCACCGAATGGGACAGTATGATGGTCATGCATTTACTTTTATGGTGACCTTGTTTTTATGGTGATACCTCTTTGGCATTTACAGGACCAATAATAACCTTTTCTTTTAAAATAAAGGCACGTGGAAATGGTGAGTCGATTTGAGGGAAAAGATTTAAGTGCTCACAGAGGTGATATAAGCATGGCAAAATCAGAGAGATGGTACAAGGACGGCTGAAGATAAAACAAGGCAGTAGCTCAAGGCCTCTGTGCATCTGTGCTCCCAGCTCTGACGTGACTGTGAGCTGATGTTCTGTCTGTCCACTGCTGTTCTCACAGCAGCATCCAAGATGTCGCACGACCTTAACATGGCCCTAATGTCACTCTGGGCTGAATCCTGGCTCGGCAACCTTGATCCAATCATTCAAAATGCTTGAGTGGAGCAATAAATACTTCAAAACATAAAACATATCTAAAAAGGGACTTATCCACAAAAGCCAACGAGTCCATGTTCTGACAATGAACTTGGAATAAAGGGCAGTCGTTTTTAATTTAGCTTCTCAAAAATAACTCTTAAGAAAAACATCTTCCAAAAGAGGCTGTGCATGTGATAAAGCATAGTGAGAGCTGATGAGCTCTGTGCTGAACATGGGCATGACCTTCACGCCTGCAGCTTCTCGAGAAGGGGTAGCAGCCTGCCAGGGGACTTACTGAGCACAGACATTTTGCCCCAAGGACCTGTGTGTACATCCCAAGGCTCCTGTAAAACTGAGCTGTGCTGGAGTATGGAGATGTGACAACTCATCTCTGTTGAAATCAGAACCCATATAGGCTACTTCAACTTGGGGTCAGAAGGAGGCTTCCACTCTGTGTCATCTGGCCTTTAGGTACAGGGTTTTTCCTTTTCGGTACTGTTTTTTTGTGCTTGCTTTTTTTAAAAAAAAAATCAGAAATGAAGGTGTGTATATAGTGAAGACACTAATACAGGGAAAAGTTCAGAAACCCTTAGTGTTAAAAAAAAAAAAAAAATGAAAGGCTAGTTAGGAGAGGGTAGCATGTCAGTGTTAAGACCAGAATCGTAGATGTTTACACAGAGCTGGGCAGGCTACAGGCGACTTGTCCTTGTCCTTGCTTTTGCTTCTCCAAAAGTGAATCTCTTTGCACCCAGTTGCTAAATTGTTATCCTTGGCTAACCCAAGAGAGGAAGGAAAAAAAAAACAACACAAAACCACACAATAACAAATGACACCACATTAGCTAAATGTACTTGGAAAATCAGAATCCTCTCCAGCCCAGGAGTGATGGAAACATTACCCACGGCAAAACCAGAATCAGGACTCAGTGAATCATTTATGCTCTGACTCCATTTAATGAATGTGGTGGCACCCTTGTGCCAGTGCTTTACTTAGCATGCAAGGAGAATTCTATATTTCTCAAAAAATATCCTCATGTGAAATTTAAAAAAAGTAAAAAGTAAATGAAAACACTGAATTTAAAGGGTAATACATTGCAGCTAATTGGAAATGGAGGCATTCTAATGTCCAAGAAGGACCTCATCTGGGTTCTAATCCTGGCTCTGCCACGGAGCAGCTCTGTGCTTACTCAACTAGTTTCCTTTCCTCATTGATGCCTCTATGTCCCGGTCAACAGAAAGGACAGGTTGGGGGTCGGAAATTCTGTGGTTCTGTGATTTCAGCAGAGAGGCCTTGCAGAATTCATGGTGATTTGACCTCAAGACTGGGCTGGGACAGGACAGTGTGAAGGCCCAGCACCTGGGGCTCAGGCCCCAGCCTAGGGGAAGCCCTACAGGACAGAGGCCGGAAGTCTCAGGGACCGAGCTGGCCCACCACTGGGGCTGCTGATCTCTGGAGAAGGGGTCGTGTTTGTGAACCACACTGGGGTCCAGTAACTCCAGAAGAATGTAGGAAAGACCAAGGTTCCTGCAATTGAAGACTATGAGTGCTGGTTCAGGTGTCTGGTTCAAGCTTCCTTCCCAAACAAGTATATGGTTTTCTAGGTCCTGAAACCTTGAGACAAAACCTGATACTCCTGCTTCAATGGCTCTAAACCACAGACTCTCTGTCCCCTTATACAGGCTCATGGCCAGCTGGCTTTTGTCATCCCTCACAGGAGAACCCTGAGGGAAGGACGGAAAGAAACTCTAAATTCTTTCAGTGCTGGGAGAGACCTGCAATTAAATAGAAAATGCAGGCCCAACAAACTGGTCACTGCTCTAGATGGCTACATCTTTCCCCACTTGTGAAAATGCAAGCCTCCTGCCCTGTGTTTAAATTACTGCTGCTTACATCAACTCACTTCTTGGGAATAGGATCCTGGGACTTGTATTGATACAATTGTGTACTCCTCTTCCTTTATTGTATGTAGCCTTTCACTTATTGAACTTGTCTCTACAAACAGAGGCGAAAGAAAAAACAGTCTTGTTTTTACAATAGAACATGTAAATTGACTCACTGGCCCAGGCTGTGACCTGACCAAGAAAGGCCAGCATTTTTCTGGGACTCAGACATCACAGTGCTCATGACTGTCATGATCACGGAGTTGGGAATATGGGGATGGAAGCACGTGACGTGGGTCTGGCAACCCTAAATGTCGACAAGACCTGCTGAAGCATCGAGGGTCAGGCAGTACATCATCTCAGGAGAGCAAACCTTGAACCGTCTGAATCTCAGCTCAGAAATGCGTGGGCCTAGACAGGTCAGACGCGGGTTTTCTGCTGGATTGAGGTAGCTGCTCAGGCTCCTTCAGCCATGAAGCTCATGAGGTCCCACATAATACGAGGGCTTTTCTGAGAGCTCACCATGAAGTAAGCAGCCCATGAACAGTGATGGCTCACAAACCGCTGGTCCCCTGACCACTGACCTTGCTCTGCTCCCAACGCCCTTGGCTCGGCATCTGATCTTCTAGTCTGTGTTGTTCTCTTCCCACAGCCCTGCTGCATGGCCTTGTGCTACAATTCTTAACTGTCTGGCTCTGACCGACCCCCCTACCCCTGGGCAATCAAACTCATGGATAGCAGGCCCTGCAACCTTCCCCATGCTGGGGAAGACTGCACTCGGAGCAGACTCAGGAAGCCTGCCAACTCCCTGGTCTCCTGCACATACTATCTAATGTGAAACCATCTTCAGATCATCCTCCTGGGTACCAGGCTCTGCTCTTCTACTTAGCACCTGCCTCACCTCTGTTGGTAATTTTTACCATTATCCATAGGTGCACGATTTTTGTCCAATCTCTTCCCGCATCTCCCATGCCCCTTTCCACCACCCCCCCAAGAATAGTCAGCCCATTCCCTTTCTATGTCCCTGATTCTATTATAATCACCAGTTCATTCTGTTCATCAGATAATTTATTCACTTGATTCTTAGATTCACTTGTTGATAGATGTGTATTTGTTGTTCATAGTTTGTATCTTTACCATTTTCTTCTTCTTCCTCTTCTTAAAGGATACCTTTCAGCATTTCATATAATACTGGTTTAGTGGTGATGAACTCCTTTAGCTTTTCCTTATTTGTGAAGGTCTTTATCTGACCTTCAATTCTGAATGATAGCTTTGCTGGATGAAGTAATCTTGGTTGTAGGTTCTTGGTATTCATCACTTTGAATATTTCTTGCCACTCCCTTCTGGCCTGCATGGTTTCTGTTGAGAAATCAGCTGACAGTTGTATGGGTACTCCCTTGTAGGTAACTGAGTTTTTTCTCTTGCTGCTTTTAAGATTCTCTCTTTGTCTTTTGCTCTTGGCATTTTAATTATGATGTGTCTTGGTGTGGTCCTCTTTGGATTCCTTTTGTTTGGGGTTCTCTTCACTTCCTGGATTTGTAAGTCTATTTCTTTCACCAGGTAGAGGAAGCTTTCTGTCATTATTTCTTCAAATAGGTTTTCAATATCTTGCCCTCTCTCTTCTTCTGGTACCCCTATAATTCTGATGTTGGTACGCTTGAAGTTGTCCCAGAGGCTCCTTACACTATCTTCATATTTTTGGATTCTTTTTTCTTTTTGCTTCTTCAGTTGGGTATTTTTTGTTTCTTTGTATTTCAAATCTTTGACTTGATTCTTGGGATCCTCTTGTCTGCTGTTGGAACTCTGTATATTATTCTTTATTTCAGTCAGTGTATGCTTAATTTCTAGTTGGTCTTTTTTCATATCCTCCAGGGTCTCACTAAATTTATCGGCGGTTTCCAGAAAATTCTTGAATAATCTTATAAACGTGGTTTTGAACTCTATATCCAGTCGTTTGCTTTCCTCCATTTCTGTCATTTGTGACCTGTTTCTTTGTCTCCTCATTTTTTATGCTTCCCTGTGTTGGTAGAGTGGTTTTGTGGGCTAGGTGTCCTATAGGGCCCATTGGCTCAGCCTCCCCAGTTACCTGAGGTGGACACTCTTGGTGCACCACCCTTGTGGGCTTTGTGCACAGTCTTGTTGTAGTTATGCCTTGATTGTCATAGGTATCACTGGTAGGAATTGACCTCCAGGCCAATTGGCAGTGAGAATCACCTGTTTCTGCAGTGGGAGAACTTCTGTGCTGAAGACACCCTCCTTGGGCAAGACTTGCTTCAGTGGGGCTCTGGTGCTCACTGAGTCTGCCCCCTGAGTGTGTCCCTTATGGATCTGAGGCGTTGTAATCTGGATGGCCCCACTCTGACCACTGGGTACACTGGTCCTTGGATCTAAGGAGGTGCTAATTTAGTCTCCTCCTGAGTTTACCCAGCAGGAGCTATGAAAACATCTGCAGATTCCCCTTCCTTTTTTGGAGTTTGGAGGTGCCCAGATGAGGCCCAGCTGTGAAGCAATGCAAGCTGCTGTGGGGCCTTTGGCCTTCTCTTCGAAGTTCTGGGTCTGTCTGGCCCAGTTGCAGTTGGTTAGGTAATTTTCAGGTTGCAAAGAGCCAGGGCATTCATATGCAAAAGCCTCTGCCGAAGCCTGAGTGGGGCGGGGTCTCAAGGACTCAACAGGGCGGAGCAAGCAGCTATGGCAGATCCTCAGCCCTGCCCTAAGAGTGTACCGGTAATTTAATTGCTGCAAGCACCTCTGAGGGAAAGCTGCCCTCGAGTTCTGAGTTCTGCCCACTGCCAGACAGTCCAGTTTCTCCCTGTAGGAGTCCTGGGTCCCCAGAGACTTCCCGGAACTGGAGTTCAGAGCAGTTGGGAGCTTGTGACTCGCTCCCGATTCAAAAAGACACCTGCGTCCTCAGGTATCAGCCTCTTTCGAGCCTCTGTACCTTTGCACTTTACTTCTGCAGCTCCTGAGTCTCAGTGTACTTTTCTCTTTCCTTTTAGTTGTAGAATTTCCACTCAGCCAGCCTTCCTGTAGTTCTGGATGATGTCCATTTTGTATTTTTGAAGTTGTTGTAGGAGGCAGCAATTTCAGTGTTTACCTATGCCGCCATCTTGGTTTCTCCCCTGAGGAGTTTTAATTTCATTCTCAGACCGCTGGGGCCATAGATGGTTGTGAAAATAGAGGTACATTTTCTGAGGTAGGATTCTAACTTTTCCTAACATTGCTCAGAGGAAGAATAGACTGGAGGACAGAGGACGGCATTGTGGACAGGAAGTGGAAGTCCTATAAATGATAAGGTAACTGGCAAGAGTGAGCACTGAGCCCTGCGATAATTCAGGCATCTGGAGGGGACCTGGCCTCTGGGCTAGGCAAGGGTACTGAGCAGCCTGAGTCCATAGAGCCTGGTTTTTGCCAGGCTCTCACAGACCATTTTCTTTCCACAAATTCCTGCAAATGCAGAATCAATTAGGTGTAAGTTTTGTGGAACTTATTTCAGGGCCTCACACACTTGTGGCCTCTGATAGAGTGGAGTCCTTGGCCTATCCAGCTGCTCTTGTAGCCCTTGGACCTGGATACTTTGAACAGACACTAAGCCCAGAATCGTAAGTCCATGACTAGGGCTTCATGAAGTGGACCTTGTTTCTGCCAACCAGTGTAATGAGTGAGAGGTCTTCCAGGGCATAGGTTCCAGAATGTGCCAAGACTGGGAGTGAAGAGTAAGCTGATTCAGGAACTGACAGGTATATTTCATATATATATTAGATGTAGAAAGGAAGGGAGAGGTAGAGAGACAGAGAAACACTAATGAGCAAGAAAGAGGATCAGCTGCTGCTTGCACAACCCCTACTGTGGCTCTAGCCCACAACTGGCTGAAAATAAAAGACCTGTTTCTCTTGAAGTCTCCCTTGTTTTGTGATCTGCAGTGGTCAAGAACTTCACTCTGGCCTCTTATTTTTTGTAAAATATATTTTTATTGATTTTTTACAGAGAGAAAGGGAGAGGGATAGAGAGTTAGAAACATTTATGTGAGAGAAACACCAATCAGCTGCTTCCTGCACACCTCCAACTGGGAATGTGTCCGCAACCCAGGCACATGCCCTTGACTAGAATCGAACCTGGGATCTTTCAGTCTGCAGGTCAACACTCTATCCCCTGACACAGGGGCCTCTTATTAATCCATCTTTCAGGTCTTTTATTTTCAGCCAGTTGCATGAAACCTATGTAGCATGTGCAACCCACTTTTATAATGGGACTTCCTCCTATCACCAAAGTCAACATTCATTTCTCTGTTTTCAGGTCCTTGGCATAAAATGGATGCTGTGGAGGCCTATTCTGAGCACAGTGTATCTGTAGGAGAGTCTCGGGTCAGGACTTCCAAGACAGCTGCAGCCACCCAGAGGACCCATGTGTGTAAGCCGTGCTTCTCAGTGTTAAAAGATATTTTGCACCTGAGTGAGTTACAAGTGGTTTACTTTGAGAAGAATGTGTTCTTAAGTGATGCATGTGTGAGAGACTTGTGTTCCAGTGCAAACCGTCACCAGCAACAGAAGGATGCCAGTGGAGAGAAGCCCTGGAAAGAAGATATGGAGAGTGCCTTGCTTGTGAGGAGTTGCTGCTTCTACTTATCTGGGATGCCTGCCGCTAGTATAGAGGCTGGAGAAACTCCCCAGCCATCTCAGGGCTTCTCCAGCGCCAGGCCACTCTTAACACTAAAGAGCCACACAGTAACAATGAGATTTCACAGGAATTTCTCAGTGGAAAAAGACGTCACCAGTGGGTTGAATGTGAAAGAGCTGCCAGTCAGAACAGAAAGTTGCTTATCACAAAGGTCTCTGCTCTGGAGATATGATTTATGAGTATAAATGTGTGAAAGTGTTTAGACAAATATTTAACCACCCTCAACATGGGAGAGTTTACACTGAAGAAAAGCCCTATGAGTATACTGATTGTGGGAAGGTCTTCAGTGAAAGCACTGCTCTCATTAAACACAACAGAGTTCACATTAGAGAAGAGCAGTATGAGTGTAGTGACTGTGGGAAGTCCTTCAGGAAAAGGTCTCACCTCACTGTACACCACAGAGTTCACACTGGAGAAAAGCCATATGAGTGTAGTTAATGTGGGAAGTCCTTTAGTCAAAGGTCTTACCTCACTCTACACCACAGAGTTCACACTGGAGAAAAGCCATATATGTGTAGTGAATGTGGGAAGCATTTCAGTGAAAGGGCTTCCCTCACTGAACACCACAGAGTTCACACTGGAGAAAAGCCATATGAGTGTAGTGAATATGGCAAGTCCTTCAGTCAAAGGTCTCACCTCACTAGACATCACAGATTTCACACTGGAGAAAAGCTTTAAATGTGCCGGGAATGTTTTATTTTTCTCACTTATAAGAACACTTATGGGGCTCTATAGGACCATTTCCATGAATGTAAACCCCTTTTATGGGAACATACACTCTGCTAGATTCCTCATAAATTTGAGGTACAAGTGAAACTTGAAGGTGCTGCATTGTACTTGCTAACATGCCTAGACCTACGGCCCAAATGATGTCAATGTGAGTGTTTATCGCTGAAGATTTGTCACCTCTAACACCTGGCTCACCTGAAGAGTGTGCATCGGTCACAATACCTGCAGGGGAATGTATTCTGTGTTCTCACTTCTGCTTGAGGGAATTATGATTCCTCCAAGTTCTTGGCAGTATCTTCATTCATTTGCCTCTGACTAGAAAATGGACCTGACCAAGGATTCGTTCAGAGCACCCCTTCTCAGCCTGGAAGTGATACCTCTTTCAGGGACATAGTGGTACTCACATTGTGCTTTGATACATTTTGGGGGTTTCTTATTCACTACCCTGAAATGCCCGTGCTCTCCTCTGCTCTGGTTTATGATCTTCTTTTAAAGGTGTTTTTATATTTGTGTTGTTATTTACTAGTGTATTATTTTTAATACCAACATCTCTAAACCTACTTTTGCCACCCTCTGTATTTACCTCTAGTCATTTTCTAATATATCTGCTTCCCCAATTCTCCATGCAGACATTGGTTTACCTTCCTTTACAATAGAGTAGTTCATATTTTTCATAATTTTGTTGGCACTATAAGGTGAATTCTCTAACAAACACTGGCTTCCTTCATGCTACACAGATAGTTTGAGATTCAACACAAACATTTATATAAATAGTGAATTTTTTATTTCTAGAAAATATTGTATTCTATGGATAACCACTTTTACTATTGAGCTGCCTATGATTTCAGTTATTTCTACTTTCGTTGTTTTATAAATACAATAGCGTGGAATACTGCATTCCATTCTTTCTACAGGTGTATGTTGTACTTATCAAACTGTTCCAGTGTCAGTGAATGTGGTACTTTTCAACATATGGAACTGTGACCTAAAATGGCCAATCACTTATGAGTGTACTGTTAACTCACTTTTGTTTTAACTCCATTTCCGTAAACATGTTTGATGGTGATCATTTCTTCATGCATTTCTTTCGCTGTCTTTATCTTCTTTGTTAAAATGTCTGCTCAGGATTTTTTGTTCACTTTTAAAGTTAATTTATTATTCTATTCTAACCAATAGGAGGGCAGTGCAGCCTCTACGACATATGTTTGAATTTCACTCATTCTTCAGTGACTCGACTGACTTCTTGGCCGTATGGAATTTGTGGTTTTTGAATTCTAAACAAAATAGTTTTTCTCAATTTTTACGCTATGTACGATTTATAGCCCACTTGTATCATACACTTATAAATTTAATCTGCATTGTTAACATTCTCCACCAGTGTGCTTTAAGTCTAAGCATTTAATGATGCATTAAATCAAGTCTAGGTTTGTAGTAGTTGACAATTTCCATGATGTAAATACTCATCATCACCACATTCAAACTGCCAAAATAATGGCATTGAACATGGACATATTTCAGTAGTACATCATTATATTTTAGTAGTGACTGGGTGCATGGACTTGTGCACATTGAAAGGAAATTAATTAGAAAGTGACCAGTGGGGTGGGACTGGCTGAGAGGCGTCCCCCACACCCTAGTGCCAACCTGCCCCAGTCCCTCCCCAGTAGGCTGCACCTGGGGTAGCGCCTTGGCTTCAAGGGTGTCTGTAGAGCCAGTGGGATCCCTCTGGCAGGTGAGGTCCTTCGGCCTGGCCTGCGGGGATCTGGCCGAAACCGGCTCTCCAATATCTGCCAGGGGTCCTGGATTATGAGAAGGCCGTTCTCAGGTGATTCAACCCAGAATCAGGCTCCCTCCTCTCTGGCTCCAGGATGGTCATCCGAGAATCGCAGTTGCCTTCCATCACTATCTCTCATCCCAGTGGTTCTGGTATCTCTATTCTCAGATACATTAGTGACTTATTTTACTAAAAACCCCTGATAACTTTGGCCCTGGCCAGAGAGCTCAGTTGATTAAAGCTTCATCTCAATAGTGCTGAGGTTGTGGGTTCCAGCCTCAGTCAGGCTCCATGCGAGAATCAAAGAATGTGCTGCCGCCGAGATGTAATTGCTGGTTCCGGAGCCAGAGGCGCTGCCAGGGATTATTGGACCCAGCAGACCGTCCCTGGATCCAGCGTTAACAATCTGCAATTCCATCCTAATGGCGGGAAGAAAGGGTAGCTGGTCGGTGGGATTCCTGCTCCACGGACACGATGCTTTCCAAGCTAGCTCGTCTGCAGACTGTGGCGGGGCTTTGTGAGGGTGCCACACATCATTGGCTTCTGCTACATCGGTGGCAACTAAGACGGAAGGCCCTTCATGGTGTGATGACATTTTTGAACAGGAAGCCAAGTATGGTGCTCACAACTACCACCCCTGACCAGTCGCCCTGGAGAGAGGGACAGGTATTTCCCTGTGGGAGGCGGAAGGCAGGAAATACTTTGATTTCCTGAGTGCGTGCAGCACCATCAACCAAGGGCATTGCCACCCCAAGGTCGTGGATGCTCTGAAGAGCCAGGCAGAGAAGCTGACGCAGACCTCGCAGGCCTCCTACAGCAACGTGCAGAACGTCACGAAGCTCTTCAACTACCACCAGGTTCTCCCCCTGAGCACAGGGTGGAGGCCGGAGAGACCACTTGCAAGCTAGCATGGTGGTGGGGCTGCACCATGAAGAGCATCCCAAGTTCAAAGCCAAGATCATCTCCGCAGCTGGAAACTTTTGGGGCAGAACTCTGTGTGCCATCTCCAGGTCCACGGACAACAGCGACGACGGCTTTGGCCCCTTCATGCCAGGGTTTGAGATCATTCCCTACAACGACCTGCCTGCTCTTCAGGATCCAAATGTTGCTGCATTCATGGTCGAACCCATTCAGGGCAAGGCGAGCGTCATTGTCCCGACCCAGGCTGCCTGAGGGGTGTGCACGAGCTCTGCGCCCCCCACCAGGTCCTGTTTATTGGATAAGACCCATACGGAACCGGCCAGGACTGGTCGATGGCTGGCAGTTGGCCATGAAAACGTCAGGCCTGACCTGGTCCTCCTGGGCAAGGCCCTTTCCAGTGGCCTGTACCCCCTGTGGGCGATGCTATGTGACCACGAGATCATGCTGACCATCCAGCCCGGGTAGCACGGCTCCACGTACTGAAGGGACAGAACAGACCTGATAGTTATGTCTCTAACTCCTCTCCCAGGAAAGCCACAGAATGTATCAGTTACTCAGCCTACCCTTATCTCAGCCAATGGGAAAGCGGGGGAAACTAGCCCAAGGTCAAGAGTATGCTAGCCACCCCCCGTCTTTGTGTAGCCAGACCCTAGCTGCACCCTGCCCTTGCGTCACTAGCCCCCAGCCCTCACTCAACCAACCAGAATCGGCAAAATCAGTGGTCAGAGTGTGCACCCACCCCCGACCCCAAGCCCTATAAATTCTTTGTTCCCTTGGGACTCGGGGCTCTCTCTTGCATCCAGTAATGGAGGCAGGGGGCGGGGACCAAGTTCCGGGTTTGAATAAATGACTTTATGCTTTTGCTTCGGACTCGGCTCCCTAGTGGTCTGTCTTGGGGGATCTTGAAATCTGGGCAGAACATTTGGGGGCTCGTCTGGGATCCCCAAGACCCACAAGGAACCCCGAGCCGGAGAGTCTGACTGACCGCGGTAAGTGTCTATGTGTTGTCTGTTCTGTCCTATGCGAGCTCGCTTCTGCAATCTGGCCTGATAAGATCTAAGTGGACGCACTGGCGGATCTCAGTCAGGAGGAGTCAAGGGATGCCTTGAACCTTCATCTGGCGGGGTGTAAAAGCCCCATCTGGCGGGGTGTAAAAGCCCCATCTGGCGGGGAGTAGGTTCCCCTCAAACCTCTGGGGCGAAGCGGGTCACTCCTGCTGGTCAGTACACGGCCATCGTCCAGTTTTCAGTTTTTCTTCCGCGGTGTTGGAAGGCTGTTCTTAGGTGTCTTTGTTTGATTGGTGTCTGTGTTCTTTTGTTTGATTTTGTGGACTCACTGGATGGACGTTATGGGACAGATTCAAACTACTCCTTTAAGCATTATGGTCGTTTTAAGGTCAAGGGCCTGGCCAAACCTGCTTGCCAGTCTCAGGTGTGGTTTTCCAGAACTGCTGAGAACTTGGGACCTTGAAGCTTACTGAATTCAAATGATAAAAAACTTATGTCTTGCATTTTTGAAGGTTATTCTTAAAAATGTTACTGATTGAGAAAAACTGTTGTGGTAGCTAAATGCCTTTGCTGAATGAATGTCTGGTGAAAGTGTGCGAGTGTGGAGGGAGGGGGCCTGCCCTCTCCTCTCCTTTGTGTGGCTCCACAACTTTGGTCAGGCGGGTACCTGAGTGAAAATCTGTGAAAACCGGTCACCCCTCCCTTGTCTGTCTCTCATCACTGATCATCATGAGGTCAGGACAAAGTAAACCTGCTATTCTTAATTACATGTTAAAAAAGATTTTTTAAAAGGGATACAATAGAGATTGTGAAATTAAAATGAATGCTAAAACATTGAGGAAGCATGAGTGAACAGCTGTTTATTTGTGTGGAACTAGCCAATTTGCTACCAAGAGGGGGACTGGACGCAGTCTTAACTCCTCCAGTAGGTTCTCACCAAAACGGTCAAGAATTCTGTTCTGGGACATGGGTGCCAGGAGTGCCCCCATGCCCGTCTGGGGAGTTGGGCATTGTTTTGTTTATCTGCTCAGCTCCAGTCTGGGCTAGTCTACTGAGAGTGTGAATACCAGTGTATATCTATTTTGGCTGCTCATTACTAGTCTGTGTGAAGTGAGTTACTTTGATTTATTTTGCATTTTTGTTAATTCATCTGGCTGAACGTTTGAACTGGACCCGCGATGGGCTGCAAGAATCTCTAGCAGTTCTCAGAGTCTTTTGCTCGCCACTACAGAAGGAATCAGCCCACTTAGGTAATATAAATTTCTATCAGTTGCTCTTACCTGGGTTGTAAATCGCTGTAATTCCAAGATTGCTTAGTTCTGAGATTGCTTATAAAACAGTAAAAAAAAAAAAATCTGTGAGGAAAAACAGACTGGGCTGAGAGAAGTGGGGCGGGGGGTTGACAGTTATGCTGCTGGCTGCAAACCTAACAGGTCTTATCAATGAACTTCAAGGTTACAAAAAATAACTGTAAGCACAGTCTTTCTCTGTCCTGGTTTATCCTTTTAACCCCTCCAATGCTGCATCAGACCGATACCTGTTCTTAGTTTTATCACCAAAGGTCTAGATATATCTTAAGAGTAAAAGTACATTTAAAATATGTTCATAAATATTAATCTAAAATTGCTGACTGTTCACTTTTGGTAATCATTAAAGGATTAAGGTTTCTAAGAATAAAAAACAACAACAAACAAACAACAACTAAACTCCCACTAGAAAAGCGGAGGAGGAACAAAGCTAGAATCTGCAGCCCCCCACCCTGCTGATTTAGAACTGTTTGCCAGGCAGACTCAGCCCCTGAGATCCAGGTCAAAGAAGTGGAGGCTGAATGCCTGAGCTGCCCACAAGGCCGGGAAGCCCCTGGTGGAGAAGCGGCGTGCGCACAGTCAAGGAGAGCCTACAGGAGCTGCAGCAGCTGCTGGCGGGCACCGAGGTGCAGGCTTACCTGGAGAATGCGGAAGTGCTGGAGCTGAAGGTGCGGCGCGTGCTGCGGGGCAGAGCTTGTGGGCGTGAGCAGCTGCAGGCAGAAGCAGTGAGCGCTTCGCTGCCGGCTACATCCAGTGAACCCCCTGCTTGAGTCCATACCACTGCAAAAGGGCAGCAGCTTCCAGGATTTGCTGTGGGACACTCTGGCTGGGCCCCTGGGAGACCCTAGGCAGAGCAGCTGGCTCACAGGAGGGGCTATCCCCCTCTAGTGCACTCCCTAAGGGTTAACAAAAAAGCACTCTCCCTGGACCTGGGAGCTATCAGGACTTTGAAATTCTCCAAGAGAGGAGGAGTCTGACTCAGAGACTGGCCGAAATTTCGTTGGGTTAGAAAAACCGGAGGCTGCATATTGAACTTATAGACTGCAGTTTGCTGGGCAGAGGTCCAAGCCCAGTTGTATAGGGGTTAAACTACCTGTGTACAGTAAAACAACTTTCTCCTGTGCCAGAATACATTTTAAGAAAATTGAATGCATGATAAACCAGTAAGCTGGAACAAGTAAAATAGGGAAACTGAGCAGAAATCCTATCTTCCCTAAACCAATGACACTTGGAAGTAAATGCTTTGTATTTGCCTCCCTAAAACAAAGGTTAAATCGTTTATGTCAATCTGATTAGTGTCATTTGTTGTCCACACCCAGGGACAAATGAAGTTAGAAAATAAGCCTTATTTTGATTAGTTCTTTTATTCAGGAGGAGCCAACCTGGTCCCTCCCTGCAACATGAGTGATAAAATGTATGTTAAAAACTTTTAAAATTGCTCAAACCTCGCTGCCTTGGATCCAGTTCTGCGTGTGTAAGAAGGGACAGAGTAAAGGCCAGAAGAAGCTGGCAAGGCCATCCAAACCACCCAGCCGCTATTGGCCAGAGCCGCCTGAGGCAGACCTCCTCGGACTGGCAACAGCTGACTCTGACTAGCACAGACTGGGCTTTTTCCAACTGGGCCCCCATGAGCCAATGGTCAAAATGAAGATCGGGGGCCAGACTGGGAACTTTGTGATTGATACAGCAGCAGAGCACTCGGTGGTTACTCAGAGGGTGGCTCCCCTCTCAGGACGGGAGGTCACCATTATTGGAGCTACTGGTACGGTACCACAGCTGCAGACTGTTCTGCCGCCCCTGCTGATGTCAGTTAGGCAGCCATCAGGTGGTTCATGAATTCCTGTATTTACCAGTTGACCTGGTCCCTCTAATGGGCAGAGACCTTTTAGCCAAAATGGAAGCAGAAACCACTTTTACCCCAGATGGCTCAGCACAGCCTTGCCTAGGTGAAGAGACCTCTCCAATGATCCTGTCCTTAGCAGTGCTGAGAGAGGAAGAATGAAGACTTTATACCCCCCAGCCAAAGGCCCCCACATCTGTTCTTGTCAGCCCCCATCAGGGGACTTGGGCAATGTTTCTGTTATCTGCCAAAATTCCCAAGACTGTAAAAGTACTTGTTCACTGAAAAGATATAAATGTAAATATTTATTTGATATTTATATATCTACTTAGGTATAAATATTTGTAAGATAAATAAAATCCCCGCTTAGTTTCCTGGTGTATTCTGGAGCAGCCTATTCAATCTTGACAAAGCCAATGGGACCAGTAACATCTAAAAAGACACCAGTTCTAAGAGCCACCGGACAAACTGCCTTTTTCCTTAGACATCAAAGAGGACTGTAGACCTCAGAAAGAACACAGTAACTCATTCGTTTCTAATCATGCCAGAATGCCTGTACCCCTTACTTGGACGTGATCTCTTACAGAAATTACAAGCCACCCATAAGCTTGTTCGAAATGCCCTGCCAGTGCCACCTCGGACTCTGTACATCCTTTCCAGCCTAGGGACTCAGTATGGGTAAAGAAGTTCACGACCCCAGTACTCACCCCAACATGAAAAGGACTATACCTGCAGAAAATTGTATAATAGGCTCAGATGCCTGCATCTTCATAGACATGGCTTCAGAAAGACAAGGACGATTTTACCTTATATAGAAAGATCAAAGAGTGGACTTTAGTCACCACCCTAAAATGTTTGTATAGCCCTGCCATATCTCATGTTTAGTAGCGGAGGATTTGGCTACCTGAAGAGGCCATAATGCCAATATTATGTTTCATTGTATTGATATGTTCTATTAACCTTCAATTCTCTTACAGGTTTAAATGTAGCTGTAACTATGTGTTAGCTGTCCTGGAAGGGGACTATGTGGGGTGAACTCCAAAAGTAAAGGGTGTCTGGCTACCAAGAGGGCAGATACCCAACTGGACAAAGAAGAATACCCATCAGGTTTTGGTCTCTATTAAGAGACAGTTAACAGTTGGCAGCCTGTATACTATCTTGCAGGCCTGCATGACCATGCCCATGTCAGGGGTGGTACATACCTCAACTGTAAAAGAAAACTAAAAAAGTCCTGTTTGGAATAGAAGGTCTAAGGCATAGTCATGCATTTTTAAAGGACATAGAGAGAAGGGTTAAAGGCTGGTTTAAAAGTATAAAATTTATAAAGGTTGTGTACGTGATAAGAAGAAAAAGAAAAATGTTAAAAGGAAATAAATCAAATGGTACAGGCCAGTAAGTCAGAAAGAATAAATAACTTACATTCTGCCTCACTAAACAGAGGGTAAATAATTATGCCAAAGTACTTAGAGAGGACTGATAAAAGAAATCCAGCAGTTACTGTTTTGTTATAACTCTGAAGAGTCCATGAAAAAGGACTAACAAGAAAAATCAGAAGATCTTAGAACAGATCAGTATGTTTTTCTCCTTATATAATTCCTCTGAATTTGGCAATGCTAAATAAGTCATGGCAATACATTTCTTTGCATGAAATCAATAAAACCAGTTTTCAATAGTGATTTTATTAACGGGAAACTTTGACTGGAGTATCATGTTTTAAGAAACCTGTCTGAGCTCTGAAGACTTGAAGCCAATAAAAGTGCCACAGAGAAAGCCTGGTATCCTGCTCGGGAGCCCTGAAGATCATGGCTGGCACTGGAGCATCAGGCCCATGCCCTACCATCACTGGCGATTTTTAAGAGTAGAAGGGGAGCAATAAGGACGCCTCTGCGTCCCTGCGGAACCCCCACACACTCTGGGCCGCAACAAGTAGGAGGGCTACTGAGATGGGCCTTAAAGCCTAGAGCATGGGCTCAGGTGGAGTTGCTACAGGTGAGGGATTCACCTAACGCAGTAGATACTGCAGGCAGGCCTGGTGGCAGCTGGATGGCTTGGCTTCCTGGCCACTACAGGGCACATTAAGATTCAATCATGAAATTCCAGCAAAGGTAGTCAGTTACCATTCTTGTTGTGTTTATGCAAACATCAGGCCAAATTAAATACAGTAGATAAATTAATCTTGATTTGGCTTTTTAATAGCCATAGAGGAATTTTTAGGAAGAAAAACTCTATTTCAATGGAGGTTATTAAAACTGAAATGTTTTCTTTCCCTTCCACTGGACCATTTGTTATAGTTTGTCTCTTCCAGGTCACAAACCCAGCTCCTTCTGTGCCTAGGACAGCAGGGAGCCTGACTGGAAGGTGACCTCTGACTAGACACACCCGCTGCAGATCACCCTCAAGAAGACAGGGAACCTCCGCGGACCCCTTGCAACCCTCCTGATGCTGTTGACTTTCAGCCCTTGCATTATCAACAGACTAGTCCAATTAGTCAAGTAGTGTATACAAATAGTTCAGTTGATAGTTCAGTCTGTCTCATGATTGAGCCGGAAGTTCCAAGACAAGGGGGGAATGAAGGGACAGAACGGACCTGATAGCTATGTCTCTAACTCCTCTCCCAAGAAAGCCACAGAATGTATCAGTTACTCAGCCTGCCCTTATCTCAGCCAATGGGAAAGCAGGGGAAACTAGCCCAAGGCCAAGAGTATGCTAGCCACCCCCCGTCTTTGTGTAACCAGACCCTAGCTGCACACTGCCCTTGCGTCACTAGCCCCTGGCCCTCACTCAACCAACCAGAATCGGCAAAATCAGTGGTCAGGGTGTGCACCCATCCCCGACCCCAAGCCCTATAAATTCTTTGTTCCCTTGGGACTCGGGGCTCTCTCTTGCATCCAGTAATGGAGGCAGGGGCGGGGGAACCAAGTTCCAGGTTTGAATAAATGACTTTATGCTTTTGCATCGGACTTGGCTCCCTAGTGGTCTGTCTTGGGGGATCTTGAAATTGGGGCAGAACAGTACCGGGGCAACCCCCTGGGCAGCCACAGGGCCAACGCTGCCTGTGAGGTTTTAGAAGAAGAGAATGAGCTCAGGAAGCTGCCCTCGGATATTGTGACCTCTGTGTGCAGGAAGGGGCTGCTGAACGCCATCGTCACCTGGGAAACCAAAGATTCCGATGCTTGGAAGGTGTGCCTGCGCCTTTGAGATAATGGACTTCTGGCCAAGCCCACCCATGGCGACATCATCAGGTCCAGCCTCTGCTGGTCATCAAGGGGGGCGAGGTCCAGGAGGCCGTGGAGATCATCAACAAGACCATCCTGTCTTTCTGAGGAGCCGGCTTTCCTGGGGACGGGGACTGCTTCCCCAGGGGTGAAGCCAGCTGGGCTGGCACCTTGGCCACATCCTCCTAACAGCCCCTGTGTTGCTGCTTTAAGTGCAGGCTCATTCCACTCCCCTGTGTCTTCAAGGACCTTTTTATTTTTTATTTATTTATTTATTTTTTATTTATTTTTGTTTGTTTGTTTGTTTTAAATTTTATTTTTTATTACAAAGGGTATTACATATGTGTCCATTTTTCCCCCCCCGCCCAAGACAGTCCCCTAGCCTCCCCTATCCCCCAGTGTCTTATGTCCATTGGTTATGCTTATATGCATGCATACAAGTCCTTTGGTTGATCTCTTACCCCCCTACCTCCCGCCCCCCAAAATATTTTATTGATTTTTTACAGAGAGGAAGGGAGAGAGATAGATAGTCAGAAACATCGATGAGAGAGAAACATCGATCAGCTGCCTCCTGCACGTCCCCCATTGGGGATGTGCCCACAACCCAGGTACATGCCCCTGACCGGAATTGAACCCGGGACCCTTCAGTCCGCAGGCCGACGCTCTATCCACTGAGCCAAACCGGTTTCGGCAAGGACCTTTTTAAATATATGTTCTTTTCTGTTCATACATGCTAGAGCAGCATTTATAACCACGCAGGTTGCTGTGTAAGAGAATATGAGGGAGTCTGTTTGATCACGTGTGTCTGCTGAGGCGAAATGCTCCCTCTGTATTTAGGCAGCCTTTTCGGCAAGTCCCGTGTGGTTTTTATCATTTCCTCGCTGGTGTAAATATATTGTATTTCAAAAAGTTATATGGGGTTTTACATAGAAGATTGCTTTAACCTTATAAAGTTGAATCATAATCACTGAATTTTAGGAAGGATGAAATGGATAAGCTTATATAAAGTACTAGGTTTAAATAAACTTTACAGTAGCCAACACCAAGACATGTCATTATTTTGAATTGAGAACTAATGTTCAACATTCCCAAATTAGGTTTTCAGTGTTGGTATAATTTGTAAAAAATACTCACTTTTCAATTTTTCTTTAAAATTAAAATTGGCCCGAACCAATATGCTCAATTAATATTTGACAAAGGAGGCAAGAACATACAATGGAGCCAAGATAGTCTCTTCAATAAATAGTGTTGGGAAAATTGGACAGATATATGCAAGAAAATGAAACTAGACCACCAACTTACACCATACACAAAAATAAACTCAAAATGGATAAAGGACTTAAATGTACGACAGGAAACCATAAAAATTCTAGAAGAATCCAAAGGCAACAAAATCTCAGACATATGCTGAAGCAATTTCTTCACTGATACAGCTCCCAGGACACTTGAAACTAAAGAGAAAATGAACAAATGGGACTACATCAAAATAAAAAGCTTCTGCACAGCAAAAGAAACCATCAACAAAACAACTAGAAAAGCCCAATGTGTGGGAAAACATATTTGCCAATGTCATATCTGATAAGGGCCTGATCTCCAAAATTTATAGGGAACTCACACAGCTTAACAAAAGGAAGATAAACAATCCAATCAAAAAATGGGCAAAGGACCTAAATAGACACCTTTCAAAAGAGGACATTCAGAAAGCCAAGAGACATATGAAAACATGCTCAAAGTCACTAATCATCCGAGAGGTGCAAATCAAAACAACAATGAGGTACCATCTCACACCTGTCAGACTGGCTATCATCAACAAATCAACAAACGACAAGTGCTGGAGAGGATGTGGAGAAAAAGGAACACTTGTGCACTGCTGGTGGGAATGCAGACTGGTGCAGCCACTATGGAAGACAGTATGGAGTTTCCTCAAAAAACTAAAATGGAACTCCCATTTGACCCTGTGATCCCACTTCTAGGAATATATCCCAAGAAACCAGAAACACCAATCAGAAAGGATATATGCACCCCTATGTTCATAGCAGCACAATTCACCATAGCTAAGATCTGGAAACAGCCTAAGTGCCCACCAGTAGATGAATGGATTAGAAAACTGTGGTACATCTATATGATGGAATACTATGCTGCTCTAAAAAGGAAGGAACTCTTACCATTTGCAACGGCATGGATGGAACTGGAGAGCATTATGCTAAGTGAAATAAGCCAGTCAATGAAGGAAAAATACCACATGATCTCACTCATTCATGGATAATAGAGACCTTTATAAACTTTTGAACAATAATAGATACAGAGGCAGAGCTGTCAAACTGCAGCGGGAAGGCCGGGGAGGGTTGGGGGGCAGGGGGTAAGGGGGTAAGAGATCAACCAAAGGACTTGTATGCATGCATATAAGCATAACCAATGGACATAAGACACTGGGGGATAGGGGAGGCTAGGGGACTGTCTAGGGCAGGGGGATAAATGGACACATATGTAATAACCTTTGTAATACTTTAAGCAATAAAAAAATAAAAGAAAATAGAAGGAATTTAAAAAAAAATTAAGTATTCTTAAAAATAAACATAGAGCCCTGAAAAAAAAAAAGAAGAAAATGAAAGAAGGAAGGAAGGAAGAAATTGCAGAAGATACAAATAAGTAAAAGTATATATGGTGTTCAAAATAGGAAGAATTACCAACATTAAAATGTCCAATGATGTATTTCAGAGAGCTACAACAAATATCGCAAACATTTATATGGAAGTAACAACAACAAAAAAGAAAGCAAAAAACCCCCAAACCCAACACACACACACATACACACACACACACACAAACACACACACACACACACACACACACACACACACACAATAAAACCAAACCAATAGCCATAGTGATATTGAGAAAGAAGAACAAAGTTGGAGGAGTTATGCTACCTGATAACAAACTATAGTACAAGGCTATAATAATAAATATAGCACAGTATTGGCATAAAACAGACACAAAGATAATTGGAACAGAGTAAAAAGCCCAGAAATAAACCCATACACTTATGGTCAACTAATATTTGACAAAGGACATAAGAACATACAATGTGGTAAAGATAGTCCACTCAATAAGTGCTATTGGGAAAATTGGACAGATATGTAGAAAAATAAATGAATGCGGACAATCTTCTTAAACCATATTGAAGAATAAACTCAGGATGGATTGAAGACTTGAAAGTGAGATTTGAAACCATAAAAATTCTAGAAGAAAATAAAGGCAATAAGTTTTCATAGCAATATTTTTTATTCTGATAAATCTATTTGGGCAAGGGAAGCAAAAGAAAAACTAGACAAATGGGACTACATCAAACTAAAAAGTTATTACACAGCAAATGAAACCATCAACAAAATGAAAACACAACCCACTTAATGGCAGTACATATTTGCCAATGATACATCGGATAAGGGCTTAATATCCAAAATTTATAAAAAACCTGTAAAACAGCATCATAAAAAAATAATCCAATTTAAAAATGAACAATGGACCTAAAGAAACTCTTTCCAATGAGGACCTGCAGATGACCATTACACAAATGAAAAGATGCTGAGCATCACCAAGCATCACAGAAATAGAAATTAAAATCACAGTGAGGTATCACCTCACATCTGTCAGAATGGCTATCACCAATTAGTCAATAAACATCAAGTGCTGGTGAAGTTGTGGAGAAAAGGGAACCCTCATGTACTCCGGGTGGAAATGCAGTTTGGTGCAACCACTGTGGAAAGCAGTATGAAGTTAACTCAAAAATTAAAAATAGAACTGCTTTATGACATAATATTTCCTCTTCTGAGAATATAACTGCAGAAACCTGAAACACTGATCTGAAAGGATATATGCACCCCTATGTTCATTGCAGCATTATTTACAATAGTGAAGATTTCACAGCAGCCCAAGGGCCCAGCAGCAGATAAGTGGAGAAAAAGCAGTGGTACATTAACACAATAGAATACTACTCACCCACACACACAAAAAGGAAATGAAGGAAATCTTACCTTTTGCAACAGCATGGATGGAGCTGGTGAGTATTATGCTAAGTGAAGTGAAGTAAGCCGGTCAGAGAAATACAAGTTCCTGATGGTTTCACTTATATGTGGAATCTAATGAACAAAATAAACTACAATCAAAATAGAAACTGGCTCATAGAAATAGAAAACAGACTGACAACTGTCAGAGGGGAGGGAGGTTGGAGGACCAGAGGGAAAAGGTGAGGGGATTAAGCAAAGAAAAAAACTCATAGACACAGACAGCAGTTTGGTGATTATCCGAAAGGGGTGTGGGTAGAAGAGGGTTTAGAAATGATAAATAGTAATGGAAGGAGACCTGACCTGGGGGCAGGGAGGAGGGCAGTGAGATATATAATTCAACATCCAGATGATGTATTATATAGAACTGTATACCTGAAAACTACATGATTTCATTACCAATCTCACCCCAATAAATTCAGTTTAGAAAAATAGGACATTGTGACACAAGCTACAACCTGGATGGACCCTGAAGACATGAGGCTCAGTGAAATAAGCCAATAACAAAACGACAAATACTGTGTGATTCCACTCACATGAGGTCCCTAGAGCCATGAAAGTCATAGAGATAGAGGTAAGGTGGAGAGGACCAGGGATGGGGGAGTGGATGCAGAGTTGTTTAGTGTCGACAGAGCTTCATTTGGAGATGAGAACAGTGATGGAGATGATGGTGGTGATGGCAGCACAACAATATGAATATACTTAACACCACTGGCCTGTGTCCTGAAAAATAGTTAAAATGGTAAATTTTATTGTGTATATTTTACTGTGATAAAAATATACAAAAAATAAATAAATAGAAGGCACTGTCCTGGGTTTGGGAGAATCACATAGAGCTGTTCTCTGTCTGCCCTACATGGGTGGTGGGTCACTGTCAACATCCTGGTTGTGAGATTTTTATGAGATATTATTGAGGGAAACCGGGTCAGATTACGTGGGCCACCTCTGCATTGTCTCTTACAAATAATGTGAATCTACAAGTATATTTTCAAAAGATTAAAAAATAAAAGGGGTGACCCATATTTGGTTGTCTTGCCCCAGAGAATCTGGTCCAGCAGGTCCAGGTGGGATCTGGACTGAGTATAAGAATTGCCACAGGAACTCGTGGTCATTGGAATTGAGGGCCACCATCCAGACCAGTGACCTTCACAGCTACATTCTCATCCCATCACGGAGCTTCCACAGCCTTTAATACAGCTGCTGTGTCTCAGCCACTTCTTAGGTGATCACTCGGGGGAACAGCTCCTTCACTGTACCACCTGGTTTCTTAAAGGAGCTTCAAACCTTTTAACCATCTCACAAAACATAACACGGGCAGCTCAATCCTTCCACAGTGACCCTCTGCTTCATTAAACTACATCCACCAAGTGACAGGGATGGGCCTTTTGTGCCATTCCAGGAACTCTGGGCCAGGGTCTTATCGACAGAGCAGATTCACTTCTCGGTGTCTTGGTTGGGTCCTGGGCACAGGGCCCAGGAGTGATGCTACCCAAAAACAAGGATGAAGGAAGGAAGCATTCATTGCAAGCATGTGCCTTCTAATCATCTACAGATCTCAACTGCAGAAAAGATGCCTATACTCTGTTAAAGGTCAGGAAGTATAAATAATTTTTCTCTTTGTACTCAACAGTGTGGTGCTCAAAATTAAGTTAAAAATAATACCTTGTCTTCATATGCTCTCTCCTTCCAGAGATGGCTCCAATTTGCCTGTCAACTTGACTGCGAGATGGAAGAAGTAATGCTGGTGAGTGAAATCAACCCATCCCATTTTTAAGGGGTTAAACGAAGATGAGAGATGGAGTGTCGCTCATCAAAGGTCTGACACCTTACTCTATGGTCCAGTTGGGGAGGTTCTAATTGTTCATCAAAGACTGTATCATTAGGGTAATAATGTAGAGCTGTCATGTAGAACCTTTCAGTGTCTGAACCCAATAAAATCTTGCTCCTTGAGGTCCATGATGTATGCCATGGAGCCACCAAAGCTTGTTCTCTCCACACAGTGACTCAGGGCTCCAGGGCTCCTCTGTCTTCTGGATTCAGCTGGCAATGAGCACAAACCAATGGTGCAGAGGTTGGACAGACCAGTGGTGTCTGGTAGGCCTGGGAGCAGACACTCATGGCTGTCCTTGCCTCTGGCCAGACCTCACTCACATGGTGAGAGAGGCTCAGAAATGCAGAACAGCACAAACTCCTTGCATCTTGGCACGTATGATAGCACACTCACCCTCTTGTTCCTGTACCTTGCAGCCAGCCAACTCAGTCACCTTCAGGAAGAACATCCAGAGAGAATAATAAAATAAAAGTACCTCATGCCAATCCACATAGCACTTCAAAGTACTAAGAGTAAAAAATCACTGTCCATGCATTCCTACAGAAAGGCTACCTGCTGTCCAGACCCATTTTCTTGCTTTATTTTCTTCTCCAAAGAAGAAAACAATTCTGGAGCCACCGAGATGGAACAGGTCAATAGCCAGCTGTCCACCCAATGATGACAACCACGGTCTCAGAGAGAATAGTAACTGTGGACTCCAGAGAGATCAGCAGTGGGCTGAATGGGGAGAGAAGTGAGAACTTGACAAGTGACCAGCATAGTGATCAGGTGACTTGTCTTGAAGGCAGTGAGTCTTAGCCCTGCTCTGTGAGCAGGACGGGAATGACTCAGAGAGGCCTGGACCAGGGATCTGTCAGAGTCAGAGTGGTGGGTACCCTGGACCCTTCCCCCTTCTCTCCTGGCTGGGCTCTAAAGCCATGGCCTGTGCATAAGCCCCTCAAATGCCGAGGAAAAACCCATCTCTGGTGAGGACCTGGGAAAATGGGGCCCTGGACTCCAAATTTTGGGGGGACTCCTGATTATTTTTTCTTCTTTTCCTCTTGCCAATTTTCCCTGAAAACCATCCTGTAATATGAAGCTTCCACACAGCTCATGGGGGGGAGAGGAGTCTAAGGTTCTGAGAGAACCAGAACTTCTAGCAGAAGGACTAGAAAGGTGGCTGAGATTCAGGGGCAGAGGAGCTGTGGGTAAGCTGGACCCGCACAGAGCACACCCCAGAGGCCAGCATAGGCTCTGCGCACACTGATGCTGACGTCTCCCCCAGACCTGCCGAAACACAAGTGAGGCCTGAACTTTATAGGCCCCACAGCCTTACACAGTGGGCTCTCACCTCTGCCACTTAGTGGTGGGAAGACAGACTGTGGAGCTTGTCCAGTAGGGGCAGCACATCCATCCCCAGCCTCATGTGAACTCTGGAGGGAGAAAGGAACTGCAATGTAAAAGGCACAAGGGTCAAGTTCAAGATGCCAGGGCAGTAGAGCCCCAGCCTACAGACCCACCACACCCTGCACTTTAGTTCCAAGTACAAGCTCTTTTTTGCAATAGTAACAATTGTAGGTTTGACTTTGAAGGAAAAAAAAACCACCACACCTCAAATTACATTAGAGACTTCAATTTTGGTTTGCCACATCTTTGATGGATGTTATCTGAACCCAATGTGGTAATCATTTCACAATGTATGGAAATCAAACCATTGTGATGTCTGCCTTAAACTGCTACAGTGGTGTATATCAATTATTTCTCAATAAAGCTGAGAAAAATAAACAGTGCCTTAATAAATGGGGGAAAAAGTGGTTATAGATGTAGTGAATTGCATACACCATAAATCAAAACAAATCAGGATACATATGTAATAAATAGTATAATCTTGCCCTGGAGGTGTGCTCAGAGGTTGAACATTGATCTATGAACCAGGAGGTCATGCATGGAGTCCCCGTCAGGGCTCATGCCCTGGTTGTGGTCTCCATTCCCAGTAGGGGGCATGTAGGATGCAGCTGATGAATGATTCTATCTCATCATTGATGTTAATATCTCTTTTTCCCTCTTGCTTCCTCTCTGAAGTCAATACAACATATATTAAAATAAATAAATTAATAGTATCACCTCAGAAATGTATCTGGATATATAGAAAGAAGTGATTTCTTTTTCTTTTTTAAAAAATATATTTTATTGATTTTTTACAAAGAGGAGGGGAGAGGGATACAGACTCAAAAACATCAATGAGAGAGGAACATGGATCTGCTGCCTCCTGCACACGCCTACTGGGGATGTGCCCACAATCAAGGCACATGCCCATGACTGGAATCGAACCTGGGACACTTCAGTCTGAAGGCTGACGCTCTATCCACTGAGCCAAACTGGTCAGGGCAAGAAGTGATTTCTTTTACTTCATACTATTCTTTTAAAAGTTCTACTAAGGATCCTATATTATTTTGATGAGAAAAACAATCTTCTAAAAAACATTTAAGTAACTCTTTTTTTGGTGTAAAATGCATTTTGAAACCATGTTCAGCGATCCTCCACTTATCTTTGAGAAACTTAAAAAGTGCTTTAGGTGTGAAATATCCTTAAAATGCATTCTTGCACTCTAACAGCTCCTGAATGAGAACACTAGGCTTGGGAGATGCTGGGTCTGGTTGGTAAAATAATGGAGCAGGAGCTGGGGCAGGTGATGGGGCGGGTCAGGAACCCTGTAGAGAGGTTCCTAGGCAGGATGCCTTAGGGTCCACAGCTCAGTCTGTATTTGAAGAATTCCTCATTGGAATGCTGATATCTACAGTCAAGGTTCAGATTTGATAAACTTTAGACAGGAGCCACAGTAAATTTTCTTTTAAAATGGTTTTTGCCATTCTTATTGGAAAATCTATCTATCTATCTATCTATCTATCTATCTATCTATCTATCTATCTATATAAAATGCTAATGTCCTAAGGATTTGACCAGTTGCTATGATGAGCACTGACCACCAGGGATAGACGTTCAATACTGGAGCTGCCGTGACCTGAACTTACCATTTACAGAGAAAGGGCACTGCACTCCTGGAGTCCAAAAGCAACATTCAGCTTTTCCCAAGTGGGACACAGGCCCCACCACCACCCCATGGCGCAAAGCCCACAGCCCAGCATGGAAATAGTGGCTGTGGGCACCGGGTAATGATGTCACATAGTGATGCCAGGCTTCCTCTTCCTAGAGACTAGTCTCCTAGTATTTTCTTCATCCCACTTGCTTTATAGCCAGGTGCAAACATTTTACACTTAAACCAACTGTCTTTGAAGTGTTTTCATGTGCCTCATCTCATGTGATCCTCACAGAAGTCCTGGAATAGGTAGTGAGGAGACTCAGTAGAATCCTGTTTTCTTTTCATTAGCCAGTAAATGGAGATTTAGAATGTTTAAAAATTGACCCAACTGAAAAGAATAAACAGTAGAACTTGAACATGACTTCAGGTTTTCTCACTACACAGAATATAGTCAAACAGTGTTATAGTTAAATATTTGACCCTTTGTTCTCCCTGCATGATCTACAATAATAATCTGCTTCGTATTGGTATTTACTGCTGTTTTGCTGACAATATCCTGAAAGAAAAATTGGGGTGCTTCACTGGCCTGGAAAAAGTTTAGCTAAATCAGAAAGCAGGTCTAAGTAAGCAAGTTTATAATATATATATATATATATATATATATATATATATATACACACACACACACACACACACACACACACACACCTCTCTCATGCCAGTTACATGTGTTTCACCTGTCATTGTTGATCGTGAATTTGGTTGACACTTCTATTATAGAGAAAGGGCAAATAGAGATATTAAAATATTTCTTCCAATTAATTTCCTTTCAATGTGCATAAATTCATGCAGCGGGCCTCTAGTGATTAAATAATACTATCAAGACTTATAAAAGGAGCATATTTATACAGAAAATATTTTTAAAGGATTAAGATCTCCTAAGTCACAGCTCTATGGTTCTAACCTCAAATGGCTCTACAGAGGCTGACAGGAAAAGTAGAAGGAGCATTGGCCCTGGTTTCTCATTTGATCTCTGCTACTAATTAGCTTTGTGGTCTTAGGAATTTCACTTAAACTTTCTGGGAATCCTAGTCACATCTAGATAGAATGAGGGTAAAATTAGACCACTTAATTAAGGTTTCCACAAACTCTTAAAAAGTAACTCTAGGTTCAGATTTCTACAATCTTCCTAAATATCTCAGCAATAACAAATCTGTCCTTGGATTAACCTTTCTGGTAACAACACGTCACAAAAATGTAAGCACAGTTTTATAATATTCATTTCAAAACTATACAATCTCTATAAAACTTATCCTATAACTGTCCAGTAACCCAAAATAGTAAATTTAGATTTATCTTTTTAAAATTTGAATTGCATATTCTTCGTGTTGATATGAAAAGGTTGTTTGTAAAGGCTCAGAAAATACAGATGTGTTGAGCATTATATGTCACATTTATTAAAATTCAATATGTAACTTCCCAGGTATGAAAAACATCAGGTGAAGTCAATTAATTTTGTTTGGGTAAAAATCAACTGTTGAAAATATCAAATTAAAATGTGGCTGTATCTTCTTCCTTAAAAGTTAAACACATAATAGATGTAATCTAACTCACGCAAATGGTTTGTGAAGCTGAAATACTTCCATGCAGCATCTGCTCAATTCTGACATTAGCTTAGTGCTGTGATGGCGAACCAATGACATGTGTGTCAGAGCTAACACGCGAACTCATTTTTTTGGTTGATTTTTCTTTGTTAAATGGCATTTAAATATATAAAATAAATATCAAAAATATAAGTCTTTGTTTACTATGGTTGAAAATATCAAAAAAATTCTATATGTGACACGGCACCAGAGTTAACTTAGGGTTTTTCAAAATGCTGACATGCCAAGCTCAAAAGGTTCGCCATCACTGGCTTAGTGCAAGGACTAAGAGCCACAGGTCACCTATTCTCTCCAGTGAGGAAGGGAGCTGTGTGTGAATCATTCCTGCCCTAAGCCCATTGGGCAGACAGCCTGCGAGGCAGCAAGGATGCCAGCCTCAGCTCACAGGTGGGAGAAGTGCCGCCATCTCTCTCAGAACAGTCCCAAACTCAGCCTGAGAAGGACAAGCCCTACCAGCTAAGACCCAGTCAGGCCAGTACTGGGCTCTAAGTAAGACAGACAATTGTCTTTCCCTCTTATTTCTTCTGAAACCAAACCAACCACCCTGTGAACCAAAATTTAATAATCATCCTTTCACTCAAGTCACTGCTGAATGAACACCAAGTTGTATATGAGCTCATGAGGTGACTTCCCTCATAGACACACATTAGAAGAGTCTGGAATAAACTCTGTCCTTGCCCTGTCTCTTCACTCCACCTGTAGGAGCCACCCTCCTCCCACAACTCCTCCCTCCCAAACACATCTACACCCAGTTTGACCAGGTAGTTAACTTTGTGGGGACTACAGATCCATCTTGTCCCCTGGCTTGAGACAAGCTCTGGAGAAGCAGGAGCCATCACTGCCTGGCTTCATAGACACAGGGCCTGCTGGGGTCTGTCTGGCTGGAACTCTGCCCCCAGCTGCCTCCTGTCAGCGCAGCAGCCACCACTCCTTCAGGTCCAGGGAGCACACGCAACCTGTACTGGAATGACAGAGACCCAGCTGCGCACAGGGAAGGAGCCCAAAGTGGGGTTCTTGGACTCTCGCTGGGGCTCTTGGTCTCATGTGGGGACTTGATGGAGCCTCTTCACTCTCCTGCTGGGCCTCAGAACCATACACCTTGCCCAGCACCAATTCTCCCTGGCAACTGCCCTGGGCTTTTGCCTGCCCACACCCACCCACCTACCCAGCTGCCACTGCTGCTCCCTGTCTTGCCACCTGAGAGAAATCTGGGCTTCTCAGCCATCTGAATGTGAAATAGCCCAGCCTAAAACCCCTGACTGGAAGGTGCAGAGTCCACAGGGGCATGTCCTAGCTCAAAGCTTCTCCCAGCTTGTTGGCTTTAGTCCCAGAGATGTCATTATCCCCTGCGGGTGATTGTGCAGCTCAGCCCAGGTACCTCACCTGCCTCACACACCTCCCATACTGTTCTCTGGACCATTGCCTGCTCTACCCTCATGAGAATCCTGGTGCTGGTCACCCCAGGGCCCCTGGGCTGTGCTGGTGTTCACATGTGTGGACTGACTGGTGAATAAACACATATATTGATTTTAGAGTGAGAGAAAAACAGGGATGGAGAGAAACACATATAGTAGTAGTTCTTTTGTGTACTTTCATACCTTCAGCAGTTGATTCTTATTATTGCCCTGACAGGTGATGGAACTACAACCTGGGCATATTGAGATGAATCGCCGACCCAGTAAGCTCTTAGACCTCAGCAAGACATATGCAGCAATTTATGTAAAATACCCAATCATGTATGAATAGGTAGATACAAAAACCATCAGGATGACAGAGAGTGGTGGAAGGCAACATAGGATTCATGGGGTTTCATAAGTGTCTTTTTACATGGATATATTTCAGGTAAGCTATTTCTGAGGCAGGCTGTGTTTTTGCACCAGTTCTTTTATGTGCCGAGAATGAAACACTGATAAGGGCAGGAGGATCTTGGTTTCAGCCATGTAGGAATGCATGGAAACACCAAAATCATATCATATCATATCATATATATATATATATATATATATATATATATATATATATATATTTTAAATGAATTATACTTACATCTAACTTTTTATATATATATATTTATTGATTTTTTACAGAGAGGAGGGGAGAGGGATAGAGAGTTAGAAACATCGATAAGAGAGAAACATCGATCAGCTGCCTCCTGCATGCCCCCTACTGGGGATGGGCCTGCAACCAAGGTACATGCCCTTGACTGGAATCGAACCTGGGACTCTTGAGTCCACAGGCCGATGCTCTATCCGCTGAGCCAAACCGGTTAGGGCACATCTAACTTATATATATATATATATATATATATATATATATATATATATATATATATATAATTTATTTTTTACAGAGAGGAAGAGAGAGGGATAGAGTTAGAAACATCAATGAGAGAAAAACACTGATCAGCTGTTTCCTGCACACTCCCTACTGCAGTGATGGCGAACCTTTTGAGCTCAACGTGTCAGCATTTTGAAAATCCTAACTTAACTCTGGTGCCATGTCATATATAGAAATTTTTCGATATTTGCAACCATAGTAAAACAAAGACATATTTTTGATATTTATTTTATATATTTAAATGCCATTTAACAAAGAAAAATCAACCAAAAAAATGAGTTCGCGTGTCACCTCTGACACATGTGTCATAGGTTCGCCATCACTGCCCTATTGGGTATGTGCACGTAACCAAGGTATATACTCGTGACTGGACTCGAACCCTGGACCCTTCAGTCCACAGGCTGATGCTCAGTCCACTGAGCCAAACCAGTCAGGGCTACATCTAACTTTAAGAAAGTTTTAAAAATGGGCAGTTCCCAATAATTTTATTATGAGAGTTCTTGAGCACACTTGTTGCTACTGTACCAGTATGTTGCAAATAAAATATAATGATGTGTTACTGATATATCTTAACACGTCTATGTTCAGTGCCTTCATTTTAGCAGTTTGCAACTGACAATGAAAGTATTTACACCAAGAAAAGTAACAACTATTATAAACCTACACTTCATTTAATGTAATGCTTTAACTTAAAAAAAAGGGTACTGGAGAATGTAAACAATGCAGATTAAATGTACAAGTATATCCTACAACTATTCTTAACTTGAACATAGGATAAAAATAATGTGAGAACCACCTTAAAAGGTGCTACTTCTTTGCTGCAGATGGGTATTCTGGACAAACCTTGGGTCAGGCCCATTCTCCAGTCAGAGAAGAAGGAATAAAGATCCTGACAAGAGTTCAGAGTATTTATTTATTTATTTACTTTTAAATCTGAGAGTTTATTTAAATTTCACCAGTTGTTTTTTTTTTTTTTTATAAAAAAGAATGTTTTTATTTATTTCAAAGAGTAAGGGAGAGGTGGAAAGAGGTAGGAACATCAATGATGAGAGGAAATCATTGATTCCCTGCTGCATGCACCCCCCTGGTGATGGAGCCCACAACCGCAGCATGTGCCCTTGACTGGAATCAAACTCAGGATCCTTCTGTCTGCAGGCCAGCACTTTATCCACTGTGCCAAATCGGCTAGGGTATGTTCAGAGTATTTACAATTTATTCAAGAACAACAGAGCATGCAGGGTTTGTGATTCATACTGTTCATGCAAACCAGGTGGTAGAGAGAAATCACTACAGCCATAAACCCTCACAGTGACATCAATCACGTAGTAGACCTGGGCAGGATAGCAAGGGCAAGGAGCTCCTTATGACCTCACTTGTACCTGAAACTTATGAGGACTCTAGAAGAGCGTATGTTCTGATAAAAAGGGAGTATATTAATGTAAATGTGTATCATAGTATCCTTCAGTGTTGTTATTCCTGATAAGAAAAATAAAACATTCCCTGTAAATTTAAGACTTTTCTCCAGGGTGAACTTGTTGGTGCTTATTGACCTTAAACTCACTTCTGAAGGACTTCCCACAATCACTACACTTATAAGGCTTTTCTCCAGTGTGAACTCACTGGTGTTTATTTACATAAGACTTACTTCTGAAGGACTTCCCACAATCACTACACCTATAAGGCTTTTCTCCAGTGTGAATTCTCTGATGTTGAATAAGGGTGGAACTGTTACTGAAGGACTTCCCACAATCTGTACACTCATAAGGCTTTTCTCCAGTGTGAACTTGTTGGTGCTTATTGACATTAAACTTACTTCTGAAGGACTTCCCACAATCACTACATTTATAAGGCTTTCTCCAGTGTGAATTCTCTGATGTTGAATGAGGGTAGAACTGTTACTGAACAACTTCCCACAATCTGTACACTCATATGGCTTTTCTCTAGTGTGAACTCTCTTATGTTGAATGAGGTTAAAGATTCGTCTGAAAACTTTGCTACATTTGTCACACTCATAACTCAGTTCTCCAGAACATTCACCTTGAGAATAAAGAACTTTCTGGTTGTGCTGGCAGTTTTTTTCACATTCACCCCACTGGTAATGATTTTTTCCACTGAGATATTCTTGTGAAACCTCACTGCCACTGTGTGGCTCCTCAGTGTTCTGAGAGGCCTGGGGCTGGAGAAGCTCTGAGGGAGCTTCAACATCTTCCCCTAACTCCCTGCTGTTTGAAGGCACCTCTGATAAGTAGAAGCTGCACCTGGTCACAAATGTGGGCCTGTTTATAGCTTCTTTCCAGGACGTCTCTCCACTGGCATCCTTCTTTTTTCTGGTGAGGGTTTGCACTGATACAGAATTCTCTCACACATGTGTCACTAAAGTAGCATTTGCACTCAAAGTATCCTTCTTGGGACTCAGTCAGGTGAAAAATATCTTTTAACACTGAGAAACACCACTTATAGACATGCTAGTTCTGGGTTACTGGATCTGTCTCAGAATCCCTGACATGTGACTCTCCTTGTATAGATACACTCTGATCAGAACATACCTCCTCCTCATCCCTTTTATTCCAACAACCTGAAAACAGAAAAAAGGTGAGGAGATGAATCATGACTGTGGTGACAGAGGGAACTTTCATTACAAAAGTGTGTTACCCATGACACCTGGGTTACATGCAATTTTCAGAAAAGAAGTGCAGGAAGCATTAATAAGAGGCTTCTGTGAAGTTCTGGGTCTCTGCAGATCATAAAGAAAGGAAGACGACACCAGGAATATGACCCAAAGATGGCAAGCACCACATGGAAGAGAGCACCAGCCCTTCCGTAGGCTAACAGTGTTTAGTAGTCCTTGTCTGCAGGTGACAAAGGCAAGCTCTGAAGAATTTTGCTTATGTCTTATTTCAAGAAAAATTCAATAAACAAGTAGCCTGTGTTTCAAACCTACTTAAGCATGTATGTGCACTTCAAACCACATGTGTAAATCAGCGTTAAAGAATACTGCAGAGGCAGCAGTGCAGAAGAACAGGTGATGTAAAAATGCCACAAAAGTTAACATGGCCCAAAGACAGGAAGTCACAGGTGAAATGACATGTCACATAGAGTAAAGTAGGTAAAAGATGAGGCAGAAATGTGGTGTAGCCAGTGGCACCTGCATCTGAACAGTGATGGGAAAGAGCTGGTAGTTGGTATGATCTGAACATAACCCTTGTGTCCTACATTCCACTAGTTATCAGTCAGCAGGGACAGGCATGCTCTGATATCATCCAGAATGTTCACCCTGTGAGAAACAGGATTCTCCCTGCATCAAAGTCTCTACAAATACATAAAACCTAAATATTCCCAGTATTAAGAAAAGATGACAGAGGTGGAGCAGGCAGCCTTAGTCCAGAGAAAATCTACTTGCAGTAGTTTTCAGGGAAGGTAATAGTAGAAACAACAATTGAAGGAGGTTCTTACAAGAACAGCCCATGATTCATTTCAGTAAAGACCATAACCTGGAAAAGGCAGTCACCCAAGAATTTAGCTATAGGAAAGGGGCAGAAGTGGAAGGCATGGATCTGAATATATTTACCCTCCAAGGAAGAGAAACATAAGGTGGGATATATTAAGCTGGCTGTAAGACCCCTGACTCCCAGATTCTTCCTGCACTTCCTGAGCAAATGTTGTAAGAGAAGTTTGTGGAGTCTATTGCTCAGGGATCTCCACATTGCTCAGCACTGGCAGCCACAGGACATTTAAGGACAGTGAGGAATATTTGCAGAACCCATAGTCTGGCTGTGAGAGAGAGAGTGCTATGCCTGGAGAATAAAGTAAGAGAGAACATCACCTCAGGACACTGGGAGAGATGATGTGAAAGTCTTACCTACAGATGCTACAAGTGCAAACACTTCCAGCATCACATCGCAGTACAGAAGTCTCTGAGCCTCATCAAGAAGCTCCCACTCCTCCTGAGAGAAGGCAATGGCCACGTCCTCAAAGTTCATATCCTGTCATAGTGGGGACAGTACAGACCATGATCAGATTCTCTCCTAATATTCCAAGTCTGTCATACTCTTAACCCAGCACATCCATCTGGCCCCTCTATTCCCCACATCAGAGAAGATACCAGGCCTCAGTCCCATCAAAGTCAATCTTTCCTAATATTCCTACTGATGCTGTGTCTCCCCACAACAATAAAGGGAGGTGAGCAGATAGAAGATGCCTGTGCTCTGGGCCTCAATATGAGTCACACTGCTCCTTCTCAATAACAGTGAGTGTCAGGAATGTAGGGTAATGAGAGCTGTTGCACATAAAGGGAGTGTGAATGATTTGGCACTGGTCTTGTTAGATAATATGCTTGTTGACTCTCAATTGACCCCAAAGACACTAAAATATATGGCATCATACTTCACCCTTCTGACTCCAAACCCAGATTGTTGAGGCCATTACATTTCACTACATTATTTTCTTCACATAATTCTTTGAACCACACTCCTCTCTATGCAGCTCCATTCCAAGAGGCACAACTTCACTGGTAACACAAATATGCTGTGACAACGACAGGTTGTTTCCCAATTAGCTTCTTTTTCAAAAGTCTAATTTATCATCTCTATAATGTATTCCCCTCTTACCATCTCCCTTCCTCATGCCAGTGGAGCTTTTCAAGCACAGGTGACACTGATGTCTGCTATCTCATTCCTATTGATCAGTAGGGCAGCCCTCAACAACAAATGGCAGTTAAGCATATATAATTTAAGCTCTTCTTTGGCATGTAGAACCACAACAACTGTTCTTTTCAAGAATTACGCTAAAATTCCGCATATCATATCATCCAGTCCCCACCAGAAATGGACTCACCTTTCTTTCAATCTTATGTTAATGTCAGGACCCTGCAGCCTTGAATTCACATACCCTCTCCAAGTGCACACCACTTCTTTCTACCACACCTGTCTCACACCTGCACTCCCACATCCTAAGCACCCATAGTCATCTCCTTGGCCTCAGCCTCATTATTGAGTATGTGTGACCCAGAGAATGCCTAGAAAATTAAAACTGAGTCATGTACTACCTGTAAATCAAAGTTCACAACCACAGAGGAAGCATTGTGTCCTGCTATGAAGACCTCCATCCCTGATTATTTTTTTCCTTCAACCTCACCTATTGTGAACCACATCAGATCTCAGATATTCAGAGCCAAACTTCACTGTTACTGCACTTGATGTCTCTTCACCAGTCACAGTCTTTCCTCACTTATGGCCCTCTACCCATGCCCAGTGAGTCTCAGAGATGACCACTAATGCCCCTAAGCCAGTGGTTGGCAAACTGCAGCTCACTAGCCACATTCGGCTCTTTGGCCCCTTGAGTGTGGCTCTTCCACAAAATACAACATGCGGGCGCGCACGTACAGTATGATTAAAACTTCATGGCCCATGCACAGAAGTCGGTATTTTGTGAAAAAGCCACACTCAAGGGGCCAAAGAGCCGCATGTGGCTCGCGAGCCGCAGTTTGCCAACCACTACCCTAAGCAATTCCACTAAACTGACTGCAACAACCCAGCCACAGCAGTGGTAATCAGAAACCCTGGTAAGTGTTTAGAAAGAAAATAAACAACAACCTCAGTCTAATTTAAAATATTCTTTGGCATCCAATTCAAAACAAACAAACAAACAAACAAAGGTGATCTACAACTCCTATCTGGTCTATACATTTTCCTCTACATTTAAGGAAGTCTTCCTATTGAACAGCTCATCAGAGTTCTAGACGCTCTTGAAATGCTCTCTGAAATACCCTAATAGGCCAGAAAATAAAAGTTTTGTATCTCCTTTGAACATAACACTTCCTACTACAAATTTCTCCATCTGAGTTGATGGTGCTAAATCCAAGCCTTAATGTCAACTCTGACTATTACCTCTCTATCTCTCTAAACCCCATTAGGAAATCCAGGTGGGCACATCTAAATCACCAATCCAGAATGCAACTGCTACTTCCATTCTCCACAGCCACCATCATGAGCCAGTTATCATCACACTCACCCAGTCTATCAGAGCTGCTTTCTTCCTGGTCTTTCTACCTCCTACCTCAGAGGCATATTGATCATCATTCTGCAGCCACCAGGAGTCTAATGAGACCTGGTTCAGATCACTTGCCACCACTGCTGCAAATCTGCCATACTTCCATCACCTGCAGAGTAGACTCCAAAGTTGTAACAAAGCTCCCCTAGACCTGATTTTCTCCCTTTTTAAATAATTCCCTCTTTTTACTTATTTTATTTTATTTTTTGAAGACTTTTTAATATTTTATTGATTTTTTTTACCGAGAGGGAGGGGGATAGAGAGTTAGAAACATCGATGAGAGAAACATTGATCAGTGCCTCCTGCACAGTCCCTACTGGGGATGTGCCTGCAACCAAGGTACATGCCCTTGACCAGAATCAAACCTGGGACTCTTCAGTCTTTAGGCTGATGTTCTATCCACTTAGCCAAACTGGTTAGGGCTACTTCCCTTTTTTAAAAAAGAGGATGCCTGCAAGTCCCTGAACTGGTCTGGTCTTTCCTCCATGTGTTCACACATTCTGGGAGGACCTCCCACATGTCATTCCTCTAATTGCCAAAATCAGGGAGCACTTCATACAACTTTAGACCTGAACGTAGGATCTGGGCTTAGTGTTTGTTCAAGCTTCCCAGGCCCAAAGGCTGGGAGAGTGGCAGCAGAGTCCCAGGACTCCACTATCTCAGAGGCTACAAGAGTGTGAGGCCCTGAAATAAGCTCCACAAACCAGTACCTCTAAGCCAGTGGTTGTCAAACTGCGGCTTGCGAGCCACATGGGGCTCTTCGGCCCCTTCAGTGTGGCTCTTCCACAAAATACCACATGCGGGCGCGCATGTACAGTGTGATTGAAACTTCGTGGCCCATGAACAGAAGTCGGTATTTTGTGGAAGAGCCACACTCAAGGGGCCGAAGAGCCACATGTGGCTCGCGAGTCGCAGTTTGCCGACCCCTGCCCTAAGTGATGTTGCATTTGTGGGAATTTGTGGAAAGGAAAGGTCTTTTGAGAGCCTTGCAAACACTGCCAGGATCCATGGGCTCTGGTCACTTAGTACCTTTCCCTAGGCCCAGAGCCAGATGACCTGGAGATGACCGCATTACATTGGGGCCTCAGTCCTAAAGGCACACTCTTGCCTAGTTTGCTATCTTTCAAAGGACTTCTCATTCCTGTCCCCTACTGGTATTCTCTTCCTTCTAGTTTCTTGTTACCCTGAACAGTTGGGAAGTTTAGAACCCTACTTTACATAATGTCCCTCTTTTATTCTCCACCATCGATGGCCCTAGGTTCCTGAGAATGAAACTAAAATTTCTCATGCAATATTTCGCCTTGTTTTCTTTGTTTCCTTTAGATACAAAACAAGTCCAGGATTCCTGAATTCTTTCATCTCAGCCACACCAACCAAAACCATACAGGGTGGCATTGTAGCCTGTCACTCTCTTTCATCCATTACACCATGTATTACCCACATCACTGTTCTGGATGCTGTGACCTTGGCTTCAGGACCTGACAGACACCCAAGGATGGAGGGTAAATGGAATGAGGCTGAATAGAACTCTGCAAGCAAGACAGTCAGGGAGGTACATAGGCCTCAACACTGGCCGTTGCTGCTCACCAAGCTACAAACCACTGCACAAGGGAAACACTGCCTCTGATGCCTCATCCTCTTGTGATCCAGCGCTGGAGCCTATGAATATGTTAACATAACAAAGAGTTCAAAATGCCCACCTTGAGAAAAAAGCTGAAAGTAATACACAAGACAATCACCACAGGTAAATACACCGGTCCTGGGCTTTCATTGGCTAAACGCAGCCATCATTGGGCGCATTACTCTTTGGGTAACTTCGTTTTTCTGGCACATGTGGTATTAGGATCCCAGTCACTGACTTATCATTGCAAACATTGGTATTGGGGCACCCAAGTGCCCCGGGGAAATGCCAACTTTAGGATTTGGTGGCTGGTCCCAGGGTTCTGGGAAGTGTTTTCTGCAACTGATCTCTTATTTGGAGATATTATTTCAGATTCCATGAGAATTTCAGAATGCTCCCAGAGGTGAAAATTATTTCAATTTTTTCTGAAGACCAGAAATCTGGATGGATATATTGTTTTTAAGTTATTTATTTGATTTTTAGTATAGAGAGTAGAAGGGAAAGGAAAAGAGAGAAACACTGATTTGTGCCTCCGGCATGGCCCCTTCCACCTACTGGGAATCCACCAGAAAGGTTGGCTTGTGCCTCACCAGAAATCAAACTGGTAACCTTTCTGTTCCTGGGACTACGCTCAACAAAAGACCCACTCCAGTAGTCACACGTTTTTAGTTTTATAAAAAAAAAAATCACAGTATTAAGATAAATATACATAATCCTATCATATTTGTTTAAAAACAAAATATGAAAACATACATAGGTGAACAAGATGACAGTTCCTAGATTGTCTACATGTTTGTAGTCAGTACACATTGTTAAGCTATGGAATTAAGAGTTATTGAATGTTTACTACATGTGCCAGGCCCTGGATTCAATGCTTCACATGCATTATTATTTCAAGGTAAAACAACTGCTTGTAGAGTTTAATAAAAGGCAGGGCTGGAAGTCAAACCCCTGTATCTCCAACAACAGAGCTCTGGCTTCTAATGTTAGGCTCTGCTGCTTCCTAGAGAGTAGAGTTGGTAATGCATAACCATTAGGATGGGCTAGATATTGTTGTGGATAACAAACAGCCCCAAAGCTTTGGTAGATTATACTAAAGAAGGTATCTTTCTTGGTCATACTACATGTCCTCCCTGGTTCTCCTGGGACTGGTATAAAAGGAATCCACCATGTAGATGCCATCTCATATATCAGAGATGGACAGCGACAGTGGCACTTTCAGTGCTTCCAGATTTTTCTGCTAGAAGTGACAGTCATTGCAAATTTAACGTCATAGCCATTGTGACATCATAGCCACTTTGATGTTATAGCCATTGTAATGTCATAGCCATTGTGATGGCATTGCCACTTTGATGTTATAGCCATTGTAATGTCATAGCCATTGTGATGTCATAGCCACTTTGATGTTATAGCCATTGTAATGTCATAGCCATTGTGATGGCATAGCCATTGTGATGTCATAAAATCGTAACGTCAGAGCCATTGTAACGGCATAGCCACTGTGATGGCATAGCCATTGTAAACTCATAGCCACTATAATGTCATAGCCATTGTGATGGCATAGCCATTGTGACATCACAGCGACTATACCATCATATATATAATGTCATAGCCACTAGTTTCATAGACATTGTAACGTCATTGCCATTGACGTCATAGACATTGTGACGTCATAACCATTGTGACATTATAGCCATTATACTGTCATTTTCTCATCATAGGCACTATGTCATAGACATAGTAGTCATTGCCACTGTATTGTCATAGCCATTGTGACATCATAGCAACTGTAAAATCATAGCCATTGTGAAGTCATAGCCATTTTAAAGTCATATCCATTGTAACATCATAGACATTTTAACGTCATAGCCATTGAAATGTCATAGCCACTGTAGTGTAATAACCATTGTGATGTCATAGCCATTGCTATGTCATAGCCATTGTGACATCATAGCCATTGTAACCTCATAGCTACTTTAATGTCATAGCCATTGAAACGTCATAACCTTTGTAATGTCATATACATTGTAGAGTCATAGCATTTGTAATATCCTAGATATTGTGTCGGCATAGTCTTTGTCATAGCCATCATAACATCAGTGCCATTGTAACATCATAGCTACTATGACATAATACCCACTATAATGTCATAGGTTTGTAGTCAGTCACGATGTCACAGCCATTGTAACGTCATAGCCATTGTGTCATGGTAGCAATTGTGACATCATAGCCACTGTAACATCATAGCCCTTGTGATGTCATAGTCATTGTTAAGTCATATCAATTGTGACTTCATAGTAATTGTGATGTCATTGCCATCATGACGTTACAGCCATTGTACTTCATAGCCACTATAATGCCACAGCCATTGTAATATCTTAGGCATTATAATGTCATAAACATAGTAAAGCCATTGCCACTGTGTTGTCATAGCCATTGTGACGTCATAGCAATTGTGACGTCAAAGCAATTGTAACATCATAGCCCTTGTGATACCATAGTCATTGTGAAATATCAATTGTGACTTCATAGCAATTGTGATGTCATAGCCACTATAACATCATATCTATTGTAAAGTCATAGCTATTGTAATATAGCTATTGTAATGTCATAGCCATTGTAACATCACATCCATAATAATGGTCTAGCCACTTTGGTATCATATTCACTGTGCCTTCATAGCCATTGTGACATCATAGCCATTGTAACCTCATAGCTACTTTAATGTCACAGCCATTGAAACATAACTACTATAATGCAACAGGCTTTGTACCGTCATAGCCACAATAATGTTATAGACATTGTAACGTCATTGCCTTTGTGACGTCATAGCCATCATGAAATCATAGCCATTGTGACATAGCCACTAAATGTCAGAGCCATTGTAACATTATAGGGACCATAATGCATAGACATAGTTAAGTCATTGCATATGTAACGTCATAGTCATTGTGTCGTCATAGCCATTGAAACGTCATAGCCATTGTAATGGTGTATCCATTGTGATGTCATACCAATAGGAACCTCAGAACCATTGTAACGTGATAGCCACTGTGATGGCATAGCCATTTTATCTTAGTAGCCACTGTGATGTCATAGCCATTGTAACGTCAAAGCCACTATGTCATAGCCATTGTGATGTTATAGCGATTGTAATGTATTAGCCATTGTGAAGGCATAGACATTTTCATTATAGCCATAGCCATCATAATATTAGAGTCACTGTAATGTCATACACACTGTGACATCACAGTGACTATAATGTTATAGCCTTTTTAACAGTGTCATAATGTCACAGCCATGTGATGACTTATCCATTGTGACATAGTCCTTTTAACGTCATATTCATTGTCATGACATAGCTGTTGAAATGTCAAACCTACTCTAATGTAATAAACAATGTGATGTCATAGCCATTGTTATGTAATAAGCATTGTAACCTCATAGCCATTGTATCCTAATAGCCACTTTAACGTCACAGCCGTGGAAACATCGTAACCTTTGTAATGTCATATACATTGTAAAGTCATAGCATTTTTAATATCCTATCCAGTGTCGGCATAGCCATTTCCATCATAGCCATCGTCAAGTCATGGCCACCATAACATCAGAGCCATTGCAGTCATAGCCACTGACTATGTATGCCTTTGTAAAGTCATACTCACGATAATGTCACAGCCATTGTAACATCATAACCATTGTGACGTAGCGCTTGTGACATCACAGCTATTGTAACATCATAGCCCTTTTGACATCATAGTCATTGCGAAGTCATCAATTGTGACTTCATAGCAATTGTGATGTCATAGCCATTGTAACATCATAGCCCTTGGACACATAGTCATTGTGAAGTCATATCAATTTGACTTCATAGCATTTGTGATATCATAGCCATTGTAATGTCATAGCTAATGTGATGGCATTGCTATTGTGATGTTATAGCCACTATAACATCATATCCATTGTAAAGTCATAGCTATTGTAATATAGTTATTGTAATGTCTTAACCATTGTGATGGCATAGCGATTGTGACATCACAGCGACTATAAAATCATATATATTATAATATCATAGCCACTGTAGTTTCATAGCCATTGAAATGTCATTGCCGTTGACATCATTGCCATCGTGATGTGATTGCCATCATGACGTCATAGCCACTATAATGTCACAGCCATTGAAATACCATAGGCACTATAATGTCAGACATAGTAAAGTCTGCACTGTATTGTCATAGCCATTGTGATGTCATAGCAACTGTAACATCATAGCCATTGTGAACTCATAGCCACTATAACATCATATCGATTGTAAAGTCATAGCTATTTTAATATCATAGCTATTGTAATGTCATAGCCATTGAAACATCACATCCATTGTAATGTCATACTCTAGTGTCATAACAATTGTGCCTTCATAGCCATTGTTACATCATAGCCACTGTATCCTCATAGCCACTTTAACGTCACAGCCATGGAAACTTCATAACCTTTGTAATGTCTTATACATTGTAAAGTCATAGCATTTTTAATATCCTATCCATTGTGTCGGCATAGCCATTTCCATCATAGCCATCGTCAAGTCATGGCCACCATAACATCAGAGCCATTGCAGTCATAGCCACTGTGATGTCATACCCACTATAATGTCATAGCCTTTGTAGTCATAGTCACGATAATGTCACAGCCATTGTAACGTTATAACCATTGTGACATAGCGCTTGTGACATCACAGCTATTGTAACATCATAGCCCTTTTGACATCATAGTCATTGTGAAGTCTTATCAATTGTGACTTCATAGCAATTGTGATGTCATAGCCATTGTAATGTCATAGCGATTGTGATGGCCTAGCCATTGTGAAGTCATAGCCACTATAACATCATATCCACTGTAAAAGCATAGCTATTGTAGTATCATGGCTGTTGTAATGTCGTAGCCATTGTAACATAGTATCCACAGTAATGTCATAGCCACTCTAGTGTCATAACCATTGTGCCTTCATAGCCATTGTGACATCATATCCATCGTAAAATCGTAGCCACTGTGAGGTCATAGCCACTATAATGTCACAGCCATTGTAACATCATAGGCACCATGACATAGACATAGGTAAGTCACTGCAAATGTAAAGTCACACCAATTTTGACGTCATAGCCATTCAAACGTCAAAGCCATTGTGATGTCATAGTCATTTTGATGTCAGAGAAATTGTAACGTCATAGCCATTATAATGTTGTAGCCATTGCAATGTTATAGCCATTGTGATTTCATAGCCATAGTGATGTCATAGCCATGTAACATCATAGCCCTTGTGACATCATAGTCATTGTGAAGTCATAGCCATTGTGACATCGTAGCCATTGTGATGTCATAGCCATTGTAACATCATAGCCCTTGGACACATAGTCATTGTGAAGTCATATCAATTTGACTTCATAGCATTTGTGATATCATAGCCATTGTAATGTCATAGCTAATGTGATGGCATTGCTATTGTGATGTTATAGCCACTATAACATCATATCCATTGTAAAGTCATAGCTATTGTAATATAGCTATTTTAATGTCTTAACCATTGTGATGGCATATCATTGTGACATCATATTTATTGTAATGACATAGCCATTGTACTTTCATACACATTGCAACATCATTGCCATTGACATCATAGCCATATTGACGACATAGCCATTGTGACGTCATAGTCACCTTAATGTCAGTTATTTTCACATCAAGGCAAAAAAATGTCATAGACATAAGAAAGTCATTGCCACAGTATTATCATAGTAATTGGGACATCATAGCAACTATAACATCATAGCCATTGTGAAGTCATAGCCATTTTAAAGTCACATCCAATGTAATATCAAAGCTATTTTAACCTCATAGCCATTGTGATGACATAGCCATGGAAATGTCATAGCCCCTGTAGTGTAATAAGCATAGTGATGTCATAGAGATTGTAATGTCATAGTCATTGTGCCGTCATAGCCATGGAAACCTCATAGCCACTTTAATGTCATAGCAATTGAAACGTTGCCTCTGTAATGTCATAGACATTGTAAAGTCATAGCATTTGTAATATCACAGCCATTGTGTTGAAATAGTCATTCTCATCACAGCCATTGTGTTGGCATAGCCATCATAACATCAGAACCACTGTGATGTCTTAGCCACTGTGACATTGCCACTATGCTGTCATAGCCTCTGTAACATCATCGTCACGATAATGCAGCGGTGGGCAAACTTTTTGACTACAGGGCCACAATGGGTTCTTAAACTGGATGGAGTGTTTATGTGAACTAATATAAATTCAAAGTAAACATCATTACATAAAAGGGCACGGTCTTTTTTTTTTTTTTTTAGTTTTATTCAAACGGGCGGGATCTGGCTCGCGGGCCGTAGTTTGCCCATGGCTGCGATAATGTCACAGCCATTGAATCGTCAAAACCGTTGCGACGTCATAGACATTGTGACGTCATTGCCATTGTGATGGCATAGCCATTGTAACATCATAGCCCTTGTGACATCATAGTCATTGTGAAGTCATATCAATTGTGACTTCATAGCAATTGTGATATAGCCATTGAAATGTCATAGCTAATGTGATGGCATTGCCATTGTGATGTCATAGCCACTGTAACATATCCATTGTAAAGTCATAGCTATTGTAATATAGCTATTGTAATCTTAGTCATTGATGGCATAGTGATTGTGACATCACAGCGACTATAAAATCATATATATTATATAATAGACACTGTAGTTTCATAGCCATTGAAATGTCATTGCCGTTAATGTCATTGCCATCGTGACATGATTGCCATCGTGACGTCATAGCCACTATGCCACAGCCATTGAAATACCATAGGCACTATAATGTCAGATATAGAAAGTCATTGCACTGTATTGTCATAGCCATTGTGATGTCATAGCAACTGTAACATCATAGCCATTGTGAACTCATAGCCACTATAACATCATATCGATTGTAAAGTCATAGCAATTGTGATAACATAGCTATTGTAATGTCATAGCCATTGAAACATCACATCCATTGTAATGTCATAGCCACTCTAGTGTCATAACAATTGTGCATTTATAGCCATTATTACATCATAGCCATTGTATCCTCATAGCCACTTTAATGTCACAGCCATTGAAATGTCATAGCTACTATAATGCCACAGGAATTTTACCGTCATAGCCACAATAATGTTATAGACATTGTAACATCATTACTTTTGTGACGTCATAACCATCTTTTCATAGTCATTGTAACTATGTAGCCACTATAATGTCACAGCCATTGCAACATCATAGGCACCATATGACAGACATAGTTAAATCATTGCAAATTTAATGTCATAGCCGTTGTGACATCATAGCCATTGAAACGTCATGGCCATTGAAATGTCATAGCCACACTGATGGTATAACCATTGTAACTTGGTAGCCATTGTGATGTCATAGCCATTGTAACCTCTTAGGCACACTAATGTCATAGCCATTGTGATGTTATAGACTATAATGTCAGGCATTGTGATGTCATAGACTATAATGTCATAACCATTGTAATGTCATTGCCATTGTGATGGCATACCATTGTGACATCAGCGATTATAACATAAATATTGTAATGTCATAAGCACTGTAGTTTCATACACATTGCAACATCATTGCCATTGACATCATAGCCATCGTGACGTCATAGCCATTGTGATGTCATAGTCACTATGTCAGTTATTTTCACATCATAGGCACTATAATGTCATAGACATAAGAAAGTCATTGCCACTGTATTGTCATAGTAATTGTGACATCATAGCAAGTATAACATCATAGCCATTGTGAAGTCATAGCCATTTTAAAGTCATATCCTTTGTAATATTAAAGCTATTTTAATGGCATAGCCATTGTGACAACATAGCCATGGAAATGTCATAGCCCCTGTAGTGTAATAAGCATATTGACATCATAGAGATTGAATGTCATAGGCATTGTGCCATCATAGCTACTGTAATGCCACAGGCATTGTACTGTTATAGCCACAATAATGTTATAGACATTGTAATGTCATTGCTTTTGTGACGTCATAGCCATCGTGAATTCATAGCCATTGTGACGACGTAGGCACTATGTCACAGCCATTGCAACATCATAGGCACCATATGACATAGACATAGTTATTGCAAATTTAATGACATGGTCATTGTGACATCGTAGCCCTTGTGATGTCACAGCTATTGTAACATCATAGCCCTTGTGACATCATAGTCATTGTGAAGTCATCAATTGTGACAATAGCCATTGTGATGGCCTAGCCATTGTGAAGTCATAGCCACTATAACATCATATCCATTGTAAAGTCTTAGCTATTGTAATATTGCAAATTTAAAGCCGTAGCCATTTAGACCTCATAGTCATTCTGAAGTCATATAAATTATGACTTCATAGCAATTGTGATCTCACAGCCATTTTAATATAGCCATTGTGATGGCACAGCCATTGTGACATCATAGCTACCATAACATCATATCGATTGTAAAGTCATAGCTATTGTCACAGTCATCGAAACATCATATCAATAGTAATGTCATAGTGATTCTAGTGTCATAACAATTGTGCATTAATAGCCATTGTGCCATCATAGCCATTGTATCCTCATAGCCAGTTTAATGTCACAGCCATTGAAATGTCATAGCTACTATAATGCCACAGGCATTGTACCGTCATAGCCACAATAATGTTATAGACATTGTAATCTCATTGCTTTTATGACATCAAAGCCATCGTGTTTTCATAGCCATTGTGACGTTGTAGCCACTATAATATCACAGCCATTGCAACATCATAGGCACCATATGACATAGACATGATTAAATCATTGCAAATTTAATGTCATAGCCATTGTGGCATCATAGCCATTGAAATGTCATAGCCACTCTGCATAACCATTGTAACTAGATAGCCATTGTGTCACAGCCATTGTAATCTCTTAGCCACTCTAATGTCATAGCCATTGTGATGTCATATCCATTGTAATGTCATAGACTATAATATCAGGCATTGTGATGTCATAGCCATTGTAGTCATTGCCAATGTGATGGCATACCATGGTGACATCACAGCGATGATAACATATGTATTGTAATGACATAGCCATTGTACTTTCATACACATTGCAATGGCACTGCTATTGACATCATAGCCATTGTGATGTCATAGCCATTGTGATGTCATAGTCACTATTACGTCAGTTATTTTCACATCATAGGCACTATAATGTCATAGACATAAGAAAGTTATTGCCACTGTATTGTCAGTCATAGTGACATCATAGCAAGTAAAACATCATAGCCATTGTGAGGTCATAGCCATTTTAAAGTCACATACATTGTAATATCAAAGCCATTTTAATGTCACAGTCATTGTGACGACATAGCCATGGAAATGTCCTAGCTCCAGTAGTGTAATAAGCATTGTGCTGTATAGCCATTGTAACCTCATAGCCACTTTAATGTCACAACCATTGAAACGTCGTAGCCTCTGTAATATAGACATTGTAAAGTCATAGCATTTGTAATATCATAGCCATTGTGTTGGTATAGCCATTTTCATCATAGCCATTGTCACGTCATAGCCATCATGACATCAGAGCCATTGTGACGTCTTAGCCACTGTGACATTGCATTGCCACTATAATGTCATAGCCTTTGTAACATCATCATCATGATAATGTCACAGCCATTTAATCGTCAAAACCATGATGTCGTAGGCATTGTAAGATCATAGCCTTTGTGACATCATAGTCATTGTGAAGTCATATCAATTGTGACTTCATAGGAATTGTCATATCATAGCCATTGCAATGTCATCGCTAATGTGATGGCATCACCATTGTGGTGTAATAGCCACTATAACATCATATCAATTGTAGTCATAGCTATTGTAATATCAAAGCTTTTGCAATTTTGTAGCCATTGTAACATTGTATCCATAGTAATGTCAAAGCCACTCTAGTGTCATAACCATTGTGCCTTCAAAGCCATTGTGACATCATAGCCATTGTAATGTCATAGGCATTGTGCCATCATAGCCATTGTAACTTCATAGCCACTTTAATGTCACAGCCATTGAAATGTCATAGCCTATGTAATGTCATAGACATTGTAAAGTCATAGCATTTGTAATATCATACCAATTGTGTGGGCATAGCCATTTCATCATAGCCATTGTCACATAGCCATCATAACATCAGAGCCATTGTGACGTCAAAGCCACTGTGATGGCATAGCCACTATAATGTCATAGCCAGTGTAACAACATTGGCACCATAATGACATAGTTAATTCGTTGCAAATTAACATGATAGCCATTGTGACATCATAGTCATTGTGAAGTCATATAAATTGTGACTTCATAGAAATTGTGATGTAATAGCCATTTTAATGTTATAGCCATTGTGATGATATAGCCTTTGTGAACTCATAGCCACTATAACATCATATCGATTGTAAAGTCATAGCTATTGTAATATCATAGCTCTTGTAATGTCATAGCCATTGAAACATCGTATACATTGTGATGTCATAGCCACTCTAGTGTCACAATTGTGCATTCATAGCCATTGTGACATCATAGCCATTGTATCCTCTTAACCACTTTAATGTCACAGCCATTGAAACGTCATAGCTACTATAATGCCACAGTCATTGTACCGTCATAGCCACAATAATGTTATAGACATTGTAACGTCATTGCTTCTGTGACGTCATAGCCATTGTGATGCCATAGCCATTGTAATATCATAGCCCTTGTGACATTCATAGTCATTGTGAAGTCATCAATTGTGACTTCATAGTAATTGTGATATCATAGCCATTGTAATGTCATAGCTAATGTGATGGCATCACCATTGTGATGTCATAGCCACAATATCATATCAATTGTAAAGTCATAGCTATTGTAATATCAAAGCTATTGTAATGTTGTAGCCATTGTAACATCATATCCATAGTAATGTCAGTCACTCTAGTGTCATAACCATTGTTCCTTCATAGCCATTGTGACATCATAGCCATTGTAACCTCATAGCGACTTTAATGTCACAGCCATGGAAACGTCATAGCTACTATAATGGCACAGGCATTGTACCATCATAGCCAAAATAATGTTATGGAAATTTTAACATCATTGCCTGTCTGAAGTCATAGCCATCGTGAAATCATAGCCATTGTGACATCATAGCCACTCTAATGTTACAGCCATTGCAACATCATAGGCACTATAATTACATAGACATAGTTGTCATTACAAATTTAACATCTTAGCATTTAGACATCATAGTCATTGTGAAGTCATATCAATTGTGACTTCATAGCAATTGTGATGTCATAGCCATTGTAATGTTATAGCCATTGTGATGGCATAACCATTGTGACGTCATAGCACCATAACATCATATCCATTGTAAAGTCATAGCTCTTGTAATTTCATAGCTATTATACTGTCATAGCCATTTTAATATTGAATCCTTAGCAATGGCATAGCCACTCATGTCATAACCATCATGCCCTCATAGCCATTGTATCCTCAGAGCCACTTTAATGTCACAGCCATTGAAACGTCATAGCTACTATAATGCCACAGGGATTGTACTGTCATAGCCACAATAATTTTATAGACATTGTAACAACATTGCCTTTGTGACGTCGTAGCCATCGTGAAATTATAGCAGATGTGACGTCATAGCCATTGTAACATTATAGGCAAAATATGACATTGACATAGTAAAGTCATTGCAAATTTAATGGGATAGCCATTGTGATATCGCCATTGAAACGTCATACCCATTGAAACGTCATAGCCATTGTGAGGTCATAGCCATTTTGATATTATAGCCATTGTAATGTCATAGCCAGTGTGATGGCATAGCAATTGTGATGTCATAGGCATTGTAACGTCTGAGCCATTGTAACATCATAGCCACTCTGATGGCATAGCCATTGTAACTAGATAGCCATTGTGATGTCATAGCCATAGTAACCTCAGCCACAATAATGTCATAGCCATTGTGATGTCATAGCCATAGTAACCTCTTAGTCACTATAATGTCATAGCCATTGTGATGTCATAGCCATTGTAATGTCATAGACTATAATGTCATAGGCATTGAGGTCATAACCATTGTAATGTCATTGCCATTGTGATGGCATACCATTGTGATATTACAGCGATTATAACATCATATATATTGTAATGTCATAGCCTGCTATAGTTTCATACACATTGCAATGTCATTGCCATTGACATCGCCATCGTGACGTCATAGTCACTATAATGTCAGTTATTTTCACATCATAGGCACTATAATGTCTTAGACATAAGAAAGCCATTGCCACTGTATTGTCAAAGTCATAGTGATGTCATAGCAAGTATAACATCATAGCCATTGTGAAGTCATAGCCATTTTAAAATCATATCCATTGTAACATCAAAGCTATTTTAACGTCATAGCTATTGTGACGACATAGCCATGGAAATGTCCTAGCTCCAGTAGTGTAATAAGCATTGTGCCATCATAGCCATTGTAACCTCATAGCCACTTTAATGTCACAACCATTGAAACATCATAGCCTCTGTAATATCATAGACATTGTAAAGTCATAGCATTTGTAATATCATAGCCATTGTGTCAGTATAGCCATTTTCATCATAGCCATTGCCTCGTCATAGCCATCATGACATCAGAGCCATTGTGACATCTTAGCCACTGTGACATTGCATTGCCACTATAATGTCATAGCCTTTGTAACATCATCATCACGGTAATGTCACAGCCATTTAATCGTCAAAACCATGGTGATGTCGTAGGCATTGTGACGTTGTAGCCATCGTGATGTCATAGCCATTGTAAGATTATAGCTGTTGTGACATCATAGTCATTGTGAAGTCATATCAATTGTGACTTCATAGCAATTGTGATATCATAGCCATTGCAATGTCATAGCTAATGTGATGGCATCACCATTGTGGTGTCATAGCCACTATAACATCATATCAATTGTAGTCATAGCTATTGTAATAGACATTGTAAATAGCAATTGTGATGTCATAGCCAGTATAACATCATAGCCAATATAATGTCATAGCCATTGTGATGTCATAGCCATTGTAATGTCATAGCCATTGTGATGGCATAGCCATTGCGATATCACAGTGACTATAACATCATATATATTGTAATGCCATAGTACTGTTGTTTCATAGACAATGTAACGTCATTGCCATTGACGTCATAGCCATCGTGATGTCATAGACATTGTGATGTCATAGCCACTATAATGTCACAGCCAATGTAACATCATAGGAACAATATTGTCATAGACATAGTTGTCATTGGAAATTTAACATCATAGCCATTGTGACATCAAGACATTGAAACTTCATAGCCATTGTGATGTCATATCCATCATGTCAGAACCATTGTAATATCTTCGCCACTGTGAAGGCATAGCCATTGTAAATAGATAGCCATTGTGATGTCATAGCCATTGTAATGTCATAGCCATTGTGATGGCATAACCATTCTGATATCACAGCGACTATAACATCATATATATTGTAATGTCATAGTACTGTTGTTTCATAGACAATGTAACGTCAGCTCCATTGATGTCATAGCAATCGTGATGTCATAGCCGTTAAAACGTCATACCTACTATAATGCCAAAGGAATTGTACAATCATAGCCACAATAATATCGATGTTGTAACGTCATTGCCTTACTGATGTAATAGCCATCATGAAATCATAGCCATTGTGTCGTCATAGCCACTATAATGTCATAGCTATTTTAACATCATAGGCACGATAATGATATAGACATAGTTAAATCATGGAAAAGTTAATGTAATAGTCATTGTGCTGTCATAGCCATTGAAACCTCCTAGCCACTTTAATGTCACAGCCATTGAAATGTCATAGCCTCTGTAATGTCACAGACATTGTAAAGTCATAGCATTTTTAATATCATTGCCATTGGGTTGGCATAACCATTATCATCATAGCCATTATCACCTCATAGCCATCATAACAACAGAGCCATTGTAACATCATAGCCACTGGGACATCACACCCACGATATCGTTGTAGCCTTTGTAATGTAATAGTCACGATAATGTCACAGCCATTGTAACGTTATAGCCATTGTGACATCATACTCATTGTGAAGCCTTATCACTTGTGACTTCATAGCAATTGTGATGTCATAGCCATTGTAATATAAGCATTATGATGGCATAGCCATGTTGACATCATAGCCACTATAACATCATATCCATTGTAGTTATAGCTATTGTAATATCATAGCTATTGGAATGTCATAGGCATTGTAACATCATATCCATATAAATGTCATAGCCACTCTAGTGTCATAAACATTGTGCCTTCATAGCCATTGTGACATCATAGCCATCGTGATGTCAGCCATTTTGATTTCATAGCCACTGTGATGTCATAGCAATTGTGATGGCATAGCCATTGTGTTGTCATAGCCATTGTAACATCGCATCCATATTAATGTCATAGCCACCCTAGTGTCCTAACATTGTGCCTTCATATCCATTGTGACAACATAGCCATTGTAACCTCATAGCCACTTTAATGTCACAGCCATTGAAACGTCATAGCTACTATAATGCCACAGGCACGGCACCGTCATAGCCACAATAATGTTATAGACATTGTAACATCATAGGCTCCATAATGACATAGACATAGTTAAGTCACTGCAAATTTACCATCATAGCCATTGAAACGTCATAGTCATTGTAATATCATAGCCATTGAAATGTCATAGCCACTGTAGTGTAATAACCATTGGGACGTCATAGCCATTGTAATGTCATAGGCATTGTGCCATCACAGGCATTGTAACCTCATGGCCAGGTGAATGTCACAGCCATTGAATCGTCGTAGCCTCTGTAATGGCATAGACATTGTAAAGTCATAGCAATTGTAATATCATAGACATAGTGTCGGCATAGCCATTTTCATCATAGCCATCATCACTTCATAGCCATCATAACATCAGAGCCATTGTAACGTCATAGCCACTGTGACATCATACCCACTATGTCATAGCCTTTGTAACATCATAGTCACGATAATGTCACAGCCATTTTAACGTCGTATCCATTGTGATGTCGTAGCCATTTTGGCATCATAGCCATTGTAACATCATAGCCCTTGTGACATTATACTCATTGTGAAGTCATATCAATTGTGCCTTCATAGCAATTGTGATATAGCCATTGTAATGCCATAGCCATTGTGATGGCATAGCTATTGTGATGTCATATCCACTATACCATCATATCCATTGTAAAGTCATAGCTATTGTAATATAGCTATTGTAATGTCATATTGATTGTAACATCATATCCATAGTAATGTCATAGCCATTGTGACATCATAGCCATTGTAATGCCATAGCCATTGTGATAGCATAGCAATTGTGATGTCATAGCCATCGTAACGTTAGAGCCATTGTAACGTCATAGCCACTATGATGGCATAGCCATTGTAACTAGGTAACCATTGTCATGCAATAGCCATTGTAATGTCATAGCCACTTTAATGTAATAGCCATAGTAATGTCATAGCCATTGTGATGGCATAGCCATTGTGACATCACAGTGACTACAACATCATATATATTGTAATGTCATAGCCACTGTAGTTTCATGGACATTGTAACGTCATTTTCATTGATAGAGGAAGCCATGCTCCCCACCTCTCGCGCCTTGGCTCAGAGCCCAAAAGCAACAATGTTTCAATTATAAAAGCTAAAAAAATTCCAGATACCTGCTTTCAGCAGGCCGTGGCCACAGATCTGGAGCCTACTCTCATCTCCAATGACAGCATCAAAACTTCAATTATAGAAGGTAAGTAAATCCCAGAAAAAAAAAAAAAAAAAAAGGAGAGGCTGGTAGTTTGAGTTGCTGGCCATCTTGAAAATGGCCCTCAGCCCCTCGCCTAGACTGGCCAGGCACCCCAATGGGGACCTCCACCCTGAAAGGAGTGTGACCACTGCAAACAGCCATCACCCCCTCACCCAGGCTGGCCAGGCACCCAAGCAAGACACCCACCCTAATCCGGGACACCCTTCAAGGCAAACCAGCCAGCCCCCACCCGTATACCAGGCCTCTATCCTATATAGTAAAAGGTAATATGCAAACTGACCCTAACAGCAGAAAGACTGGGAATGACTGGTCACTATGACACACACTGATCACCAGGGGTCAGACACTCAATGCAGGAGCTGCCCTCTGGTGGTCAGTGTGCTCCCACATGGGGGAGCTCTGCTCAGCCACAAGCCAGGCTGATGGCTGCCAGTACAGCGGTGGTGGTTGGAGCCTCTCCTGCCTCCTCAGCAGTGCTAAGGATGTCTGACTGCAGCTTAGGTCTGCTCCCTGCTGGCAAGTGGTCATCCCCTTAGGGTTGCTGAGCTGCCAGAGGGATGTCTGATTGCCATCTTAGGCCCAAACCCTCGGGGAGCAGGCCTAAGCCAGCAGGTGGTCATCCCCTGAGGGGTCCTAGACTGCGAGAGGGAACAGGCCCGGCTGAGGGACCCCCGCCCCCCCAGTGCACAAATTTTTGTGCACCGGGCCTCTAATCAGTTTATAATGGTCTTAATTATCCATGAATGAGTGAGATCATTTGGTATTTTTTTTCATTGACTGACTTATTTCACTTAGCATAATGCTCTCCAGTTCCATCCATGCTGTCACAAATGGTAAGAATTCATTCTTTTTTACAGCAGCATAGTATTCCATCGTGTAGATGTACCACAGTTTTCTAATCCATTCATCTGCTGATGGGCACTTAGGCTGTTTCCAGATCTTAGCTATGGTGAATTGTGCTGCTATGAACATAGGGGTGCATATATCCTTTCTGATTGGTGTTTCTGATTTCTTGGGATATATTCCTAGCAGTGGGATCACTGGGTCAAATGGGAGTTCCATTTTTAACTTTTTGAGGAAACTCCATACTGTCTTCCATAGTGGCTGCACCAGTCTGAATTCCCACCAGCAGTGCATGAGTGCTCCTTTTTCTCGACATCCTCTCCAGCACTTATCATTTATTGATTTGTTGATGATAGCCATTCTGACAGGTGTGAGATGGTACATCATTGTTGTTTTGATTTGCATTTCTCAAATGATTAGTGACTGAGCATGTTTTCATATGTCTCTTGGCTTTCTGAATGTCCTCTTTTGAAAAGTGTCTATTTAGGTCAATTGCCCATTTTTTCATTGGATTGTTTATGTTCCTTTTGTCAAGTTGTATGAGTTCCCTATAAATGTTGGACATTAAAACCTTATTGGTGATAACATTGGCAAATATGTTCTTCCATGCAGTGGGCTTTCTTGTTGTTTTATTGATGGTTTCTTTTGCTGTGCAGAAGCTTTTTATTTTGATGTAGTCCCATTTGTTTATTTTCTCTTTAGTTTCCATTGCCCTAGGAGCTGTATCAGTGAAAAAACTATTCAGCACATGTCTGAAATTTTGTTGCCTGTGGATTCCTCCAGTATTTTTTATAGATTTCCATCTTACATTTAAGTCCTTTATCCAGTTTGAGTTTATTTTTGTGTATGGTGTAAGTTGGTGGTCTAATTTCATTTTTTGCATGTATCTGTCCAATTTTCCCAACACCATTTATTGAAGAGACTGTCTTGACTTCATTGTATGTTCTTGCCTCTTTTGTCAAATATTAATTGAGCATATTGGTTCAGGTCGATTTCTGGGCTCTCTAAAGTATTCTATTGATCTATATGTCTGTTCTTGTGCCAGTACCAGGCTGTTTTGAGAACAGTGGCTTTGTAATACAGCTTGATATTTGGTATTGAGATCCCACCTACTTTGTTCTTCTTTCTCAGGATCGCTGCAGCTATTCAGGGTCTTCTTTTATTCCACATGAATTTTTGCAGAGTTGGTTCTAGATCTGTGAAATATGCCGTTGGTATTTTAATGGGAAGTGCATTGAATTTATAGGTTGCTTTGGGTAGTATGGAAATTTTAATGATGTTGATTCTACAAATCCAAGAACATGGTATGTTCTTCCATCCGTTTATGTCTTCCTCTATCTCTTTTTTCAGCGTCCTGTAGTTTTCTGATTAAAGGTCTTTTACTTCTTTAGTTGTTTATTTCTAGGTCTCTTAATTTTTTTGGTGCCATGGTAAATGGGATTGCTATTTTAGTCTCTCTTTCTGTAAGTTCACTATTGGTGTATAGAAATGCCATAGATTTCTTGGTATTGATTTTGTATCCTGGTATATTGCCAAATTCATTTATTAAGTCTAATAGTTTTTTGATGGGATTTTTAGGTTTTTGTTTTTGTATAATATCATGTCATCTGCGAATAAGGACAGTTTTACTTCTTCTTCCCAATTTGGATGTCTTTTATTTCTTCTTCTTGTCTAATTGCAATGGCTAATACTTCTAGTACTATATCTAACAGGAGTGGTGAGAGTGGCATCCCTGTCTTGTTCCTGCTCTTAGGAGAAATGGTGTTAGTTTTTGACCATTGAGTATGATGTTGGCTGTGGGTTTGTCATATATGGCTTTTATTATATTGAGGTGTGATCCTTCTATTCCCACCTTGTGTGAGTTTTTATCAAATATAGGTGTTGAATTTTGTCAAACGCTTTTTCTGCATCAATTGATATGACCATGTGTTTTTTTTTCTTTCAATTTGTTTATGTGATGTATCACATTTATTGATTTGCGGATATTGTAACATCCTTGCATCCCTGGGATAAATCCTACTTGGTCATGGTGTATGATCTTTCTGATGTACTGCTGGATCCTATTTGCTAAGACTTTGTTGAGGATTTTGGCATCTATATTCATGAGGGACATTGGCCTGTAATTCTCTTTCATTGTGTTGTCTTTACCTGGTTTTGGTATTAGGGTGATGCTGGCTTCATAGAATGAGCTTGGAAGTGTTCCTTCCTCTTGGATTTTTTGTAGTAGTCTGTGGAGGATAGGTTTTAGTTCTTCCTTGAATGTTTGGTAAAACTCCCCTGGGAAGCCATCTGGTCCTGGGCTTTTGTTTGCTGGAAGCTTATTGATGATTGCTTAATTTCTTCCATAGTTATTGGCCAGTTGAAATTTTTAGATTCTTCCTGATTGAGTTTTGGAATATATTTTTCTGGGAATATGTACTTTTCCTCCAGGTTGTCTAGTTTGTTGGAATAGAGTTGTCCATGGTATTGTTTAACAATCATTTGTATTTCTGTGGGGTCTGTTGTTATTTCACCTCTATCATTTCTGATTTTGTTTATTCGGGTCCACTCTCTTTGCTTCTTGGTGAGACTGGCTAGAGGTTCATCAATCTTGTTTATCCTTTCAAAGGACCAGCTCTTGGTTTCAATGATTTTCTGTATTGTTTTTTTTGGTCTCTATATCATTTATTTCTGCTCTAATCTTTATTATCTTCTTCCTTCTGCTCACTCCGGGCTTTTCTTGTTGCTCTCTTTCTAGTTCTTTGAGGTGTAGAGTTAGATGATTTACTACCATTTTTTCTTGTTTTTTGAGATAGGCCTGTAGAGCTATAAACTTCCCTCTCAGGATTGCTTTCATTGTGTCCCATAAGTTTTGGATTCTTGTGTTTTCATTGTCATTATTTTGCAGGATGTTTTTAATTTCTTCTTTGATCTCATTGGTAACCCAATCAATATTTAATAACATGCTATTCAGCTTCCAAGTGTTTGAGTATTTTGGGTTGTTTTATTGTAGTTTACTTCTAATATGCCTTCGTGGTCTGAGAAGATGCTTTTTATGATTTCAATCTTTTTGAATTTGGGGAGACTTTGTTTGTGACCTAATATGTGGTCTATTTTTGAATATGTCCCATGAGCCCTTGAGAAAAATGTATATTCCGTGGCTTTGGGGTGAAGTGTTCTGAAGATGTCAATTAAGTCCATCTGTTCTAGTGAGTCATTTAGGATTGCTGTTTCTTTGCTGCTTGTTTGTCTAGAGGATTTACCCAGTGATGTCAGTGGTGTATTAAAGTCCCCTACTATGATTGTATTGTTGTCAATCTCTCCTTTGATATCTTCCAGGAGTTTTTTTTATGTATTTGGGTGCTCCTACATTGGGGTGCATATACATTTATCAGGGTTATATCTTCTTGTTGTATTGATCCCTTTTGTATTAAGAAGTGGCCTTCCTTATCTCTTGTTATGGCCTTCACTTTGAGGTCTATTTTGTCAGATATAAGTATTGCTACCCCAGCTTTTTTTTTTTTCATTTTCATTTGCCTGAAAGATATTTTTCCATCCCTTCACTTTCAGTCTGTGTGAGCCCCTTCTTCTGAAATGGGTCTCTTGTAGACAGAAAATGTATGGGTTATTTTTTTTTTTTTTTATCCATTCAGCCACTCAGTGTCTTTTGGTTGGAGCATTTAGTCTGTTTACGTTTAAAGTTATTATTGAAAGGTGCTTGTTTGTAGCCATTTCTTTTTTTGTGTGGCTGTTTTCTTTCTGAGCTTTTTATTTCTTCTTTTTACACCAGCCCCTTTAGTATTTCTTGCATTGCTGACTTTATGGTGTTAAACTCCCTTAGCCTTTTTTTGTCTGTGAAGCTTCTTATTTCCCCTTCAATTTTGAATGATAGCCTTGCTGGAGAGAGTATTCTTGGATTCAGTCCTTTGCTTTGCATCACTTTGTAAATTTCTGTCCATTCTTTTCTGGCCTAATGTGTTTCTGTTGAGAAATCATTTGATAATCTAATGGGAGATCCTTTGAATGTAACTTTCCATCTCTCTCTTGCAGCCTTTAAGATTCTCTATTTGTCCTGAACATTTCCTATGGTAATTATGATGTGTCTTGGTGTGGGTCTTTTTGCGTTCACCTTGTTTGGGACTCTCTGTGCTTGTGTGATTTTTTTTCTTCCCCACCTCTGGGAAGTTTTCTGATATTATTTCTTCAAATAGGTTTTCTAACCCTTGTTCCTCTTTCTGTTGTTCTGGCACCCCTATTATTCGTATGTTGTTTAGTTTCATGTTGTCCCATAGCTCCCTTAGGCTCTCCTCCTATCTTTTAATTTTTTTCTCCAATTGCTGTTCAGTTTGGGTGTGTTCTGTTTCCTTGTCTTCTAATTCACTAATTTGGTCCTCTGCTTCTACTAGTCTACTGTTGAAACTTTTAATGGTGTTTTTTATTGCAGCTATATCACTCTTCATTTCTTCTTGGTTCTTACATAATTTATTGATTTTTTTCATCTGTTTCTTCTTGCATAAGTTGTTGATTTTTTTGTCCATCTGGTTTATGCACTCTAGGACCCTTAATCTGAATTCTTTTTCGGTCATGTTGTATGCCTCTATCACTTAGCTGCTTTTCTGGTGAGTCCTCCTTTTCTTTCCTTTGGGGGTTTCTTTGTCTACCCATGTTTGATTGTACCGCCATATCTAGATGTTGAGTCATTCAGTAGCTGCTCCTTGGGTGCCAGTGGCTTCTCAGGCTGGGCTTGCTCCTCGGGCGGTTGTGGTAGCAGCTGCTCCTCAGTTGGTAGCAGCTCCCGTGGTGGGTGCTGTTCACAGCTGTGGTGGATCCTCTGGCTGGTGGGGGAGGTTTCACACACAGCTGCTATTCCTCAGACAGAGTGTGTGGTGATCAGGAGGCTGCTGTTCCTTGGATGGGGGCAGGCTACACAAGCAGCTGGTACTTTAGTTCCCCTCTGTGGGTCATGTCTATGCCCTCCTATGTGTCTCTATGCTGGCTCCACCTTTAGTCTTTGGGTATCAGGTTTCTCTCCTGTGAGTTTTCCATTGATTATTCAGGAAGTGTTCTTGTATTTCAGTTGTCATTCCAGCTTGTTCCTGGGAGCATGACCATGCAGCATCCGCCTACTCTGCTGCCATTTTTAATCTCCCTCATGATTCTTTATGGAATCCACCTCATCTTTCCTCCGAGCTGCCTTTCTCCACTGGCCCGCCGTCCACTCGCCTGGCCCCAGCCCCGCTCTCTGACTCTGAGGTTTAAATAGAACCACCACTAGGACATAAACACTGTAGTCATAGTGAGTGGGAAAGATTGCATTAGATGAAAAGTGCCTCTTATGAATGTATTCCACATATGATCAATGGTTTGTGGCTTTGTGATCTTTGCATACAGTAATTCTCAGGGCTTCCAAAATGTTCCTGTGGCTAAAGTCATGGGCAGAAAAAATAAACTCACAGAGTTTTGAATTCCTCTGGACCATTCACCTCAAGGTTTCCTGATCAGGCAAGATCTCAAAGCTAGAGGAAGGATAATCCTGTACTCACTCCAAGGATTTGCCTTTTGTAAGCAGTCAACATCCTCGTTGATTCTGATGTCAATAGTCTTCACTGCTTGCAATATTTGATGCCAATGAGGCAAGGCTGGTCTTACCAGGAAATTAGGAGAGAGATGGTATTTTAATTTTCTAGCAAGACAGAGATATCTAGGTCTTCATTTGGAAGCATTTTTTAGGGCTTTATTTATAACTGACATGCAACAAAATGCACTTTTCTAATGTGTACTCTTTGTTGAGCTTGGACAAATGGATCAAACTTTAAAACCATCATATGTGAAATAAATTTATCTCTCACCCATATACAGGTTAGGGCAAAAGCAGAGTTACAGAAGTGAGTATAAAACAAAGAGCTTACTCTCTATTTTAAATAAATATTTTATATATTTAAAATATATTCATTGACTTTCTAAAAAGAAAGGAAGGGAGGAGAGAGAGAGAGAGAGAGAGAGAGAGAGAGAGAGAGAGAGAGAGAGAGAGAGAAATGATGACATGAGAAACATCAAATAGCTGCCTCCTGTCTGCCACTTGCAGGGCATCCAGGTAGGCATGTGCCCTGACATGGACTGGAACCAGTGACCTTTCAGGGCAAGGGATGGTGACCAACCAACTGAAGTACAATGGCCAGGGAAAAGTGTATACTTGTATTATTATTTATTTATTATTGAATTAATTTCCATACAACTTGAAAGCTACCTTACCACATCCTATATTTACCTCCTCCCTTTTATAATCTGTCTTCTGCCTTCCCCATCCCTAAATGCATTCATTCATTTTCCTTCCTTTACAAGATTAGTTCATATTTTCCATAATATTGTAAGCACTACAAGGTGTCTATTCTTTAACAAATATTGGTCTTTTTCATGCTACACAGTTATTTTAAGATTGAACACTAATGCTTATGTGAAATGCTATTTTATATTGCTGAGTAATATTGTGCTCTGTGCATAAAAACTTTATCTATTGATCTGTCTATGGTTTTTGTTATTTCCAGGTTTAGGGTATTATAAAAAAATTTTCTGGAAATATTGTGTTCACTGCTTTATATAAATGTGTTTTACTTATCTAATTGTTGTGGTGTAGGTGAGCATTTTGCTTTTGAAGACATGCAAAACTGTGATCTAAAATAGTCATTCCTTTTGTCTTCCCAGTTACACACAATAATGAAAATTCTAGTTTTTATTATCCCTATAAACACATGCAATGTTTAGTATCTTTACACTTTAGGCCCCAAAATAAGTATAGTGTTAACTTGTTTTAAATCCATAAGAAATTTTTATGGTGAGAATTTCTTTATGCATTTATTTACACTGTCTTTATCTATTTTGTTGAAAGTTTTGGTCAGGAACTTTTGCAATTTTTAGAATGAATTTAAGATTTAACCAATAGGAGGACAATTCAGAGTTAAGAAATCTGTGTTCACTGCACTCATTCCTTAAAGACCTAACTGATTTCACTGGCAATTGGAATTATATGTTTTGAATACTGGAAGCAAAATTGTTTTTCTCAACTTTTATCTTATGCACAATTTATGCCCACTTGCATGATACACTTTTAAGTTAAATCTACATTGCTAACATTCTCCACCATTTTTTTTTTTCAAGTCGAAGCATTCTATAGTAAATGAAGTGAAGTTAAGTTGTGTACTATTTGTCAATTTTCCTGGTGGCAAATACTCTCATCATAATGAGTTTCAAAATGTGAAAATGTTGGCACTGAACATGGGCCTGCTAGGATATTTCAGTAGCACATCATTATATTTAATTTCCAAGATGCTGATGCAGTAGATACAAGTATACTCAAGAACATTCATGTTAAAATAAATTAATGGGAAATACCAACTTTTAATCATTTTTAAAAACTTTGATATAAGTGTAATTGATTTAAAATATATATTCAAAAACATATTTTATTGATTTCAGTGAGGAAGGGAGGGGGGATAGAGAGAGAGAAACATGAATGATGAGAGAGAATCACTGATAGGCTGCCTCCTCCAGGCACCACAATATGAATCCAGCCCAGCACTTGAGCATTTGTCCTGACCAAGAATTGAACAGTGACCTGTAGTGTCATAGGTTAACATTCAACCACTGAAGCACACTTGTACGGCTCTCCTAAGATTTTCAGGATCACACTCAACCTGCACCTGGGGTAGCAATGAGCAGTGGCAGCTCATCCTGGCCTAGTCCCCTGAATCTGCGCTCAAGGCCTCCTTTATTCTGAATGCCCAGTGAGTTAACAGCAGTTAAGTCACTTTTCTAGAGAGTTAAAGGAACCTGGTTTAATCTCTCTGCTGTTCCCTGTTCTATCATAAGGCCTACATTTTTTCATTATCCCCCGCTTCAATTAATGTTCCCTCAAAATCTTCTGAACTCGTGTCGTGAAATATTTTCTAACATGAAGTAATGAACTCAAACACTACAGACCAAGCTGAGGCAGATCTGCTCCAGGCTGCTTCCTGTTCCTGAGCACAGTTAGGGACATCCTCTATAAAGACCAACTAGGTATGATTTTGCTTAAAAGACTTGGGATAAAATGTGATGGTCCTCATTCACATTGGTGTTGCTGAGTCAAATCAATTTTCACACGATTCTTTTTTATTGATTTTTTAGAGAGAGTGGAAGATGGAGAAACATCAATGATGAGAAAGAATCCTTGATCAGCTCTCTCCTGCATGCCCTCTACAGGGATGGAGCTCCCCAACCTATGCATGTGCCCTGATCTGGACCAACCAAAGAAACCTTGATTCATGGGTCCATGCCCAACCACTGAGCGATGCCATGTGGCAAACTATTGTTTTTTATTGTTGACTCTATTACAAACAGACCCAATTTCACCATCCTCATCACCCTTTGCCTCCCTCTACCCTGCCCCCACCGTGTCTAGGCACTCAGCACATTATTGCCTATGACCATGGACTATGCATATATGGATATACTTTTAAAAATATATTTTTATTTATTTTGGAGAGAGGAAAAAAGGGGGAGTGATAAATACATCAATGATGAGAGAGAATCACTAATTAGCTGCCTGCTGTGCATCCCCACCCTCCCCCAACTGAGAATTGAACTTAAAATCCTTGTATGTTCCCTAATCTAGAATAAAACCATGACCTCATGGATCAGAGGTCAATGTTCACTCAGTGAGCAATAACAGCTGGGCTATATTATTTTTTAAAAAAATAATTAATATGTATTTCTGATCATTGATAGTATTACAGATGTCTCCCTTTTTTTTGCCTGTGCATATATTGTTTGGAAGAACTCTCCCAGTTCTCTCCACACACCACACAGCTCTTCAGGGAGATTTGCCAGTCTGTTCCACTTACCAGATTCTGGGCCCATATTTTCCTTCTCCAGGGCCACTTGCTGAACCACATCACCTTTATTCACCAATGTCATTGGCTGGGATGCTAGTCCTCCCCTTGGTGTTGAGAAAACTACATTATCCAGAATGGACTGCGCCCACATGGGCCGAGCTAAAGGGCAATTTTGGATTCAGCGCATTTGGTTAGGGCGGGACTTTCGCCTTCCTCCTCCTGGTGGTCATTTTGACCCTTTCAGTTTCTTCAAGGAATCACAGGCTTCAGCCCACCAGTCGTGAGGAGGAGGAGGCCTAGGAAGCAGCGTCCTTGCTGTGCAGGGTGTGTCTGAGGCTGGTTGAGCACCAACAGGCTGGGAGTGGGGCTTCCGTGCCTCCCAGACTCCTCTCTGCTCACAGCATTCAGTCATCCTGACCCCATTTAACCCCCTAGCCTTGGGGACCGGTGCCTCTCTGGTCCTGCTGCCCAGGTGGCAGCGTTCAGAACAGTAAGTCACTCTGGGGTGACACGTGGTGTGGTAGGGGAAGAGGGTGAAAGGCTGCAGTGCCACCTTGTAAGGACATGGTGGTGAGGCTGAGCCTGGAGGATTAGGAAAACCCGGGACTCCTTTGGGTCCAAAGGCAACAAAGAGATGAGGTGTGGTTTTGCACAAGGAGTTTTACTTTCATTCTCAGGAAGCTGGGAGCATAGATGGTTGTGAAAAAAAAAAAAAAAAAGGACATTTTCTGAGGTAGGGTTCTACATTTTCCTAAATTTGCTCAGAGGAAAGACAGACTAGAAGACAGAGGACAGCAGCTGTGGACAGGAAGGGGAAGTCCTGTAAATGATAAGGGAACTGTCCAGAGTGAGCACTGAGGACTGAGATAATTCAGGCATCTCAGGGGCACCTGGCCTCTGGGCTGGGCAAGGGTACTGAGCAGCCTGAGCCCATAGAGCTTGGTGGGTGCCAGGCTCTCAACCTACCATTTTCATTCCTCAAATTCCTGCAAATGCAGAATGAATTAGGTGTACAGGATGGAGAAGATTATTTCAGAGCCTCACACCCTTGTGGCCTCTGAGAGAGTGGTGTCCTGGGACTGTCTAGCCCAGCCGTGGGCAAACTACGGCACGCGGCCCATTTGAAATGAATAAAACTAAAAAAAAAAAAAAAAAAAAAAAAAAAAAAAAAACAAACCCTTTTATGTAATGATGTTTACTTTGAATTTATATTAATTCACACAAACACTCCACCCATGCTTTTGTTCCGGCCCTCCGGTCCAGTTTAAAAACCCATTGTGGCCCTCGAGTCAAAAAGTTTGCCCACCCCTGGGACTCTAGCCACTCATTTAACCTTGGGCCTGGGCACTTTGAACAGATACTAAGCTCAGAATCCTAAGGCCATGATGAGGGCTTCATTAAGGGGACCTTGTTTCTGCAACCAGTGTAATGAGTGGGAGGTCCTCCCGGGCATAGTTTCCAGAATGTGCAAAGGCTTGGAGTGAAGAGGGAGCTGATTCAGGAACTGGCAGATATGTTTTTGGGGAAAAAAGAACAAAATGTATATCTATATCTATATATATATATACATATATATATATATATCATCTATATCTATATCTATTTATCTACATATATATTGATTTTAGATATAGGAGAGGGAGAGAGACAGAGAAACAGTGATGAGCCAGAAACAAGGATTGGTTGCTGCCTGCACAACCCCTACTCTGGATCCAGCCCACAACCCAGGCATGTGACCTCACCAGTGCATGGGTCTATGCTCAACCAACTGAGACACATCAGCCAGGACTGTGGATCACTTTAATACAGGGAATCATGGTCAGGTTGGTAATGGTAGTAGTAGCTCAGAAGGGACAGTGTGAGCCTGAAGACTGGCTTTTCTGCTGGGGACACTGTTTGTGGGAGTTTGGTGTCACAACAAAGTATAGGGACAGAAATTGTTGTATAGATTTCAGGGAGAGATCATGGTTTTGCAGTGGCCAGGGCCTTTAAAAGATGAGTTGACTTGAGATTAATTGGAGGCTGATGAGTAATTCATACAGATGAGACGGTTGGTACATACTTCTCTAAACACTCACCGGGATTTTGTTGTGACCCTTGATGTGGCCTGGCTATGGGGAGTTGCAATTAGCCTTGTGGATTAGCTCAGAGGCTTGAGTGGGCTTCTGTGAGACTCACTGGGCATAGAATAGAGGGCCATTGGGCTGGGATTTGAGTGAAGGTTAAGTAGAGAGATGTTGTCTGTGACTAGTGAAGTGACATGAAATGCGGCACCAGGGGAGGTGGGCTTTGGATATCTCAGATCAGATTGTGGTTATTCAGAGGTTAGATTGAAGGAAAAAAAAACAGTCATGGAGAGAGGCCTTCATAGCAGGAACCAAGCCTGCCTTTATGAGGTGGACGATCAGAATCTGGGCAGTACTTGATCCTGTTTGAATTTGGCAAACATTGTCTGGACCACACATGCTAAGTAATAAGTAAGAGGATGAGGAAATGACTATGGGGGCTGTGATGTAGGAGTGCAGGTGTGAGAGAGGTATGGTAGAAAGTGGGATGTGCACTTGAGGAGGGAGTGTGACTTCATGGTCAGAGCACCCTGACATTGACATAAGAATGAATGAAGGGCACTAGCTGATTTGGCTCATTGGATAGAGGGTCGGTCTGCGGACTGAAGGGTCCCAGGTATGATTCCAGCCAAGGGCACATGCCTGGGTTGCAGGCTCGATCCCTAGTAAGGGGCTTGCAGGAGGCAGGCAATCAATGATTCTCTCTCATCATTGATATTTCTATCTCTCCTGCTCCCTTCCTCTCTAAAGTCAATAAAATATACATTTTTTTAAAAAATGAATGAATGATGGGAGAGTTCATTTCTCATGGAGTCTGGATGATAAAATAAGGGTGATTTTGGAGAAATTGCCTAAAAGGGGGGGGGGGGTGTTTTGGTGCTACCTGCCAAAACAGGGCTTAGTTGACATTTATGTACCCTCCTGCCTTTTGTTGGGGTGACACATTGATTGTTAGGAATGAGATAGCATACATCAGTGGTACCCAGGCTCGAAAATCTCCACAGGCATGGGTAAAGGAGAAGGCTAAGAGAGAAATGGATTATGGAGGTGGTAATCTCTAATTTTGGAAATTAAGATAATTAGGAAACAACCCATCCTCACCATGGCAAATTTGTGTTACCTTTGAAGTTGTTCCTCTGGGAATGAAGCTGTGTGAGAGAAGTTTTGTTCAAAGAACTATATGCAGCAGGTAGTACAAAGGTATGGCGTCAGCACCCTGGGATTGTGGTTGTAGGGATGAAGTGTGTTGTCATGTTCTTGGTTTCTTTGAGGAACAATCTGAGCAACTACAAAGGTAATGCCTGACAAGACCATATCAAATCACTCACACTCCCTTTCTGGCCAACATCTCTTCCCACCCTATATTCTTGATGCCAACTCTACTGTCAAGAGGAAATATGGCGTACGTGTGAATCCCAGAGCTCAGTTATCTTCTATCTGCTCAACTGCCTTTACTGTGGGAAGACAAAATATCAGTAGAAATATAAGATGACAGTGACTTTCTTGTGATAAAGGCCTGGTATCTTCTCTGGTGTGTGCAGTGGAAGGGGAAGACTGATATGGAGGGTGGGACTATGACAGATTTGGGATTTTAGGACTGAATCTGATCCTGGGCTGTACTGTCCCCATTATGAGAGTATATCAACTTTGAGGGTGTGACCATTGCCTTCACTCAGGAGGAATGGGGGCTCCTTGATGAGCCTCAGAGACTTCTCAATTGCGATGTGATGCTGGAAGTTTTTGCATTTGTATCATTTGTAGGTAAGACCTTCACATTCTCCCAATGTCCTGAGATGATGTCCTCTCTTCCTTTATTCCTCTGATGTAGCTTTTGCTCTTCTACAGCCAGACCATGGGCTCTGCTCATTTCCCCCACTGTCCTGTCAAATGTGCTGTGGCTGCCATGGGTTAGGTCTGTGGAAAGCCCTGAGTGAAGGACTCCACCAACTTTGCCTCAGATGATGCAGGATGTGTCTGGGAGTCAGGAATCTGACATACAACTCAATGCATCCCATCTGCTATTCCTCTCCCTGGCAGGGTGACTATGTCCAAATCCATGGCTTCCATTTCTACCTCCTTCCTCTAGCCAAAGGTCCTTGGTGACTGCCTGTGCCAGGTTATGGTCTTTACTTACATGAACCTTGAACTGTTCTTACAAGATCACAATTCAGTTGTTTGTAATATTATCTTCTGTAAATATGATTGCAAGCCAAATTGCTGTAGGCCATTGCTGGCTGCCCATCTCTGTCATCTTTCATTAATACTTGGCATACTTCTGTTATACGTATTTGTAGAGAAGAGTGTGCAGGATGAGCCCTGATTTTTTTTTTTATTTTTTTACAGGATGAACATGCAGGATAGTCTCAGAAGAGACCTGGCCCTGTTGAGTTGCAACTGTGGGCTAGATATGATATAAGGGTGGTGTTTAGATGATTCCAAGCACCTGCTCATTTCCATCATTGTTTAGGTGCAAGTACCATGGGCAATAGCACATTTCTACCTTTTCTTTGTTATACTTGACACTCTCATAACTTGTTATTTCACCTGTGACTTCCTGACATTTGACTACCTTCAACTGTGTGGCCTTTTTGCATCACCTGTTCCTCTGCATTACTCCATCTTCAGTACTCTCTAACATCGACCGTACATGTGTTATGAGACGCACATATAAGCTTAAATAGTTCTTGAATACCAGGTACTAATTTATTGAATACTAGAGGCCCCATGCCTGAAATTTGTGCATGGGTAGGGTCCCTACGCCTGGCCGACGATCAGGGCCAATCAGATTCCCTGCTTCCCCACCTCCTCCATCCTTTCCAACAGGCCAACACGTGCCCTGCCACCTCATGGTTCCACTTCCCTCCTCACTTCCTCCTTCCCTCCTTCCCTCCCTCCCTCAGTGCCCTGCTGCTGCTATTGGTCACCCACCATGTTCCACACTGCCCCCTGGTGGTCAGTGCACGTCATGGCAAGCGACCGTTCTCCTTGTCGAACTTCTGAGGGGGCACTTCATTTATATATAAATTTATAAATTTATGTAAATAAATTTATATATTTATATAAATAAAAATATATATAACTTCTTGGAATGAGACATAACTATATTTCAGCACAGCTTTCTATGTCACAAGCAGACAATCCATGCTGAAAACTCTTAGCAGAAGAATGAGCTGACGATCCTGCTTTTCTTCCACATGCTGCTTGCCGTGTGTGTGATATTTTGTTTGAGGTCTTCCTTGTTTTGTGATCTTCAGTAGCCCAGACCTTCATCGCAGTATCTTATAATCCTTCCTACAGATCTTTTATTGTCAGTCAATTGCACGGAACCAACGTGTTAAGTGCCACACACTTTTCTAAAGGGACTTCCACCTGTCACTGCAGTCAGCATTCAGTTCCCCACCATTTATTTTATTTTCATGTTGTTGCCATAAAACGGATGAGGAAGCCAATTTTTAGCAGAGTGTGTATGTTCCAAGAGAGCCACAGGTCAGTACATTTCAGAGAGCCCCTGCAACCCAGAAGACCCATCTTTTTCTCAGTCTTAAAAGATATTTTGCACCTGACTGAGTTACAAGCAGCATACTTTGAGCAGAAAGCCTTCATTAGTGATACATGTGTGAGAATCTTCTGTTTCAGTGCAAACCCACACCAGCAACAGAGAGATGCCAGTTGACAGAAGCCCTGGAAAGGAGATATAGACAGGGCCTCATTTGTGTCCCTGTGCAGCTTTTACTTAATTTGTTTGCCTTCAACCATTAGGCAGGTTGGGAAAGACTTGCCAGCCATCTCAGGCATTCTCCAGCATCAGGCCACTTTTATTTTATTTTATTTTTTTAAATATATTTTTATTGATATTTACAGAAGGGAAGGGAGAAGGATAGAGAGTTAGAAACATCGATCAGCTGTCTGCTGCACACCTCCTACTGGGGATGTTCCCGCAACCAAGGTACATGCCCTTGACTGAATCCGAACTGGGACCTTTCAGTCCGCAGGCCGACGCTCTATCCACTGAGCCAAACCAGTCAGGGATAGGCCAGATTTAACACTGGGGAGCCACACAGTGAGATTCACAGGAATTTCTCAGTGAAAGAGGTCATGATGAGTGGGGTAAATGTGAAAAAACTGCCAGCCACAACCAGAAAGTTGTTCAACATCAGGTTGTCTGCTCCAGAGAAGTGATTTATAAGTTTAAAAAATGTGGGAAAGCTTTTAGATAAACCTTTAACCCATTCATCATAGAAGAGTTTACACTGTAGAAAAGCCATACAAGTGTAGTGATGGTAGGATGTCCATCATCCTGAGGTCCAATCTCATTTAACAACACAAAGTCCACACTAGAGAAAAGCCGTATGAGTGTCGTGATTGCATGAAGCCCTTCAATCAAAGCAGTATCATCACTCCACACGGGAGAGTTCACACTGGTGAAAAACCGTATGAGTGTAGTGCATGTGGGAAATCTTTTACTCACAATAATTGCCTCCTTACCCACAGGAGAGTTCACACTGGAGAAAAGCCCTAAGAGTGTAGTGATTGTGGAAAGTCCTTTAGGCAACACAGTAACTTTGCTCAATACCAGAGAGTTCACCATGCTGCAAAACCTTAAGAGAGAAGTAAATGTGGGAAATATTTTACCTGCGATAATCACCTCCTTATCCATAAGAGAGTTCACACTGGAAAAAAGCTATATGCATGTACTGATTGTGAGAAGTTTGTAATCTTTATTAATATTCCTGGTGTAAATACTGTCATCGTTGTACGGTTCATATGGCCAAAATGATGGCTCTCAACATGGACATGATAAGATATTTCAGTAGCACCTCATTATATTTTATTTCAAATATTCTGATACAGTGTGTTCAAATATGTTCAAAAATTTTCACAATAAAACAGTAAAATTATTGGGAAGCATCAAGTTTAAACATTTTTTTAAAGATTGATTTAAGTAGAATTGATTTAAAATGGACATAATAAATACAGTTTTGGTGTTTCCCTGCATGCCTGCATTGCTGATACCAAGTTCTTCCTGCCCTTATCAGTTCCTCATTCTCGCCCTATAAAATAATTGATGCAATAATTCAGTCTGACATTGAAATACCTTACTTTATTTTCTTGTAAAAAAGACACTTATGAAATCCCATGAATCCTAATCTAGCCTTCCACCACTGTCATCAAGATGGTTTCTGTATCTACCTATTCTCAGGTACATTATGGGTAATTTTAATTAAAATGTCTCATATGTCCGATCGAGGCCAAACAGCTAAGTGGGCAAGCAAATAATTTCAATAATGGAAGGTTGCAAATTCCAACGCTGGTCACATCAATTACAAGAGTTACTCGAAGAAGGTATAAAATTAATGGAACAAAAAAATAGATCTCTCCCTTTCTCTCTATACAGACAGTCCTCGGGTTACTTTGGACTGGACATATGTTGTTTCGTGGTTACATCGCCATCAGCAATTTATTGATATAAAAAAAGTTCCGTCATTTCAATGTAAGGCGTTGCTGGAAGTTCGCTGGGGAACTAATTGGCTAGTGGAGCGGATGAATGTCCTCACACTGCGCGAGAGGAGGAAGACGTTGTCCTTCAGTCGCCATTTATAAGCCATTTTGGATTCTGCTACATTTGTTCTCTTTCGTTTGTGTTGTTATTTTGAACACTTTTTGCCCTTCCTTATGGCTCCTAGGCGAAAGGCAGATTCTTCTGATGGCAGTGCTATTAAAGGAACGAAAACCACAATGGAAGTGAAAGTAGATGTAATAAGACACTCAGAAAAGGGCCAAATGGACAAACATCAGCCGGTTGCCTGGCTTAAGTCCTAGGACTGTCTCCACAATCATCGGTGATAAAAAGCATACACTTGACCATGTGAAAAATCCACTCCTATGAAATCAACTGGGATTACAGAGCAGCGCAGCGATCACATGATTGAGATGGAAAGATTATTAGTGCTTTGGCTGGATGGCCAGCATCAACGGCGTATCCCAGTTAGCCTGATGTTGATTCGGGAGCAGGCTAAAAGATTGTTTGAGGCCTTTAAAAAAGAAAAGGGGGAAGGGAGTGAGAGTGAAGAGTTTGTGGCTAGTAAAAGCTGGTTTGTGCGTTTTAAGGCTCATGCTAATTTGCATAATCTTAAGGTGCCAGGGGAAGCTGCTAATGGTGATGTGAAAGCAGCAGGTGATTTTCCTAGTGCGTTGGCTGAGATAATTAGGGAGGGGGGTTACTGTGATAAACAAGTTTTTAATGTGGATGAGACAGGCTTGTTCTCCTATGCCTACACATACGCACATTGCCAAGGAGGAGAAGACAGCATCAGGCCATCAAGCCAGCAAGGACAGATTGACTTTGCTTCTTGGGGTGAATGGTGCTGGTGACTTTAAGCTGAAGCCCTTGGTGTGTCTGGCCGAGAAGCTAAGGGCACCCAAGGGCATATGGAAGGGTCAACTACCTGTCATCTGGAAATCTAACAAGAAGGCCTGGGTGACACTTAGCGTATTTGAGGACTGGTTCACCAACTAATTTGTGCCAGAAGTGAAGGACTACTGTGCTTCCAAAGGGCTGCCCTTTAAGGTGTTGCTAGTGCTGCACATTGCTCCTGGTCACCTTGCCAATCTGAATGACTTTCATCCAAATGTCAAGGTGGTTTACCTTCCACCTAACACCACCTCCCTTTTACAGCCTATGGACCAAGGTGCCATTGCCTCTTTCAAGGCCTACTACCTCTGAAGGACGTTTGCTATGGCTTTTAGGGCAACTGAGGATAAAGAGTTGACTCTTAATGACTTTTGGAAATCTTACAATGTTCTGGTTGCTGTAAAAAACATTTCTGATTCTTGGGATGAAGTTAAGCAGACAAACTTGAATGGTGTTTGGGAAAAATTGTGTCCCCAGTTTGTGAATGATTTCCATGGCTTTGAGGATTCAGTTGAGGTTGTCATCCAGAATGTTGTTGAGCTGAGTCAGCAGCTTGATTTGGAGGTGGAGGCTGAGGATATCACAGAGCTGCTGGCATCTCATGGAGAGGAGCTATCTACCAAGGACCTCATTCAACTGAAACAGCAGTTAATTGAAGAGGAAGACACACCAACCCCAGAGCCCAAGAGATTTACAAGCAAGGAACTGGCAGGGGCCTTTGCCATGATAGAGGATGCCTTGTCAAGGTTTGAGGCTCAGGACCCCAACATTGACAGGTACACTAAGGTGGCCAGAGGGGTCATGGATAGCCTGCAGTGTTACAAGGAGATTTGGGAGGACAAGAAGAAGGCATCCTTCCAGACTGGCCTTGAACATTATTTTAAGAAGGTAGAGTGGCTTGCAACAGATCCTATACCCTCTACCTCATATGCCTCTCCAGATACACATGACCCAGTATCTCCAGCACCATCTTCAGGTTCTGCCTCTACAGCCTCACCAGACCCAATATCTCCAGCACCTTCTGCAGGTTCTGCCTCTCCAGACTCACCTGACCCAGTATCTCCAGGATCTTCTGCAGGTTCTGCCTCTCCAGACTCACCTGACCTTGTATCTCCCGCACCTTCTGCAGGTTCTGCCTCTCCAGACTCATCTGACCCAGTATCTCCAGCACCTTCTGCAGATTCTGCCTCTCAAACCTCCTCCCACTAGCAGCCCAGTGTAAGCCTGTCTCTCCCTTCTTTACAACATCCAGTGTAAAGGCCAACAACAGTAATAAAGGTAAGGATAATACCATATTTACCCTTGTATGTACACATGTGCTTTATGTTTTTTTATTATTTACTTACCACAAGTAAAGGTTAAGAATTATCTTTCTGTTAATATTTTTTTTTTACTATTTCACTTCATTACTGCTGTGTATGTGTGCCATGTGAGTGACATAGGTGCTTATGTAGGTGGGTTCTGACTTACGGCAAAAATTGCATTATGTCACTCCATAGGACCGGATTTTATATATATATTATATATATATAAAATTATATATATTATTATATATATATATTATATATATATATTTTATATATATATATATTATATTATATATATATATAATCTCACAACAGTTAATCTAAGAATATATAAAATTATTGGGACAAAAATAGATCTCTCTATATGTGTGTTTGTATGTGTGTGTGTGTGCAAATATATATATATATATCCCTATTTCTCTCTCTCTCCAAAATCAATATCTGTTTTAATCACCTAGTGTGCAAATATATATATATATATATATATATATCCCTATTTCTCTCTCTCTCTCTCTAAAATCAATATCTGTGTTTTAATCACCTAGTCAGTCCACAGACATCTGAACACAGCACAGCCTAGGCACCTGTGATGACAAGCAGCCAAGGTTCTCTTGAGGGCAGAGCATACAGTGACCCAGAGAACAGTATGGGAGGTGCCATCTATGTCAGTGTTGCAGGTGGGGAATCAAGGCTGAGCTGCACAATCACCCATGATGACATCAGTGTGGTCCCTAGCACTAAAAGCAAAGCAGCCAGGCACTAACATTGACAGACAAGTGAATGAAAAGGGAGTCCATTTCTTTTTTTTTTAATTTCTTTATTGATTAAGGTATTATATATGTGTCCTTATCTCCTCATTACCACCCCTAACCGCCCCCCCACACCCCACACACACTCCTGCCTGTTGTTGGTTTCCATTGGTTAAGCTTATATGCATGCATACAAGTCCTTTGGTTGATCTCTCCTCCTTACCCCCACCTTCCCTCTGAGGTTTAACAATGATCGATGCTTTTCTGAATCTGGATGTCTTTTTGTTCATCAGTTTATGTTGTTCATTATATTCTATAAATGAGTGAGATCATGTGATATTTATCTTTCTCTGCCTGGCTTATTTCATTTAGCATAATGCTCTCCAGTTCCATCCATGCTGTTGCAAATGGTAAGAATTCCTTCATTTTTATCTCAGTTTAGTATTCCATTGTGTAGATGTACCACTGTTTTCTAATCCATTCATACACTGATGGGCCCTTAGGGTTTTTCCAAATCTTAGCTATGGTGAATTGTGCCACTATGAAGATAGGGGTGCATATATCCTTTCTGATTGGTGTTTCTAGCTTCTTGGGATATATTCCTAGAAGTGGGATCACAGGGTCAAATGGGAGTTCCATTTTTAGTTTTTTGAGAAAACTCCATACTGTTCTCCACAGTGGCTGCACCAGTCTGCATTCCCACCAGCAGTGCATGAGAGTTCCTTTTTCTCTGCATCCTCGCCAACACTTGTTTGTTGATTTGTTGATGACAGCCATTCTGACAGGTGTGAGATGGCACTGCATTGTCGTTTTGATTGGCATCTGTCTGGTAATTAATGACTTTGAGCATGTTTTCATATATCTCTTGGCCTTCCTTCTGTCTTCTTTCAGAAAGTATCTATTTAGGTCCATTGTCCATGTTTTGATTGGGTTGTTAATGTTCCTTTGTTAAGTTGTATGAGTTCCCTGTAAATGTTGGAGATCAAAGCCTTATTGGTGGTAACATTGGCAAATGTGTTCTCCCTTGCAGTGGCCTTTCTTGTTGTTTTGTTGATGGTTTCCTTTACTGTGCAAATGCTTTTTATTTTGATGTAGTTCCATTTGTTTAGTTTTTCTTTAGTTCCCATTGTCCTAGGACAGTGATGGCGAACCTTTTGATCTCGGCATTTCAGCATTTTGAAAAACCCTAACTTATCTCTGGTGCCATGTCACATATAGAAAATTTTTGATATTTGCAACCGTAGTAAAACAAAGACTTATATTTTTGATATTTATTTTATATATTTAAATGTCATTTAACAAAGGAAAATCAACCAAAAAAATGACTTCGTGTGTCACCTCTGACACGCATGTCATAGGTTCGCCATCACTGCCCTAGGAGTAGTCTCAGTGAATAAATTCCTTTGGCATATGTCTTAGATTTTGTTGCCTGTGGATTCCTCTAGTATTTTTATGGTTTCCCATCTTATGTTTAAGTCCTTTATCCATTTTGAGTTTATTTTTGTGTATGGTGTAAGATGGTGGTCTAGTTTCATTTTTTTGCATGTATCGCTCAAATTTTCCCAACATCATTTATTGAAGAGACTGTCTTGATTCTGTTGTATGTTCATGCATCCTTTATCGAATATTAATTGGGCATAGTGGTTTGGGTCAATTTCTGGGTTCTCTATTCTATTCCATTGATTTATTTGTCTGTTCTTGAGCCTGTACCAGGCTGTTTTGAGAACAATGGCTTTGTAAGACAACTTGATATCTGGTATTGAGATCCCACCTACTTTGTCCTTCTTTCTCAGGATTGCTGCAGCTATTCGAGGTCTTTTTTTTTATTCTCAATGAATTTTTGGAAAGTTCGTTCTACGTCTGTTAAACATGCCGTTTGTATTTTAATGGGATTGCATTGAATCTGTAGATTGTTTTGGGTAGTATGCACATTTTGATGATGTTGATTCTACCAATCCATAAACAAGGTATGTTCTTCCATCTGTTTATGTCTTCCTCTATCTCTTTTTTCAGTATCCTGTAGTTTTCCACATATAGATTTTTTGCCTCCTTAGAAAAGTTTATTCCTAGATATCTTAATTTTTTTTGTGCAATGGGAAATGGGATTACTTTTTTAGTCTCTCTTTCTGTAAGTTCACTATTGGTGTATAGAAATGCTATTGATTTCTTGGTGTTAATTTTGTATCCTGCTACATTGCCAAATTTACTTATTAAGTCTAATAATGTTTTATTGAGTCTTTAGGGTTTTCTTTGTACAGTATGTCATGTGCAAAAAATGACAGTTTTACTTCTTCTTTTCCAATTTGGATGCCTTTTATTTCTTCTTCTTGTCTGATTGCAATGGCTAATACTTCCAGTACTAGGTCAAACAAAGGGGTGAGAGTGGGCATCGCCGTCTTGTTCCTGTTCTTAGGGGAAATGGTTTTAGTTTTTGTCCATTGAGTATGATGTTGGCTGTGGGTTTGTCATATATGGCTTTTATTATGTTGAGGTATGATCTTTCTACTCCCACCTTGCTGCGAGTTTTTATCAAGAAAGGATGTTGGGTTTTGTCAAATGCTTTTTGTGTTTCAGTTGATATGACTGTGATTTTTATTTCTCACTTTGTTTATGTGATGTATCACATTTATTAATTTGCAGATATTGTACCATCCTTGCATCCCTGGGATAAATCCTACTTGATCATGGTGTATGATCTTTCTGATGCACTGCTGGATCTGATTTGCTAGAATTTTGTTGAGTATTTAGCAATCTATGCTCATGAAGGATATTGGCCTATACTTCTCTTTCATCATTTTGTCTTTATCTGGTTTTGGTATTAGGGTGATGTTGGCTTCATAGAACAAGCTTGGAAGTTTTCCTTCTCTTGAATTTTTTGAATAGTCTGAGGAGGATAGGTTTTAGTTCTTCATTGAATGTTTGGTAAAACTCCCCTGTGAAGCCGCCTGGCCCCGGGTTTTTGTTTGCTGGGAGCTTTTTGATGACTGCTTCAATTTCTTCCATAATTATCAGCCTATTGAGATTTTTAGAATCTTCCTGATTGACTTTTAGAAGGCTGTATTTTTCTAGGAATATGTTCATTTCCCCAGGTTGTCTAGTTTGTTAGAATAGAGCTCTTCATAGTATTTTTAACAATTCTTTGTATTTCTGTGGAGTCTGTTTTTATTTCACCTCTTTCATTTCTGATTTTGTTTATTTGGATCCTCCCTCTTTGCTTCTTGGTGAGCCTGGCTAGAGGTTCATCGATCTTGTTTATCTTTTCAAAGAATCAGATCTTGGTTTCATTGATCTTTTGTACTTTTGTGTTTTGTTTTTTTTTTTTTTTTTTTTTTTTTTTTTGTCTCTAAGCCATTTATTTCTGCTCTGATCTTAATTATCTCCTTCCTTCTGCCCACTCTGGGCTTTTATTGTTGCTCTCTTTCTAATTCTTTGAGATGTTGAGTTAGATGTCTTACTACCATTTTTTTTTAATATATATTATTGATTTTTACAGAGAGGAAGGAAGAGCGATAGAGAGTTAGAAACATGGATGAGAGAGAAACATCAATCAGCTGCCTCCTCCACACCTCCTCCTGGGGATGTGCCCGCAACCCAGGTACATGCCCTTGACCGAATCGAAATTGGGACCTTTCAGTCCGCAGGGCGCCACTCTACCCACTGAGCCAAACAGGTTTCGGCTTATACCATTTTTTATTGTTTTTTGAGGTAGGCCTGTAAAGCTATAAACTTCCCTCTGAGGACTGGTTGCATTATGTCCCATAGATTTTGGATTGTTGTGGTTTTATTGTCATTATTTTGCAGGATGTTTTTAATTTCTTCTTTGATCTCATTGGTAACCCAATCATTGTTTAATAGCATGCTTTTCAGCTTCCAAGTGTTTGAGTTTCTGGATTGTTTTTATTGTAGTTTATTTCTAATATTATGCCATTGTGGTCTGAAAAGATGCTTGGTATGATTTCAATCTTCTTGAATTTGGAGAGACTTTGCTTGTGACCCAATATGTGGTTTATTTTTGAAAATGTCCCATGTGCACTTGAGAACTATGTATATTCCATGGCTTTGGGGTGAAATGTTCTAAAGGTGTCAGTTAAGTCCATCTCACCAAGTGAATCATTTAGGATTGCTATTTCTTTACTGAATTTCTTGTCTAGAGCTGCGGTTCTCAACCTGTGGGTCGCGACCCTTTGCAGTCGAATGACTCTTTCACAGTGGTTGCCTAAGATCATCCTGCATGTCAGATATTTACATTACAATTCATAACAGTAGCAACATTACACTTATGAAATAGTAATGGAAACAATTTTATGGTTGGGTCACAACGTGAGGAACTGTATTTGAAGGGCCAGAAGGTTGAGAACCACTGGTCTAGAGGACTTATCCAGTGATGTCAGTGGGGTATTAAAGTCCCCTACTATGATTGTGTTGTTGTCTATCTTTCCCTTGATACCTTCCAGGATTTTGGTTTCTTTTAATGTATTTAGATGCTCTTGAGGTGGGTACATATATGTTTATCAGGGTTATATCCTCTTGTTGTATCAATCCCTTTAGTATTATGAAGTGGTCTTCTTATCTCTTGTATGGCCTTCACTTTGAGGTCTATTTTGTCAGATATAAGTATTGCTACCCCAGCTTTTTTTTTTTTTTCATTTCCATTTGCCTGAAAGATATTTTTCCAACCATTCACTTTCAGTCTATGTGAATCCCTTGTTCTGAGGTGGGTCTCTTGTAGATAGCATATATATGGGTCATGTTTTCTTATCCATTCAGCCACTCGATGTATTTTGATTGAAGCATTTAGTCTGTTTGCATTTAAGTTATTGAAAGGTAGTTGTTTGTAGCCATTGTTATTTTTTTGTGCCTGTGTTCCTGCTTACCTGTTTATTTCTTCTTTTTGCAGCATTCCCTTTAGCAGTTGTTGCATTTCTGGCTTGGTAGTGATAAAGTCCCTTAGCCTGTTTTTGTCTGTGAAGCTCCTGATTTCCCCTTTAATTTTGATTGATAGTCTTGATGGATAGAGTATTCTTGGATTCAGTCCTTTGCTTTCCATCACTTTGTATGCCTCCTTCCATTCCCTTCTAGCTTGATGTGTTTCTGTTGAGAAACCTTTTGATAACTGAAGGGGGATCCTTTGTTGGTAACTCTCTGTCTCTCCCTTACAGCCTTTAAGAGTCTCTCTTTGTTGCTAACATTTGCCATTGTAATTATGACATGTCTTGGTGTGGGTCTTTTGGGATTCATCTTGCTTGGAACTCTCTGTACTTGTGTAACTTTTTTCTTCCCCACATCAGGGAAGGTTTCTATCATTATTTCTTCAAATAGATTTTCTAACCCTTGCTGCTCTTCTTGTCTTTCTAGCAGCCCTATTATGCAAATGTTACTTCATTTCATGTTGTCCAAAGCTCCCTTAGGCTCTCCTCCTGATTTTTAATTTTTTCTCCAGTTGCTGTTCAGATTTAGCTTGTTTCTCTACCTTATCTTTTAACTCACTAATTTGGTCCTCTGCTTCTTCTAGTCTGCTGTGGAAACCTCCCATGGTGTTTTTGATTGCAGCTATATCACTTTTCATTTCATCCTGATTTTTGCATAGGTTATTTTATTTTTTTTTTTTTTTCTTTTTTTTTTTTTTTTTTTTTTTGTTTTTTTATTTTTTTATTTTTTTTTTTTTATTTTTTAATTATATTTTTTATTACAAAGGGTATTACATATGTGTCCATTTTTCCCCCCGCCCCAGACAGTCCCCTTGCCACCCCTCTCCCCCAGTGTCTTATGTCCATTGGTTATGCTTATATGCATGCATACAAGTCCTTTGGTTGATCTCTTACCCCCTACCTCCCGCCCCGAACCCTCCCCGGCCTTCCCGTTGCAGTTTGACACTCTGTTTGAGGCAGCTCTGCCTCTGTATCTATTATTGTTCAAAAGATTATAATGGTCTCAATTATCCATGAATAAGTGAGATCATGTGGTATTTTTCCTTCATTGACTGGCTTATTTCACTTAGCATAATGCTCTCCAGTTCCATCCATGCCGTTGCAAATGGTAAGAGTTCCTTCCTTTTTAGAGCAGCATAGTATTCCATCGTGTAGATGTACCACAGTTTTCTAATCCATTCATCTACTGATGGGCACTTAGGCTGTTTCCAGATCTTAGCTATGGTGAATTGTGCTGCTATGAACATAGGGGTGCATAGGTTATTGATTTTCTCATCCATCAGGTGTATGAACTCTATGACCATTATTCTGAATTTTTTTTTTTGGTCATGTTCGATGCTTCTGTTTCACTCATTTCCTTTCTTGGCGATCTCTCTTTTTCTTTCCTCTGGGGATTGTTTCATTGTCTCTCCATTCTATCACCAGAAGTTTCACATGTCAAGTCACGGGCCATGTGTAGTGGGAGCTTTGCACCCCGCAAGTGTCACTGAAGAGCTCTGACACCAAGATGTGTGGCTGCCGTGGGTTGGTGGGAGCCACACTCACCCAGGATCACATTCACAGGCACTTAATGTGGCCTCATGTGCGCTCCTAGAATTAGGGACCCTGCCTGCGCCATCCTGAAACAGATCCCGCTGGCATGTGCCAAAAATCAAAGTCCCCTAGTGCGTGGCAGGAGTCAGAGATGCCCTGTGTCTGCACTGAGAATCGAGTATCAGAGTCTCTGTTGCTTGGTGTGGTCTCGCACCGAGAATCAGAGTCCCTGTGTGTGCATGTACCATGAATTGGAGTTACTGGCTCTTAGTGTGAATGCACTGGGAATCAGGGATCCCTGGCTCGTGCAATGAGAAACAGATTCAAGTCACTGGTTCTGCCTCTTGCATGGAAAATCAGGGTTCCCAGTGTGCTTGGGGGACCGAGGTGCACAGTCGCACTGTGTCAGAAGAAGGTGCACTCCTGCCGTGGGGAAAAAAGCCTTCCATGTGTGCTTGCCATGAAACAAAGTCAGGTGGCACTGCCCCACAATGTGCACCTGGGGTCTGGTCACGTGAGTGTGCACTGCAAGAAACAAACTCCCCGTGTCCGTCACCGAGGCTCTAATTCAGCACTGCATTCCTGGTTGGGTGCAGAGTCTCGTTGTGGGAAACAAGTTCCCTGAGTTCATGCCCCCAGGCTCAGATTGAGCACTGTCTCCCTGTGTGGTTGTGGGATCTGTTTGCCAAAAACAAACTCCCCAAGATCGCGCACCAAGGCTCAAATTCAGCACAGCCTTCCTGCTGGGGACCAAGGTTTGGTTGCAGGAAACAAATTTTCCGAGTCTGTGCTGTTAGGCTCAAATTAAGCACAGCCTCCCTGTTTGGGCATGGATTCTGGTCTCGGGAAACTAACTTCCCGTGTCCACACATCCAGGCCCAAATTCAGGTAGAGCTGCCACTGCAGTGTGTGGGCAAGACGCCTGTTTGAGCGGAGAGGGTGTGGGAGTTCCTATGCCACTGCCGTGGGGTGGCAGGGAAGGGGATTGGCTCTGTACCTCACAGGAATCTGCGGCCTGGGTGCCTGGGGTCTTGGTGTCCCTGGGTCTGCAGCTGTGGTCACAGATCTTTTACCTGAGTGGCTGTAGGCTCCTGGTTTGCAACTGAGACCAGATTGGGTAATAGCAAGGCTAGGATCCTAGTCTCAAGCAGTTCTGTTCTTCAAGATGTCTTGGTCTCTGTGCCAACTGTGTCCTCCCTGGAGTGTTTGTGGTGGCAGCAGGTTTTGCCATCTAAGAGAGTCCAGTTTGTCAGCCCCTTGAAAGACCTGTAGGATATAGCTGTCCCTAGCTCTCACTCACACACACCACACACGTCCACACACTCCTCTATTGCTCCCTCACTCTCTCACAAACCCGCCCTACCTCCTGCTGGTCTCCATATTTTTTGGGGGAGTCCATTTCTGATGGTGTCTTTTTGATATGATATGGGGAATATTAGGACAATTCATAACAATATGGGTTGCTGTGGTGCTACATGCCAGGTCCAGAGCTTAGGTGCCATATATGTGCCCACCTGCCATTTCTTAGTGAGTGCTGACCCAGTGAACAATAAGAACGAGAGCATACATCAGTGTCACTTGCACTTGAAAATTCCCACCAGGATGGGGAAAGGAGAAGAGAGAAGGATGAGAGAGAAATATATTACAGAGGTGGTGAACTAGAATTTTAAGAAAGAAGCTGATTCGAAAACACCCTGTCCTTGACATGGCTTATTTGTGTTACCAGTGAAGTTGTGCCTTTGAGAATGAAGCTGTGAGACAAGTGTGGATCAAAGAACTATGGGCAGCAGGTAATGCAAAGTGATGGCCTCAACAAACTGGGACTGGCGTCAGAAGTGTAATGGGCATTACCATGTTGTTTGGTGCCTTGGAGGCACAATTTGGAGGACAACATGGGTATTGCCTGACAACACCAGTATCAAATCCATCACATTCCCATTATGTGCAACATCTCTTCCTCCCCTGTGTGCCTTACACCCACTGTTATTAAAAGGGGGCAGTGTGACTCACATTTGAGGATCAGAAGACAGGTATCTTGTATCTGTTCATCTGCCTTTATTGTTGTGAGAAGACACAGCATCAGTATAAGGAGAGATTGACTTTAATGGGAACAAGGGCTGCTATCTTCTCTGATGTGTGGAGTAGGGGAGCTTATGGATGTGCAGGGTGGGGAGTATGGCAAACTTGGAATCTCAAGAGAGAATCTTATCATGGGATGTACCGTCTCCATTATGACAGGATATGAACTTTGAGGACGTGGCCATTGCCTACTCTCAGGAGGAGTGGGGGATCCTTGATGATGCTCAGAGATATCTGTACTGTGATGTGATGCTGGAAGTGTTTGTACTTGTATCATTCATAGGTAAGACCTTCCCATCTCTCCTAGGTCCTGAGGTAATGCCCACTCTATTTATTATCCAGACATAGCACTCTCTCTCTCTCTCAAAGAAAGACCATGGGCTCTGCTAATTTTCCCCACTGTCTTGTCGAATGGGCTGTGGCTGCCAGTGCTGAGCTCTCAGAGAGCCCTGAGCAATAGACTCCATAAGCCTCGCTAACACCATTTGCCTCAGAAACTGCAGGAAGTGTGTGGGTGTCAGCAGTCTTACAGACAGCTTAATGGGTCCCTCCTGCTTTTCTACTATCAGCGAGGGTGACTATATCCAGATCCATGGCTTCCACTTTTGCACCTTTCCTGTAGATAAGGACCTTGATGAATGCCTGTGCCAGGTATCATCTTTATGTACTTGCACCAGAGACTGTTCTTATAAGACCCTCCTTCAATTGTTGTTTGTAATATTACCTTCTGTGAATATTATTGCAAACCAAATGCTATGGGCAAGTGATGGCTACTCACCTCTGTTGTCTTCCATTGATACTGGGAATATTTATTTTGTACGTATTTCTAGAGAAGGAGGAGCAGGGAGAACCTCAGTTTTTTCCAGAGTGAGCATACAGGACGGTCCTAGAGGATGCCTGGCATGGCTGAGTGGCAACTGGGGAGAGGTATGACATAAGGATGGTGTTCAGATTGTACCAGAAACCTGCTCCTGTCCAGCAGTGTTTGGTGCAGGTTTCAGTGGCCACACCTCATTTATACCTTTCCTTTTCCACACTTGATACTTTGCTGATTTGTCATTTCATCAATGACTTCTTAGTTTGGCTATCTTCTCCTTTGTGTCATTTTTACATCACTGATTCCTCTGCACATCTCTTTCTGCAGTATTCTACAACATTAATCTATGCAAGTGTTATGAGGAGTACATGCATGCTTAAACACCCCTCAAACACCAGCTACTTATGTATTGAATTTTACTTGGAAAGTGAACCAACCTTCTGCACAGCTTGTCCATGTCACAGGCAGAGATGTCTGAATGCTGTTAGCAGCAGAATGAGCTGGACTGTCCACTTATCTTTCATATGGTGCTCACCACGTTTTTACTGTATTTCTGTTAAAATCTCCACTGTTTTGTGATCTTCAGTGGTCAAGAACTTCACAGGGGCCTCCTATTAAGCCACCTATAGGTCTTTTATTTTCAGCCAATTGCACGAAACCAATGTAGCATGTGCAACACACTTTTATCATGGGACTTCCCCCTCTCACCAGCGACACCATTCATTTTCTCATCATTTCTGTGTTTTCAGGTCATTGGCATAAAATGGATGATGTGGAGGCCTATTCTGAACACAGTGTATCTGTAGGAGAGTCTCAGGTCAGGGCTTCCAAGACAGCTGCAGCCACCCAGAGGACCCATCTGTGTAAGCTGTGCTCCTCAGTGTTAAAAGATATTTTGCACCTGAGTGAGTTACAAGTGGTTTACTTTGAGAAGAATGTGTGCTTAAGTGATGTGTGTGTGAGAGTCCTGTGTTTTAGTGCAAACCCTCACCAGCAACAGAAGGATGCCAGTGGAGAGAAGCCCTGGAAAGAAGATATGGAGAGTGCCTCGCTTGTGACAAGTTGCTGCTTCTACTTATCTGGGGTGCCTGAAGCCAATACGAAGGGTGGTGAAGACTCCCCAGCCATCTCAGGGTTTCTCCAGCACCAGGCCACTCTTAACACTGAGGAGCCACACAGTAACAATGAGATTTCACAGGAATTTCTCAGTGGAAAAAGACATTACCAGTGTGTTGAATGTGAAACAGCTGTCAACCAGAAACAGAAAGTTGCTAATGAGGAAGGTCTCTGCTCTGGAGATATGATTGATGAGTATAATAAATGTGGGGAAGTATGTAGACAAACCTTCAACCACCTTCAACACAGGAGAGTTCACACTACAGAAAAGCCCTACGAGTGTACTGATTGTGGGAAGGTCTTCAGTGAAATCACTGTTCTCATTGAACACAACAGAGTTCACACTGGAGAAAACCCATATGAGTGTAGTGAATGTGGGAAGTCCTTCATTCAAAGGTCTTACATCACTGGACACTGCAGAGTTCACAATGGAGAAAAGCCATATGAGTGTAGTCAATGTGGGAAGTCCTTTAGTCGAAGATCTCACCTCACTATACACCACAGAGTTCACACTGGAGAAAACCCATATGAGTGTAGTGAATGTGGGAAGTCCTTCAGTCAAAGTTCTGACATCACTAGACACCACAGAGTTCACACTGGGGAAAAGCCATATGAGTGTAGTGAATTTGGGAAGCATTTTAGTCAAAGGTCTTACTTCACTAGACACCACAGAGTTCACACTGGAGAAAAGCCATATGCGTGTAGTGAATGTGGGAAATCCTTCAGTCAAAGGTCTTACCTCACTGTACACCACAGAGTTCACACTGGGGAAAAGCCATATGAGTGTAGTGAATGTGGGAAGTCCTTCAGTCAAAGGTCTCACCTCACTCTACACCAGAGTTCACACTGGGGAAAAGCCATATGAATGTAGTGAATGTGGGAAGCATTTTAGTGAAAGGGTTGCCCTCACTAGACACCACGGAGTTCACACTGGAGAAAAGCCATAAATGTGCAGGGGATGTTTTTATTTTTCTCCCTTATTGTAAGAACCCTTAAGGGGCTCTATGCGACCCTTTATATGTATGTAAACCCCTTTTATGGGAATGTACACTCTGCTAGATTCTCAGAAATTTGAGATACAAGTGAGACTTGAAGGAGCTGCACTGTACTTTCTAAAATGCCCATACCTATGACCCAAATGATGTCACCGTCTCTTTGTCGCTGAAGAGATTTCACCTCTAACACCTGGCTCACCTGAGGAGTGTACATCGGTCATCATCCCTGGCTGCTCAGGGGACTGTATTCTGTGTTCTCGCTTCTGCTTGAAGTAATTATGGTTCCTCCAAGCTCTTGGCAGTGTCTTCATTCATTTCTCTATGACTAGAAAATTGACCTGACCCAGGATTCATCCAGAGCCCTCCTTTTCCACTAAGAAGTGCTACCTATTTCAGGATCATAGTGGTACTCACATTATGCTTTGATAGATTTGGGTGGATTCTTAGTCACCAACCTGCAAACCCCTTGGTCTCCTGTGCTCAGGTTTATGATCTTTTTCAAAAAGGTGTTTTTACATTTGTACCTTTAATTTTGGTTTTGTTCATAGCCATAGATGATTTGCAAACACAAATGTAATATCTTAGCATGCAGAGATGAATAGATATTGTGTTTATCCCAAAGTTTATGTGGTTTGGAAGGGAGAGCATGATGGCAGGAAATCACTTTTTGTCCAATATTGGCTTATTATTTACTGCAGCCCATGGCCTTGAAATAAATACCACATGACTTTGTGCATTTAATCTGCAGCTTAGTGCCTCGATTATTGGTGAGGGCAAAGGTCACTCTGAAGGTCGCTCTGCTTCTGTGACCAATATGAATCAGGTTCTCTGTTCACAATATGTATTGCGAACCTGATTCACAATAAGCTTCAGCAATGTTTAGAGAGCCTGCTCTCCATATACTGCAAAGGAGCCATGTGCTAGTAAGTATGGAATTTCATAGGCTGGTGTCATTTGTTGTAAGACTCTGAGGTGGAACCACAGTTACGACAGAAACACTGTTTCAATAGTGAGTGGAAAGCCTGCAGTAAATTAAAAGATAGGTGCCTCTTCTGAACATAAAGCCACCAATGTCTAGGGTATGTGGTTTGTGTAACCTTTATGTTCAGACAGTCTCAGGACCTCCAGAACTGTTTCGTGTAGCTGACGTCATTGGCAGATGAAATAAGCTAATGCTATTTTGTATTCCCTGGCCCCTCTAGAGTGTTTACATAAGGTAGTTGCTCAACAGGCAAGAAGTCAAAGCTAGAAGAAGAATAATCCTGCAATCTGTCCCAGGATGTGTCTTTTGTAAGCAGTCAGCATTCTTGTTGAATTTCATGGCAATAGTGTTTTTTTAAATATATACTTTTATGATTTTGGAGAGAAAGGGAGAGAGAGAGCAAAATATCAATGATGAGAGAGAATCATTGGTCAATTGGCTCCTGCATGCCCTGCTCTGGGGATCAAGCTGACAACCTGGGCATGTGACCTGACCAGGAATTGAACCTTGACTTCTTGGTTCATAGGTCGATGCTCGACCACTGGGCCACACCGGCTGAGCTAATGGCAATAGTCTTCACTGCTTGCCAATATTTGCTGTCACTGAGGCTAGACTGGTCCCCCCAAGAAATGACAAGAGAGATGGTCCTGTCTGTATAGGGTTGCCATCTTAATTTCCTAACAACGGAGGGATACCTAGGATTTATATGAAACCACCTTTCAAGACTTTACTTAGGTATATGTATAACTGACAAGCAAGGGAATGCACTTTTCTAATGTGTATTATTTGGTGAGGTTGAACATGCAGATAAAGCTGAGAAACCGCCACAGGTGAAATAGGCTTCTCTGTTACCTACATCCATATTGGGGAAAAAGTAGGCTCACTGTTGTGAGTGTGCCAAACACACGGTTAATTCTCTTTTTGAAGTAATTATTTTATATATTTTTAAATGTATTTTTTATTAAATTTTGAAAAGAAAGGAGTGGGAGAGAAACAGCAATCATCTGCCTACTGTGTGACCAATTATTGGGGATTCAGGAAGGCAAGCGCCCTTACCTGGAAGCAAACCAGTGGCTTTCAGTGAACATCACAGCCAACAAAATGAGGCACAAAAGGCCATGGAGAGTTTATATTTGTGTTGTTATTTATTCATTATTGTATTATTTTCCGTACCAACAACTCTAAACCTACTTTTGCCACACCCTGTATTTACCTCCAGTCCTTTTGTCAGCTTTCTGCCTCCCAACCCTCCATGCAGGCATCGATTTACCTTCCTGTACAGTAGAGTAGTTTATATTTTTCATAATTTTATTGGCGCTATAAGGTGCATTCTCTTTAACAAACACTAGCTTCCTTCATGCTACACAGATATTTTGAGATTCGACACTATTGTTTATGTAAATAATTAATTTTTTTATTTCTAGGAAATAATGTATTCTATGGATAACCACTTTAACTATTGAGCTGTCTATGGTTTCAGTTATTTGTACATTTGGGGTTTTATAAATAAAACACCTGGGCCCTGACCGGTTTGGCTCAGTGGATAGAGCATTGGCCTGTGCAGGAGGCAGCTCATCAATGTTTCTTTCTCATCGATGTCTCTAACTCTGTATCCCTCTACTTTCCTCTCTATAAAAAATCAACAAAATATATTTAAAATAAAAATTAAATAAATAAATAAATAAATAAATAAATAAAAATAAAACAGCTAGGAATGTTGTATTCTGTTCTTTCTACAGGTGTAAGTCTTACGCCCAAACTGTTCCAGTGTCAGTGAATGTGTTACATTTTAACATATGGACAACTGTGATCTAAAATGGTCAAACACTTGGCCTTCCCACCCACCCACGTAATGAAAATTCCATTTTTCTGCAACCCTGCCAGCACATGCAAAGGTTAATCTTTTTAAATACTAGCCCCATCAATGAGTATACTGTTAACTTGCTGTTGTTTTAATTCCATTTTCGCAAAAATGTTTGATGGTGATCATTTCTTCATGCATTGCTTTACACTGTCTTTATCTCCTTTGTTTAAATGTCTGCTCAGGATTTTTGTCTACTTTTAAAGTTAATTTCTTATTCTAACCAATAGGAGGACAGTGCAGCCTTTAAGACACATATTTGAGTTTCACTCATTCCTCAATGACTCCACTGACTTCTTTTGTTTTTTTAAAATATATTTTATTTTTTACAGAGAGGGATAGAGCGTTAGAAACATCAATGAGAGAGAAACATTGATCAGCTGCCACTTGCACACCCCGCACTGGGGATGTGCCCACACCAAGGTACATGCCCTTGACCGGATACGACCCTGGACCATTGAGTCCGCAGGCAGACACTCTATCCAATGAGCCAAACTGGCCAGGGCGTCCACTGACTTCTTTGCCCTGTGGAATTCTTGGTTTGGAATTCTATATACAAAATATTTTTTTTCACAATTTTTACTTTATATATGATTTAGAGCCCACCTGTACCTTACACTTATAAGTTTAACCTGCATTGTTCACATTCTCTACTGGTGGTCTTTAAGTCTAAGCATTTAATAATACATTAACTGAAGTATAGGTTGTAGTATTTTACATATTTTAATATGTTTTTATTAGGGAGAGGAAGGAAGAGAGATGGAGAAACATCAGCGATATGAGAGAATCATTGATCAGCTGCCTCCTGAAGACCTACACTGGGTATCATGCCTGCAACATGGGTATTTGCCCTGACAGTAATCCAAATGTAACCTCCTGGTTCATAACTTGACCCTGAACCACTGAGCAACACCAGCAAAATAAAACACATTTCTTTTTTTTTCTTTTTAAATATATTTTATTGATTTTTTACAGAGAGGACGGGAGAGGTATAGAGAGTTAGAAACAGCAATGAGAGACAAACATCGATCAGCGGCCTCCTGCACACTCCCCACTAGGGATGTGTCCACAACCAAGGTACATGCCCTTGACTGGAATCAAACCCAGGACCCCTCCGTCCGCAGGCCAATGCTCTATCCACTGAGCCAAACCGGTCAGGGCAAAAACGCATTTCTTAACATGCACTTTTATGTTTCCATACAAGCCTGCATTTCTGAAAGCAAATCTTCCACTTTTCAGTACTTCCTAATTGGCACATGGAATTACTGATGCAAGGACATAATCGACCTTTGTAATAGCTTATTTCAAATATATCCATATAAAGAAAACACTTATGAAATGTCCTGAATCCTACTTTGATCTTCTATCACTATCTCTTCTTTCAGTGGTTCTGGTATCTATCTATTCTCAGATACATTCGTTATTTTACTTAAAACCCCTGATAAGTTTGGCCAGGGCCAGACAGTTCAGTTGATTAAAGCATCATCTCAATAATGCCAAGGTAGCAGGTTCCATCCTCAGGGATGATGCAAGAATGAAATAATGAATATAAAATTAGTGGAACAACAAATGGCTGTCTCTCCCTATCCTATCTTTCTCTAATCAATATACTTGTGGGGTTTTTCCCCACACCAAATGATTCAACACATGTGAACATCATCACAGACCAGGGACCCTGTGGTGATCCAGCCATAAGAGTTCTCATGAGGGCAGAGCACACAGTGAGGGAGAGAACAGGAGGGGAAGAGCCCTGCTGTCAGTGTGGAGGGTGAGGAACTGCGGCTGAGCTGCAGTCACCCACAGGTAATTATGACATCTGTGCTCCCTGAGACTAAACTCTAGGGGGTTGGGTAAAGCTCTGAGCCTGGACATGGGCCTTGTGGTCTCAGTGCCTTCCAGCCAGGGGGTGAGACTGGGCTATTTTGGATTCAGGTAGTTGAGGAGCCCAGATCCCTCCCAGGTGTTCCGGGTCAGCTCCTGTTACTTGAGGCCCTCAAATCAGTCCACCTACATCTGAGCAGCCCACACACATCTTTGAGCCCCAAGGGCATTGTTTGAATCCTTTTTTGCATTTCTGGGTCATTTTCCACTTTTATTAAAAGTACCACCACCTAACCATTCCTGGAGGTAGCATGAATTCTCCAGGAAATAGTGCTGCGTATTTTCAATGGTGAGACCATTCTGCAGTACAAGCAATTCCAGAAAGGGAGGCTTGGTCTCAACATAATACCTCATTGGGGGGAATGCATTACAGGTAGCTTCCACCCTCCATAGGTTTGGCCTGTGCAGAGCAGACCCTTGCACCTGAAGTGAGGTGATGGAGCCAAGACACTGAGGAACAATATACTATGGGATGTGAAGTTGCGGGAGACAGAGAGGGTAGGCCTGGGACAAGATTGGTGATCGGGTTTCCTGTCAGCCTATGGGGGAGAGTACATTGTGTATGTGTCCTGTGGCACTGTCTGGGTGGCTCCAAGTGTGTGTGTGTGTGTGTCCCTCAGGGTATTGCACATGTCTACAGCGTCAGTCTGTGTAAACCTAGACATAAGTCTAATACCTGAGTGTGCAGCAGAGGTTGGCAGTATTCTGCACCTGTGTGTTTCTGTGCTTGGGTTATCTGTATGTTTCTCTCTCAGTCTGTGCACCCCCCAAATGGGCAAGTACATAGCTGCTGGGTCCAACCCCAGCAAGTCCAGGGGTTCCCCATAGATATGGACGGAGTCGGCGAAGAAGGAAAGACTCAGCGGCAGCGTTCAGTTGATCAGCAGCCTAGCCAGGATCTCTAGCCAAGTTCTGGTCAGGATCTCCAGCAAAGTTCTGGTTAGGATCTCTAGCCAGGTTCGGTAGCCATGTTCCCTCCCTAGGTTCTCCAGCCAGATTCTGTCCAGGTTCTCCAACCAGGTTCAGTCACCAGGTTTTAGTGAGGTTCTCTTGCCATGTTCTATCCAGATTCTGTAGCCAGGTTCTGTCTCTAGGTTCTGTGTCTATGTTCTGTGTCTAGGTTCTTCAGCCTGGTTCTCTCCCTAGGTTTGGTTTCTAGGTTCTGTTGCCAGTTTCTGTCCAGGATCTTAGGTTCTGTGTCTAGGTTCTGTGTCTAGGTCTGTCTTCTAAGTTCTGTCTCCAGGTGTCTTCTTACATCTATATTCATACCAGTTGATCCAATCCTATCAATCTCTGTTCCAAAGCTTAGGGTGTTTCTTATCTCCATTCCAGGGAGTAAAGATTATGTAGCTTAAGCATGATTGTTCATAGTTAAAGTGATTAACTACCCACCTGGCACTTAGTTAAGGGGTTTTATTCCCTCCCTAACTTAAGGGGAAAATCCCTACCAGGGTAAACAACTTTTCTCGGGAAGGTGACCTTGGTAAAAACAGATAGCGCCAAGAAGGTGAGCAAAGATATTAAGAACAATATGCCATACACGCCAGGTCCCTTGAAACAGCAAGGATGGACTGGCTCCCGGCAGTATCCCTCTATAAACAATGCTTTAGAAATGGGCATTATGAGAAAATGAAAACATTAATGGTCTCCTTGAAGAAATACCAGCAAGGGTATAAAGGAAATGTGTTTGTATTTTTGCGTGTTTTCAGGTGATGGGGAGGGAACAAAAGAGGTGGCAGGCATGTGAGAAGGGAGTAATGTAGAATTCTTTAATTGGGGCACCAGACAATCCATTCAATACTGAGCCAGGTGCCTAGAATAAGTACAAGGAGAAGACTTAAGGAGGATTTTTTCCTCAACACTTTCTCATACTGGCAAGGAAGAAAAGAAGCTGATGCTTAATTTAGGTTTGGATTGGGGGGGTGGGATGGATGGTGGTGGTCGCAGTCATGAGGAACAGCATGTTGTGTTAGTGCTGGCAGTGTATAATCATGCATTTGATTTCCTTTTTACATGGTAGACTATTGAATATTGTTAAACTATTGACAGGATTGTCAGCTCAAGATGTGAAGTTTTATGCCACAACTGGTACAGTTTTTCCTTTAACAACTTGGTCTAGAACAGCAATGCTGGATATTGGGGATACTAGAGACATGAAGTTTCACTCTGTTTCAATGATGATTCACTTCATGTTATATTTGCCCCATGCCCAAGTAAATTATTAGTAATAAGGGAAATTGGGTACAGTGTACATGGGATCTTAACAACTAGGGGCCTGGTGCACGAAATTCGTGCACTGGGTGTGTGTGTGTGTGTGGGCGGGGAGTGTCCCTCAGCCCAGCCTGTCCTTCTCACATACTGGGAGCCCTCAGGCATTGACCCCCATCACCCTCTAATCGCAGGATCGGCCCCTTGCCCAGGCGTGATGCCTGCATTAGGCCTGAGCAGGGGACCCGCATTTCCCCCCATCACTGGTTCTGCCCCCATCCCAGGCCTGATGCCTCTGGCCCAGGTGTCAGGCTGGGCAGGGGATCCCCAGATCCCTCCGATTGCTGGCTCTGCCCCTTGCCCAGGCCTGATGCCTCGGCCAGGGGTGTAGACCTCCATCACCCTCCGATCGCCTGACTGGCCCCTTGCCCAGGCCTGATGTCTCCACCAGAGGTGTCAGGTTTGGATAGGGGACCCCCATCTCCTCCCGATCACTGGCTCTGACCCCTGCCCAGGCCTGAGGCCACTGGCCCAGGAATCATGCCTGGGCAGGGGACCCCCATCTCCCTCTAATCACTTGCTCCACCCCCGCCCAAGCCTGACGCCTCTGAACCAGGCTTCAGGCATGGCCAAGGGGACCAACATATCACCCCAATCCCGGCTCCACCCCCCACCCAGGCCTGATGCCTCTGGCCCAGGCAACAGGCCTGGGCAGGGGACCACCAGCCCCCTGCCCAGGCCTGATGCCTCAGCCAGAGGAGTTGACCCTCATCGCCCTCCAATGACCAATCACCGGATCAGCCCCTTGACCAGGCCTGAGGCCTCAGGCAGAGGTATCAGGCCTGGGCAGGGGAACCTCAGCTCCCTGCGGTTGCAGGCTCTGCCCCTACAAGGCCTAACGCCTCTGGCCGAGGCATTAGGCCTGGCAGGGACTCCAAGCTCCCCGCGATATTCTGCTCTGCCCCTGCCCAGGCCTAACACCTCTGGCCGAAACATTAGGCCTGGACAGGGGACCCCCAGCTCCCAGCCCTTGCAGGCTCCGCCCCTGCCCAGGCCTAAAGCCTCTGGCCTAGGCATCTGGCCCGGGCATCAGGGACCTGCAGCTTTAGCGGGCCCGCAATCGTGGGCTCCGCTTTAGGCAAAGGCAAGGGACCCCTAGCTCCTGGGACTGCCAGCTTCGACCATGCCCAGCTCCCATCGCTGGCTCCACCCCTACTTCCTGCTATCACTGGTCAGGGCAGCAAAGGCACCTGATTCTCCGCCTTTGCCTGCCCCCAGCTCTTAGCTCCCCCGTGATTTCCGAAAACTGTCAGTGGCAGGGGGCTTCATCCTGCTTTCCCTTTCGCCTCCCTGCATTGTGCCTAACTTCAATCTGTGATTAACTGCAATCTTAGTTGGCAGTTAATTTACATATAGCCCTGATTGGCCAATGAAAAGGGTAGCGTCGTACGCCAATTACCATTTTTCTCTTTTATTAGTGTATGTTTTTCTGTTAATCTGGAACTATTCTAAAATAAATCATCCATTAAACCAACACTCAAAAGACTAGGAAATGGCAATATCTGATCATAGTGGAATGGACCACTGAAATGACAGGGGAGTATGGAAAGTGGCTTAGAGAAAACACCCTCTCCCTGCCATATGCTGGACTCTAGTGGAACAAGAGGAAATGAGAGAGAGAGATTTCAGTTTGGGAAATTTTAGGAGGTAAATGGAAGGTCTCTATTCTATAACCAGAGCATCTGAGACATCTGCATCCTTCTCCACCCCCGCCCTCCTGGGTGGTCAAGCTGAGGCTTTGTGATATCAAACCATACCATGGCAACCATGGCTTTTCGGCAAACAGAGATGAAGTGAGCAGCTCCTCATTGACCTAGAGAGTATATATAGAGGCCCGGACCCTTTGAGTAGTGTCTGTTGCCTCAAGATAGCCAAACTTACTAAGAAGATATAATAGACTACTGAAGATAAGAAATAAGACTCCAAACACAAGGCTGGATAAAGAATCTGTAAGTCCTAAAGGGAATTAGAAGTCAGTTTCTCAACTGGATGACGAAGAAGTGGATAAGGTCAGAATACCTTATTCAAATGCTGCCCCTTCCCTCACCATGGTGTTGGGGGGGTGAGAGGGCCGCAGCGCAAGCCAGCCTGAAACCCCGGACTCCCACCATGGTGATCAAGGTCGGGAGGGTCGGAGCAAAGGCCATGCATCAACCACAGACCCCCGCCATGGCAATCGAGGGCGGGAGGGCCAGAGCGCAGGCCAGGAATCAACCCCCAACCTCGACCATGGCAATCGAAGAGGAGGAGGGAATAGGCGCAGGAACAGGGTGTTGTGTTAGTTCTGGCGGAGTATAACATTTAATTTGATTTCCTTTTAAGATGGTAGAATATTGAATATTGTTAAACTATTGAAAGGATGGTCAGCGCAAATGTGAAGTTTTATGGCACACTGGCACAGTTTTTCCGTTAACAGCTTGGTCTAGAACAGCCTTGTTGGATATTGGAGATACTAGACAAGTGAGGTTTCACTCTGACTGTTTCACTCATGATTCACTTCATGTTACATTTGCCCATACCAAAGTGAAATATTAGTAATAAGGGAAAGTGGGTATGGTGTATATGGGTATTCACAATTTTTCTGTAAATCTGGAACTATTCTAAAATAAAATATCCATTAAAACAGCACTCAAAATACTAGGAAATGGTAATATCTGAACCTAGTGGAATGGACGACTGAAATGAAGGGGAAGTTTGAGAAGTGACTGAGACAAAACACCACCTCCCTGCCATAGGCTGGACTATAATGGAACAAGAGGAAATGAGAGAGAGATAGGTCAGTTTGGGAAAAATTTTAGGAGGTAAGAGGAAGGTCTCTTTTCTATAACCAGAGCATCTGAGACTTCTGCATCCTTTTCCACCCCCGCCCTCCTGGATGGTCAAGCTGAGGCTTTGTGATATCAAGCAACAGGATGGCAAACATGGATTTTCGGCAAACAGAGATGAAGTGAGCGGCTCCTCATTGACCTAGAGAGTACATATAGAGGCCCGGACCCTTTGAGTAGTGTCTGTTGCCTCAAGATAGCCAAACTTACTAAGAAGATATAGTAGACTACTGAAGATAAGGAATAAGACTCCAAACACAAGGATGGATGAAGAAACTGTCAGTCCTAAAGGGAATTAGAAGTCAGTTTCTCAACTGGATGATGAAGAAGAGTATAAGGTCAGAATACCTTATTCAAATGCTGCCCTTTCCTCCCCATGGTGATGGGGTGGGCCGGAGGGCCAGAGCACAAGCCAGGCAGCAACCCCAGACCCCCACCATGGTGATCCAGGGTGGGTGGTCCGGGGTGCAGGCCGGTCAGCAACTGCGGATCCCACCATGGCAATCGAAGGGCAGGAGGTGCTTGGTGCAGGCCAGGCAGTAACCCTGGACACCCGCCATGGCAATAGAGGCTGGGAGGGCCAGAGCACAGGCCAGGAATCAACCCCCAACCCCGACCATGGCAATCGAAGGGTAGGAGGGAAGAGGCGCAGGAACAGGGTGTAGTGTTAGTTCTGGCGGAGTATAATAATGAATTTGATTTCCTTTTTACATGTAGACTATTGATTATTCTTAAACTATTAAAAGGATGGTCAACTCAAGATGGGAAGTTTTATGCCACACTAGTACAGTTTTTCCTTTAACACCTTCATCTAGAATAGCCTTGTTGGATATTGGAGTTACTAGAGAAGTGAGGTTTCACTCTAACTGTTTCACTGATGATTCTCTTCATGTTACATTTGCCCCATACCAAAGTGAGATATTAGTAATAAGGGAAATTGGGTATGGTTTACATGGGTATTATCTTCACAATTTTTCTATAAATCTGGAACTATTCTAAAATAAAACATCCGTTAAATAAACACTCAAAATACAAGAAAATGGTAATATCTGAACCTAGTGGAATGGACCACTGAAATGACAGTGGAGTTTGAGAAGTGGCTGAGAGAAAACACCACCTCCCTGCCATATGCTGGACTATAATGGAACTAGAGGAAATGAGAGAGAGAGGTAGAGAGAGGTCAGTTTGGGAAATATTTTAGGTGGTAAGAGGAAGGTCTCTTTTCTATAACCAGAGCATCTGAGATTTCTGCATCCTTTCCCACCCCCGCTCCTCATGGATGGTCAAGCTGAGGCTTTGTGATGTCAAGCCACGCCATGCAACCACGGATTTTAGGCAACCCTGTTGCCATAAGATAGCCAAACTTACTAAGAAGATATTGTAGACTAGTGGAGATAAGGAAGAAGAGTTCAAACACAAGGATGGATGAGCATCTATGATCAGCTTCTTTAGTTGACCCCATTTGGGGACACTCGCTTCTCAGGTGGCCCTGGTCACTTGCCTTCTGACCGGGGTCAGTGGCTGAGCTGACATCATCACCGGAGGCATTATCTTCAGCTTCCTGAACGTTGGGATGAGCTGTTCCCCCAGGTCCATGGTCGTAAAGCACTGCTCGCTCTGGCACCCAGATGGGTTTAGAAGTGCTTGTGGAAAGACACAAACATGGTCTCTTCCCCACATCATTACTGGATCCAGCCCTCTTCACTGCCCTGTTTGTAAATCCTTCCATCGTACCATACCAGCAGATTCCATGGCACCAGGAGCTTGATGCCTCTGCTGCTGTGCGACCCTCATTGTCACAATTTTAAAAATTTAAAGTGTCAAGAGCATGATTTAACTGATTCTGTGGAGTATATAATGCCCATCTCCCCCTTTTTGTTTTGGTAACCGAGTATTTAAGGTTTGATTGTCTCTTTCTGCAATTGCATGTCCCTGAGGATTATAGAGAATTCCTGTCTCATGTATTATTTGGTATTGCTTGCTAAACTGCTGAATGGAGGAGCTGGTATAGGCAGGTCCATTCATCTGTTTTTATTTCTAGGGGCCATCCTATGACAAGAAAGGCCACTAGGCAGTGGTTAATTACATGCTTTGTATTTTTCTTTATGAGAGAGAAAACAAACATTCAAGGTATTTCAGAGCCTATTTGGATGATCTAAAGTCAATTTTAGATCAAGAGAAAGTTTCTTAAAATTCAAACCGTTGAAGGGTTGTCAAACTTGATTTTACCAAAAGATTATATATTAAAGTGTATTAGACAGGAACATAGGCTAGTAAAATTCAATTCCCATCATTAAATGATGATCTTTTCTATTTATTAAATACCTGATTAATACAATCATTTTACTAGAGAAAAATTAACCAAAATAAGGCTTATTTTCTAACTTCATTTGTCCTTGGGTGTGGACAGTAAATGACACTAATTGGATTTCTGCTATAAATCTTCCTCTGTACTTTGACATAAGCTATTTGCCCTCTATTTAGCGAGGCAAAATGCAAAAAGCTTACTGTTTCAATGATCACCAAAAAGTAAACAGCCAAATTTTCTTAGATTGACATTTATGAACACATTTTCTTTTTTTTTCTTTTTTAATTAAATCTTTATTGTTCAGATTATTACATTTGTTCCTCTTTTTCCCCCCATAACTCCCCTCCTCCCAGTTCTCACCCCACCCTCCGCCCTCACTCCCCACCCACTGTCCTCATCCATAGGTGCACGATTTTTGTCCAGTCTCTTTCCGCATCTCCCACACCCCTTTCCCCTCCAAGAATAGCCAGTCCATTCCCTTTCTATGTCCCTGATTCTATTATGATCACCAGATTATTTATTCACTTGATTCTTAGATTCACTTGTTGATAGATGCATGTTTGTTGTTCATAATTTGTATCTTTACCGTTTTCATCTTCTTCCTCTTCTTAAAGGATACCTTTCAGGATTTCATATAATACTGGTTTGGTGGTGATGAACTCCTTTAGCTTTTCCTTATCTGTGAAGCTCTTTATCTGACCTTCACTTCTGAATGATAGCTTTGCTGGATAAAGTAATCTTGGTTGTAGGTTCTTGGTATTCATCACTTTGAATATTTCTTGCCATTCCCTTCTGGCCTGCAAAGTTTCTGTTGAGAAATCAGCTGACAGTCGTATGGGTATTCCCTTGTAGGTAACTGAGTTTCTTTCTCTTGCTGCTTTTAAGATTCGTTCTTTGTCTTTTGCTCTTGGCATTTTAATTATGATGTGTCTTGGTGTGGTCCTCTTTGGATTCCTTTTGTTTGGGGTTCTCTGCACTTCCTGGACCTGTAAGTCTATTTCTTTCACCTGGTGGGGGAAGTTTACTGTCATTATTTCTTCAAATGTGTTTTCAATATCTTGCTCTCTGTCATCTTCTGGCACCCCTATAATTCTGATATTGGTACGCTTGAAGCTGTCCCAAAAGCTCCTTACACTATCTTCGTATTTTTGGATTCTTTTTTCATTTTTGTTTTCCAGTTGGGTGTTTTTTGCTTCTTCGCATCTCGAATCTTTGACTTGATTCTTATGCTCCTCTGGTCTGCTGTTGGGTGTCTGTATAATATTCTTTATTTCAGTCAGTGTATGCTTAATTTCTAGTTGGTTCTTTATCACAAAATCGAGGGTCTCATTAGATTTCTTGAGGATCTCACCAGTCTTTTCAAAGGCCTTACTAAGTTTATCAGCAGCTTCTAGGCAGTTCTTGAGAGACCTTAAAAGTGTGGTTTTGAGCTCTATATCTTCCATTTCTCACATTTCCGTCCTGTTTCTTTGTCTCAGCATTTTTTTATCTTTTCTTGGTGCACCCCCTAGTGGTATTTGTTCGAAGTCTTGTTGTAGTTAAGCCTTGATTGATGTCGGGAATACCTGGGCTGATTTGACCTCCAGGCTAACTGGCTATGAGAGTCAGCTGTGTCTGCAGTGGGAGAGCTTCTGTGCTGGATCTCTAGGGCGGTGCTAATCTAGCGTTTGCCTGAGGCTATCCGGTAAATGGTTCTGCACAGGGCTTGGGCGGGGCGGGTCCCCGGGGATCTACAGGGTGAGCAGAGTGAGCAGTTATGGCTGCTCTCAGTTCCGTCCCTAGGGGCTCTGCCTCACAGAGTCCCAGTAACCACTGCAAACCTCAGAGAGAAAGCTGCCTTCGGGGTCTGACCGAAGCCAGACAGTTCCGCTTCTCCTGTTTGAGTCTGGGCCCCTAGAGACTTGCCCGGATCTGGAGCTCAGAGTCTGAAACTCCCTCCCGATTGAAAAAAACAACCAAGCCCTCCGCCATTAGCCCGCTCCGCGCACACTCCGCACCTGAAAATTTCACGTCAGCACTGCGCCTCCTCTGAGTCTGGGTATGATATTCTCATTCCTCCTGGTTGTAGAATTTCCACTCAGCCAGCCTCCTTGTGGTTCTGGATGATGTCCATTCCATCTTTTAGGTGTAATTTGAATTGGTTGTTCAAGGCAGCAATCTCTGGCATTAAACTATGCTGCCATCTTGCTTTCTCTCTCATTTTAAATGTACTCTTACTTTCAAGAAAATGTAACTTCAACATAGTACAAGAGACCTTTGGTAATAAAAGCTAAGAGCAGGTAAATTACAAATTGCCTAGCAATCAATGTTTCAGCATTTTATGTTATTTAAAAATATTTAGATATTTATTCTTTAATCCAGCGATGCTCCAAAGTCTTTAAGTTATCCAAGACTTTGGAAAATTACATATAGGTATATGAGGCTGGAGAAAAGGCAGAGGGAGGAGGGAGCATATATCACAGCCCAGTCCCAGGCCTGTACCCACTTGGATTTAAAACTGCCAGACTTTCCTTACAGGTAGCATGCTAAGGTTACTGCTGTGGCTCCAACTTCTTTCACAGCCTAGAAAAGCTGGTTTCTGCTGGCGCAGAGGCCAAAGGGCTGGTTGGAGCCTGAGGAGGAGGCTGAGATTGTACATCTCTATCTTGGCTGATCCCTTAGGATCCCCTTAGGTTCTCCTCTCCCCTACCACCTCCCACCATTGCATAGGAAGGGGAAGGCAGGACAAGGGATTTCTTTTTTTAAATATATTTCTTATTGAATTTTTTAGAGAGAGAGAGGGATATAGAGTTAGAAACATCGATGAGATGATCAGCTGCCTCCGGCACACTCCTACTGGGGATGTGCCTGCAACCAAGGTACATAAATGCCCTTGGCCGGAATCGAACCTGCGACCCTTGAGTCCACAGACCGACGCTCTATCCACTGAGCCAAACCAGTTAGGGGGGCTCTTGTTCAATTTTAGGCCTTTTTATGTTTACGGGGAAAAGGGCAGCTAGCCCATTCCTCTATCAGAGCACAGTCTCCTCTTGGCTTTCATTATTAACATATTTATAATTATTACTTTAAAGGTTTTATCCAAATTCTTCATTTTAGTTACACCTATTATATCCTAACAATTTTGAGATTTTAAAGCCAATTATTACCTAAAGCATTTTCTTGACCAATTACCATGATTGCACTGTCTGTTCAAGGAAAGGACACACTAATCTGTCTGGGAGTCATATGCCCCTGGGCAAGAACTGCCCATTCTCATGGAGGTATTAATCTTATTGTCCAACCTAGCCTGCATAGCTTACTTCCTTAAGTAATTTCAAGTATATTATATTGGTCTAATTTAGTTCAAAAACAATTCTTTTCAAGAGAGTGGAGATTTTTGTCACCTCAGGACACAAATCTGTCTCTCAGTTAAATACTTAAAATATTACATTCAGAAAAGCTGTCCAATATAAGTAATTTAAAGATTATTAAAACTTAACCGGTTTTAGCATTAAAGATTGGGTCCGGACCACAGAATTAATCCTTTTTAATTTGGTCAATAAATTGTTACATTGTAATAATTCCACAGTACACTTTGAATTGTAGAGAAAATGCTGGCAGGACACACCTACCACCCTTCCATTCCAATCCTTCGCGTTACATCACTGGCAGGCTTGGAATTAGGTGCCCTTTGTTTAAACTTCCCTGGGTTTCAATCTTCATAAATTTTACACTTTCAAATTAATCTTAGAATTTTACAATTTTAGCACAGCACAGCAAAATCATAAATCAGAGAAAAGCAAATTAAAGTTATAACAAAGACAGAAATCCCACCGGCAAAGAGTTTCTGGTGGCCAGGGAGGGAGAGAAGAATTCTTGGCAGCTGCTGGAAAATTCCTTCAATACCTTCTACAAGGTTCAGTCCACAACAAGTAGCTTGAACTTCTAGCAAAGTGAAAAATAAGTCCCTTTCAGTTTCAGCCGAATGCACGCATCCACCCATAGACACTGGGCAGCTGTGAGTAAAACCTTTCTCGTTATCTGAGTTATCCAGATCAGTGATGACTGTCCCGCTCGCCTCAAACTCTAGCTCCTGCTCTTATTTAGGAGGTAAATCCTATCCTGAGGTTGCAGGAGCTGCAGGCAGAGGTGAAGGAGATGGCGCAGAGGGGAAAAGTGGTGTTTTTAAAGATTCCCACCTCTACGCAGTAGGCTGCAAGCCGAGGCCACACCCTGCCTAGACATTCTTTAACTCTCCTGCGCTGGATTAAGGCAATCACAAATTAGAGGCCATAATGTAAATGTGGGACTAGGAATCTTCTCTGGACCTTCTGCTGTGTATCAGTCATGCAACTGCTTTCCAATCCTTCCCCAGGTTTGAAAGTTGACAGTTCCCTCTTCAGGAAACCAAGGGCAAGTTTCATTAACAAAACTTAAGAAATCAAGAATTTGACTACACTTAACAGAGCATCCTGGAGCTCTGAGCATAGTTTTAAGCATCTGAGAGTAAAGATCTCTTTCCTGAGACCCTGAATTTCTCATGTTATGCACTCAGCTAAGACAGTAATCCACTCCTAACCTTACTTCTTGAATTTGTTGCACTGCGCACTTATTGGAGCTATCAATCACCTGACTTCAAAAATAATCATATATATAATTATATATAAATATATCTTTATTGACTTTAGAGAGGGAGGAGAGAAACATCAATGATGAGAATCACTGGTCAGCTGCCTCCTGTATGCTGCCTATTGGGGACCCAGCCCGCAACCCAGGCATGTAGCCGGAATCGAACATGGGACCATTCAGTGTGGAGGCTCATGCTCTATTCACTGAGCCAAAATGTCTAGGGTCCTCACCTGACTTTTGAGAGTTTCCCTGTCCTCAGGTCCTGTTTCTGGGCACCAGATTGAAGTTTTCCATCTTGACCGTGACCAGCATGGCTAGAGAGCAGACTAGTCCTGAGTAAGGGCGGCTGGGGATTGAGACAAGGAAAAAAAAGAGACAGACACAAAGGCTTTAAGTAAAGCTGGGGCCAGGTGGGCTGTTGCTCTCTGATAGAGACAGTGAACCAGAGCTGGAGCATTGCATTTATTATATACAGCATGATACCAGGGAATTTTACTACAGTTGAAAGCAACGGAAATTATGTGAAATCATGGTTAAAGATCAAGCTGCAATTTTTCACTCTTGTGGCTTCTTTGTAATTCTCACTCCTGGCTGAGCTCAGATAACTGGGTCAGTTCTGTGCACCTTGCTGAACTTAGATAATCAACCCCAACCCTTGGTGCCCATGCTAAAGGTCAGGCTGACAACATACCTGCCTCAGGCAAGGTGTGTTTCCAGGATGTGGATCAGCCCACACGACTGGACTCAGTGGAGAATCAGCTCATGTGCCTTCCCAGACACTCTCTACATATAACCATTAGGATTTGCTAGGTGTGATTGTGGATTACAAACAGGCCCAAAGATTTATTGACTTATATTAAACTAGAGGCCCGTTGCAGGAAGATTCCTGCAAGAATAGGGCTTCCTGTGGTCGGAGCAAAGCAGAGAAGGGAGCGAAACTCACTGAGGTGGGCTTCGCTTCTGCCTCCGACACCCCGTTTGCTTCCCTCCTGCCTCTGCCACCCTACTTGCTTCTCCTCACTTTTGCTCCCTTCTGCAGTGTTTGGCTTCCTTCTAAGTTGTCTTCAGTCTTTGCTCTGTGTCTGCATATGCAAATTAACTGCCATTTTGGGGGGTTAATTTGCATACTCATCTGATTGGCTGGTGGGCATAGTGGAGTGACACCAATTTGCATGTTTTGCTTTTATTAGTGTAGACAAGGCATCTTTCTTGTTTTTTAATGCATAAACCTATTTTATTTTTGGGTTTTTTTTAGAACATTTTATTTATTTTTTGATGTTTATGATACAGCATTATTTTCACTCCTTTTTTATTGCTTAAAGTATTACAAAGAGTATTACAATGTCTCCTCCCCCCGCCTAGCCCCCCTTGACATTCCCCGGCCTCCCCTACCCCCATTGTCTTATGTCCATTGGTTATGCTTATATGCATGAATACAAGTCCTTCAGTTGATCTCTTACCCGCTCTCCTGCCCGTCCCCCACCCCAATCCTCCCCGGCCTTTCTGCTGTAGTTTGACAGTCTGTTCAATGCTGCTCTGTCTCTGTATCTATTTTTGTTCATCAGTTTATAATGGTCTTTATTATCCATAAATGAGTATGATCATGTGGTATTTTTCTTTCATTGACTGGCTTATTTCACTTAGCATAATGCTCTGCAGTTCCATACATGCTGTTGCAAATGGTAAGGATTGCTTCTTTTTTGTTCATACCACAATTTCTCCCTGGTTCTGCTGGGACTGGTATAAAAAGAAGCTACCATGTAGATACCTCTTGGATAAGATGTACAGAGAAGGTGGTGAGTCTCAGTGCTCCCAGACTTTTCTGTTAGCAGTGACAGGCTTCACTCTGAGCACATTACATTTGTCAAATCACATCACAGGGTTGCAGCAAATTCAGTGGTCAGGAGGGAAGTCTGAATTACTTGATGGGCCTCATTCATGTGACTACATGGGGACAGCCTCTTATGAGATGTTTAGGGGCAAAGAAGAGCAATGACGATTGGTAGGAAATGACAGTGGAAATTAGTTCAGATGGTTCACTTTCTCCTCATCCAGGTGCACTTTGTCCCACAGCTTCCCCAGACCACCACTGTCAAGATTCAAAGAGTGAACTTCAATAAAAGGAATTTGGTCAGAAGTCATTGGCCATGAACTCAGAGCCCCCTCCTGAGTGTGGCCTTTGGTGAATCCCTGGCTGCCTCAGTTCCCCACTATGGTCGAGGTGAAGACCCACATGCTGAGAATGTTGATTAGGAAGGGTACAGGATTGCAAGCATTCCAGCATCCATGTTCTTTGAAATTAACATCAGTCACTACTCTGTCCCAAGTCTTTTTATCTTTTGCTTTTCTCAGGTGAGGAATCCATCAGGTGGGGCTGGATATAAAAATGCTGACATTAACATCCATGTTGGTCCAAGGTTCCCATTCATTTGTGCCTAAAACTGTGCTAAATGTGGTCCCTCCATAGTTCTCTCCATTCCCATTGGAGAGAGCACTAGACCCAGTTTTCCCTCCTCATCCCAATATTCCTAGGTGTACAAGTTCACCAGTAAACTATGAGAGCCCAGAGAACAGGAAGTGATGCTCTAAGCAACCCCTGGCACCTTCCTAATTAGTTGTCACCATAGCTTACACATGGGCAAGGGATTGACCTTCTCTTCAGGGATCAGGAGGACCACCTGAGTATCCCAGCCTTCTCCAGGGGTATCCAGGTCCTCATTCCTATGGTGGGGGGTGGATTAGGGTCTTAGGATTCTTCACCCTCAGCTTTCACCTATATTTACCCATCCACTTATTCTCTTCCAGGAATGCCAGATCTTCCAGGTCCTTCTCAAACGCTTAGAGTCCTCTCAAAACAGTGCCTCCACACTCTCTTCCACCTTTCTGCCATCAGAGTCTTCACCAATTCTCCAACTTCGCTCAGCCTGCAGTTCTATGATTCTTGACTTCATCCAACCATGAACCTCAGATGGGATCCAAAGGGATATAACAGTGGCTTGGAAGAGTAGGGGCTCAGCCTGGGGAGCAGGGAAGAAGAGCATATTGTCCTCTAAATCACCCCTGTGGAGATTGCCTATGCATTTGCCTGTTGTTGGGGTGTACACACACAAATCTCACAGGGAACATACATACACCATAAGCACAGAAACGCACAGGTAGAGAACACCCCAGGCAAAGATGGGTTCTCAGGTGCAGGGCTTGTGGCCAGGCTCACACAGACCCAGCCTATTGACTCGGACATCACTTTGAGGGGAATACACAAACACACAGAGAAGAACACATGGGAACAAGACAGCGTCTTGATGCACACACACACTGGACACACAGGCACACACCAGAAGAGACATACATGGACACAGAAGACAGACACAAAGAAATAAAAACACACAGATACACAATCAGGAACACCCAAAGGGGCAGCAAATTCACACATACAACCAACACTGACACATGCATAAGCAACACTCTCCTTAATGCTGAGTCATACTAATAAGATGTTTTGAAGGAAATATTAAGAGCTGAGATGCTGTCTTGATGAGGTAGCACAGTGGATTGGAGAATCATCTCATAAAGCACTCCCGCAACACCACATACACACACACACACACACACACACACACACACACACACACACACACACACACTGTGGATTTGATCCCTGGTTGAGGCATGTATAGGAGGCAACTGATCCATGTTAATCTCCCATCGATGTTTACTTATTTCTCTCTCCCTCTTTCTCCCTCTTTCTCCCACTTTCTCTAAAATCAGTTGTCAGAATCACTTGAATGCAATCTATGTCTGTCTTCTTTTACCTAAGAGGCTAATAGAATCAATACTGTTGCTCTCAGAAGAACCCCACATAATATCATTGTCATTATCCTCTTCTTGCTTTCATTTAAGTACTAAAATTTGATGGTTTCGGAATAAATTCATATCTTCATTTTCATAACTCAGGTTAGACTTTGAGTGATAAAAATTAATTTACCCTTAGAAGAAGTTATTTCTGAGGGATTCCAACCTAACTCTAGGCACTGGAGTGAGTAGAGCCTAATTCTCCCTCCAGGCCCCACTGTCCCGTGTGGCCCTGCTCCCTCCGTAGATGACTGGAACCCAGGAGTGATGCTCTGATAGACCCAGACTCCTTCCTCTATTAGCTCTCAGCCTAGCTTTCACATGTGCAAGGGACACCCTCTCCACGGATGTCCATTTCCTGCAACCTGGGCCTTATTGACATGCTTTAATCAATTTAGCTCTATGGCCAGAGCCAAACTTGCCAGGGGTTTTAAGAAAAATAACTAATGCTCCTGAAAATAGATAGATACCAGAACCAGCATGATAACAAATAGTTATAGGAGGCTAGACTAGGATTCATGAAGTTTCATCATGTTTTCTTTATATGGATATGTTTGTAATAATCTATTACAAAGGTAGATAATGTCCTTGCAGCAGTAATATCATTTGCCAATCAGGAAGCCCTGAAAAGGGAAGGATTTGGTGTCAGGCAGACAGGCATATATGGAAACATAAAAGTGTTTGTTAAAAAATGTGTTTTAGCCTGGCCAATATTACTCAGTGGTTGAGTACAACCTATGAACCAAGAAGTCAAGGTTAGATTCTTGTCAGATCATAAGCCAGGATTGCAGACTTGATACACAGTGTAGGACCATGCAAGAGGCAGCTGATCAATGATTATCTCTCATCATTGATGTTTCCATCTCTCTACCTTCTTCTCTGAAATCAATAAAAACATATTTTTAGTATATACATTGTTAAAATATGTGCTTTAAATCAATTACACTTACATCAAACTTTTAAAAATGTTTAATACTTGCCACTTCCCAATAATTCAGTTGTTTCATTACAAATTTTCTTGAGCACATCTATTGCTACTGCATCAGTATGCTGAAAATAAAATGTAATGCTGGACTACTGAAATATCATGTCCATGTTCCATGTCATCATTTTGACAGTTTGAATCTGGTGATGATGAGAGTATTTACACCAGGGAAATTGAGAAATACTACAAATCTAGACTTCCTTAATGTGTTATTATATGTTTAGATTTAAAGAATACTGGTGAAAAATGTTAATGATGCAGATTAAACTTATAAGTGTATGGTATGAGTGGCTACTAATTGTCCATAGGATAAAAGTTGAGAAAAACAATTTTCTTTCTAGATTTGAAAACCAATGGTTCCATATGGCAAAGAAGTCACTTGAGTCAGTGAGGAAGGATGAAACTCAAACACATGTCTGAGATGCTGCACTGTCCTCCTATTGGTTAGAATAATAAATTAACTTAAAATGTAGGCAAAGGATCCTGAGCAGACATTTTAACAAAGGAGATAATGACAGTGTAAATTATGCAAGAAGAAATGCTCACCATCAGAATTCTTCAGGAAATTTTATTAAACAAAAACAAGGTAACAGTATACTCATTGCCTGGCCTACTATTTTAAAAAAAATAACCATCACTTGTGCTGACCGGTAATGTAAAACCTGGAAATTTCATTACTGTGGGTGACTGGGAAAGCAAAGGGAATGACCATTTTAGACCACAGATTTGCATACCTTAAAATATAACACATTCACTGACACTGCAACAGATAGATAAATAAAACATACACCTGTAGGAAGAACTGAATGCAATATTTCCAGCAGTTTTATTTATGAAACCCCAAATTTGGATATAACTGAAAGCATTGACAGATCAATGGATAAAGTGGTTATCGATAGAATATCATTAGCAATAAAAAATTAACTATTTACATAAACATTACTGTTGAAACTAGAAATACCTGTGTAGCAAGAAAGAAGTGATAGTTTGTTAAAAATTATACACCTTATAGTGCCTATAAAATTATGAAAAAATGAACTAATCTATCATAAGTGGAGGTAAATCAATGGCTGTATGGAAGGCTAGAGAATCCAGAAGAGTATAAAAGGGCAAGAGGTAAATTCAGGGTGTGTAAGACTACGTTTAGACTTGTTAGTATTGAAAATAATACAATGGTAAATAAATAATAAAAGTATAAACTCTCATGGCTTACATTGTAGGGCATGATCACATTCACTGAAAGGTCATTGGTTTGATTCCAGATCAGGACACATGCCCGCCTGGATCTGCAGTAGTGGGCATGCAGGAGGCAGGAGATTGATGTTTCTCTCTCTCTGCCCTTCTCTCGAAAAATCAATAAAAATACATTTTAAAATATCTAAAACTAAAGGCCTGGTTGATGAAATTCATATACTTTTGATATTTCTCTTGAAATTTTTGTGTTTTCTTTGATTGCAAAATCCACCATTATTACCCAGTACACCTAGTAGGAAAAGCCTTAAATGTGGTTCCAAACAAAAAAAACATAGCTATCCCTCTATTCTCAGAAAATTAAGATGGCAACTCTATAGACATGAACATCTCTCCCCTAATTTCCTGAGAGAATCATTGTTGCCTCTGTGGCAGCAAATACTGTCCAGAAGGCAATGCTACTGCCATCAAATTGATCAGGACTGCTGATTGTCACAAAACACACAACCTCACACTAATTATATGATTATTCTTCCTTTACCTTTGAATTTTCCTATTGTGATAACCTTGAGGTGAACACCATAGCGGGACCTAGGGAATCCCCAAAACCATGAGATTCTTAGCACAACCAATCACTTCAGCTACAAAAATAACAAACAAGCTTCAGGGCTGTGTCATTTATGAATAATGTTCAGAAGAGGCAATTTTCATCCAATATACTAATGTCTCTTCTACTCACTATGAAAACAGCGTCTGTCCCAATATTAGTTGCACTTCACAGTGTTACAACAAATGAAACCAGCTTATGAAATTTCACACATCATGGCACAGGGCTCCTGTGCAGTATGTAAGACGTACTATGAACAGAGAATATAATTCAGATTGTTCACAGAAGCACAACAAAGGACTCTTCTTCCAGGTGATCATTGACCTCATAAATGATACAGGCACCAGGCTACAAAATTAGAATCAAAAAGTCATGCAGATTTTTGTTAAAGGACTTGGTTAGCAATAGAAAATAAACCAAGATTGGACAAAGAGTGATTTTTTGCCATTATTATGTGCCTTCCAAAGCGCATAAAGTTTGGGAACCAACCATATCTGTTCACCACTAAATGTGACAGGTCACAACAATCCCTTCAAATCATCTCAGGCATGAATATAACCCACAAAATTAAAGGTACAAAAGCAAAACACCCTTTACTGAATATCAGAAGCCAGAACAGAGGACAGCAACCAGTCTGTAAGTTGGTGAATTAGAACCTAAAACGACTCATCAGAGGATAATGTGAGAACAATGATAGAAGCACAAAAAAGGACTCCTCTTCTGGGGGACCACTGACCTCACCAACATTAGAGGAACCAGGCTGCAAATTGGAACCACAAAGTTATGCAAACTTTCTTTCATTGCCTTGGTCAGTGGTATAAAATAAGCCATTATTGGAGATATAGGGATTTTTCTGACAGTATTATAGCTTTCCAAAGCACAGAAAGTTTGGGACCCCATGATATCTGTTCATCTTGCCATGATGATAGAGCACGACTTTTGTATCAAATCATCCAGAGAGTGAAATTTAAAAAGAATAAAAGCTACAAAAGAAAAAAAAAAAAAACATGTTTACTAAAGATCATAAACCAGAACAGAGAACAGTAAGCAATTTGCAGGTTGGTGAAGTAGAAAGTAAAACAATTCATAAAAGCATAATGTGAGACCCAGAATGTCCCTGAAAGTGGTAGCATTCCTTAGCCGAGGACACATGCTCAGGTGGTGGGTGGATTCATACTGTGGTCCTTTCAGGAGGCAGTCTATCATTGATTCCCTCTCATCTTTGATGTTTCTCTCTCTCTCTCTCTCTCTCTCTCTCTCGCTCTCGCTCTCGCTCTCGCTCTCGCTCTCGCTCTCGCTCTCTCTTCCTCTCTCCCCCACCCTCCCTTCTTCTCTGAAATCAATAAATATATATTTTTTGAATATACAGTGGGGCCTTGACTTATGAGTTTAATTCATTCCGTAACAGAGCTCATAACTCAAATTACCCATTTGCCAAATCAATGTGACGTTCGCTGCGCCAACGAACGTCACAGGTGGGGTATCTGAAGCTGGCTTGTAACTTGAATTTTTCTGAGCTGGCAACTCAAAGCAAAAAATTGGCCGAGAGACGGCTCATATCTCAACAAAACTAGTTAGTCAGGACACTCGTAAGTAAGGCCCCACTGTATGTTTTAAATCAACTATACTGACATCAAAGTTTAAAAGTTGGCACTTCACATTATTTTACTACTTTATCATGAATGTTCTTGAGTATATTTGTACCTACTATATCAGCATGTTGGAAATAATACATAATGATTTGCTACTGAAATATCTTAGCAGGCCCATGCTCAGTCCTATCATTTTGTCAGTTTAAAACTGATCATGATGAGAGTAGTTAATACCATGAAAATTGAGAAATAATAAAATACGTAACTTAACTTAATGTACTATTGAATGCTTTGACTTAAAGTGAGTTGTGGAGAATGTTAGCAATGTAGATTAAACTTAAAAGTGTATCATGTAAGTGGGCATTAAATTGTGCATCAGATAACATTTGGAAAAAAAAAACAATTTGCCTTCCAGTATTAAAAATTTATAGTTCTGGCCATAACCAGTTTGGCTCAGTGGATAGAGCGTTGGCCTGTGGACTCAAGGGTCCCAGGTTCAATCCGGTCAAGGGCATGTACCTTGGTTGCGGGCATATCCCCAGTAGGCGGTGTGCAGGAGGCACTGATAGATGTTTCTCTGTCATCGATGTTTCTATCTCTCTATTCCTCTCCCTTCCTCTCTGTAAATAACCAATAAAATATACTAAAAAAACCTTTTTTATAGTTCCAAATGGGAAAGAAACCAGATGTGTCTTTAAGTAATGAGTGAAGTGAATACAGATGTCTTAGATGCTGAAAAGTCCCCCTATTGGTTAAATCCTAACTTCATTTTAAAAATTGCAACAGTTTCTGACCAGATTTTTTAACACATAGATAAAGGCGGCTGGTCTGAGTGCAGTGGTGTCTTACAACAAAGAGATAAAGCCAAGGTGTATAAATGCATAAAGAAATGCTCACCATAGAAATTTCTTATGGAAACGGTTTTAAAACAAAACAAGTTAACACTATACTGATTTTTGGACATACAATTTAAAAGAATAAAACATCTCATGAGCTCATATGAATAAAGAAAAAACTAGAATTTTCATTATTGTGTGTGTCTGAAAAGTCAAAGGGAATGACCACTTTAGATCACAGTTCTGCATATCTTCAAAAGTAAAACACGGACTTACAGTGTAACAGATAAGTAAAACATACATGAATATAAAGAACAGAATGCGAGTGATCTAAGATGGCGGCTGACATGACAGCAGGCTGCAGCATCACATGGCAGTACAGACGTCTCTGAGCCTCATCAAGGAGCTCCCACACCTCCTGAGAGAAGCCAAAGGCCACGACCTCAAAGTTCATATCCTGTGGTAATGGGCACAGTTCAGTCCATGACCAGCTTCTCTCCGAGCCTTTTTCTTTCATCATACTTCCCACTCTCCATATCCATCTGCTCCCGCTACTCCCATATCACAGAAAATAGCAGGCCTTGCATCCATCAGAGTCACTCTCTTCTTATATTGCTACTGATACTGTGTCTTCCCACAGCCGTAAAACAGAAGCCCATATTGATTATACCTGACATCAGGGGCACACATTTAGGGTCAACGCAATGGGTGTCACCAACACAAGGGACAGATAAATGTTGGTCATAAAGAGAAATGTGACTGATTTGAAACTTGTCTTGTGTAGCAATATCCTTGTTGTCCCACAGATTCCGCCTCCAAGACCCCGAAAAACATGGCATCACTCATCACCCTTCCGATTCCAATCCTAGGGTGCTGAGGCCAACACTTTGTGCTGCCTGTTCCACATAATTCTTTGTATCACACTTCTCTCACACAGCTTCATTCCCAGAGTCACAACTTCAAACAAACACATATAAGCTATGTAGAGGAGGGGTTGTTTTCTAATCACCTTTTTTAAACATTCTAACTCACCTCCTCTGTAATATATCTCTCTCTTACCTTCTCTCTTCCAAAATCCAGTAGACATTTTCAAGCTTAAGTGACACTGATATCTGCTATTCCATTCCTATGTTCACTGTAACAGCCCCACAACAACAGGTAGGTGTGCACCTATATGACACCTAAATTTTGGACATGACATATAGCGCCACAACATCTGTCTTTTCAGGAATTACCCTACAATTCCCCATGTTGTATTATCCAGTTAACAGCAGAAATGGACTCAACCTTCATTCCCTCTTATGTCAACATCAGGGATCTGTGGCCATGAATTCACACTCCTTCTCCAAGAGCACATCACTCCTTCTCCCACACCTCTCTCACACCTGCACTCCCATACTACATATCTCCTTGGTCTTAGTCATTACTAAGCATGTGTGTTCCAGGGACTGCATGGCAAGTTCAAACAGTATCATGTACTAACCTGACTGAGATTGCCCACACCCTAGACCCAGCCTTTAGTTCTGCTATGAAGGCCTTCCTCCCAGTTTGTTTTTTCCTTCCACCTCACCTATGAGAACCACATCAGATCTCAGTTATCCAGAGCCCAGTTCTACTGCTGCTGCACTGGATACCCCTTCTCTACTCACAGCCCTCAGGACTCAAGTCCCACTGCCTATGTTCCTCTACCCCAGGGCCAGTGAGTCTCACAGATGTCCACTCCTTCCCATAAGCAAATCTACCAAACTGGTTGCAGCACACCAGCCACACAAAGATCACAAGAAATTCTGGTGAGTGTTTAAGACGTAAATAAGGCCCTGGCTGATTAATAAAAGTGTTATCTAAAATATTTTTAAAAGAATATTCTCTGTGTTTTCTGAACTTAAAACTGTAAGCCCATTAGTGCCCCCCCCCCCCCAGGTATGGGTTACAGGTGGGTTTATTTCACATGTGACATTTTCACAGCTTTATCTCATTGTCAGGGCTCACCAAATAACACACATGAGAAAGGTGTACTTTGTTGCATGTCCATTCTCATTTTCTGCAAGGGGAACACCCTTGCATCAGTGGCAGCAAATGTTGGCAAGTAGTGAAGACTATTGCCATTGGAATCAACAGGAATGCTGACTGGTTAAAAAAGACACATCCTGGGACTGATTACAGCATTATGCTTCCTCTAGATTTGAGGTCTTGCCTGTTGAGCAACAACCTTGATGTGAACACCATGGAGGGACCAGGGGAATCTATAAAACCATTAGATTATTTTCTCTGCCAGTGACTTCAGCTACAGGAAATAGCAACGGAGGTCCTCAGAATGTCCTCAAATATCATTCAAGCCACAGGCCTCAGGGTAATCTTGGATTTCTGTCCAGAAGAGGCACTTTTCATCTAGTTTAACTGCAGTATCTCCCATGACTATGCAAACAGTGTTTATGTCCCAACTAGAGGCCTGTTGCAGGAAGATTCCTGCAAGCATAGGGCTTCCTGAGGCTGGAACAAAGCCGAGAAGGGAGCAAAACCCATCAAGATGGGATCCCCTACTGCTCCCAGCCACTCATACTGCGTTTCCCCTCCAACTTCCATCCGCTGCTGGTGGGTTTGCCCTCCCTCTCCCAGCTGCTGCGGCTGGGTTTCCCCTCCCGCTCCCAGCCACTCAGGCTGGGTTTCCCGTCCTGCCTCCTGCCTCCACAGCCTTTGCTTCATTCCTGTCTCCACTGCCTCTACTTTCCTCCCTTCTGTAGCACTTCGCTTCCATGTTGTATTCTGTCTTCGCTCCCAGCCAGTATATGCAAATTAACCGGCATCTTGGTTGGAGTAATTTGCATATAGCCACTCTGATTGGATGGTGGGTGTGGCTTAAGGCATAGCAAAGGTACAGCAATTTGCATGTTTGTCTTTTATTAGTGTAGATACTAATTCTACCTCAGAGTCTTACAACAAATGACACCATCCTATGAAATCTCATACATCATGACACATGGCCTCTTTACAGCACTTGGACAGCAGTTCGCCTAAACACCGCTGACACTTAAGTAATAAATACTGTGAACAGAGAATATAATTCATATTGTTCACAGAGCACAATAAACACTGCCTATTCACGGTGACCAATGACCTCTATGATGAAAGAGGCACCTGACAAAGAATTAGAACCATAAAGTCATGCACACTTTCTCTCAAGGCCTTGGTCGGCAAAACAAAATCAGCCACTATTGAACAAAGAGTGATTTTCTGCCATCAAGCGGTGCCTTCAAAAGCACAGAAAGTTTGGGACCCACCATATCTGTTCACCTGTTCATGCTAATAGATCACTACTTTCCTGTCAATCATCCCAGGGAAAGAATACAACCAACAAAATTAAAGGTACCAAAGAAAAAACCTTTACATAATGATCATAAACCAGAGCATAGAACAGCAAGAGGTTTTCAGGACAATTAATTGGAACCTGAAACAATTCCCCACAGCATAATGTGAGAACCACAATGTCCCTGAAGAGGTAGCACTTCTTAGCTATGTCAGGGGACTTTTGACAAACCCTGGGTCAGATAAATTCTCTAGTCAGAGAGAAAGAAATTAAGGTCCAGCCAAAAGCTAGGAATATTCATGATATTCTCAAGCACAACCCAGAGTAAGCAGAGGCTGTGAGTGATGCACAATCTAAAGGTGAGCCAGGTGGTAGGGATGAAATACTTTCCCAACAAATACTGCAGTGACATCAATCAGGTACAAGGCCTGACTGGGTTAGCAGGTGCAATGCAGTTTCTGAAAACATCGATTGTACCTGAAACTTATGAGGAATCTTGCAGAGTGTATGTTCTGATAAAAGGTATTCCTATTCAAGTAAATGGGTGTACAAGTTTCTCCATGGGTGCTGTTATTCTGAGTGAGAAAGAGAAAAAATTCCCTGCACATTTAAAGCCTTTTTCCAGTGTGTACACTCAAGTGTTGAAGGTGAAAAGATTGGTAGCGAAAAGATTTCCACATTCAATACACTCAGGAGGTGCTTTTCCAATGTGAACTCTGTGGTGTCGAGTGAGAGTAGAGCTTCTGCTAAAGGATGTCCCACAGTCACTATACTCATAAGGTTTTTCTCCAGTGTGAACTCTTTGATGTTTATTGAGAGTAGCGTTTTTGCCTGAATGACATCCCACATTCATTACACTCATATGGCTTTTTTTCCAGTGTGAACTCGCTGATGTTTATAGAGAGCAGAGATTTGCCTGAATGACTTCCCACAGTCACTACACTCATACAGTTTTTCACCAGTGTGAACTCTCTAGTGTTTTGTGAGAGCGGAGTTGTGCCTGAAAGAATTCGCACAATCTCTACACTTATAAGGCTTTTCTTCAGTGTGAATTCTCTAGTGTACAGTAAGGCTAGACCTAATACTGGAGGATTTCCCACAGTCACTACACTCTTTTGGATTTTCTCTGGTTTGAACTCTCCAATATTTATTGAGAGTAGAGTTTTGTCAATGACTTCCCACATTCATTACACTCAAATGGCTTTTTTTTCCAGTGTGAACTCGCTGATGTTTATAGAAAGCAGAGGTTTGCCAGAATGACCTCCCACATTTGCTATACTCATGTTTTTCTCGAGTGTGAACTCTCCTATGTTGATTGAGTTTAACGATACATCTGAAATCTATCACACATATATTGCATTCATATTTCACTTCTACAGAGCAGATGCCCAGATGTTGAAATAGGTTCTGGTTGTGGCTGGCAGCTTTTTCACACTTATCCCATTGGTGATGACTGTTTCTATTGAGTAATCCTTGTGAAATCTCACTGCCACCATGTAGCTCCTAAGTGTTGAGAGTGGCCTGGTTCTGGAGAAGCTCTGGGATGGCTGGGAAGTCTTCCCAACCTCCCTACTGGTTGAAGGCAGCCCTGGTAAGTAGAAGCTGAACCTGGTAACAAATGAAGCCCTGTCCAATGCTTCTTTCCAGGGCTTCTCTCCATTGGCTTCCCTCTGTTGCTGGTGAGGGTTTGCATTGAAACACAAGCCTCTCACACATGCATCACTGATAAAGGCTTTCTGCTCAAAGTCTGCTGCTTGTGACTCAGTCAGATGCAGAATATCTTTCAACACAGAGAAACACCTCCCACAGAGATGGCTCTTCTGCATTGCTGAGGCTCTCTTAGAAGCCCTGACCTGTGACTCTCCTTCTATGGATACATTCTGCTCAGAACAGGCCTCCACATCATCTGTTTTAGGCCAACAACCTGAAAACAGAAAAATAGTGCTAAAATGAATGTCGACTTTGGTGACAGGGAGAAGTGCCTTTAAAAGTGTGTTGTGCTTAACACGTTGGTTCCATGCAATTGTTGACAGTAACATATCTGTAGGAAGAATATATGAGGTGCTCCTGTGAAGTTCTGTGCTACTGAAGATCACAAAACGGGGAAGATCCCAAAGAAAATATAAACAAACATGGCAAGCACCACATGGATTTGAAGCTGGATCTTCTGCTCATTCTTCTGCTAACAGTTTTCAGCTGGGCTTGTCTGCTGGTGACATGGGCAAGCTGTGCATAAGGTTGATTACATCTTATTCCAAGTAAAATACAAGAAATGAGGAGGTTGTGTTGAGCACTACGTAAGCACATGTGTGCATCTCATAACACATTTGCAGGTTAACATTTGAGAATACTGCAGAGAGGCTGACAAGTACACAGGGGATGCAAAAAGGCTACAGAGATAAAGGTAGCTAAAATCCAGGAAGTCACACATCAAAAGAGAAGTCACCAAAGTGTCAAGCATTGGAAAGAAAAGGTAGAAATGAGCTGCTGCCAGTGGCACTTGAACCTAAATTCTGCTGGTCATGAGTAGGTTCCTGGTTTTCTCTAAACACACCCGTAGGGCAAAGCTCTCCTAAGTATACCTCAACCAGGCTCGACCACCTCTTAGATGACCAGTTCTCAAACTGTGGGTAACGACCCCTTTGTTGGTCGAATGACCCTTTCCCATGGGTCACCTAAGACCATCCTGCATATCAGATACTTACATTACCATTCAAACAGTAGCACTATTACACTTATGACGTAGCAACGAATATATTTTTATGGTTGGGTCACAACATGTGGAACTGTATTTAAAGAGCCAGAAGGTTGAGAACCACTGTCTTAGGTCGTCCTGCAAGTTCACCCTGTGAAAAAAAAAAACAAACAAACTAGGGTTCTCTTTGCACCTTCTACTGTACAAGCACATAAAACACAAATATTCTGACATTTACTGAAAGACAACAGAGGTGAGCAGCCAGCACTGGCTCTGATCAACACAGCATGTAATAGTATCCAGGGAACAGAGTATTACAAACAATGGAAGGAATGTCTTACAAGAACCGCACGTGGTTCATATAGGTAAAGACCATAACCTGGCATAGTCACAAACAGCCTTTAGCTGAGGAAAGGGTCAGAAGTAGCAGCCATGCATGTGGACATAGTCCTCCTCACAGGAAAAGAACATTTGAGGTGGGACCCATTAAGCTTTCTGCAACAATCCTGATTCCTGGACACTTGCTGCACTATTTAAGGTGATGGGTTTGAGGGTTATTCATGAAGTCCTTTGTTCAGGGATCTCCACACACAAGTCAGCACCGGAAGCCACAGCACATTTGCAGGACAGCTGGGGAAACTAGCCCATGGTCTGGCTGTGGGAGAGGGAAAGCTACATTTGGAAAACAAAGGAAGAGAGGACTTCACTTCAGGACAATAGGAGAGATGTGAAGGGCTTACCTACAGATGATACCAGTGCAAACACTTCCAGCATCACATCGCAGTACAGAAGTCTCTGTGCCTCATCAAGGAGCCCCCACTCCTCCTGAGAGAAGGCAATGGCCACGTCCTCAAAGTTCATATCCTGTCATAATGGGGACAGTACAATCCATGATTAGCCTCGCACCAAGGATTTTATGTGCATCATGTTCCCCACATTCACGTATATCTGCTCCCTCAACCCCTGACATCAGAAAAGATACCAAGCTTGGGTCCCGTCAAAGTCACTCTCTCCTTATATTCCTACTGATAGTGTGTTTTCCCACAGCAATAAGGGCAGATGTCTGTATAGATGATACCTGTGCTCTGGGACTCACATGTAGACCACACTGTCCCCTGTCAACTAAGTGGGTGTCATGAACATAGGGTAGAGAGAGATGTTGTCCATAAGGAGACTGTGAGTGATTTGACACTGCTCCTGTTAGGCAATAGCCTTGTCATCATGCCACTCTCCCATTCTAATTTCAAACCCAGAAAATTATGGCATCATACTTCAACCTTTTGAACCCATTCCCAGGGTGCTGAGTCCATCACTTTGCACTATCTGCTGCACATAAGTCTTTGAACCACACCTCTCACACAGCTTCATTCCCAGAGGCACAATGAAACGTGACACAAATTTGCCATGATGAGCAAAGTTTATTTTCTATTTATCTTACTTTCCAAATGTCGAATTCACCACCTCTGTAATATATATCTCTCTCACTCTTTTCCACGCTGGTGGATATTTTCAAGCCCAGATGACACTGATGTATGCTATCTCATTCCTATTGTTCACTGTAACAGCCCTCAACAACAAATGGCAGGTATGCACATAAATTTCTCCCAAAATCTGGACCGGGAATATACCACCAGAATACACCCTCTTTTCAAGAATTGATCTGAAATTCATCATATCATATTATCCTGACATCACCAGAAATGGACTCAAACTTCATGCCCTCTTTTGTCAAAGTTAGGGCCCTGCCTGCATGAATGCATAGGCCCTCTCCAAGGGCATACTCTTTCTCCACAGCTCTCTCACACCTGCACTCCCACACCCACAGCCCCCATAGTCATATCCTTAACTTCCTACTCATTACTCGCCATGTGTGATGTAGTCATTGCTTGGTAAATCCAAACAGGATTAAGTTCTATAACAACTCTAAGAATCCACACTCATTGACACAGTCTTGAGTCTGGCTATGAAGGCCTCATTCCCTGATTGTGTTTTCCTTCAACCTCATCTATTAAGAACCACATCAGGTCTCATATATACAGACTCCACCTCCACTGGTGCTGCACCTGATCTCCCTTCTCCAATCACAGCCTTCAGCACTCAAGTCCCATCACCTAAGGCCCTCTATCCCTGCCCAGTGAGTCTCACAGATGACCACTCATGCCCCTAAGCAAATCAACCAGAATAAGGACAACACCCCACAAAAAACTCAATCAAAATCTTGGTGTGCCCTAGACAGTTTGGCTCAGTGAATAGAGTGTTGGCTTGCAGATTAAAGGGTCCAGGTTCGATTCTGGCCAAGCGCACATGCCTGGGTTGCAGGCTCGATTCTCCCCCTGCCTCCCTCCAGTAGGGGATGTGCAGGAGGCAGCCAATCAATGATTCTCTCTCATCATTGATGTTTTGATCTCTCTAGCTTTCTCCTTTCCTCTCTGAAATCAATAAAAATCTATTTTAAAAAATCCTGGTGTGTGTTTAACCAGTAAATATGCAACAGCTGAAGTCTCATCTTGTTTAAATTGCTCTTTGGTCTTCAATAAAAAAAAGATGACCTACAACTCTACCCTGGTCCCTACATTCCCCATGCCATTTAAAAAAAATATATATTCTATTGACTTTTTACAGAGAGGAAGGGATAGGGATAAAGAGTTGGGAACATTGATGAGAGAGAAACATCGATCAGCTGCCTCCTGAACACCCCCTACTGGGGATGTGACCACAACCAAGGTACATGCCCTTGACCAGAATCTAACTTGGGGCCCTTCAGTCCACAGGGTGAGGCTCTATCCACTGAGCCAAGCCGGTTAGGGCCTGATATATTTTAAAGAAATTTTCATCCTGAACTGTTTCTCAGAGTTGTAGACACTCATGAACTGCTCTCTGAAATATCCCAAACCCTAAAAGGTATAAAATAAAAGTTTTGGTATTCACAATGAACATCACACTTCTTACTATGAGTATCTATCCGCATCTCAGTTGATACTTCCATACCTCCAGTTGCCAAATGCAAATGTTCATGTTGTCCCTGACTATTACCTCTCACTCATCCTCAAAATTAGAAAAGTCAGGTGGCAACACCAAAATCACTGATCAAGAATCCAACTGCTTATTTCACCTCCACAGACATCATCATGGGCCAGTTCCCCTCACACTCACCCAGACTATCATAGCTGCTTCCTTTCTTGTCTTTCCACACCACCCCTCATACCCTATAGTTCATTAGGGTTCAATCAAGGGAGTCTAATGAGACCTGGGTCAGGTCACCTGCCTGCCCCCCCTGCTCCAAATCTCCAATTTCTCCAATCCCCTGCAGAACAGACTCCCAAGCTGTCACAAAGCTCCTCTAGACCTGACTCCTATCCATTTTACAACTTCCCTTTTATATTTTTTTAAAAGGATATTTGAAAGTCCCTCCACACACCCTGTCTTTACTCCAAGCCTTTGCATATTCTAGAACATATGCCTAGGAGGACCTCTCATATCCCATTCCACTGGTTGCCAAAAACAGGAACTACACACAGGACTTAGAATTCGGAGACTGGGGTCTCTTCAAGATCCCCACCTCCAATGGCTGGGAGAGTGGCTGGACAGTCCCAGAAGCCATAGGAGTGGGAGGCCCTGAAGTAAGTTCCAACAATGAGTCCCCCTAAGTGGTTCTGCATCGGCGGGAATGTGTGGAAACTGAAGGTCTGTTGAGAGCCTGGCAACCAGCCCCAGGATCCATGAGTCGGGCTGTCCAGCCCCAGGGTCAGGTACTTTGAGATGCCAGCATTACTTCAGGGCTCAGTCCTCAGTGCACACTCTTACTAGGTGGCTGTATTTTACAGGACTTCTCCTTCCTGTCCCTAACCGCTGTCCTCTCTCCTCTAGTCTGTTCTTCCTCTGAGCAGTTTTGAGAAAATGTTAGAACCCTCCCTCACACAATGTCCCTCATTTGTTCACAGCCATCGATGGCAGGAGCTTCCTGAAAATGAAAGAAAAACTCCTCACCCAAAACTCTGCTTCACCTTCTTTGTTGCCTTTTGACATTAAACAGACCTGGGGTCTGGAATCCTCCCAGGTCAGCCACCCCACTACGTCCTTACTGGCTGGCACTGCAGTCTGTCACCCTCTTTCACCATTTCACACCATGCATCACCAACCTGAGACTCTTCCAGAAACGGTGACCTGGACTGCAGGACCTGACAGGCTCCCACACCAGAGCCTGGAGCGAAAATGGCGTGAGGCTGAGTGGAACTCTGTAAGCAGAGGGGAGGATGGGAAGCAAGGAGGCTTCAGTTGCACCAGTGGCTGCTCAGCAAGCTTCAGACACACCGTGCAGAGCGGGGACACTGCCTCTGATGCCTCAATGTAGTTTAAACCCCCAGCACTGGGGCCCCTGGCTATGGTAACAGAATAAAGAGGTCAAAAGGGCCATGGGAGGAAGACCCCAGAAGTAACAGCCAAGCGATGAGCACTAGATAATGCGCCTCTCCTGGGCTTTCATTGGCTAAACCCAGCCATCATTAGGTGCAATGCCTGTTGGGTAATGTACTTTTGCAGGCCCAACAGGTGGCATTAGGATCCTAATTACTCACTGACCATTGCAGTATTGGCCATGGGGCACCTGATTGGCGCTGGGAAATGACAACCTTAGGTTTTAATGGCTGGTTGCAGGTTTCTAGGAGTTTTGTCTGCAAATGAACTCTTATTTGGAGGCATTATTTCAGATTCTAAGAAGCTCAAAATACTCCTCGAGGTGAAAATTATTTCACTGATTCCTGTAGAATATATATATGATTTTTTATTTGAATTTTAGACAGGAAGTGAGATGGAGAAACACGGATGAGCTGCCTTCTGTAAACGCCCACTGATCCCTCACGCCCCGCTACTGAGTGCCCTCACCAGGAATAAAACTGGCAACCTTTCTGTTCCTAAGAGGTTGCTCAACCAATTGAGTCACTCCAGTCATCAGATTTTTATTTTTTATATAAAACTATGACATTATTAAGAGAAAATGCAGGCTATGAGAGAACATATATGATCCTATCCTATTACTTTAAAAGTAATATTTGAAAGGATACAGAGCCCAACAGGTTGATGTTTCCTGCCGGGGTCCAACCCCAGCAGGTCCAGGGGTTCCCAAAGGTGTGGACGGAGTCAGCGAAGAAGGAATGACATGGAGACAGTGTTCAGTTGATCAGCAGCCTTACCAGGATCTCTAGCCACAATCTCCAGCCAGGTTCTGTGTCCATGTTCTCTTGCTAGGTTCTCCAGCCAGGTTCTCCAGGTTCTCCAGCCAGGTTCTGTAGCCATGTTCTCTTGCTAGGTTCTCCAGCCAGGTTTGGTTTAGGTTCTCCAGCCAGGTTCGGTAGCCAGGTTCTGTCTAGGTTCTCCAATCAAGTTCTGTAGCCAGGTTCTGTCCAGGATCTTTTGCCATGTTCTCTCTAGCGAAGTTCTTCTGTCTCTAGGTTCTGTGTAGGTTCTGTCTTCTAAGTTCTGTGTGGGTTCTGTCTTCTAAGTTCTGTCTCTAGGATCTTCATCTAAGTTCTGTCTGTTGTTGTCTTGTTACATCTGTATTTATACCAGTTGATTCAATCCTATCAGTCTCTATTCCAAAGGTTAGGGCATTTCTTATCTCCATTCCAGGGAGTAAAGATTATGTAGCTTAAGCATGTTTGTTCATAGTTAAAGAGACTAATTACCCACCTGGCACTTAGTGAAGGGGTTTTATTCCCTCCCTAACTTCAGGGGAAAATCTACCTGGGGAAACAACCTTTCTCAGAGAGGTGACCTTGGTTAAAACACATAGTGCCAAGAAGGTGAGCAAACATATTAAGAACAGTATGCCATATATGCCAGGTCCCTTGAAACAGCAAGGATGGACCGGCTCCCGGTAGTTTCCTACGTTGTCTGAATGTCTGCAGTCAGTACACATTAGGAAGTGGAGGAGCTAACAGTGACTGAATGTTCACTACGTGTGCCAGGCCGTGGATTCATGCTTTATATGCATTATTATTATTTCATTTAATCCTTTCCACACCTGAGATGATTTTATGGACTATTTCATGGGGAGGAAATCCAGGCTCAGATACTGACCATAAATTGCGATTGTAGAGTTAATAAAAGGCAGGGTTGGAAGTCAAACCCATGTGTCTCCAACCATAGAGCTCTGGCTTCTAATGTTAGGATCTGCTGGCTCTTAGAGGGTAGAATAGGGGTTGTGTTCCCACTAGGATAGGCTAATAAGCCATTATTGCAGGTAATGAACAGCCCCAAAGCTTTAACGGCTTACACTAAAGAAGGTAAGTTTCTTGTTCATAACGCATGTCCACCCTGGTTCTCCTGGGATGGGAATAAAGGAAAAGCACTATGTAGGACCTGCTGGGTGTTATCAGAGTTGGACAGAGGGGATGCCAGTCTCAGTGCTTCCAGACTCTTGTGTCAGAGGTAACAGCTTCACTCCCTCCACATTTCATTGATCACAGCACATCATAGGCTGCAGGCAACATCCAGGTTCTGCAGCAGAACCTGACAAGCTTGATGGGCTAAGTAGGTCATCCACATGGTTCCAGGCTCTTTGGGAGACTGTGCAGAGCCAAGGAGAGGAGTGGGGATTGGTAGGAAATAACAATGGAAGTCAGTCAGGATGGGTCACTCTCTCCACATCCAGGTAGACATTGTCCCAGAGCTTCCCTCAGTTGTCACAGGCAAGATTCAAAGAAGTGGACCTCAGGAATAGGAGCTTGTTCAGATGTCATTGGCAGCAAACTAAGAACTCACTTTTGGGTGTGACCTTGGTAAATCCATGGCTGCCTGGGCTCCTCACTATGGTCGAGGTGAACACCCACATGGTGTGTAGATTGAGAAGGTAGAGGACTGCAAGCATCCGGCATCCATTTTCTTTTAAATAAACATCAGGCACTGCCCTGATTACAAGTCTCACCTTTTGCGTTGCCCAAGTGAGTACTTCATCAGGTGGTAAAAATGCTGACATTCACATCCGTGGTGAGTCTGTGGTTTCCATTCATTCTGTGCATGAACCTGTGGCAAACTAGGAACTGTTCTTATGAAGAGACACCCAAGTTTCTAATGTCAAACATCTCTGCCAGTGACACAGGAAGCCAAATGGCAGTTTTCTTAAACTAGAGAATCCAGTGGAGAACATGTGGAGGTTGTAGTTGATTTTCTAAAGATGATTTCTTGAGACAGATGTAAGGCTCTTTATTCTCTCAAATATTATTTCATCTATTGCATATCCTGCCCCATTATGGTGACTTTTGGCCAGATTTTTTGAAATTCTGTGGAAATGAACCATCATGACTGTCTCCTTGTAAATTTCTGTATTTGTCATTTACCTCTGGAGAACTATCCTTGTTGACTCTCTCAGCATTGAGGCACACTGGGCCAGCCACGTTGGATGTGTACCCATTAAGGGCCATTTTCTCTCCCTACATTGATAAATATCAATGTACGGCCATTTTCTCTCCCTACATTGATAAATATCTACAATCTCCTTCACTTTCTAATCTTCAAGACACTTCCAATCCAAAAGAGGACCAGGTGGCTCAGCATCTAGCAAGTCATCCTGCTGGACAGACAGGGACTCAGCCTCTGCAGAGAGAGCTCTTCTCCCTCCCTGGGCAGGTCAATGGCTGGAGCACCTCATCATTGCGGACTAGGTTGGCCCTGCCTGGGTCACTAGTTTTCATGGAGCACATGCTCACTCCCAGGAGATGACTCCCCACCCCCAGAACTCATGTAGCAGAGCTTGCTCCATCTCCCACGAACCATGGCCCCAAAGAACAGAGCGGTCACTAGCCTGGACTAGGACTAGAGTGGGCCTCAAAGCCACACACATGGCCCAGCACCTACTCTCCCTGGGTACTACCTAAGTTTTTCAGCCCACACCAGCTGCCCAGCTGCCACTGCTGCTCCCAGCCTTGACACCTGAGAGGAAACTGAGCTCTGCAACCACCTAAAGGTGAAATAGCCCTGGATCAACACCTGGGTGGAAGGTGCAGAGACAACAAGGGGAACGTCCAGGCCCAGTGTTTCTCCTGGCTGATTTGGTTTTAGTCCAGGGAGCACACTGTGTCATCGTCCCCTGTGGGTGCTGCTCAGCCCAGGACTCCCACGTGCTACACTGACAACCCTCGCACGGCACTTAGAGCTTCATTGCCTGCTGTGCCCAAACGAGAACTCTGGCATCTGGTCTCCACGGGGTCCCGGAGCAGCTCTTGTGTTCACTAGTGTGTGGACTGACTGGGTGATTAAAGTATATATTGATATTACAGAAAAAGAAAAATTAGAGATATAGAGAAAGATTCATCAATTTTTTAGTTCCATTACTTTTATACATTTTTTGGCTGATGCTTGTAATTGTCCTGACCTGGGATGAAACTTGCAACCTTGGTGTGATTGACATGATTCTCTGACATGATTCCACCTCACACAATGTCCCTCTTTTGTTCAGGACCATCCACGGACACAGTTTCCTGAGAATGACAGCACAATTCCTCATGCAAAACTTTGCCTCATCTTCTTTGATGCCTTTAGTCACAAAACAAGGTCTGGATTCCAAAATCCTCCTCATTCAGACACACTACCATGTCTTCTGAAGGTGGCACTGCAGCCTGTTCACCCTCCTCCCCCATCACACCCTGTCATCCCCAATCGACTCACGGTTCTGGATGCTGTGACCTGGGCTACAGGACCTGAGAGGTGCCCACACCCCAGGCTGGAGGGTTACATCAGGTGAGATGGAGCCAATCTCAGTGAGCAGAGAGGAGTCTGGGAGGCACAGAGGCCCCATTCCCTGCCATTGATCAACAAGCCTCACACACACCACTGTACAGGGTGATAGTCTCTGCTGCCTGGACTTAAGGGAGGCCTGGTGCTCTGAAGCCTATGTCTATGTGAACAGACCAAAGAGGTCAACTTGCTCTAACCATGTGCACCTGGATAATATGTCTCTCCCCTGGCTTCCATTGGCTAAACCCAGCCAACATTAGGTGCATTGCCTTTTGTGCAATGTACTGTTTGAGCTTTGCAGGTGGAATTCGGATCCCAGTTTGTAACAAGAATGGTGAGCTGGGATTTCTTCTGCAGTCTTGTTTAGCAAAGCTGAAGAATGAAATCACAGACCATAAGATTGCAGCAAAAGTGTGATAAATTCACTGAAGCATTCAGACCCGCCACAGAGGGAGGGTGCCCCAATAATAGGTATCCCATGAAGCTTTCTAGTCTAGGGGAATATATTTGCTACAAGCCTGTTCTCTATCTATCCTTCTCATCACCTAATTGATTTCCTCTATTATTATTTCCCAGCAAGGAACTGGAACTTTCCCTGTTTCTATGCCTCAGTTCACTGTTTTTTGTTTTGTTTTGTTTTGTTTTGTTTTGTTTTGTTTTGTTTGCAGAACTTCCCTAGTTTCCCAGGCCTCCCACTGTGAGTCCAGAAACATTTTCTTATTTCTGCACAGTTGGTTCCTGTCATTAGGTTTGCTCAAACTGCCATGTCTGCCCCTGCATAAGTTCACCTGCCTTTGTTTTGCATTGGATCCCTGCCTTGTGTGTCAAGCTAATGTCTCTCACAGTCACTCATTGACAACTGGGAATATTGTTATTTGGCAGCCTGAGTAATGCTGGGAACTGGTAATGTTAGGCTTCAGTGGCTGGTGGCAGGGGTTAGGGGAGTGTTGTATAAAACTGTCTTTTTGTTTGGAGATATTATTTCAGATTCTGTGAAGCTCAGAATGCTCCTTGAGGTAAGACTATTACTGCAAATAGTCCTGAAGCCCACAAATATCAATGGATTTGTATAAGTAATATTTTAATTGACTTTTTCTTCTTTTTTATTGCTTAAAGTATTACAAAGGGTATTACATATGTGTCCATTCCCCGCCCCCACCCTAGGCAGTCCCCTAGCCCCCCTATCCCCCAGTGTCTTATGTCTATTGGTTATGCTTATATGCATGCGTACAAGTCCTTTGGTAGATCTCTTACACCCCTACCCCCTGCCCCCCAACCCTCCCCGGCCTTCCCACTGCAGTTTGACAATCTGTTTGAGGCAGCTATGCCTCTGTATCTATTATTGTTCAAAAGTTTATAATGGTCTCTATTATCCATGAATGAGTGAGATCACGTGGTATTTTTCCTTCATTGACTGGCTTATTTCACTTAGCATAATGCTCTCCAGTTCCACCCATGCTGTTGCAAATGGTAGGAGTTCCTTCCTTTTTAGAGCAGCATAGTATTCCATTGTGTAGATGTACCACTGTTTTCTAATCCATTCATGTACTGATGGGCACTTAGGCTGTTTCCAGATCTTAGCTATAGTGAATTGTGCTGCTATGAACATAGGGGTGCATATATCCTTTCTGATTGGTGTTTCTGGTTTCTTGGGATATATTCCTAGAAGTGGGGTCACAGGGTCAAATGGGAGTTCCATTTTCAGTTTTTTGAGGAAACTCCATACTGTTCTCCACAGTGGCTGCACCAGTCTGCATTCCCACCAGCAGTGCACAAGTGTTCCTTTTTCTCCACATCCTCTCCAGCACTTGTTGTTTGTTGACTTGTTGATGATAGCCAGTCTGACAGGTGTGAGATGGTACCTCATTGTTGTTTTGATTTGCATCTCTCGGATGATTAATGACTTTGAGCATGTTTTCATATGTCTCTTGGCTTTCTGAATGTCCTCTTTTGAAAGGTGTCTATTTAGGTCTTTGCCCATTTTTTGATTGGATTGTTTATCTTCCTTTTGTTAAGTTGTGTGAGTTCCCTATAAATTTTGGAGATTAGGCCCTTATCAGATATGACATTGGCAAATATGTTTTCCCACACAGTGGGTTTTCTCCTTGTTTTGTTGATGGCTTCTTTTGCTGTGCAGAAGCTTTTTATTTTGATGTAGTCCCATTTGTTCATTTTCTCTTTAGTTTCAAGTGTCCTAGGAGCTGGATCAGTGAAGAAATTGCTTCGGCATATGCCTGAGATTTTGTTGCCTTTGGATTCTTCTAGAATTTTTATGGTTTCCTGTCGTACATTTAAGTCCTTTATCCATTTTGAGTTTATTTTTGTGTATGGTGTAAGTTGGTGTTCTAGTTTCATTTTCTTGCATACATCTGTCCAATTTTCCCAACACCATTTATTGAAGAGACTATCTTGGCTCCATTGTATGTTCTTGCCTCCTTTGTCAAATATTAATTGAGCATATTGGTTCGGGCCGATTTCTGGGCTCTATATTCTATTCCATTGATCTATATGCCTATTCTTGTGCCAGTACCAGGCAGTTTTGAGAACAGTGGATTTGTAATACATCTTGATATCTGGAATTGCTGGCTGCTCACCTCTGTTGTCTTTCAGTAAAAGTCAGAATATTTGTGTATTATGTGCTTGTACAGTAGAGGGTGCAAAGAGAACCCTAGTCTTTTTTTTTTTTTTCCACAGGGTGAACTTGAAGGATGATCTAAGACAGTGGTTCTCACCGTCCGCCCCTTTAAATACAGTTCCTCATGTTGTGACCCAACCATAAAATTATTTTCATTGCTACTTCATAACTGTAATGTTGCTAGTCTTATGAATCATAATGTAAATATCTGATATGCAGAATGGTCTTAGGTGAGCCCTGGGAAAGGGTCATTCAACCACCAAAGGGGTCGCAACCCAAAGGTTGAGAACCAGTGATCTAAGAGGTAGTCAACCCTGGTTGAGCTGTACTTAGGAGAGCTTTGTCCTAAGGGTTGTGTTTAGAGAATACCAGGAACCTACTCATGTCCAACAGAATATAGGTTCAAGTGCCACTGGCAGCAGCTCATTTCTACCTTTTCATTCCCATGCTTGACACTTTGATGACTTCTCTTTTGATGTGTGCCTTCCTGGATTTTAGCTACCTTGACCTCTGTGGCCTTTTCACATCCCTGATCCACTTGTAAGCTTCTATCTGCAGTAGTCTCAAATGTTAACCTGCACATGTGTTATCAGGTGCACACACATGCTTATGTAGTCCTCAACACAACCACACCATTTCTTGTATTTGACTTGGAATAAGATGTAAGCAACTTTCTGCACAGCTTGCACATGTCACCAGCAGACAAGCCCAGCTGAACACTGTTAGCAGAAGAATGAGCAGATGATCCAGCTTCTATTCCATGGGGTGCTTGCCATGTTTATTTATATTTTGTTTGGGATCTTCCCAGTTTTATATAATTCAGTAGCACAGACGTTCACAGGAGCATCTTATATATTCTTCCTACAGATATGTTACTGTCAGACAAATGCATGGAATCAGTGTGTTAAGTGCAACACACTTTTGTAAAGGCACTTCTCCCTGTCACCACCGTCGACATTCATTTTGGCACTATTTTACTGTTTTCAGGTTGTTGGCATAAAACGCATGATGTGGAGGCCTGTTCTGAGCAGAATGAATCCATAGAAGGACAGTCACAGGTCAGTGCTTCTAAGACAGGCTCAGCAACCCTAAAGAGCCATGTCTGTTGGAGGTGTTTCTCATTGTTAAAAGATATTCTGCATCCGACTGAGTCACAAGGAGCAGACTATGAGCAGAAAGCCTTTATCAGTTATGCATTTGTGAGAGGCTTGTGTTTCCGTGAAAACCCTCACCAGCAACAGAGGGAAGCCAGTGGAGAGAAGCCCTGGAAAGAAGCTGTGGACAGGGCCTCATTTGTGAATTGGTGCAGCTTCTACTTACCAGGGCTGCCTTCAACCAGTAGGGAGGTTAGGGAAGACTTCCCAGCCATCTCAGAGCTTCTCCAGAACCAGGCCACTCTCAACACTTAGGAGCCACACAGTGGCAGTGAGATTTCATAGGAATTACTCAATAGAGACAGGCATCACCAGTGGAATAAATGTGAAAAAGCTGCCAACCACAGCCAGGTCCTTGTTCAACATCAGGGTGTCTGCTCTGGAGATGTGAAATATGAGTGCAATATATGTGGGAAAGTTTCAGATGTATCTTTAACCTCAATCGACATAGGAGAGTTCACACTGGAGAAAAACCTTGAGTGTAGCAAATGTGGGAGGTCATTCAGGCAAACCTCTGCTCTGAAAAATAATCAGAGAGTTCACAACGGAGAAAAGCCGTATGAGTGTAGTGACTGTGGGAAGTCATTCAGGCAAATCTCTACTCTAAATAACCATCAAAGAGTTCACACTGGATAAAAGCCATCTGAGTGTAGTGATTGTGGGAAGTTCTTCAGTAATAGGTGTATCCTCACTGTACACCAGAGAGTTCATACTGGAGAAAAGCTGTATGAGTGTAGTGACTGTGGGAAGTCATTCAGGCAAATCTCTACTCTCAATAATCATTGGAGAGTTCATACTAGCCATGGGCAAACTACCTCCTGTGGGCCGGATCCAGCCTGTTTGAAATGAATAAAACGAAAAAAAAAGACCATGCCCTTTTATGTAATGAGGTTTACTTTGAATTTATATTAGTTCACACAAACACTCCATCCACGCTTTTGTTCTGGCCCTCCGGTCCAGTTTAAGAACCCATTGTGGCCCTCGATTCAAAAAGTTTGCCCACCCTTGGTTTATACTAAAGAAAAGCCATATGAGGGTAGTGATTGTGGGAAGTCCTTTAGCACAAGCTCTAATCTCATTCAACACCATAGAATTCACACTGGAAAAGCACCTCATGAGTGTATTAAATGTGGGAAATCTTTCCTTTACAAATCTTTCCTCGTTTAGCACTTGAGAGTACACACTGGAGAAAAGCTTGTAATGTGCTGGGAATTTTTTATCTTTATCACTCAGAATAACAATACCAATGTAGAAACTTTACATCCATTTACCTGAATAAGAATCCCTTTTATCACACTATACACTTTTCTATATTCCTGATAAGTTTCAGGTACAATAGTGGTTTTAGACACTGCATTGCACCAGCTAACTCAGTCAGACCTCCTACTTGATTGATGTCACTGCGAGTATTTGTGGGAAAACTATTTCATCCCTACCACCTGGCTCACCTTCAGATTGTGCATCACTCACAGCCTCTGCAACTCTGGGGTCGTGCTTGAGAATTTCATGAATATTCCAAGCTCTTGGCTGGATTTTCACTCCTTTCTCTCTGACTAGAGAATTGACCTGACCCAGGTTTTGTCAAAAGCCCGCTTCCTCAGCTAAAAAGTGCTACCTCTTTCAGGGACATTGTGGTTCTCACTTTATGCTGTGGGGAATTGTTTTAGGTTGTTATTCACCTTCCTGCAAACCTCTTGCTGTCCTTTGCTCCTGTTTTTGATCTTTATGTAAAGGCGTTTTTTCTTTGGTACCTTTAATTTTGTTGGTTTATTCTTTCCCTGGGATGATTTACAGGAAAGTAGTGATCTGTTAGCATAAACAGGGAACAGATATGGTGGGTCCCAAACTTTCTGTGCTTTTGAAGGCACCGCTTGATGGCAGAAAATCACTCTTTGTTCAATAGTGGCTGATTTTGTTTTGCCGACCAAGGCCTTGAGAGAAAGTGTGCATGACTTTATGGTTCTAATTCTTTGTCTGGTGCCTCTTTCATCGTAGTGGTCATTGGTCACCGTGAATAGGCAGTGTTTATTGTGCTCTGTGAACAATATGAATTATATTCTCTGTTCACAGTATTTATTACTTAAGTGTCAGCAGTGTTTAGGTGAACTGCTGTCCAAGTGCTGTAAAGAGACCATGTGTCATGATGTATGAGATTTCATGGGCTGGTGTCATTTGTTGTAAGACTCTGAGGTGGAATTAGTATCTACACTAATAAAAGACAAACATGCAAATTGCTGTACTTTTGCTACGCCTTAAGCCACACCCACCATCCAATCAGAGCGGTTATATGCAAATTACTCCAAACAAGATGCAGGTTAATTTGCATATACTGGCTGGGAGCGAAGATTGAATACAACATGGAAGCGAAGCGCTTCAGAATGAATGAAAGTAGAGGCAGTGGTGACAGGAATGAAGCCAAGGCTGTGGAGGCAGGAGGCAGAAGGGGAAACCCAGCCTGAGTGGCTGGGAATGGGAGGGGAAGCTGTCTTATTGGGTTTTGCTTCCTTCTCTGCTTCGTTCCAGCCTCAGGAAGCTCTATGCTTGCAGGAATCTTCCTGAGACAGGCCTCTAGTTGGGACATAAACACTGTTTTCATAGTCATGGGAGATACTGCAGTTAAACTAGATGAAAAGTGCCTCTTCTGGACATAAATCCAAGATTACCCTGGGACCTGTGGCTTGAATGGTATTTGAGGGCATTCTGAGGAACTCCGTTGCTATTTCCTGTAGCTGAAGTCACTGGCAGAGAAAATAATCTAAGGTTTTATAGATTCCCCTGGTCCTTCTATGGTGTTCAATCCAAGGTTGTTGCTCAACAGGCAAGACCTCAAATCTAGAGGAAGCATAATGCTGTAATCAGTCCCAGGATGTGTCTTTTATAAGCAGTCAGCATTCCTGTTGATTCCAATAACAATAAACTTCCCTGCTTGCCAACATTTGCTGCCACTGAGGCAAGGGTGTCCCCCCCACCCCCCAAAAATGAGAACTGACAAGCAACAAAGTACACCTTTCTCATGTGTGTTATTTGGTGAGCCCTGACAATAAGATAAAGCTATGAAACTGTCAAATGTGAAATAAACCCACCTGTAACCCATACCCAGGGGGGGCACTAATGGGCTTACAGTTTTAAGTTCAGAAAACACAGAGAATATTCTTTTAAACATATATTAGACAACACTTTTATTAACCAGACAGGGCCTTATTTACGTCTTAAACACTCACCGGAATTTCTTGTGATCTTTGTGTGGCTGGTGTGCTGCAACCAGTTTGGTAGATTTGCTTATGGGAAGGAGTGGGCATCCGTGAGACTCACTGGCCCTGGGGTAGAGGAACATAGGCAGTGGGACTTGAGTCCTGAGGGCTGTGAGTGGAGAAGGGGTATCGAGTGCAGCAGCGGTAGAATTGGGCTCTGGATTACTGAGATCCGATGTGGTTCTCAATAGGTGAGGTGGAAGGAAAAAACAATCTGGGCGGGAGGCCTTCATAGCAGAACTGAAGGCTGTGTCTTGGGTGTGGGCAATCCGAGTCAGGTTAGTACGTGATACTGTTTGAACTTTCCATGCAGTCTCTGGAACACACATGCTTAGTAATGACTAAGACCAAGGAGATATGTAGTATGGGAGTGCAGGTGTGAGAGAGGTGTGGGAGAAGGAGTGATGTGCTCTTGGAGAAGGAGTGTGAATTCATGGCCACAGATCCCTGATGTTGACATAAGAGGGAACGAAGGTTGAGTCCATTTCTGCTGTTAACTGGATGATACAACATGGGGAACTGTAGGGTAATTCCTGAAAAGAAAGATGTTGTGGCGCTATATGTCATGTCCAAAATTTAGGTGTCATATAGGTGCACACCTACCTGTTGTTGCAGGGCTGTTACAGTGAACATAGGAATGTGATAGCAGATATCAGTGTCACGTAAGCTTGAAAATGTCAAATGGATTTTGGAAGAGAGAAGGTAAGAGTGAGATATATTACAGAGGAGGTGAGTTAGAATGTTTAAAAAAGGTGATTAGAAAACAACCCCCAGATAAGACTAGACATTCAAAACTTGTGCAATTGCCCAGAGCAAATGGAATGAGGAGCTGAAACTAAGAACACCCACTCCGAATTGGCGAAATTGCTCAGCTGGTGAGACAGTTTGCAGCCGGGAAGGGCAGAACTCCCCTGGAAAGGTAAAAAAACAAACAAACAAACAGGGATTTGGGCAGAAAAGTTTGCCAGTCCTTTGAGCCCAGAGGGTCGGAGGGAGACCACGTGGCAGACAGCCATGTCCCTTGGGACAGGCACAGCCCCTGACTGTGGAAAGGAGATCCGCGGGATTCCTGGCGCCGACGGGGGATTTGAGAGCTGGGTTCTGTGATCACGGAGGACTGAACCTAAAGGGGGCAGCCTGAAGAGCTGACCTGACTATGCAGTGCCTGTAAAAGAAGATTTTAAAGAAACTAAGCCTTCCCCATTTCTGCGGCCGGCCTTTGTTTATTCTCGCCGAATCCTGTTCATGGGACATTTCGGATACAGACACTCACCTGTTCTGAAGAGAGGGAGAGGGTGCGGAGGAGTGGAATCCGTGGAGAGACTGAGGAGAGAGAGGGGACCAGGATAGGTGGCAGCGAATTGAGTGCTGAGACGCCCTTCAGCACAGGACTGGGGCAGAAATTCTCTCTGGAGAGTGAGACTCCTCCTCCCAGACCGCAGGCAAGGAGCACAGACACACCAAGATTACACCCTGAATGACATCAAGGATTAAAATAATCTGATCAGCCCCTGGGAGTTAACAGGGTCTGGCCTATAGAGGGATTTTCAAGGCTATATAGCCTCAGAGGCCAAGCCCAGAACACTGCCACCCAGAGGCTGAGCCACAAACTGAATCTTTGCTAAATAAGGCAGTCTGGGAAACAAATACGGTCTGCTTTAAAATAAGGACTGTGGTTTACAAAACAGGGGAAGAGTGTATCACAGGGAAACTCAAAACTCTCCTGAATACCTGGCAGGACTCAAGGCGAGCCAGACTGAAGAATAGAAGAACCGAAGGACCTTCACTACTGCATTTTTTTTTTCTTTTTTCACCTTTTAACTAAGAAACCAATTGTTTGCCTTTTTTTTTCTTTTTTCTTCTTTTTTTTTCTCTTTTTCCATCACCTGATTTTACCCTTTTAATTACTACCTTCTTATTTTTAACCACTATTACTACTGTTACCATTTTACTATCTTTTAAAGTGCCATTTTATTTTCTCTTTATTTTATTTTGGGATTAGTGTTCTCCATTCTATTTTCATCGTTATATTATTGGTTGTTTCTAGTTTGCATCCAACAGTGAGCTGTTGCTGGAATTTGCTAGGATTAGTGGCGGTTCTATAGGAGTATTCTCCTCATATAAAAAGTCTCTTCCCCTCTTCCACTTCATTCTCACTTTTCGCTCTTTTTTTTCTTCTTTTCTTTTCTCGCTTTTAATGCCCCCCCCTTCTTTTTCCCAATTTCATTTTTCCACTCCTTTTTTTGGTCCATACTTTTCTTTTTTCTCCTTTATCTTTTTCTTTTCCTTCTTCCTATCCCCTAATTCTCTTAATTCGGGTGGTCACCTTTATTTGAGGTTATTAATATTGTGAATATATTTGTGTTTAGTGCCTGGTATGTGGTGCCTTGTTGTGTTCTATTTTATGCCCTTAAATCAACGCAGCAGATCCAAGCAACAGCAACTTCCTGAGCACCATACCCTCTGCTAAGGAACAGCAGCTGCACGTGAAACCGCACCCCACCAGCCAGAAGAGCCACCACAGCTGTGAACAGCACCCACCAGTGGATCTGCTGCCAACTGAAGAGCAGCTGCTACCGCAACCTCCCAAAGAACAACCACAGACCAAGGACTCACTGCCACCCAGGGAGCAACCACTGAACGACTCAATGTCTAGATATGTCAGTGAGATCAAACATGGGTAGACAAAGAAACCCCCAAAGGAGAGAAGAAGGAATCTCCAGAAAAGCAGCTAAGTAAAACAGAGGCATGCAACATGACAGAAAAAGAATTCAGAATAAGGGTCCTAGAGTGCATAAACCGGATGGAGGAAAAATCAACAACCTCTGCAAGAATGTAGAAGAAACAGATGAAAAACTCAACAACTTAAGTAAGACCCAAGAAGAAATGAAGAGTGATATAGCTGCAATAAAAAAACACCATTGAAAGTATCAACAGTAGACTAGGAGAAGCGGAGGACCGAATTAGTGAATTAGAAGACAAGGAAGAAAAACACACCCAAAATGTACTGCAATTGGAGAAAAAATTAAAAGACAGGAGGAGAGCCTAAGGGAGCTTTGGGACAACATGAAACGAAGCAACATACGAATAATAGGGGTACCAGAACAACAGAAAAATGAACAAGGATTAGAAAACCTATTCGAAGAAATAATATCAGAAAACTTCCCTGAGGTGGGGAAGAAAAAAGTCACACATGCCCAGAGAGTCCCAAACAAGGTGAACCCGAAAAGACCTACACCAAGACACATCATAATTGCCATGGCAAATGTTCAGGACAAAGAGAAAATCTTACAGGCCGCAAGGGAGAGACGGAAAGTCACATACAAGGGATCGCCCATTAGATTATCAAATGATTTCTCAACAGAAACACATCAGGCCAGAAAAGAACGGACGGAAATTTACAAAGTGATGCAAAGCAAAGGACTGAATCCAAGAATACTCTATCCAGCAAGACTGTCATTCAAACTTGAAGGGGAAATAAGAAGCTTCACAGACAAAAAAAGGCTAAGGGAGTGTATCACCACCAAGCCAGTAATGCAAGGAATGCTAAAGGGTCTGGTATAAAAAGAAGAAATAAAAAGCTCAGAAAGAAAACAGCCACAAAAAAAAAAAAAAAGAAATGGCTACCAACAAGTACCTTTCAATAATAACTTTAAAGGTAAATGGACTAAATGCTTCAACCAAAAGACATCAAGTGGCTGAATGGATAAAAAAACATGACCCATACATCTGCTGTCTACAAGAAACCCACCTCATTAGAACGGACTCACACAGACTGAAAGTGAAAGGATGGAAAAATATCTTTCAGGCAAATGGAAAGGAAAAGAAAGCTGGGGTAGCAATACTTATATCAGACAAAATAGACCTCAAAGTGAAGGCCATAACAAGAGATAGGGAAGGCAACTTATAATACTAAAGGGATCAATACAACAAGAAGATATAACCCTGGTGAACATATATTCTCCCAAAGCAGGAGCACCCAAATTCATAAAAAACTCCTAGAAGATATCAAAGGAGAGATCGACAACAATACAATCATAGTAGGGGACTTTAATACACCACTGACAGCACTGGATAAGTCCTATAGACAAACAATCAGCAAAGATACAGCAATCCTAAATGACTCACTTGATCGGATGGACTTAATAGACATCTTCAGAACGCTTCACCCCAAAGCCAGGGAATATACGTTCTTCTCAAGTGCTCATGGGACATCTTCAAAAATAGACCACATATTGGGTCACAAGCAAAGTATCCCCAAATTCAAGAAGATTGAAATCATAAAAAGCATCTTCGCAGACCACGATGGCATAATATTAGAAATAAACTACAATAAAAACAACCCAAAATACTCAAACAACTGGAAGCTGAATAGCATGCTATTAAATATTGATTGGGTTACCAATGAGATCAAAGAAGAAATTAAAAACATCCTGGGAACTAATGACAATGAAAACACAACTATCGAAAATCTATGGAACACAATGAAAGCAGTCCTGAGAGGGAAGTTTATAGCTCTACAGGCCTATCTCAAAAAACAAGAAAAAATGGTAGTAAATCATCTAACTCTACAACTCAAAGATTCAGAAAGAGAGCAACAAGAAAACCCCAGAGTGAGCAGAAGGAAGGAGATAATAAAGATTAGAGCAGAAATAAATGACACAGAGACCAAAAAAAAACAATACAGAAAATCAATGAAACCAAGAGCTGGTTCTTTGAAAGGAAAAAACAAGATTGATAAACCCCTTGCCAGACTCACCAAGAAGCAAAGAGATAGGACCCAAATAAACAAAATCAAAAACGATAGAGGCGAAATAATAACAGACCCCACAGAAATACAAATGATTGTTAAAAAATACTATGGACAGCTTTACTCCAACAAACTAGACAACCTGGATGACATGGACAAATTCCTAGAAAAATACAACATTCCAATACTCAAACAGGAAGAACCTAAAAATCTTAACAGGCCTATAACTATTGAAGAAATTGAAGCAGTCATCAAAAAGCTTCCATCAAACAAAAGCCCAGGACCAGACGGCATCACAGGGGAGTTTTACCAAACATTCAAGGAAGAACTAAAACCTATCCTCCTCAGACTACTACAAAAAATTCAAGAGAAAGGAACACTTCCAAGCTCATTCTATGAAGCCAGCATCACCCTAATACCAAAACCAGGTAAAGACAACACAATGAAAGAGAATTACAGGCCAATATCCCTCATGAACATAGATGCCAAAATCCTCAACAAAATCTTAGCAAATTGGACCTAGCAGTACACCAGAGAGATCATACACCATGACCAAGTAGGATTTATCCCAGGGATGCAAGGATGATACAATATCCGCAAATCAATAAACGTGATACATCACATAAACAAATTGAAAGAAAAAAACCACATGGTCATATCAATTGATTCAGAAAAAGCATTTGACAAAATTCAACACCCATTTTTGATAAAAACTCTCAGTAAGGCGGGAGTAGAAGGATCATACCTCAACATAATAAAAGCCATATAAGACAGGCCCACAGCCAGCATCATACTCAATGGACAAAAACTAACACCATTTCCGCTAAGAACAGGAACAAGATAGGGATGCCCCCTCTCACCACTCCTGTTCAAAATAGTACTGGAAGTGTTGGCCATTGCAATTAGGTAAGAAAAAGAAAGAAAAGGCATCCAAATTGGAAAAGAGGAAGTAAAGCTGTCCTTCTTTGCAGACGACATGATATTATACATACAAAACCCTAGAGACTCCATCAAAAAGCTACTAGACTTAATACATGAATTTGGCAATGTAGCAGAATACAAAATTAACCCCAAGAACTCTGAGGCATTTCTATACACCAATAGTGAACTTTCAGAAAGAGAGGTTATAAAAACAATCCCGTTTACCATCGCACCAAAAAAATTAAGCTACCTAGGAATAAACTTAACTAAAGAGGTAAAAGACCTTTACTCACAAAACTATAGGACATTGAAAAAAGACATAGAGGAAGACATCAACAGATGGAAGAACATACCGTGTTCATGGATTGGTAGAATCAACATCATTAAAATGTCCATACTACCCAAAGCAATCTATAAATTCAACGCACTTCCCATTAAAATACCAACGGCATACTTCATAGATCTAGAACGAACTCTCCAAAAATTCATCTGGAATAAAAAAAGACCCCGAATAGCTGCAGCAATCCTGAAAAAGAACAAAACAGGTGGGATCTCAATACCAGACATGAAGATGTAGTACAAATCCACTGTTCTCAAAACTGCCTGGTATTGGCACAAGAATAGGCATATAGATCAATGGAATAGAATAGAGAGCCCAGAAATTGGCTCGAACCAATATGCTCAATTAATATTTGACAACGGAGGCAAGAACATACAATGGGAAAAAGAAGATGGCGGCGACATAGGCAGACACGTCCCAGGTTGTGTTCTGGAGCAAATGGAGTGAGCAGCTGAAACTAATAACACCCACCCCGAATTGGCGAAATTGCTCAGCTGGTGAGACCGTTTGCAACCGAGAGGGGCAGAACTCCCCTGGGAAGGTAAAAAAACGCCAGGGATTTGGGCAGGAAAGTTTGCCAGACCTCTGAACCCAGAGGATCGGAGGGAGACCGCATGGCAGAGAGCCGCGTCCCTTGGGACAGGCACAGCCCCTGACGGGGGAAAGGCGATCCGCCGGATTCCCGGCGCCGGGGGATTTGAGAGCTGGGTTCTGTTATCACGGAGGACTGAGCCTAAAGGGGGCAGCCTGAAGAGCTGACCTGACCATGCAGTGCCCGTAAAAGAAGAGTTTACAGAAACCAAGCCTTCCCCGTTTTCCGCGGCCGGCGTTTGTTTGTTTGTTCTCGCCAAATCCTGTTCATGGGACATTTTGGATACAGACACTCACCTGTGCTGAAGAGAGGGAGAGGGTGCGGAGGATTGGAATCCAGGGAGAGACTGAGGAGAGGCGGGGGGCCAGGAGAGGTGGCAGTGAATTGAGTGCTGAATCACCCCTTAGCCCAGGACTGGGGCAGCCATTCTCTCTAGAGAGTGAGACTCCTCCCCCCATCCCCCAGGCAAGGAGCACAGCAAAACCCAGATTCCACCCTGAATGAGATCAAGGATTAAAATAATCTGATCAGCCCCTGGGAGTTAACAGGGTCTGACCTATAGAGGGATTTTCAATGCCATATAGCCTCAGAGGCCAAGCCCAGAACACTGCCACCCAGAGGCTGAGCCACAAACTGACTCTGCTAAACACAAAATAAGGCAGGCTAGGAAAAAAATCCGGCCTGCTTTAAAATAAAGACTGTGGTTTACAACACAGAGGAACAGTGTATCACAGGGAAACTCAACACTCTCCTGAATACCTGGCAGGACTAAAGGCGAGCCAGACTGAAGAATAGAAGAACCGAAGGACCTTCACTACTGCAATTTTTTTTTTCTTTTTTCACCTTTTAACTAAGAAACCAATTTTTTTTATTTTTTTTCCTTTTTCTTCTTCTTCTTCTTTTTTTTCCCTCTTTTTCCATCACCTGGTTTTACCCTTTTAATTACTACCTTCTTATTTTTAACCAGTATTATTACTGCTACCATTTTACCATTTTTAAAGTGCCATTTTATTTTCTCTTTATTTTATTTTGGGATTAGTGTTCTCCATTCTATTTTAATCGTTATATTATTGGTTGTTTCTAGTTTGCATCCATCTACAGGGAGCTGTTGCTGGAATTTGCTGGGATTAATGGCGGTTCTATAGGAGTATTCTCATACAAAAAGTCTCTTCCCCTCTTCCACTTCATTCTCTCTTTTTGCTCTTTTTTTTCCCTTTTTTTCTCTCTTTTATTTTACCCCCTTCTTTTTCCCAATTTCATTTTTCCACTCCTTTTTTGGTCCATACTTTTCTTTTTCCTCTTTTATCTTTTTCTTTTCCTTCTTCCTTATCCCCGAATTCTCTTAATTCAAGTGGTCGCCTTTATTTGGGGTTATTAATATCGTGAATATATTTGTGTTTAGTGCCTGGTACGTAGTACCTTGTTGTGTTGTATTTTGTGCCCTTAAATCAACGCAGCAGATCCAAGCAACAGCCACCTCCTGAGCACCATACCCTCTGCTAAGGAACAGCAGATGTACGTGAAACTGCCCCCCACCAGCCAGAAGAGCCACCACAGCTGTGAACAGCACCCACAAGAGGAGCTGCCGCCAACTGAAGAGCAGCTGCTACAGCAACCGCCCGAAGAGCAACCACAGACCAAGGACTCACTGCCACCCAGGGAGCAGCCACTGAATGACTCAACATTTAGATATGTCAGTGAGATCAAACATGGGTAGACAAAGAAACCCCCAAAGGAAAGAGAAGGAGGACTCTCCAGAAAAGCAGCAAAGTAATACAGAGGCATGCAACATGACAGAAAAAGAATTCAGAATAAAGGTCCAAGAGTGCATAAACCGGATGGAGGAAAAAATCGACAACCTCTGCAAGAAGCAAGAAGAAACAGATGAAATAATCAATAACATATGGAAGAAGCTAGAAGAAACAGATGAAAAACTCAACAACTTAAGTAAGACCCAAGAAGAAATGAAGAGTGATATAGCTGCAATAAAAAACACCATTGAAAGTATCAACAGTAGACTAGGAGAAGCGGAGGACCGAATTAGTGAATTAGAAGACAAGGAAGCAAAATACACCCAAAATGTACTGCAATTGGTGAAAAAAATTAAAAGACAGGAGGAGAGCCTAAGGGAGCTTTGGGACAACATGAAACGAAACGACACACAAATAATAGGGGTACCAGAACAACAGAAAGATGAACAAGGATTAGAAAACCTACTCGAAGAAATAGTATCAGAAAACTTCCCTGAGGTGAGGAAGAAAAAAGTCACACAAGCCCAGAGAGTCCCAAACAAGGTGAACCCAAAAAGACCCACACCAAGACACATCATAATTACAATGGCAAATGTTCAGTACAAAGAGAAAATCTTATGGGCCGCAAGGGAGAGACGGAAGTCACATACAAGGGATCTCCCATTAGATTATCAAATGATTTCTCAACAGAAACACATAAGGCCAGAAAATAATGGACGGAAATTTACAAAGTGATGCAAAGCAAAGGACTGAATCCAAGAATACTCTATCCAGCAAGGCTATCATTCAAACTTGAAGGGGAAATAAGAAGCTTCACAGACAAAAAAGGGGTAAGGGAGTTTATCACCACCAAGCCAGCAATGCAAGGAATGCTAAAGGGCCTGGTATAAAAAGAAGAAATAAAAAGCTCAGAAAGAAAACATCCTCCCAAAAAAAGAAATGGCTACAAACAAGTACCTTTCAATAATAACTTTAAACGTAAACGGACTAAATGCACCAACCAAAAGACATCAAGTGGCTGAATGGATAAAAAAACATGACCCATACATCTGCTGTCTACAAGAAACCCACCTCATTAGAACGGACTCACACAGACTGAAAGTGAAAGGATGGAAAAATACCTTTCAGGCAAATGGAAAGGAAAAGAAAGCTGGGGTAGCAATACTTATATCAGACAAAATAGACCTCAAAGTGAAGGCCATAACAAGAGATAGGGAAGGCCACTTCATAATACTAAAGGGATCAATACAACAAGAAGATATAACCCTGGTAAACATATATGCACCCAATGCAGAAGCACCCAAATTTATAAAAAAACTCTTGGAAGATATCAAAGGAGAGATCGACAACAATACAATCATAGTAGGGGACTTTAATACAACACTGACAACACTGGATAAGTCCTATAGACAAACAATCAGCAAAGATACAGCAACCCTAAATGACTCACTTGATCGGATGGACTTAATAGACATCTTCAGAATGCTTCACCCCAAAGTCAGGGAATATACGTTCTTCTCAAGTGCTCATGGGACATATTCAAAAATAGACCACATATTGGGTCACAAGCAAAGTATTCCCAAATTCAAGAAGATTTAAATCATACCAAGCATCTTCACAGACCACAATGGCATAATATTAGAAATAAATTACAATAAAAACAACCCAAAATACTCAAACACCAGGAAGCTGAATAGCATGCTATTAAATATTGATTGGGTTACCAATGAGATCAAAGAAGAAATTAAAAACATCCTGGAAACTAATGGCAATGAAAACACAACAATCCAAAACCTATGGGACACAATGAAAGCAGTCCTGAGAGGGAAGTTTATAGCTCTACAGGCCTATCTCAAAAAAAAAGAAAAAATGGTAGTAAATCATCTAACTGTACAACTCAAAGATTTAGAAAGAGAGCAACAAGAAAACCCCAGAGTGAGCAGAAGGAAGGAGATAATAAAGATTAGAGCAGAAATAAATCACATAGAGACCAAAAAAACAATACAGAAAATCAATGAAACCAAGAGCTGGTTCTTTGAAAGGAAAAACAAGATTGATAAACCCCGTGCCAGACTCACCAAGAAGCAAAGAGATAGGACCCAAATAAACTAAATCAGAAACGATAGAGGCAAAATAACAACAGACCCCACAGAAATACAAATGATTGTTAAAAAATACTTTGGACAGCTCTACTCCAACAAACTAGACAACCTGGATGACATGGACAAATTCCTAGAAAAAACAACATTCCAAAACTCAATCAGGAAGAATCTAAAAATCTCAACAGGCCAATAACTATGGAAGAATTGAAGCAGTCATCAAAAAGCTTCCATCAAACAAAAGCCTAGGACCAGACGGCTTCACAGGGGAGTTTTACCAAACATTCAAGGAAGAACTAAAACCTATCTTCCTCAGACTACTACAAAAAATTCAAGAGGAAGGAACACTTCCAAGCTCATTCTATGAAGCCAGCATCACCCTAATACCAAAACCAGGTAAAGACAACACAATGAAAGAGAATTACAGGCCAATATCCCTCATGAACATAGATGCCAAAATCCTCAACAAAATCTTAGCAAATTGGATCCAGCAGTACATCAGAAAGATCATACACCATGACCAAGTAGGATTTATCCCAGGGATGCAAGGATGGTACAATATCCGCAAATCAATAAACGTGATACATCACATAAACAAATTGAAAGAAAAAAACCACATGGTCATATCAATTGATTCAGAAAAAGCATTTGACAAAATTCAACACCCATTTTTGATAAAAACTCTCAGTAAGGCGGGAGTAGAAGGATCATACCTCAACATAATAAAAGCCATATATGACAGGCCCACAGCCAGCATCATACTCAATGGACAAAAACTAACACCATTTCCGCTAAGAACAGGAACAAGACAGGGGTGCCCCCTCTCACCACTCCTGTTCAACATAGTACTGGAAGTGTTAGCCATAGTAATTAGGCAAGAAGAAGAAATAAAAGGCATCCAAATTGGAAAAGAGGAAGTAAAACTGTCCTTATTTGCTGACGACATGATATTATACAGACAAAACCCTAGAGACTCCATCAAAAAGCTACTAGACTTAATACATGAATTTGGCAATGTAGCAGAATACAAAATTAACCCCAAGAAATCTGAGGCATTTCTATACACCAATAGTGAACTTTCAGAAAGTGAGATTATAAAAACAATCCCGTTTACCATCGCACCAAAAAAATTAAGCTACCTAGGAATAAACTTAACTAAAGAGGTAAAATACCTCTACTCAGAAAACTACAGGACGTTGAAAAAAGACATAGAGGAAGACATCAACAGATGGAAGAACATACCGTGTTCATGGATTGGTAGAATCAACATCATTAAAATGTCCATACTACCCAAAGCAATCTATAAATTCAACGCACTTCCCATTAAAATACCAATTGCATACTTCATAGATCTAGAACGAACTCTCCAAAAATTCATCTGGAATAAAAAAAGACCCCGAATAGCTGCAGCAATCCTGAAAAAGAACAAAGTAGGTGGGATCTCAATACCAGATATCAAGATGTATTATAAAGCCACTGTTCTCAAAACTGCCTGGTACTGGCACAAGAATAGGCATATAGATCAATGGAATAGAATAGAGAGCCCAGAAATTGGCCTGAACCAATTTGTTCAATTAATATTCGACAAAGGAGGCAAGAACACACAATGGAGCCAAGATAATCTCTTCAATAAATGGTGCTGGGAAAATTGGACAGATATATGCAAGAAAATGAAACTAGACCACCAACTTACACCATACACAAAAATAAACTTAAAATGGATAAAGGACTTAAATGTATGACAGGAAACCATAAAAATTCTAGAAGAATCCAAAGGCAACAACATCTCAGACATATGCCAAAGCCATTTCTTCACTGATACAGCTCCTATGACACTTGAAACTAAAGAGAAAATGAACAAATGGGACTACATCAAAATAAAAAGCTTCTGCACAGCAAAAGAAACCATCAACAAAACAAGGAGAAAACCCACTGTGTGGGAAAACATATTTGCCAATGTCATATCTGATAAGGGCCTAATCTCCAAAATTTATAGGGAACTCACACAACTTAACAAAAGGAAGATAAACAATCCAATCAAAAAATGGCCAAAGGACCTAAATAGACACCTTTCAAAAGAGGACATTCAGAAAGGCAAGAGACATATGAAAACATGCTCAAAGTCATTAATCATCCGAGAGATGCAAATCAAAACAACAATGAGGTACCATCTCACACCTGACAGACTGGCTATCATCAACAAATCAACAAACGACAAGTGCTGGAGAGGATGTGGAGAAAAAGGAACACTTGTGCACTGCTGGTGGGAATGCAGACTGGTGCAGCCACTATGGAAGACAGTATGGAGTTTCCTCAAAAAACTACAAATGGAACTTCCATTTGACCCTGTGACCCCACTTCTAGGAATATATCCCAAGAAACCAGAAACACCAATCAGAAAGGATATATGCACCCCTATGTTCATAGCAGCACAATTCACTATAGCTAAGATCTGGAAACAGCCTAAGTGCCCATCAGTACATGAATGGATTAGAAAACAGTGGTACATCTACAGGATGGAATACTATGCTGCTCTAAAAAGGAAGGAACTCTTACCATTTGCAACGGCATGGATGGAAATGGAGAGCATGATGCTAAGTGAAATAAGCCAGTCAATGAAGGAAAAATACCACATGATCTCACTTATTCATGATAATTGAGACCATTATAAACTTTTGAAAAATAATAGATACAGAGGCAGAGCTGCCTCAAACAGATTGTCAAACTGCAGCGGGAAGGCCGGGGAGGGTTCGGGGGCGGGAGGTAGGGGGGTAAGAGATCAACCAAAGGACTTGTATGCATGCATATAAGCATAACCAATGGACATAAGACACTGGGGGATAGGGGAGGCTAGGGGACTGTCTAGGGCTGGGGGGGGGAATGGACACATATGTAATACCCTTTGTAATAAAAAATAAATTTTTAAAAAAAAGAAAACAACCCCTCCTCTACATAGGTTATATGTGTTGTCTTTGAAGTTGTGACTCTTGGAATGAAGCTGTGTGAGAGAAGTGTGATACAAAGAATTATGTGGAATAGGTAGCACAAAGTTATGGCCTCAGCACCCTAGGATTGTAATCGAAATGGTGACGTGTCATGCCATGTTTTTCGGGGTCTTAGAGGTGGAATCTGTGGGACAACAAGGATATTGCTACACAAGACCAGTTTCAAATCAGTCACATCACTCTTTACGGCCAACATTTATCTGTCCCCTGTGTTGGTGACACCCATTGCGTTGACCCTAAATGCGTACTCCTGATGTCAGGTATAATCAGTCTGGGCATCTGCTTTATGGCTGTGGGAAGACACAGTATCAGTAGCAATATAAGAAGTGAGCGACTCTGATGGATGCAAGGCCTGCTATTTTCTGTGATATGGGAGTAGCGGGAGCAGATGGATATGGAGAGTGGGAAGTATGATGAAAGAAAAAGGCTCGGAGAGAAGCTGGTCATGGACGCAACTGATCCCCATTACGATAGTATATGAACTAGGAGGTCGTGGCCTTTGGCTTCTCCCAGGAGGTGTGGGAGCTCCTTGATGAGGCTCAGATATGTCTGTACTGCGATGTGATGCTGCAGCCTGCTGTCATGTCGGCTGCCATCTTGGATCGCTCGCATTCCGTTCTTTATATACATGTATGTTTTACTTATCTGTTACAGTGTAAGTGCGTGTTTTACTTTTGATGATATGCAGAACGGTGATCTAAAGTGGTCATTCCCTTTGACTTCTCAGACACACACAATAATGAAAATTCTAGTTGTTTTTTCTTTATTCATATGAGCTAATGAGATGTTTTATACTTTTAAATTGCAGGTCCAAAAATCAGTATAGTCTTAACTTCTTTTGTTTTAAAACCGTTTCCATAAGAAATTTTTATGGTAGCATTTATTTATCCATTTATACACCTTGTCTTTATCTCTTTGTTGTAAGACACCACTGCACTCGGACCAGCCATCTTTACCTATTTGTTAAAAAATCTGGTCAGAAACTTTTGCAATTTTTAAAATGAAGTTAGGATTTAACCAATAGGAGGACTGTGCAGCATCTAAGACATCTGTATTCACTTCACTCATTCCTTAAAGATACAACTGGTTTCTTTGCCATTTGGAACTATAAAAAAGTTTTTTTAGTATATTTTATTGGTTATTTACTGAGAGGAAGGGAGAGGAATAGAGAGATAGAAACATCGATGAGAGAGAAACATCGATCAGTGCCTTCTGCACACCGCCTACTGGGAATATGCCTGCAACCAAGGTACATGCCCTTGACCGGATCGAACCTGGGACCCTTGAGTCCACAGGCCAACGCTTTCTCCTCTGAGGCAAACTGGTTAGGGCTGGAACTATAAATTTTTAACACTGGAAGGCAAATTGTTTTTTTTTTTTTTTCCAAATGTTATCTGATGCACAATTTAATGCCCACTTACATGATACACTTTTAAGTTTAATCTACATTACTAACCTTCTCCACCACTCACTTTAAGTCAAAGCATTCAATAGTACATTAAGTTAAGTTAAGTATTTTATTATTTCTCAATTTTCATGGTGTTAACTGCTCTCATCATGATCAGTTTTAAACTGACAAAACGATGGGACTGAGCATGGGCCTGCTAAGATATTGCAGTAGCAAATTATTATATATTATTTCCAACATGCTGATAGAGTAGTTACAAATATACTCAAGAACATTCATGAGAAAGTAGTAAAATAATGTGAAGTGCCAACTTTTAAATATTTTAAACTTTGATGTAAGTATAGTTGATTTAAAACATACAGTGGGGCCTTGACTTACGAGTGTCCTGACAAACAAGTTTTTTTGAGATATGAGCCGTTTCTAGGCTGATTTTTTGCTTTGAGTTGTAAGCTCAAAAAAATTCAAGTTACAAGCCAGCTTCAGATACCCCACATGTGACGTTCGTTGGCGCAGCGAACGTCACAGTGATTTGACATGAGTAATTTGAGTTATGAGCTCTGTTATGGAACGAATTAAATTTGCAAGTCAAGGCGCCACTGTATATTCAAAAAATATATTTTTATTGATTTCAGAGAAGAAGGGAGGGTGGGAGAGAGAGAGAGAGAGAGAGAGAGAGAGAGAGAGAGAGAGAAACATCAAAGATGTGAGGGAATCAATGATAGACTGCCTCCTGCAAGCACCACAGTATAAATCTACCCACCACCTGAGCATGTGTCCTCAGCTAAGGAATGCTACCACTTTCAGGGACATTCTGGGTCTCACATTATGCTTTTATGAATTGTTTTACTTTCTACTTCACCAACCTGCAAATTGCTTACTGTTCTCTGTTCTGGTTTATGATCTTTAGTAAACATGTTTTTTTTTTTTCTTTTGTAGCTTTTATTCTTTTTAAATTTCACTCTCTGGATGATTTGATACAAAAGTTGAGTTCTATCATTATGGGGAGATGAACAGATATTGTGGGGTCCCAAACTTTCTGTGCTTTGGAAAGCTATAATACTGTCAGAAAAATCCCTCTTTCTCCAATAATGGCTTATTTTATACCATTGACCAAGGCAATGAAAGAAAGTTTGCATAACTTTGTGGTTCCAATTTGCAACCTGGTGCCTCTAATGTTGATGAGGTCAGTGGTTCCTCAGAGGAGGAGTCCTTTTTGTGCTTCTATCTTTTTCCTCACATTATCCTCTGATGAGTCATTTTAGGATAAATTCACCAACTTACAGACTGGTTGCTGTCCTCTGTTCTGGCTTCTGATCTTTTAGTAAAGGGTGTTTTGCTTTTGTACCTTTAATTTTGTGGGTTATATTCACTGCATCGGATGATTTGAAGGGATTGTTGTGATCTGTCACATTTAGTGGTGAACAGATATGGTTGGGTCCCAACTTTTTGCGCTTTGGAAGGCACATAATAATGGCAAAAAATCACTCTTTGTCCAATCTTGGTATATTTTCTATTGCTAACCAAGTCCTTTAACAAAAATCTGCATGACTTTTGGTTCTAATTTTGTAGCCTGGTGCCTGTATTATTTATGAGGTCAATGATCACCCGGAAGAAGAGTCCTTTGTTGTGCTTCTGTGAACAATATGAATTATATTCTCTGTTCATAGTATGTCTTACATACTGCACAGGAGCCCTGAGCCATGATGTGTGAAATTTCATAGGCTGGTTTCATTTGTTGTAACACTGTGAAGTGCAACTAATATTGGGACAGACGCTGTTTTCATAGTGAGTAGAAGAGACATTAGTATATTGGATGAAAATTGCCTCTTCTGAACATTATTCATAAATGACCCAGTCCTGAAGCATGTTTGTTCTTTTTGTAGCTGAAGTGATTGGTTGTGCTAAGAATCTTATGGTATTGGGGATTCCCTGGGCCCTGCTATGGTGTTCACCTCAAGGTTATCACAAGAGGAAAATTCAAAGCTAAGGGAAGGATAATCGTATAATTAGTGTGAGGTTGTGTGTTTTGTGACAATCAGCATTCCTGATCAATCTGATGGCAGTAGCCTTCCCTTCTGGACAATATTTGCTACCACAGAGGCAACAGTGATTCTCTCAGGAAATGAGGAGAGAGATGTTCATGTCTATGGAGTTGCCATCTTAATTTTCTAAGAATAGAGAGATAGCTATGTTTTTTGTTTGGAACCATGATTAAGGCTTTTCCTACTAGGTGTACTGGGTAATAATGGTGGATTTTGTAATCAAAGAAAACACAAAAGTTTCAAGAGAAATATCATAAGTGTATGAATTTCATCAACCAGGCCTTTAGATTTAGATATTTTAAAATGTATTTTTATTGATTTTTAGAGAGAAGGGCAGAGGGAGAGAAACATCAATCTCCTGCCTCCTGCATGCCCACTACTGCAGATCCAGGCGGGCATGTGTCCTGATCTGGAATCAAACCAATGACCTTTCAGTGAATGTGATCATGCCCTACAATGTAAGACAAAGTAGCCATGAGAGTTTATACTTTTATTATTTATTTAGCATTGTATTATTTTCAATACTAACAAGTCTAAACGTAGTCTTACACACCCTGAATTTACCTCTTGCCCTTTTATACTCTTCTGGATTCTCTAGCCTTCCATACAGCCATTGATTTACGTCCTCTTATGATAGATTAGTTCATTTTTTCATAATTTTATAGGCACTATAAGGTGTATAATTTTTAACAAACTATCACTTCTTTCTTGCTACACAGGTATTTTTAGTTTCAACAGTAATGTTTATGTAAATGGTTATTTTTTTATTGCTAATGATATTCTATCGATAACCACTTTATCCATTGATCTGTCAATGCTTTCGGTTATTTCCAAATTTGGGGTTTCATAAATAAAACTGCTGGAAATATTGCATTCAGTTCTTCCTACAGGTGTATGTTTTATTTATCTATCTGTTGCAGTGTCAGTGAATGTGTTATATTTTAAGGTATGCAGATCTGTGATCTAAAATGGTCATTCCCTTTGCTTTCCCAGTCACCCACAGTAATCAAATTTCCAGGTTTTACATTACCCATCAGCACAAGTGATGGTTATTTTGTTTAAATAGTAGGCCAGGCAATGAGTATACTGTTACTTTGTTTTTGTTTAATAAAATTTCCCTAAGAATTCCTGATGGTGAGCATTTCTTCTTGCATAATTTACACTGTCATTATCTCCTTTGTTAAAATGTCTGCTCATGATCCTTTGCCTACATTTTAAGTTAATTTATTATTCTAAGCAAAAGGAAGACAGTGCAGCATCTAAGACATGTGTTTGAGTTTCACTCCTTCCTCACTGACTCAAGTGACTTCTTTGCCATATGGAACCATTGGTTTTCAAATCTAGAAAGAAAATTGTTTTTCTCAACTTTTATCCTATGGACAATTAGTAGCCACTCATACCATACACTTATAAGTTTAATCTGCATCATTAACATTTTTCACCAGTATTCTTTAAGTCTAAACATATAATAACACATTAAGGAAGTCTAGATTTGTAGTATTTCTCAATTTCCCTGGTGTAAATGCTCTCATCATCACCAGATTCAAACTGTCAAAATGATGACATGGAACATGGACATGATATTTCAGTAGTCCAGCATTACATTTTATTTTCAGCATACTGATACAGTAGCAATAGATGTGCTCAAGAAAATTTGTAATGAAACAACTGAATTATTGGGAATTGGAAAGTATTAAACATTTTTAAAAGTTTGATATAAGTGCAATTGATTTAAAGCACATATTTTAACAATGTATATACTAAAAATATGTTTTTATTGATTTCAGAGAAGAAGGTAGAGAGATGGAAACATCAATGATGAGAGATAATCAATGATCAGTTGCCTCATGCATACTCCTACACTGTGTATCAAGTCTGCAATCCTGGCTTATGATCTGACCAGAATCTAACCTTGACGTCTTGGTTCATAGGTTGTACTCAACCACTGAGTAATATTGGCCAGGCTAAAACACATTTTTTAACAAACACTTTTATGTTTCCATATATGCCTGTCTGCCTGAAACCAAATCCTTCCCTTTTCAGGGCTTCCGAATTGGCATATGATATTACTGCTGCAATGACATTATCTACCTTTGTAATAGCTTATTACAAACATATCCATATAAAGAAAACATGATGAAACTTCATGAATCCTAGTCTAGCCTCCTATAACTATTTGTTGTCATGCTGGTTCTGGTATCTATCTATTTTCAGGTGCATTAGTTATTTTTCTTAAAACCCCTGGTAAGTTTGGCCCTGGCCATAGAGCTAAATTGATTAAAGCATGTCAATAAGGCCCAGGTTGCAGGAAATGGACATCCGTGGAGAGGGTGTCCCTTGCATATGTGAAATCTAGGCTGAGAGCTAATAGAGGAAGGAGTCTGGGTCTATCAGAGCATCACTCCTGGGTTCCAGTCATCTACGGAGGGAGCATGGCCACACGGGACAGTGGGGCCTGGAGGGAGAATTAGGCTCTACTCACTCCAGTGCCTAAAGTTAGGTTGGAATCCCTCAGAAATAGCTTCTCCTAAGGGTAAGTTAATTTTTATCACTCAAAGTCTAACCTAAGTTATGAAAATGAAGATATGAATTTATTCTGAAACCATCAAATTTTAGTACATAAATGAAAGCAAGAAGAGGATCATGACAATGATATTATGTGGGGTTCTTCTGAGAGCAACAGTATTGATTCTATTAGCCTCTTAGGTAAAAGAAGACAGACATAGATTGCATTCAAGTGATTCTGACAACTGATTTTAGAGAAAGTGGGAGAAAGAGGGAGAAAGAGGGAGAGAGAAATAAGTAATCATCGATGGGAGATTAACATGGATCAGTTGCCTCCTATATATGCCTCAACCAGGGATCAAATCCACAATGTGTTTGTGTGTGTGTGTGTGTGTGTGTGTGTGTGTGTGTGTGTGTGTGTGGTGTTGCGGGGGTGCTTTATGAGATCATTCTCCAATCCACTGTGCTACCTCATCAAGACAGCATCTCAGCTCTTAATATTTCCTTCAAAACATCTTATTAGTATGACTCAGCATTAAGGAGAGTGTTGCTTTTGCATGTGTCAGTGTTGGTTGTATGTGTGAATTGCTGCCCTTGGGTGTTCCTGATTGTGTATCTGTGTGTTTTTATTTCTTTGTGTCTGTCTTCTGTGTCCATGTATGTCTCTTCTGGTGTGTGCCTGTGTGTCCAGTGTGTGTGTGCATCGTGACGCTGTCTTGTTCCCATGTGTTCTTCTCTGTGTGTATTTGTGTATTCCCCTCAAAGTGATGTCCGAGTCAATAGGCTGGGTCTGTGTGAGCCTGGCCACAAGCCCTGCACCTGAGAACACATCTTTGCCTGGGGGTGTTCTCTACCTGTGCATTTCTGTGCTTATGGTGTAAGTACGTTCCCTGTGAGATTTTGTATGTGTACACCGCAACAACAGGCAAATGCATAGGCAATCTCCATAGGGCTGATTTAAAGGACAATATGTTCTTCTTCCCTGCTCCCCAGGCTGAGCCCCTTCTCTTCCAAGCCACTGTTATATCCCTTTGGATCCCATCTGAGGTTCATGGATGGATGAAGTGAAGGGTCATAGAACTGCAGGCTGCATGAAGTTGGAGAATTGGTGAAGACTCTGATTGCAGAAAGGTGGAAGAGAGTGTGGAGGCACTGCTTTGAGAGGACTCTAAGCGTTTGAGGAGGAGCTGGAAGTTCTGGCATCCGTGGAATAGAATAAGTGGATGGGTAAATATAGGTGAAAGCTGAGGGTGAAGAATCCTAAGACCCTAATCCTCCCCCCCCCCATAGGAATGAGGACCTGGATACCCCTGGAGAAGGCTGGGATACTCAGGTGGTCCTCCTGATCCCTGAAGAGAAGGTCAATCCCTTGCCCATGTGTAAGCTATGGTGACACCTAATAAGGAATGTGCCAGGGGTTGATTAGAGCATCACTTCCTGTACTCTGGGCTCTCATTGTTTACTGGGTGAACTTGGACACCTAGGAATATTAGGAAGAGAAGGGAAAACTGGGTCTAGTGCTCTCTCCAATGGGAATGGAGAGAACTATGGAGGGACCACATTTAGCACAGTTTCAGGGTCAAATGAATGGGAACCTTGGACCAACATGGATGTTAATGTCAGCATTTTTATATCCAGCCCCACCTGATGGATTCCTCACCTGAGCAAGGCAAAAGATAAAGAGACTTGGGACAGAGTAGTGACTGATGTTAATTTCAAAGAACATGGATGCTGGAATGCTTGCAATCCTGTACCCTTCCTAATCAACATTCTCAACATGTGGGTCTTCACCTCGACCATAGTGGGGAACTGAGGCAGCCAGGGATTCACCAAAGGCCACACTCAGGAGGGGGCTCTGAATTCATGGCCAATGACTTCTGACCAAATTCCTTTTATTGAAGTTCACTCCTTTGAATCTTGACAGTGGTGGTCTGGGGCAGCTCTGGGACAAAGTGCACCTGGATGAGGAGAAAGTGAACCATCTGAACTAATTTCCACTGTCATTTCCTACCAATTGTCATTGCTCTTCTTTGCCCCTAAACATCTCCAAAAGAGGCTGTCCCCATGTAGTCACATGAATGAGGCCCATCAAGTAAGTCAGATTCCCTCCTGACCACTGAATTTGCTGCAACCCTGTGATGTGACTTGATAAATGAAATGTGCTCAGAGTGAAGCCTGTCACTGCTAACAGAAAAGTCTGGGAGCACTGACACTCACCACCTTCTCTGTACATCTTATCCAAGAGGTATCTACATGGTAGCTCCTTTTTATACCAGTCCCAGCAGAACCAGGGAGAAATTGTGGTATGAACAAAAGAGAAGCAATTCTTACCATTTGCAACAGCATGGATGGAACTGCAGAGCATTATGCTAAGTGAAATAAGCCAGTCAATGAAAGAAAAATACCACATGATCATACTCATTTATGGATAATAAAGACCATTATAAACTGATGAACAAAAATAGATACAGAGGCAGAGCAGCATTGAACAGACTGTCAAACTACAGCAGAAAGGCCAGGGAGGGTTGGGAGGGGCGGGTGAGAGAGGGGGTAAGAGATCAACTAAAGGACTTGTATGCATGCATATAAGCATAACCAATGGACATAAGACACTGGGGGTAGGGGAGGCCAGGGGAATGTCAAGGGGGCGGGGGGTGAGGGGGAGGGAGGAGATATTGTAATACTCTTTGTAATACTTTAAGCAATAAAAACGGAGTGAAAAAAATGCTGTATCATAAACATCAAAAAAATAAATAAAATATTCTAAAAAAACCCCAAAAAATAAAATAGGTTTATGCATTAAAAAACAAGAAAGATGCCTTATCTACACTAATAAAAGCAAAACATGCAAATTGGTGTCACTCCACTATGCCCACCAGCCAATCAGATGAGTACGCAAATTTAAACCCCCCAGAAATGGCAGTTAATTTGCATATGCAGACCCAGAGCAAAGACTGAAGATGACTTGGAAGGAAGCCAAACACTGCAGAAGGGAGCAAAAGTGAGGAGAAGCAAGTAGGTTGGCGGAGGCAGAAGCGAAGCCCACCTCAGTGAGTTTCGCTCCCTTCTCTGCTTTGCTCTGACCACAGGAAGCCCTATTCTTGCAGGAATTTTCCTGCAACGGGCCTCTAGTTTAATATAAGTCAATAAACTTGGGCCTGTTTATAATCTACAATCACACCTAGCAAATCCTAATGGTTATGTGTAGAGAGTGTCTGGGAAGGCACATGAGCTGATTCTCCACTGAGTCCAGTCGTGTGGGCTGATCCACATCCTGGAAACACACCTTGCCTGAGGCAGGTATGTTGTCAGCCTGAACTTTAGCTTGGGCACCAAGGGTTGGGGTTGATTATCTAAGTTCAGCCAGGTGCACAGAACTGACCCAGTTATCTGGGCTCAGCCAGGAGTGACAATTACAAAGAAGCCACAACAGTGAAAAATTGCAGCTTGATCTTTAACCATGATTTCACATAATTTCCGTTGCTTTCAACTGTAGTAAAATTCCCTGGTATCATGCTGTATATAATAAATGCAATGCTCTAGCTCTGGTTCACTGTCTCTATCTGAGAGCAACATCCCACCTGGCCCCAGCTTTACTTAAAGCCTTTGTGTCTGTCTCTTTTTTTTCCTTGTCTCAATCCCCAGCCGCCCTTACTCAGGACTAGTCTGCTCTCTAGCCATGCTGGTCACGGTCAAGATGGAAAACTTCAATCTGGTGCCCAGAAACAGGACCTGAGGACAGGGAAACTCTCAAAAGTCAGGTGAGGACCCTAGACATTTTGGCTCAGTGAATAGAGCATGAGCCTCCACACTGAATGGTCCCATGTTCGATTCCGGCTACATGCCTGGGTTGCGGGCTGGGTCCCCAATAGGCAGCATACAGGAGGCAGCTGACCAGTGATTCTCATCATTGATGTTTCTCTCCTCCCTCTCTAAAGTCAATAAAGATATATTTATATATAATTATATATATGATTATTTTTTTGAAGTCAGGTGATTGATAGCTCCAATAAGTGCGCAGTGCAACAAATTCAAGAAGTAAGGTTAGGAGTGGATTACTGTCTTAGCTGAGTGCATAACATGAGAAATTCAGGGTCTCAGGAAAGAGATCTTTACTCTCAGATGCTTAAAACTATGCTCAGAGCTCCAGGATGCTCTGTTAAGTGTAGTCAAATTCTTGATTTCTTAAGTTTTGTTAATGAAACTTGCCCTTGGTTTCCTGAAGAGGGAACTGTCAACTTTCAAACCTGGGGAAGGATTGGAAAGCAGTTGCATGACTGATACACAGCAGAAGGTCCAGAGAAGATTCCTAGTCCCACATTTACATTATGGCCTCTAATTTGTGATTGCCTTAATCCAGCGCAGGAGAGTTAAAGAATGTCTAGGCAGGGTGTGGCCTCGGCTTGCAGCCTACTGCGTAGAGGTGGGAATCTTTAAAAACACCACTTTTCCCCTCTGCGCCATCTCCTTCACCTCTGCCTGCAGCTCCTGCAACCTCAGGATAGGATTTACCTCCTAAATAAGAGCAGGAGCTAGAGTTTGAGGCGAGCGGGACAGTCATCACTGATCTGGATAACTCAGATAACGAGAAAGGTTTTACTCACAGCTGCCCAGTGTCTATGGGTGGATGCGTGCATTCGGCTGAAACTGAAAGGGACTTATTTTTCACTTTGCTAGAAGTTCAAGCTACTTGTTGTGGACTGAACCTTGTAGAAGGTATTGAAGGAATTTTCTAGCAGCTGCCAAGAATTCTTCTCTCCCTCCCTGGCCACCAGAAACTCTTTGCCGGTGGGATTTCTGTCTTTGTTATAACTTTAATTTGCTTTTCTCTGATTTATGATTTTGCTGTGCTGTGCTAAAATTGTAAAATTCTAAGATTAATTTGAAAGTGTAAAATTTATGAAGATTGAAACCCAGGGAAGTTTAAACAAAGGGCACCTAATTCCAAGCCTGCCAGTGATGTAACGCGAAGGATTGGAATGGAAGGGTGGTAGGTGTGTCCTGCCAGCATTTTCTCTACAATTCAAAGTGTACTGTGGAATTATTACAATGTAACAATTTATTGACCAAATTAAAAAGGATTAATTCTGTGGTCCGGACCCAATCTTTAATGCTAAAACCGGTTAAGTTTTAATAATCTTTAAATTACTTATATTGGACAGCTTTTCTGAATGTAATATTTTAAGTATTTAACTGAGAGACAGATTTGTGTCCTGAGGTGACAAAAATCTCCACTCTCTTGAAAAGAATTGTTTTTGAACTAAATTAGACCAATATAATATACTTGAAATTACTTAAGGAAGTAAGCTATGCAGGCTAGGTTGGACAATAAGATTAATACCTCCATGAGAATGGGCAGTTCTTGCCCAGGGGCATATGACTCCCAGACAGATTAGTGTGTCCTTTCCTTGAACAGACAGTGCAATCATGGTAATTGGTCAAGAAAATGCTTTAGGTAATAATTGGCTTTAAAATCTCAAAATTGTTAGGATATAATAGGTGTAACTAAAATGAAGAATTTGGATAAAACCTTTAAAGTAATAATTATAAATATGTTAATAATGAAAGCCAAGAGGAGACTGTGCTCTGATAGAGGAATGGGCTAGCTGCCCTTTTCCCCATAAACATAAAAAGGCCTAAAAATAAACAAGAGCCCCCTTAACTGGTTTGGCTCAGTGGATAGAGCGTTGATCTGTGGACTCAAGGGTCGCAGGTTTGATTCCGGCCAAGGGCATGTACCTTGGTTGCAGGCATATCCCCAGTAGGAGTGTGCAGGAGGCAGCTGATCATCTCATCGATGTTTCTTTCTATCCCTCTCCCTCTCTAAAAAAATTCAATAAGAAATATATTTTAAAAAAGAAATCCCTTGGCCTGCCTTCCCCTTCCTATGCAAAGGTAGGAGGGGGTAGGGGAGAGGAAAACCTAAGGAGAACCTAAGGGATCAACCAAGATAGAGATGTACAATCTCAGCCTCCTCCTCAGGCTCCAACCAGCCCTTTGGCCTCTGCGCCAGCAGAAACCAGCTTTTCTAGGCTGTGAAAGAAGTTGGAGCCACAGCAGTAACCTTAGCATGTTACCTCTAAGGAAAGTCTGGCAGTTTTAAATCCAAGTGGGTACAGGCCTGGGACTGGGCTGTGATATCTGCTCCCTCCTCCCTCTGCCTTTTCTCCAGCCTCATATACCTATATGTAATTTTCCAAAGTCTTGGATAACTTAAAGACTTTGGAGCATCGCTGGGTTAAAGAATAAACATTTAAATATTTTTAAATAACATAAAATGCTGAAACATTTATTGCTAGGCAATTTGTAATTTACCTGCTCTTAGCTTTTATTACAAAATATCTCTTGTACTGTGTTGAAGTTACATTTTCTTGAAAGTAAGAGTACATTTAAAATGTGTTCATAAATGTCAATCTAAGAAAATTTGGCTGTTTACTTTTTGGTGATCATTGAAACAGTAAGGTTTTTGCATTTTGCCTCGCTAAATAGAGGGCAAATAGCTTATGTCAAAGTACAGAGGAGGATTTATAGCAGAAATCCAATTAGTGTCATTTACTGTCCACACCCAAGGACAAATGAAGTTAGAAAATAAGCCTTATTTTGGTTAATTTTTCTCTAGTAAAATAATTGTATTAATCAGGTATTTAATAAATAGAAAAGATCATTATTTAATGATGGGAATTGAAGTTTACTAGCCTATGTTCCTGTCTAATACACTTTAATATATAATCTTTTGGTAAAATCAAGTTTGACAACCCTTCAACGGTTTGAATTTTAAGAAACTTTCTCTTGATCTAAAATTGACTTTAGATCATCCAAATAGGCTCTGAAATACCTTGAATGTTTGTTTTCTCTCTCATAAAGTAAAATGCAAAGCATGTAATTAACCACTGCCTAGTGGCCTCTCGGGTCATAGCATGGCCCCTAGAAGTAAAAACAGATGAATGGACCTGCCTATACCAGCTCCTCCATTCAGCAGTATTGCAAGCAATACCAAATAATACATGAGACAGGAATTCCCTATAATCCTCAGGGACAGGCAATTGCAGAAAGAGACAATCAAACCTTAAAGACTCGGTTACCAAAACAAAAAGGGGGAGATGGGCATTATCCTACTCCACAGAATCAGTTAAATCATGCTCTTGACACTTTAAATTTTTAAAATTGTGACAATGAGGGTCGCACAGCAGCAGAGGCATCAAGCTCCTGGTGCCATGGAATCTGCTGGTATGGTACGATGGAAGGATTTACAAACAGGGCAGTGAAGAGGGCTGGATCCAGTAATGATGTGGGGAAGAGACCATGTTTGTGTCTTTCCACAAGCACTTCTAAACCCATCTGGGTGCCAGAGCGAGCAGTGCTTTACGACCATGGACCTGGGGGAACAGCTCATCCCAACATTCAGGAAGCTGAAGATAATGCCTCCGCTGATGATGCCAGCTCAGCCACGGACCCTGGCTCAGAAGGCAAGTGACCAGGGCCACCTGAGCAGCTAGTGTCCCCACATGGGGTCAACTAAAGAAGCTGACCATAGATGCTCATCCATCCTTGTGTTTGAACTCTTCTTCCTTATCTCCACTAGTCCACAATATCTTCTTAGTAAGTTTGGCTATCTTATGGCAACAGGGTTGCCCAAAATCCGTGGTTGCATGGCATGGCTTGACATCACAAAGCCTCAGCTTGACCACCCAGGAGGAGTGGGGGTGGGAAAGGATGCAGAAATCTCAGATGCTCTGGTTATAGAAAAGAGACCTTCCTCTTACCACCTAAAATTTTTCCCAAACTGATCTCTCTCTCTCTCTCTCTCTCTCTCTCTCTCTCTCTCTCTCTCTCTCTCTCTCTCTCTCTTTCCTCTACTTCCATTATAGTCCAGCATATGGCAGGGAGGTGGTGTTTCCTCTCAGACACTTCTCAAACTCCACTGTCATTTAAGTGGTCCATTCCACTAGGTTCAGATATTACTATTTTCTAGTATTTTGAGTGTTTTTTAATGGATGTTTTATTTTAGAATAGTTCCAGATTTACAGAATAATTTTGAAGATAATACCCATGTAAACCATACCCAATTTCCCTTATTACTAATATCTCACTTTGGTATGGGGCAAATGTAACATGAAGAGAATCATCAGTGAAACAGAGTGAAACCTCACTTCTCTAGTATCTCCAATATCCAACAAGGCTGTTCTAGACCAAGGTGTTAACGGAAATACTGTACCAGTTGTGGCATGAAACTTCACATCTTGAGCTGACCATCCTTTCCATAGTTTAACAATATTCAATATTCTACCATCTTAAAAGGAAATGAAATTCATTATTATACTCCGCCAGAGGTAAAACAACACTCTATTCCTGCGCCTATTCCCTCCTGCCCTTTGATTGCCATGGTTAGGATCCGGGGTTGAAGGCTAGCTAGGGCTGCCTCCCTCCCAACCTCCCAACACCATGGCCAGGGAAGGGGCAGCATTTGAATAAGGTATTCTGACCTTATCCACTTCTTCATCATCCAGTTGAGAAACTGACTTCTAATTCCCTTTAGGACTTACAGTTTCTTCATCCATCCTTGTTTTTGGAGTCTTATTCCTTATCTTCAGTAGTTTACAATATCTTCTTTGTAAGTTTGGCTATCTTGAGGCAACAGACACTACTCAAAGGGTCCTGGACTCTATATATACTCTCTAGGTCAATGAGGAGACACTTACTTCACCTCTGGTTGCCCAAAATCCGTGGTTGCCATGGTGTGACTTCACATCACAAAGTCTCAGTTGACCATCCAGGAGGGCGGGGGTGGAGAAGGATGCAGAAGTCTTAGATGCTCTGGTTATAGAAAAGAGACCTTCCTCTTACCTCCTAAAATTTTTCCCAAACTGGCCTCTCTCTCTCATCTCCTCTACTTATATTATATTCCAGCATATGGCAGGGAGGGGGTGTTTCCTCTAAGCCACTTCCCATAGTCCCCTGTCATTTCAGTCATGCGTTCCTACATGTTCAGATGTTACCATTTCCTAGTATTTTGAGTGTTGTTTTAATGGATATTTTATTTTAGTATAGTTCCAGATTAACCAAAAAATTGTTAAGATAATACCCATGTACACCATACCCAATTTCCCTTATTACTAACTAGAGGCCTGGTGCACAAAAATTTGTGCACTGGCGGGGGTGGGGGTCCCTCAGCCCAGCTTGCCCCCATCACATACTGGGAACCCTAGGGGATGTCCTACTACCTGCTCCCTGCTCCCCTTGGGGAGTGGGCCTAAGCCACAGTCTGGCCTCCCTTTGCGGGTTGGCGGCGTAAGTGTGGGCTGACGCCACAGCATCCGGGTCTGCCGTTGGGATCGGGTCCCAGGTGAGTGCGGGCGGACGCTACAGCCACCCCGCCAGCCCTCGTAATCGGGCCAGGGCGACCGCCGGCACTCATGCCCTCAACCTGCTCTCCGATGGCGCTGTACCATCCTGCCTGCAATATGCAAATTAGCCGCCATCTTTTTTGTCGGTTAACTGCCATCTTAGTTGGCAGTTAATTTGCATATCTCAGCTGATTAGCCAATGAAAAGGGTATCGGTATTACGCCAATTACCATTTTTGACTTTTATTAGATAGGATACCACTTGGGTATGGGGCAAATGTAGAATGAAGTGAATCATCACTGAAACAGTGTGAAACCTAACTTCTCTAGTATCTCCAATATCCTGCAATGCTGTGCTAGACCAAGTTGTTAAAGGAAAAACTGTACCACTTGTGGCATAAAACTTCACATCTTGAGCTGACAATCCTGTCAATAGTTTAACAATATTCAATAGTCTACCATGTAAAAAGGAAATCAAATTCATTATTATACATTGCCAGCACTAACACAACACCCTGTTCCTCATGACTGCGACCACCAACATCCATCCCACCCCCGCAATCCAAACCTAAATTAAAAATCAGCTTCTTTTCTTCCTTGCCAGTATGAGAAAGTGTTGAGAAATAAATCCCCCTTCTGTTTTCTCCTTGTCCTTATTCTAGGTGTCTGGTTCAGTATGGAATGGCTTGTCTGGAGCCCCAATTAAAGTATTCTACATTACTCCCCTGTCACATGCCGGCCCCCTCCTTAGTTCCCTCCGAATCACCTGAAAACATGAAAAAAATACAAACACCTTTCCTTTATACCCTTGCTGCTATTTATTCAGGGAGACCATTAATGTTTTCACCTTCTCATAATGCCCATTTTTGAAGCATTGTTTATAGGGATATACATATTATTAAGTGTGTTCCACTGGGAGAACATGGTTATCACCTGTGGTAGATGAACACTCCAGCACTTCTTCTTTTGCATTTGTTGGCTTGCTTACTGTAGGTTTTCCCCTTACTGAAGTAAAATACAATTGTCTGATTCCTTCTCTCTTTCTCCCTATTGTCTACATTCAGCTTAATGTCCAAATTTAGCATCGCCACTATCCTGGTTATGTAGTTTGGAAACAAGTTAAACACAGAAAGTCATTGGTTTTGAGGAATAAATTGGAAAATGATTAGGAAATGGGCTTGTAATTGAATGACAATGGATTAAATGAGGAAGTGTCTGTGGCCAAAAAGCAACAGGCCAGAATCTTGGGTGATGAATTACTGTAGAAGGAGAAGCATTTAAACAAGGTATTCTGACCTTATTGACTTCTTGGTTATCCAGTTGAGAAACTGACTTCTAATTCACTTTAGGAATTGTAGTTTCTTTATCCATCCTTGTGTTTGGACTCTTCTTCCTTATCTCCATTAGTCTACAATATCTTCTTAGTAAGTTTGGCTATCTTGAGGCAGTAGAAGGGTCCAGGCCTCTATATATACTTTCTAGGTCAATGAGGAGCCACTCACTTCAGCTCTGGTTGCCCAAAATCAGTGGTTGCCAAGCTGTGGCTTGACATCACAAAGCCTCAGCTTGACCATCCAAGAGGGGCGGCGGTGGGAGAGGATGCAGAAATCTCAGACGCTCTGGTTATACAATAGAGACCTTCCTCATACCTCCCAAAATTTTTCCCAAACTCACCTCTCTCTCTCTCTCTCTCTCATTTCCTCTAGTTCCACTATAGCCCAGCATATGGCAGGGAGGGGGTGTTTCCTCTAAGCCACTTCCCATACTCCCCTGTCATTTCAGTGGTCCATTCCACTATGTTCAGATGTTACCATTTCCTAGTCTTTTGAGTGTTGTTTTAATGGATGATTTATTTTAGAATAGTTCCAGATTAACAGAAAAATCTACACTAATAAAAGAGAAAAATGGTAATTTGCATACGACTCTAGCCTTTTCATTGGCCAATCAGGGCTGTATATAAATTAACTGCCAAATAAGATGGCAGTTAACTGCCAACAAAGATGGCGGTTAATTTGCATTTGTAGGCACAATGCAGGGAGGCGAAAGGGAAAGCAGGATGAAGCCCTCTGCCACTGACAGTGATCAGAAATCATGGGGGAGCTAAGAGCTGGTGGGCAGGGCAAAGGCAGACAATCAGGCGCCTTTGCTGCCCTGGCCAGTGATAGCAGGAAGTAGGGGTGGAGCCAGCGATGGGAGCAGGGCACAGTCGAAGCTCGCAGTCTCAGGAACTAGGGGTCCCTTGCCTTTGCCTAAAGCGGTGCCCGCGATTGTGGGCCCGTTGCAGCTGCAGGTCCCCGATGCCCGGGTCAGACACCTCAGCCAGAGGCGTTCTGCAGGGGCAGGGGTAGTGCCTGCATGATCGCGGCAATGCCCTGCTGCCACTGCAGGTCCCCACTGCCCGGGCTGGATGCCTAGGCCAGAGGCGTTAGACCTGGGCAGGGGCGGAGCCTGCAATTGCTGGGAGCTGGGGCTCCCCAGTCCAGGCCTAATTTTCGACCAGAGTCATTAGGCCTGGACAGGGGCAGATCCTGCAACTGCGCGGAGTTTGGGGGTCCCTGCCCAGGCCTAATAACTCGGCCAGAGGAGTTAGGCCTGGGCAGGGGCGGAGCCTGCAACCGTGGGGAGCTGCGGGTCCCCTGCCCAGGCCTGACACCTCTGCCTGAGGCCTCAGGCCTGGTCAAGGGGCCGATCCGGTGATTGGTCATTGAAGGGTGATGTGGGTCAACTCCTCTGGCTGAGAAATCAGGCCTGGGCAGGGGGCTGGTGGTCCCCTGCCCAGGCCTGTTGCCTGGGCCAGAGGCATCAGGCCTGGGTGGGGGGTGGAGCCGGGGATTGGGGGGATATGATGGTCCCCTTGGCCATGCCTGAAGCCTGGTTCAGAGGTGTCAGGCTTGGGCGGGGGTGGAGCAAGTGATCAGAGGGAGATGGGGGTCCCCCGCCCAGGCATGATTCCTGGGCCAGAGGCCTCAGGCCTGGGCAGGGGTCAGAGCCAGTTATTGGCGGGAGATGGGGCTCCCCTGTCCAAGCCTGACACCTCTGGCAGAGGCATCAGGCCTGGGCAAGGGGCCAATCAGGCGATCGGAGGGTGATGGGGGTCTACACCTCTGGCCTCGGCATCAGGCCTCAGCAAGGGGCAGAGCCAGCAATCTGAGGGGTCTGGGGGTCCCTGCCCAGCCTGATACCTGGAACAGAGGCATCAGGCCTGGGCTGGGGGCAGAACCAGTGATGGGGGGAAATGAGGGTCCCCTGCCCAGGCCTGATGCAGGCGTCACGCCTGGGCAAGGGGCCGATCCTGCGATTAGAGGGTGATGGGGGTCAATGCCTGAGGGCTCCCAGTATGTGAGAGGGGCAGGCTGGGCTGAGGGACACTCCCCCCCAACACACACACACCCAGTGCATGAATTTCGTGCACTAGGCCCCTAGTTGTTAAGATCCCATGTACACTGTACCCAATTTCCCTTATTACTAATAATTTACTTGGGCATGGGGCAAATATAACATGAAGTGAATCATCATTGAAACAGAGTGAAACTTCACGACTCTAGTATCCCCAATATCCAGCATTGCTGTTCTAGACCAAGAAAAATTGTACCAGTTGTGGCATAAAACTTCACATCTTGAGCTGACAATCCTGTCAATAGTTTAACAATATTCAATAGTCTACCATGTAAAAAGGAAATCAAATGCATGATTATACACTGCCAGCACTAACACAACATGCTGTTCCTCATGACTACGACCACCACCATCCATCCCACCCCCCCAATCCAAACCTAAATTAAACATCAGCTTCTTTTCTTCCTTGACTGTATGAGAAAGTGTTGAGGAAAAAATCCCCCTTCAGTCTTCTCCTTGTCCTTATTCTAGGCGTCTGGCTCAGTATTGAATGCCTTGTCTGGTGCCCCAATTAAAGAATTCTACATTACTTCCTTCTCACATGCCTGCCCCCTCCTTTGTTCCCTCCCATCACCTGAAAACACGCAAAAATACAAACACATTTCCTTTATACCCTTGCTGGTATTTCTTCAAGGAGACCATTAATGTTTTCATTTTCTCATAATGCCCATTTCTGATGCATTGTTTATAGAGGGATACTGCCAGGAGCCGGTCCATCCTTGCTGTTTCAAGGGACCTGGCGTATATGGCATACTGTTCTTAATATGTTTGCTCACCTTCTTGGTGCTATCTGTTTTTATCAAGGTCACCTCCCCGAGAAAAGTTGTTTCCCCTGGTAGGCACTTTCCTCTTAAGTTAGGGAGGGAATAAAACCCCTTAACTAAGTGCCAGGTGGGTAGTTAATCACTTTAAATAGGAACAATCATGCTTAAGCTACATAATCTTTACTCCCTGGAATGGAGATACGAAATGCCCTAAGCTTTGGAACAGAGATTGATAGGTTTGAATCAACTGGTATAAATACAGATGTAAGAAGACACCTGGAGACAGAACTTAGAAGACAGACCTAGACACAGAACCTAGACACAGAACCTAAGATCCTGGACAGAAACTGGCAACAGAACCTAGAAACAGAACCTAGTGAGAGTACCTGGCTGAAGAACCTAGACACAGAACGTAGACACAGAACCTAGAGACAGAACCTGGCTACAGAATCTGGATAGAACATGGCAAGAGAACCTGACTAAAACCTGGTGACTGAACCTGGCTGGAGAACCTAGCGAGGGAACATGGCTACTGAACCTGGCTGGAGAACCTAGCGAGAGAACATGGACACAGACCCTGGCTGGAGATCCTAACCAGAACTTCGCTGGAGATCCTGACCACGACTTGGCTAGAGATCCTGGCTAGGCTGCTGATCAACTGAACGCTGCCTCTGAGTCTTTCCTTCTTCGCCGACTCCGTCCACACCTATGGGGAACCCCTGGACCTGCTGGGGTTGGACCCAGCAGCTATGTACTTGCCCATTTTGGGGGTGCACACTCTGAGAGAGAGAGAAACATACAGATAACCCAAGCACAGAAACATACAGGTGCAGAACACTGCCAGCCTCTGCTGCGCACTAAGGTATTGGACTTATGTCTAGGTTTACATACTCACACTGTAGACATGTGCAATACCCTGAGGGACACGGACACACACCCACACACACACACACACACACTTGGAGCCAACCAGACAGTGCCACAGGACACACACACAATGTACTCTCCCCCATAGGCTGACAGGAAACTCGATCACCAATCCTGTCCCAGGCCTACCCTCTCTGTCTCCCGCAACTTCACATCCCATAGTATATTGTTCTTCAGAGTCTTGGCTCCATCACCTCACTTCAGGTGCAAGGGTCTGCTCTGCACAGGCCAAACCTATGGAGGGTGGAGGCCACCTGTAATGCATTCCCCCAATGTGGTATTATGTTGAGACCAAGCCTCCCTTTCTGGAAGTGCTTGTACTGCAGAATGGTCTCACCATTGAAAATAAGCAGCACTATTTCCTGGAGAATTCATGCTACCTCCAGGACAGGTTAGGTGGTGGTATTTTTAATAAAAGTGGAAAATAACCCAGAAATGCAAAAATAGATTCAAACAATGCCCGTGGAGCTCAAGGGTGTGTGTGGGCTGCTCAGATGTAGGTGGACTGATTTGAGGGCCTCAAGTAACAGGAGCTGACCCGGAACACCTGGGAGGAATCTGGGCTCCTCAACTACCTGAATCCAAAATAGCCCAGTCTCAACCCTGGCTGGAAGGCACTGAGACCACAAGGCCCATGTCCAGGCTCAGAGCTTTACCCAACACCCTATGGTTTAGTCTCAGGGAGCACAGATGTCATAATTATCTGTGGGTGACTGTGCAGCTAAGCCGCAGTTCCTCACCCTCCACACAGACAGTAGGCCCCCTCCTCTCCTGTTCTCTCCCTCACTGTGTGCTCTGCCCTCATGAGAACCCTTATGGCTGGATCACCACAGGGTCCCTGGTCTGTGATGATGTTCACATGTGTTGAATCATTTGGTGTGGGGAAAAACCCCACAAGTATATTGATTAGAGAAAGATAGGATAGGGAAAGACAGCCATTTGTTGTTCCACTAATTTTATATTCACTATTTCATTCTTGCATCATCACTGAGGATGGAACCTGCGACCTTGACATTATTGAAATGATGCTTTAATCAACTGAACTGTCTGGCCCTGGCCAAACTTATCAGGGGTTGTAAGTAAACTAACGAATGTGTCTGAGAATAGATAGACACCAGAACCACTGAAAGAAGAAATAGTGATAGAAGATCAAAGTAGGATTCATGACATTTCATAAGTGATTTCTTTATATGGATATATTTGAAATAAGCTATTACAAAGGTCGATTATGTCCTTGCATCAGTAATTCCATGTGCCAATTAGGAAGTACTGAAAAGTGGAAGATTTGCTTTCAGAAATGCAGGCTTGTATGGAAACATAAAAGTGCATGTTAAGAAATGCGTTTTTGCCCTGACCGGTTTGGCTCAGTGGATAGAGCATTGGCCTGCGGACGGAGGGGTCCTGGGTTTGATTCCAGTCAAGGGCATGTACCTTGGTTGTGTACACAACCCTAGTGGGGAGTGTGCAGGAGGCAGCTGACCGATGTTTGTCTCTCATCGATGTTTCTAACTCTCTATACCTCTCCCGTCCTCTCTGTAAAAGATCAATAAAATATTTTTAAAAAGAAAAAAAAAGAAATGTGTTTTATCTGGCTGGTGTTGCTCAGTGGTTCAGGGACAAGCTATGAACCAGGAAGTTACAGTTGGATTACTGTCAGGGCAAATACCCATGTTGCAGGCATGATACCCAGTGTAGGTCTTCAGGAGGCAACTGAACAATGATTCTCTCATATCGCTGATGTTTCTCCATCCCTCTTCCTTCCTCTCTCCTATAAAAACATATTTTAAATATGTAAAATAATACAACCTATACTTCACTTAATGTATTATTAAATGCTTAGACTTAAAGACCACCAGTTGAGAATGTGAACAATGCAGATTAAACTTATAAGTGTAAGGTACAGGTGGGCTCTAAATCATATATAAAGTAAAAATTGAGAAAAAAAATATTTTGTATATAGAATTCCAAACCAAGAATTCCACAGGGCAAAGAAGTCAGTGGAGGCCCTGGCTGGTTTGGCTCAGTGGATAGAGTGTCTGCCTACGGACTCAATGGTCCCAGGTCGATTCCGGTCAAGGGCATGAACCTTGGTTGTGGGCACATCCCCAGTGCGGGGTGTGCAAGAGGTAGCTGATCAATGTTTCTCTCTCATTGATGTTTGTAATGCTTTATCCCTCTCTGTAAAAAATAAAATATATTTTAAAAAAACAAAAGAAGTCAGTGGAGTCATTGAGGAATGAGTGAAACTCAAATATATGTCTTAAAGGCTGCACCGTCCTCCTATTGTTTAGAATAAGAAATTAACTTTAAAAGTAGACAAAAATCCTGAGCAGACATTTAAACAAAGGAGATAAAGACAGTGTAAAGCAATGCATGAAGAAATGATCACCATCAAACATTTTTACGGAAATGGAATTAAAACAACAGCAAGTTAACAGTATACCCATTGACGGGGCTAGTATTTAAAAAGATTAACCTTTGCATGTGCTGGCAGGTTTGCAGAGAAATGGAATTTTCATTACGTGGGTGGGTGGGAAGGCCAAGTGTTAGACCATTTTAGATCACAGTTGTCCATATGTTAAAATGTAACACATTCACTAACACTGGAACAGTTTGAGCTATAGACCTACACCTGTAGAAAGACCAGAATACAATATTCCTAGCTGTTTTATTTTTAATTATTTATGTAATTTTTATTTTTAATATATTTTTACAGAGAGGAAGGTAGAGGGATAGAGAGTTAGAAACATCGATGAGAAAGAAACATTGATGAGCTGCCTCCTGCACAGGCCAATGCTCTATCCAATGAGCCAAACCGGTCAGGGCCCAGGTGTTTTATTTATAAAACTCCTAATGTACACATAACTGAAACCATAGACAGCTCAATAGTTAAAGTGGTTATCCATAGAATACATTATTTCCTAGAAATAAAAAATTAACTATTTACATAAACAATAGTGTCGAATCCCAAAATATCTGTGTAGTATGAAGGAAGCCAGTGTTTGTTAAAGAGAAGGCACCTTATAGTGCCAATAAAATTATGAAAAATATAAAGTACTCTACTGTACAGGAAGGTAAATCAATGCCTGCATGGAGGGCTGGAAGGCAGAAAGCTGACAAAAGGACTGGAGGTAAATACAGGGGGTGGCAGAAGTAGGTTTAGAGTTGTTGGTACTGAAAATAATACAATAATAAATAACTAACAACCCAAATATAAACTCTCCATAGCCTTTTGTGCCTCATTTTGTTGGCTGTGATCATGTTCACTGAAAGCCAGTGGTTTGCTTCCAGGTCAGGGCACATGCCTTCCTGAATCGCCAATAATTGGTCACACAGGAGGCAGATGATTGCTGTTTCTCTGCCTCTCCCTTCCCTTCAAAATTTAATAGAAAATGCATTTTAAAATATAGAAATATATTAGTTACTTGAAAAAGTGAATTAACCATGTGTTTTGGCATACTCACAACAGTAAGCCTACTTTTTTCCCAACATGGCTGTGGGTAACCGAGAAGCCTATTTCACTGTGATGGTTTCTCAGCTTTATCGGCATGTTCAACCTCACCAAATAGTACACATTAGAAAACTGCATTCCCTTGCTCGTCAGTTAAACATATACCTAAGTAAAGTCTTGAAAGGTGGTTTCATATAAATCCTAGATATCCCTCTGTTGTTAGAAAATTAAGATGGCAACCCTATACAGACAGGACCATCTCTCTCCTCATTTCTTGGGCGGACCAGCCTAGCCTCAGTGACAGCAAATATTGGCAAGCAGTGAAAACTACTGCCATCAGCCCAACTGGTGTGGCCCAGTGGTCGAGCATCAACCTATGAAGCAAGCAGTCAAGGTTCAATTCTGGTCAGGGCACATGCCTAGGTTGTCGGCTTGATCCCCAGAGCAGGGCGTGCAGGAGGCAATTGATCAATGATTCTCTCTCATCATTGATATTTTGCTCTCTCTCTCCCTTTCTCTCCAAAATCATAAAAGTATATATTAAAGAAAAAAAAAACTATTGCCATGAAATTCAACAAGAATGCTGACTGCTTACAAAAGACACATCCTGGGACAGATTGCAGGATTATTCTTCCTCTAGCTTTGACTTCTTGTTGTTGAGCAACTACCTTATGTAAACACTCTAGAGGGGCCAGGGAATACACAATAGCATTAGATTATTTTATCTGACAATGACTTCAGTTACATGAAACAGTTTTGGAGGTCCTGAGACTGTCTGTACATAAAGGTCACACAAGCCACAGGCCTTGGAACATTGGTGGCTTTATGTTCAGAAGAAGCACCTATCATTTAATTTACTGCAGTCTTTCACACAAACTATTGAAATAGTGTTTCTGTCCTAATTGTGGTTCCACCTCAGAGTCTTTAAATAAATGACACCAGCCTATGAAATTTCATACTTCCTGGAACATGGGTCGTTTTCAGTATGTGGAGAGCAGGCTCTCTAAACATTGCTGAGGCTTATGTAATACATATTGTGAATACAGAACATGATTCATATTGGTCACAGGAGCAGAGCGACCTTCAGAGTGACCTTGGCCATCACCAATAATCGAGGCACTAGGCTGCAGATTAAATGCACAGTCATGTGGCCTTTATTTCAAGGCCATGGGCTGCAGTAAATAATAAGCCAATATTGGACAAAAAGTGATTTCCTGCCATCATGCTCTCCCTTCCAAACCACATAAACTTTGGGATAAACACAATATCTATTCATCTCTGCATGCACACAGATCACATTTCTGTTTGCAAACCACCTGTGGCCATGAATAAAACCAAAATTAAAGGTACAAATGTAAAAAACACCTTTTAAAAAAGATCATAAACCAGAGCACAGGAGAGCAAGGGGTTTGCAGGTTGGTGACTAAGAATCCCCCCAAACATATCAAAGCATAATGTGAGTACCTCTATGATCCTGAAATAGGTAGCACTTCTTAGCGGAAAAGGAGTTCTCTGGATGAATCCTGGGTCAGGTCAATTTTCTAGTCATAGAGAAATGAATGAAGACACTGCCAAGAGCTTGGAGGAACCATAATTACTTCAAGCAGAAGCAAGAACACAGAATACAGTCCCCTGAGCACCCAGGGATGATGACCGATGTACACTCCACAGGTACAGGTGTTAGAGGTGAAATCTTTCAGTGAAAACAGAAGGTGACATCATTTGGGTCATAGGTCTGGACATTTTAGAAAGTACAGTGCAGCTCCTTCAAGTCTCACTTGTATCTCAAATTTCTGAGACTCTAGCAGAGTGTACGTTCCCATAAAAGGGATTTACATACATGTAAAGGGTCCCATAGAGCCCTTTAAGGGTTCTTACAATAAGTGAGAAAAATAAAACATTCCCTGCACATTTATGGCTTTTCTTCAGTGTGAATTCTGTGGTGTATAGTGAGGAAAGCCCTTTCACTGAAATGCTTCCCACATTCACTACACTCATATGGTTTTCCCCCAATGTGAACTCTGTGGTGTAAAGTGAGGTAAGACCTTCGACTGAAGGATTTCCCATAATCAGTGCACTCATATGGCATTTCTCCAGTGTGAACTCTGTGGTGTCTAGTGACAGCAGCCATTTCACTGAAATGCTTCCCACATTCACTACACTCATATGGCTTTTCCCCAGTGTGAACTCTGTGGTGTAAAGTGAGGTAAGACCTTCAACTGAAGGATTTCCCACAATCAGTACACTCATATGGCTTTTCTCCAGTGTGAACTCTGTGGTGTCTAGTGACAGCAGCCATTTCACTGAAATGCTTCCCACATTCACTACACTTATATGGCTTTTCTCCAGTGTGAACTCTGTGGTGTATATTGAGGTGAGATCTTCAACTGAAGGACTTCCCGAATTCACTACACTCATGGCTTTCTCCAGTGTGAAGTCTGTGGTGTCTAGTGAAGTCAGACCTTTGACTAAAAGGCTTCCCACATTCACTACACTCATATGGCTTTTCTCCACTGTGAACTTTGTGGTGTACACTGTGGTGACACCTTTGACTAAAGGACTTGTCACATTCACTACACTCATATGGCTTTACTCCAGTGTGAACTCCGTGGTGTCCATTGAAGTTAGACCTTTGACGGACTTCCCACATTCACTACACTCATATGGCTTTTCTCCAGTGTGAACTCTGTTGTGTTCAATGAGAGCAGTGCTTTCACTGAAGACCTTCCCACAATCAGTACACTCGTAGGGCTTTTCTGTAGTGTGAACTCTCCTGTGTTGAAGGTGGTTGAAGGTTCGTCTACATACTTCCCCACATTTATTATACTCATCAATCATATCTCCAGAGCAGAGATCTTCCTCATTAGCAACTTTCTGTTTCTGGTTGACAGCTGTTTCACATTCAACCCACTGGTGATGTCTTTTTCCACTGAGAAATTCCTGTGAAATCTCATTGTTACTGTGTGGCTCCTCAGTGTTAAGAGTGGTCTGGTGCTGGAGAAACCCTGAGATGGCTGGGGAGTCTTCACCACCCTTCGTATTGGCTTCAGGCACCCCAGATAAGTAGAAGCAGCAACTTGTCACAAGCGAGGCACTCTCCATATCTTCTTTCCAGGGCTTCTCTCCACTGGCATCCTTCTGTTGCTGGTGAGGGTTTGCACTAAAACACAGGACTCTCACACACACATCACTTAAGCACACATTCTTCTCAAAGTAAACCACTTGTAACTCACTCAGGTGCAAAATATCTTTTAACACTGAGGAGCGCAGCTTACACAGATGGGTCCTCTGGGTGGCTGCAGCTGTCTTGGAAGCCCTGACCTGAGACTCTCCTACAGATACACTGTGTTCAGAATAGGCCTCCACATCATCCATTTTATGCCAATGACCTGAAAACACAGAAATGATGAGAAAATGAATGGTGTCGCTGGTGAGAGGGGGAAGTCCCATGATAAAAGTGTGTTGCACATGCTACATTGGTTTCGTGCAATTGGCTGAAAATAAAAGACCTATAGGTGGCTTAATAGGAGGCCCCTGTGAAGTTTTTGACCACTGAAGATCACAAAACAGTGGAGATTTTAACAGAAATACAGTAAAAACGTGGTGAGCACCATATGAAAGATAAGTGGACTGTCCAGCTCATTCTGCTGCTAACAGCATTCAGACATCTTCTCTGCCTGTGACATGGGCAAGCTGTGCAGAAGGCTGGTTCACTTTCCAAGTAAAATTCAATACATAAGTAGCTGGTGTATGAGGGGTGTTTAAGCATGCATGTACTCCTCATAACACTTGCATCGATTAATGTTGTAGAATACTGCAGAAAGAGATGTGCAGAGGAATCAGTGATGTAAAAATGACACAGAGGAGAAGATAGCCAAACTAAGAAGTCATTGATGAAATGACACATCAGCAAAGTATCAAGTGTGGAAAAGGAAAGGTATAAATGAGGTGTGGCCACTGAAACCTGCACCAAACACTGGTGGACAGGAGCAGGTTTCTGGTAAAATCTGAACACCATCCTTATGTCATACCTCCCCCCAGTTGCCACTCAGCCATGCCAGGCATCCTCTAGGACCGTCCTGTATGCTCACTCTGGAAAAAACTGATGTTCTCCCTGCTCCTCCTTCTCTAGAAATACGTACAAAATAAATATTCCCAGTATCAATGAAAGACAACAGAGGTGAGTAGCCATCACTTGTCCATAGCATTTGGTTTGCAATAGTATTCACAGAAGGTAATATTACAAACAACAATTGAAGGAGAGTCTTATAAGAACAGTCTCTGGTGCATGTACATAAAGATGATACCTGGCACAGGCATTCATCAAGGTCCTTATCTACAGGAAAGGTGCAGAAGTGGAAGCCATGGATCTGGATATAGTCACCCTCCCTGATAGTAGAAAAGGAGGAGGGACCCATTAAGCTGTCTGTAAGACTGCTGACACCCACACACTTCCTGCAGTTTCTGAGGCAAATGGTGTTAGCGAGGCTTATGGAGTCTATTGCTCAGGGCTCTCTGAGAGCTCAGCACTGGCAGCCACAGCCCATTCGACAAGACAGTGAGGAAAATTAGCAGAGCCCATGGTCTTTCTTTGAGAGAGAGAGAGAGTGCTATGTCTGGAGAATAAATAAAGAGTGGGCATCACCTCAGGACCTAGGAGAGATGGAAAGGTCTTACCTATGAATGATACAAGTACAAACACTTCCAGAATCACATCACAGTACAGATATCTCTGAGCATCATCAAGGAGCCCCCACTCGTCCTGAGAGTAGGCAATGGCCACGTCCTCAAAGTTCATATCCTGTCATAATGGAGACGGTACATCCCATGATAAGATTCTCTCTTGACATTCCAAGTCTGCCATACTCCCCACCCTGCACATCCATATGCTCCCCTACTCCACACATCAGAGAAGATAGCAGCCCTTGTTCCCATTAAAGTCAATCTCTCCTTATACGGATGCTGTGTCTTCTCACAACAATAAAGGCAGATGAACAGATACAAGATACCTGTCTTCTGATCCTCAAATGTGAGTCACACTGCCCCCTTTTAATAACAGTGGGTGTTAGGCACAAAGGGGAGGAAGAGATGTTGCACATAATGGGAATGTGATGGACTTGATACTGGTGTTGTCAGGCAATACCCATATTGTCCTCCAAATTGTGCCTCCAAGACACCAAACAACATGGTAATGCCCATTACACTTCTGACTCCAGTCCCAGTTTGTTGAGGCTATCACTTTGCATTACCTGCTGCCCATAGTTCTTTGATCCACACTTGTCTCACAGCTTCATTCTCAAAGGCACAACTTCACTGGTAACACAAATAAGCCATGTCAAGGACAGGGTGTTTTTGAATCAGCTTCTTTCTTAAAATTCTAGTTCACCACCTCTGTAATATATTTCCCTCTCATCCTTCTCTATTCTCCTTTCCCCATCCTGGTGGGAATTTTCAAGTGCAAGTGACACTGATGTATGCTCTTGTTCTTATTGTTCACTGGGTCAGCACTCACTAAGAAATGGCAGGTGGGCACATATATGGCACCTAAGCTCTGGACCTGGCATGTAGCACCACAGCAACCCATATTGTATGAATTATCCTAAAATTCCCCATATCATATCAAAAAGACACCATCAGAAATGGACTCCCCAAAAAAATATGGAAACCAGCAAGAGGTAGGGTGGGTTTGTGAGAGAGTGAGGGAGCAATAGAGGAGTGTGTGGACGTGTGTGGTGTGTGTGAGTGAGAGCTAGGGACAGCTAGATCCTACAGGTCTTTCAAGGGGCTGCCAAACTGGACTCTCTTAGACGACAAAACCTGCTGCCACCACAAACACTCCAGGGAGGACACCGTTGGCACAGAGACCAAGACATCTTGAAGAACAGAACTGCTTGAGACTAGGATCCTAGCCTTGCTATTACCCAATCTGGTCTCAGTTGCAAACCAGGAGCCTACAGCCACTCAGGTAAAAGATCTGTGACCACAGCTGCAGACCCAGGGACACCAAGACCCCAGGCACCCAGGCCGCAGATTCCTGTGAGGTACAGAGCCAATCCCCTTCCCTGCCAACCCATGGCAGTGGCATAGGAACTCCCACACCCTCTCCGCTCAAACAGGCATCTTGCCCACACACTGCAGTGGCAGCTCTACCTGAATTTGGGCCTGGATATGTGGACACGGGAAGTTAGTTTCCCAAGACCAGAATCCATGCCCAAAAAGGGAGGCTGTGCTTAATTTGAGCCTAATGGCACAGACTCGGAAAATTTGTTTCCTGCAACCAAACCTTGGTCCCCAGCAGGAAGGCTGTGCTGAATTTGAGCCTTGGTGCGCGATCTTGGGGAGTTTGTTTTTGGCAAACAGATCCCACACCCACACAGGGAGACAGTGCTCAATCTGAGCCTGGGGGCATGAACTCAGGGAACTTGTTTCCCACAACGAGACTCTGCACCCAACCAGGAAGGCAGTGCTGAATTAGAGCCTCGGTGATGGACACGGGGAGTTTGTTTCTTGCAGTGCACACTCACGTGACCAGACCCCAGGCCCACACTGGGGGGCAGTGCCACCTGACTTTGTTTCAGGGCAAGCACACATGGAAGGCTTTTTTCCGCAGGGCAGGAGTGCACCTTCTTCTGACACAGTGCGACTGTGCACCTCGGTCCCCCAAGCACACTAGGAACCCTGATTTTCCATGCAAGAGGCAGCACCAGTGACTTGAATCTGTTTCTCATTGCACGAGCCAGGGATCCCTGATTCCCAGTGCATTCACACTAAGAGCCAGTAACTCCAATTCTTGGCACATGCCCACACAGGGACCCTGATTCTCGGCGTGAGATCACACCAAGCAACAGAGACTCTGATACTCGATTCTCGGGGTGGACACGGGGGTCTCTGACTCCTGACATGCGCTAGGGGAGTTTGATATTTTGCACATGCCAGCGGGATCTCTGTTTCAGTGTGGTGCAGGCAGGGTCCCTAATTCTAGGTGTGCACATGAGGCCACATTAAGTGAATGTGATCCTGCGTGAGCGTGGCTCCCACCAACCCACGGCAGCCACATGTCTTGGTGTCAGCGTTCTTCAGTGACACTTGGGGAGTGCGATGCTCCCACTACACACGGCTCCCACTACACATGGCCAGCAACTTGACACTTGAACCTTCTGGTGACAGAATGGAGAGACAATAAAACAATCCCCAGAGGAAAGAAAAAGAGAAATCACCAAGAAAGGAAATAAGTGAAACAGAAGCATGCAACATGACCAAAAAAAAAATTCAGAATAATGGTCATAGAGTTCATACACCTGATGGATGAGAAAATCAATAACCTATGCAAAAATCAGGATGAAATGAAAAGTGATATAGCTGCAATCAAAAACACCATGGGAGATTTCCACAGCATACTAGAAGAAGCAGAGGACCAAATTAGTGAGTTATAAGATAAGGTAGAGAAACAAGCTCAATCTGAACAGCAACTGGAGAAAAAATTATAAATCAGGAGGAGAGCCTAAGGGAGCTTTGGACAACATGAAACGAAGTAACATTTGCATAATAGGGCTGCCAGAAAGACAAGAAGAGCAGCAAGGGTTAGAAAATCTATTTGAAGAAATAATGATAGAAACCTTCTCTGATGTGGGGAAGAAAAAAGTTACACAAGTACAGAGAATCCCAAGCAAGATGAATCCCAAAAGACCCACACCAAGACATGTCATAATTACAATGGCAAATGTTAGCAACAAAGAGAGACTCTTAAAGGCTGTAAGGGAGAGACAGAGAGTTACCAACAAAGGATCCCCCATCAGTTATCAAAAGGTTTCTCAACAGAAACACATCAAGCTAGAAGGGAATGGAAGGAGGCATACAAAGTGATGGAAAGCAAAGGACTGAATCCAAGAATACTCTATCCAGCAAGACTATCAATCAAAATTAAAGGGGAAATCAGGAGCTTCACAGACAAAAAAGGGCTAAGGGACTTTATCACTACCAAGCCAGCAATGCAACAACTGCTCAAGGGAATGCTGCAAAAAGAAGAAATAAAAAGGTAAGCAGGAACACAGGCACAAAAAATTAACGATGGCTACAAACAAGTACCTTTCAATAACTTTAAATGCAAACAGACTAAATGCTTCAATCAAAATACATCGAGTGGCTGAATGGATAAGAAAACACGACCCATTTATATGCTGTCTACAAGAGATCCACCTCAGAACAAGGGACTCACATAGACTGAAAGTGAATGGTTGGAAATATATCTTTCAGGCAAATGGAAATGAAAGAAAAAAGCTGGGGTAGCAATACTTATATCTGACAAAATAGACCTCAAAGTGAAGGCCATAACAAGAGTTAAGAAGGCCACTTCATAACACTAAAGGGATTGATACAACAAGAGGATATAACCCTGATAAACATATATGTACCCACCTCAAGAGCACCTAAATACATTAAAATAAACCAAAATCCTGGAAGATATCAAGAGAGAGATAGACAACAACACAATCATAGTAGGGGACTGTAATACACCACTGACATCACTGGATAAGTCCTCTAGACCAGTGGTTCTCAACCTTCTGGCTCTTTAAATACAGTTCCTCATGTTGTGACCCAACCATAAAATTGTTTCCATTGCTAATTCATAACTGTAATGTTGCTACTGTTATGAATTGTAATGTAAATATTTGACATGCAGGATGGTCTTAGGCAACCCCTGTGAAAGGGTCATTCGACCGCAAAGGGGTCTCGACGCACAGGTTGAGAACCACAGCTCTAGACGAGAAATTCAGTAAAGAAATAGCAATCCTAAATGACTCACTAGGTGAGATGGACTTAACTGACACCTTCAGAACATTTCACCCCAAAGTCATGGAATATGCATTTTTCTCAAGTGCACATGGGACATTTTCAAAAATAAACCACATATTGGGTCACAAGCAAAGTCTCTCCAAATTCAAGAAGATTGAAATCATACCAAGCATCTTCTCAGACCACAATGGCATAATATTAGAAATAAACTACAATGAAAACATCCATAAGCTCAAACACTTGGAAGCTGAAAAGCATGATATTAAACAATATTGGGTTACCAATGAGATCAAAGAAGAAATTAAAAACATCTTGCAAAATAATGACAATAAAACCACAACAATCCAAAATCTATGGACACAATGAAAGCAGTCCTCAGAGGGAAGTTTATAGCTTTACAGGCCTACCTCAAAAAACAATAAAAAATGGTATAAGCCGAAACCTGTTTGGCTCAGTGGGTAGAGTGTCGCCCTGCGGACTGAAAGGTCCCAATTTCGATTCCGGTCAAGGGCATGTACCTGGGTTGCGGGCACATCCCCAGTAGGAGGTGTGAAGGAGGCAGCTGATTGATGTTTCTCTCTCATCGATGTTTCTAACTCTCTATCCCTCTTCCTTCCTCTCTGTAAAAATCAATAATATATATTAAAAAAAAATGGTAGTAAGACATCTAACTCAACATCTCAAAGAATTAGAAAGAGAGCAACAATAAAAGCCCAGAGAGAGCAGAAGGAAGGAGATAATTAAGATCAGAGCAGAAATAAATGGCTTAGAGACAAAAAAAAAAAAAAAAAAAAAAAAAAAAGTACAAAAGATTAATGAAACCAAGATCTGTTCTTTGAAAAGATAAACAAGATCGATGAACCTCTAAACAAGAAGCAAAGAGGGAGGATCCAAATAAACAAAATCAGAAATGAAAGAGGTGAAATAACAACAGACTCCACAGAAATACAAAGAATTGTTAAAAATACTATGAACAACTCTATTCTAACAAACTAGACAACCTGGAAGAAATGAACATATTCCTAGAAAAATACAGCCTTCCAAAACTCAATCAGGAAGATTCTAAAAATCTCAATAGGCTGATAATTATGGAAGAAATTGAAGCAGTCATCAAAAAGCTCCCAGCAAACAAAAGCCTCGGGCCAGGCGACTTCACAGGAGAGTTTTACCAAACATTCAAGGAAGAACTAAAACCTATCCTCCTCAGACTATTCCAAAAAATTCAAGAGGAAGAAACACTTCCAAGCTCGTTCTATGAAGCCAGCATCACCCTAATACCTAAACCAGATAAAGACAAAACGATGAAAGAGAAGTATAGTCCAATATCCTTCATGAACATAGATTGCAAAATACTCAACAAAATTCTAGCAAATCAGATCCAGCAGTGCATCAGAAAGATCATACACCATGATCAAGTAGGATTTATCCCAGGGATGCGAGGATGGTACAATATCTGCAAATTAATAAATGTGATGCATCGCATAAACAAAGTGAGACATAAAAATCACAGTCATATCAACTGAAGCACAAAAAGCATTTGACAAAATCCAACACCCTTTCTTGATAAAAACTCGCAGCAAGGTGGGAGTAGAAAGATCATACCTCAACATAATAAAGGCCATATATGACAAACCCTCACCCAACATCATACTCAGTGGACAAAAACTAAAACCATTTCCCCTAAGAACAGGAACAAGACGGGGATGCCCACTCTCACCACTTCTGTTCGACCTAGTACTGGAAGTATTAGCCATTGCAATCAGACAAGAAGAATAAATAAAAGGCATCCAAATAGGAAAAGAAGAAGTAAAACTGTCGTTTTTTGCACATGACATACTGTACAAAGAAAACCCTAAAGACTCCATAAAACATTATTAGACTTAATAAATAAATTTGGCAATGTAGCAGGATACAAAATTAACACCAAGAAATCTATAGCATTTCTATTACCCAATAGTGAACTTACAGAAAGAGAGACTAAAAAAGCAATCCCATTTCCCATTGCACCAAAAAATTAAGATATCTAGGAATAAACTTTTCTAAGGAGGTAAAAGACCTATATGTGGAAAACTACAGGATACTGAAAAAAGAGATAGAGGAAGACATAAACAGATGGAAGAACATACCTTGTTTATGGATTGGTAGAATCAACATCATCAAAATGTGCATACTACCCAAAACAATCTACAGATTCAATGCAAACCCCATTAAAATACCAACGGCATGTTTAACAGATGTAGAATGAACTTTCCAAAAATTCATCTGGAATAAAAAAAAAACAAACCTCGAATAGCTGCAGCAATCCTGAGAAAGAAGGAAAGAAGTAGGTGGGATCTCAATACCAGATATCAAGCTGTCTTACAAAGCCATTGTTCTCAAAACAGCCTGATACAGGCTCAAGAACAGACATATAGATCAATGGAATAGAATAGAGAACCCAGAAATTGACCCAAACCACTATGCCCAATTAATATTCGATAAAGGAGGCATGAACATACAATGGAATCAAGACAGTCTCTTCATTAAATGATGTTGGGAAAATTTGAGCGATACATGCAAAAACATGAAACTAGAACACCATCTTACACCATACACAAAAATAAACTCAAAATGGATAAAGGACTTAAACATAAGATGGGAAACCATAAAAATACTAGAGGAATCCACAGGCAACAAAATCTAAGACATATGCCAAAGGAATTTATTCACTGAGACTGCCCCTAGGGCAGTGATGGCGAACCTATGGCATGCATGTCAGAGGTGACACGCGAAGTCATTTTTTTGGTTGATTTTACTTTGTTAAATGGCATTTCAATATATAAAATAAATATCAAAAATATAAGTCTTTGTTTTACTACAGTTGCAAATATCAAAAATTTTCTATATGTGACATGGCACCAGAGGTAAGTTAGGGTTTTTCAAAATGCTGAAATGCCGAGCTCAAAAGGTCCACCATCATTGTCCTAGGACAATGGAAACTAAAGAAAAAATAAACAAATGGGACTACATCAAAATAAAAAGCATTTGCACAGTAAAGGAAACCATCAACAAAACAACAAGAAAGCCCACTGCATGGGAGAACACATTTGCCAATGTTATCACCAATAAGGCTTTAATCTCCAACATTTACAGGGAACTCATACAACTTAACAAAAGGAACATTAACAACCCAATCAAAACATGGGCAATGGACCTAAATAGATACTTTCCAAAAGAAGACAGAAGGAAGGCCAAGAGACATATGAAAACATGCTCAAAGTCACTAATTACCAGAGAGATGCCAATCAAAACGACAATGCAGTGCAGTCTCACACCTGTCAGAATGGCTGTCATCAACAAATCAACAAACAATAAGTGTGGGCGAGGATGCGGAGAAAAAGGAACTCTCATGCACTGCTGGTAGGAATGCAGACTGGTGCAGCCACTGTGGAGAACAGTATGGAGTTTTCTCAAAAAACTACAAATGGAATTCCCATTTGACCCAGTGATCCCACTTCTAGGAATATATCCCAAGAAGCTAGAAACACCAATCAGAAAGGATATATGCACCCCTATCTTCATAGTGGCACAATTCACCATAGCTAAGATTTGGAAACAGCCTAAGGGCCCATCAGTAGATGAATGGATTAGAAAACAGTGGTACATCTACACAATGGAATACTAAACCGAGATAAAAAAGAAGGAATTCTTACCATTTGCAACAGCATGGATGGAACTGGAGAGCATTATGCTAAATGAAATAAGCCAGAGAAAGATAAATATCACATGATCTCACTCATTTATAGAATATAATGAACAACATAAACTGATGAACAAAAAGAGATCCAGGTACAGAAAAGCATCGATCATTGTCAAACCTCATAGGGAAGGTGGGCTAAGGAGGAGAGATCAACCAAAGGACCTGTATGCATGCATATAAGCTAAACCAATGGAAACCAACAACAGGCGGGTGAGAGCATCAGTGTGTGTGTGGGAAGGGTTAGGGGCGGTAATGAGGAGGTAAGGACACATATATAATACCTTAACCAAAAAAGAAATTTTAAAAAGAGAAATGGACTCCCTTTTCATTCACTTGTCTGTCAATGTTAGTCCCTGGCCTCTTTGCTTTTAGTCCCAGGGACCACACTGATGTCATCATGGGTGATTGTGCAGCCCAGCCCGGGTTCCCCACCTGCCACACTGACATAGATGGCACCTCCCATACCGTTCTCTGGGTCACTGTATGCTATGCCCTCAAGAGAACCTTGGCTGCTTGTCATCACAGGTGCCTAGGCTGTGCTGGTGTTCATATGTCTGTGGATTGACTAGGTGATTAAAACACAGATATTGATTTTAGAGAGAGAGAGAAATAGGGATATATATATATTTGCACACACACACACATAGAGAGAGATCTATTTTTGTCCCATTAATTTTATACATTCTTAGATTAACTGTTGTAATATATATATATATATATATATATATATATATATATATATATATATATATATATCCGGTCCTACAGAGTGACATAATGCAATTTTCGCCGTAAGTCAGAACCCACCTACATAAGCACCTATGTCACTCACATGGCACACATACACAGCAGTAATGAACTGAAATAGTAAAAAAAAAATACTAACAGAAAGATAATTCTTGACCTTTACTTGTGGTAAGTAAATAATAAAAAACATAAAGCACATGTGTACATACAAGGGTAAATACGTTATTATCCTAACCTTTATTACTGTTGTTGGCTTGCACACTGGACGTTGTAAAGGAGGGAGAGAAAGGCTTACAATGGCTGCTGGTGGGAGGAGGTTTGAGAGGCAGAACCTGGAGAAGGTGAATGAGATATTGCGTTAGGTGAGTCAAGAGAGGCAGAACCTGCAGAAGGTGCTGGAGATACTGGGTCAGGTGAGTCTCGAGAGGCAGAACCTGCAAAAGGTGCTGGAGATACTGGGTCATGTGTGTCTGGAGAGGCATATGAGGTAGAGGGTACAGGATCTGTTGCAGGCCACTCTACCTTCTTAAAATAATGTTCAAGGCTAGTCTGGAAGGATGCCTTCTTGTCCTCCCAAATCTCCTTGTAACACTGCAGGCTATCAATGACCCTTCTGGCCACCTTTGTGTGCCTGTCAATGTTGGGGTCCTGAGCCTCAAACCTTTCCAAGGCATCCTCTATCATGGCAAAGGCCCCTGCCAGTTCCTTGCTTGTAAAGCTCTTGGGTTCTGGGGTTGGTGTGTCTTCCTCTTCAATTAACTGCTGTTTCAGTTGAATGAGGTCCTTGGTAGATAGCTCCTCCCCATGAGATGCCAGCAGCTCTGTGACATCCTCAGCCTCCACCTCCAAATCAAGCTGCTGACTCAGCTCAACAACATTCTGGATGACAACCTCAACTGAATCCTCAACTCCATGGAAATAATTCACAAATTGGGGACACAATTTTTTCCAAACACCATTCAAGTTCATCTGCTTAACTTCATCCGAAGAATCAGAAATGTTCTTTACAGCAACCAGAACATTGTAAGATTTCCAAAAGTCATTAAGAGTCAACTCTTTATCCTCAGTGCCTAAAAGCCATAGCAAATGTCCTTCGGAGGTAGTAGGCCTTGAAAGAGGCAATGACACCTTGGTCCATAGGCTGTAAAAGGGAGGTGGTGTTAGGTGGAAGGTAAAACACCTTGACATTTGGATGAAAGTCATTCAGATCGGCAGGGTGACCAGGGGCATTGTGCAGCACTAGCAACACCTTAAAGGGCAGCCCCTTGAAAGCACAGTAGTCCTTCACTTCTGGCACAAATTGGTTGATGAACCAGTCCTCAAATACGCTAATTGTCACCCAGGCCTTCTTGTTAGATTTCCAGGTGACAGGTAGTTGACCCTTCCATATGCCCTTGGGTGCCCTTGGCTTCTCGGCCAGACACACCAAGGACTTCAGTTTAAAGTCACCAGCAGCATTAGCCCCAAGTAGCAAAGTCAATCTCTCTTTGCTGGCTTGATGGCCTGATGCTGTCTTCTCCTCCTTGGCAATGTGTGTATGTGTAGGCATAGGCTTCCAGAACAAGCCTGTCTCATCCACATTAAACACTTGTTTATCACAGTAACCCCGCTCCCTAATTATCTCAGCCAACGCACTAGGAAAATCACCTGCTGCTTTCACATCACCATTAGCAGCTTCCCATGGCACCTTAAGTTTATGCAAATTAGCACGAGCCTTAAAACGCACAAACCAGCCTTTATTAGCCACAAACTCTTCACTCTCACTCCCTTCCCCCTTTTCTTTTTTCAAGGCCTCAAACAATCTTTTAGCCTGCTCCTGAATCAACATCAGGCTAACTGGGATACACCGTTGATGCTGGTCATCCAGCCAAAGCACTAATAATCTTTCCATCTCAATCATGAGATCGCTGTGCTGCTCTGTAATCACAGTTGATTTCATAGGAGCAGATCCTTTCACATGGTCAAGCTTACGCTTTTTATTGCGGATGATCTTCGCAACAGTCGTAGGACTGAGGCCAAGCAACTGGCCAATGTTTCTCTGTGTTTTGCCCTTTTCCGAGCGTCTTATCACATCTACTTTCACTTTCATTGTGGTTTTCCTTCTTTTCGTAGCACTGCCATCAGAAGAATCTGCCTTTCGCTTAGGAGCCATAAGGAAGGGCAAAAGGTGTTCAAAGTAACAACAGAAAAGAAAGAGAGCAAATCAAACACAATCCAAAATGGTTTATAAATGGACACTGAAGGACAGCGTCTTCCTCCCATAGCACCGTGTGAGGACTTATTCACCGTTCCACTGGCCAACTAGTTCCCGAGCGAACTTCCTGCAAACGCCTTACATCAAAATGACGGGACTCTTTTATATCAATAAATTGCAGATGGCGACGTAACCACAAAACAACATATGTCCAGTCCGAAGTAACCCGAGGACTGTCTGTATAGAGAGAGAGAAAGATCTATTTTTTTGTTCCATTAATTTTATACATTCTTTGAGTAACTCTTGTAATTGATGTGACCAGCGTTGTAATTTGCAACCTTCCATTATTGAAATTATTCGCTGACCCACTTAGCTGTTTGGCCTTCATCGGACATATGTGACATTTTAAGTAAAATTACCCAATACTGTACCTGAGAATAGGTAGATATAGAAACCATCTTGATGATACATAGTGGTGGAAGGCTAGATTAGGATTCATGGGATTTCATAAGTGTCTTTTTTACAAGAAAATATTTAAAGAAAGCTATTTCAATGTCAGACTGAATTATTGCATCAATTATTTTATAGGCTGAGAATGAAGAACTGATAAGGGCAGGAGGAACTTGGTATCAGTAATGCAGGCATGCACGGAAACACCAAAATTGTACTTTTTTATGTCCATTTTAAATCAATTCTACTTAAATCAATCTTTAAAAAAAAGGTTTAAACTTGATGCTTCTCAATAATTTTACTGTTTTATTGTGAAAATTTTTGAACATATTTGAACATATTGTATCAGCCTATTGGAAATAAAACATAATGATGTGCTACTGAAATATCTTATCATGTCCATGTTCAGAGCTATCATTTTGCCCGTTTGAACTGCATAACGATGAGAGTATTTACACCGGGGATATTAATAAAGATTACAAACTTCCCATAACCAGCACACGCATATAGCTTTTTTCCAGAGTGAACTCTCTTATGGATAAGGAGGTGATTAATACAGGTAAAACATTTCCCACATTCACTATGCTCAAAAGGTTTTGCAGCACTGGGAACTTTCTGGTATTGAGTGAAGTTACTGTGTTGCCTAAAGGACTTTCCACAATCACTACACTCTTAGGGCTTTTCTCCAATGTGAACTCTCCTGTGGGTAAGGAGGCGATTATTGTGAGTAAAAGTTTTCCCACATGCACTACACTCAGAAGGTTTTTCACCAGTGTGAACTCCCCGTTGTGGAATGATGATACCGCGTTGATTGAAGGGCTTCCTGCAATCATGACACTCATACAGCTTTTCTCCAGTGTGGACTTTGTGTTGTTGAATGAGATTGGACCTCAGGATGATGGACATCCCACCATCACTACACTTGTATGACTTTTCTACAGTGTAAACTCTTCTATGATGAATGGGGTTAAAGATTTATCTAAAAGCTTTCCCATATTTTTCACACTTATAAATCACTTCTCTGGAGCAGACAACTGGATGTTGAACAAGTTTCTGGTTGTGGCTGGCAGCTTTTTCACATTCACCCCACTCGTCATGACCTCTTTCACTGAGAAATTCCTGTGAAATGTCACTACCACTGTGTGGCTCCGCAGTTTTAAAAGTGGCCTATCCCTGACCAATTTGGCTGAGTGTATAGAGCGTCGGCCTGCAGACTGAAAGGTCCCAGGTTCGATTCCGGTCAAGGGCATGTACCTTGGTTGTGGGCACATCCCCAGTGGGAGGTGTGCAGCAGGCAGCTGATGCATGTTTCTAACTCTCTATCCCTCTCCCTTCTTCTCTGTAAAAAATGAATAAAAATATATTTCAAAAAAATAAAATTAAATTAAATGTGGCCTAGTGCTTGAGAATGTCTGAGATGGCTGGCAAGTCTTTCCCAACCTGCCTAATGGTTGAATGCACCGTATTAAATAAAAGCTGCACTGGGACACAAATGAGGCCCTGTCCATACATTCTTTCCAGGGTTTCTGTCCACTGGCATCTCTCTGTTGCTGCTGTGGGTTTGCACTGAAACAGAAGATTCTCATACATGTATCACTAGTGAAGGTTTTCTGCTCAAAGTATGCTGCTTGTAACTCAGTCAGGTGCAAAATATCTTTTAAGACTGAGAAGAAGATGGGTCTTCTGGGTGGCTAGAGCTGTCTTAAAAGTCCTGACCTGTGACTCTCCTGGAACATACACACTCCGCTCAGAATTGGCTTCCTCATCCTCTGTTTTATGCCAACAATGTGAAAATAAAATAATGGTGAGAAACTGAATGCTGACTGCGCTGACAGTTGGAAGTCCCTTTACAAAAGTGTGCTGCACATAACACGTTGGTTCTTTACAATGACTGACAATAAAAAATCTGTAGGAAGGATTATAAGATACTACAATGAAGGTCTGGGCTACTGAAGATCACAAAACAAGGAAGACCTCAGACCTCAAACACACACGGTAAGCAGTACATGGAAGAGAAGCGGGCTCGTCAACTCATTCTTCTGCTAAGAGTGTTCAGCATGGTTTGTCTGCTGGTGACATGGAAAGCTGTGCTGAAATATGGTTATGTCTCCTTCCAAGAAATTCATATATTTTTATATAACTATATAAATTTAAATATATAAATGTATTTATATTAATTTAAATATATAAATTTATTTATATGAATTTATATATATAAAGTGTCCCCTCCGGAGTTCGACCAGTAGAATGATCGTTTGCCATGACGTGCACTGACCACCAGGGGGCGGTGTGGACCATGGTTGGTGACCAATGGCAGCAGCAGGGCGCTGAGGGAGGGAAAGACAGAAGGAGCAGGTGAGGAGGCAGGGGGAACCATGAGGTGGCAGTGCGTGTGTGGCAAGGGATGGAGGTGGGGAGGCAGGGAATCTGATCGGCCCTGATTGCTGGCCAGGCCTTGGGACCCTACCCATGCACAAATTTCAGGCATGGGGCCTCTAGTATTCAATAAATTAGTAGCTGGTGTTCAAGAACTATGTAAGCTTGTATGTGCATCTCATAACACATGTACAGGTCGATGTTAGAGAATACTGAAGATGGAGCAATGCAGAGGAACAGGTGATGCAAAAAGGCCACACAGTTGAAGGTAGTCAAATGCCAGGAAGTCACAGGTGAAATGACAAGTTAGGAGAGTGTCAAGTATGACAAAGAAAAGGTAGAAATGTGCTATTGCCCATGGTATTTGTACCTAAACACTGTTGGAAATGAGCAGGTGCTTGGTATCGTCTAAACAACACCCTTACATCTTATCCAGCCCATAGTTGCAACTCAACAGGGCCAGGCCTCTTCTGAGACTATCCTGCATGTTCATCCTGTAAAAAAAAAAAAAAAAAAAAATCAGGGCTCATCCTGCACACTCTTCTCTACAAATACGTACAACAGAAATATTCCAAGTATTAATGAAAGATGACAGAGATGGGCAGCCAGCACTGGCCTAGAGCAATTTGGCTTGCAATTGTATTTACAGAAGATAATATTACAAACAACTGAAGTGTGATCTTGTAAGAACAGTTCAAGGTTCATGTAAGTAAAGACCATAACCTGGCACAGGCAGTCACCAAGGACCTTTGGCTAGAGGAAGGAGGTAGAAATGGAAGCCATGGATATGGACATAGTCACCCTGCTAGGAAGAGGAATAGCAAATGGGATGCATTGAGTTGTCCGTAAGATTCCTGACTCCCAGACACATCCTGCATCGTCTGAGGCAATGTTTGTGGAGTCCTTCACTCAGGGCTTTCCACAGACCTAACCCATGGCAGCCACAGCACATTAGACATGACAGTGGGGGAAATTAGCAGAGCCCGTGGTCTGGCTGTAGAAGAGCGAAAGCTACATCAGAGGACTGAAGGAACAGAGGTCATCATTTCAGGACATTGGGAGAATGTGAAGGTCTTACCTACAGATGATACAAATGCAAAACCTTCCAGGATCACATCGCAATAAAGAAGTCTCTGAGGCTCATCAAGGAGCCCCCATTCCTCCTGAGAGAAGGCAATGGCCACATCCTCAAAGTTGATATACTCTCATAATGGGGACAGTACAGCCCAGGGTGAGATTCAGTTCTAAGATTCCAAATCTCCATATCAGTCTTCCCCCTCCACTGCACACAGCAGAGAAGATACCAGGCCTTCATCACATGAAAGTCACTGTCATCTTATATTTCTACTGATATTTTATCTTTCCACATAAAGGCAGTGGAGCAGATAGAAGATAACTGAGCTCTGGGATTCACACGTATGCCACACTTCCTCTTGACAGTAGAGTGGGCATCAAGAGTATAGGGTAGGAAGAGATGTTGGCCAGAAAGGGAGTGTGAGTGATTTGATATGGTCTTATCAGGCAATACCTTTGTACTCGCTCAGATTGTTCCTCAAAGATTACAAGAACATGACATCACACTTCATCCCTACAACCACAATCGCAGAGTGTTGACGCCATAGCTTTGTACTACCTGCTGCACATAGTTCTTTGAACAACACTTCTCTCACACAGCTTCATTCCCAGAGGCACAACTTCAAAGGTAACACAAATTTGCCATGGTGAGGACGGGTTGTTTCCTAATTATCTTATTTTCCAAAATTATAGATTACCACCTCCATAATCCATTTCTCTCTTAGCCTTCTCCCTTACCCATGCCTGTGGAGATTTTCAAGACTGGGTACCACTGATGTATGCTATCTCATTCCTAACATCAGTGTGTCACCCCCAACAAAAGGCAGGGGGGTACATAAATGTCATCTAAGACCTGAACCTGGCAGGTAGCACCAAAACACCCCCCTTTTTAGGCAATTACCCAAAAATTACCATTATTTTATCATCCAGACTCCAGGAGAAATGAACTCTCCCTTCATTCATTCTTGTTTTTTTTAAAAATATATTTTATTGACTTTAGAGAGGAAGGGAGCGGGAGAGATAGAAATATCAATGATGAGAGAGAGTCATTGATTGCCTGCATCCTGCACGCCCCCTACTGGGGATAGAGCCACAACCCAGGCATGTGCCCTTGGCCAGAATCATACCTGGGACCCTTCAGTCCTCAGACCAACCCTCTATCCAATGAGCCAAATCAGCCAGTGCTCTTCATTCATTCTTATGTCAACGTCAGGGTGCTCTGACCATGCCATCACACTCCCTCCTAGAAGTGCACATCCCACTTTCTACCATACCTCTCTCACACCTGCACTCCTACGTCACAGCGCCCATAGTCATTTCCTCATCCCCTTACTTATTAGTCAGCATGTGTGGTCCAGACATGCTGTTTGCAAAATTCAAACAGGATAAGTATTGCTCAGATTCTGATCATCCACCTCATAAAGGCAGGCTTGAGTCCTGCTATGAAGGCCTCTCTCCATGACTGTTTTCTTCCTTCAATCTAATCTCTGAATAACCACATTTAGATCTCAGATATCCAAAGCCCACCTCCTCTGGTGCTGCACTTGATGTCACTTCACTAGTCACAGACAACATCTCTCTACTTAACCTTCACTCAAGTCCCAGCCCCGATGGCCCTCTACTCTATGCACAGTGAGTCTCACAAATGATCATTCAAGCCTCTGAGCTAATCCACAAGGCTGACTGCAACTCCCCACAGCCAGGCTACATCAAGGGTCACAACAAAATCCCAGTGAGTGTTTAGAGGAGTAAGTATGTACCATCCGTCTCATCATGTGTGAATTACTCTTCAGCCTCCAATTAATCTCAAGTCCATTCATCTTTTAAAGGCGCTGGCCACTGCAAAACCATTATCTCTCCATGACACTCCATATGACAATTTCTGTCCCTATGCTTTGTTGTGACACCAACCTCCCACAAACAGTGGCCCCAGCAGAAAAGCCAGTCCCCAGGCTCACAATGTCCCTTCTGAGCTAATACTACCATTACCAACCTGATCATGATTCCCTGTATTAAAGTGATCCACAGTCCTGGCTGATGTGCCTCAGTTGGTTGAGCATAGACCCATGCACTGGTGAGGTCACATGCTGGATTGTGGGCTGGATCGAGAGTAGGGGTAGTGCATGAAGCAACCAATCTTTGTTTCTGGCTCCTCACTGTTTCTCTGTCTCTCTCCCTCTCCTATATCTAAAATCAATACACACACACACACACACACACACACACACACATAGATAGATATAGATATAGATAGATAGATAGATATACATTTTGTTCTTTTTTTTTTCCAAAAAACATACCTGCCAGTTCCTGAATCAGCTCACTCTTCACTCCAAGCCTTTGCACATTCTGTAACCTATGTCCTATAGGACCTCCCACTCATTACACTGGTTGCAGAAACACGGTCCTCTTCATGAAGCCCTCGTCATGGCCTTAGGATTCTGAGCTTAGTATCTGTTCAAAGTACCCAGGTCCAAGGGCTACAACAGTGGCTGACAGTCCCAGGACACCACTCTCTCAGAGGCCACAAGGCTGTGAGGCTCTGAAATAATCTTCTCCGTCCTGTACACCTAATTCATTCTGCATTTGCAGGAATTTGAGGAATGAAAATGGTCAGTTGAGAGCCTAGCAAACACCACTGGGATCTATAGGCTCAGGCTGCTCAGTGCCCTTGCCCAGCCCAGAGGCCAGATGCCCCCCAGATGCCTGTATTATCTCAGGGCTCCGTCCTCAGTGCTCACTCTGCCAGTTCCCTTATCATTTACAGGACTTCCCCTTCCTGTCCACAGCTGCTGTCCTCTGTCTTCTAGTCTGTTCTTCCACTGAGCAAATTTAGGAAGAGTTAGAAGCCTACCTCAGAAAATGTCCTTTTGTTTTTTCACAACCATCTATGCTCCCAGCTTCCTGAGAATGAAAGTAAAACTCCTTGTGCAAAACCACACCTCATCTCTTTGTTGCCTTTGGACCCAAAGGAGTCCCGGGTTTTCCTAATCCTCCAGGCTCAGCCCCAACCGCCAAGTCTTTACAAGGTGGAACTTCAGCCTGTAGCCCTCTTTCTCCATCACACCACGTGTCACCCGAGAGTGACTTACTGTTCTGAACGCTGTAACCTGGGCAGCAGGACCAGAGAGGCGCCAGTCCACAAGGCTGGGGGTTAAATGGGGTCAGGCTGACTGAGTGTTGTGAGCCGAGAAGAGTCTGGGAGGCACGGAAGACTCACTCCCAGCCTGTTGGTGCTCAACCAGCCTCAGACACACCCCGCAGGCAAAGATGCTGCCTCCTAGGCCTCCTCCTACTCACAACTGATGGGCTGAAGCCTGTGAGTCCTTGAAGAAACTGAAGGCGTCAAAATGATCGCCAAGAGGAGGAAGGCGGAAGTCCTGCCCTAACCAAATACACTGAATCCATAATTCCCCGCTAGCTCCGCCCATGTGGGTGCAGTCCTATCTGGGTAATGTAGTTTTCTCAACACCAAGGGGAGGACTAGCATCCCAGCCAATGACATTGGTGAATAAATGAGATGTGTTTCAGCAAGTGGCCCTGGGGAAGGAAAACATGGGGCCAGAGTCTGGTAACTGGAACAGACTGGTAGATCTCCCAGAAGAGCTGTGTGGTGTGTGGGGAGAACCGGGAGAGATCCCCCAAAGATATATGCACAAGCAAAAAAATGGGAGACATCTGTAATACTATCAATGATCAAAAATACATATTAAATTTTAAAAAAAAATAACATAGCCCAGCTGGTATCGCTCAATGAGTGAACGTTGACCACTGATCCATGAGATCACGGTACTCTTCCAGATTAGGGAACATACATGGATTTTAAGTTCAATTCTCAGTTGGGTGAGGGTGGGGATGCGCAGCAGGCAGCTAATTAGTGATTCTCTCTCATCATTGATGTATTTAACTCTCCCCCTCTCGTCCTCTCTCCAAAATCAATAAAAATATATTTTTAAAGTATATTCATATATGCATAGTCCATGGTCATAAGGCAATATTGTGCTGAGTGTCTAGACACAGTGGGGGCAGGGTATTGGGAGGCAAAGGGTAATGAGGATGGGAAAAGTGGGTCTATTTGTAACAGAGTCAACAATGAAAAACAATAGTTTGTCACATGGCATCGCTCAGTGGTTGGACATGGACCCATGAATCAAGGTTTCTTTGGTTGGTCCAGGTCAGGGCACATGCCTAGGTTGGGGAGCTCCATCCTTGTAGGGGCCATGCAGGAGAGAGCTGATCAATGATTCTCTCTCATCATAGATGTTTCTCCATCTCCCACTCTCTCCAAAAAATCAATAAAAAAGAATCGTGTTAAAATTGATTTGACTCCACAACACCAATGAGGACCATCACGTTTTCTTCTAAGTCTTCTAAGCAAAAGCATGCCTAGTTGGTCTTTATAGAAGATGTCCCAGGCATAACTGTGCTCAGGAACAGGAAGCAGCCTGGAGAGGTTCTGCCTCAGCTTGGTCTGTAGTGTTTGAGTTCATTACTTCATGTAAGAACATATTTCACAACACGAGTTCAGAAGATTTTGAGGGTACATTAATTGGAGCTGGAGAAAATGAAAAAAAATGCAGGCCTTATGATAGAACAGGGAACAGCAGAGAGATTCAACCAGGCTCCTTTAAATCTCTAGAAGAGTGAGTTAACTGCTCACTGGGCATTCACTGTAAAGGAGGCCATGAGTGCAGAATAGGGGGATAGGCCATGATGAGCTGCCACTGCTCATTGCTACCCTAGTTGCAGGTTGACTGGGATCCCTGAAAATCTTAGGAGAACCGGACAAGTGTGCTTCAGTGGTTGAGTGTTTACCTATGACACTGCCGGTGTCCAACCCCAGCGGGTCCAGGGGTCCCCAAAGGTGTGGACGGAGTCGGCGAAGAAGGAATGACACGGAGACAGCGTTCAGTTGATCAGCAGCCTTGCCAGGATCTCTAGCCACAATCTCCAGCCAAGTTCTGTGTCCATGTTCTCTTGCTAGGTTCTCCAGCCAGGTTCTCCAGGTCCTCCAGCCAAGTTCTGTAGCCATGTTCTCTCGCCAGGCTCCCCAGCCAGGCTCGGCCCAGGCTCTCCAGCCAGGCTCTGTCGCCAGGCTCTGTCTAGGCTCTCCAACCAAGCTCCGCAGCCAGGTTCTGTCCAGTATCCCCTGCCATGTTCTTTCCAACGAAGCTCCTCTGTCTCCAGGCTCTGCGCAGGCTCTGTCCTCCAAGTTCTGTCTCTAAGTTCTGTCTCTCAGAACCTCATCTAAGTTCTGTGTGTAGGTTCTAGGTTCTGTCTCCTGTTGTCTTGTTGCATCTGTATTTATACCAGTTGATTCTAATCCTATCAATCTCTATTCCAAAGGTTAGGGCGTTTCTTAGCTCCATTCCAGGGAGTAAAGATTATGTACTTAAGCATGGTTGTTCATAGTTAAAGTGATTAATTACCCACCTGGCAGTTAAGAGGTTTTATTCCCTCCCTAACTTCAGGGGAAAATCCCTACCTGGGGAAACAACCTTTCTCGGAGAGGTGACCTTGGTTAAAACACATAGCGCCAAGAAGGTGAGCAAACATATTAAGAACAGTATGCCATATATGCCAGGTCCCTTGAAACAGCAAGGATGGACCGGCTCCCGGCAAATTCCCCCTTTTTATTTTTTAAAAGCAGGCATTAAAAAGAAAAATCCCAAATGCTCTCTTGTATCCATTTTAAGAGTAGGATTGGCGCTTTCTGCTATTACCTGAGTCCTGATCTATCACCCCAGGGAGAGCTTGCAAATCCTGCACTTTCCCGGGGTGGAAAGGCTGCAGTGGGGTTAAGGATAAGGCTCCTTGGGCCTACCTTCTCCCATGCCATTACATTTACCTTTCCTTCCTCAGAAAAGCATGGACATACTTCTTGTATAAAACATTCTGTCTGACTGGGAGTAACCTTAATTCCTCTGCTAGCAAGCATGTGTGTTAAAAGATCAATACAGAGTCTTTTTTCTTAAGAGTCAGTATGGCACATCTTCTTAATCTAAAGATCAATACAGGGTCTTCTTTCTTTGGACTCAGTATGGCACATCTTCTCAATCTAAGTTCTGTACTATCCACCTTCTTACCCTAGTTATCCTCTATAGGGGGGTTTGCAGCACCCTGGTGGAGTCCTATCCGTCCCGAATGCGGGGGTTCTCAATAGGGGGGCTTACCTATGGGAATCCTGTTCCAGGGGTTCCCAAAGGTGTGGACGGAGTCGGCGAAGACTATCCACCCTCTTCCTACGGTGGAGTCCTATCCATCCCGAGTGCAGGGCGCTTACCTAGGGGTCCATGTTTGGGCGCCATATGCCGGGGTCCAGCCCCAGCGGGTCCAGGGGTCCCCAAAGGTGTGGACGGAATCAGCGAAGAAGGAACGAATGGCACAGAGGCAGTGTTCAGTTCATCAGCATACTTGGATTCTCTTGTCAGGATCTCCAGCCAGGTTCTGTAGCCATGTTCCCTCGCTAGGTTCTCCAGCCAGGTTCTGTCCAAGTTCTAGTCAGGTTCTCTTGACACGGAGGCAGCCATCGGGTGATCATCATAGCCAGGTTCCTCTAGCCAAGTTCTGGTCAGGATCTCCAGCGAAGTTCTGGTTAGGATCTCCAGCCAGGTTCTGTCTTCTAAGTTCCGTGTAAGTTCTGTCTCCTAAGTTCTGTCTCTTAAGTTCTGTCTTCTAAGTTCTGTCTCTAGAGTTCTGTCTCTCGGGTCCTCATCTAAGTTCTGTGTGTAGGTTCTAGGTTCTGTCTCCTGTTGTCTTGTTGCATCTGTATTTATACCTGTTGATTCTAATCCTATCAATCTCTATTCCAAAGGTTAGGGCGTTTCTTAGCTCCATTCCAGGGAGTAAAGATTATGTACTTAAGCATGATTGTTCGTAGCTAAAGTGATTAATTACCCGCCTGGCAGTTAAGAGGTTTTATTCCCTCCCTAACTTCAGGGGAAAATCCCTACCTGGGGAAACAACCTTTCTCGGAGAGGTGACCTTGGTTAAAACATATAGCGCCAAGAAGGTGAGCAAACATATTAAGAACAGTATGCCATATATGCCAGGTCCCTTGAAACAGCAAGGATGGACCAGCTCCTGGCATGACACTACACATCACTGTTCGATTCCTGGTCTGGACAAATGCTCAGGTACTGGGCTGGATTCATATTGTGGTGCCTGGAGGAGGCAGCCTATCAGTGATTCTCTCTCATCATTCATGTTTCTCTCTCTCTATCCCCCCTCCCTTCCTCACTGAGGTCAACTAAAATATATTTTTGAATGTATATTTTAAATCAATTACACTTACATCAAAGTTTTAAAAAATGAATAAAAGTTGCAGTTCCCATTAATTTACTATTTTATCATGAATGTTCTTGAGTATATTTGTACCTACGGTATCAGCATGTTGGAAATAAAATATAATGATGTGCTACTGAAATATCCTAGCAGGCCCATGTTCAGTGCCAACATTTTCCTATTTTGAAACTGATCATGAGGAGAGTATTTACCACCAGAAAAACTGACAAATAGTACACAACTTAACTTCACTTAATTTACTATAGAATGCTTTGACTTGAAAAAAATGGTGGAGAATGATAGCAACATAGATTTAACTTAAAAGTGTATCATGCAAGTGGGCATTAAATTGCGCATAAGATAAAAGTGGAGAAAAACAATTTTGCTTCCAGTATTCAAAACATATAGTTCCAATTGCCAATGAAATCAGTTTGGTTTTTAAGGAATAGTGTAGTGAATACAGATTTCTTAACACTGAATTGTCCTCCTATTGGTTAAATCCTAAATTCATTCTAAAAATTGCAAAAGTTTCTGACCAAAACTTTGAACAAAATAGAAAAAGACAGTGTAAATAAATGCATAAAGAAATGCTCAAGAAATTTTCCATAAAAATTTCTTATGGAAATGGATTTAAAACCAGTTAACACTATACTGATTTTTGGGCCTACAGTTTAAACATATTAAACATTGCATATGTTCATAGGGATAAAAAAAAAAAAAAAAAACCTAGAATTTTCATTATTGTGTGTAACTGGGAAGACAAAGGGAATGAGTATTTTAGATCACAGTTTTGCATGTCTTCAAAAGCAAAACATTCACCACACCATAACAATTAGATAAGTAAAACATACATTTATATAAAGAAATGAACACAGTATTTCCAGAAAATGTCTTTATAATACCCTAAACCTGGAAATAACAAAAACCATAGACGGATCAATAGTTAAAGTTTTTATAGGCAGAGCAAAATATTACTCAGCAATAAAAAATAGCATTTCACATAAGCATTAGTGTTCAATCTCAAAATAACTGTGTAGCATGAAAGAGACCAATATTTGTTAAAGAATACACACCTTGTTAGTGCTTACAATATTATGGAAAATATGAACTAATCTTGAAAAGCAAGGAAATGAATGAATGCATTTAGGGATGGGGAAGGCAGAAGACAGATTATAAAAGGCAGGAGGTAAATATAGGGTGTGGTAATTAGCTTTAGAGTTGTATGGAAATTAATTCAATAATAAATAAATAATAATACAAGTATATACTTTTTTCCTGGCCATTGTACTTCAGTTGGTTAGGCACCATCCCTTGCCCTGTAAGGTCACTGGTTCCAGTCCAGGTCAGGACACATGCCTACCTGGATGCCCTGTAGGTGTCAGATAGGAGGCAGCTATTTGATGTTTCTCATGCCATCATTTCTCTTTCTCTTTCTCTCTTTCTCCCTCTCTCTCTCTCTCTCTCTCTCTCTCTCTCTCTCTCGCTGTCTCTCTCTTCCTTTCTTTTTAGAAAGTCAATGAATATATTTTAAATATATAAAATATTTATTTAAAATAGAGAGTAAGCTCTGTGTTTTATATACTCACTTCTGTAACTCTGCTTTTGCCCTAACCTGTATATGGGCGAGAGATAAATTTATTTCACATATGATGGTTTTAAAGTTTGATCCATTTGTCCAAGCTCAACAAATAGTACACATTAGAAAAGTGTGTTTTGTTGCATGTCAGTTATAAATATATCTAAATAAAGCCCTAAAAGAATGCTTCCAAATGAAGACCTAGATATCTCTGTCTTGCTAGAAAATTAAAATGGCAACACTATATGGGCCCTACCATCTCTCTCCTAATTTCCTGGTAAGACCAGCCTTGCCTCATTGGCAGCAAATATTTCAAGCAGTGAAGACTATTGACATTAGAATCAATGAGAATGTTGACTGGTTGCAAAAGACACATCCTTGGAGTGAGGACAGAATTATCCTGCCTCTAGCTTTGAGATCTTGCCTGATCAGGAAATCTTGAGGAGGATGGTCCAGGACAGCCGTGGGCAAACTACCGCCCGCGCCAGATCCGGCCCATTTGAAATGAATAAAACTAAAAAAAACACAAGACCGTACCCTTTTATGTAATGATGTTTACTTTGAATTTATATTAGTTCACACAAACAATCCATCCATGCTTTTGTTCCGGCCCTCTGGTCCAGTTTAAGAACCTTTTGTGGCCCTTTAGTCAAAAAGTTTGCCCACCCCTGGTCCAGGGGAATACAAAACAATGTGAGATTATTTCTTCTGCCCATGACTTCAGCCACAGGAATATTTTGGAAGCCCTGAGAATTACTATATGCAAAGATCAAAACGCCAAAAACCAATGATCATATGTGAAATACATTCATAAGAAGCAGTTTTTATGTAATGCAATATTTCCCACACACTATGACTACAGTGTTTATGTGCTAGTGGTGGTTCCATTTAAACCTCAGTGTCAGAGAGCAGGGCTGGGGCCAGGCGAGCGGACGGCGGGCCGGTGGAGAGAGGCAGCACAGGCGAAAAATGAGGTGGATTCCATAAAGAACCGTGAAGGAGATTAAAAATGGCAGCAGAGTAGGCGGATGCTGCATGGTCATGATCCCAGGAACAAGCTGGAATGACAACTGAATTACAAGAACACTTCCTGAATAATCAACGGAAAACTCACAAGAGAGAAACCTGATACCCAAAGACTGAAGGTGTAGCCAGCATAGAGACAGGTAGGAGGGGCAGAGAAATGACCCACAGAGGGGAACTAAAGTACCAGAGAGATATCTCAGCTGGTGGTGGAGGGAGGGGAGGTGCCACTGAGAATTCTGGGATCTAATCCCGGAGCTGGGCTCCCCAGCAGAGAGCAACAAACTGAGGACGGTATCCACAAATCATCAAGCTGTGAAAAGCAGTGGGGTGCTGTCTTCCAGGGAGTGGCAGCTGAAAATTCAGGCACCCTCTTAAAGGGCCAAGGCACAAACATTCCCTGCGGAGCCACCCACCTTGTGCTCTGGTAGAGGGAGGATGAAGTGGACTGGAGCTATGAGAGCAGAATCCAGCACAGGGGACTCGGGGGACAGAGCTGAGAAGGAAGACACACCAAGCCTCCTTGGCTCACTCATTCCCTCACACAGCCAAATGGACATCTGCCTAACCTGGGGGGAAGACAGTTGACATACCCTATTGGAAAACACCTTGCCCTGAGGCCGCTTAAGAGATTAAAAGTAACAATTCAAAGGATTAGCAGCTGCTTGTGTAGCCCGCCCCCATCCAAGAAACAGCAGCCTCCTGATCACCACACCCTCTGTCTGAGGAACAGCAGCTGTGTGTGAAGCCTCCCCCACCAGACAGAGGAGCCACCACAGCAGTGAACAGCACCCACCACAGGAGCTGCTACCAACTGAGGAGCAGCTGCTACCACAACCGCCTGAGGAGCAACCCCAGCCCGAGGAGCCACTGCCACGCAAGGAGCAGCTACTGAATGACACATCTAGATATGGCAGTACGATCAAACATGGGCAGACAAAGAAACCCCAAAAGGAAAGAAAAGGAGGGCTCTCCAGAAAAGCAGCTAAGTGATACAGAGGCATGCAACATGACAGAAAAAGAATTCAGATTATGGCTCCTAGAGTACATAAACCGGATGGAGAAAAAAATATCAACAACATATGCAAGAAGCAGGAAGAAATGAAGAGTGATATAGCTGCAATAAAAAACACCATTGAAAGTTTCAACAGTAGACTAGGAGAAGCGGAGGACCAAATTAGCAAATTAGAAGACAGGGAAACAGAACACACCCAAACTGAACAGCAATTGGAGAAAAAAATTAAAAGACAGGAGGAGAGCCTAAGGGAGCTATGGAACAACAGGAAACGAAACAACGTATGAATAATAGGGGTGCCAGAACAACAGAAAGAGGAAAAGGGGTTAGAAAACCTATTTGAAGAAATAATATCAGAAAACTTCCCAGAGGTGGGGAAGAAAAAATTCACACAAGCACAGAGAGTCCCAACAAGGTGAACCCAGAAAGACCTACACAAAGACACATCATAATTACCATGGCAAATGTTCAGGACAAAGAGAGATTCTTACAGGCTTCAAGAGAGAGATGGGAAGTTACATTTGAGGGATCTCCCATTAGATTATCAAATGATTTCTCCACAGAAACACATTAGGCCGGAAAAGAATGGATGGAAATTTACAAAGTGATGCAAAGCAAAGAACTGATTCCAAGAATACTCTATCCAGCAAGGCTATCATTCAAAATTGAAGGAGAAATAAGAAGCTTCACAGACAAAAAAAAAGGCTAAGGGGGTTTATCGCCATCAAGCCAGCAATGCAAGAAATGCTAAAGAGACTGGTGTAAAAAGAAGAAACAAAAAGCTCAGAAAGAAAACAGCCACACACAAAAAGAAATGGCTACAAACAAGCACCTTTCGATAATAAATTTAAACAAAAATGGAGTAAGTGCTCCACCCAAAAGACATTGAGTGGCTGAATGGATAAAAAAATATGACCCATATATTTGCTGTCTAGAAGAAACCCACCTCAGAAGAAGGGACTCACACAGACTGAAAGTGGAGGGATGAAAAAATACCTTTCAGGCAAATGGAAATGAAACAAAAGCTGGGGTAGCAATACTTATATTTGACATAATAGACTTCAAAGTGAAGGCCATAACAAGACATAAAGAAAGCCACTTCATAATACTAAAGGAATCAATACAACAAGAAGATATAACCCTGATAAACATATATGCACCCAATGCAGGAGCAACCAAATACATAAAAAAACTCCTGGAAGATATCAAAGGAGATATTGACAACAATACAATCATAGTAGGGGACTTTATGATGTATAAGTACTGCGCGCTAACCAATTGTGCCACTGGAGCTCCTATACTAGGGGACTTTAATGCACCACTGACATCACTGGATAAATCCTCTAGACAAACAATCAGCAAAGAAACAGCAATCGCAAGTGACTCACTAGATCAGATGGACTTAATTGACATCTTCAGAACACTTCACCCCAAAGCCACGGAATATACATTCTACTCAAGGGCTCATGGGACATTTTCAAAAATAGACCACATATTAGGACACAAACAAAGTCTCCCCAAATTCAAGAAGATTGATATCATACCAACCATCTTCTCAGACCACAATGGCATAATATTAGAAATAAACTTAAATAAAAACAATCCAAAATACTCAAACACTTGGAAGGTGAATAGCATGTTATTAAATATTGACTGGGTTACCAATGAGATCAAAGAAGAAATTAAAAACATCCTGGAAACTAATGACAATGAAAACATGACAATACAAAACCTATGAGACACAGTGAAAGCAATCCTGAGAGGGAAGTTTATAGCTCTACAGGCCTATCTCAAAAAAAAACAAGAAAAAATGGTAGTAAATCATCTAACTCTACATCTCAAAGAACTAGAAAGAGAGCAACAAGAAAATACCAGAGTGAGCAGAAGGAAGGAGATAATGAAGATTAGAGCAGAAATAAATGACATAGAGACCAAAAAAAACCAAACAATACATAAAATCAATGAAACCAAGACCTGGTTCTTTGAAAAGATAAACAAGATTGATGAACCTCTAGCCAAGCTCACCAAGAAGCAAAGAGATAGGACCCAAATAAACAAAATCAGAAATGATAGAGGTGAAATAGCAACAGAACCCACAGAAATACAAATGATTGTTAAACAATACTATGAACAACTCTACTCCAACAAATTAGACAACCTGGAGGGACATCTACACGATGGAATTCTATGCTGCTGTAAAAAAAGAATGAATTCGTACCATTTCTGACAGCATGGATGGAACTGGAGATCATTATGCTCAATGAAATAATCCTGTCAATGAAAGAAAAATACCAAAGGATCTCACTCATTTATGGATAAATATGACCATTATAAACTTTCTAGAGGCCCGGTCCACCAAAATTTGTGCTCTGGTTGTGGGGGAGGAGGGAGTCCCTCAGCCAGGCCTGTGCCCTCTCGCAGTCTGGGACCCCTCTGGGGATGACCACCTGCTGGCTTAGGCCTGCTTCCCGAGGGATTGGGCCTAAGATGGCAATCAGACATCCCTCTGGCAACCCAGCAACCCTAAGGGGATGACCACTTGCCGGCAGGGAGCAGACCTAAGCTGCAGTCAGACGTCCTTAGCGCTGCTGAGGAGGCAGGAGAGGCTCCAACCACCACCGCTGTACTGGCAGCTATCAGCCTGGCTTGTGGCTGAGCAGAGGTCCCCCATGTGGGAGCGCACTGACCACCAGAGGGCAGCTCCTACATTGAGTGTCTGCCCCCTGGTGGTCAGTGTGTGTCATAGTGACCAGTCATTCCCAGTCTTTGTGCTGGTAGGGTCAGTTTGCATATTACCCTTTTACTATATAGGAAAGAGGCCTGGTGCACGGGAGGGAGCCAGCTGGTTTGCCTTGAAGGGTGCCCCCGATAAAAGTGGGGGTCCCACTTGGGTGCCTGGCCAGACTGGGTGAGGGGTTGATGGCTATTTGCAGCTGGTCACACCCCCTTCAGGGTGGGGGTCCCCACTGGGGTGCCTGGCGCATCTGGGTGAGGGGCTGAGGGCCTTTTTCAAAATGGCCGGCAACTCAAACTACCAGCCCCTCTTTTTTTTTTTTTTTCCTTTCTTTGTTTTTCTCTGGGATTTACTTACGTTCAATAATTGAAGCTTTGTTGCTGTCACTGGAGATGAAAGTTGGCTCCAGATCTGTGGCCCTGGCCTGCTGAAAGCAGGTATCTGGGTTTTTCTTAGCTTTTATAATTGAAACATTGTTGCTTTCGGGCTCAGAGCTGGGCCACAAGAGGCGGGGAGCATGGCTTCCTCCATCAATGGCAATGACGTTACAATGTCCATCAAACTACAGTGGCTATGACATTACAATATATATGATGTAGTTGCTATGATGTCACAACCGCTATGCCATCAAAATGCCTATGACATTACAATGGCTATGACATCACGATGGCTATGGGGTCAATGGCAATGACATTGCAATGTCTATGAAACTACAGTGGCTATGATATAATAATATATATGATTTTATAGCCGCTGTGATGTCACAGTGGTATGCCATCACAATGGCAATGACATTAAAATGGTCATGACATCACAATGCCTATGACATTGTAGTCTATAACATTACAATGGCTATGACATCAGAATGGCTATGACATTATAGTGGCTAAGAGGTTACAATGGCTATGATGTCACATTGGATACCTAGTTACAATGGTTATGCCATCAGAGCGGCTATGATGTTACAATGGCTGTGATATTATGATGGCTATGACATCACAATGTCTATGCCATCACAATGGCTATGACGTTTCAATGGTATGACGTTTCAATGGCTATGATGTCACAATGGCTATGACATTAAATTTGCAATGACTTAACTATGTCTATGTCATATGGTGCCTATGATGTTGCAATGGCTGTGACATTATAGTGGCAATGTCATCACAATGGCTATGATTTCACGATGGCTATGACATAAAAAATGCAATGATGTTAAAATGTCTATAATATTATTATGGCTATGACGGTTAAATGCCTGTGGCATTATAGTAGCTATGAGGTTTCAATGGCTGTCACATTGAAGTGTCTTTGATGTTACAATGGCTATGATGTCACAATGGCTATGAAAGCACGATGGTTATGACACTAGAGTGGCTATGACATTACTATGGATACGATGTTACAATGGCTATGACATTACAATAGCTATGCCTTTACAAGGGATATGATGTTATAGTGGCTATGATTTCACAATGGCTAGGCCATCACAATGGCTATGACATTACAATGGCTATGACATCACAATTGCTATGAAGTCACAATTGATATGACTTCACAATGACTATGATGTCACAAGGGCTACAATGTCACAATGGTTATGCGTTACAATGGCTGACATTACCCTATGACTTTACAAAGGCTATAATATTATAGTGGGTATGCCGTTAGAGTGGCTATGACTTTACAATGGCTCTGATGTTATGATGGCCATGACTTGACGATGGCTATGATGGAAATGGCTCTGCCGACACAATGGATAGGATACTAAAAATGCTATGACTTTACAATGTATATGACATTACAAAGGTTACGACATTTCAATGACCGTGACATTAAAGTGGCTTTAGGATACAATAGCTATGAGGTTACAATCCCTATGGCATAACAATGGCTATGACATCACAATGGTTATTACACAGGAGTGGGTTTGACATTTCAATAGCTATGACATTGCAACGATTATGACGTTAAAAGGACTATGATGTGACGATGGATATGCCATTACAATGACTATGACATTATTGTGACCATGACGTTAAAAGGCTATGACATTTCTTTTTGTTGTTGTTGTTATCTTGCTTTTATTTTTATTTTTATTTTTTTGATTGCTTAAAGTATTACAAAGGGTATTACATATGTGTCCATTTTTCCCCCCAACCTCCTCCCTAGACAGTGCCCTAGCCTCCCCTATCCCCCAGTGTCTTATGTCGATGGGTTATGCTTACATGCATGCATACAAATCCTTTGGTTGATCTCTTACCCCCTTTCCTCCTGCCCCCCAACCCTCCCCAGCCTTCCCTCTGCAGTTTGACAATCTGAGGCAGCTCTGCCTCTGTATCTATTATTGTTCAAAAGTTTATAATGGTCTCTATTATCCATGAATGAGTGAGATCATGTGGTATTCTTCCTTCATTGACTGGCTTATTTCACTTAGCATCATGCTCTCCAGTTCCATCCATGCCGTTGCAAATGGTAAGAGTTCCTTCCTTTTTAGAGCAGCATAGTATTCCATCATGTAGATGTACCACTGTTTTCAAATCCATTCATCTACTGATGGGCACTTAGGATGTTTCCAGATCTTAGCTATGGTGAATTGTGCTGCTATGAACATAGGGGTGCATATATCCTTTCTGATTGGTGTTTCTGATTTCTTGGGATATATTCCTAGAAGTGGGATCATAGGGTCAAATGGGAGTTCCATTTTCAGTTTTTTGAGGAAACTCCATACTGTCTTCCATAGTGGCTGCACCAGTTTGCATGCCCACCAGCAGTGCACAAGTGTTCATTTTTCTCCACATCCTCTCCAGCACTTGTCGTTTGTTGATTTGTTGATGATAGCCAGTCTGACAGTTGTGAGATGGTACCTCATTGTTGTTTTGATTTGCATCTCTCGGATGATTAGTGACTTTGAGCATGTTTTCATATGTCTCTTGGCTTTCTGAATGTCCTCTTTTGAAAGGTGTCTATTTAGGTCCTTTGCCCATTTTTTGATTGGATTGTTTATCTTCCTTTTATTAAGTTGTATGAGTTCCCTATAAATTTTGGAGATTAGGCCCTTATCATATATGACATTGACAAATATGTTTTCCCACACAGTGGGTTTTCTCGTTTTGTTGATGGTTTCTTTTGCTGTGCAGAAGCTTTTTATTTTGATGTAGTCCCATTTTTTCATTTTCTCTTTAGTTTCAAGTGCCCTAGGAACTGTATCAGTGAAGAAATTGCTTTGGCATATGTCTGAGATTTTGTTGCCTTTGGATTCTTGTAGAATTTTTATGGTTTCCTGTCGTACATTTAAGTCCTTTATCCATTTTGAGTTTATTTTTGTGTAAGGTGTAAGTTGGTGTTCTAGTTTCATTTTCTTGCATATATCTGTCCAATTTTCCCAACACCATTTATTGAAGAGACTATCTTGGCTCCATTGTATGTTCTTGCCTCCTTTGTCAAATATTAATTGAGCATATTGGTTCGGGCCAATTTCTGGGCTCTCTATTCTATTCCATTGATCTATATTCCTATTCTTGTGCCAGTACCAGGCAGTTTTGAGAACAGTGGCTTTGTAATACATCTTGATATCTGGTATTGAGAGCCCACCTACTTTGTTCTTTTTCAGGATTGCTGCAGCTATTCGGGGTCTTTTTTTATTCCAGACGAATTTTTGGAGAGTTTGTTGTAGATCTATGAAGTATGCCGTTGGTATTTTAATGGGAAGTGCGTTGAATTTATAGATTGCTTTGGGTAGTATGGACATTTTAATGATGTTGATTCTACCAATCCATGAACACGGTATGTTCTTCCATCTGTTGATGTCTTCCTCTATGTCTTTTTTCAACGTCCTGTAGTTTTCTGAGTAGTGGTCTTTTACCTCTTTAGTTAAGTTTATTCCTAGGTAGCTTAATTTTTTTGGTGCGATGGTGAACGGGATTGTTTTTATAACCTCTCTTTCTGAAAGTTCACTATTGGTGTATAGAAATGCCTCAGATTTCTTGGGGTTAATTTTATATCTTGCTACATTGCCAAATTCATGTATTAAGTCTAGTAGCTTTTTGATGGAGTCTCTAGGGTTTTGTATGTATAATATCATGTCGTCAGCAAATAAGGACAGTTTTACTTCCTCTTTTCCAATTTGGATGCCTTTTATTTCTTCTTCTTGCCTAATTGCTATGGCTAACACTTCCAGTACTATGTTGAACAGGAGTGGTGAGAGGGGGCACCCCTGTCTTGTTCCTGTTCTTAGCGGAATTGGTGTTAGTTTTTGTCCATTGAGTATGATGCTGGCTGTGGGCCTGTCATATATGGCTTTTATTATGTTGAGGTATGATCCTTCTACTCCCGCCTTACTGAGAGTTTTTATCAAAAATGGGTGTTGAATTTTGTCAAATGCTTTTTCTGCATCAATTGATATGATCACGTGGTTTTTTTCTTTCAATTTGTTTATGTGATGTATCACGTTTATTGATTTGCGGATATTGTACCATCCTTGCATCCCTGGGATAAATCCTACCTGGTCATGGTGTATGATCTTTCTGATGTACTGCTAGATCCAATTTGCTAAGATTTTGTCGAGGATTTTGGCATCTATGTTCATAAGGGATATTGGCCTATAATTCTCTTTCATTGTGTTGTCTTTTCCTGGTTTTGGTATTAGGGTGATGTTGGTTTCATAGAATGAGCTTGGAAGTGTTCCTTCCTCTTGAATTTTTTGTAGTAGTCTGAGGAGGATAGGTTTTAGTTCCTGCTTGAATGTTTGGTAAAATTCCCCTGTGAAGCCGTCTGGTCCTGGGCTTTTGTTTGATGGAAGCTTTTTGATGACTGCTTCAATTTCTTCCATAGTTATTGGCCTATTGAGATTTTTAGATTCTTCCTGATTGAGTTTTGGAATGTTGTATTTTTTCTAGGAATTTGTCCATTTCCTCCAGGTTGTCTAGTTTGTTGGAGTATAGCTGTCCATAGTATTTTTTAACAATCATTTGTATTTCTGTGGGGTCTGTTGTTATTTCGCCTCTATCATTTCTGATTTTGTTTGTTTGGGTCCTCTCTCTTTGCTTCTTGGTGAGTCTGGCTAGAGGTTTGTCAATCTTGTTTATCCTTTCAAAGAACCAGCTCTTGGTTTCATTGATTTTCTGTATTGTTTTTTTGGTCTCTATGTCATTTAGTTCTGCTCTAATCTTTATTATCTCCTTCCTTCTGCTCACCTTGGGGTTTTATTGTTGCTCTCTGTTGGGGACCGTCATGCTGCTGGCAAAGTCTAAGCTGACTAGAGGACATGGCAAAGCCCTGGACTCTACCCTACATTGATCCTGGAAGGTTTTAAGGTCAAATCTCAGGAAAGCCTTAATTAGAGTTTGCAGCAAAGCGGAACTAGACAAGGCTTGATCGAGGCATGACCTCTGTGGCTAAAACTAGTAAAGGGCAAAAGTGCAGTTACTAAAACATAACCTGATTGTCATAGTAACCATCAAACATAGATGGATCTAGGCAAAGCTTGCCCAGTCTTGCCCACCCTGTAACGATCTGCTACTTCCCTATGACAGGCCAAGCCCCAGCAGTGATCTATGAGGCATGACCAGTCGCAGCTTAGCTATAAAGCATTGTGTGTAAAGAATAAAGTTGCTGGTGCCTTGTGCCAGTCCTCCCAACCCTGTCTCCTGGTCTTTCATCCCACTCCACCTCTACCCATCGGACCCTCTCCAAGGTGCGGTTCACCGCAGATTGGTGCCTGAATAGAGACCTGAAGGTGGGTTTCCTAAGGACCCCAGAGTTGCCGGCGAAATCAGAAGTCTCAGTGTTAAGTGAGTTTTCCCTGGGAAATTTAGTTCTTATTAATTGGGAGTAAAAATGGGGCAATCTGAGTCCAGAGAAAGGCAGCTTTATGCTCAGATGTTAAAGTCTATGTTTGTTAGCAGAGGAGTAAAAGTCTCATCTGCTCAAGTAGAGAGGTTTTTAAAGTTTGTTCATGAGCATTGTCCCTGGTTCCCTGAAGAGGGTACTGTCAGCCCGGAGACTTGGGAGCGAATAGGGCAATGGCCTAAGAACTTTCATGCTGGAAACCCGACCCATACTCTGTTGGATGCATTTTCCATCTGGGGTTTGGTAAAGGACAGCTTGGGGTCTGTGCCTGAGTCCATGTGTCACTCTCGGACTCTGGATTCACTGACGGGGCCTTCTCATAGGAAACCTCAGTGGCCCAGGAAAGATAATGAGCAGTTCCCCACTCCTAAGGAAGATCATTTGTATGGCTTCTTGGAGAAGGGTGATGAGGAAGAGACCCTCATGGCCTTAACAAAAGATAGTATTGAGCAGATGAGAACAGTGTTGGATGAAATTCAGAGAAAACTACGAAAGGGTAAAAGGAAGGAAGCACCTACTCTTAATAATCTAAGAAATGCCGGGAACCGGTCCATCCTTGCTGTTTCAAGGGACCTGGCATATATGGCATACTGTTCTTAATATGTTTGCTCACCTTCTTGGCGCTGTGTTTTAACCAAGGTCACCTCTCCAAGAAAGGTTGTTTCCCCAGGTAGGGATTTTTCCCTGAAGTCAGGGAGGGGATGAAACTCTAAGTGCCAGGCGGGTAATTAATCACTTTAACTACGAACAATCATGCTTCAGCTACATAATCTTTACTCCCTGGAATGGAGATAAGAAACGCCCTAACCTTTGGAACAGAGATTGATAGGATTGGAATCAACTGGTGTAAATACAGGTGTAACAAGACAACAGGACTCAGAACCTACACACAGAACTTAGGACACAGAACTTAGAAGACAGAGACAGAACTTAGGAGACAGAACTTAGAGACACAGAACTTAGAAGACAGAACCTACACAGAACCGAGAGACAGAAGAACTTCGCTGGAGAGAACATGGCAAAAGATCCTGGACAGAACCTGGCTATAGAACTTGGTTGGAGAACCTAGACAGAACCTGGCTGAAGAACCCGGCTACAGAACCTGGCAACCGAACCTGGCTGGAGAACCTAGCGAGAGAACATGGCTACAGAACCTGGCTGGAGAACCTGGAGAACCTGGCTGGAGAACCTAGCAAGAGAACATGGACACAGGACTTGGCTGGAGATTGTGGCTAGAGATCCTGGCAAGGCTGCTGATCAACTGAACGCTGTCTCTATGTCATTCCTTCTTCGCCGACTCCGTCCACACCTTTGGGGACCCCTGGACCTGTTGGGGTTGGACCCCGGCAAAGAAATGCTAACTGTAAAGGATTAAAGTTTCTAAAAATAAGCAATTATAAGAAGAAGAAGAGAAATATTAAAAGGAAATTAATCAAATAGGAAAGGCCAGTAAGCTAAATGTAATAATTAATATCTCTTAATAATTATAAAAATATATAATCTTTAAATCATATATACACATATATATTTAATAGTCTTTCAAGTTAGATTTCAAAACTATAACCAAGGAATAACTTTGGGACATTTCATGTGCCCTGAAATGTTTTCAAAAGTTTATTCTCTTAAAAAATGTTTTAATAAAGCCAATTTAATATACTTAAAATCACATAAAAAGCTTTATTAAATAAAAAATTAATAAATATATATTTTAAGTTTTGCCTCTAAGAAAGGGCAAAACAAGTTATTTTATTTAAAATTTCTTAAAATATAGCAATAAATTTTAGGATATAATTTAAAATAACAAAAGCTCCTGGCTACTACATTTTAAATTAGGCTAGAGATAGGCAGTATTTACACCTCATAAATCAGACATAAAACTTTACTAAATTTACTAACTTTATTAATAAAGATGCCTACCATAAGAAGCCAGTATCTTTATAAGCAATTAAATCCTAGTAAAGTAAATTCTTCACTCATATTACTAGAATCCGCTATAATCCCCAAGGACAAAGCATAGTTAAAAGGGCACATCGTTCCCTGAAAAATCAGATCTAAAAAACAAAGAAGGGGGATCTAGGGGGTCCGTACTCTCCTCACCAAATATTACAACATTCACTATTTACTTTAAATTTTTTAAATCTCGACGTGCAGGGTTTGTCTGCTGCAGATCGACAATGGACCATAGGAGCCCATCAGGTTGTCTTAGAAAAATAGAAAGATCCTAACAGTATGGAGTTACTAACTTGGGGAAGAGGGTATACTTGTGTTTAAGTTCCAGATGCAGACTCCAGTGACAGAGTTTACAATCGAATCTCTGAGCAAGAGGCAGGACACGCTCCATCGGAGACGTCATTGGCAGACCCTTCAGACGGAGATGGCCCCTCCTCTTTGAAGAGGCTGGATGCGGAAGCTCAAAGCATTCACTCGAAACTCTTCCTAGGGAATGATTTTGGCTTTGATCACCTTGACGGGACTCTTGCCAGTGACTTTGGCTGAGGTTCAGTAAACTCATATGATTAATCCACCAACCTTCACTCCAGACTTAAACTAATCCTGATCCTCCTTTGGCTACAAACAACTTTACTCAAGGGACTCGGATGAGGCCTAATGGACATCTGGGGGACTCTCATTTTCAAGCATTGTTTAACCAAACCCTCACCTTGAATGTACCTACTGTTCCTCTGTATATTCCTTAATAGCTTTTATTATGTCTACTATAGTAATTATCTCTTCTGCTATGACATCAGGATTTGAACTAGGAAATGGGGCAAGTTTATATTAATAGCTAGAGCAACGGAGCAAAATTAATTAATAAGTACCTTAGTAATAGAACATTATTAATTATAGTTTTATATAATTCACTTATGTTTTAGTAACTGCACTTAATAACAATGATTGATTGTAAACTTTAAAATTACATGAGAAAATTATGTCTATATCTAGTTCTGAGTCTCCTTTGCTTCTACCCTCAGAGGTGGCCAAGCAAATCTTTGACACCCTCAAAGGGTGGTTTTCTCATTTTCATAGTTTGTCTATGCTATGGAGTGCTGCAATGACAATTGGCATGATATTAATTATTTTTTGTTTCTTGCCAATCGGCATCTGAATCCTCGGAGCCAGCTTGCGAGCTATCCAGACCTCCATCCATGAGCTTTGACTAAAAAACAAAGAAGGGGGAGACGTTGGAGACCGTCATGCTGCTGGCAAAGTCTAAGCTGACCAGAGGATATGGCAAAGCCCTGGACTCTACCCTATATTGATCCTGGAAGGTTTTAAGGTCAAAGCTCAGGAAAGCCTTAATTAGAGTTTGCAGCAAAGCGGAACTAGACAAGGCTTAACCGAGGCACGACCTCTGTGGCTAAAACTAGTAAAGGGCAAAAGTGCAGTTACTAAAACATAACCTGATTGTCATAGTAACTGTCAAACATAGATGGATCTAGGCAAAGCTTGCCCAGTCTTGCCCACCCTGTAACGATCTGCTACTTCCCTATGACAGGCCAAGCCCTAGCAGTGATCTATGAGGCATGACCAGTTGCAGCTTAGCTATAAAGCATTGTGTGTAAAGAATAAAGTTGCTGGTGCCTTGTGCCAGTCCTCCCAACCCTGTCTCCTTGTCTTTCATCCCACTCCACCTCTACCCGTTGGACCCTCTCCAAGGTGCGGGTCACCGCACTCACTAATTCTTTGAGTTGTAGAGTTAGATGATTTACTACCATTTTTTTTTTTTTGATTTTTGAGATAGGCCTGTAGAGCTAATAACTTCCCTCTCAGGACTGCTTTCATTGTGTCCCATAGGTTTTGGATTGTTGTGTTTTCTTTGTCATTAGTTTCCAGGATGTTTTTAATTTCTTCTTTGATCTCATTGGTAACCCAATCAATATTTAATAGCATGCTATTCAGCTTCCAGGTGTTTGAGTATTTTGGGTTGTTTTTATTGTAGTTTATTTCTAATATTATGCCATCATGGTCTGCGAAGATGCTTTTTATAATTTCAATCTTCTTGAATTTGGGGATACTTTGCTTGTGACCCAATATGTGGTCTATTTTTTAAGATGTCCCATGAGCACTTGAGAAGGATGTATATTCCCTGGCTTTGGTGTGAAGTGTTCTGAAGATGTCTAAGTCCATCTGATCTAGTGAGTCATTTAGGATTGCTGTATCTTTGCTGATTGTCTATAGGACTTATCCAGTGCTGTCAGTGGTGTAAGGTTATGACATTTCAATGGCTATGACCTCACAATGGCTACGATTTTACGAGGGATATGATGTCACAAAGGCAATGACATAATGTCTATCACATTATCGGGGCTATGATGGTACAATGCCTGTGGCATTATAGTAGTGACGTTTCATTGGCTGTGACATTAAAGTGGCTGTGAGATTACAATGGCTATGATGTCACAATGGCTATGAAGGCACAATGGTTATGACACTAGAGTTGCTATGCCATTAATATGGATGCGATGTTACAATGGCTATGACATTACAATAGCTATTTTACAACTATGACATCACAATTGCTATGAAGTCAAAATTCATATGACTTCACAATGACTATGATATCACAAGGGCAATGACGATACAAGGTCTGTGAAACTACAGTGGCTATGACATTACAATATATGTGGTTATACTCACTGTGAAGTCACAATGGCTATGCCATCACAATGGCTATGACATTACAATGGCTATGATATCACAATGGATATACCACAATGGCTATGATGTTTGATTGGCTAAGACGTCAAAATGTCTATGACGTTACATTTTCAATGACTGAACTATGTCTATGTCATTATTGTACCAATGATGTTACAATGGCTGTGACATTATAGTGGTATGACCTCACAATGGCTAGGATTTTACGATGCATATGATGTCACAACGGCAATGACGATACAATGTCTATAACATTATGGTTGCTATGATGGTATAATGGCTATGACGTCACAATGGCTATAACAGTCACAATGACTTTATGACAGTATAGTGCCTATCATTTTACAATGGCTGTGACATTATAGTGGCTATGACATCACAATGTCTATGACATCATGACAGCTATGAAGTCAACAGCAATGACGTTACAATGTAGGAAACTGCAGTAGCTATGACTACAATATATATGATGTTATAGTCGCTGTGATGTCACAATGGCTATGTCATCACAATGGCTATGACGTTTGAATGGCTATGATGTCAAAATGGCTATATTACATTTGTAGTGACTTAACTATGTCTATGTCATTTGGTGCCAATGATGTTACAATGGCTGTGACATTAAAGTGGCTGTGAGCTTACAATGACTATGATGTCACAATGGCTATGAAGGCACAATGGTTATGACACTAGAGTTGCTATGCCATTACTATGGATGCGATGTTACAATGGCTATGACATTACAATAGCTATGACTACAATAGCTATGACTTTAACATAGATATGATAGTGGCTATGATGCCAAAATGGCTATGCTATTATGGCTATAACATTACAATGGCTATGACATCACAATTGCTATGAAATCACAATTGATATGAATTCACAATGACTATATTCCAAGGGCTATGATGATACAATGGCTATGAAGTCACAAGGGCTACGGCGTCACAATGGCTGACGTTTGAATGGCTATGACGTCAAAATGTCTATGACGTTACATTTGCAGTGACTTAACTATGTTTATGTCATTATGGTGCCAATGATGTTACAATGACTGTTACATTATTGTGGCTACGATGTTATAATGGCTATGAGATCACAATGGCTATCTAGTTACAATGGCTATGCCATCAGAATTGCTATGCCTTTATAATGGCTCTGAAGTTTCAATGGCTATGACATCAAAATGGCTATGATGTTTAATTTGCAATGACAACTATGTGTGTTATTATGATGCCTATGATGTTACAATGACTCTGACATTATCGTGGCTATGACGATACAATTCCTGTGGCATTATAGTAGCTATGACTTTTCAATGGCTGTGACATTAAAGTGGGTATGACGTCACAATGGCCATGTCATCACTATGGCTATGACCTTATAATGGCCATGACATCACAATTTCTATGAAGTCACACTTGATATGACCACAATTACTATGATGTCACAAGGGCTATGATGTTACAATTGCTATGACGTCACAATTGCTACGATATCACAATGGCTATGACGTTACAATGGCTGTGACATCACAATGGCTATGGGGTCAATGGAAATGACATTGCAATGTCTATGAAACTACAGTGGCTATGACATTACAATATATATGATGTTATAATCGCTGTGATGTCACAATGGTATGCCATCACAATGGCAATGACAATTAAATGGTTATGACATCACAATGCCAATGACATAATAGTCTATGACATTACAGTGGCTATGACATCACAATGGCTATGACATTATAGTGGCTAAGAGATTACAATGGCTATGACATCACAATTTCTATTAAGTCACAAATCATATGACTTCACAATGACTATGATATCACAAGGGCTATGATGTTACAATGGCTATGACGTCACAAGGGCTATGACGTCACAATGGCTACTACGTCACAATGTCTATGACAAGACAGTGGAAATGACTTTACTATGTCTATTTCATTATTGTGCCTATAGTTACAATGGCTGTGACATTATACTGGCTATGATGTCACAATGTCTATGACCTCATCATAGCTATGAAGTCAATGGTAATGATTATACAAGGTCTGTGAAACTACAGTGGCTATGACATTACAATATATGTGATGTTATACTCACTGTGAAGTCACAATGGCTATGCCATCACAATGGCTATATTACAATGGCTATGATATCACAATGGCTATGATACCACAATGGCTATGATGTCACAATCACAATGATGTTATAATGGCTCTGATGTTACAGTGGATGACTTTAAAATGGCTGTAACTTTAAAATGTCTATGATGTTACAGTTGCTATGATGTCACAATGGCTATGACATTACCGTGGCAATGACTACAATATCAATGACATAGTGCCTATGGTATTACAATGGCTGTGACATTACAGTGGCAATGACTACAATATCAATGACATAGTGCCTATGGTATTACAATGGCTGTGACATTACAGTGGCTATGACGTCACAATGTCTATGATGTCACGATGGCAATGATGTCAATGGAAATGTTTCAATGTCTGTGTAACTACAGTGGATATAATATAAAAACATATGATTTTATAGTCGCTGTGATGTCACAATGGCTATGCCATCACAATGGCTATGACATTACAATGGATATGAAATCACAATGGCTATGACATTGCAATGCCTACGACATTATAATGGCTGTGACGTTACAATGGCTATGACATCAAAATGGTTATTACAACGGCTATGACATCAAAATGGCTATGACCTTACATTTGAAGTGACTTAACTATGTCTGTCATTATGGTGCCAATGATGTTACAATGGCTGTGACATTATAGTGGCTATGACCTCACAATGGCTACGAGTTTACGATGCATATGATGTCACAAAGGCAATGACGTTACAATGTCCATCACATTATTGTGGCTATGACGGTACAATGCCTGTGGCATTATAGTAGCTGTGACGTTTCATTGGCTGTGACATTAAAGTGGCTGTGAGGTTAAAATGGCTATGATGTCACAATGGCTATGAAGGCACAATGGTTATGATACTAGAGTTGCTATGCCATTAATATGGATGTGATGTTACAATGGCTATGACATTACAATAGCTATGACTTTGCAATAGATATGTTATAGTGGCTATGATGTCACAACGGCCATGCTATTATGCCTATAACATTACAATGGCTATGACATCACAATTGCTATGAAGTCACAATGTATATGACTACAATGACTATGATATCAAAAGGACTATGATGTTACAATGTCTATGACGTCACAATGGCTACAGTCACAATGGCTATGACAAGACAGTGGCAATGACTTCACTATGTCTATGACATTATAGTGCCTATAATGTTATAATCAATGGTTGGGACATTATACTGGCTATGACGTCACAATGTCTATGACCTCATGATAGCTATGAAGTCCACAGTAATGACGTTACAAGGTCTGTGAAACAGTGCCTATGACTACAATATATGTGATGTTATACTCACTGTGATATCACAATGGCTATGCCATCACAATGGCTATGACATTACAATGGCTATGATATCACAATGGCTATGACATCACAATGGCTATGATGTTTGAATGGCTATGACGATAAAATGTCTATGACGTTACATTTGCAGTGACTGAACTATGTCTATGTCATTATGGTACCAATGATGTTACAATGGCTGTGACATTATAGTGGCAATGACCTCACAATGGCTAGGATTTTACGATGCATATGATGTCACAAAGGCAATGAGGTTACAATGTCTATAACATTATGGTGGCTATGACAATACAATGCCTGTGGCATATAGTACCTGTGACCTTTCATTTGCTGTAACATTAAAGTGGCTGTGAGGTTTCAATGACTATGATGTCACAGTGGCTATGAAGGCACAATGGTTATGACCCTAGTGTTGCTATTTCAATACTATGGATGCGATGTTACAATGGTTAAGACATTACAATAGCTATGATATTACAATAGCTATGACTACAATAGATATGATGTTATAGTGGCTATGATGTCACAATGGCTATGCCATTAGGGCTATAACATTACAATGGCTATGACATCACAATCGCTACTACGTCACAATGACTATGACTTTACATTGGCTGTGACATTATTGTGACTATGACGTTACAAAAGCTATGACATTATAGTGGGTATGACGTCACATTCACTATGACTACTATGGCTCTGATGTTATAATGGCCATGACTTGACGATGGCTATGATGGAAATGGTATGCTGACACAATGGCTATGATATTACAAATATTATTACTTTACAATGTCTATGACCTTACAAAGGCTACGACGTTTCAATGGCTGTGAGATTAAAGTGGCTATGAGGTTACAGTGGCTATGACGGCACAATGCCTATATTACAATGGCAATGACATCACAATGGTTATTACACTGCAGTGGCTATGACATTTCAATGGCTATGACGTCACAATCGCAATGACGTTAAAATTGCTATGATGTTACAGTGGATATAACTTTAAAATGGCTATAAGTTCACAATGTCTATGATGTTACAGTTGCTATGATGTCACAATGGCTATGACAATACAGTGGCAATGACTTTACTATATCGATGACATTATAGTGCCTATGGTATTACAATGGCTGTGACATTATAGTGACTATGACATCACAATGTCTATGACGCCACGATGGCAATGACGTCAATGGCAATGACGTTTCAATGTCTATGAAAATACAGTGGCTATGATATTATAATATATATGATTTTATAGTGGCTGTGAGCCAGCCCAGTTTTACTTCATGCTCTGCAGTTCACTGGTGGCTGTTTGAAGGGGCCCTCTGGCTGCACGTAGGGCCTGCCTGCACCAGCTGCCCAGGCTCTGCCCCCCTAACTCCTGCTGTTTGCGGCAGTTGCCTCTGGGGCCATGCACAGGGATGACCTGAAATGTACCAAAGCCAGTTGGGCTCAGGGTTCTTTTTATAGTCTTTCGCCTCCCTCTACCTTCGCAGAGATGGGACCAGAGCCCTCCCCAGACCCATGCAAATGAAACCAAAGCCCACCCAGTTGTGTTCATTCCTTCCTGTCCTTCAAAGTACTTGACAGCCTTCTCCAAGGCCTTGTGTGCGTGTCCTGGTTGTGTGTTTAGTGTTGGTGAATGAGGTCAGGTTTGTGCAAGATTTGATATGTAACAGTGAAAAAAAAATCCGCAGTCGCTGTGATGTCACAAATGCTATGCCATCACAATGGCTATGATATTACAATAGCTATGAAATCACAATGGCTATGACATTGTAATGGCTATGACATTATAATGGCTATAATGTTACAGTGGCTATGACATCACAATGGCTATGATGTTTGAATGGCTATGACTTCAAAATGGCTATGATGTTACATTTGCAGTGATTTAAATATGTCTGTCATTATGGTGCCAATGATGTTACAATGGCTGTGACATTATAGTGGCTATGACCTCACAATGGCTACAATTTTACAATGCATATGATGTCATAAACGCAATGACGTTACAATGTCTATTACATTGTGGCTATGATGGTACAATGCCTGTGGCATTATAGCAGTTGTGACGTTTCACTGGCTGTGACATTAAAGTGGCTGTGAGGTTACAATGGCTATGATGTCACAATGGGTATGAAGGCACAATGGTTATGACACTAGAGTGGCTAAGCCATTATTATGGATGTGATGTTACAATGGCTGTGACACTACAATGGCTATATTACAATAGCTATGACTTTACAATAGATATGTTATAGTGGCTATGACCACAATTGCTATGAAGTCACAATTGATAACACTTTACAATGACTATGATATCACAAGGGCTATGATGTCAAAATGGCTACAAGGACACAATGGCTATGACGTTACAATGGCTGTGACATTATCGTAACTATGACTTTACGAAGGCTATGACATTGTAGTGGGTATGACGTCACAGTAGCTATGACGTTACAATGGCACTGATGTTATGATGGCCATGACTTGATGGCTATGATGAAGACTATGCCGACACAATGGCTAGGATATTACAAATGCTATTACTTTACAATGTATATGACCTTACAAAGGTTACGACGCTTCAATGGCTATGACATTAAAGTGGCTATGAGGTTACAATGGCTATGTTACAATGCCTATGACATAACAATGGCTATGACGTCACAATAGTTATTACACTAGAGTGGCTATAACATTCCAAAAGCTATGACATCAAACAAATATGACGTTAAAAGGACTATGATGTCACAATGGATATGATGTTTCCATGGCTGTGACATTATCGTGACTATTATGTTACAAAGGCTATGACATTTCAATGGCTATGATGTCACAATGGATATGACTTTAAAATGGCTCTGACTTCACAATGGCTATGATGTTACAATGGCTATGATGTCACAATGGCTTTGACAATACAGTGGCAATGACTTTACTATGTCTACGACATTATAGTGCCTATCATGTTACAATGGCTTTGACATTATAGTGGCTATGACGTCACAATGTCTATGACAGCACGATGGCAGTGATGTAATTGGCAATGACATTACAATGTCTATGAAACTACAGTGACTATGACAAAATATGATTTTATCATCACTGTGATGTCACAATGGCTATCTCATCACAATGGCTATGACATTACAATGGCTATGACATCTCAATGGCTATGACATCACAATGGCTATGACATTATAGTGGCTATGATGTTACAGTGGTTATAATGTCACAATGTCTATGAAGGCACAATGGTTATGATACGAATGGCTAGGCCATTACTATGGATTCAATGTTACAATGGCTATGACCTTTCAATAGCTATGATATTACAATTCCTTTCATATACAATGGATATGACGTTATAAAGGCTGTGATATTATAGTGGCTATGACGTCACACTGTCTATGACGTCATGATGGCCATAAACAACAATGACATTACAATGTCTATGAAGCTACAGTTGTTATGACATTACAATATATCTGATGTTATAGTTGCTATGATGTCACAATGGCTATGCCAGCACAATGGCTATGACATCACAATGGCTATGACATTATAGTGGCTATGATGTTACAATGGCTCTGAGATCATAATTGCTATCTAGTTACAATTTCTATGCCAACACAGTGGAAATGACATTACAATGGCTCTGACGTTACCATGGCTATGACATCACAATGTCTATGCCATCACAATGGCTATGACATTACAATGGATATGACATAAAAATAGTTATTACACTACAGTGGCTATGACATTTCAATGGCTATGACGTTAAAATGTCTATAATGTTACAATGGATATGATTTTAAAATGGCTATGACTTCAGAATGGCTATGACGTTACAGTTGCTATGACGTGACAATAGCTATGACAATACAGTGGCAATGACTTTACTATGTCTACAATATAGTGCATATGATGTAAAAATAACTGACATTATAATGGCTATGACATCACAATGGCTATGATGTCATGATGGCCATAAAGTAAACAGCAATGACGTTACAATGTCTTTGAAACTACAGTGGCTATTACATTACAATATATATGTTATAGTACCTCTGATGTCACAATAGCTATACCATCACAATGGCTATGACATTGCAATGGCTATGACATCACAATGGCTATGACATTATAGTGGCTCTGAGGTTACAATGGCTATGACATCACAATGGCTATCTAGCTACAATGGCTATGCCATCACAGTGGCTATGCCGTTACAATGGCTCTGATGTTACGATTGCTATGACATCACAATGGCTATGCCATCACAATGGCTAGGACATTATAATGGCTATAACATCAAAGTGGCTATGACATCACAATGGCTATGACATTTCAATTGCTATGACGTTTCAATGGCTATGATGTACACAATGGCTATGATTTTAAATTTCCAATGACTGTCACTTCTAGCAGAAAAATCTGGAAGCACTGAAAGTGCCACTGTCGCTGTCCATATCTGATATATGTAGGAGGCATCTACATGGTGGATTCCTTTTATACCAGTCCCAGGAGAACCAGGGAGGACATGTATTATGACCAAGAAAGATACCTTCTTTAATATAATCTACCAAAGCTTTGGGGCTGTTTGTTAACCACAACAATATCTAGCCCATCCTAATGGTTATGCATTACCAACTCTACTCTCTAGGAAGCAGCAGAGCCTAACATTAGAAGCCAGAGCTCTGTTGTTGGAGATGCAGGGGTTTGACTTCCAGCCCTGCCTTTTATTAAACTCTACAAGCAGTTGATTTACCTTGAAATAATAATGCCTGTGAAGCATTGAATCCAAGGCCTGGCACATGTAGTAAACATTCAGTAACTCTTAACTCCATAGCTTCAAAATGTGTACTGACTACAAACATGTAGACAATCTAGGAAATGTCAACTTGTTCACCTATGTATGTTTTCAAATTTTGTTTTTAAACAAATATGATAGGATTATGTACATTTATCTTAATACTGTGATTTTTTTTAATAAAACTAAAAACATGTGACGACTGGAGTGGGTCTTTTTTTGAGCATAGTCCCAGGAACAGAAAGGTTACCAGTTTGATTTCTGGTGAGGCACAAGCCAGGCTTTCTTGGTGGATTCCCAGTAGGTGGAAGGGGCCATGCAGGAGGCACAAATCAGTGTTTCTCTCTTTTCCTTTCCCTTCTACTCTCTATACTAAAAATCAAATAAATAAACCAATATATCCACCCAGATTTCTGGTTTTCAGAAATAATTGAAATAATGATTTTTACCTCAGGGAGCATTCTGAAATGCTTATGGAATCTGAAATAATATCTCCAAATAAGAGATCAGTTGCAGAAAACACTTCCCAGAAACCTGGGACCAGCCACCAAATCCTAAAGTTGGCATTTCCCCGGGGCACTTGGGTGCCCCAATACTAATGTTTGCAATGATCAGTCAGTGACTGGGATCCTAATACCACATGCTGGGCCAGAAAAAACAAAGTTACCCAAAGGGCAATGCACCCAATGATGGCTGTATTTAGCCAATGAAAGCCCAGGACAGGTGTATTTACCTGTGGTGATTGGCTTGTGTATTACTTTCAGCTTCTTTCTCAAGGTGGGCATTTTGAACTCTTTGTTCTGTTAACATATTCATAGGCTCCAGCGCTGGATCACAAGAGGATGAGGCATCAGAGGCAGTGTTTCCCTTGTGCAGTGGTTTGTCTGTAGCTTGGTGAGCAGCAACGGCCAGTATTGAGGCCTATGTGCCTCCCTGACTCTGTCTTGCTTGCAGAGTTCTATTCAGCCTCATTCCATTTACCCTCCATCCTTGGGTGCCTGTCAGGTCCTGAAGACAAGGTCACAGCATCCAGAACAGTGATGTGGGTGATACATGGTGTAATGGATGAAAGAGAGTGACAGGCTACAATGCCACCCTGTATGGTTTTGGTTGGTGTGGCTGAGATGAAAGAATTCAGGAATACTGGACTTGTTTTGTATCTAAAGGCAACAAAGAAAACAAGGCGAAATATTGTGTGAGAAGTTTTAGTTTCATTCTCAGGAATCTAGGGCCATCGATGGTGGAGAATAAAAGAGGGACATTATCTGAAGTAGGGTTCTAAACTTCCCAACTGCTCAGGGGAACAAGAAACTAGAAGGGAGAGGATACCAGTAGGGGACAGGAATGAGAAGTCCTTTGAAAGATAGCAAACTAGGCAAGAGTGTGCCTTTAGGACTGAGGCCCTGATGTAATGCGGTCATCTCCAGGTTATCTGGCTCTGGGCCTAGGGAAAGGTACTGAGTGACCAGAGCCCATGGATCCTGGCAGTGTTTGCAAGGCTCTCAACAGACCTTTCCTTTCCACAAATTCCTACAAATGCAACATCACTTAGGGCAGTGGTCGGCAAACTGCGGCTCGCGAGCCACATGTAGCTCTTTGGACCCTTGAGTGTGGCTCTTCCACAAAATACTGACTTCTGTGCATGGGCCACGAAGTTTCAATCACACTGTACATGCGCGCCCGCATGTGGTATTTTGTGGAAGAGCCACACTAAAGGGGGCAAAGAGCCACATGTGGCTCGCGAGCCACAGTTTGCCAACCACTGACTTAGAGGTACTGGTTTGTGTAGCTTATTTCAGGGCCTCACATTCTTGTGGCCTCTGAGATAGTGGAGTCCTGGGACTCTGCTGCCACTCTTCCAGCCTTTGGGCCTGGGAAGCTTGAACAAACACTAAGCCCAGATCCTACGTCTAGGCCTAGGGTTGTATGAAGTGCTCCCTGATTTTGGCAATTAGAGGAATGACATGTGGGAGGTCCTCCCAGAATGTGTGAACACATGGAGGAAAGACCAGACCAGCTCAGGGACTTGCAGGCATTCTCTTTTTAAAAAGAGGGAAGTAGCCCTAACCAGGTTGGCTAAGTGGATAGAGCATCAGCCTGCAGACTGAAGAGTCCCAGGTTTGATTCCGGTCAAGGGCATGTACCTTGGTTGCAGGCACATCCCCAGTAGGGACTGTGCAGGAGGCAGCTGATCGATGTTTCTCTCATTGAAGTTTCTAACTATCCCTCTCCCTTCCTCTCAGTAAAAAAATCAATAAAATATTAAAAAGTCTTAAAAAAATAAAATAAAATAAATAAAAAGAGGGAATCATTACAAATGGGAGAAAATTGGGTCTAGAGGAGCTTTGTTACAACTTTGGAGTCTACTCTGCAGGTGATGGGAGCATGGCAGATTTGCAGCAGTGGTGGCAGGTGATCTGAACCAGGTCTCATTAGACTCCTGGTGGCTGCAGCATGATAATCAACATGCCTCTGAAGTAGGAGGTAGAAAGACTAGGAAGGAAGCAGCTCTGATAGACTGAGTGAGTGTGATGATAACTGGCTCATGATGGTGGCTGTGGAGATGGAAGTAGCAGTTGCATTCTGGATCGCTGATTTAGGTGTGCATACCTGGATTTCCTAATGGGGTTTAGAGAGATACAGAGGTAATAGTCAGAGTTTACATTACGGCTTGGATTTAGCACCATCAACTCAGATGGAGAAATTTGTAGTAGGAAGTGTTATGTTCAAAGGAGATACAAAACTTTTTTTTTTTTTTTTTTTTTTTTTTTTTTTTTTTTTTTTTAATGCAATATTTTTATTGGGGTAAAAACATATACAATTTACCATTTTAAATATATATGGTTTACTAGTGTTAAGTATATTCACAAGGTTGTGAAACAGATCTCCAGAAGTTTTTTGTCTCACAAATCTGAAACTCTATACCCACTGAATAACTCCTCTTTTCCCTAACCCCAACCCTAATAACCAAAATTCTACTTTCTGTTTTTATGAATTTGACTACTTTATTTTTTTTTTTTTTTTTTTTATTTATTTATTTTTTTTTTTATTTTATTTATTTATTATTATTTTTTAATTTTATTTTTTATTACAAAGGGTATTACATATGTGTCCATTTTTCCCCCCCGCCCAAGACAGTCCCCTAGCCTCCCTATCCCCCAGTGTCTTATGTCCATTGGTTATGCTTATATGCATGCATACAAGTCCTTTGGTTGATCTCTTACCCCCCTACCTCCCGCCCCCGAACCCTCCCCGGCCTTCCCGTTGCAGTTTGACACTCTGTTTGAGGCAGCTCTGCCTCTGTATCTATTATTGTTCAAAAGATTATAATGGTCTCAATTATCCATGAATAAGTGAGATCATGTGGTATTTTTCCTTCATTGACTGGCTTATTTCACTTAGCATAATGCTCTCCAGTTCCATCCATGCCGTTGCAAATGGTATGGCCTGTTAGGCTATTTCAGAGAGCAGTTCAAGAGCAACTAGAACTCTGATGAGCAGTTCAATAGGAAGACTTCCTTAAATGTAGAGGAAAATGTATAGACCAGATAGGAGTTGTAGATCACCTTTGCTTGTTTGTTTGTTTTGAATTGGATGCCAAAGAATATTTTAAATTAGATTGTGGTTGGTGTTTATTTTCTTTCTAAACACTTACCAGGGTTTCTGATTACCATTGCTGTGGCTGGGATGTTGCAGTCAGTTTGGTGGAATTGCTTAGGGCAGTGGTTGGCAAACTGTGGCTCGGGAGCCACATGCAGCTCTTTGGCCCCTTGAGTGTGTCTCTTTCACAAAATAATGACTTCTGTGCATGGGCCACGAAGTTTTAATCATACTGTACATGCATGTCCGCATGCTGTATTTTGTGGAAGAGCCACAATCAAGGGGCCAAAGAGCCGAATGTGACTAGTGAGCCACAGTTTGCCAACCACTGGCTTAGGGGCATTAGTGGTCATCTCTGAGACTCACTGGGCATGGGTAGAGGGCCATAAGTGAGAAAAGACTGTGACTGGTGAAGAGACATCAAGTGCAGTAACAGTGAAGGTGAGCTCTGAATATCTGAGATCTGATGTGGTTCACAATAGGTGAGGTTGAAGGAAAAAAATAATCAGAGATGGAGGTCTTCATAGCAGGGCACAATGCTTCCTCTGTGGTTGTGAACTTTGATTTACAGGTAGTACATCACTCAGTTTTAATTTTCTAGGCATTCTCTGGGTCACACATACTCAATAATGAGGATGAGGCCAAAGAGATGACTATGGGTGCTTAGGATGTGGGAATGCAGGTGCGAGACAGGTGTGGTAGAAAGAAGTGGTGTGCACTTGGAGAGGGTCTGTGAATTCAAGGCTGCAGGGCCCTGACATTAACATAAGATTGAAAGAAAGGTGAGTCCATTTCTGGTGTGACTGGATGATATGATATGGGGAATTTTAGCGTAATTCTTGAAAAGAACAGTTGTTGTGGTTCTACATGCCAGAAGAAGAGCTTAAATTATATACGCTTAACTACCATTTCTTGTTGAGGGCTGCCCCACTGATAAATAAGAATGAGATAGCAGACATCAGTGGCACCTGTGTTTGAAAAGCTCCACTGGCATGAGGAAGGGAGATGGTAAGAGGGAAATACATTATAGAGATGATAAATTAGACTTTTGAAAAAGAAGCTAATTGGGAAACAACCTTTCGTTGTCACAGCATATTTGTGTTACCAGTGAAGTTGTGCCTCTTGGAATGGAGCTGCATAGAGAGGAGTGTGGTTCAAAGAATTATGTGAAGAAAATGATGTAGTGAAATGTAATGGCCTCAACAATCTGGGTTTGGAGTCAGAAGGGTGAAGTATGATGCCATATTTTTTAGTGTCTTTGGGGGACAATTGAGAGTCAACAAGCATATTATCTAATAAGACAAGTGCCAAATCATTCACACTCCCTTTATGTGCAACAGCTCTCATTACCCTACATTCCTGACACTCACTGTTATTGAGAAGGAGCAGTGTGACTCATATTGAGGCCCAGAGCACAGGCATCTTCTATCTGCTCACCTCCCTTTATTGTTGTGGGGAGATGCAGCATCAGTAGGGATATGAGGAAAGATTGACTTTGATGGGACCGAGGCCTGGTATCTTCTCTAATGTGGGGAATAGAGGGGGCAGATGGATGTGCTGGCTTAAGAGTATGACAGACTTGGAATAGTAGGAGAGAATCTGATCATGGTCTGTACTGTCCCCACTATGACAGGATATAAACTTTGAAGACGTGGCCATTGCCTTCTCTCAGAAGGAGTGGGAGCCTCTTGATGAGGATCAGAGACTTCTGTACTGCGATGTGATGCTGGAAGTGTTTGCACTTGTAGCATCTGTAGGTAAGACTTTCACATCATCTCTCCCAGTGTCCTGAGGTGATGTTCTCCCTTACTTTATTCTCCAGGCATAGCACTCTCTCTCTCACAGCCAGACTATGGGTTCTGCAAATATTCCTCACTGTCTTTAAATGTCCTGTGGCTGCCAGTGCTGAGCAATGTGGAGATCCCTGAGCAATAGACTCCACAACTTCTATTACAACATTTGCTCAGGAAGTGCAGGAAGGATCTGGGTGTCAGGGGTCTTACAGACAGCTTAATATATTCCACCTGCTGTTTCTCTTCCTTGGAGGGTGACTATATTCAGATCAATGCCTTCCACTCCTGCCCCTTTCCTATAGCTAAATTCTTGGGTGACTGCCTTTTCCAGGTTATGGTCTTTACTGAAATGAATCAGGGGCTATTCTTGTAAGACCCTCCTTCAATTGTTGTTTGTACTATTACCTTCCCTGAAAACTATTGCAAGTGGATTTTCTCTGGACAAAGGCTGCCTGCTTCACCTCTGTAATCTTTTTTTAATACTGGGGATATTTAGGATTTACGTATTTGTAGAGACTTTGATGCAGGGAGAATCCTGTTTTTCACAGGGTGAACATACTGGATGATATCAGAGCAGGCCTGTCCCTGCTGACTGATAACTAGTGGAATGTAGGACAAAAGGGTTATGTTCAGATCATACCAACTACCAGCTCTTTCCCATCACTGTTCAGATGCAGGTGCCACTGGCTACACCACATTTCTGCCTCATCTTTTACCTACTTTACTCTTTCTGACATGTCATTTCACCTGTGACTTCCTGGCTTTGAGTTATGTTAACCTTTGTGGCATTTTTACATCACCTGTTCCTCTGCATTGCTGCCTCTACAGTATTCTTTAATGCTGACTTACACATGTGTTATCAAGTGTACATACATGCTTAAGTAGGTTTGAAACACTGGCTACTTGTTTATTGAATTTTTCTTGAAATAAGACATAAGCAAAATTCTGCAGAGCTTGCCTCTGTCATCTGCAGACAAGCCCTACTAAACACTGTTAGCCTAAGGAAGGGCTGGAAGTCTTACCTCTCTTCCATGTAGTACTTGCCATCTTTGTGTCATATTCCTGGTGTCTTCCTTCTTTTATGATCTGCAGAGACCCAGAATTTCACAGAAGCCTCTTATTAATGCTTCCTGCACTTCTCTTCTTTTCTGAAAATTGCATGGAACCCAGGTGTCATGGGTAACACATTTTGTAATGAAAGTTACCCCTGTCACCAAAGTCATCATTCATTTCCTCACCTTTTTTCTGTTTTCAGGTTGTTGGCATAAAAGGGATGAGAAGGAGGTGTGTTCTGATCAGAGTGTATCTATACAAGGAGAGTCACATGTCAGAGATTCTGAGACAGATCAAGCAACCCAGAACTCGCATTTCTGTAAGTGGTGTTTCTCAGTGTTAAAAGATATTCTGCACCTGACTGAGTCCCAAGCAGGATACTTTGAGTGCAAATGCTTCTTTAGTGACACATGTGTGAGAGAATTCTGTTCCAGTGCAAACCCTCACCAGAAAAAGAAGGATGTCAGTGGAGAGATGTCCTGGAAAGAAGCTATGAACAGGCCCTCATTTGTGACCCGGTGCAGCTTCTACTTATCAGAGGTGCCTTCAAACACCAGGGAGTTTGGGGAAGATGTTGAAGCTCCCTCAGAGCTTCTCCAGCCCCAGGCCTCTCAGAACACTGAGGAGCCACACAGTGGCAGTGAGTTTTCACAAGAATATCTCAGTGGGAAAAGTCATCACCAGTGGGGTGAATGTGAACAAACTGCCAGCCACAACCAGAAAGTTCTTGATTCTCAAGGTGAATGTTCTGGAGAACTGAGTTATGAGTGTGACAAATGTAGCAAAGTTTTCAGACGAATCTTTAACCTCATTCAACATAAGAGAGTTCACACTAGAGAAAAACCATATGAGTGTTCAGATTGTGGGAAGTCATTCAGTAACAGTTCCACCCTCATTCAACATCAGAGAATTCACACTGGAGAAAGCCTTATAAGTATAGTGATTGTGGGAAGTCCTTCAGAAGTAAGTTTAATGTCAATAAGCACCAACGAGTTCACCCTGGGAAAAAGCCTTAAATTTACAGAGAATGTTTTCTTTTTCTTACCAGGAATAACAACACTGAAGGATACTATGATACACATTTACCTTAATATACTCCCTTTTTATCAGGACATAAACTCTGCTAAGTTTCAGGTATAAGTGAGGTCATAAGGAGCTGCTTGCACTTGCTATCCTGCCCAGGTCTACTACGTGATGGATGTCACTGTGAGGGTTTATGGCTGAAGTGATTTCTCCTCTACCACCTGGTTCACATGAACAGTATGAATCAGTCACAAACCCTGCATGCTCTGTAGTTCTTGAATAAATTTTAAATACTCTAAACACACTCTAGCCACTTTGGCACAGTGGATAAAGTGTTGGTATTCAGACAGAATGGTCCTGGGTTTGATTCCAGTCAAGGCCACATGCTGCGATTGTGGGCTCCATCACAAGGGGGGTACATGTAGCAGGGAATCAATGATTTCTTCTCATCATTGATGTTCCTACCTCTTTCCACTTCTCCCTTACTCTTTGAAATAAATAAAAACATTATTTTTTATAAAGAAAAAACTGGTGAAATTTAAATAAACTCTCAGATTTAAAAGTAAATAAATAAATAAATACTCTGAACTCTTGGCAGGATCTTCATTCCTTCTTTTCTGACTGGAGAATGGGCCTGACTCAAGGTTTGTCCAGAAGACCCATCTGCAGCAAAGAAGTAGTACCTTTTAAGGTGGTTCTCACATTATTTTTATCCTATGTTCAACTTAAGAACAGTTGTAGCATATACTTGTACATTTAATCTGCATTGTTTACATTCTCCAGTGCCCTTTTTTTTTAAGTTAAAGCATTACATTAAATGAAGTGTAGGTTTATAATAGTTGTTACTTTTCTTGGTGTAAATACTTTCATTGTCAGTTGCAAACTGCTAAAATGAAGGCACTGAACATAGACATGTTAAGATATATCAGTAACACATCATTATATTTTATTTGCAACTTACTGGTACAGTAGCAACAAGTATGCTCAAGAACTCTCATAATAAAATTATTGGGAACTGCCCATTTTAAAAACTTTCTTAAAGTTAGATATAGCCCTAACTGGTTTGGCTCAGTGGACTGAGCATCAGCCTCTGGACTGAAGGTGTCAGAGGTGACACACGAACTCATTTTTTTTGGTTGATTTTTCTTTGTCAAATGGCATTTAAATATATAAAATAAATATTAAAATATGTCTTTGTTTTACTATGGTTGCAAATATCAAAAAATCTCTATATATGACACTGCACCAGAGTTGTTAGGATTTTCAAAATGCTGACACGCGGAGCTCAAAAGGTTCGCCATCACTGCAGTAGGGAGTGTGCAGGAAACAGCTGATCGGTGTTTTTCTCTCATTGATGTTTCTAACTCTATCCCTCTCTCTTCCTCTCTGTAAAAAAGCAATTATATATATATATATGTATATATATATATATATATATATATATATATATATATATATATATATTTTTAAAAAGTTAGATGTGCCCTAACCGGTTTGGCTCAGTGGATAGAGCATCGGCCTGCGGACTCAAGGGTCCCAGGTTCGATTCCAGTCAAGGGCAAGTACCTTAGTTGCGGGCACATCCCCAATAGGGGGCGTGCAGGAGGCAGCTGATCGATGTTCCTCTCTCATCGATGTTTCTAACTCTCTATTCCTCTCCACTCCTCTCTGTAAAAAATCAATATATATAAAGTTAGGTGTAAGTATAATTCATTTAAAGTATATATATATAGAATATGATTTTGGTGTTTCCATGCATTCCTACATGGCTGAAACCAAGATCCTCCTGCCCTTATCAATGCTTCATTCTTGGCACATAAAAGAACTGGTACAAAAATACAGCCTGCCTTAGAAATAGCTTACCTGAAATATATCCATGTAAAAAGACACTTATGAAACCCCATGAATCCTATGTTGCCTTCCACCACTCTCTGTCATCCTGATGGTTTTTGTATCTACCTAGTCATACATGATTGGGTATTTTACATAAATTGCTGCATATGTCTTGCCGAGGTCAAATAGCTTACTGGGTTGGCGAATCGTCTCAATATGCCCAAGTTGTAAGTTCCATCATCGGTCAGGGCAATTATAAGAATCAACCGCTGAAGGTATGAAAGCACAGAAAAGGAGAACTGCTGTATGTGCTTCTCTCCATCCCTATTTTTCTCTCACTCTGAAATCAATATATGTGTTTATTCACCAGTAAGTCCACATGCGTGAACACCAGCACAGCCCAGGGGCCCCAGGGTGACCAGCAGCCAGGATTCTCATGTGGGTAGAGCAGGCAATGGTCCAGAGAACAGTATGGAGGTGCTGTTGCTGTAAGTGTGGCAGGTGGGGTACCTGGGCTGAGCTGCACAATCACCCGCAGGGGATAATGACATCTCTGGGACTAAAGCCAAGAAGCTTTGAGCTAGGACATGCCCCTGTGGCCTCTGCACCTTCCAGTCAGAGGTTTTAGGCTGGGCTATTTCACATTCAGATGGTTGAGAAGCCCAGATTTCTCTCAGGTAGCAAGGCTGGGAGCAGCAGTGGCAGCTGGGCAGGTGGGTGGGTCTGGGCAGGCAAAAGCCCATGGTAGTTGCCAGGGAGAATTGGTGCTGGGCAAGGTGTGTGGTTCTGAGGCCCAGCAGGAGAGTGGAGAGGCTCCATCAAGTCCCCACCTGAGACCAAGAGCCCCAGCGAGAGTCCAAGAACCCCATTGTGGGCTCCTTCCCTGTGCGCAGCTTGGCCCCTGTCATTCCAGTACAGGTTGTGTGTGCTCCCTGGACCTGGAGGAGTGGTGGCTGCTGCGCTGACAGGAGGCAGCTGGGGACAGAGTTCCAGCCAGACCCCAGCAGGGCCCTGTGTCTATTAAGCCAGGCAGTGAGGGCTCCTTCTTCTCCAGAGTTTGTCTCAAGCCAGGGAACAAGACGGATCTGTAGTCCCCAGAAAGTTAACTACCTGGTCAAACAGGGTGTAGATGTGTTTGGGAGGGAGGAGTTGTGGGAGGAGGGTGGTTCCTACAGGTGGAGTGAAGAGACAGGGCAGGGACAGAGTTTATTCCAGACTCTTCTAATGTGTGTCTAGGAGGGAAGTCACCTCATGAGCTCATATACAACTTGAGTGAAAGGATGATTATGAAATTTTGGTTCGCAGGGTGGTTGGTTTGGTTTCAGAAGAAATAAGAGGGAAAGACAATTGTCAGTCTTACTTAGAGCCCAGCACTGGCCTGACTGGGTCTTGGCTGGTAGGGCTTGTCCTTCTCAGGCTGAGTTTGGAAATGTTCTGAGAGAGATGGCAGCACCTCTCCCACCTGTGAGCTGAGGCTGGCATCCTTGCTGCCTAGCAGGCTGTCTGCCCAATGGGCTTAGGGCAGGAATGATTCACACACAGCTCTCTTCCTCACTGGAGAGAATAGGTGACTTGTGGCTCTCAGTCCTTGCACTAAGCCAGTGATGGTGGTGAACCTTTTGAGCTCGGCGTGTCAGCATTTTGAAAAACCCTAACTTAACTCTGGTGCCGTGTCACATATAGAATTTTTTTGATATTTGAAACCATAGTAAAACAAAGACTTATATTTTTGATATTTATTTTATATATTTAAATGTCATTTAACAAAGAAAAGTCAACCAAAAAAAGGAGTTCGTGTGTCACCTCTGACACGCATGTCATAGGTTCGCCATCACTGCACTAAGCTAATGTCAGGATTGAGGAGAGGCTGCATGGAAGTATTTCAGCTTCACGAACCATTTGCGTGAGTTAGAAAACATCTATTATGTTTTTAACTTTTAAGGAAGAAGATACAGCCACATTTTAATTTGATATTTTCAACAGTTGATTTTTACCCAAAGAAAATTAATTGACTTCACCTGATGTTTTTCATACCTGGGAAGTTACATATTGAATTTTAATAAATGTGACATATAATGCTCAACACATCTGTATTTTCTGAGCCTTTACAAACAACCTTTTCATACCAACACGAAGAATATGCAATTCACATTTTAAAAAGATAATGCTAAATTTACTATTTTGGGTTACTGGACAGTTACTAAGAAATGTTTAATAGTATCTACCAAACTGTTATAGGATAAGTTTTATAGAGATTGTATAGTTTTGAAATGAGTATTATAAAAACACTCCTTCTACTTTTCCTGTTGGTCTCTGTAGAGCCATTTGAGGTTAGTACCATAGAGCTGTGACTTAGGAGATCTTAATCCTTTAAAAATATTTTCTGTATAAATATGCTCCTCTTATAAGTCTTGATAGTATTATTTGATCACTAGAGGCCCACTGCATGAATTTATGCACATTGAAAGGAAATTCATTGGAAGAAATATTTTAATATCGCTATTCGCCCTTTCTCTATAATAGAAGTGTCAACCAAATTCATAATCAACAATGACAGGTGGAAACACATGTGACTGGCACCAGTGAGGTGTATGTGTGTGTGTGTGTGTGTGTGTGTGTGTGTGTGTGTGTGTAGTATAAACTTGCTTAGTTAGACCTGCTTTCTGATTTAGCTAAACTTTTTCCAGGCCAGTGAAGCACCCCAATTTTTCTTTCAGGATATTGTCAGCAAAACAGCAGTAAATACCAATACGAAGCAGATTATTATTGTAGACCATGCAGGGAGAACAAAGCGTGAAATATTTAACTATAGCACTGTTTGACTATATTCTGTGTAGTGAGAAAACCTGAAGTCATGTTCACGTTCTACCATTTATTCTTTTCAGTTGTGTCAATTTTTAAACATTCTAAATCTCCAACTACTGGCTAATGAAAAGAAAACAGGATTCTACTGAGTCTCCTCTCTACCTATTCCAGGACTTCTGTGAGGATCACATGAGATGAGGCATGAAAACACTTTAAAGACATTTGGTTAAAGTGTAAAATGTTTGCACCTGGCTATAAAGCAAGTGGGATGAAGAAAATACTAGGAGACTAGTTGCTAGGAAGAGGAAGCCTGGCATCACTATGTGACATCATTACCCGGTGCCCACAGCCACCATTTCCATGCTGGGCTGTGGGTTTAGCGCCATGGGGTGGTGGTGGGGCCTGTGTCCCACTTGGGAAAAGCTGAATGTTGGTTTTGGACTACAGGAGTGCAGTGCCCTTTCTCTGTAAATGGTCAGTTCAGGTCACGGCAGCTCCAGTATTGAACGTCTGTCCCTGGTGGTCAGTGCTTGTCATAACGAATGGCCAGACGGTCAAATCCTTAGGACATTAGCCTTATATATATATATATTTTTTTGCAATAAGAATGGCAAAAAACATTTTAAAAGAAAATTTACTGTGGCTCCTGTCTAAAGTTTATCAAATCTGAACCTTGACTGTAGATATCAGCCTTCCAATGAGGAATTCTTCAAATAAAGACTGAGCTGTGGACCCTAAGGCATCCTGCCTAGGAGCCTCTCTTCAGTGTTCCTGAACCGCCCCATCACCTGCCCCAGCCCCTGCCCCATTATTTTACCAACCAGACCCAGCATCTCCCAAGCCCAGTGTTCTCATTCAGGAGCTGTTAGAGTGCAAGAATGCACTTTAAGGATATTTCACACCTAAAGCACTTTCTAAGTTTCTCAAAGATAAGTAGATGATCTCTGAACATGGTTGCAAAATGCATTTTACACCAAAAGAGAGTTACTTAAGTGTTTTTTAGAAGATTGTTTTTCTCATTATCAAAATAATATAGGATCCTTAGTAGAAGTTTAAAAAGAATAGTATGAAGTAAAAGAAATCACTTCTTGCCCTGACCGGTTTTGCTCAGTGGATAGAGCGTCAGCCTGTGGAATGAAGTGTCCCAGGTTCGATTCCAGTCAGGGGCATGTGCCTTGATTGGGGGCACATCCCAGTAGGGGTGTGCAGGAGGCAGCAGATCCTTGTTCCTCTCTCATTGATGTTTCTCACTCTCTATCCCTCTCCCCTCCTCTCTGTAAAAAATCAATAAAATATATTTTTTTAAAAAAGAAAAAGAAATCACTTCTTTCTCTTATCCAAGGTTAACCACTGACAACAATTCAAAGTATTTCCTTTTGTCTTTCCTACATTTATATATCCAGATACATTTCTGAGGTGATACTATTAAGTAATTTATTTTAATATATGTTGTATTGACTTCAGAGAGGAAGGGAGAGGGAGAGAGAGATATTAACATCAGTGATGAGATAGAATAATTCATCAGCTGCATCCTACATGCCCCCTACTGGGAATGGAGCCCAAAACCAGGGCATGAGCCCTGACGGGGACTCCATGCATGACCTCCTGGGTCATAGATCAATGCTCAACCACTGAGCACACCTCTAGGGCAAGATGATACTATTTATTACATGTGTATCCTGATTTGTTTTCATTTATGGTGTATGCATTTCACTACATCTATAACCACTTTTTCCCCCATTTAATAAGGCACTGTTTATTTTTCTCAGCTTTATTGAGAAATAATTGATATACACCACTGTAGTAGTTTAAGGCAGACATCACAATGGTTTGATTTGCATACATTGTGAAATGAATACCACAAGGGGTTCAGATAACAACCATCAAAGATGTGACAAACCAAAATTGAAATCTCTAATGTAATTTGAGGTGTGTGTTTTTTTTTTTCCTTCAAAGTCAAACCTACAATTGTTGCTATTGCAAAAAAGAGCTTGTACTTGGAACTAAACTGCAGGGTGTGGTGGATCTGTAGGCTGGGGCTCTACTGCCCTGGCTTCTTGAACTTGACCCTTGTGCCTGTTCACATGCAGTTCCTTTCTCCCTCCAGAGTTCACATGAGGCTGGGGATGGATGTGCTGCCCCTACTGGACAAGCTCCACAGTTTGTCTTCCCACCACTGAGTGGCAGAGGTGAGAGCCCTCTGTGTAAGGCTGTGGGGCCTATAAAGTTCAGACCTCACTTGTGTTTCGGCAGGTCTGGGGGAGACCTCAGCATCAGTGTGTGCAGAGCCTATGCTGGCCTCTGGGGTGTGCTCTGTGCGGGTCCAGCTCACCCACAGCTCCTCTCCCCCTGAATCTCAGCCACCTTCCTAGTCGTTTTGCTACAAGTTCTGGTTCTCTCAGAACCTTAGACTCCTCTCCCCCACCCCCCATGAGCTGTGTGGAAGCTTCAAATTACAGGATGGTTTTCAGGGAAAACTGGCAAGAGGAAAAGAAGAAAAAATAAGCAGGAGTCCCCCCAATAATTTGGAGTCCAGGGCCCCATTTTCCCAGGTCCTCACCAGAGATGGGTTTTTCCTCAGCATTTGAGGGGCTTATGCACAGGCCATGGCTTTGAGCCTGGCCAGGAGAGAAGGGGGAAGAGTCCAGGGTAGCCCCCACTCTGACTCCGACAGGCCCCTGGTCCAGGCCTCTGTGAGTCATTCCTGTCCTAAGACTCACTGCCTTCAAGACAAATCAGCTCATCACCATGCTGGTCACTTGTCAAGTTCTCACTTCTCTCCCGACTCAGCCCAGTGCTGCTCTCTCTGGAGTCCACAGTTACTATTCTCTCTGAGACCATGGTTGTCATCACTGGGGGGACAGCTAGCCATTGACCTGCTCCATCTTGGTGGCTCCAGAATGATGTTTTCTTATTTGGAGAAGAAAATAAAGCAAGAAAATGGGTCTGGACAGCAAATAGCCTTTCTGTAGAAATGCATGGACAGTGAATTTTTTACTCTTAGTACTTTGAAGTGCTATGTGGATTGGCATGAGGTACTTTTATTTTATTATTCTCTCTGGATGTTCTTCCTGAAGTTGACTGAGTTGGCTGGCTGCAAGGTACAGGAACAAGAGGGTGAGTGTGCTGTCATATGGGCCAAGATGCAAGGAGTTTGTGCTGTTCTGCATTTCTGAGCCTCTCTCACCATGTGAGTGAGGTCTGGCCAGAGGCAGGGACAGCCATGAGTGTCTGCTCCCAGGCCTTCCAGACACCACTGGTCTGTCCGACCTCTGCACCATTGGTTTGTGCTCATTGCCAGTTGAATCCACATGCCAGAGGAGCCCTGGAGCCCTGAGTCACTGTGTGGAGAGAACAAGCTTTGGTGGCTCCCTGGCATACATCATGGACCACAAGGAACAAGATTTTATTGGGTTCAGACACTGAAAAGTTCTACATGACAGCCCTACATTATTACCCTAATGATACAGGTTTTGATGGACAATTAGAAACTCCCTACTTGACCACAGAGTAAAGTATCAAACCTGTAGTGAGAGACACTCCATTTCTCATCTTTGTTTAACCCCTTAAAAATGGGATGTGTTGATTTCACTCACCAGCATTACTTCTTCCATCTTGCAATCAGGTTGACAGGAAAATTGGAGCCATCTCTGGAAGAAGAGAGCATATGAAGACAGGGTATTATTTTTACCTTAATTTTGAGCACCACTCTGTCAACTACAGAAATTATTTATCTTTCCTGACCTTTAACAGAACATAGGTATCTCTTCTGCAGTTGAGATCTGTAGATGATTACAAGGAAACATGCTTGCAATGACGATGCTTCCTTCCTTCATCCTTGTCTTTGGGTAGCGTCACTGCTGGGCCCTGTGTCCAGGACCCAACCAAGACACCGAGAAGTGAATCTGCTCTGTCGACAAGACCCTGGCACAGCATTCGTGGAATGGCACAAAAGGCCCATCCTTGTCACTTGGTGGATGTCGTTTAATGAAGCAGAGGGTCACTGTGGGAGGATTGCGCTGCCTGTGTTATGTCTTGTGAGATGGTTAAAAGGTTTGAAGCTCCTTTAAGAAACCAGGTGGTACAGTGAAGGAGCTATTCCCCCGAGTGATCACCTAAGAAGTGGCTGAGACACAGCAGCTGTATTAAAGGCTGTGGAAGCTCCGTGATGGGATGAGAATGTAGCTGTGAAGGTCACTGGTCTGGATGGTGGCCCTCAATTCCAATGACCACGAGTTCCTGTGGGCAATTCTTATACTCAGTCCAGATCCCACTTGGACCTGCTGGACCAGATTCTCTGGGGCAAGACAACCAAATATGGGTCACCCCTTTTATTTTTTAATCTTTTGAAAATATACTTGTAGATTCACATTATTTGTAAGAGACAATGGAGTGGTGGCCCACGTAATCTGGACCCGGTTTCCCTCAATAATATAAAAATCTCACAACCAGGATATTGACAGTGACCCAACAACCCATGTAGGGCAGACAGAGAACAGCTCTACCTGATTCCCCAAACCCAGGACAGTGCCTTCTATTTATTTATTTTTTGTATATTTTTATCAGAGTAAAATATACACAATAAAATTCACCATTTTAACTATTTTTCAGGACACAGTCCAGTGGTGTTAAGTACATTCATATTGTTGTGCTGCCATCACCACCATCATCTCCATCACTGTTCTCATCTCCAACTGAAGCTCTGTCCACACTAAACAACTCTGCAACCACTCCCCCATCCCTGGTCCTCTCCATCTTACCTCTATCTCTATGACTTTCATGGCTCTAGGGACCTCATGTGAGTGGAATCACAGTATTTGTCCTTTTGTGACTGGCTTATTTCACTGAGCATCATGTCTTCCGGGTCCATCCAGGTTGTACCTTGTGTCACAATGTCCTATTTTTCTAAATTGAATTTATTGGGGTGAGATTGGTAATGAAATCATGTAGTTTTCAGGTATACAGTTCTATATAATACATCATCTAAATGTTGAATTATATGTCTCACAGCCCTCCTTCCTGCCCCCAGGTCAGGTCTCCTTCCATTACTATTTATCATTTCTAAATCCTCTTCTACCCACACCCCTTTCTGATAATCACCAAACTGCTGTCTGTGTCTATGAGTTTTTTTCTTTGCTTAATCCCTTCACCTTTTTCCCTTAGTCCCCCAACCTCCCTCCCCTCTGACAGTTGTCAGTCTGTTTTCTATATCTATGAGCCAGTTTCTATTTTGATTGTAGTTTATTTTGTTCATTAGATTCCACATATAAGTGAAACCATAAGGAACTTGTATTTCTCTGACCGGCTTACTTCACTTCACTTAGCATAATACTCACCAGCTCCATCCATGCTGTTGCAAAAGGTAAGATTTCCTTCATTTCCTTTTTGTGTTGGGGGTGAGTAGTATTCCGTTGTGTTAATGTACCACTGCTTTTTCTCCACTTATCTGCTGCTGGGCCCTTGGGCTGCTGTGAAATCTTCACTATTGTAAATAATGCTGCAATGAACATAGGGGTGCATATATCCTTTCAGATCAGTGTTTCAGGTTTCTGCAGTCATATTCTCAGAAGAGGAAATATTATGTCATAAAGAAGTTCTATTTTTAATTTTTGAGGTAACTTCATACTGCTTTCCACAGTGGTTGCACCAATCTGCATTTCCACCCAGAGTACATGAGGGTTCCCTTTTCTCCACAACTTTGCAAGCACTTGATGTTTATTGACTTATTGGAGATAGCCATTCTGACAGATGTGAGGTGATTCCTCACTGTGATTTTAATTTCTATTTCTGTGATGCTTGGTGATGCTCAGCATCTTTTTATTTGTGTAATGGTCATCTGCAGGTCCTCGTTGGAGTCTATTTAGGTCCTTTGTTCATTTTTAAATTGGATTTTTTTTTTATGATGTAGAGTTTTACAAGTTTTTCATAAATTTTGTATATTAAGCTCTTATCCAATGTATTATTGGAAAATATGTTCTTCCATTCAGTGGGTTGTGTTTTCATTTTGTTGATGGTTTCATTTGCTGTGTAATAACTTTTTAGTTTGAATAGTCCCATATGTCTAGTTTTTCTTTTGCTTCCCTTGCCCAAATAGATATATCAGAATAAAAAATATTGCTATGAAAATTTATCGCCTTTATTTTCTTCTAGAATTTTTATGGTTTCAAATCTCACTTTCAAGTCTTTAATCCATTCTGAGTTTATTCTTCAATATGGTTTAAGAAGATAGTCAGCATTCATTTATTTTTCTACATATCTGTCCAATTTTCCCAATAGCACTTATTGAGTGGACTATCTTTACCACATTGTATGTTCTTATGTCCTTTGTCAAATATTACTTGACCATAAATGTATGAGTTTATTTCTGGGCTTTTTATTCTGTTCCAATGATCTTTGTGTCTGTTTTATGCCAGTACCATGCTATATTTATTATTCTGGCCTTGTATTATAGTTTGTTATCAGGTAGCATAACTCCTCCAACTTTGTTCTTCTTCCTCAATATCACTATGGCTATTGGTTTGGTTTTATTTTGTTTGTTTGCTTGTGTGTGTGTGTGTGTGTGTGTGTGTGTGTGTGTGTGTGTGTGTGTGTGTGTGTGTGTTGGGTTTGGGGGTATTTTGCCTTTTTTTTCTTTTGGTACTTCCATATAAATTTTTGTGATATTTGTTGTAGCTCTCTGAAATACATCATTGGATATTTTAATGTTGGTAATTCTTCCTATTTTGAACACCATATATACTTTTACTTATTTGTATGTTCTGCAACTTCTTCCTTCCTTCTTTTCTTTCATTTTCTTCTTTCTTTCTGTTGTTCTTTCTTTCTACATGATGTTTATATATTGAGGTGTATTCCCTCTATTTACATTTTGCTGAGAGTTGTTATAATGAATAGGTGTTGTGTTTTGTTGAATGCTCTTTCTGCATCTATTGTTATAACCATGTGATTTTTATTCTCTATTTTGTTTATGCTGTATCATGTTTTTTATGTTCAGGTACTGTACCAAGCTTGCATGCCCAGAATAAATCCCACTTCATCATGGTGTGTAGTCTTTTTAATGTATTACTGGATCCAGTTTGCCAACATTTTGTTGAGGATTTTAGCATTTATGTTCATCGCGGATATTGGCCTATAATTTTCTTTCTTTGTAAAGTCTTATTCTGGTTTGGGGATTAGAATAATACTGGACTTATAAAATGAGCTTGGGTGTTCCCTTGTCTTGAGTGTTTCAGATGAGTTTGAGGAGAACAGGTATTAGTTCTTCTCTGAATGTTTGATGAAATACACTGTGAAGCCATCCCGTCCAACACCTGCGTTTGTTGAGAAGTTGTTTTTTCTTTTAAACCTCACCAAGGTTATATTTTTCAATGAATTATTTTTAGAGAAGAGGAAAGGAAAGAGGAGGGAGGAGGGAGAGAGAGAGAGAGAGAGAGAGAGAGAGAGAGAGAGAGAGAGAGAGAGAGAAAGATGTGAGACACACATCAGATGGTTGCCTCACACACACACACACACCCCAACAGGGGCCAGGGATGAACCTGCAACCCAGGTACATGCCTTTGACTGGGAATCATACCCATGATACTTTGGTGCATGGATCATAACTCTAACCAGTGACACACAATGGCCTGTGCTTCATTGGTCTCTTGTTTTTAACTGCTTTGTTTATTTCTACTCTGATCTTTATTACTTTCTTTATGATTCTCACTTTGTGGTGTCTTTGTTTTTCTTTTGTACTAGTTCCTCTAAGTGTAAAGTTAGATGATGTATTTCAGATTTTTCTTGTTTCTTGAGGTAGGCCTGTAATGTTATGAATTTCCCTCTTAGGACTGCTTATGCTTGTTCTATAGACTTAGGATTGTTGTGCTCTCCTTTCCATGAAATAAGGCATTATTTCATTATTTCCTTGATCTCGTTGATAACGACTCATTCTTTAGTAACATGTTAATTAGCCTCCAAGACTTTCTGTATTTTACAGTTTCTTCTTTTTCTTTTTCTGTTTTCTTTTTAATGCTATAATTACTAATTTTTATTGTGGCCAAATAAATATAAGAGTTAGAGTTTTAAGCACAGTTAAGTATACATTAAGTATATTGACATGCAATTCTCAACATCATGTATCTCAAGATTTTTATTTTAATGATTTATTTATTTATTTATTTTTGCTTTTCATTGTTTTTATTTCTCTGTTAATAAATTTACTGGGGCAGGGTGGTTTTAGGTGTGTACAATTCAGTAATAGATCACCTGTATACCATTTTTTTTTCCTTATTGACTCCCAGTTGTTTATAGTTATGGTCAGAAAATATTGTGGATATGATTTCATTCTTCTTAAATTTACTGTGACTTTTTTTGTGCCCTAACATGTGGTGTATCCTAGAACATGTTGCATGTCCACTTAAAAAGAATGTATATACTACTCCTGCAGGGTGAAATGCTCTGAAGATACCAAATATTTCCATGTGATCAAGTCTGTTATTTAAGGCCACTCTTTCCTTCTTGATTTTCTGTGTGGAAGATCCAGCCATTGATGCCAAGCTGGTGTTAAAATGCCCTACAATGACTGTATTATTGTTGAACTCTCCATTTATGTACATCACGATTTGATTTACATATTTAGGTGCTCTTACGTTGAGAAAATACATGTTTTCAAGGGTTATATCCTCTTGTTAGATTGTTCCCTTTCTCATTATGTGGTGTCCTTCCTTATCACTCAATATAGCCTTTGTTTTAAAGTCTATTGTGTCAGCTATGTTTTACCTCTCCAGCTTTTTATTATTTGCTTTTGCATGAAATAGCTTTTGCCATCTCCTTGCTTTTTGTCTGTATATATTTCAATCTGAGGTATGTGTCTTGTTTAAATATATATATATTTCTTGTTTTCTTATCTATTCAGCTACCATGTCTTTTAATTTGCAGCAGCTAAGCCACTTACATTTAAAGTGGTTATTCATAGATAAATTTTATTCCTTTAACTGTTTCCATTTTATTCCTTCTTGATAGTTCTTATACTAATGGTTTGGTGGTAACACAATTCTTTTACTGTTTCTTGTCTGGGAAGCTCTTTATTTCTCCATCAATTTTAAATGACAGCCTTGCTGGGTAAAGTAGTCTTGGTTGAAGGTCCTAGCTTTTCATTACTTTGAATATTTTGTGCCAACCCCTACTGGCCTGTTATGTTCCTGAAGAGAAACAAGCTGACAATCTAATGGGAGCTCCCTTGTAGGTAACTGACCACCTTTCTTTTGTGGCTTTTAAGATGTGCTGTCTTTAATCTTTGTCATTTTAATTATGTGTCTTGGTGTTGGGAATTTTTGGGTTCATCTTGTTTGGGACTCCGTGCTTACTGGACTTGTGTGTCCCCATTCCCACCATCCTTCCCTTCCATGGAGTGTCCTATCATCCCTGCCCTGTTACCTCCAAGGAGGGTCCCTTCTCCTCTTCACCTGTAACTTCTATGGAGTGTCTCCTCTGCTCTTTGTTCTCTCCCTTCCATGAAGAGTACCTTTTCCTCCCTGCCCAGCCCCCTCCATGGAGGGACACCTCTTCTCCCTGTCCTCTACCCTACATAGAGTGTCCCCTCTCCTCCTGGCCCTACCCCTCCATGGAGGGTTCCCTGCCCCAATGCCCTGTCTTCTCCACTTCCCCGGCCCTCCCTTCTTCATGGAGCATTCCCTCTACTCCCTGCCCAGCTCATCCTTGGAAGTTCTCTGTTTCCTTTCCCCATTGCTCTGCCCCCTCCATGGAGGGTCCCCTCTCCTCCTCTCCCTTCCCACTCCATGGAGGGTCTCTTATCCTTCCTCCTCAGCCATTTCTATTGCGGGGCCCCTCTTCTCCCTTCCCTGTCCCCTCAATAGAGTGTTCCCATCACCCCACACTCTGCCCTCCATGGAGGGTGCCTTCTCCTCCTTGACTCTCCTCTCCATGGAGGGTCCCATCTACGCCCTACTTGTCCCCTCCACAGAGGGTCCCATCTCCTAGCTGCCCTTTTCCAACATGGAGGGTCCCATCTCCTCCCTGCCCTTCTCCAACATGGAGGGTCCCACCTCATCCCTGCCCTTCCCATCCATGGAGGGTCCCCTCTCCTTCCTACCTGTCCCCCCCATGGATAGTTTCCTGCTATTCCCTTACCCGGCTTGTCCATGGAAGATCCTGTCTCCTCCCTGTCCTTCACCTCCATGGAGGGTCCCTTCTCCTCCCTGCCTGTTCCCTCCATAGAGGGCCCCCTCTCCTCCCTGCCTGTTCCCTCCATGGAGGGTCACCTCTCCTCCCTGACCCATCCCCTCTAGGGAGGCTCCTCTCTCATCCCTGCCTTTCCCCTCCATGGAAGGTTCCATCCCCCTACTGCCCTGCACCCTCCATAGAGGGTCCCCTCTCCTCCCTTCCCTTCCCCTCCATGGAGTGACCCCACTCCTCCCTGCCTTCCTCTCCATGGAGGGACCCCTCTCCTCACTGCCTGTCCCCTCCATGGAGGGTTTCCATCTCCCTACAGTGCCCCCTCCATGGAGGGTCCCCTCTCCTCCCGGACCTGTCCCCTCCATGGAGGGTTCCCATCCCAATACAATCCCCCCTCCATGGAGGGTCCCTTCTCCTCCCTGACCCATGCCCACCATGGAGGGTCCCCTCTCCTCCCGGCCCTGTCCCCTCCATGGAGGGTCCCCTCTCTTCCCTGCCTGTCCCCTCCAGGGAGGGTTCCCTGCCCCCACTGCCCTGCACCCTCCATGGAGGGTCCCCTCTCCTCCGCCTGTCCACTCCATGGAGAATTCACTGCCTCCCCTGCCCTGCCCTCTCCATGGAAGGTCCCCTTCCCCCTGCCCTGTCCCCTCCATGCAGGGTCTTCTGTTTCCCTGCTCTGTCCCTTCACTCACAGGCTCTGAGAGGCATGTGCTCTGGTCCCCAGTGTTCATCTGTCCTGCCTCGAGGCCGTGTCCACTGTCTTCACCTGAAGCACATCTCACCATCTTTTTCTGCCCAAATCCTCCCAGACTCTCAGGACACATGTCAAATATCATTTCAAATGTAAAATCACCGAGTGATCTTTAAAAAATATAAATCAGATCCCCCTATTCTCGTGCCTAAAAGCCATCATGCTGTGACAGCATTTTCAATCCACACTAGAGCCCTCTATGGGCTGCCTGCCCTCTGCTGTTCCCATCCAGCCTGGCTGTACTTTCCCTGGGGCACTGCCTCTCCTTTGGGTGTGGCTTCCCAGGTCTCCATGGGGCTAGGTCTGTCTTAACAGCCATGTCTCAGTTTAAATATCTTGGGGATCCTTCCCCAGCCTGCTGGGGAGCCCCCACCCAGCCCTAGGGGGTACACCTAGCAGTAGGTCACAGTACTAGCAGAGGTCAGAAAGGTAAGACAGGTCATAGAGGTAACCTAGCAACCCTGCCAGGTCAGCCATATGGGCCAACCTCTCCAGTTCTCTTGTGTTTTTGTTGTTTAAAATTGGTGAATAAACATTATTGACACCAACACACCCCAGGCCCTCTACAGAAAGCACAGGAGGTGTGGCTCACCCCGAGGTCCTGGCCCTCAGTAACCACGTGTTCTTGACAGTGAAAACTGGGTGGGAGGGTGGGTCAGAGAAGCCAGGGAGGGACTCCACTTGAGTTGCTGGCTTTGAGGCTGGAGGAAGGGATCAAAGGCCAACATTTTTGGGAGCCCCCAGGAAGCTGGGAGTGGCATTGGCAGGGACACAGAAGGGAAATGTCCCATAAGGAATGGATTCTGCCACCTCCCCATGGGCAGGCCCCCCGAGGCCTCCTTGGAGGAGGGCAACCCAATGAACCGCCTCGGGTTTCTGACCCACAGCACCTGGGATCCCACACTTTGTCCTGTGAGCCACTGCATTTAAGGTCATTGGTCAGGGAACCAGTAGAAATCCTTTGTGTCCCTGTGGCTCCCTAGTCATATAAGCTCAGTCTGTTTTCTTCATGGCTCTTCCTATCTTCTGAAATAGTGTTAACCTGTCCCCTCCATGGAGGGTTTCCTTCTCCTCCCTGACCTTCCCCCTCAAAGTGGGGTTCTCTACACCCCTGCCATGCCCCATCCATGGAAGATACCTAGTTTACCTGTCTGTCTCTCAGCCCCTATCAGCACCTGAAAGGTGACCTTTGAATGCCTCAACCCCAAGACCCAGGTAGACAGCACACACTTGCTGAGTGAATTCCTGAGCAAAGAGCTCTTTTCTGATTTCATATATTTTATATTTGTAATGAACCTGACTCATTAACATGTACATACATATGATATATTAATCCTCTTTAAGACATCCCACATCGATGCACAAAGTTTTAAAATATCTTTTTTTTTTTTTTGTCAAAATCTGTGTCTCAATTTCATGTTCAGAAATGCAAGAGCTGCTTTGTGAAATGCCTGGGGGAGGAGAGGGTTCTGACTGCAGACCAGGTTCACCCCAGGATGTTGCTCCTGTCCCTGGTCCTTCACAGGCCGGCCCTTTGGCCTCTGTTGGCCCATGATTCGCCTTTACACCTCATCTCCTGTTCACCAGCCTGGTGTTGCTTCCTGCGTTGGGTACAGGGTGCAATATACAGCTTATTTTGCATTGCTGTCAAAGGCCTTGAAAGAAAGATGGCATGACTTTGTGGTTGTAATTTGCATCCTGGTACCTTGGTTATTGGTGTGGTCAATGGTCACCCAGAAGAGTAGACCCTTGCTGTCCTTCGTGAACAATATGAATTACGGTCTCTGTTCATAGTATGTGTGATATAAGTCTCGGCAATGTGGAGGGGAGCTCCTCTCCACATACTGCAAAGGAGCCACATGCCATGGAATAGGAAATTTCATAGTCTTGTGACATTTGTTGTAAGAGTCTGAGGTTAAACTACTATTGAGACAGAAACACTGTATTCATAGGGATGGGAGACACTGCAGAAATTAGATCGAAAGTGTATCTTGTGATGTAAATGCAGTGATGTTCCTGAGCTTGTTACTTGTGTGAACTTTGTGTACAGACATTCTCAGCGCCTCTAAAAGCTTTTCCTGTAGCTGAAGTCACTGGCACAGAAGATAGGTTATGGTTTTGTGGATTTCCCTGTCTCTATATGGTGTTCACCTCAAGGTCATTTCTCAATATGTAAGAACTCGGGCTGGAGGAAGGATAATCCTGTAATCAGTCCCAGGATGTGACTTTTGTAGCCCGTCAGCATTTCTGCTGATTCAGAAGGCAATCACCTTCACTGCTTGTCAATATTTGCTGTCACTGAGACAAAGCTTTTCCTCCCAGGAAATGAGAACAGACATCCAAGGAAGTGCACTTTCCTAGTGTGTACTATTGTTGAGCCTTGACATAGAAATAAAGCTGTGAAACTATCACATATGAAATAATCTATTCTGTCACTCATAAACAAGGTGTGGCAAAAGTAGACTTACAGTTGTGAGTGCACAAACCAGAGTTTGCTCTTTTAAAACATAGTTTTAAATACTTTTATTTATATTTTTTAGGAAGGGAGGAAGGCAGAGGGAGAGAGAGAAACGTCCGTCACTCCCTCCTGCACACCTCTACTGGAGACCCCGGTGGGACTGTGCACTGACCTGGAATTGAACCAGGACATTTCAGTGCACTGCATGACACCCACCCAACTGAGGCACACTTGTGGGAGCAGATTTTATTCCTGTGTTATTATTTATGACTTATCATATTCCACACCAACAACTCTAAACCTGCATTTCCCACACTCTACATTTTCCTCCTCCCCTTTTATAATCTCTGTTTCTGAATTTCCCAGCCTTACATGCAATCATTGATTTCCTTCCTTTACAGTAGAATCATTCATATTTTTCATAATTTTATAGGCACTATGAGGTGTGTACTCTAACAAATACTGGTTTCTTGATGCTACACAGCTATTTTGAGATTCAACACAAATGCTTATGTGAATATTTCATTTGTTTTGTTCCTGAGTAGAATTGCATTATATGCATAACAACTTTATCTATTGATATGTCTATAAGATTGGCTATTTATAGGTTTGGAATATTATAAATATATCTGTTAGAAACTTTGGGTTCAGTTCTCTTTATTGTTATATTTTTACTAATCAGACAGTTGCAGTGTAGGTGAATGTTTCACATTTTAACATATGCAAAACTGTGATCTACATGGTCATTGACTTTGCCTTCCCACCCACACACTGTGTATAAAAATTCCAGATTTTCTTCAACCCTGCCAGCACATGCCATGGTTAATATTTTCAAATAGTAAGCCTGGAATTGCATATAACATTAACTGTATTTTGTTTTAGTTCCATTTCCCTAAGAATTTTTCATGTTGAACATTTTTTCATACATTGAGTTAAACTGTATCTCCTTTGTTAAAATGTTGGCTCAAAATTTTTTTGACTATATTTAAATAAATTTATTATTTTAACCAATACGAGGACAATTCCAAATTTAAGACAGATATCTGAATTTCACTCATTCTGCAGTAACTCAGGTGACTTCTTTGCTATATGAAACTATGGGTTTTGAATACTAGAAGGAAAATTGTGTTGTTTTTTTTTCAATTTTTATTCTATGTACTATTTAAACCCACATGTACCATATACTTACAGATTTCATCTGCAATGTTAACATTCTCCACCACTCTTTTATAAGTCTTAGTATTGAATAATACATTAAGTAAAGCATGGGTTTGTAATACTTGTTAATTTCCCTGTTATAAATACTTTCATTGTGGTTAGTTTAAAACTGTCAAAATGATGGCATTGAACATGGATATGATAAGACATTTCAGTAGAAAGTTATTATATTTTCAACATGCTGATGCAGTAACAACAAATAACCTTCAATAACATTCATAATAAAATATTAAAATAATCGGGAAATGGCAAGTTTTAAACATTTCTTTAAACTTTGATTTACATATAATTGATTTTAAAAATACATTCAAAAGTATTTTTATTGATTTCAGAGAGTCTAGGGAGAGAGAGAGATAGAAACATAAATGATGAGAGAGAATCATTGGTAGGCTGACACCTGCATGTCCCCTATTGTCATGGAGCCTACAACCCATTCATGTTCTTTGACCAGGAATGTGAAGATAGTTGCTTTGGATGACCAGGATCAGAGCATGGGGTCATGGCTGTTCAATAGGCCCATGTGGACGAACTTGACCTTCTCCTCAGCCTCACAGTTTGCCTTAAGCCCTAAGCTGCCCTCAGAAGGGTAGACATGTGACTCTTTCTTTAAAAAAAATATTAACTAATTATTTTTTGTTTTTTTGTTTATTTATTTATTTTTATTGCTTAAAGTATTACAAAGGGTGTTACATATGTGTCCTTTTTTTGTCTTCACCCTTGACAGTCCCCTGGCCTCCCCTACCCCCCAATGTCTTATGTTTATTGGTTATGCTTATATGCATGCATACAAGTCCTTCGGTTGTTCTCTTATCCCCCTCCCTCCTGCCCCCCAACCCTCCCCGGCCTTCCCGCTGCAGTTTTACAATCTGTTTGAGGCAGCTGTGCCTCTGTATCTATTATTGTTCAAAAGTTTATAATGGTCTCTATTATCCATGAATGAGTGAGATCATGTGGTATTTTTCCTTCATTGACTGGCTTATTTCACTTAGCATACTGCTCTCCAGTTCGATCCATGCTGTTGCAAATGGTAAGAGTTCCTTCTTTTTTACAGCAGCATAGGATTCCATCGTGTAGATGTACCATCTGTACCAGAGGGAAACTTACAGAACTGAATGCAGATAAAAAGTCAGTGGCTTACACTTTTGCTTAAAAGTGTATCTGTAATGTACTTTAGTGTATTCCCCACAAAGACGGTTCTCCACAGGAAAATGACCAATACCCAAATTTATAGGGGAGCAGTATCGACGGTGGTAAGCATCCACAGTATTTCAGAAAATCTGTCAAAAGTTCACAGTAGGCCTCTGGAGAGAACCAAGATGGCAGCATAGGTAAACACCAGAGATTGCTGCCTTGCACAACCATTTCAAAAATACTACTAAAAGACATAACGAACATCATCCAGAACCACAGGAAGGCTGGCTCAGTGGAATTTCTACAATTAGAAGGAAAGAGAAAAGCATACCGAGACTCAGAGTGTTAACCTGAGGAGGTGCAGTGTTGAAGTAAATACAAAGGTGCGGAGGTGCATGCAGAGAGGGCTGGCAGCTGAGGACACGATTGTCTTTTTCAATCGGGAGGGAGTCTCAGGCTCTGAGCTCCAGTTCCGAGCAAGTCTCTGGGGACCCAGACTCATACAGGAGAAACGGGACTGTCTGGCATCAGTAGGAACTCGAGGGCAGCTTTCTCTCGGAGGCACTCACAGCGATTGCCAGGACCTCTGAAGGTAGGACTGAGAGCAGCCATACTGCTGGCTCTGTTGGCCCCCCCTCTTGATCCACTGGGACCCCGCCCTGTCCAAGCTGTGCATGGAGGCTTTTGCATATGAAAGGCCCGGCCCTTTGTAATCTGAAACTAACTTAACAATCTGCAGCTACCCCAACTCCCCAGGGCAACATGCATTGTTTTACAGCTGACTTCTGCTGGGTAGCCTCAGGCAAAGCCTAGATTAGGACCTCCTTAGATCCAAGAGCCAGTGTACCCTGTGGTCAGAGTGGGACCATCCATTACAACTCCTCAGATCTATAAGGGGCACACTCAGGGGGCAGACTCAGTGAGCACCAAAGTCCCACTGAAGAAAGTCTTGCCCCATAAGGGTGTCTTCAGCACATATGTTCTCCCACCATTGACACAGCTGATTCTCACAGCCAATTGGCCTGGAGGTCAAATCCTCCCAGTTTTATCTACAACAATCAAGGCTTAACTACAACAAGACTGTGCATAAAGCCCACAGGGGGGTGCACCAAGAGCGTCTACCTCAGGTAATTGGGACACTTAGCACAGAAAGCCACTCTATCGACACAGTGAAGCATAAAAATGCCAAGACAAAGAAACAGGACAGAAATGGAGGAAAGCAAACTATTTGATATAAAGTTCAAAACCACATTTTTAGGTTTTTCAAGAATTTTCTAGAAACCGCCGATAAATGTAGTGAGATCCTCAAGAAAGCTAGTGAGACTCTCGAAGTTGTGATAAAGGACCAACTAGAAATTAAGCATACACTGACTGAAATAAAGAATATTATACAAACTCCCAACAGCAGACCGAGGATCGCAAGAATAAAGTCAAAGATTTGAAATGCAAAGAAGCAAAAACACCCAACTGGAAAAGCAAAATGAAAAAAGAATCCAAAAATATGAAGATAGTGTAAGGAGCCTCTGGGACAGCTTCAAGCATACCAACATCCGAATTATGGGGGTTCCAGAAGGAGAGAGAGAGAGCAAGATATTGAAAAACGATTTGAAGGAATAATGACAGAAAAATTCCCCTATCTGGTGAAAGAAATAGACTTTCAAGTCCAGGCAGCACATAAAACCCCAAACAAAAGGAATCCAAAGAGGACCAAACCATAATTAAAATGCCAAGAGCCAAAGACAAAGAGAGAATTTTAAAAGTAGCAAGAGAAAGAAAGTCAGTTACCTACAAGGGAATACCCATACGACTGTCAGCTGATTTCTCAACAGAAACTATGCAGGCCAGAAGGGAGTAGTGAGAAATATTCAAAGTGATGAATACCAAGAACCTACAACCAAGATTACTTTATCCAGCAAAGCTATCATTCAGAAGTGAAGGTCAGATAAAGAGCTTCACAGATAAGAAAAAGCTAAAGGAGTTCATCACCACCAAACCAGTATTATATGAAGTGCTGAAAGGTATCCTTTAAGAAGAGGAAGAAGAAAAAGGTAAAGATACAAATTATGAACAACAAATACACATCTATCAACAAGTGAATCTAAAAATCAAGTGAATAAATAATCTGAACAGTATGAACTGGTGATTATAATAGAATCAAGGACATAGAAAGGGAATGGACTGACTTCTTGCGGGGGAAAGGGGTGTGGGGGTTGCGGGAAGATATTGGACAATAATTGTGCACCTATGGATGAGGACAGTGCGTGGGGAGTGAGGGCGGAAGGTGGGGTGGGAACTGGGTTGAGGGGAGTTATGGTGGGAAAAAACAGGAACCAAGTTATGAGAGAATCATTTGAATGTAATAATATGAACAATAAAGATTTAATTTTAAAAAGTTCACAGTAATGGAGCAAGGTATGGAACAGAAGAAATAATATTTGAGATAATGAGGAGCATTCCACATTTAAAATACATTTGTCAGAAGAAATCATCTTTAGAAAGCAACATCATCCTCCAAGAAGTCTCCAGGGGATGCCTCTATTTTAAGAAATACTGAAAGACATGGCCAGTTCTCCCAGTGGTTAGAACTTTCATTCAAGGAGCCAATGGTCTTTGTTTCCATTCCTTGTCAAGGGCACAGACCTCTGTTGGGGGGTTATTTCTAAGCCCAGTGCAGAACAAGAGTGGGAGGCAACCAATTGATGTGGCTCCCCTCTTCTCTCTTTCTCTCCACCTTTTCCCAGCATTCCACTCTCTCTAGAAGTCAATGGGGGAAAAGTTTGTCCTAGAATGAGAGGGATAAAAGAAAAACAAAGGCTGCACATTGACCGACTCATGCTTTCTGCTTAGTGTTTTTAGACAGTAGAAACCAGGGTTTCTCTAGGGAAGCACAGTTTCTAGTTCATCAGGGGCTCTACACCCTCCAGTTTCTAAAGTTATGTTGCAATCCCTCAGAATTACCTTCTCCCAAGGGAAAGTAAATTTTTATCACTCAAAGACTAACCTAAGTTAAAAATAAAATAAACACATTACTTTACTCAGAAACTATTGGGGATCTTTGTGCTTAACTAAAAGCAACGAGGGCATCATGACTATGACACACAATGTGTGGGTTTATTCTGAAATTTTTGGTCTTGATTCTATTAGCCTCCTGTGCGAAAGAAGACAGACTTTAGCAACATCTGTACCAGATGTTTCCTTAAAATTACCACTTAATGTTGTGAAGGAAACATTAAGAATTGAGGTTCTGCCAAACCGGTTTGGCTCAGTGGATAGAGCATCAGCCTGTGGACTCAAGGGTCCCAGGTTTGATTCTGGTCAAGGGCATGTACCTTGGTTTCGGCACATCCCCAGTCGGGGGTGTGCAGGAGGCAGCTGATCGATCTCTCTCATCGATGTTTCTAACTCTCTGTCCCTCCCCCTTCTTCTCTGTAAAAAATCAATAAAATATATTTAAAAAAAAGAATTGAGGTTCTGTTTTGACGAGGTAGCACAGTGGTTTGGAGAATCATCTCATAACGCACCTCCCGCCTCCCAGCACCACACACAATAGTTTGTGGATTTGATCCCTGGTTGGGGCATGTACGCAAGGCAACTGATCCATGTTCCTCTCCCATTAACGTTTACTTATTTCTCTCCCTCTTTCTCTTTAGTCTTTCTCTAAAATCAATAAATATATCCTCAGCTGGGGATTAAAAAAGAAAACTATAATAATTAAGATATTGAATTTTCAAGAACATAGCATTAAATCCAGAGCACTCTCTCTAGAATACTTATGAGAAAATCATTTGAATGCAGTAAATGTGTCTTTTTTTTAATATATTTTATTGATTTTTTACAGAGAGGAAGGGAGATAGAGAGTTAGAAACATCGATGAGAGTGAAACATCGATCAGCTGCCTCTTGCACATCTCCCACTGGGGATATGCCTGCAACCAAGGTACATGCCCTTGACCGGAACCGAACGCGGGAATCTTCAGTCCGCAGGCCGACGCTCTATCCACTTAGCCAAACCAGTTTTGGCAATGTGTCTTCTTTTTTCTGGAAGGCTAACAGAATCACTATCGCTCATCTCAGAAAAGGCTGCCTACATACAGAGGGAGCATTTTGCCTCAGCACACACACGTGACCAAACAGACTTCCTCACATTCTCTTACACAGCAACCTGCGTGGTTATAAATGCCGCTCTAGCATGTATGAACTGAAAAGGACATATATTTAAAAAGGTCCTTGAAAACACAGGGGAGTGGAATGTGCCCGCGCTGAGAGCAGCACCACACAGGCTGTTATGAGGATGTGGCCAAGCTACCAGCCCAGCTGGCTCCACCCCGTGGGGATGGGCCCCACCCCAGGGAAGCAGGCCCTGCCCTTAGAAAGCAGGGGTTGGGGGCCCTCAGAAAGCCGGTGGGGGTGGAGCCAGCCCAGAAAGACTGATGGTTTGTTGATAATCTCCACAGCCCCCTTGATGACCAGCGGAGGCGGAACCTGATGAAGCCGCCGTGGGTGGGCTGGGCCAGAAGTCCATTATCTCCAAAGCGCAGGCGCAACTTCCAAGCATCGGAATCTTTGGTTTCCCGGGTGACGATGGCATCCATCAGCCCCTTCCGGCGCACGGCGGTCACGATGTCTGAGGGCAGCTTTCTGAGCTTGTTCTCTTCTTCCAAAACCTCGCGGGCAGCGTTGGCCCCGCAGTTGCCCAGGGGGTTGCCCCCATACGTGGAGGCGTGCTCCCTGGATTTGATGGTCAGCATGATCTCGTCATCACACAGCACCACCCACACTGGGTACAGGCCACCGGAAAGGGCCTTGCCCAGAAGGATGAGGTCAAGCCTGACGTTTTCATGACCCACCGCCAG